>OX463223.1:44658987-45908987 GCA_949820135.1 Sylvilagus floridanus
TAAAATTTATAGATGTAGAGCACATCAATTTGTTAAAAGTGCTTTCATGTCCATTATTTTAATTGTGAGAACAACCTTGTGAGATAGCATGGATTGTTTCCCTAATTTGACAGCTCATAAAACTGAGGCATGGATGTAATAAGCAATACACCAAGTTCCTATCAGAAAGCTAGTGATGAAACCAGCTCTGGATCTCAGATTGGGATTCTGAGTCAGCTTTTTCATCTTTTGAAGATATTACATAAGAAGTTTTCTATACTTTCAGATTTAAAGCAATGATTTGTGAAAAGATTTTTCTCCCTTATTAAGGTGAGACCAGTGGCAAAATGCAAAACCTTGTTGTTTGGTTAAAGTAATGAAAGGGATTTATTGATATTATTTTTCTGATATATGGAATTTCTTAACTCATACTAATTTTTGCAAAAGATATTTTCAGAGTTACACTTTTTTTCAGAATCAGTATGAAATGATGTTTGATGTCCCCATTGTTTAAAGGATTATTTGTAATTGAGGTTATTTTTTCAGGGAGTTAATTGCAACAGAATGTCTTGGAGTACTTAGGCGTCGGAGGAAGCCCGCCTTTTCAAAGGACACTCATGGTTTGCATTCAAAGTTGTATCCCTTCTCATTTATGTATAAAATCAGTTTTCTTACAGACATTTAAGTCTAAGCGCTTAGATATTTTTCAAAATTTTTTGACTAGTAACTAAGATTTTAAGATTTTATTGTCTTCATAATAAAACTGAAGATGAAGCTTAGAATCCAATCTCATGGCCCCTTTTCTTTTTTTTATTTTTATTTAATAAATGTGAATTTACAAAGTGCAACTTTTGCATTGTTGTGGCTCCCCCCACCCCCAACCTCCCTCCCGCCTGCAGCCCTCCCATCACCCACTCCCTCTCCCATCCCATTCTTGATCAGGTTTCATTTTCAATTATCTTTATATACAGAAGATCAACTTAGTATATACTAAGCAAAGATTTCAACAGACTGCACTTACACAACCGCACAAGGTATAGGGTATTGTTAGACTAGTAGTGTTGTTGTTAACTCTCATAGTAGAACACATTAAGGACAGAGATCCTATGTGGGGAGCAGGTACCCAGTGACTCCCGTTGTTGACTTAACAATTGACACTCTTGTTTATGACGTCAGTAATCACCCAAGGCTCTTGCCATGAGCTGTCAAGGCTATGGAAGCCCCTTGAGTTCACCAACTCTGAACTTGTTTAGTCAAGGCCATATCACAGTGGAGGTTCCTTTCTCCCTTCAGAGAAAGGCGCCTCCCTCCTTGATGGCCCGTTCCTTCCACTGGGGTCTTGTTCACCAGGATCTTTCATTTAGGTTGTTTTTGCCACCGTGTCTTGGCTTTCCATGCCTGTGAGACTCTCATGGGCCATTTAGCCAGATCCGAATGCCCCAAGGGTTGATTCTGAGGCTGGAGTGCTGTTTAGAGCCTTTGCCATTCTGAGTCTGCTGTGTGTCCTGCTTCCCCCGCAGGATCATTCTCTCCCTTTTAATTCTATCCTTCATTATTTGCAGACACTGCTCTTATTTGTGAAATCTCTTCGACACTTACCCTATCTTCTTGATTGGTTATGTACTTACACTTATCACTTTACCAAGTGCGCTGGCATTGGTACATGCCTCCTTGATAAGACTGAGTTGGAATCCCCTGGCACATTTCTAGCTCCACCATTGGAGGTAAGTCTGAGTGAGCATGTGCTGCCCTGTATATCTCCTCCCTCTCTTATTCCCACTCCTATGTTTAACAGGGATCACTTTTCTGTTAATTTTAAACACCTAAGAATAATTGTGTATTAATTACAGAGTTCAACCAGTGGTATTAAGTAGGACAGAACAACAACAATAACAAATATGAAAAGGAACAAAATAGTAAGTTGTTCCTCAACAGTCTAGACAAGGGCTGATCATGCCATTGTCTCTCATAGTGTCCATTTTACTTCAATGGGTTTTCTTTTAGGTGCTTGGTTAGTTGTCATCGATCAGGGAGAACATATGATATTTGTTCTTTTTGGACTGGTTTATTTCACTCAGCATGATATTTTCCAGATTCCTCCATTTTGTTGCAAATGACCGGATTTTATTGTTTTTTACTGCTGTATAGTGTTCCATAGAGTACATATCCCATAAATTCTTTTTTAATTTTTTTAATTTTTTTTAATTTTTGACAGGCAGAATGGACAGTGAGAGAGAGAGAGACAGAGAGGAAGGTCTTCCTTTGCTGTTGGTTCACTCTCCAGTGGCCGCTGCAGCCGGCGTGCTGCGGCCGGAGCATTGTGCTGATGCGAAGCCAGGAGCCAGGTGCTTCTCCTGGTCTCCAATGGGGTGCAGGGCCCAAGGACTTGGGCCATCCTCCACTGCACTCCCGGGCCACAGCAGAGAGCTGGCCTGGAAGAGGGGCAACTGGGACAGAATCTGGCACCCCTACGGGGACTAGAACCCAGGGTGCCAGTGCCGCAGGTGGAAGATTAGCCTATTGGGCCACGGCACCATTCCCCATAATTTCTTTATCCAGTCACCGTTGATAGACATTTAGATTGATTCCATGTCTTAGCTATTGTGAATTGAGCTGCAACAAATATTGAAGTGCAAATAGCTCTTTTTTTCCCTTTTAATTCCATTTGGGTAAATTCCAAGGAGTGGGATGGCTGGGTCCTGTGGTAGGGCTATATTCAGGTTTCTGAGGACTCTCCAAACTGTCTTCCATAGTGGCTTTACCAGTTTGCATTCCCATAACAGTGGATTAGTGTCCCTTTTTCCCCACATCCTCATGCCCCTTTTCTTATCTCTTCCCAATTCAAAATATTTACATCTCTTAAGAACTAACATTCTGTTAGATCTGCAGTTGGGCCCCACACACTCAAGTCTCAGCACAATCTATTTGTCAATTGAGCTTTCTCCTGGGAAAACTGGCTTTGCCTGTCCCTCCCCCCCCCCACACACACACACTCTGATTCCTATCATAGTGCCACTTTGCCTGGGAATACAGATAGCCATTGTCCTTCTTATACTGTGTCAATTTGTGGAGTGGGTGCTTGCCACATCACTTACAGAAGGTCCAGAGGGTTTTACGAATATTTACTATGTTTTCTTGAGCAATATTGACCCAGAAAGGAAAACTATTTTTAAAAATTTATTTGAGAGGCAGAGACACAGACACAAAGACAAACCAATGTTCAGGAATGGGCCAGACAAAACCAAAACCCAATGCCTCAGTCTGGATCTGCCAAGTGGGCAGCAGGGACTCACCACAAAAGGTATCACATTCTACCTCCCAAAGTATGTACTAGCAAGCAGCTGGAATTAAAAGGGGAGCAGAAACACAAATGCAAGGCACTCTGCTATGGGATAAGGGGCTCTCTTTAGAAATGTATTTATTTATGTGAAGACAGTTACAGAAAGGGAGGGAGAGAGGGAGAGAGGGAGAGAGGGAGGAGAGGGAGAGAGAGAGGGAGAAGGAGAGGGAGAGGGAGAGGGAGAGGGAGAGGGAGAGGGAGAGGGAGAGGGAGAGGGAGAGGGAGAGGGAGAGGGAGAGGGAGAGATGGTTCTACTATCAATGATTTTACACGCCAGACCCAAGAATGGACAGGGTAATCCAGGTAGGAGCCAGGAAGTTGAAACTACATTTGGGTATCCCACAGGTATGGCAGAGGACAAGGACTGGGCTTTGGGCCCGATCTGCAGGCAGGCTCAGCCTCCGAGCCAGCAGCTCTTTCTGTGCAATTAGCAAGAGAAAGGGGGTTGAATAAAGGAACAATTGTGAACTAAAATTGTTTACTTGGGCCGTTGAGATGGCATTGGTATATGCCATCTTGATGGGGTTGTATTGGGATCCCCTGGCATGTTTCTAACTCCATCATTTGGTGCAAGTCCAATTGAGTTTGTCTCAAATTGTACCTATCTTCCCTTTCTGTTTCCCTGTGTCCCTCTACCTGCCTTGTCTTTCTTGCTTTCAAGATTTATTCAATTTCATTTGAAAGATGGAGTGACAGTGAGAGAGGGAGAGACAGACATGGACATCTTCCATCCCTTGGAATACCATACAAATGACCTCAGTGACTGAGGCAAGACCAGACTTAAGCCAGGAGCCCAAAACTGCATGCTGGTCCCTGCTGTGGGTGGCCAGGCCCAAGTGATTAGACTGTCTTGAGCTGTCATCCCAGGTGCATTAGCAGAGAACTGCAAGGGAAGCAGAACCCAGGATCCCCTATTGCACTTTGAAGTGACCAGCTGAAGCCCAATGCCCTGTTGCCACGAGGCTAGCCCCACACTCAGCTTTTGAAATCATGCATTCATGACTTCATTTGACTTCATCTATGCTGTCAGTGATACTTCAACCTGATCAGGACCCCAGTGCTGGCTTTTGGGGCTGCTCTGATTCTCTGGCTTCTGTCTGTCTGTCTGCCTCTCAAATCAACAAAGCTGTGGTATTGGAAGAGATTTTGGTAACCATGAAATTTGTTGGTTTTCTTTGTAAGACAGCCTTCACTGCCTGACAGCGGACTTAGGCAGCCATGCAGATGAGGGAGACACAGATCTACCGTCTGCTCATTAATACCCCCAAATGGCTATCAGGGCAGGTCAGGCCTTACACAGCAACATGTAAGTGTATGCAGGTCAGCCCATAGGTGGCAGGGGCCCTAGTACCTCATCTATCACCTGCTGCCTTCCAAAGCACATTACTAAGAAGCTGGATGGGGAAACATAGCAGCTGGGACTGGAACCTGTGTTCATTTGGGAGGCTGGTGTTGTAGGCATCGTTTTATCCTACTGACCACAATGGCAGTCCTCAAAATGAGTGTGAAAAAGCTGTGCAGTGTGGGGTATGCATTTGGCCCAGCCAGCAGTTCAGGTGTGTCTTGTGATGCCCACATCCCACACAGCAGTGTCTGGGTTCCACTCCAGTCACTGTTCTCATTCCTTCCTGCTCGTATACACCAAGGTTGGCAACAGGTCATGGCGAGGGCTTTGTTGTCCCTACCACCCCCGTGGGGCACCAGCAGTAAGTGCCTGGCACCCAGCTTCAGCCTGGACCAGCAATAGCTCTCTCAGAGGTCTGCGGAGGAAATCAGCACATGGGAGATTACTGTCTTTCTGTCTGATGTCCCCCTCTATCTCTTTGCTTTCTCTGATGGATTCAGGAAGTATTTTAGTCATGGGAAAGGAAGAGGAACACAGAGATAAGGAGACATGTGCAGAGAGAGAAGGAGAAAGAGATCTTCCATCTGCTTCACATTCCACACAGCCTCCATGACTGGGTCAGGCCTGTCTAAAGCCAGGATCTAGGAACCCCATCCCAGTCTCCTGTGTGGGTGAAAAGTCCCAAGGATGTGGGTCGTCTTTTACTGCCTTCTCCGCATATTAGCAAGGAGCTGCATGAAATTCTTGGTAGCTGAGAATGCAACCCTCTACATTGCTCCAGTTGCAATTCCCAGCTTCCTGCTCATACACTCTTGGAGGCAACAGGTGATAGATTAAGCACTTGGGAATCTGCCACACATCTGGGAAACCTGGGTTATGCTCCTGGGTATCAGGCTGGCCCAGCACTACCAGTTTCATAAATTGGCGATGGAAACATCAGACCCTACCTTTCTTTCTGTCCGTTTTTCTATGTCTCCCTGCCTTGTAGTTTTGTTTTGTTTTGTTTTGTTTTGTTTTGCTTTCAAGTTTTATTTTATTTAGTTGAAAGGTGGAATGGCAGTGAGACAGGGAGAGTCAGAGACAAAGAGATCTTCTATCCCCTGGATCAAGCCCCTAACAGCCACAAAAGCTGTAGCAGGACCTGGCTGAAGACAGGATCCCAGAATTGCACGCTGGTTCCCATTGTGGGTGGCAGAAGACCAAGTGATTGGACCGTTTTGGGCTGCCATCCCAGGTGCATTAGCAAGGAGCTGCATGGAAAGCAGAGTCCAGGCTCCTGTATGCCCCATGGGAATGGCCAGCTGAGGCCCCATACCCTGAGCCACAATGCCCCATGCTCATCCTTTAGAAGTCATAACTTCATTTGACTCCATGCCTTCCCTGGCATAGCACAGAGTTGAATCAGATCCTGGGCAGCCAGAATGCAACCTTCTGCTTGTTGCAGTTCCAAGTCCAGGCTCTGCTCCCAATCCCAGCTTCCTGCCCATACACACTGTGGGAGACAGCAGGTGATGGTTCAAGCACTTGGGACCCTGCCACACACCCAGGAGCCCTGTGTTAAGCTCCAGGAGCCTGGCATCAGCCTGGCCCAGCACCAGCAGTTTCAGTTATTTGGGGAGGGAATCAGCAGACCAGACAAATCTGTCTATGTCCACCAGTCTCCCTGCTTTTTCTATTTGGCTTTCAATATTTATTCTTTTTAGTTGAAGGGCAGAGTGACAATGAGAGAGGGGGGACAGATAGACATGGAGATCTTCCAATGCCTGGATCACCCCAAACAGCCTCAATAGCTGGGATGGGACCAGGCTGAATTCTGCAGACCCAAGCGATTGGGCCATCTTGCAGCTGACAACCCATTAACAGGGAGCTACATGGGAAGCAGAACATGGGGCTCCTGTATGCCCTGCAAGAGTGACCAGCAGAGACCTAACACCTTGTGCCACAAGGCTAGCCACATGCTAAGCCTTTGAAAGTCATGTATCTATAAATACATTTTTGTCTTCATCTGTGCTGTCAGTGATGCTTTAACATGATCGGGACCCCAGTGCATGTTGCTGGTCTTTGGGGCTGCTGCGTTTCTCTGGCTTCTGCCTTTCATATTAACAAAGCTGTGGTTATAGTAGAGATTTCAGTTACTACTACATTTGTTCTCTTAGTTTCTTTGCAAGACTTCCTTCATTTCCTGAAAGTGGACTTAGGCATGGAGAACCAGCAAGACAGAGAAAGAGACAGATGTGGTTCACTCCCGACTGCCAGGGCAGGCCGAGCCTCCAAAGCAACCTGGAACTGTACACAAGTCAGCCGTATGTGTGGGAGAGTCCTCAGAACCTGATTCATTATCCACTGCCTTCCCTGGTGCATTTGCAGGCAGTTGCATCAGATCCTGGGCAGCCAGCAATGCAATCCCTCCGCACTGCTGCAGTTGCAAGTCCAGGCTCTGTTCCCAATCCCAGCCTCGTGCCCATACATGCTGTAGAAAGCAGTGGGTGAAAGTTCAACGCATAGGATGCTGCTGTACACCTGAGGGACCTGTATGAAGCTCCAGAGACCTGGCGTCAACCTGACCCAGAACTAGCAGTTTTAGAAACTGAGGAGGGTGGGGCCGGCACTGTGGAGTAGCAGGTAATGAGTGCCAGCATCCCATATGGGCGCCAGCTTGAGTACCAACTGCTTTGCTTCCAATCCAGCTCCCTATAGTGCATCTGGGAAAGCAGTGGAAGATGACCCAAGTCCCAGAACCCATGTGGGAGATCCCAGTGAAGCTCCTGGCTCCTGGATTCAGCCTGCCAGAGCCATGGCCATTTGGGATTGAACCAGCACATGGAAGACAACTCTCTTTTTCTTTCCCTCTCTCTCCCTCTCCCTCCCCCTCTGCCACTACCTCTTTGTAACTCTGATATTCAAATAAAATAAACATTTTTTTAAAAAAAAGAAATTATGAAGGGAAATAGCAAACCAGACATTTATGTCCTTCTGTTTGCTTATCTGTATCCTGTCTCCCTGCATTGTCTTTTTTGCCTTCCAGATTTATTGTTTAGTTGGAAAGGTGGAGTGACAGTGAGAGAGGTGACACAGTGATACATGGAGATCTTCTATCACCTGGATCACCCCTGAGTGGGTGATGACTGGGACAGGACAATGCCAAAGTCAGGATCCCAGAATTGTACGACGGTCCCCACTGAGGGTGGCTGAGAACAAAGTTATTGGGTTGTCTAGGCACTTCCATCCTATTTATAGGGAACTGCATGAGGATAAGAACCAAGGATCCCATATACCCTGCACAACGGCCAGCTGAGGCCCAGTACCCTGTGCCATCAGACTATCCCACTCTTCCTGACTTCACTTGTCTCCAGCTGTGCTCTCAGTGCTGCTTTAACCTGACCTTGACCCCAGTGCGTATTGCTGGTCTTTGGGCTGCTGTGTTTCTCTGGCTTCTGTCTGTCTGCCCACCTATCAAATCAACAAAGCTGTGATTTTGGTAGAGATTTAGTTACCATGACATTTGTGTGTTTGTTTGTTTGTTTTCTTTGTAAGACGTCCTTCATCACGTAAAAGCAGACAAAAGCCTCAAGAGGGAGTGAGACAGATCTTCCATGTGCTTGTTCACTCCCCAAAGGGCTGTCATGGTAGGCCAGGCTGTTCTCAGCAACCTGGAATTGCATTTAAGTAGGCCACAAAGGTGGCAGGGGCCCAAGGCCCTGATCCATCACTGGCTGCCTTCACAGGTACCTTAGCAGGAATCTCAACAGGAAGTGGAGCAGCCAGAACTGGAACCTGTGCTCATCTGGAATGCTGGCATTGCAGGGGGCAGCTTAACCTGCTGGGCCACAATGCCAGCTCCCAAGATGAAGACCGAAGAACTCTGTTGTGTGAGGTATGCATTTGGTCCAGTCAGCAGCTCAGCTGTGTCTTGTGGTGCCCACATCCCACATGGCAGTGCCTGGGACCCACTCCAGTTCTGTTCCCAGCTCAACTCCCTTCTCCTATATACTCTGGCAGGCAGCAGACATGGCCTGGGCTGTGGCGCCCTGCCATCCATGTGGGAAAACTGCAGCAAGTGCCTGGTGCCGTTTCAGCCTGGAAAAGTGCTAGCTCTTTCAGAGATTTGGGGAGGAAATCAGCACATGAGAGAATTCTATCTTTCTGTCTGTCCGCCAACAGCTCTCTGCTTTTGCTGATGGTCTCAGAAAGTATTTTAGTTATGGGAAAGGAAAAGGAACACAGTGACAAGGAGATATGGAAAGAAGCAAAAAGAGATCTTCTATCTGCTGCTTCTCACCCCAAATGCCCTCCACCGCAGCTGGGTCAGGCCAGTCTAAAGCCAGGATCTGGGAACTCCATCCCAGTCTCCCGTGTGAGTGGGAGGGCCCAAGATGTGGGCCATCTTCTGCTGCCTTCCGCTGCACATTAACAGGGAGCTGCGTCACATCCTTAGCAGCTAGCTATGTAATCCTCTGCATTCCTGCAGTTGCAAGTGCAGGCTCTGCTCCCAATCCCAGCTTCCTGCCCACACACACTGTCAGAGGCAGCAGGTGATGGTTCAGCACTTGGGACTCTGCCACACGCCTGGATGACCCAAGTTAAAATCCAGGAGCCTGACATCAGCCTGGCCCAGAACTAACAGTTTCAGAATTTGGGGAGGGAAATAGCAGACCAGACATATCTGTCTGTCTGTCTGTCTGTGTCCACCTGTCTCCTGTGTTGCCCTTTTTTGCTTTCAAAATTTGTTCTGTTTAGTTAAAAAGTGGATTTACACTGAGAGAGAGAGGAGACAGAGAGACATGGAGATTTTCCAATGCCTGGATCCCCCCAAACAGCCGCGATGCCTAGGTCAGGACCAGACCAAAGTCAGGAAGCCAGAACTGCATGCTGGGCCTGCAGCGGGTTGTGGGGACCCAAGCGATTGTGGCCTCTGGTGGTTACCATCCCAGGCGCATTAGCAGGGAGCTGCATGGCAAGCAGAACCCAGGCTCCCGTATGCCCCACATGAGTGGCCAGCTGAGGTCCAACACCCTGGGCAACAAGGCTATCCCCACACTCAGCCTTTGAAAGTCACGTATTCATGGCTTCATTTGTGTTCTTAGTGACGCTGTATCCTGATCAGGACCTCAGTGTATATTGTTGGTCTTTGGGCTGCCCTGTTTCTCTGCCTTCTGCTTGTCTCTTTGCCTCTCAAATCAACCACACTGTGGTTTTGGTAGAGATTTTGGTTGCCATTGCATTTGTTTGTTTTCTTGTTTTCCTTGTAAGACGTCTTTCATTCCCTGAAAGCAGACTTAGGCAGTGAGAGCTGGCCAGGCACACGGATCTTTCATCTGCTTGTTCTCTCCCCAGATGGCTATGGGGTGGGCAAGGCCTTCCACAGCATCCTGGAATGACACGCAGGTTGGTCACATAGGTGTCAGGGGCCTGAGCACCTGTTCCATCACCTGCTGACTTCACAGGAGGATGAGAAGTAAAGCAGCTGGGATTGGGCTCTGTGCTCATCTGGGAGGCTTGCACTGCAGACAGCAGCTTAACCCACTGGGTTACAATGGCAACCCCCAAGATGAGGATCAAAAAAACCAATAGTGTGGGGTATGCATTTGATCCAGCCAGAAGCTCAGGTTTATTTTATAATGTCCACATCCCACCTGCTAGTGCCCTGGTTCCACTCCAGGCTCTGTTCCCATTACAGCTTCCTACTCACACACAGCAAAGTTGCCAACAGGTGACAACAAGGACTGTGTTGGCCCAGCCAGCCAGGTGGGACGCCTGGAGTAACTGCCTGGTGCCCAGCATCAGCTTGCATCATCACTATCTCTGTAAGAGATCTGAGGAGGAAATCGGCACATGGGAGATTTCTGTCTTTCTGTCTGCTGTCCCCCTCTAGCTCTCTGCTTTCACTAATGGGTTCAGGAGGTATTTTAGTTATGGAAAAGACAGAGGAACACACACACAGATAAGGACAGGCAGAGAGAGAAAGAGAAAGAGAAAGAGAGAGAGAGAGAGAGAGAGAGAGAGAGAGAGAGAGAGAGAGAGAGAAAGAGAAAGAGAAAGAGAAAAAAAGAGAGATCTTCTATCTGCTGGATCACACCAAAACGGCCTCCATGACTGGGTTAGGCTAGTCTACAGCCAGGATCTAGAAACCCCATCCAGGACTCCCATGTAAGTGGGAGAGCCAAGAACATGGACCTCTTCTGCTGCCTTCCCTGGCCCATTAGCAGGCAGCTGCTTCACATCCTGGGCAGCCAGCTATGCAATCCTCTGCATTGCTGCAGTTGCAAGTCCAGGCTCTGCTCCCAACCCCAGCTTCCTGCCCACACATACTGTCAGAGGCAGCAGGTGATGGTTCAAGCAGTTGGGACTCTGCCACACACCTGGAGGACCCAGGGTAACCTCTGGGGGACTGGCAGCAACCTGGCCCAGCATTGACATTTTCAGAATTTGGGGAGAGAAACCACTGACTAGATATTTATGTCTGTCAGTTTTTTCTGTGTCCCTGTCTCCCTGCCTTGTCTATTTTGTTCTGTTTAGTTGAAAGGTGGAGTGACAGCAAGAAAGGGAAAGTCCACTTTAAGGCAATGATAGATGTCTTATAAACAAAACTTGAAAAAATGTAACAATAACAAAATCTCTACTAAAAGCACAGCTTTGTTGATTTGAGAGGCAGACAGACAGAAGGCAGAGAAACAGAGACCAGCAATCGGCTCTGGGTTCCCGATCAGGTTAAAGCATCCCTGAGAACACAGATGAAGACAAACGAGGCCATGAATACACGACTTTCAGTGGCTGAGTGTAGGCTAGCCTTGTGCTCAGAGTGTTGGGCCTCAGCTGGCCGCTTGCAAGGTGCACAGGTGAGCCGGGGTTATGCTTATGATGCAACTCCCAGCTAATACATCTGGGATGGCAGCCCAAGATGGCCCAGTCACTTGGGGGGCTGCCATTCACAGCATGCAGTCTGGGCTCCCTGCCTCGGCCATGTCCTGCCTGAGCAATTTTGGCCATTTGAGGGGTATTCCTGGATATGGAAGAATGGAAGATCTCCATCTCTCTCTGACACTGCACATTTCAACTAAACACCACAAACCTTGAAAGCCAAAAGATAAGGCAGACAGACAGGGAAACAGAGACAGACAGCTAGACATAAATGTCTGCTCTGCTGTTTCCCTCCCCAAATTCTGAAACTGCTAGTGCTGGACCAGGTTGAAGCCAGGCCCCCTGAGCTTATGTTGGGACCCTCAGGTGTGTGGCAGGATCCCACATGCTTGAACCATCACCTGCTGCCTTGCACAGCATGTATGGGCGGGAAGCTGGGATTGGGAGCAGAGCCTGGACGTGCAACCACAGCAATGCAGAGGTTTGCATCACTCTTGGCCAAGATGTGATGCAGCTCTCCTGGCTAATGTGCCGGGGAGGGCAGCAGAAGATGGCCCATATTCTTGGGCCCTCCCATCCACATGGGAGACTGGGACAGTATTTCTAGATCCTGGCTTAAGACTGGCCTGACCCAGCCATGGGGCCCATGTTGGGTGTGAAACAGCAGATGGAAGATCTCTTTTTCTGTCTGTCCTTGTCTCTGTGTTCCTGTGCCTTTCTCATAACTAAAATACTTCCCAAACCCATCAGAGAAAGTAGAGAGCTGAAGTGGAAAAGACAGATGGAAATTTCTGATAGAAATCTCCCATGCGCTTATTTCCTCCCCAAATGTCTGAAAGAGCTAGCACTGGTTCGGCCTGAAGCCAGGTGCCAGCCGCTCACTCCAGGTGTCCCACCACAGCCCCTGCCATGACCTGTTGTAAACCCTAGTGTGTGCAGGCAACAAGATAGAATGGGAACAGAACCTGGTGTGGAACTCAGGTACTGCCATGTGGGATGTGGGCTGCTGGCCGGACTAAATGCATACCCCACAGCTTTAGGTTTGAGCCAGCTCCCTGCTAATGTGCCTGGGAAGGCAGCAGGTGATGGATCAGGTACTTGGTGCCCTGCTACCTAAGTGGCACACCTGGATGCAGTTCCAGGTTCCTGTGGAAGGCCTGGCTTGCCCTGAAAGCCATTTGGCCAATGAACAAGCAGACTGAAAATCTGTCTGTGTCTGCCTCATCGGCTCACCCTGCCTAAATCCACTCTGAGGCAATGAAGGACAGCTCACAAAGAAAACAGGAAAATGAACACATGAGATGGTCACCAACATCTTTACAGAAACCACAGCTTTGTTGATTTGAGAGGCAGACAGAAAGACAGACAGAAGCCAGACAATCAGAGTAGCCCCAAAGACCAGCAATCTGCGCTGGTGTCCCGAGCAGGTGAAGGTATCACTGAGAACACAGATGGAGACAAAGAATTCTTGACTACACGACTGTCATAGCCCAGGGAGTTTGGCCTCAGCTGGCCACTCACGCAGGGAATACAGGGGCCCGTGTTGTGCTTTCCATGCAGCTCTCTGCTAATGGGAGGGCAGCCAATGGTGGCCCCATCACTTGGGTCCCCAGCATCTATGAAGGGACCGTCAAGCAGTTCTGGGCTTCTGGAGTCCACTTGGTCCTACCCAATCGTTTGTGTCCATTCGGGGGTGATCCAGATGATGTCAGATCTCCAGCTCTCTCTGTCTCCTCATTCTCAGTGACATTCTGCCTTTCAACTAATCAAAATAAAACTTGAAATCAAAAAGGACAAGGCAGAGAGGCCAGAGACACATAAAAACAGACAGACAGATAGACCGAAATGTCTGGTCTGCTCTCTCCCTCCCCAATATCTGAAACTTCTGGTCCTGGGCCAGACAGGGGCCAGGCCCAGCAGCTTAACCCTGCTCTCCCAGGTGTGTGGCAGGGTCCCACATGCTGAACCATCACCTGCTGCCTCATACACTGTGTGTGGGCAGGAAGCGGGGATTGGGAGCAGAGCCTGGACCATGGCAACTGCAGCAATGCAGAGGGTTTTCAGCTCCGTGCTAATGAGCCAGGGAGGGCAGCAGAAGATGGCCCATGTTCCCGGGCCATTCCACCCACAAGGGAGACTGGGTTGGGGTTTCCAGATCCTGGATTTAGAAAGGCCTGACCCAGCCAAGAAGGACTTTTGGTTAGTAAAGCAGCAGACAGAATATCTCTTTCTCTTTCTTTGTCTGTTCTTGTCTCTCTGTTCCTCTGCCTTTCCCATAACTAAAATACTCCCCAAGCACATCAGCGAAAGCAGGGAGATGGAGGGAGACAGACAGATAGACAGTCAGAAATTTCCCATGTGTTGATTTGCTCCCCAAAGCTCTGAAAGAGCTAGCGCTGGTCCAGGCTGATGCTGCGCACCACATGTTTATTCCAGGTGTCCCACATGAGTGTCAGGGCCAACACAGCCTTTCCCATCATCTGTTGTCAACCTCTCTGTGTACAAGCAAGAAACTGGAAAGGGAATAATGAATGTAGTGGAACCCAGGGACTGCCATGTGGGATGTGGGCAGCCAGCACAAGATAAACCTAAGCTGTAGGCTGGACCAAATGCATACCCTACACTGCAAGGTTTTTCCAATCTTACCTTGGGGGCTGGCATTGTGGCCTAGTGAGTTAATCTGCTGCCTGCCATGACAGCTTCCCAAGTGAGCCCAGGTTCCAGTCCTGGCTGCTCCACTTCCCATCCAGCTCCCTGCTGCTGCACCAGGGAAGGCATCAGGTGATGGATCATGTTCATTGGAACTTGCCACCCACGTGTCCAACCTGCATACAGTTCCAGGTTGCTGAGAAAGGCCTGACCTGCCCAACAACCATTTGGGGAGTGAACTAGCAGACAAAAGATTTGTTGCTCTCTTCCACACCACCTCTGGATGCCTAAGTCCAGTTTAAGCCAATGAAGAAGTCCTACGATGAAAACTGACCAAAAAAATGTAATGAGAATCAAAATCTCTACCCAAACGATGGCTTTGTTGATTTGAGATGCAGACAGGCAGAAGCCAGAGAATCAGAGCAGCCCCAAAGATCAGCACTATGCACAGGAGTCTTGGTCTGGTTAAAGCATCACTGATAGAACAGATGAAGACAAATGAAGTCATGGGTACACAACTTTCAAAAGCTAAGCATGGGGCTAACCTCATGGCTCAGGGTGTGGGGCCTCAGCTGGCCATGTGAGGTATAGGGGAGCCCAGGTTCTGCTTCCCATGTTGCTCTCTGCTAATGTGCCTGGGATGGCAGCCCAAGACAGCCCAATCACTTGGTTCCCTGACACCCACAACGGAGACTAGTGTATAGGTCTGGGTTCCTGTTTTCCACCCTGTCCTGTCAAGTCTGTGTCACCATTTCAGGGGTGATCCAGGGAATGGAATATTTCCATATCTTTCTGTCTCTTTATCACTTGCTGTTACTTTGCCTTCAACTAAACAAAACAAAAACAAAGACAAGGCAGGGAGACTGGGGGACACAGACAGACAGACAAAAATTTCTGCTCTGCTATTTCCCTCCCCAATTTCTGAAACTGGTTGTGCTGGGCCAGGCTGATGCCAAGCCCAGGAGTTTAACTGGAGTCTCTCAGGTGTGTAGCAGTTTCAAGTGCCTAAACCATCACCTGCTGCTTCCCACAGTGTATATGGGCAGGAAGCTGGGATTGGGACCAGAGCCTGGGCTTACAACTGCAGCAATGCAGAGGGTTGCATTTCTTGCTGCCCCAGATCAGAGTCAGCTCCTTGCTAATATGCTGGGGAAGGCAGCAGAAGATGGCCCACAATCTTGGGGCTCCAACCCCCTCAGGAAACTGAGTTGGGGTTCCCAGATCCTGGCTTTAGACCTGCCTGGCCCAGCCATATAGGCCATTTGGTGTATGGACCATCAGATGGAATTCTTTTTTCTCTGTATCTGTATTCCTCTGCATTTTCCATAACTAAAATACTTCTTGAACCCATCATTGAAAGCAGAGAGACAGCAGGGGTGGGGAGGAGGAAGACAGACAGACAGAAATCTCCCATATGCTGATTTCCTCCCTCAATATCTGAAACAGTTTGAGCTGCTCCAGAAGACACACCTGAGCTGCTGGCCAGACATAATGCATACTCTCCTGCTTTAGGTTTTTCCAACCTCATCTTGGGGTGGAGGTGGGAGATGGTTGTGGCACAGTGAGTTAAGCTGCCGCCTGCAATGCCAGCATATCACAGGAGCACAGGTTCTAGTCCTGGCTGTTCTACTTCCCATCCAGCTACCTGCTAAGGCTCCTGGTATGGCAGTAGGTAATGGATCAGGTTTCTGGGGACAATCTCACCCACATGGCCAACTTGCATACAGTTCCAGGTTGCTGTGGAAAACCTGAACTGCCCCAAGTCATTTAGGGAGTGAACCAGCAAATGGAAGATCTGTCTCTCTTGGCCTCGCCAGGTCTGGCTGCCCAAGTTCACTTTCAGGCAATGAAAGCAAAAAAGGTAAAGCAAGGAGACAGGCAGACACAGAAAAACAGATAAACAGATATGTCTAGTCTGCTGTTTCCCTCAAAAAATTTCTGAAGCTGCTAGTGTTGGGCCAGGTTGATGCCAGGCCCCGGGAGCTCAACCCTGCTCTCTCAGGTGTGTGGTAGGGTCCCATGTGCTTGAACCATCACCTGCTGCCTCACAGGGCACAGACTGGAAGCAGAGGCTGCACTACTAACTGCAGCAATGCACATTGTTGAATTCCCAGCTGCCCAGTAAATAATTCAGCTTCTTGCTAATGTGCAGGGAAAGGCAGCAGAAGATGGCCAATTTCCTGACCCCCTACCCACTACTCACATGGGAGACTGGGATGAGATTCCAGATCCTGACTCTAGACTGGCCTGACCCAGCCATTGAAGCTGTTTGGGGGTGAGAACCAGCAAATGGAACATGTCTTTCTCCTTCTCTCTGTGTTCCTCTGCCTTTCCCATAACTAAAATACTTTCTGAAGCCATCAGCAAAAGTAGAAACCTGGAAGAGGATGGACAGACAGAAAGAGAAATCTCTCATGTGCTGATTTCCTCCCAAAACCTTGAAAGAACTGGTGCTGGTCCAGATTGAAGCCAGGCACCAGGTGCTTACTCCAGGTATCCCACATGGATTGCAGGGTCCCATAGTCCTTGCCATGACATGCTACAGTATGTATGAGCAGGACGTTGTTATAGGAACAGTGACTGGAGATACCGCCATGTGGGATGTAGGCATCACAAGACACACCTGAGCTGCTCGCTGGGACAAATGCATAGCCACACTGCAGGATTCTTCCAACATCATCATGTGTGCTTGAATTGTCCCCAGTACGTTAATCTGCCACCTGCAATGTCAGCATCCCGGATGAGCACAGGTTCTAGTCCTGGATGTTCCACCTCCCATCCAGGTCCCTACTCATGTGCCTGCAAGAGAAGTAGGTGAAAGATCAGGTACCGGGGCCCCTGCTAACTGTGTGGCCTACCTGGATAGTTTCAGGTTGCTGTGGAAGGCCTGGCCTGTAACAACAGTCGTTTGGGGAGCAAAAAGCAGACAGAAGATCTGTCTGTTCTTTGCCAGTTCTTGCTGCCTAAGTCCATTCCAGACAATGAAGGAAGTCCTAAAAGAAAACAAGAAAACCAACAAATGTAATGGCAACCAAAATCTCTACCAAAACTACAGCTTTGTTGATTTGAGAGGTGGACAGACAGACAGAAGACAGAGAATCAGAGCAGCCCCCCAAAGACCAGCAATATGCACTGTGGTCCCAATCAGGTTAGAGTGTTACTGAGAACACAGATGAAGTCAAATGAAATCATGAACACATGACTTTCAAAGGCTGGGCATGGGGCTAGCCTTGTGTATCAGGGCATTGGGCCTCAGCTGGCCACTCCTTCAAGGCATACTGGAGCCCAGCTTCTGCTTCCCATTCAGCTCCCTGGTAATGCACCAAGGATCTCAGCCCAGGACGACCCAATCCTTGTGCCCCAGCCACCCACATCAGGGACTTGCATGAAGTTCTGCACTCATGGTTTTGGACTGGTCCTGCCACAGGGAGGTATTCCAGGGGATGGAAGATCTCTGTATCTCTTTGTCTCTGCCTCTTTAAACTAAACAGAAAAAATCTAGAAAGTAAAAAAAAAAAAATACCAGAAAGGAAGACAGGGGACACAAACAGACAGACAGGCAAACATAAATGTCTGGTCTGCTGTTTCCCTCCCCAATTTCTGAAATTGCTGGTGCTGGGTCAGGCTGATGCCAGGCCCCAAGACCTTAACCCTGCTCTCCCAGGTGTGTGGCAGGGTCCCACATGCTTGAACCATCACCTGAAGCCCCCTACACTGTGTACGGGCAGGAAGCTGGGATTGGGAGCAGAGCCTAGACTGGCAACTGCAGCAATGCAGAGGCTTCCAGTGCCCACTGCCCAGGATGTGTTGTAGCTCTGTGCTAATGTGCCAGGGAAGGCAGCAGATGTCTCAGATTCTTGGGTTCTCTCACTCACGCGGGAGACTGGCACATGGTTTCCAAATCTTGGCTCTAGACTGGCCTGACCCAGCCATGGAGGCCATTTGGGGTGTGAACCAGTAGATGGAAGATCTTGTTTTCTATCTCTCTGTCCTTTTCTCGATATTCCTCTGCCTTTCCCATAATTAACATATTTCCAAAACCATCTGCAAAAGCAGTTGGAGGGGGAAAGACAGACAGACAGAAATCGCCCATGTGCTTATTTCCTCCCCAGATCTCTGAGAGAGCTAGGGCTGGTCCAAGCTGAAGCAGGATACCCATGCGCTTAATTCAGGTGTCCCACCATAGCCCTTGCCATGGCCTGCCCCCTCCCAGAGTGTGTAAGAGCAGGAAGCTGGAATGGGAACTGAGGCTAGAGTGGACCCCAGACACTGTCATGTGGGATGCGGGCATCACAAGACACACCTAAGCTGCTGGTTGGACCAAATGCATACCCCACACTGCAGGTTTTCCAAACTGCTTGGGGGCCAGCTTTGTGGCCCAGCTGGTTAAGTTGCCACCCTCAATGCCAACTTCTCATATGGGCCTAGATGCACTTTCTATCCAACTCCCTGCTCTTGTGCCTGGGAATGCAGAAGTGATGGATCCGGTACTCAGGTCCCTGCTATCCACATGGCGGACAAAGATGCAATTCCAGGTTGCTGTAGATGGCCTGGGCCACCATGAAAGCAATTTGGGGGGGGGGGTGAACCAGCAGACAGAAGATCTTTTGCCTACTGCCCAAGTTAACTTTAAGGTAATCTAGGAAGTCTTACAATGAAAACAAACAAATGTAATGGTAACCATAATCTCTACCAAAACCACAGCTTTGTTGATTTGAGAAGTGGACAGATAGACAAAAGCTAGAGATTCAAAGGAGCCACAAAGACCAACCATACCCATTGGGGTCCCAATCAGGTTAAAGCATCACTGAGAACACAGATACAGTCAAATGAACTCATGCATACACAACTTTCAAAGGCTGAGTGTGGAGCTAGCCTGGTGGCTCAGGGTGCTAGGCCTCGGCTGGCCACTCGCACGGGGCATATGGGAGCCTGGGTTCTGCTTCCCATGCAGCTCACTGCTAATGGGATGAAAGCCCTATGTAGATCCAATCACTTTGGCCCCTGCAACCACAGCAGGGACCAGCATGAAGTTCTGGCCTCCAGACTTTGGCCTGGTCTTGCCCCAAGCATTGTAGCCATGATGCAAGCAATGGAAGATCTCCATGTTTCTCTGTCTCCCCTCTCATGTGATCACTCTATCTTTCAACTTAACAGAACAAATTCTGAAAGCAAAAAAAGACAAGGCAGGAAGACAAAGGATCACAGACAGACAGACAAGTGTTGGTGCTCTTTCCCTCCCCAATTTTTTTTTAAGATTTATTTATTTGGGGCCAGCCTTGTGGCTCATTAGGTTAAAGCCAAAGCCTTCAGTGCCAGCATCCCATAGAGGCACTGGTTGTAGTCCCTACGGCCCAACTTCTGATCCAGCTCCCTGATAATGCTTCTGGGAAGCAGTGGAGGATGGCCTAAGTCCTCGGGCCCCAGGTGGGAAACCCAGAAGAGGCTCCTGGCTTCAGATTGGCTCAGCTCCAGCCATTGCAACCCTGTGGGGAGTGAATCAGCAGATGGGAGATTCTCTCTCTCCTTCCCTCCCTTTCTTTCCCCCTCTCTGTAACTCTGTCTTTCAATGTCAGAATATCAGATTTACAGTGACTGAGAGGCAAAGGCAGAGAGAGAGGGAGAGAGATACATCTTCTATCTGCTGGTTCACTCCCCAGATGGCCACAATGGCCAGGACTAGGCCAGGCTGAAGCCAGTAACCAGGAGTTTCATGCATGTTTTCCACATGGGTGCAGGGGCCAAGGGACTTGCACATCTTCTACTGGTTTCCCAGACACATTAGAAGGGAGCTAGATCAGAAGCAGAGCAGCTGGGGTTTGAACCCACATCTATATGGGATGCCCACTGTAAATGGTGGCTTTACCCACTATGCCACAGCTCTGGCCCCACTCTCCCCATTTGTGATAGAGTTCAGTCAGGCTGACATCACTTTCCCAGAGCTTAACCCAGATCCCACAGGTATATGGCAGCATCCCACATCATCACCAGCTGCCTGGCACAGTGTGTATAGGCAGGAGCTGAGATTGGGAACAGAGCCAGGACTTAAAACTGCAGCAATACTGAGTCATGCAAACATTAGCCAGGATGTGATACAGCTCCTTGTTAATGTGCTAAGGAAGGCAAAAGATAGTCCACTTTCTCGGGCCTTCCCACCCAAAAGGAGACTGGGATGGGGTTTCCAGATCCTGGCTTTAGACTGGCCTGACCAAGCCATGGAGGCTGTTTTGGTATGATCCAGCAGATGGAAGATCTCTTCCCTTCTCTCTCTGTCCTTGTCTCTGTGTTCCTCTGCCTACCCCATAACTAAAATACTTCCCGAACCCATCAAGGAAAGCAGAAAGCCAGAAGGGACAGCAGACAGAAATTTATGACAGAAATCTCCAGGGGGCTGGTGCTGTGGTGCAGAGGGTTAAAGCCCCGGCCTGCGGTGCTGGCATCCCATATGGGTGACAGTTCTAGTCCTGGCTGATCCTCTTCCGATCCAGCTCTCTGCTGTGATCTGGGACAGCAGTAGATGATGGCCCAAGTCCTTGGGCCCCTACACCCATGTGGGAGACCCAGAAGAAACTCCTGACTCCTGGCTTCGGATCGGCACACCTCCAGCCATTACAGCCATCTGGGGAAGTGAACCAGCGAATGGAAGACCTCTCTCTCTCTCTCTACCTCTGTAACCCTGTCTTTCAAATACATAAAATAAATCTTTAAAAAAAGAAATCTCCCATGTGCTGATTTCCTCCCCAGATCTCTGAGAGAGCTGCAGCTGGACCAGGCTGAAGCTGCGTGCCAGGCTCTTACTCAAGTGTCCCACCACACTCCTTGCCACAGCCCGCTGCCTGCCACGGTGTATACGAGCAGGAAGCTGGAACGGGAACGGAGTGTGGAGTGGATCCCAGGCACTGCCATATGGGATGTGGGCATCACAAGACACACCTGAGCGGCTGGCTGGGCCAAATGCATACCCACACTGCAGGTTCTTCCAACCTCATCTTGGGAGCTGGCCTTGTAGCCTAGCAGCTTAAGGAGATACCTTCAATGCCAGCATCCATATGTGTATAGTTTCCAGTCCCAGCTGCTCCGCTTCCCATCCAGCTATCTGGTAATGCTCAGGAAAGGCAGCAGGTGCTGGAAAAGGTACTTGGGCCCCTGCCACCCACATAGCCATCCTGGATACAGTTCCAGGTTTCTGGGGGAAGACTTGGCTTGCTCAGACATCACTGGAGAGTAAACCAGCAGAATGAAGATCTGTCTCTGCCTCACCAGCTCTCACCGTCTAAATCTACTTTTAGGCAATGAAGAACATCTTGCAAAGAAAGTCAGAAAATAAATAAATGTCATGGTAACCAAAATCTCTACCAAAACCACAGATTTGCTGATTTGAGAGGGAGACAGACAAAAGCCAGAGAATCAGAGCAGCCCCAAAGACCAGCACTATGCACTAGGGTCCTGATCAGGTTAAAACATCACTGATAGAACAGATGAAGACAAATGAAGTCATGAATACAAGACTTTCAAAGGATAAGCGTGGGACTAGCCTTGTGGATCAGGGTATGGGGCCTCAGCTGGCCACTCACATGAGGTATAAGGGAGCCCAGATTCTGCTTCCCATGTAGCTCTCTGCTAATGTGCCCGAGATGGCAGCCCAAGACAGCCAACACCCACAGTGGGGAGCAGCGTGCAGGTCTGGGTTCCTGTTTTCCACCCAGTTCTTTCCAAGCTTTTGTGGCCATTTGAGGGGGTATTCCAAGTAATGGAAGACCACCAACTTTCTCTGTGTCTCTGTCTCCTCATCAGTCAATGTCACTCATTCAACTAAAGAAAAATAAAACCAGAAAGCAAAAAGACATGACAGAAAGACAAGTGGACACAGAGAGATATGCCTGCTCTGCTGTTTCCATCCTCAAATTTCTGAAACTTCTAGTGCTGGATCAGGTGGGCTCCAGGCCTCAGGAGCTCAACTTGGGTCTCCCAACTGTGCGGCGAGTTCCCATGTGCTTGAACCATTACCTGCTGCCTCCAAGTATGTATGAGCAGGAAGCCGGCGCTGGAAACAGAGCCTGGACTTGCAACTGCAGCAATACAGAGGTTTGCAGTGCTCGCTGTCCAGGATGGGATTCAGCTCCCTGCTATTGTGCCGGGGAAGGCAGCAGAAGATGGCCCACATTCTAGGGCCAGCACACTCACATGAGATACAGAGATGAAGTTCCCAGATCTTGGCTTTATACTGCCCTGACCTAACCTTTGAAGCTGTTTTGCGTGTGAACCAGCAGATGGAAGACCTTTTTCTCTTTCTCTCTGTCCTTGTCTCTGAGTTCCTCTGCCTTTCCAGTAAGTGAAAGAGTTCCCAAACTCATCAGTGAAAGCAGAGAACCAGACAGAGACCAAGAGACAGAAATTTCTAACAGAAATATCCCATGTGCTGATTTCCTCCAAAAATATCTTTGAAAGAGCTAGAGTTGCTACAGGATGAAAGGGTGGGGGGTGCCATGCGCATGCCCCATGTGTCCCATGTGGATGGCAGGTCCCCATAGCCTTTGTCATGACATGCCAGAGTGTGTACAAGCAGGAAGTTGGAACGGGAACAGAGCCTGGCATGGACCCCAGGCACTGCCATGTAGGATATGGGCATCACAAGACACACTTGAGCTGCTGGCTGAACCAAATGCATTCTCCAGAGCTTCATATTTCTCCAATCTTATATTGGGGGCCATTATTGTAGTTCACCCACTTATGATAACAGCTATAACACCAGCATCAACATGAGAACATGTTCCAGTCTTCTCTGCTCCAATTTGCATCAAGTTCCATAGTAATGCACCTGGGAAAGCAGCAGGTGATGGATGAGGTACTAGGGCCCTTGCCACACAAGTGGCCTGCCTGGATCCAGTGCCAGGTTGCTGGAGAAGGCATGGCCCACCCTGACAGCGATTTGGGGAGTGAACCAACAGACGGAAGATCTGTCTCTCTCTGCCTCGTCAGCTCTCGCTACCTAAGTGAGCAGTCAAGCAATGAAGGACATCTTACAAAGAAAACAAATGTCACAGTAACAAAAATCTCTACCAAAACCACGGCTTTGTTGATCTGAGAGATGGCCAGGTAGACAGAAGCCAGAGAAACAGAGCAGCCTCAAAGACCAACAATATGCACTGGCATCCTGATTGGGTTAAAGCATCACTGAGGGGCTGGCAGTGTTGCTTAGTGGGTAAAGCTGCCACCTGTGGTGCTGGCATTCCATATGGCTACCAGTTAGTGTCTTGGCTGCTCCTCTTCTGATCCAGCTCTCTGCTATGGCCTGGGAAAGCAGTTGAAGATGGCCCAAGTCCTTGGGCCCCTGCACTCGCATGGGAGACCCGGAGGAGGCTCCTGACCCCTGGCTTCAGATCAGCCCAGTTCCAGCCACTGCAGCCAATTGGGAAGTGAACCAGGGGATGAAAGACCTCTCTCTCTCTCTCTCTCTCTCTCTCTCTGTCTCTCTCTCTCTCTCTCTCTCTGCCTCTCCTTCTCTGTGTAACTCTTTCAAATAAAGTAAACAATTCTTTAAAAAAAATAAAAGAAAGCATCACGAGAACACAGAGGAAGTCAAATGAAGTCAGACATACTGGACTTTCAGAAGCTGAGTATGGGACTAGCCTTGTGGCTCAGGTGTTGGGCCTCAGCTGGCCACTCCCATGAGGCATACAGGAGCCTGGGCTGTGCTTTCCATGCAGCTCCCTGCTCATGCATCTGGGATGGCAGCCCGAGACAGCTCAATCAATGTAGCCCTGACACCTACAGCGAGGAATAGCACTGAGTTCTGGGCTCCTGGCTTCAGCCTGTTCCTGCCCCAGTCATTACAGACATTTAGCGGGTAATACAGGGGAAGAAGTATCTCCATGCCTGTCTGTCTCTCCCTCTCTCACTGTCACTCTGCCTTCAACTAAACAAAAATACAATTTGAAAGTAAAAAAAAACAAGGCAGGGAGACAGATAGACACAGAGAGACAGACAAATAGAAATGTTCAGTCTGCTGTTTCCCTCCCAAATTTCTGAAGCTGCTAGCTCTGGACTAGGTGGCCACCATGCCCAGGAGCTTAACCCAGGTCTCCTAGTGTGGCAGGGTCCCATAGGGATGCTTGAACCATCTCCTGCTGCCCCCCACACTGTGGGCATGAAGTTAGGGTTGCGGAGAGGGCCTGGACTTCCAACTGCAGCAAGGCAGACGGTTGCATTCCCTGCTGCCCAGGATTCAATGCAGCTCTTGGAAAATGTGCTGGAGAAGGCAGCAGAAGCTTCCCCATGATCTTGGATCCTCCAAAACACTGGAGAAACCATGCTGGGGTTCTCAGATCCTGGTTTAAGACTGGCCTGACCCAGCCATGGAGGCCCTTTGTGTGTGGACCATCAGATGGAAGGTCTCTTTCCCTTTTTCTCTTTGTCTCTGTGTTATTCTGCCTTTCCCCTTAGCTAAAATACTTCTCAAACTCACCAACAAAAGCAGAATCCTTGAGGGAGACAGACAGACAGACATTTCTGATAGATATCTTCCATGTGTTACTTTCTTCCCCAAATCTGTTAGAGCTAGCTGTGGTTCAGGGTGAAGCCGGTGGCAAGTGCTTACTCCAGAGGTCCTACCATAGCCATTGGCATGTCCTTCGACCTGCCACAGTGTGTAAGAGCAGGAATCTGCGAAGGAACAGAGCCTGAATTGGATCCCAGGCACTGCCATGTGGGATGTGAGCATCATAAGATACACTTGAGCTTCTTGTTGGGCCAAATGCATATTCCACATAACCCACAGCTTTAGGTTTTCCAAACTCATCTTGGGTAAAGCCATTGTGGCCCAGTGTGTTAATCTGCCACCTGCAATGGCAGCATCCAAGATAAGCACAGGCTCCAGTCCCAGCTGCTCCACTTCCAATCCAGCTACCTCATAATAATCTGGGAAAGTAGCAACTGCTAGATCAGGTTCTGGGGTCCCTGCTGCCCACATGACAGACACATGGCAGTTAAGGTTGCTGAGCAAGGCCTGGCCTGCACTGACAGCCATTTGGGGAGTGAACCAGGACATGGAAGATCTGTCTCTCTGCCTTGCCAGCTTTGGCTGCCTAAGTCTACTTTCAGGCAATGAAGGATGTCTTACAAAGAAAAGAAGAAAACAAACAAATATAATGATAACCAAAATCTCTGAAATCACAGCTTTGTTGATTTCAGAGGCAGACAGACAAAAGCTAGAGAATCAGAGTAGCCCCAATGACCAGCAATATGCTCTGGGTTCCTCATTACTGAGAGCAAATATGCAGTCAAATGAAGTTATAAATATACAACTTTCAAGGCCTGACTATGGGAAAGCCTTGAGGCTCAGGGTGTTGGGCCTGAGTTATCCATTCCTGAGGAGCATACAGGAACATGAGTTCTGCTTCCCATTCAGGTCCCTGCTAATGCTCCCAGGATGGAAGCCCAGGATGGTCCAGTCACTTGGGTCCCTGCCATCCAACGCAAGAACCAGCATGCAGTTCTGGGCTCCCAGCTTTGGCCAGGTCCTGCCCCAGCCATTTTGGCTGTTGGGGGAGGGGATCCAGGAGATGGAAGATCTTCATGTTCCTCTGTCTGCTCCTCTCTCACTGTCACTCTACCTTTCCTCAAAACAGAACAAATATTGAAAGGAAAAAAGACAGGGGGACACAAACAGACAGACATAAACATCTGGTCTTGGGTTTCCCTCCACAATTCTGAAATTGCTGGTGCTGGGCCAGGCTGACATCCAGCCCCCAGAGCTTATCCCAAGTCTCTCGGGCGTGTGGCGGGGTCCCACGTGCTTGAACAATCTCTTGCTGTCTCGTACAGTGTGTATGGGCAGGAAGCTGCAATTGAGAATCAAGCCTGGACTTGCAAGGCAGCAATGCACAAGGTTGCTTTCTGTCTGCCCAGGATTTGAGTCAGCTCCTTGTTAACATGCCAAGGAAGGCAGCAGAAGATGGCCCACATCTTGGACCCCTCCCCCTTACATGGGAGACCAGGATGTGCGTCCCAGTTCCTGGTTTAGCTTCGCCAGATGCAGTAATGGAGACTGTTTGCTGTGTGAACCAACAGATGGAAGATCTCTTTCTCTTTCTGACTGTATAAACGTGTCTCTGTGTTTCTCTGCCTTTCCCATAACTAAAATATTTCCCAAACCTGTTGGCAAGAGCAGAGAAGCCAGAGGGGCCAGGTAGACAAATAGAAATCTCCCACGTGCTGATGTTCTCCCCAAATCACCGAAAGCACTAGAGCTGGTCCAGGCTGAAACTGGGCTCCAGATGCTAATTTCACATGTCCAACATGGATGGCAGGGCATCATAAGCCTTGCCATGGCTTACTGCTGGCCACAGCATGTACGAGCAGGAAGTTGGAATGGGAACTGTACTGCAGTGGATCCCAGGCACTGCCATGTGGAATGTAGGCATCACAAGACACACTTAAGCTTCTGGCTGGGACAAATGCATCTCCAACATTACAGGGCTTTTCAAGCCTCCACTTGGAGGCTGGCATTGTCCCCAGCACGTTAAACTGCCACCTGCAATTCCAACATCCCGGATGAGCATTGGTTGCTGTAGTGACTGCTCCAATTAGCATCCAGATCCCTATTATTGCACCTGGGAAAGCAGCAGGTGATAGATTAGGTACTTAGGGCCCTGCCACCCACGTGGCATACCTGGATGTAGTTCCAAGTTTCTGTGGAAGGCCTTGCCCACCCCAACAGCCCATTGAGGAGTGAACCAGGAGACAGAAGATCTGTCTCTCTCTGCCTCTCTGGCTATACCTGAATAGATTTTTCAGGCAATGAAGGACATCTTTACAAAGAAAACAAACAAATGTAATGAAAACCAAACTCTCTAGCAAAACCACAGCTTTTGATTTGAGAGGAAGACACAGACAGAAGGCAGAGAATCACAGTGGCCCCAAAGACTAGCAATATGCACTGGAGTCCTGACCAGGTTAAAATGTCACTGAGAGCACAGATGAAGTCAAATGAAGTCAGCAATACATGACTTCCAAAGGCTGAGAGTGGGGATAGTCTTACGGCACAAGGAGTTGGGCCTCAGCTGACCATTTGAATGGTACATTATTGGAGCCCAGGTTCTGCTTCCTATGCAACTCCTTGCTAATGTGCCAGGAATGGCAGTCCTAGACAGCCCCATCAGTTAAGCCCCCTGAAACCCACATCAGGGACTAGCATGTAGTCCTGGCCTACCGGGTATGGCCAGGTCCTACCACAGCCATTTTGGCCATCTGGGGGTACTCCAGGGGATGGGAAACCTGCATGTCACTCTGTCTCTCCCTCTCTTGCTGTCACTCCACTTTTCAACTAAACACAAGGAGGTACCTTTCTCTGAAGGGAGGAGAGAACTTCCACTTTGACTATGACCTTGTCGGAATAAGATCGAAGTCGGCGAACCCTAAAGGCTTCCATAGCCTCGGCAACTCATGACTAGAGCCTAGGGAGATTCCTGACGCCATAAACAAGAGTGTCAAATTGTTAAATCAACTTCAGGAGTCACTGTGTACTTACGTCTCATGAGGGATCTGTCCTTAATGTGTTATCCAATGTGAAATAATGCTATTACTAGTACTGAAACAGTATTTTTACACTTTGTGTTTCTGTGTGGGTGCAAACTGATGAAATCTTTACATAGTATATATTGAATCGATCTTCTGTATATAAAGATAATTGCAAATGATTAAAAAATCTTGGTGTTAAACTGGAAATTGCATAGATAATTAATCAATTCTTTAAAAAAAATCATGTAGGATCTCTGTCCTTAATGTGCTGTACATTGTGAGTTAATACTATAACTAGTGCTCCAATAGTATTTTCATATACTATGTGAGGGCAAACTTGAAATCTTTATGTAATATGTACTAAACTGATCTTCTGTGTATAAAGAGAATTGAAAATGAATCTTGATGTGAACAGAATGGGAGAGGGAGCGGGAAAGGGGAGGGTAGCGGGAGGGAGGGAAGTTGTGTGGGGGGGAGCCATTGTAATCCATAAGCTGTACTTTGGGAATTTATATTCTTTAAATAAAAGCTTTATAAAAAAATTAAAAAAAGCAAGAAAAATAAGGCAGGTAGAAAGGTGGACAGAGACAGACAGACATAAATGTCTGCTCTGCTGTTTCCCTCCCCAAATTCTGAAACTGCTAGTGCTGGGTCAGGCTGACGCCAGGCCCCAGAAGCTTAACACAGGTCGCTCAGGTGTGTGGCAGGGTCCCACGAGCTGGAATCTACATCTGCTGCTTCATACACTGTGTATGGGCAGGAATCTGGGATTGGGAACAGAGCCTGGGCTTGCAAACGCAGCAATGCAGAGGGTTGCATTACCCCTAGCCAGGATGTGATGCAACTCCTTGCTAATGTGTCAGGGAAGGCAGAGATGGCCCTCATTCTAAGGCCCTCCCAATCACACAAGAGACTGGGATGGGGTTTCCAGATCCTGACTTTAGACTGACCTGACTCAGCCATGAGACCCGTGTAGAGTGTGAACAAGCATACAGAAGAACTCTCTCCTTCTCTTTCTGTTCTTATCTCTGTGTTCCTCTGCCTTTCCCATAACTAAAATACTTCTTTTTTGTTTTTGACAGGCAGAGTGGACAGTGAGAGAAAGAGACAGAGAGAAAGGTCTTCATTTTGCCATTGGTTCACCCTCCAATGGCCACCGCGGCTGGCATGCTGCAGCCAGTGCACCGTGCTGATCCGAAGCCAGAAGCCAGGTGATTCTCCTGGTCTCCAATAGGGTGCAGGGCCCAAGCACTTGGGCCATCCTCCACTGCACTCCCGGGCCACAGCAGAGAGCTGGCCTGGAAGAGGGGCAACCAGGACAGAATCTGGCGCCCTGACTGGGACTAGAACCCGGTGTGCTGGTGCTGCAAGGCAGAGGATTAGCCTATTGAGCCGCAGCACCGGCCACTAAAATACTTCTAGAACCCATCAGTAAAAGCAGAGAGTTTCAGGGGGCAGAAAGACTAAAAAAGAAACCTTCTATGTGTTGATTTCCTTCCCAAATCTCTGAAGGAGTTAGCACTGGACCAGGCTGAAGCCAGCTGCATGGCACTTACTCCAAGTGTCCCACCATAGCCCTTCCCATGACCTGTTGTCAACCTTGTTATGTACAAGCAGGAAGCTGGAATGGGAACAGAGCCTGGAGTTGAACCCAGCTGCTACCTTGTATGATGTAGGCATTATAAGATACAATTTAGCTGCTAACTGGACCAAATGTGTACTCCACTGCTTTAGGTTTTTCCAACCTCATCTTGGGGCTGCCATTGTGGTCTTGCAGGTTAAGCCACCACCTGCAATACTGGCATCCCAAATGAGCAAAGGTCCCAGTCCTGGCTGCTCAACTTCCCATCCAGCTCCCTGCTAATGGGACTGGGAAGGCAGCCAATGATGAATCAGGCACTCAGGCCCCTGTACCCAAGTGGAAGACCTGGATGCAGTTCTAGATTGTTGTGGAAGGCTTGGCCTGCCACGACAGCCTTTTGGGGAGTGAACCAACAGATGGATGTTCTATCTCTCTTCTATGCTGGCTCTAGCAGCCTAAGTCCAATTTAAGGCAATGAAGGAAGTCCTACAAAGAAAACAGAAAAACAAACAAATGTAATGGTAACCAAAATGTCAACAAAAAATCATAGTTTTGTGGACTTGAGAGGCAGACAGACAGATAGAAACCAGAAAAATAGAGCAACCCCAAAGACCAGCAATGTATACTGTGGTTCTCAGCATCACTGAGAACACTTATGAAGAAAAACAGTCACGAATACATGACTTTCAAAGGCTGAGTGTGGGGCTAGCCTTGTGGCACAGGGGGTTGGGCCTAGGCTGACCATTGAGGCATGGCAAATGAGACCCCAGGTTGTGCTTCCCATGCAGCTCCCTGCTAATGGGATTTCAGCCAAAGGTGGCTTGTTTGCTTGGGTCCCCACCACCTACAGTGGGTATAGGCAAGCAGGTTTGGGCTCCTGGCCTCCACCTGGTCCTGCCCAGGCCTTTACAGCCATTGGAGGAGTGATCTAGATAATGGAAGATCTCCAGCTCTGTCTGTCTCTCCATCTGTCACTGTCACTCTGCCTTTCAACTAAACAAAATATAACTTAGAAGCAAAAGGACAAGGCAGAGAGACAGGTGGACACAGAAGACAGGCAGATAGAAATGTCTAGTTTGCTTTTTCCCTCCCCAATTTCTCATACTTCTGGTGCTGGTCCAGGCTGAGCCTTGGCACAGAAGCTTACCTGGGTCTCTCAGCTGTGTGGCAGGGTCCCACATTTGGGAACCATCACCTGCTTCCTCCAAGTGTATATGGGCAGGAAGCTGGGATTGAGAACAAAGCCTGGTCTTGCATCTGCAGCAATGCAGAGGATTGCATTGCTGGCTGCCTCAGCTCTGACGCAGATAGAAGATCTCTTTCTCTTTCTCTCTCTGTCCTTGTATCTGTATTCCTCTGCCTTTCCCATAACTCAAGTACTTCTGAACTCATCAGTGAAAAACAGAGCCAGAGGAGAATGACAGATGGAAAGACGGAACCTCTCACGTACTGATTTCCTCCCCAAATCTCTGAAAGAGGTATCACTGGTCCAGGCTGACTCTGGGCACCAGGCTCTTACTTTAAGTAACCCATGTGGGTATAAGGGCCAACAGTCCTTGCTGTGACCTGTTGCCAAGCTTGGTTTATATGAGCAGGACACTGGAATGGAACAGTGAGTGAAGTATAATCTAGGCAGTGCCATGTGGGATGTGGGCATCACAAGATACAACCGAGCTGGCTGGACCAAATGCGTATGCCAGGCTTCAGAATTTTCCACACAACCTCATACTGGAGGCTGGCTTTGTGACCCAGATAGTGGGCCACGGTCTTCAATGCCAGCTTCCCACATAAGCATAGGTTCTAGTCCTAGTTGCTCCACTTTCCATCCAGCTCCCTGCTGTTGCACTAGCAAGGCGTCAGGTGATGGAACAGATTCCTCCTACCCACGTGTCTGACCTGCATACAGTTCCATGTCGCTGTGTAAGGCTTGGCCTAGCTCAACAGCCATTTTGGGAGTGAACCAGAAGATGGTTCTTGCTGCCTAAGTCCACTTGCAGGCAATGCAGGATGTCCTACAAAGAAAACAAACAAATGTAATGGTAACCAAAATCTCTTCCAAAATTATAGCTTTGCATATATGAAAGGCAAAAAGATAGCTGCCAAAGAAACAGAGCAGCCCCACAGACCAACAGTATACACTGGAGTCCCCATGAGGTTAAAGCATCAGTGAGAACTAGATGAAGTCAGATGAAGTCATGAATACACAACTTTCAAAGACTGAGCCTATGGCTACCCTACGGCTACCCTATGGCACAGGGTGTTGGGCCTCAGGTGGCCACTCCCATGGGGCATACAGGAGACCAGATTGCACTTATCCATGAGCACTCTGCTAATGCACCTCGGATGGCAGCTCAAGATGGCCCAATAACTTGGGATCCTGCCACCCAATGGGGACCAGCATGAAGTTTTAGGCTCCTGGATTCCACCTGGTTGTGCCCAAGTCTTTGTCACCATTGTAGGGGATGATCTAGAAAATGAAAGTTCTCCAACTCTCTCTGTCTCTCCATCTCTGGCTGTCACTCCACCTGAAACATATAAATCTTGAAAGCAAAAAAGACAAGGCAGGGATACATGGGACACAAACAGAGTGAAATGTCTGATCTGCTGTTTCCCTCCCCAATTTCTAGTTGTGCTGGTTCAGGTTGACACCATGCCAAGGAGCATAACCCAAGTCTCCCAGGTGTGTGGCAGGATCCCGCATGTTTGAACCATCTCTTCCTGTCTTGCACTACATGCATGGGCAGGAAGCTGGGATTGGGAACAGAGCCTAGACGTAACTGCAGCAGCGCAGAGGGTTGCATTACCAGCGTCCCAGGATGTCATGCAGCTCCTTGCTAATGTGCCTTGCAACTCAACAGAAGGCCATGATCTTGGGCCTCCAACCCACTTGGGAAATCGTTTTCAGGCTCTAAGATCCTGGGTTTATACTGGCCTGACCCAGCCATGGAGGCCATCTGGGGAGCGAACCATCAGATGGAGGGTCTCTTTCTCTTTCTCTATCTCCATCACTGTGTTCTTCTGCCTTTCCCAATCTGAAATACTTCTGGAACCCTTCAGCAAAAAGGGAGAGACAGGGGTGGGGGATAGATAAAAATGACAGAAATTTCCCATATACTGATTTCCTCTCTCAATATGTGAAACAGCTTACGCTGATCTAGGCTGAAACTGGGTGCCAAGTGCTTTTTCCTGGTGTCCCATGTGGATCATTGCCACAGTCTTGCTATGTCCTCCAGCCTGCCAAGGTATGTTAGAGAAGGAAGCCGGAATGGGAAGAGGGCCTGGAGATGAACCCAGTCATGTCAATGTGGGATTTGGGTATCACAGGACATATCTGAACAAATGCATACCCCAGAGCTTTAGGTTTTTTCAGCTTCATCCTGGGGGCAGGTATTGTGGCTCAGTGGGTTAAGCCACTGCCTACAATGCCGGCATCTGAGATGAGCACAGGTTCTAGTCCCAGTTGTTCTACTTTCTATCCAGCTCCCTGCTATTGCTCCTGGGAAGGCAGCAGGTAATGGAGCAGGCACTTGGTCCCTCTCATCCAAGTGGCTCACATGGATGCAGTGCGGAGTTGCTCTGGAAGGCTTGGCCTGCCCTGATAGCCCTCTGGGCAGTGAATCAGCAGATGGAAGATTGTCTCCCTGCCTCACCAGCTCTCTCTGCTAAGTCTATTTTAGGTGATAAAGGATGCCTTACAAAGAAAACAAGAAAGCAAATGTAACAGTAACCATAATCTACCAAAGCCAAGCTTTGTTGATTTGAGAGGCAGACAGAAACCAGAGAAACAGACCAGCAGCACGCAATGCATTCCCGATTAGGTTACGACGTCACTGATAACACGGATTAAGACAAAGTCATGAGTACACAACTTTCAAAGGCTGAGCACGGACTAGTCTTGTGGCTCAGGGTTCTGGGCCTCAGCTGGCCACTCCCGTGGGGCATATGAGAGCCTGTTTTCAGGTTCCCATGCAGCTCCCTGCTAATGTATCTGGGATGGCAGCCCAAGATGGCCAAATCACTTGGGTCCCTGACACCCACAGCAGGGACCAGCATGCAGTTCTGGCCTCCCAGCTCTGACCTTGTCTTGACCGTCCTTTTGCAGCCATTTTGGGGGGTGATCCAGGCAAAGGAAGATCTCCATGTCTCTGTCTCATCCTCTCATGGCCATTCCTCCTTCAACTAAACAGAACAGATTGTGAAAGCATAAAAGGCAAGGCAGAGAGATCAAGTGACACACAAAAACAGATAGGAATGTCTGGTCTGCTATTTCCCTCCCCAAATTTTTGAAACTGCTACTGCTGATGCTTGCAGTGAAGAGCTTAACACAGGATTAGAAGGTATGTGGCAGAGTCCTACATGCTAGAATCATCTCTTGCTGCCTTCCACAGTATGTATGGACAGGAAGGTGGGATACAGAACACGGCCTGGTCTCACAACTGCAGCAATGCAGAGGGTTGCACTGCCAGCTGCCCAGGATGTGATTCGGCTCCTTGCCAATATTCCAGAAAAGACAGCAGAAAATGACCCAGGTTCTTGGGTCCTCTCACCCAAACAGGAGACAGGGATGGGGTTTCCAGTTCCTGACTTAGACGGGCCTGATCCAACCGTGGAGACAGGTTGGGATGTGAAGTAGCAGATGGATCTATTGATCTTTCTGTCTGTTCTTGTCTCTGTGTTACTCTGTCTTCCTCATAACTAAAATATTTCTTGAATCCATCTACAAAGGCAGAGAGATAAAAGCGGACAAACAGAAAGACACAAATCTCCCGTGTGCTTATTTCCTCTCTAAATCTCTGAAAATGCTAGTGCTGGTCCAGGCTGATGCAGGGCACCAAGTGCTTATTCAGGTGTCCTATGAGGGTGTCAGGGCCAACACAGTCCTTGCCATGACATGTTGCCAGCCTCAGTGTGTATGAGCCGGACTCAAATAGGAGCAATGACTGGAGTGGAATCCCAGCACTGCCATGTGGGATGTGGGCATCACAAGACACTTGATCTGCTGCTGGACCAAATGAATACCCCACACTGCAGGTTCTTCCAACCTCATCTTGGGGGTTTGGCATTGTGTCAAGGCAGGCTAATCTGCCACCTGCAATGCTGGCATCCCAGATGAGCACAGGTTCCAGGCCAGGATGCTCTTCCTGCTGCACTTCCCATCCAGCTCCTGCTGTCAGGCCAGGGAGGGCAGCAGGTGATGGATCAGGTTCTCAGGACCTTCCCATCCATGCAGCTGACCTGCATACAGTTCCAGGTTGCCGTGGGAGGCCTGGCCCTCCCAGACAGCCATTTGGGGAAGTGAACCAGTGAACAGAAGATCTGCTATCTCTTCCATGCTGTCTAAGTCCACTTTGAGGCAATGAAGGAAGTCCTACAAAGAAAACAGAAAACAAATAAATGTCATGGTAATTAAAATCTACCAAAACCACAACTTTGTTGACTTGAGAGGCAAATAGAAGCCAGTGAATCAGAGGAGCCCCAAAGACCAATAATGTGCACTGGGGTCCTGATCACATTGAACAGTTTGTGAGAATACAGATGAAGTCAAATGAAGTCACGAATACACAACTTTCAAAGGCTGAGTGTGGGGTTAGCCTTGTGGCTCGGGGTGTGTGGCTTCAGCTGGCCAATCGCAAGGGGCATACAGGAGCTGGGGTTCTGCTTCCCATGCAGCTCCCTGCTAATGTGCCTGGGATAGCAGCCCAAGGCAGCCAAGTCACTTGTGTCCCTGGCACCCACAGTGGGTCCAGCATGTATATCTAGGCTCCTGGCTTTTACCTGTTCTTACCCAAGCCTTTGTGGCCATTTTGGGGGATGTGATCCAGGCAATGGGATATCACCAAATCTTTCTGCCTCTCCATCTCTTGTTGTCACTCTGCCTTCAAATAAACAAAGCAAAAAATGAAACCAAAAATGCAAGCAGGGATTCAGGTGGACACAGAGGACAAAGAGGATGTCTAGTCTGCTGTTTCCCTCTCCAGTTTCCTAAAATTCTGGTGCTGAGCCAAGCTAAGCCCAGGACCAGAAGCGTAACCCTAGTTTCCCAGGTGAGTGGTAGATCACACATGCCTGAACCATCACCTGATGCCTCCCACACTGTGTATGGGTAGGAAGCTGGGGTTGGGAGCAGAGTCTGGACTTGCAACTGCAGCAATGCAGAGGGTTGCATTTCCGGCTGCCCCATATCTGATGCAGCTCGTTGCTAATATGGCAGGGAAGGCAGCAGAAGATGGTCCACAATTTTCAGCCTCCAACCCACTCAGGCAACCGTTTTCAGGTTCCAAGATCCTGGCTTTAGACTGGCCTGACCCAGCCACAGATGCCATTTGAGGAATGAACTATCAGATGGAAGGTATAATTCTCTTTCTCTATCTGTCTCTGCCTTTCCCATTACTAAAATACTTCTGGAACCCATCAGCCAAAGCAGAGAGATGGAGGGGGAAGACAGACAGAAAGAAATCTCCCATGTGCTGACTTCCACCCTCAGTATCTGAAACAGCTTGAGCCAGTCCATGAGGAAGCTGGGTGCCAGGCACTTTCTCCAGGTGTCCTATGAGTGGGCAAGGCCACCACTGACCTTGCCATGTCCTCCTGTCTGCCATGGTGTGTCACAGCAGAAAGCTCGAATAGAAGCAGAGCCTGAAGTGGAACCCAGGCATTGCCGTGTGGGCTGCAGACATCACAAGACATACTTGAAGTTCTGGCTAGACTAAATGTATACCCCACAGCTTCAGGTTTTTCTTACCTCATCTTGGGGACCAGCATTTTGGCCCAGGAGGTTAAGTCACAGCCTGCAATGCCTGCATCTCAGATGAGCACAAGTTCCAGTCCCAGCTGCTCCACTTCCCATTCAGCTCCCTGCTAAGGCACCTGGAAGGCAGCAGGTGATAGATCAAGTAATCAGACCCCTGCAACCCACCTGGCAGACCTAAATACAGTTCCAGGGTTGATGTGGAAGGCCTGACCTGCCCCGACAGTCATTCCAGGAGTGAACTAGCAGATGGAAGACCTGTCTCTCTCGGCCTCGGTGGCTCTTGCTACCTAAGCCCACTTTCAAGCAATGAAGGAAGTCTTAAAAAGAAAACAAGAAAACCAACAAATGTAATGGTAACCAAAATCTCTACAAAAACCACAGCTTTGTTGATTCAAGAGGCGGACAGACAGAAGGCAGCAAAACCAGAGCAGCTCTAAAGACCAGCCATCTGCACTGGGGTCCGGATCAGAAGAAAGCACCACTGAGAACATAGATGAGGTCAAGCAGAGTCACGAATACATGACTTTCAAAGGCTGAACGTGGGGTTCCCTTGTGGCACAGAGTGCTGGGCCTCAGCTGGCCACTCATACAGGGCACATGGGAGCCCAGGTTCTGCTTCCCATGCAGCTCCCTATTCATGAGACTGGGATGGCAGCCCAAGATGGCCCCATCACTTATGGCCCTGCAATCCAGAGCAGGGAACACCATGCAGTCCTGGCCTCCCAGGATCGCCCAGGTCCTGCCACAGCCATTTTGCTGTATGGGGGTATTCCAGTGGTGGAATATCTTCATTTCTCTGTCTCTCCCTCTCTCACCTTCACTCCACCATCTTTCAACTAAACACAACAAATCTGGAAAGCAATAAAGACAAGGCACGGAAACAGATGGACAGAGACAGACATAAATGTCTGCTCTGCTGTTTTCCTCCCCAAATTCTGAAACTGCTAGTGCTAGGCCAGGCTGATGCCATGCCCCAGGAGCTTAATATGGGTCCCTCGGGTGTGTGGCAGGGTCCCACATGCTTGAACCATCACCTGTTGCCTCCAACAGTATGTATGGGCAGGAAGCTGCAATAGGAACAGAGCCTATAGCGGAACCTAGGCACCATCATGTGGGATGTGGGTATCACAAGACACACCAGACCAAATACATACCCCACTGCTTTAGGTTTTTCCCTCCTCATCTTGGGGCTGCCATTGTGGCCCAGAGGGTTGAGCCACCACCTGCAATGCTGACATTCCAGATGAGCAAAGGTCCCAGTCCTGGCTACTCTACCTCCCATTCAGCTCCCTGCTAATGAGCTTGGGAAGGTAGCCAATGATGGATCAGGTACTTGGGCTCCTGCCACCCAGGTGGCTTACCTGGATGCAGTTCCAGGTTGCTGCGGAAGGCCTGGCTTGCCCCATCAGCCATTTGGTGGGAGAACCATCAGACAGGCCTGTCTCTCTCTGCCTTACCAGCTCTTGTTGCCTAGGTCCACTTTCAAGCAATGAAGGACATCTTACAAAGAAAACAAAAAAATGTAACATTAATCAAGCTCTCTATGAAAAATCACAGCTTTTTGACTTGAGATGCAGATAAACAGAATCCAGAGAATCAGAGGAGCCCCCAAACCAGCAATACGCACTGGGGTCATGATCACGTTAAAGCAGCACTGAGAACACAGATGAAGACAAATGAATTCATGAACACACAACATTCAAATGCTGAGAGTGGGGCTAGCCTTGTGGTATAGGTGTTGGGCTTCAGCTGGGCACTCGGGGGCAGCATATGATAGCCCGGGTTCTGCTTCCCACGCAGCTCCCTGCTTGATGGGATGGCAGGGAAAGGTAGCTCAATCACTTGGGTCCCCACCACCTACAGCAGTGACAAGCAAGGAGATCTGGACTTCTGGTATCCACCTAGTCTAGCCCAAATCATTGTGGGCATTAGTGGGGTGATCCAAGGGATGGAAGATCTCTAACTCTGTCTGTCCTCCATCTCTCACTGTCACTCTTTCAACTAAACAAAATAAAACTTGAAAGCAAAAAAAAAAAAGTAGCAAGACAGGTGGACACAGAAGACTGACAGATATAGAGAATGTCTAGTCTGCTGTTTCATTCCCCAGTTTCCTAAATTTCTGGTGCTGGGGCAGGCTGAGTCCAGGACCAGAAGTTTAACCTTGGACTCCCACGTGGGTGGCAGGATCGCATATACTGGAACCATCACCCCTTTCCTCCAACTGTGTATTGGCAGGAAGCTGGGATTGGGAACAGAACCTGGACTTGCAACTGCAGCAGTTCATAGGATTGTATTTCCAGCTGCCTGGGATCAGATGTAGCTCCTTGATAATGTGCCAGGGGAGGCAGTAGAAGGTGACCCATGTTTTTGGGCCATCCTGCCCACAGAAAGACCAGGAGCATTCCCAGATCCTGGCTTTAGACTGGCCTGACCCAGCCATGGAGGCTGTTTTGGTGTGATCCAGCAGATATAAGATCTCTCTTTCTTTGTTTGTCCTTGTCTCTGTGTTCCTCTGCCTTTCCCATAACTAACATACTCCCCAAACCCATCAGTGAAAGCTGAAGGGGACAAACAGACAGAAATCTCCCATGTGCTAATCTCCAAAACTCTGAGACAGCTATCACTGATCCAGGCTGATGCTGGGCACAAGTCTCTTACTCCAGGAATCCCACATGGGTGACAGGGTCAACATAGCCCTTGCCAACCTCAGTGTATTAGAGCAGGAAGCTGAAATGGGAGCAATGACTAGAGTGGATCCCAGACACTGCCATGTGGGATGTGGGCATCACAAGCCACACCTGAGCTGCTGGCTGGGAAAAATACATACCCACACTGCAGGGTTTTTCCAACCTCATCTTCGTAGCTGACATTGTAGCCCAGTGGGTTAATCAGCCACCTGCAAGGATGCAATCCCAGGTGAGTACAGGTTCTAGGACTGGCTGCTCCACTTCCCACCCAGTTCCCTGCTAATAGGCCATGGAAGGCAGCAGGTAATGAATCAGGTTCTGGGGACTCTCCCACCCACGTGGCAGATCTGCGTACAGCCCCAGGGTGCTGTGGAAGGCTTGGCCTGCACAGACAGCCATGTCGAGAGTGAACCAGCAGATGAAATATCTGTCTCTTCCACACCAGTTCTTGCTGCTTAAGTCCACTTTCAGGCAATGCAGGAAGCCTTACAAAGAAAATAAGAAAATAAGCAATGGTAACCAAAATCTCTACCAAAACTACAGCTTTGTTGATTTGAGAGGCAGACAGATAGACAGAAGCCAGAGAATCAGAACTGCCCAAAGACCAGCAATATGCACTGGGGTGCCCATCACCTTAAAACACCACTGAGAACACAGATGAAGTCAAGTGAAGTCATCAGTACGCGATTTTCAATGGCTGAGCGTGAGGCTAGCCTTGTGGCTCAGGGGGTTGGGCCTCAGCTGACCATTCCTGCAGAGCACATGGGAACTCAGGTTTTGCTTCCCATGCAGCACTGCTCATGAGACTGGGATGGTAGCCCAAGATGGCGCAATCACTTGGACCCCTGCCACCTACAATGGTGACCCAGCATGCAGTTTTAGGCTCCTGGCTTCTACCTGGTAGTGACCAACCTTTGTGGGTGGTGATCCAGGCAATGGAAGTCCTCCAACTCTGTCTCTCTATCTCTTGCTGACATTTCACCTTCAATTAAACAAAATCAATCTTGAAATCAACAAAGACAAGACAATGAGGCAGGGGAAACAAACAGAGAGAAATATCTGATCTGCTGTTTCCCTCCTGAATTTCTGAAACTAGTAGTGCTGGTTCACGGTGACACCATGCCCAGATAGTTAAGCCAAGTCTTTCAGCTGTGTGGCAGAGTCCCAAGTGCTGGAACCACCACCTGATGCCTCCTACATGGTATATGGCCAGGAATATAGGATTGGGACCAGAGCCTGGACTTGGCAACTGCAGCAATGCTGAGGGTTGCACTCCTGGCTGCCCAGGATGTGATTCAACTCCTTCCTAATGTGCCAGAGAAGGCACAAAGGAGACCAGGATGGGGTCCCCGGATCCTGGCTTTATAGTGGCCTGACACAGACATGGAGGCCGTGTGGTATGTGAAGCACCAGATTGAAAATCTCTTCCTCCTTCTTTCTAGATCTCTCTTTGCCTCTGTGTTCCTCTGCCTTTCCTATAACTAAAACACTTTCTGAAACCATTAGCAAAATCAGAGAGCCCTTAGCAAACAGACAGACAAAAGACAGAAATCTCCTATGTGCTGATTGCCCACCCAAACCCTGAAAGAGCCAGTGCTGGCCCAGGCTGAAGCCAGGTGCCAGGGGCTTACTCCAGGTGTCCCACGTGGATGGTAGGCCCCACATCCCTGGCCATGACCTGCCAGAGTATGTACAACAGGACACTGGAATGGGAATAGTGACTGTGGTAGAACCCATTGCACTGTCACTTGCAATGTGAGCATCACAAGACACACCTGAACTGTTGGTGGAACCAAGTGCATACCCTATACTGCAGGGTGTTTCAAATCTCACCTTGGGGGAGCTGGCATTGTCCCCAGTGGGTTAAGCCTCTTCCTGCCATGCTAGAATCCCAAATGAGCACAGGTTTCACTCCTGGCTACTCCACTTCCCATCCAGGTCCTTACTAATGCACCTGGGAAGGCAGCAGGTGATCGATCAGGTAGTGGGGGCCTTGCCACCAATTTGGTCCACCTGCATGAAGTTCCAGATTGCTGTGGAAGGCCTGGTCTGCCTCAACAGTTGTTTGCGGAGTGAACCAACAAACGGAAGGTCTGTCTCTTTCTGCCTAATTCCCCGTTCAGGCAACGAAGGGCATCTCGGCGTCTCAGTCAGTAGGGCCGCTGCCTGCAGTGCTGGCACCCCATATGGGCACTAGTTTGAGTCCCGGCTGCTCCACTTCCAATCCAGCTCTGTGCTGTGGCCTGGGAAAACAGTAAAAGATGAACCAAGTCCTTGAGCCCCTGCACTTGCGTAGGAGACCCAGAAGAAGCTCCTGGCTCCTGGCTTTGGATCAGCGCAGTTCCGGCCATTGCAGTCAACTTGGGCATGAACCAGCGAATGGAAGACCTTTCTCTCTCTCTCTCTCTGCCTCTCCTTCTCTCTCTGTAACTCTTTCGTATAAATAAATAAATCTTTTTAAAAAATGAAGGGCATCTTATAAAGAAAACAAACAAATGTCAAGATAACCAAAATCTCTAGCCAAACCACAACTTCGTTGACTTGAGATGGGGACAGACAGAAGCCAGAGAAATGGAGCAGCCCCAAACCAGCAACATGCACTGGGGTCCCAATCAGGTTAAAGCATCACTGAGAACACAGATGAAGACAAATGAATACACAACTTTTAAAGGCTGAGTGAGGGGCTAGCCTTGTGCTGGGCCTCGGCTACACGCTCGGGCACAGTAAACGTGAGCTGTGGTTCTACTTCTCATGAAGCTCCCTGCTAACGAGATGGCAGCCCCAAGATGGCCCAATCACTTGGGTTCCTGCCAAGCACAATGGGGACCAGCATGTACTTCTGGGCTCCCAGCTTCAGCTAGGTCAATCCCCCATCATGTTGGCCATTTGGTCGGTATTCTAGGGGATGGAAGATCCCCCTGTCTCTCTGTCTCTCCCTCTCTTGAGGTCACTCCAATTTTCAACTAAACATAACAAATCTTGAAAGCAAGAAAGACAAGGCAGGGAGACAGGGGGACAAAGACAAAGAGACAGACATAAGTGTCTGGTCTCTGGTATTCCTCCATAATTCTGAAACTGCCAGTGCTGGGCCAACCTGACATCAGGCTCCCAGAGCTCAACCCGAGTCTGTTAGGTGTGTGGCAGGTCCCACATGCTTGAACCATCACCTGCTGCCTCCCACAGTATGTATGAGCAGAGAGCTAGAATTGAGAACAGAGCCTGGACTGGCAGCTGCAGCAGTGCAGAGCATTGCAATGCGCTTTTCCAGGATGTGATGTGGCTCCTTTGCTAATGTGCCAGGGAAGGAGGCAGAAGATGGCCCACTTTCTTGGGCTCTGCCACCCACACAGGAGACTGGGATGGGGCTCCCAGATCCTGGGCATTAGGCTATGCTGACCTTGTCATGGAGCCATTTGTGGTGTGAATCAGTAGATGGAAGATCTCTTTTTCCTTCTCTGTCTGTCCTTGTCTCTGTGTTCCTCTGCTTTTCCCATAACTAAAAGCACTTCCTGAACCCATTAATGAAAACAGAGATGGAGGGGGACAGCAAACAGAAAGAACGAAATCTGTGTTGATTTCCTCCCTACATCTCTGAATAAGCTAGCACTGGTTGAAGCTGAAGCTGGCTGCCAAGCGCTCACTCCAGGTGTCACACCAAAGCCCTCTCCATGGACTGTTGTCAACCTCTCTATGTACAGGCAGAAAGTTGGTTGGGAACAGAGCCTGGAGTGGAACCCAGGCACTACATTGCGGACGTGGGCATCACAAGACACACCTGAACTACTGGCCGGACCAAGTGCATTCCACACATTACAGAGGTTTTTATACCTCACTTTGGGGGCCAGCATTGTTCCCAATGTGTGAAGCTGCTGCCTGCAATGCCAGAATCCCAGATGAGCAACAGGTTCCGGTCCTGAACGCTCCACTTCCAATCCAGGGCCCTACTAATGCACCTGGGAAAACAAAACAGCCAGTGATGGATCAGGTATTGGGGCCCCTGCCACCCACGTGGCCTACCTGGATGCAGTTCCAGGTTTCTGTGGAAGGCTTGAAATGTCATGACATCTCTTTGGGGAAATGAATCAGCAGACAGAAGATTGGTCTCTATCTTTGTCCACTTTCAGGCAGTGAAGGATGTCTTACAAAGAAAACAAATGTAATGGTGATCAAAATCTGTACCGAAACTACAAGTTTGTTGATTTAAGAGGTGGACAGACAGACAGAAGCCACAGAAACACAGCAACTCCCAAAGACCAGCAATATGCATTGGGGTTCTGTTCAGGTTAAAGTGTCACTGAGAACACAATGAAGACAAATGTATGCATAGATACATGACTTCCAAAGACTGAGTGTGGAGCTAGCCTTGTGGCTCAGGGCATTGGGCCTCAGCTGGCCACTCACACGAGGCATATGGGAGCCCAGGATCTACTTCCTGTATTGTTCCCTGCTAATGTAACCAGATGGCAGCCCAAGACAGCCCAATCACTTGGGCCCCTGCCACCCAAAGCAGGAACCAGCATACAGGTCTGGGCCCCCAGCTTCAGCCAGGTCTGGGCACAACCTTTCTGAGTGTTTAGGGGGCAATGCAGAGAATGGAACATCTCCATGTCTCTCCGTCTCTCCCTCTCTTGCTGTCACTCTACCTTTCAACTTAACAGAATAAAACTTGAAAACAAAAGACAAGGCAAGAAGACAGGCAGACATAGAAGACAGATAGAAAGAATGCCTAGTCTGATGTTTGTTTCCCCAGTTTCCTAAACTTCTGGTGCTGGGCTAGGCTGAGCCTAGGCCCCAGGAGCTTAAGCCAGGACTCCCATTGTGTGGCAGGATCCTAAGTGCTTGAACCATCACCTGCTGCCTCCAAGTGTGTATGGTCAGGAAGCTGGGATTGGGACCAGAACTTGGACTTGCAACTGCAGCAATGCAGAGGGTTGCATTGCCCACTGCCCAGGATCTGACACAACTCCTTGCTAATGTGCCAGGAAAGGCAGCAGAAGATATCCCACATTCTTGGGACATCAGCCTACACATAATAACGGGATGGGGTTTCCAGATCCTGGCTTTTTAATGGCCTGACACAATCATGGAGGCTGTGTGGGGTGTGAACCAGCAGATGGAAAATCTCTTTCTCTTTCTTTCTGTGTCTGTCCTTGTCTCTGTGTTTCTCTGCCTTTCCAGTAACTAAAATACTTCTCAAATACCTCAGCAAAAGCAGAGAGATGAAGAGGGACAGACAGATAGAAAGAAATCTCCCATGTGCTGATTTCCTCCCCAAATCTCTGGGAGAGCTGGTGCTGGTACTGGCTGAAGCAGGGGGCAGATGCTTATTCCAGGTGCCCCACATGGCTGGCAGGGCCCTTGCCACTTTCTGTTACCAACTTTGGTGTGTTCAAGCAGGAAACAGGACTGGAAACAGTGACTGGAGTGGAACGGAGGCACTGCCATGTGGGTTGCAGGCATCACTCCTGAACTGCTGGCCTGACCAAATGCATACCCCACACTTCAGGGTTTTTCCAACCTCATCATGGGGGCTAAAATTGTGGTCCATATGGGCATCACAATTGAGCACAGGTTCCATTCCTGGGTGCTCCACTTCCCATCCAGGGCACTAATAATGGGCCTGGGAAAGCAGCAGGCGATAGATCAGGTACTGGGGCCCCTGCCAACCCTGTGGCATACCTGGTTGCAGTTTCAGGCTCCTACGGAAGGCCTGACCTGTCAGGACAGTCATTTGAGAAGTGAACCAACAGATGGAAGATCTGTCTCTTTCTGCCTCCAAGGCTCTCGCTGCCTGATTCCACTTTCAAGCAATAAAGGAAGTCCTACAAAGAAAACAAACAAATGTAATAGTTACAAAACTCTCTACCAAAACCACAGCTATGTCAATTTGAGATGTAGACTGACTGACAGAAGCCAAACAGTTCAGCCCCAAAGACCAGCAATACTCACTGGGAAACCAATTAAGTTAAAGTGTTACTCAGAGCACAGATGAAGACAAATGACCTTCAAAGGCTGAGCGTGGGCTAGCCTTGTGGCTCAGGGCATTGGTCCTCAGCTGGCCACTCGCACAAGGCATGTGGGAGCCCAAGTTCAGGTTCCCATATAGCTCCCTGCTAATGGGGCCCTTACCAACCACATGGTGACTTGCACGCAGTTCTGTACTCCTAGCTTTGGCCAGGTCCTGTTCTAGTCATTTCAGCTGGTTGGGAGGTATTCATGGGGGTGAAAGATCTCCATGTCTAGTTTCTCTATCTCTTGCTGTCACTCCACCTTTCATCTAAACAGAACAAATCTTGAAAGCAAAATAGGCAAGTCAGGGAGACAGAGGGACACAGACCCTACCTCCAGCTGTTCTCCGGGGCCCTGGCCACCTCTGGCTGCAATGGTGACACAGCCCTGGCAACTGAAACAGCACCCTCCGCCCACCAAGAACAGCCCATGGGGCTCAGGCTTTCAGTGAAAGCAGAGAGCCAGCAGGGGACAGCAGACAAAAATGTATGACAGAAATCTCCCATGTGCTGATTTCCTCCCCAGATCTCTGAGAGAGCTGCAGCTGGACCAGGCTGAAGCTGCGTGCCAGGCTCTTACTCAAGTGTCCCACCACACTCCTTGCCACAGCCCGCTGCCTGCCACGGTGTATACGAGCAGGAAGCTGGAACGGGAACGGAGTGTGGAGTGGATCCCAGGATCCCATGTGGGATGTGGGCATCACAAGACACACCTGAGCTGCTGGCTGGGCCAAAGGCATACCCACACTGCAGGTTCTTCCAACCTCACCTTGGGGGCTATATTGGTGGCCCAGTGGGTTAAGCCTCTTCCAGCCATGCCAGCATCTCAAATGAGCAAAGGTCCCATTCCCAGGTGCTCCACCTCCTATCCAGCTTGCTGTTAAGGCAACTGGGAAAGATGCAAGTGTTGAATAAGGTACTCGGGCCCCTGCTACTCATGTGGCTGATTTGGCTGAAGTTCCAGGTTCCCGAGGAAGGCCTGCCTGCTCTAACAGTCATTTGGGGAGTGAACCAACAGACACATGTGTCTCTCTCTGCTTTGCTGGCTCTCGCTGCCTCAGTCTGCTGTTAGGCAACGAAAAACATCTTACAAAGAAAACAAGAAAACAAACAAATGTAATGGTAACCAAAATAAGTAACAGAACCACAACTTTGTTGCTTTGAGAGGTGGACAGACAGAAGAAAGCCAAGAGAAACACAGCAGCCCCAAAGACCAGCAATACGCACTGGGGTCATGGTCAGGTTAAAGCATCATTGAGAGCACAGCTGAAGACAAATGAGGCCATGAATACATAAGCTTCAAAGGCTGAACTTGGGGCTAGCCTTGTGGCTCAGGGCATTGGGCCTGAGCTGCCACTTGTGTGGGGCATACGGGAGCCCAGGTTCTGGTGCCCATACAGGTCCTTGCTAATGTACCTGGGATGGCAGCTCAGGACAGCCTAATCACTGTGGCCCCTGCCACCCACAGTGGCGACCAGCATGCAGATCTGGTCTCCGGGATTCAGTCAGGTGCCACGGCCTTTGTGGCCATTAGTGGGGTGATCCAGCGGGTGGAAGATCTCCATGTCTCTCTGTCTCTCCTTCTCTCGCTGTCACTCTGCGTTCAACTAAACAAAATAACACTTGAAAACAAAAAGACAAGGCCAAGAGATAGGTGAACACAGAGAAACAGAAAGACAGATAAATCTGGTCTGCTGTTTTCCTCTCCAATTTCTGAAACCTGTGGTGCTGGGTCAGGCTGATACCATGCCCAGGACTTACCCCAGTCTCCAAGGTGTGTGGCAAGGTCCCAGGTACTTGAGCCATCACCTTCTGCCTCCCACAGTGTAGTTTCTCTCTGGCTCGCTGGCTCGTTTAACCTTGTGGGATGGGGTGTTGGGCCTCAGCAGGCCTCTTGTGTGGTGCATACAGGATCCCAGGTTCTGCTTTCCATGCAGCTGCCTACTAATGTACCTGGGATGGCAGCCTATGACAGCACAATCACTTATGACCCTGACACCCACAGCAGGGACCAGCATGCAGTTCTGGGCTCCCAGCTTAAGCCATGTACTTACCCAGTCATTTCAGCAGTTTTGGGGATATTCCAGGGGATGGAAGATCTCTGTGTCTCTGTATCTGCCTCTCTCATTGTCATTCCATCTTTCACCTAAACACAACAAATCTTGAAAGCAAGAAAGATAAGGCAGGGAGACAGGTGGACACAAACAAACAGACATAATGTCTGCTTTGCTATTTTCTGTCCCAAATGATGAAACTGCTAGTGCTCGGCCAGGCTGACACCAGACAAAATACATACCTCTATATACACAACTAGGTTTTTCCAACCTTGTCTTGGGGACTGCAACTATAGCCCAGCTGGTTAAGCCACCACCTGCGATGCCAGCATCCCAGATGAGCACAGGTTCTAGTCATGGCTGTTCCACCTCCCATCCAAGTCCCTAGTAACGAGCCTGGGAAGGCAACAGGTGATGGATCAGGTACTTGAGACCCTGCCACCCACATGGCCTACCTGGATGCAGTTCCAGGTTGCTGGGGAAGGCCTGGCCAGCCCCAACAGCCATTTGGGTAGCGAACCAACAGATGGAAGATCTGTCTCTCTCCGCATCACTGGCTCTCGCTGCCTCAGTCTGCTTTCAGGCAATGAAGGAAGTCTTTCTAAGAAAACAGAAAAAAGAACAAATATAATGGTACCAAAATCCATACCAAGACCACAGCTGTGTTGATTTGAGAGGCAGACAGAGAGAAGCCAGAGAATCAGAGCAGCCCCAAAGACCAGCAATGTGCACTGGGATCCTGATCAGGTTACAGCACCACCAAGAACACAGATGAAGACAAGCCAAGTTGTGAATACACCACTTTCAGAGGCTGAGCGTGGGATCAGCCTGTGGCACAGGGTGTTGGGCCTCAGCTGGACCTGAGATGCCAGCCCAAGACAACTCAATCACATGGACCCCCGCCACTCACAGCAAGGAACAGCATGCAGTTCTGGGCTCCTGGCCTTGGCCAGGCCCTGCCATACATAGCCTTATGGCTATTAAGGGGGTGGTCCACAATATGGAAGATCTCTATGTCTTTCTGTCTTTCCCTCTCTTGCTGTCACTCCACCTCCAACTAAACAAACAAGTCTTGAAAGCAAAAAAAGACAAGGCAAGGAGACCAGCAGTCACAGACAAACAGACAGATGTAAATGTCTGGTCTGCTATTTCCCTCCCCAAATTCAGTAACTGCTAGTGCTGAGCAACACTGAAGCCAGTTCCCCAGAGATTAATCCTGTTCCCCAGGTGTGTGGCAGGGTCCCACATACTTGAATGATCACCTGCTGCCTCCCACAGCATGTATGGGCAGCAAGCTAGGATTGAGAACAGAGCCTGGACTGGCGACTGCAAGTGCAACTGAAGCAACGCAGAGGGTTGCATTGCTGGCTGCCTAGGAACTAATGCAATACCTTGCTAATGTGTCTGGGAAGATAGTTGAAGATGGCCCATGTCTTGGGCCATCTGGCCCACAAGACAGAGGAAATCATAACATGGGAGCACTTGGTGCTTGGCTTTAGCCTGGAGCAGCACTGGCTATTTGAGAGATTTGGTGTGGAAATCACCATATGGAAGATATCTTTTTGTCTATCTGTCCCCCTCTGGCTCTCTGCTTTTGCTAATTTGGTTTGGGACATATTTTAATTATGGGGAAGACAGAGGAGCACGGAGACAAGGGAAGACAGAGAGCGAAGGACAAAGAGATCTTCCATTTGCTGGTTCACACCACAAATGGTCTCCTTGGCTGGTCAGGCCAGTCTAAATCCAGGATCTGAGAACTCCATCCCAGTGTCCCATGTGAGTGGGAGGGCCCAAGGCGTGCCCCATCTTTGGTTGCCTTCGCTGGAGCATTAGCAAAGAGCTGCATCAGATCCTGGGCAGCCAGCACTGTAATCTTGCAGTTCCAAGTCCAGGCTCTGCTCCCAATCCCAGCTTCCTGTCCATACACACTTGGAGGCAGCAGGTGATGGTTTAAGCATATGGAACCCCCACACAGCTGGGAGCCCTGGGTTAAGCTCTGGGAGCCTGGCATCAGCCTGGCCCAGCACCAGCAGTTTCAGAAACTGGGAAGGAAACAACAGACCAGACATTTTTATCTTCCTGTATCCACTTGTCTCTCTGCCTTTTCTTTTTCACTTTAGATTTATTTTGTTTAGTCAAACAGTACACTGACATGTTGAGAAGGAGAGAGAAAGAAGGAGATCTTCCTTCCCCTGGATCATTCCCCAGTGTGCCACAAATGCTGAGACAGGACCAGGCCGACATCAGGAGGCCAGAACTGCATGCTGGTTCCCACTGTGAGTGGCAAGGGCCCAAGTGATTGGGCTATCTTGGGCTGCAATCCCAGGCACATTAGCAGGGAGCCTTATGGGAAGCAGAGCCCAGCCTCCTGTATGCCCCATGTGAGTGACCAGATTAGGCCCTCCACCCCATACCACAAGGCTAGCCCCACTCTTAGCCTTTAAAATAATTAATTACTTAATTTTAGTTAATATATGTTCACAAGTGAAGCTTTAATTTGCCGGGACCCAGTGTATATTTCTGGCCTTTGGAAAAAATCAGCAGACAGAAGAGCTCCTGTGTTTTTATCTGTTCTGTCTTTCTGCTCCTCAAATAAACATCCCTATCATTTTTGCAAGGACGTTATTATTATTGTATTTGTTTGATTCTGTATTTAAGATTTAATTACGTGAAAGCAAAGTTATGAATCAAATGATGGAGCAACAGACAGAGATCTTTTATCTCCTGATTCTGTCCTCAACTGTCCAGAGTTCTTAGGACTGGGCCAGGTGTTCACAAGGACCCAGAAACTGCATCCTAGTCTCCCTGTGGATGTCAAGGGCCAAAGGACTTGGATTGTCTTATGCTACCTTCTCAGGTATATTAGCAGAGACCTGGATAGTTTTAGAAAAGCCATGAGAACCAGTGCTTGTATTGGAGATCAGCATTTTAGGTGGAGGTGTTTATTGTTTCTGCCACAAATGGCCCTGTGCAGTGGGGCAGTAGGGGAGTCTTAGTTGCTATTTCAAATACCTGCCTTGGTGTCCCTCCTTCTGTATTCATTCTTTGTTGTCTTGATACAAATTTAGAAGCATTCATCAGACGCCTTCCAGCTCCAGTTTTTCAGAACTATTCTTTAATCTTCCATCATGACTGCATCCATTTCAGGTTTCTGTATTCTTTTCTAAATAGATTTAATAACATAAGGGGCCGGCTCACTTGGTTAATCCTCTGCCTGAGGCGCCGGCATCCCATATGGGCACCGGGTTCTAGTCCTGGTTGCTCCTCTTCCAGGCCAGCTCTCTGCTGTGGCCCTGGAGGGCAGTGGAGGATGGCCCAAGTGCTTGGGCCCTGCACCCCATGGGAGACCGGGAGGAAGCACCCGGCTCCTGGCTTTGGATCGGCGTGCAGCGCTGGTGGTGGCAGCCCTTAGGGGAGTGAACCAATGGAAGGAAGACAATTCTCTCTGTCTCTCATTCTCACTGTCTATAACTCTACCTGTCAAATAAAAAAATAGATTTCATAACATTAAAATATCTTAATTATTTTCTCTCTTTCTTTTGGGCCTTTATAAATCTACTGAAATTTGACTTAGATGCTTTTTTATGGCTCCATACCTTCTAGCATGTACTGTTTGTTTCTGGAAATCGGGTGATTCTGTGCTCCAGAATACCAACATATTGCAACGCTTTGTTTTTTCACAGCAGTGTAATTAAAGGGACAGGATGTTTGTGAACCTAATAAGTACCCTAGAAGCCTAAGGCCTCAAGAGAAGTGAAGGCAAGAGTCAAATTCTAGGAGCTGAGGTCCCTTGATCACTCATTGGACCAAAGACATGCAAATCTTTACTTCTCAACAAATGAGCTTAAAGTTCACTAGCAAGGCACCTGGTCCTTTGTTGACCCTTCTAGGCTCCACCCCCATAATCTGCATATCAGAACCTTTCCCACTTTGTGGGCTGCCATTTCAAGTTCCCCTTGGGCTGCTGTGCTGTCCTCCCTGTCTCTCCTGACCCTCTTGCTTCAGGGCCCATTCAGGCAGCATCACAGAGCCTGTGCTCTGTGTGATCACCCTCTGTGTCATCACCTGCCCTGCCACTCCTACTGCCTGCAGCCGGCTCAGCTCTCAGATGCCTCCTCACCTTCTCAGCAGTTAGGTGGGCAGCTACCAGTCGGGCTGCTTTTGTTGCCACACTGCTTTATTGCAACTTTACTTGATATCTAATTGATAATGGCGCCTACAGGGTCCTCTGTGGAGGAGCCTGTACAGCCTCCAGAAAACCAGAACCAAGCTGGTGGAGAAGGTGGTCCAGATTCTTTGTCTTTTGAAGTTGGGGTGGCCCCTGATGATTGGGCAATCACACTCACTGGGTCTACAGTCCCTATAGTTTTTCATGGTGTTGTGCAAGCATTCTGGGAGGAAGAGGAAGAGGGTGAGGTAGCCTGGCCTGAGGTTGAGGAGTACAGAAATGTACACCTAGATGATGACGAGGTAGAGGAGGAGATAGAGGATGTGGAAGGGGAATACAAGGTAGAAAATGGTGAGGAGGAAGAAAATGTTGAGACAGTAACTGAAGAGGACAGCCATGAGGAGCAGGTAAACGAAAGCAACGAGGGAGAGGAGACCTTCAGGAAGGAAGAGGATGATCGAGAAGTTTTCAGCATCCGTGAGTTACCTATGGTGGTGTTTCAGTCTCTCTTCCGGAATCTGGTCTATACCCTTACAAACTGATCTCTGCTAATGCTTGTATCTTGACCCCTTGTGGCCATATGGTGTTCTGGCTGTTCTCTCCCATACCCGAGGACCCAGGAGAGGGACCTGAGTTCTGGAAATGGGAGGACCCAGGGTCCATTTGTGTCAGGTGATTAAGTAATGAGGCATTGCTCTCAAAAAACTTAAGGCATAATGTGTCCAAGTTCAAGTCTATAAAGACCTTTACTATCTTGAGAAAGTATAGGCTTCTTGCTACCAAGCTCTGTTGGTCTGACTATAAACTGGGATTCTTTTCTGAGAAATATTGTCCTAAATTCTTTATTATCCCTCACTATTTTTGAAGCAAGGGATGAAGAAGCCCAAGAAGTTGGCCCCAACAAGAAGAAGGAAGGCGAAAGCAGTTCCTCGGAAGAAGGACCTGAAAATGATCAAGATAAGGCATAAAGAAGTCCCTAGAATCCAGGTATTTCCATATAGCTTTGTATGTTACTCATCCATTCCTTAAAATTCATTTTTTTAAATTTTCCTGGCAAACACAAAAATCGTTAAAAAATTAGCTCTAAAATCCAGTTAAATATTAGTAATGTACTTGTATACTAGATAGTGTAGAGTGCAGTATGTTGTTCATTTATATATTAGTTCATTTTCTGTTACTATTAGAAAATTTTTGAGGTTTTATAACTCTAAAGAAAAGCAGTTTATTTAGCTCACTTTTCTGGAGATTCAAAGGCATGGTGCCACCATCAACTCAGCTCTGGTGAGGACATCTTAGAGAATGACATCACAATCGCAGGTGTGCCTGCAAGAGGGAGATATCACATCATCAGGCAAGCAGCCAACAAGCAAGGAGAGCCTGTTTTATAACATCTAGAACTTGCAAGAACTAACTCAGGGTCCCACAAGAATAACTTCCCTTTTCTAAAGGCAGGACTTCTAATTGACCTTCTACTAGGCTCCACCTCTTAAAGGTCCCACTACCTCCACTCCAGACCGCCACACTGAGGCCCAAGCCCACAACACATGAACTTTTGGGGGATACACTTACACCATGTTAAAGCCTTAACAATTTATATTATTTGGGCTGTAGCTAAAGACTTCTATACAGGTGGGAAATCTACCAGACCTAGAAGCTAAGACATATTTGTTCAGATAGAGTACAGTTAAATAAAGCAAGTGGTAAAGCAACTGGAACATACATTAGCTGGGGTTTCATCATTTAGATATAGAAATACAGTCTCTTTTAGTAACATACAATGCCTTTGAGAATATAACTACTCACAGAGATGTATTAACAATTTCAGATTGGACCACAATTATTGACTGATACCTAAGTATTCACTCAGTTTCAAATTTTTGTATTTCATGTTTCAGTCAAAAGAAAAGTAGTTATAGAAAGATTATTGTTTCTCACTATTTTATAATTATGTTAACTTACCTATCTTATGTATCTTATGTATCCTTGTCTTTCTTTTTTTCATTCTCCTTTTACAGATAAGGACCAGTGGATCAGGGATGTTAAGAGATTATGGTTTATACATAGAGTATAAGCTTCTTAAAATTAGATACACTTAAATCCCAGTATGTTCTTTCAAAACAAAGAAAAATGTGTTGTTTGGAAAGTGGGGAGTGAAGTATCTATGATCAGAGAATTGAGGACAGATGGTACACAAGACATGATGAAAGAAATGGAGACATGATGGTTTGGGTTCTAAGTAGAAAATGTTGATTTCTCCTGTTGAGACAACAAATGGCAAAGACACTGTTTTCATAGATTTAGAAATACATTGGTGTATGCTAATGGTGTAAAATTATCAATTATCTCTTCTTTTATCTTACAGCTTGAAGAGATGAAGAAAGAAAAAAACTGATTGCAAAACATTGACAAAACTGTTCTTTAAACCTGAACTAAGTAACACCCATTAATAGCTTATCTTCTATACTTTTCAGATGTATCTCACATCATTTCTTCAGTCTCAAAATAAAAGCTGTTTGAAATGATAAGCTGCAGATGTGTTTGTACAAATAACATTGACTCAGTCAATCATTGTATCTTTTGGTTTTGGCCATTGAAAGGGATCACTTTCAACCACATTTTAAGTTCCTCAAATTAATTACAATGTCAACATATAAACAATTTATACAAACAAGAGGTAGAGGTCTATTCTCCCTTGCATTTTATTGAAAGAAACTGATGAATGACCCAACTTTCCTGAAGGCCAGGTGATACTACAGGGCTGCCTTGGGCGAGGAGTGTCAGCATCACCTGGGAACTTTTTATGCATGTAATACCCAGGCCCATTCCAGACATACTAAATTAGAAATTATGTCTGTGGTTTGTCAACATGTGTTTTGCAAGTCTTTCTGATGACTCTTAAGTACACCAAAATTTGGAAACCATGGGGTTTAGAGCAGGGAGAGGAAAGTTTTGAACTTTACCAATATTAATTCACTGACTTGAGATTATTTTGGGTAAACTGAACAAGACAATAAAGGCTGGACAGAGGACAAGACTAGAATATCAGGGATTGGGAACAGAGAACGACCTTCTGGAGGGGCCAAGATTTAATGATAGTGGTAGAAAAAAGCAGCTAAGGGGGAAAAAGCTAGTTCCAGAAGAATGTAAGTTTAGCAATACCATGCATATGAAGTTTAATAATACATAAAGCAAGTACTGACTGTAGACTTATCTAGCGTAGTAAAATGCATGCATAGAAGGGTAGTAGCATATATAGCATGCAGAAAGGCATATATGAGAATGATAAGCACCTCATTTAGGTCAGTAGTTGTGTTTTGTGGATAGACAGGAAAGAAGATTCAGTTGGGGAGGACACTCGCAGTTTTGTACGTCTGTCATAACAAATTACCACATATGTACTCTCACCTTTCAGAAGGCTCCGAAGTCTGAAATGGAGGCACCAGCACAGTAACACTCACCACATAGCTCTAGAGGAGACCCTTCCATTCCTGTTCCAGATTTGGTGGCTCCCAGCATTGCTTGACTTGTGGTAGCAGAACTTGAATCTTCATCTCATTTTACATACGACCTTCTTCCTTGTGCCTTTCCCTCTCCTTTCTCTCATAAGAACACCGGTCATTGGATTTCAAGGTCATCCAAAATCCAGGATGATTTCATCTTGAGTTCCTTAACTGAATTATACCTGCAAAGACACTATTTTGAAATCAGGCGGTATTTACCATTACGAGGGATTACAATTTTGGCATTTCCTTTTTGCACCATGATGTTCCACATATTACAAGGAAATGGGGCTCAGCATTACTCATAATATTTTACCTATTAAGAAATATGGTTAGGACATGATACAGGACAGATAGTGCTCCTTATCTATGGGCTAAACATCTATGGATTCAATCAACTGCTAGTTGAAAATATTTGAAAAAGCTGCATCTATACTGAATGGATATTGATTTTTTTTCTTATTCCCTATAGCAGTATAGAAATATAAAACTATTTCCATAGTATTTACATTGTACTAGCTATTAGACGTAATCTAGAGATGCTTTAAAGTACATGTGAGGTGACAGTATCTCAGGCATGGAAAGCCGATACACTGTGGCAAAAAAAAAAATGACCTAAATGAAAGATCTCTGTGAGTGAGATCCCAGTGAAAAGAACAGATCATCAAAGAAGGAGGTACCTTTCTTTGAAGGGAGGAGAGAACTTCCACTTTGATTATGGCCTTATCGAAATAAGGTTGGAGTTTGTGAACTCAAGAGACTTCCATAGCCTTGGCAGCTCATGACAAGAGCCTTGCGTGATTACTGACATCATAAATAAGAGTGTCAATTGTTAAATCAACAATAGAAGTCACTGTGCACTTACTCCCCATGTAGGATCTCTGTCCTTAATGTGTTGTACTATGCAAATTAACCGTAAAACTAGTATTCAGACAGTACTTTATACTTTGTGTGTCTGTATGGGTGCAATCTGTTGAAATCTTTACTTAGTATAAACTAAGTTGATCTTCTGTATATAAAGATAATTAAAAATGAATCTTAATGAAGAATGGGATGGGAGAGGGAGTAGGAGATGGGATGGTTTGTGGGTGGGAGGGAGGTTATAGGAGCAAAAAATGCTATAATAATAAAAGAAAAAATAAAATACATGGGACGACTGTGTAAGTTATATGCAAATATTGCATTTTGTAAATAGGACATAAGCATGCATGTATGGGGGAGCTGTCCTAAAACCAATGTTCCGTAGATAACGAAAGACAACTGTATTCTCTACATCTTTTTAATGTGGGCATAGAATATTTCCAATAAAAATGACAGAAAAAAAGAGGAAACAGAGAACAGGGGCTTAATATCTAGTAGTCATTTGAATAAAATTAAAATTGACCAGAGTAGAGGACCAAGGAAACTTAAAAGGCTGGGATTTTACTTCGTATTTGTTGACGTTTTTATTTAACAGTCATTAAGCCTCTGACTACAATGTAAATTCAAAATGTTATTTCAAAAATATTAAACAGATTTTAGAAATACAAAAAAAGAAAAGCATTTTTTAAAATAATAAAGGCCAGGGATTTAGTAGTAAAAGACTATTTTTGGGGCCAGCGTTGTGGCACAGCAGGTTAAGCCGCTGCCTGCTACACCTACATGCCATATTGGGGGTCTTTTCCAGTCCCGCTGTTCCACATCCAAACTAGCTCCCTGCTAACATTCCTAGGAAAGCAGCAGAAGATGGCCTGAGTACTTGGGCTTCTGCCTTCACATGGGAAACCCAGACAGCATTCCAGGGTCCTGGCTTTGGCCTGGACCACCCCTGGCCATTGTGGCCATTTGGAGGAGTGAGCAAGCAGATGGAAGATCGATCTCTCTTTTGTTCTGCCTTTCAAATAAATAAATAAATCTTTTTTTTAAAAAAAAAAGATTTTCATAAGACTGAATAGTTGCTCTCTAGTTAGCATTAATACGTTTCTCCAAAGCTCAAAGCACTATTGTTCTTTGTAATGCTCAATTAGTATTAAAATGAAATAAAAATGATGCATCTGGGGCCGCGATTGTGGCACATGGAGCTAAGCCATCATTTGCCATGCTGGATCCCATATCAGAGTGTCAGTTCAAGTCCCAGCTGCTCCACTTCTGATCCTGCTCCCTGCTAATGTGCCCCTGGACCAGCCCTGGCTGCTGCAGCCATTTAGGAGAGCAAACCAGTGAACAGAAGACTTTTCTTTCATGTCTCTCCCTCTATCTATCATTCTTCCTTTCAAATAAATAAATCTTTCTCTCCTGAGAAAAGTGCACTACTGTGACCTCTACTGATCCTCCCAGATACAGTTTTTGTAAAAAGTCAACACATTTCATGTAAAGATGCTTAAGTCAGTGAGCTATTTCACATTCAACCTTTCCCCTGTCTTGACCGGGGATCCTTATTTCTCAAGACTGTGGTGTTTCTTTCTCTGTCCCTGATAATATTTTTGATCAACAACATCAGGGGTGGCATGGAGACAGGCTAATTTGGTCTACTCAGGCCCACTGACTTTCTCCATGTCTGGTTCATTACCCTTTCGAAATGATATTCTCCTCAACATTTAAATCAATCTTTTCTGCAACACCATGCTTTCTTTTTGAGGTTGGACAGTAGGCAAGTTTATAATTTTGGTTGGTATGATAAAAGGAATTTATTAGTATCATTTTTGTGAAGCATGACATTTCTTAATTCATTTGCTATAATTTTTTCTAAAATAGTTTTAAAATTTACAAAGTATGGCTTTTGTAGTATAACCTGCTTTATTTCTCCATAACTTAGAACAACTCTACATTTGAGGTTCTTGGCTTAGTGTGACTGAATACAACAGAGTCTTAGTTCACTCAGGCCATCCTAGGGATGCTGTTCTTTTCAATTCTGTCATGGTTGCCTCTCAGATGTATCCCTCTGTTGCATTAATTCTTTGAAGGGTCAATGTGAACTTGGCAGTGTTCATTAAACATGTTCCTGCTCCTGTTTATAACACTTCAGCTTCAGTTGTCTGGTCTGACTGTATCTATCTGAACTTTATATCTTTTTTACCAACTAGCTTTATGAATATTAAAATGTTTAAGTTATTTTCTGTCTTTCATCATTTTTAAGATCTGAGTTAAACAACTGCATTATGACTCTGTCCCTGCTGGCATGAACCATCTCAGGGAGTTATCAGGGAATAGGTTACTATGCTGCACTGTGGGGCTCCAGTACATTTGAATATTATGGTTTTACTGACAATGACAGGATTAATAATTCTGTATTTTTATAAGTCTAAAGTAATAATTACTCTATTTTTGTATAGTCCTAAAAGATTGTCCAGGACCCTAAGAACTTGAACACAAGAGAGATTTTTTAAAAAAGACATTTATAGGAAGGCAATGTTACAGAGAGGGAGAGAGGAAAAGAGAGAGAGACAGAGACAGAGACAGAGATTTCATCTACTGGTTCACTCACCAAATGGCCACAACAGCCAGGGCTGGAGCAGTTCAAAGCCAGGATGGGCTCTGGAATTTCATCCAGGTCTCCCACATGGGTCCGGAGCCCAGGTTGTTAAGCCATCTGCTATGGCTTTCTCAAGAACATTAACAGAGAGCGGCCAGGACTCAAACTGGAGCCGACATCATAGGAAATGGATTAAGTCGCTGGGCCACAACAGACTGGAGAGATGGTTCTGAACCGTCAGATCTTACTGATCACTCATTGGGCACAAAGAATGTCAATCACTACTCTCAGCCAATGAGGTTAAAGCTCTCCAAGAAGACGAACGACCTTTTGTTTGCTGTCCAGGTTCCGCCCCACATTCAAATCATTCCTTCTTGTGCGTGGTTGTTTGAGGCACAGCCTTGGTAGGTTGCCCTTCAGGCCGCCGGGCCTCCTCAGGCACCATCGCAGCCTGTTGTCCCCCGTGCAGTGATTTTTTTTCTGCCCTGCCCACTGCCTCGAAGGCCCTGCTGCCAATGGCCTCCCCTCCCCTTAGTAACAGTTATCCGGGCAACCACTATCTTCAGCCAAAGTTGTTGCTGTGGCTCTATCTCAGGACACAGCTGAGGTCCTCTCTGGTGCTGCTTACTTGCCATGACTGCCACTGAGGAGCAAGACTCAACCTTAGGTGGCAAGGACAGAGCTGGTGGCTGCATGGGACAGAACCACAGACAAACTGGTCCTTAATGGGGCCTACAGAATAGTCAGATGACTTTGCCAGGGCTGCAGCCTTTCTGGACAGTCGTGGGAGCCGTTAAGGAAGAAGAGAGTGGCAGGAGGAGGAATGAAGAGCAGGGGAGGGGGGTCAGCGATATGTAATCAGGAGAGCAGGAGGAGGACAAGGAGGAGGGACAGGAAGATGAAGATGAGGAATGGGAGGAAGAAAAGGAGGCCTATAGCATCGATGAGGAAATTGACTAAGGAAGATCAGCACAAGGAGATAGAGGAGGATCTAGAAGGCCTCGGTGCACGTGAATCCCATGGCAGAACTTCAGTTATATGCACATTTCAGTTATAGGAAAAGGCTTAATGGGAGCTATTCCATTCACTTCTATGCCATTGCCACCCGTGGTGAGACACCATCCCCAGAACCCAAGGGCCAGGGAGAGGGATGACTTTGCAAAGGGAGTAAAGAAGTGGGTGTGTGAATATCCTGGCAAGCACGGTTGCATTGTTAGTCTGAGGAACCCAAGGAAGCCATGATCCAGGAAGGAGGGCAAGTGTGACTGATGGGGCTGTGTTCTATGAGGTGGGAGCTTGTGCACCTAAGGGTGACAAGTAGCCACCATGTCCTCAGGCCCTTTGCAGCATCTGTTGGTGCAGCTCAGTCACTTGCAAGCCACGCTTAGTGCTTGCTTGTCTGCCTGGTTACGTGTCAGTTAGTGCTCTAGGGAAAACTCTGACCCACTGATAGGCCCAAATAAGCCTGATCCTATAAAGACCTTCTAAAATGTTAATCCTGACATATATATATATATATATATATATATATACACATATATGGAATTTTCCTTACGATAGAATACTATAAAGTCAAAATACAATAAATAGTTTTCAGATAGGGCTTTGTAGCGGTGGTTTTTATTTTTTAGATGTCTCATGAGAATTTTATATATGTTAAATCATAATAAAACTGAAACTAGATTATTTTCCATTTGGAATTTTTGTATAGTTTAAAAATGCTTCTGTAGTCTTTGTTGGCATTATGCTACTGCAAAACTTTAGTGAAGAGTTTATATTTAGCTAAACTGTTGTGCTAACTAAGAAATGAATAAATCTTTTATTCTTAACATACGTAATTCTAAATAAATTGATCTATGAATTTTTTAAAAGACCTTTACAGAACTGAGACAGTGTAGATTGCTTCCTGCCAACTTGTATTCAATAAGAGATATGAGACAATCAATGCAATGTATGCGCCCAAAGAAGACCAGTGCCCATGGCAAGCAGGTGTCCAGGAAGGGCTTAGAAGGAAATGGGAAGAGCCCCTGAAGACAAAGGGTAAACAAATGGTCTACACTGCTTTTGGTTAACAGTTTAAAAAAATGTAGATTCTTGGTAGGATAACCTTGAACAATATAAAAATTGAATTTTCAGGGATTGAAGAACCAATGAGCTTCACCAGACGATTTGTTAGTCAAATGAGTTATTTTCCAACGAAATTCTGACAAAAGCAGACTTAATGCGACCAAACCCAGATGATTCAGATTCCTTCTTCTTCCAAGAGGCAGAAATAATCAGCAGCACAGCGTGTCTGATCAACTGGGGGGGGGGGGGGTGGCGGCTCTGGGAAAACCATCAGGCAGCAGAAATGTGAGGGCTGTGCCTACTAGGAATAGGAACAGCTATTTATTTACTTATGTATTTAATCTGTTTCTATGTTCCTAAGGGTAGAGAACTCGGTATTTCTGGATATAGATTGAGATTTTGTTTTTCCTCAAAAGTCCTCTTCCCAAGGTCTGTATCATTCTTCACTAATGATACAATTGAACAGGTTTGAAAACTTTGCTTATGAAGCCCAGGTAGTTAGATGTGAAGAGGAGAAAGAAAAGGAAAATGAAGAAAACAAACACTTGAAATAGGAGGCTACTTCAAAAAGTTCATGGAAAATGGAATTAAAAAATAAGTTTGCTCTGATGTAAACATTTTGAAATTCATCATAGGTTTTTTCACAATACACACTTTTTACATGATCCTTGATATCCATGGATTTCAAATATGTTTTGAAATCTTTTCATCTTTTAAGTTCATTTTTCCACCTTTTGAAGCACCCTTGCAGATACAAAGCTAGAAGAAGAAAGCCTGGGAGGATCTATTTTGGGTATTATCACCCAACCACGCTGGACATGTATGTTTTATGTCTTTATAATTTCTTCAGTAAACTATTTTTTAAAAGAGTTATTTAGGCCGGTGCCGCGGATCACTAGGCTAATCTGCCTGCGGTGCAGGCACTCCATGTTCTAGTTCCAGTCGGGGCACCGGATTCTGTCCCGGTTGCTCCTCTTCCAGTCCAGCTCTCTGCTGTGGCCCGGGAGTGCAGTGGAGGATGGCCCAGGTGCTTGGACCCTGCACCCACATGGGAGACCAGGAGGAAGCACCTGGCTCTTGGCTTCAGATCAGCGCGGTGTGCTGGCTGCAGTGCGCTGGCCACAGCGCGCCAGCCGCAGCAGCCACTGGGAGGTGAACCAACGGTAAAGGCAGACCTTTCTCTCTGTCTCTCTCTCTCACTGTCCACTCTGCCTGTCAAAAAAAATTTTATTTATTTATTTGAAAGTCAGAGTTACACAGAGAGAAAAGAGGCAGAGAGAGAGGGAGAGAGGTCTTCCATCCGCTGGTTCACTCTCCAACGCCACAACAGCCGGAGCTGCACTGATCCGAAGCCAGGAGTCAAGAGCTTCTTCTAGGTCTCCCACGTGGGTACAGGGGCCCAAGGACCTGAGCTATCTTCTACTGCTTTCCCAGGACACAGCAGAGAGCGGGATCAGAAGTGGCGCAGCCAGTACTAGAACTGGTGCCCATATGGGATCCTATCACTGTAGGTGGTGGCCTTACCTGCTACACCACAGCGCTGGCCCCTCAGTAAACTATTTTTTAAAATTTAGTTTCATTAACCATATGTGTGTGTGTGTGTGTACGCTACATAATATAAAATGCATCTCACAGCCACAATTCCTTTATGCTGTAAAGACTTCTACATGAAAGAAATTTAAAGGATCTAATAACCAAGACAAATATTTGCTTATAATATAGCTACCAGAACAAGTGGATAAAGTGACTTGGAACATAAACTAGATAGGCCTGCATCATTTGGTGTCTATGGGAATATGATCTCTGTACTAACTAGGAGTAAATGATTTTTAAATGAAACTACTCAGGGCCAGCACTGTGGCATAGCAAGTAAAGCTGCAACCTGCAGTGCCAGCATCTCATATGGGCGCTGGTTCAAGTCCTGGCTGCTCCACTTCTGATCCAGCTCTCTGCTAATGCCTGGGAAATCAGTGGAAGATGGCCCAAGTCCTTGGGTCCCTGCACCCACGTGGGAGACTCAGAAGAAGCTGCTGTCTTCTGGCTTCAAATTGGCCCAGCTCTGGCCATTGTGGCCATCTGGAGAGTGAACCAGTGGATGGAAGACTGACTCTCTCTCTGCCTCTGCCTCTGCCTCTCTGTAACTCTGCCTTTCAAATAAATAAATCTTTAAAAAGATGAAACTACTCAGAAAATTGTAAAACATTAAGAATTTCAAGTGGGATTACAGTGACAGATATCTAATTATTCATTAAGTTGTAAATTTTTGTATTTGCATGACCTTCAAAATAAATGAAAATTCGTTATAGTAAGATTTTGATTATCTCTGAATTGATAATAAATTCAATTACATATAAGCTATATTGCTTTGTTCATTCTTTTTTTCCTCTTTCTCCTTTTACAGATATGGAACCTGAGTCTGGGAGGTTAATGTCAACACTGCTTATGTTCTAAAGTACATCATTCAAATAATCACATCTGTTGATACCTGATTATTCTCCTGTTTTCAGCTTAAGATATATATGATGGCATTTGTTCAGGTTAAAAATAAAGGCTCATTTGAAATGAATAAGTTGCACACTTTTTAGATAAACAATACTTATCCTAATATATAATTGTGTCTTTCTTATTATTTTGGCCCACATTACCATCATTCAAAATGTGGCATCCATATGGGTGCTGGTTCAAGTTCCAGCTGCTCCACTTCCAGTCCAGCTCCCTGACAATGTGCCTGGGAAAGCAGCTGAAGAGGGCCCAAACCCTTGGGCCCCTGCACCCATGTGGGAGACCCAGAATAAGCTCCTGGTCCCTTGCTTCAGCCTGGCCCAGCCCTGGTCATCGTGATCATTTGGGTAGTGAACCAGCAGATGGAAGATCCCTCCCTGTATCTCCTGCTCTCTGTGTGTAATTCTGACTTTCAAATAAATAAATAAATAAAACTTTTTTTTTAATTTTTGACAGGCAGAGTGGACAGTGAGAGAGAGAGACAGAGAGAAAGGTCTTCCTTTGCCGTTGGTTCACCCTCCAATGGCCGCCGTGGCAGGCGCGCTGCAGTCGGCGCACCATGCTGATGCAAAGCTGATCCGAAGCCAGGAGCCAGGTACTTCTCCTGGTCTCCCATGGGGTGCAGGGCCCAAGCACTTGGGCCATCCTCCACTGCACTCCTGGGCCACAGCAGAGAGCTGGCCTGGAAGAGGGCAACCGGGACAGAATCCGGTGCCCCGACCGGGACTAGAACCTGGTGTGCCGGCGCCGCAAGGCGGAGGATAAATAAAACTTTTTAAAAGCATCACTTTCAACTTTATTTTATTGTACCCTCAGTTAATTACAGTATCAAGTGTAAAAAAATGTATGTAAAGAGGGAGATTGAGGTCTAACCTATAACCCATTTTACTGAAAGAAACTGATGGATGTCCAAACTGCTTGGATAGTGCCAATGCTGTGGAGGGAGAGGATGGAGCGGGAGAGGAAGAGTGAGATAGTAGAGTAGGGAGTTTTTGAGGAGCAGGGAGAAAGAGGGGAGAAGAGGGAGACAGAAAGGACTAGGATGAGGAAGTAAAGAGGGAGAGTGAAAGGAGAGAAGTGAGAGACCAAGGAGGATGAAGAAGGAGAAGAAGGAGTGGAGGAAAAGGAGGAGGTAGAGGATCAGGGAGTTGGAGAGGACAAGGGAGAGGGTGGAGGGGCAGGAGAAAAGGGAGAGTGCAAAGGGGAGAGAAAGGAAAGTGGGAGGGGTCAGTGCTGTGACCCAGTGGGTTAACACCCTGGACTGAAGCACTGGAATCCCATATGGGTGCCAGTTCTAGTCCTGGCTGCTCCTCTTCAGATCCTAGGCTACTATAGCCTAGGAAAGCAGTAGGAGATGGCCCAAGGCCTTGGGTCCCTGAACCCACATGGGAGACCCAGAAGAAGCTCCTGGCTCCTGACTTCAGATCGGTGCAGCTCTGGCCATTGCAGCCCAATTGGGGAGTAAAAGATGGACGACCTCTCTCGCTCTCGCTCTCGCTCGCGCTCTCTCTCTCTCTCCCCCTCTGTGTGTGTGTGTGTCTGTGTGCCTCTCCTCTGTGTAACTCTTTCAAATAAAAAAATAAATCTTAAAAAAAAGGAAAGTGGGAAAAAGAAGCAGTAGAGGAAGAGGAAGGTGAGGGGGAAAAGGTAGAGGAGGGAGATGGAGAGCAAGGAGATGGCACAGAGGAAGATGAAGAGGAGAGGGATGGGTAGAGAGGAAGAGGATGTAGAGGAAGGTAAGGAATGGGAGAAGAGGGAAAGAGGGAGTTGGAGGGAATGGAAGAGGAAGATGGAGAGGGACAGTAGGAGGTAGAAGGTGAGGAGGAGGGAGAGGACTAAGTAGAGGGAGAGGAGGAGGGAGAGTGCAACAAGAGAAAAAGGATGGGAGAGAAGGAGGAGCAGGGAGCACTAGAGGAGAGAGAATGATAGGAGGGAGTGAAAGGGGGGACAGTGAGTGGAGGGAGAGGGAAAGAAGGGAGAAGTGAGGACAATGAGAAAAGAGGAGGTGGTAGAGGAGGAGGGAGAGAAAGAACTGGGGGAGGGAGAGGACTTTGGGGAGGGAGTGGGAGAAAAGAGGGAGAGGAGGGAGGAGAAGAGGAGCAGGGAGAGGAAGAGGAGCAAAAGAGGCAGGAGGGAGAGGAAGGAGAGATAGCAGGGAGAAGGATGAGAGAGAGAAGGAAGAGAGAGGATAAGAGGGACAGGTAGAGGAGGGAGGTAGGGGGTGAGGAGGCAGAGAGAAGAGGGAGAGGAATCAGAAGTGAGAGAGTTAGAGGAGAGAAAGGAAAAAGAATGATAGGAAGAGGTGGAGGGAGTGGTAGAGGAGGAGGCAGAAGGTGAGGAAAGGGGAGAGGAGGAGAGAGATGAAGAGAATGAGGGAGAGGAGGAGAAAGAATGATAGAAGGGCAAAGAAGAGCTACTAGAGAGGAGGGTGAGGGGAAAGAGGTAGAGGTGGAGCAAACAGATGGGGAGGGAGAGAAAGGAGAGGGAGAGTTGGGGGAGGGACAGAGGAAGAGACAGGGAGTAGTGGAGAAGCAAGAGTGAGAGAATGAGAGAGGGAGATGAGGAAGGAGGAGTGGGAAAGAAAAGAGATGGAAAGGGAGAGGAAAGAGAGAGAGAGAGGAGGAATATAAGAGAGAGGAGGAAGTTGACAGAGGAGAAAGAGGAGGAGAGAAAGAAGGGGAAGGAAAGGAGGGAGTGGAGGGAGAGCAGAGGGAAAGATAGAGAGGGAGGGGCCTGAGGGAGAAGAGGGAGAGAATGGACAGGAAGAGGAAGAGGAAGGAGAGGGAGGGGGAAGGAAGAGAAAAGAGAGAGAAGGGAGAGGGAGAAGAGGCCAAGAAAGGGGAAGAACAAGGAAAAGAGGAAGAGAGGAGGGAGAGGGAGAGAGGAGTGAGAGACAGGAGGTATGGGGAGAGGTGGAAAAAGTGTAGGAGGGAGTTGTAGAGGAGGAAATAGAGGGTGATAGGAGGTAGATAGTGAGGATGAAGGAGAAGAGGAGAGTGAGAAGACTAGGGTGAGGTAGAAGAGGAGGGAGAGGATGGAGTAAGAGAGGAAGAGGGAGGAGAGGAGGGAAAGCAAAGACAAAGGGGAGATGCAGAGAGAAGGGACAAGGCTAGGAGGCCAGAAAGGTGGAGTAGGGTAAGGAGCAAGGAGAGGAGATTGAGGAGGGAGAGTGAGAGGCAGGAGAGGAGGCAAAGGGAGAAGTAGAGGAAGGAAAGCAAGCCAAAGAGGAGGGAAAGGAGTGAGGGGGAGGGATGAGAGAGGAAGGAGAGGGAGAGCAAGATGAGAGACAGAGAAGAAGAGGAGGGAGAGGATGGTGAATGAAAGGATGGGGAAGGAGAGGAGGGAAAAGAGAAAGAGCATAGAGAGGGAGAGGAGGGAAAGCAGCTAGAAGAAGAGGGAATGGGTGGGAAGAGGACAGAGAGGGAGAAGGAGGGATAGGGAGAGAAGTGAGAAGGATATGGAGTGGAAGGAGAGGGCTAAGAGGGGAGAAAGAGAGAAGGAAGAGGGAAAGAAGAGAAAGGAAGATGGAGTAGACAGGAAAAGGCGAGAGGAGAAGTAGAGAGGGGTGGGGAGGGAGAGGGAAAGAGATAGGGTAGTAGGATAGAGATAAGAAAGAGAGGAGGATAGCTTAGAGGTCAGAAGGAGAAGGAGAGGAGGGAAAAGAAGATGGAGAGGAGGCAGAAGGTAAAGGAGGAAGAGAGAGAGGGAAGGGGGAGTGAGAGCAGATGGAATAGGAAGGGGATGGGGAGGAAGCAGAGGGAGGTAGGCACATGGGGAGAAGGAGAGTAGAGAAAGAGAGGAAAGAAAGAAGATGGAGAAAGAGAAAAGGAGAGCATGGGCAGGAGGGAAACAGAGATGAATTAGATGGAAGGGAGTTAGAGGACAGAGAGGGAGAGAAGGAAGATAAGACCAGGGAGAGGGAGAGGAGGGCAAAGAGCAAGATGATGGGGAAGGAGAGAAAGAAAAGAAAAAAAGGAGAGGGAAAGGAAGGAAAGAGAGAGGGAGAGGAAGGAGAGAAGAGAGAGTGCAGGCTGGTCTCCTATGAGGAAAGGAAATGAGCTGAGTCTACACCAACAAAAGAAAAATCTCCCCCTCTGATTAAAAAAGAGAGATTTGCCACGCCCAACCTGGGGGTCACCTTAACACTCCCTTCACCCTGAAGCACTGAACACAGCTCCCTAGCCATCCATACCCACCACATGCCTGTAGGTATTACCTGAAAGCAGACACTACACTAATCCACACATAGTTCAAAGATAAAAGCCACCACAGAAAAAAAAATCAAAGAAACCAATGAGTATCTCCACAAATGCCGAATAATAAATGCACCATTCAAGAAACAAGAATAAGGAACAACATGACACTCCCAAAAGAATACAACACTTCAATGCTAGAGTATGAAGAGTTTGAAGAAATGCAAGAAATGGAATTCAAAAAATTGATCACTTGATTACATAGAAGTAATCAGAAGCAAATGCACAAACTAATGAAATCTGTACATGACTTGAAGGAAAATTCTCCCATGAAATTGATATACTAAAGAGAAATCAAAATGAAATCTTAGAAATGAAGAATTCAATAGAACAAATAAAAATACAGTGGAAAGCCTTAACAACAGAATCACTGAGGCAGAATAAAGACTATCCAACTTCGATGACAAATCACAAGATTTTATACAGTAAGATCAAACACAAGAAGAGGAAATTCGAAGACTAAAAAACACTGTTGGGAATCTACAGAATATTATCAAATGACCCAACATACAGGTTAAAGGAGTTCCTGAAAGCATGGAGAGAAAGGATCAGAAGGCCTTTTTGGTGAAATAATAATAGAAAACTTCCCTAATTTGGAGAAAGAAAAGGACACAGGAAGCACATAGAACTCCTATTAGACATGACCAGAAAAAAGCTTCACCACAACACATTGTATTCAAACTCTCCACAGTAAAACATAAAGAAAAGATTCTAAAATGTGCAAAAGAGAAATGACAGATTACTTTCAGAGGTTCTCCAATTAGATTTACAGCAGACTTCTCATCAGAAACCCTACAGGGTAGGAGAGAATGGCAAGATATATTCCAAGTCTTAAGAGAAAAAAACTGTCAACCTAGAATACTGTACTCCACAAAGCTGTCATTTATGAATGAAGATGAAATAAAGACCTTCCATAAAAAACAGAAATTGAAAGAATTTGTTACCACTTGTCCAGCCTTCCAAAAGATGCTTAAGGATATGCTGCACACAGAAACACAGAAACATTGTTATCACTACGAAAGAAAGTAATGGAAGAAAATCATCTGGTAAAAGAACAAATGAAATACAAAGTTAAAAAAAATGAATATTTAGGGGAAATGGTAAGGGAAAGTTATTACTTATCAATAGTCACTTTGGATGTAAATGGCCTCAACTCTCCAGTTAAAAGACAGAGACTAGCTGAATGGATTGGAAAACAAAACTCATTTATTAGCTGTCTACAATAAACACATCTCACTAACAAAGATACACACAGACTGAAAGTGAAAGGATGGAAAAAGATAACCCATGTGAACAGAATCCGAAAAAGAGTTGGGGTAGCCATCCTAATATCAGACAAAATAGACTTTAACACAAAAACTATTAAAAGAGACAAAGAAGGGTACTATGTAATTATTAAGGGGGGATTTCAATACCCCACTTTCAGCAATGTACAGATCAACCAGACAGAAAATTAGCAAGGAAACAACACACTTAATCGACACTATCGACCAAATGGACCTAATAGATATCTACAGAAACTTCCATCATACAGTTGCAGAATATACATTCTTCTCAGCAGTGAATGGAAATTTTTCTAAGATTCACCACATATTAGGTCATAAAGTAAGTGTCAGCAAATTCAAAACACCGAAATCATACCATGCATCTTTTCAGACCACAGTGGAATGAAGCTGGAAATCAGCAACTCAGGAATCTTTAGGACATATGCAAACACATGGAGACTGAACAATATGCTCCTGAATGAACAGTGAGTCACTGAAGAAATCAAAAGGGAAACCAAAAACTTTCTGGAAACAATACATTGTATCAAAACTTATGGGATATAGCAAAAACAGTGTTAAGATGACAGTTTATAGCAATTGGTTCCTACATCAAGAAATTGGAAAAGCACCAAATAAATAAACTGTCAATGCATCTCAAGAATCTAGAAAAGCAACAGTAAACCAAATCCAAAACTGGTAGGAGAAAAGAAATAGAAGAAATCAACAAAATTGAAACCAAAAATAAATACAAAAGATCAGCAAAATGAAGAGATGTTTTTTTGAAAAAATAAACAAAATTGGCACACCATTGGCCCAACTAACCAAAAAAAGGAGATAGAAAACCCAAATCAATAAAATCAGAGATGAAAAAGGGAATGTAACAACAGACACCACAGAAATAAAAAGAGTCATCAGAAATTACTACAAAGAGTTGTATGCCAGCAAACAGGGAAATCTATCAGAAATGGATAGATTCCTGGACACATACAACCTACCTAAATTGAGCCATGAAGATAGAGAAAACCTAAACAGACCCATAACCAAGACACAAATTGAATCAGTAATAAAGACCTCACAAAAATAAAAGCCCAGGACTGGATGGATTCACTGCTGAATTCCACCAGACATTTTTTTTTGGCTTTGCCCAATATCTTCTTTTTTTATTTAATAAATGTGAATTTATAAAGTGCAACTTTTGCATTGTTGTGGCTTTCCCCCCCAACCTCCCTCCCGCCTGCAGCCCTCCCATCACCCACTCCCTCTCCCATCCCACTCTTGATCAGGTTTCATTTTCAATTATCTTTATATACAGAAGATCAACTTAGTATATACTAAGCAAAGATTTCAACAGACTGCACTCACACAGCCGCACAAGGTATAGGGTAATGTTAGACTAGTAGTGTTGTCGTTAACTCTCATAGTAAAACACATTAGGGACAGAGATCTGACATGGGGAGCATGTGCACAGTGACTCCTGTTGGTGATTTAACAATTGACACTCTTATTTATGACGTCAGTAATCACCCAAGGCTCTTGTCATGAGCTGTCAAGGCTATGGAAGCCCTTTGAGTTCACCAACTCTGAACTTGTTTAGTCAAGGCCATATCACAGTGGAGGTTCCTTCCTCCCTTCAGAGAAAGGCGCCTCCTTCTTTGATGGCCCATTCTTTCTGCTGGGGTCTTGTTCACCAAGATCTTTCATTTAGGTTGTTTTTGACACCGTGTCTTGGCTTTCCATGCCTGCGAGACTCTCATGTGCCTTTTAGCCAGATCCGAATGCCCCAAGGGTTGATTCTGAGGCCAGAGTGCTGTTTAGGGCCTTTGCCATTCTATGAGTCTGCTGTGTGTCCTGCTTCCCCCGCAGGATCATTCTCTCCCTTTTAATTCTATCCTTCATTATTTGCAGACACTCCACCAGACATTTAAAGAAGAACTAACTCCAATTCTTCTCAAACTACTCAGAACAATTGAAAAAGAGGGAATCCTCCAAAATTCTTTCTACGAAGTCAGCATCACCTTAATTCCTAAACCTGAAAAAGATGCAACTGAGAAAGAGAACTAAAGACCAATTTCCATGATGAACACAGGTGCAAAAGTCCTCAAAAAAATTCTGGCCAATTGAATCCAACAACACATCAGAAAGATCATTTACCCAGACAAAGTGGGATTTATCCTTGGTATGCAGGGATGGTTCAACATTGGCAAATCAATCAATGTGATACATCACATTAAGAAACTGAAGAATGAAAGCCATATGATTATCTCAATAGATGCAGAGAAAGAATTTGATAAAATAAAACACCCTTTCAGGATGAAAACTCTAAGCAAATTGGGTATTGAAAGAACATTCCTCAACACAACCAAGGCTATTTATGACAAACCCAGGGCCACAATCCTACTGAATGGGGAAAAGTTGGAAGCATTCCCACTGTGATCCAGAACCAGACAAGGTTTCTCACTGTCACCATTGCTATTCAATAGAGTCCTGGAAGTTTTAGCGAGAGCCATTAGACAAGAAAAAGAAATCAAAAGGATACAAATTGAAAAAGAGGAAGTCAAACTATCCCTATTTGCAGATGACATGATCCTATAAATAGGGGATCCAAAAGACTCCACTAAGAGACTACTAGAAATCATAGAAGAATTTGATAAAGTCACAGGATATAAAATCAATACACAAAAATCAACAGCCATTGTATACATAGACAATGCCATGGCTGAGAAAAACCTTCTAAGATCAATCCCATTCACAATAGCTACAAAAAAATCAAATACCTTGGAATAAATTTAGCCATAGATGTCAAATATCTCTTATATGAGAATTACAGAACATTAAAGAAAGAAATAGAAGAAGATACAGAAAAATGGAAATATCTTCCATGTTCATGGATTGGAAGAATCAATATCATCAAAATGTCCATACTTCCAAAAGCAATTTATTGATTCAATGAAATACCAATCAAAACACCAAGGACAGTCTTCTCAGATATAGAAAAAATGATCTTAAAATTCATATGGAAACACAGGAGACCCCAAATAGGTAAAGCAATCTTATACAACAAAAACAAAGCTGGAGGCATCACAATACCAGATTTCAAGACATACTACAGGGCAGTTATAATCAAAACACCCTGGTACTGGTACAAAAACAGATGGATAGAAAAATGGAACTGAATAGAAACACCAGAAATTAACCTAAGCATCTATAACCAACTTATATTTGACAAGGGAGCTAAATTCAATCCCTGGAGCAAGGACAGTCTCTTCAAAAAAAGGTGCTGGGAAAACTGGATTTCCACATGCAGAAGTATGAAGCAAAATCCCTACCTTACACCTTACACAAAAATCCACTCAAAATGGATTAAAGACCTAAGTCTGGCCAGTGCCGCAGCTCAATAGGCTAATCCTCCGCCTTGTGGCGCCGGCACACCAGGTTCTAGTCCCGGTCGGGGCATCAGATTCTGTCCTGGTTGCCCCTTTCAGGCCAGCTCTCTACTGTGGCCCAGGAATGCAGTGGAGGATGGCCCAAGTACTTGGGCCCTGCACCCCATGGGAGACCAGGAGAAGCACCTGGCTCCGCAGCACGCCGGCTGCGGCGGCCATTGGAGGGTGAACCAAAGTCCTAAGTCTACAACCTGACACCATCGCATTACTAGAGAACATTCAGGAAACCCTACAAGGCATTGGCATAGGCAAAGACTTCTTGGAAAAGACCCAAGAGGCACAAGCAATCAAAGCAAAATTGACAAATGGGATTACATCAAATTGAGAAGCATCTGTACTGCAAAAGAAACACTCAGGAAAATGAAGAGGCAACCAAGAGAATGAGAGAAAATATTTGAAAATTATGCAACTGATAAAGGGTTAATAACTAGAATATATAAACTCAACAACAGCAAAACAAACAACCCAGTTAAGAGAAGGGCCAAGGACTTAAACAGACATTTTTCAAAAGAGGAAAGCCAAATGGCCAATAGACATGTGAAAAAATGTTCAGGATCACTAGCCATCAGGGAAATGTAAATCAAAACCACAATGAGGTTTCATCTCACCCGTTAGAATGGCTTACATACAGAAATCAACTAACAACAGATGCTAGTGAGGATGTGGGGGAAATGGTACACTAATCCACTGTTGGTGGGAATGCAAACTGGTAAAGCCACTATGGAAGACAGTATGAAGATACATCAGAAATCCGAATATAGACCTACCTTATGACCCAGTCATCCCACTCCTGGTAATTTACCCAAGAGAAGTGAAATCAGTATAAGAAAGAGTTATCTGCACCCCCATGTTTATTGCAGCTCAATTCACAATAGCAAAGGCATTGGAATTAAAACAAATGCCCATTAACTGAAGACTGGATGAAGAAATTATGGGATATGTGCACTATGGAATAATACACAGAGGTAAAAAAAAAATGAAATCCAGTCATTCAAAATGGATGAATCTGGAAAATATCATATTGAGTGAAATAAGGCAGTCTCAAAGGGACAAATACCACATGTTCTCCCTGACTTTTGATAACTAACAGAGCACCTCAAAGGCAATCTGTAGAAGTGAAATTGACACTTTGAGAAGAAATGACTTGAACAGCCCTTTTCTTGACTGTTCAGGAACAGTTTTTTTTTATATACTATATGTTGAACTCTTTAATTAACATAGAGTTAAACATACATCTATAAATTCAATTAAAATAAGATCTCAGTAAAAAATAAGAGTGGGAATAAAAGAGGGAGTAGGAAGAGGGGCTGGGAGTATGCGTGGGAGGGTGGGCACAGTGGGAAGAATCACGTTGTTCCTAAAGTTCTAATTATGGGGTGTATGAAGTTTGTAACTGTAAAGCTGTATATTTCTGCATACATTCCTATGGACTTACCTCTAAGGGTATAGTTTAAAAACTTGCCATGAGACCCCAATTCCCCTTAAGCTGGGTGGTAAAAATATCATCTTAAGTGTTAAAGTGATCCTATGGATAGGATTAAGAGTCTGGTAATAATAGATAGAATTAAAAAGGAGTAAATGTTCCAACATGGGAAGCGTTCCCCACAGCAGATTCATAGAATGACAATTGCTTTAAATAAAACCCTGACCTCAGAATCAGCCCATAAGGAATTCTGGTCTGGCTAAAAAGCACACGAAGCAATTCAAGCATGGAAATCCAAGACACTGTGGTAAAACTATCACACATGAAGATTCTCTGTAGGTGAGACCCCAGTGGAAAGAAGTGGTCATCAAAGAAGGGCGTTCCTTTCTCTGAAAGGAGGAGAGAACTTCTACTTTGCATATGGCCCTGTCTAAATACTGACTGAGTTTGTGGATTCAAAAGGCTTCCATAGCTTTGTCAGTTTATGTCAAGAACCTTGGGTGAACCCTGACGTCATACATAAGTGTTAATTGTTACATTAACAACAAGAGTAACTGTGCACATAATTCCCATGTAGGACCTCTGTCTTCAAAGAGCTGGATTATAATTATGTCTAAGTGCTCCCAAAAGATACATCATTCTTCAATGCTTTGTTAAAGTTAAAAATAAGTTTCTAAAAAAAAGTGAAATTAACTTCAAGATACAATGACTTTCAACAGTCCTTGTCTACACTGCTAAGAAACAGTTTATTTTCTTTTGTTTTGCTTTGTTGTTTGTTTTTTGGGGGTTTTTTACAGTGCAAATTGTTTAACTTTTACTTAGTAGAGAGTTGGTATTCTGTGCATAAAGTTCATACAACATAGATCTTAGTGGAGAATGGGACTGGGAATGGCAGAGGGAGGAGAAGGAGGGCTGGGAGAGTCAGTTGTAGGGCGGTTATGATGGGAAGAATCACCATATTCGTACAGCTGTACTTATGAAATGCATTAAGTCTGTATTCCTCAAATAAAAATTTCTTTGAAGGGAAAACAAATTTTAAAAAGACAGACAGAAGGGAGAGATAAAAAGGAAGAGAAGTGAGCAGAGGTGGAGGGAGAGGGCTAGGACGGAGAGAAAGGGGAGGGAGGGGCAGGAAGGAAGCCAGTGGAGGAAGGAGTGGGAGAGGAGTAGGGCAAGAACCAGACAGAGGAAGAGGACTGGTAAGAGGAAGGAGAGTGAGTTAATGGAGAGGGAGAGGGTGTGGAAGAAAAGGAAACAGAGGGAGAGGGAGAGATGTGAGTGAGGGATAGGGAGAGGGATACAGAGCAGGAGAGTAGAGAGGGAGAGAGAAGGAGAGGGGGAGGAGTGGGGAGAGGAGGAGCTAGATTAAGGGAGGGAGGGAGAGGAAGAGAGAGATGGAGAGGAGGATGAGGAGGAAGGGGAGGGAGAGGAGGAGGAAGGGAGAGGATGGAGGCACAGGGAGAGGAGAGAGAGGGGGAAGAGGGAGAGGAAGAGCAAGAGAGAGAAGAAGCAGAGGGGGGAGAGAAAGAGAGGTGTGGGGAGAGTGTGAAGAGGAGGAGAGAGAAAGGAGAGGGATAGGAGGAAGAGAGGAGGGAGAAGGAGAGGTGGGGGATGAGGAAGGAGAGGAGGGCTATGGCTAGGAGCAGGGGGAAGGTGAGGAGGAGAGAGGGAGAGGAGAGGGAAGAAGGGAGACAGAAGAGAGATCAAGGAGAGGAGATGGGGAAAAGGAAACAGAGAAAAAGGAGGAGGAGGAGGACAGAGAGATAGTGGAGGAAGAGAGAGAGGTGGGAGAGGGTGAGGAGGACAGAGTGGGTAAGGAGAAAGACACAGACCAGGAGGGGGTCCTGAGGGTGACCCAGAGGAGGCAACAGAGGGAGAGGGGAAGGAGGGAAAGGGTAAGGAGGACTGAGACCAGGGAAGGAGATAGAGGGGAGGAGTCAGAGGGCAGAAAGGAGGGAGAAGAGGAAAGGAGAGAGGAGGAACACAATCAGAGAGCAGGGAGGGGGAGGGGAGTGAGGGGGAGAGAGAGGAGGAGAGGAAGAGAGGAGGGACACAGGTAACAAAGGGGGAGAGTAGAGGATAGGAGATGCAGGAGGCAGAGGGAGAACAAAGACAGGAGGCAGTGCCAGAGGAGGAGGGAGAGGCCCAGGAGGAGCCAGATGGCAAGGGTGGGGGAAGAAGAGGTTGAGGAGCAAGGAGAGGGATAGGGAGAGGAAGAGGGAGATGGGGAGAGAGAGAAGGAGTGAGTCCATCAGCTGGGTCACTCCCCAAATGTCTGCAACACCCAGTGCTATGCCAGAGGGAAGCCAGGAGCCTGAAACTGAATCGGGGTCTCTTGTGTTTGGCAGGGGCCCAAGCACTTGGGCCATCAGCTGCCTTCCCAGGCACATTAGCACAGAGCTGCATTGGACATGGAGCAGCTGCCACTGGGACTGCACTCCTGCAACAGGATGCCTGCACTGTAGGCTGCAGATTATCCCACAGTATCAGAACACCTGCCCCAAGAGCCTGATTTTTTTTCCTTTCTTTTTAAAAGATTTCCTAATTTATTTCAATGGGGAGGGGAGACAGAGGAGAGAGGGCCAGATTGGGAAAGGAAGGAGGGAGGGATTGAGAGAAAGAGATTGATCTTCCATCTGTAGTTCATTCCCCCTGCAGCAGCCAGGGCAGGGCCAGGACCAAGACAGGATCCCAAAAATGCATTCGGGTCTCTCACGTGGAGGGCAGGGGCCCCAGCATTTGGACCAATTCTGCCATGAGCAGGGACACATTGGAAGCAGGACAGCTAGGGCTCCTAACCAGCGCCCCAATATGGGAGGCGGGTCTGGCCAGCACAGCTTAACCTGTTGCGCCAGAGTGCTGCTCCAGTCTTTCCTGATTCCTAGGCTGCTAGCTTCCCTCTCGCAAGTAAGTATAGGTGACGTCAAGTTCACAGAGGGTGGAGAGCAGCAGCAGCAGCTCAGGGAGAGCACGACCATGGAGTAAGAGATTTGGGGTGGTTGCAGGACAAGCATCGACCATGTTAAACCACCGCAGAGCATCCTTCAAGAAGCAATGCCGGGGTCTACATGAGCAAGGTCCTCGGACCTTAAGGAGAGCCCAGTGTCACGTCCCGTGGAACGTGGTGACGGCACCCCAGCACAGGTGCCAAAGACAGCAAACTCGGGCCACGGGCTGCAACCTGGGGCAGACCCCTGAGCAGCCTCCTGCACGGGTTCTTCACGAGGGTTCATGCAGGAGACTCTTTCTGAAAGCAGAAGCTGTGAGCTCAGTGGTCAAATGGGACAGGTGCAGGACAGGGAGCAGGTGAGCCACGCCCAACACGCTCGACCCACACGACTTTCCTAGGTGAAGCCGTGTCTTTTACAACGCCATGACTCAGGGCAGGGAGCACCATACATCACAAGTCAGTTCTCCACGCGGCTTCAGCATGCACTGGTTCAAGAAAGGAAGAGCCATACCCTCTGCCAGGCGGATCCCGGGGGCTGCCGGGAGCCTGCTGGCCTCTCACTGCAGCACTCCTCAGCACAGCCTCCGCTTGCTTAGCCCTGCGGGGCCCACTGCATACAAGTGTCACAGCTGTGGCGTCTCTGCTGCTAAGCCGGGCTGCCCAGAAGGAAGACGGCGATCCAGCCACACCACAGGGAAATGTCACGAACTTCCCCTACCCAAACTGGAGCAGGTGTGTGGTTTGGACACACGGAAGGAGCTGAACCGGGGCCCAGGTTTCTGGTCCCTCTTGTCCCCATGCTAGGAAAAGCTCTCTGGGGCCCAGCTACCAGATGTAGTTCATGCTGACATCACTGCTCTCAAGGAAACAATTACCTGGACAATTACCTGTGTCTTCCTCTTTAAAAATTTATTTATTTACTTATTTTGGAAATTTGTTTATTGGGTTTTTTGAAAGCAATCTATCGGAAAGGCAGAGACACACAGAGTCAGTCCCACCAGTTCACCCCTCACATGCCTGCAACAGCTGGGGTTTGGGCCAGACTGACGCCAGGCCAGGAAAGGGGTCCAGGTGTCCCGTGTGTGTGGCAGAGACCCCAGGTCGTGATCCAGCACCGGTGCCTCCCAGGCTGTGCATCAGCAGGAAGCTGGATTGCAGGTGTGCCTGGGGCTGCTACCCCGCCCCCCCCCCCCGAGGCATGTGGGTGACTGAGCAGATGGACCACTGCACTACCCTACCCTAGGCATTCCCCACTTTGCCAATTTCGGGCTGAGGGGGTGACCGAGTACTGGACAGTGGCCCCATTGTGGTTGATGGGCCCCACTCTGCACCCACAGGCCATCTGTAGCCCACTTTCTCCTTAGGACAGACGCAGCTCGCTTCCCTCCCAGGCACTCAGAAACAGGGAGGTGTGAGCCTGACCTGAGCGGAAGCCCCCTTAGGCAGGCAGGCAGGCAGGCAGGCAGGCAGGCAGGGCTGTGTGGGCGAGCTCTGAGCCCAGGGCACAAGCCACCCTGCCCGCAGCTGTGTGAAGGCCTCTCCACGGGGACGGCCAGGACAAGGGTTCCATACAGAAGGGGACAACGTGCATGGCCCCCACATAGGTGCTTCTGAAGGCGAGTCATGCTCTGGCCCTTGGTACCCGAGCCACCACCAAGAGCCTGGAGAGGCTCCCGCCACACCATGCTCACCACTGTGCCTTGTGTCCCCTCACTCTCCACATCCTGCACCCCACCAGGGCAGCCCAGGCAGGCCCTGGCCCCAGACCAGCCAGGAGACAGATGCCTTAGTCTTGAGGATTAGCTCACAGCATGTGGGCCTTGGGCCTCCAACCAGGCAGATGCTTCTGCAGGGAGAAAAGGACAAGGCCGGACCCCTACTGAATGTGAGACAGAGGGCAGAGTGCTTCCCGGAAACCGGGCAGGGCCTGGGCCTGCCGCTGTGGAGCAGGGTCCCGCGTGCTGGGGGCCGCATCCTGGTACTGAACAGGAACTGATAATCCAAGCCCTGGGGTGCACAGAGAAGGCTGTGGCCCATACATGCACTGGGATGAATGTGGCCTGGGGGTCATGAAGACATTTGGTGTGGGGCGGCAATCCTGGGAGAGGGTCCCAGGACAGATGGAAGAGTCACAGGAAGTGAACAGTGGCTGGCCAGGTGTTAAGAGCTGGGTTAGGCTTAAACTAATTTTCCAGGTTCTTGCCTTTTAGTTAGGGAGTAATTCTCATTGCAGGCCCAAACATAGCATGCAATGTGGTAAACTTTATTTACAACATGAGAAAAATGCACATGCCCATTAGGGCTTTATTAAGGGAGAGTGAGCCAATGAAAGGGAATTATCCTAACCTGCTCTGTGCCCGTCCTCAGTCCTCATGGAGGAGCACTGCAGCTCCCGTCTTCCTAGCTTTTTATGTGCTTAGAAAAATGGAAGTGTTTATGTGGTACTACCCCAAGTCCCCGTTAAGAGGCAGGACTTCCTGGGGCGGGGTCCCCTGATTGACAGGAGGATGAACAAGGCAACACAGAGTGAAGGAGGTGTTAAATTATCTAAGCTTTCCTACATCACAGAGATGAAAGGAAGGGAAGGGCCCAGGAGGGATGGGTGAGGATGGTCCTGCACTGGATGAAGGGTCAGTCATGGGTGCACACCCCCCCTTCTCTGTCTCCCCCACGCACTTTGCCTGAGGCTGTGGGCAGGGTAAGTCCCCTCTGAGACTCTGACCAGCAGAAGTTCTATCCCAGCTGGTATCTCATAGAAATGCAGACAGGGGCTGGCGCCATGGCTCACTTGGTTAATCCTCCGCCTGCAGCGCTAGCATCCCATATGGGCGCCAGGTTCTAGTCCTGGTTGCTCCTCTTCCAGTCCAGCTCTCTGCTGTGGCCCGGGAGGGCAGTGGAGGATGGCCCAAGTGCTTGGGCTCCTGCATCTGCATGGGGGACCAGGAAAAGGCACCTGGCTCCTGGCTTCAGATTGGCGCAGTTCCGGCTATAGTGGCCATTTGGGGGGTGAACCAACGAAAGGAAGACCTTTCTCTCTCTCTCTCCCTGTCTAACTCTATCTGTCAAAAAAATAAATAAATAAAATAAAAGAAATGCAGACGGAAGGAAACAGACCCTCCTGCCCAGGCAGCTAATGAAGGGCCACCAGGGCCAGATGATGTTGCGTGGACCGGCCTGCATCTCTGAGTTCTTGGAGGCAGGTCACCCTAGCAGGGCTCCAACCGCCCCAGAAGAGGCTGGGTTTCCAAGTAGTTCCAGAACCTTCTGGCAGGGGACACCTGCCCAAACCTGTGGCCTGGGGGTGTAGGGAGGTCAGGGGGCTGTACAAGGCTGGGAAGGTGGCCTGCGTGTGAAGCCTAGCACCAAGGGGTTTCAGATAGATAAACCCCAGGCATGGCAAGCAATGGGGAAAGACCCCAGACGCTGGGCACACAGGAGGACTGTGGTCTTTTTCTCCCAAAGGGCACATGACACGTACCAGAGGCCATAACCAAAAGTGCCAGGGCACCCCTTGTGTCTTCTGTAGGCCAAATTTGGTAGATACACTTTTAAAAACACACCTTGTGTGGGCAGGATTGTGGCACAGAGAATTAAGCTTCTGCTGTTATGCCAGATACTATATGAGCCTTGGTTCAACTCCCAGCTGGTCTGCTTCAGAAGCAGCTCACTGCTAATGCGCCTGTGAAAGCAGCATAAGGTGGCCCAGGTACTTGGACACCTGCCATCCACACGGGAGACCCAGATGGAGCTCCTGGCTCCTGACTTCAGTCTGATCAGTTCTAACCATTGTAGCCATTTGGTGTGCAAACCGCTGGATGGAAGATGTCTCTCTCTCGCTCTGTCTCTCCCTCCCTTTCAGTCACTCTGTCTTTAAAATAAATAAAATAAACGTTTAAAAAATCTTTATGCATAAATCCTCATTAGTCCTTGCATGGTGTTTTTGTTATTGCTTTTATTCACATGCACTACTTCAATAGAACTTCAGTCACACTCCACATACTGTCTTAAGTTTGCTCATAGAAATTATTTTTTATTGCTTTGTTTGTCCACACATAAAAATGGCTGCCTGGAGAAAAGTGTTGGAAACCTGTTAAAAGCCATCTTGTGACCAGAACTAGAACTGCAGATAATCTGGATCTCTGGTGAGAAAGGGTGGAAACTACTCATTCCCCAAACTTAGCCTTTTCTGGCTTCTAGAAGTTTCCATTCCCAGTTTAAAAGTGTGGGAACATGTCACATTCAACTGGGGTCATAGTGTTCTCATTTTAATGCTTGTCATTCCAATATCTGTATGCATACTGAATATATTTCTTCATCTTTTGATTTTTCAAAAATGAAAGCAAATCCTCACATTAATGGTCAAAATAAGGAAGATGAAAGTCCCTAGTTTGGTTTCCTCACTATCTCGGCCACTGCTGCTTTTTTATTGAAATATACATCATCCTATTTGAAAGTTAGCATTGGCAACTGTCTGAAGACTCCCCACACACACACACCCCAGGTGTAATATGACCGCCACCTCCCCCACTGAGTACTTTTACAAGGAGAGACGCTAGATCGATATTAATTTTCACAGAAAAAAACCACTCTCACAAAACTACACTCCTTTCACAATGCTCCCAGGCTGTAATCCCTTCTTGCCTCACCCTCATTCCAAATCTTCTAGAAGTCTCCTAAAACACGGAGCTTTTCAGTCAGCCATTACCTCGGATCGCCTTCTCTTCAGCAGAAGCCTCTGCAGCCTGCATGAATAACAATTCCATGGACATTTGGGCCCCTACCACCTACATGGGAGACCCAGGTGGAGTTCCATGCTCCTTCTTTGGCCTGGACCAATCCAGGCTCTTGTGAACCAGCTGATGAAGATCTCTTTCTCTCTCTTTCTCACTCTCTTTCTGTCTCTGTATCACTCTGCCTTTCAAATACATTTTTAAAAACTCATCTCTTTTGATACATGTCATAAAATTTGCTGGCTCAACAGGTGTGACTACTAATTAGAAAGGGGCACAAATAATCAATCTGTATCTTGAATGATGTGATGGTTTTATATATATATATATAATATATAATATAAATGCCCACGTACTCAAATATTTAGATGCACAATTAATATTTGTATATGTTAGTTTATGAAAAGTATGCCTCAACTGAAAAAAAAAGTGAAACACAAGGGGAAAAGGTTGAAAATATAAAACTGCTGATTTTAAATCCAATACATTCAATACACGCATAGAACTTGATCATTAGCTATAAATATCATTTATTTTCATGACCAAACATAACAATTTTTTCTTATAATTGTTCAAATTTTTTCTTTAAAAATATATAACAGAGATATTTTCCATACCTCTGTTTTTAAAAGTTTAACGTACAATAGAACCAAAAATAATATATGACTTCATTTATAGTAACAAAATTATTATTGAGAGAAAATCACTGTAATAATGATGGGTACAAAAGGTATTCATAAATTTTGAAGGTATTTACTACAAAGCGCTGCAGGTAGAGGATTAACCTACTGAGCAACAGTGCCAGCCCCAGAAGTGGTTTGATTTTAATCAAACAATGGTTTAATATCTTTTTTGCATACAGATGTTAAGAGATTTAGTGATATTGATCATCTCTCTCTCTTATACTATAAAACTTTGGGCAAGGCCTAGCACTGTGATGTAGTGGGTTAAAGCCACAGCCTGCAGCGCCAGCATCCCATATGGGTGCTGGTTCCAGTTCCCACTGCTCCACTTCCAATTCAGCTCCCTGCTATGCCTGGGAAAGCAGTAGAAGATGGCCCAAGTCCTTGGGCCCCTGCACCCACGTGAGAGGACTGGAAGAAGCTCCTGGCTCCTGGCTCCTGGCTCCTGGCTCCTGGCTCCTGGCTCCTGGCTTTGGTCTGGCCCAACCCGGTCATTGGTGCCATTTGGGGAGTAAAGCAGCAGATGGAAGATGTCGCTCTGTCTATAACTCTGCCTTTCAAATAAATAATTTTTAAAACAAAATAAGCAAAGAGAACTTTGAAAGATTGAAAGAAGACAGATTGACTAGAGATATTGGGATTTGAAGAATACAGCAGTGAGGTCAGTTCATATCCTCATTATTTCCTATATGTCTAAGACTGGGCAATCCAGAACCTCCTAACTGAGACAAACCATCAGACAGAATAAAATAGAATAGAGTAAAATCTATCCCCTCTGATCGTATCCTGAAAAAGTATAGCCTCACAACTGAAAATATTTTGACAATATCTTTTCTAAACCATGAAGCATCACTCTTGTGCAGCTTCAGTCAGACCAAGCAGAGCCAGGTACACCTCACATACTAGACTTGTGAAAGCATCTGCACACTCCAATTTCCCCACTTGGTGGTGCCAGTGGGATTTTTTTAAGGAAGCTACTCAATGCCTAACTTGGCAGAAGCAGGAAACAAATGTGTTCCTCAGCCACGGTAGAAGGGTGAGCAGGCAGCTGATATTCCATCCTCATGCCCTACAGAAGACAGCTGCACTTGAATTAATTTTGTCAGTGTACGCTGACAATAGAAAGTTAATGGTGCTACCTATCTCACATCAACTACACTGAACAAGATGGTACAAGTGAGGGGTGGTAAACAGTGCTCTTGCTCTCCATCCCTGGTGCCAGTGAAGCCCAGTAGCGAGCTGAATGTCTAAGTCCACCTACCAACGACAAGTGTGAACAGGAAAGTACAAAGCAGAGTTAGTTGGTCATTTTGTTCTCCTACCTGGTGTCAGTGGGGCAGTGCAGACAGAGCTGAACACCCAAACCTCCAATCTGCAATGAGACAGTGTGGGACAATGCTTTACTTTGGCCTTGGTGGTATTGGTGAAGTAAAGAGAAAAGCTGAATATACACACTCTCTTGTGACGTGCCCTATACCTCAACAGGGGTACAGGTATTTTAAAATAAGATAAAATGGGGGGGGCAGCACTGTGGGGCAACTGCAGTGCCACCATCCCATGTGGGCACCAGTCTGAGTCCTGGCTATTGCACTCCTGATACAGCTCTCTGCTATGGCCTGGGAAAGCAATAGAAGATGGCCCAAGTCCTACACCCACGTGGGGCACTGGAGGCAGCAGCTTTACCCACTATGCCACAGCGCTGGCCCCATCTCTCTCTCTCTCTCTCTCTCTCTCTCTCTCTCTCTCTGTAACTCTGCTTTTCAAATAAATGAATAAATATTTTAAAAATTAAATCGTGTAGGGTTTACCTTATGGCCATTGAGTAAACTGAAAGTAGATCTTTGTAAAAATTAAGATTGGGAATGGAAAAGTGAGGAGGAAGAAGGGTTGGAGTGTGTGCTGGAGGGAGGATTACTATGTTCCTAAATCTGTATATATGAAATATATAAGGGTCAGCATTGTGGTGTAGTGGGCTAAGCCTCCGCCTGTGGCACCAGCATCCCATATGGGCACCGGTTCTAGTCCAGGCTGTTCCTTTTCTGATCCAGCTCTCTGCTATGGTCTAAGAGAGAAATAGAAGATGGCCCAAGTGCTTGGGCCCCTGGACTTGCGTGGGAGACCTGGAGGAAGCTCCTGGCTCCTGGCTTCTGATTGGCTCAGCTCCAGCCCCTGAGACCATTTGGGGAGTAAACTCTGTCTTTCCATCTCTCTGTTATTAATGCTAACTCTCAAATAAATAATATTTTTAAAAAATACATGAGACTTGTATAACTTACATAAAATTTTTAAAATAAAATGAAATAAAAAGCCCTCCAAAATATATTAATGAGAAAAAAATTAACATAGAAATTTAACTCAGTGTACCCATCTTTCAAAATAAGATGTAAAACAAACAGGTTTTCAGATACAAAGCTGAAACTGGTTATCATTTTCAGAACTTTTCTACATGTCACAGGGAGTTTTTCATGGATAAGGAATATGACTGTAGATGGAAATGTAGCTACATAAAGTAGTTAAATGTATCAAAAATGATAACCACATAAATAGACTAAACAAAGGTTTTCCTTCTATTTAAGTGTCTTCAAAACTGACCATTTAAAATTTTTTTAAAAAAGATATGAGTTTTTAAAGATATAAGGGATGGGCATTTGCTATAGCTGTCACTCTCATCTCATATTAGAGTGCTTGAGTTGGAATCCCAGCTACTCCACTTATGATCCAACTTCCTACTAATGTTCATCCTGGGAGGCAGCAGATGATGGCTCAAATGATTGGGTCCCTGCCACGTATGTGAATGCATCAGAGTGAGTTCCTGACTTCTGGGTTTTGCCTGGCCCAGTCTCACTCTGTGGGCATTTAGGGAGTGAACCAGCACATGGGAGATCCATCTGTCTCTCTGTCTGCCTCTGTCTCTCACGGTGCCCTTCACATAGAATACTAAATACAATTGTGTTTTTTTTCTTTTTAAAGACATTACAATCCTATGGTATCTGGTGATCTCCATTCCTTTCTTATATTTCAAGAGATGGAAGTTCATCAACCAATTTTCCCACACACTTTTGGCAGTATCAGGATCTCCCCCTTCGGTAACTGGCCAGGTTATCTCGAAGGAAGACTGAGGAAGGTCAAGCTAAATACACTTTATTGATACTCTAGGTGACTAGGAGGAGAGATCCCTCAAGCCTACTCCTGCAGGCACTAGGCACTACAGACCAGGAGCTTCTCCCTGTGGGCACTAGGCACTATGGACTGGGGAGAGAGGCTGAGCAACCTCTGGTTTACAGAGTCTGAGGGTCCCCTTATATACAGTTTCTAGAGGCTAGCCCCGCCCACATTCCGACCCCCCAGGGTCCCGTAGTCATGGCAACGACAGTTTGTGGTTAGGCCCTCTAGTTAGGCCTTCCGTTTTCAAATCTTACCAGCTAGGGTGGTTACCTCTCTACTTTTCTTTGAAGCTGCTACTGCGCAGTTACTTTCTTTCAAAGGGCGCTACAGTTACTTTGTTTCAAACGGTGCTACAATTACTTTCTCCATGAGTGGTTCCCTAACAGGCAGCGTGATATTTAATAGATTATATCAACAAGGGAGACATTGGTAAGATATTGGCAGGCTGAACAAAGAAATAAACTTTTGTTGTTTATCCTTTCTTTTTTTTTTTGGCAACGCTGCCTGCTACTGCAGTAGTGGCAGCAGGGAGGTGGACTCCTCAGGAGAAGCCCGGTTTCCCAGGGGTTCCTGCTCAGGGGGCAGGGTTCTGGCCGTACAGTAAGGCCCAGATGCTAGATGCCTCTAGCTCTAACAGAGGCTCTGGCAGTTCTAGCATGCTAAAAGTGGCCCAGGGCTTCGAGTACGCTCATTTCCATAACATCGGTGATGCTCTTACACATAGAAGTACCGACACACATACTTGAAAATAAACTGCCAAGAACAAGAGTATTTTGGTCTTGGTGTGTTATGATAGTGTTGTTGTCATTTCTTTTGGAAGGAGGCATTCTCTGGAGGATTTCCCCCTCCTTTCAAACTCGTCTCTACTGCGTTCACAGTGACACAATTCCTTCTTTGACATGAGGCATTTGTTTCTGATTCTTCTTTTCAGTCTTTTCCTTATGTGAAGTATCCTCAAGTATGGCCCATTTAAAATAAATTCCACTCCTTTGGAGTTTTAGGAAGAAAAGAAGAGGGCACCAAATGAGAACAGTTGGCAATCTTAAAACGAATCAGTCTTATTAAAAGTGCTGGTACAGTCAAGAACCAGGAATTAAAAAGAGACCAGTATCCAAAGATTTTTTCAGAGTATAGAGAATGAACTGTATTTTCTAGTCTACATTCATACACATCAGTGCACCACTTTCAGATAGTCTGTGGATAATTTCAACTTCATTTTCCCTGCTTCACATTCTTGCTACACCTTCAAAAATCGCTGGCTACTTGCCTACGTAGGTTATTACTAAACACTTTTAATCACTGTAATTTTGTTTGTATGGCTTCCTACATGGCAGTATTAGTCTTGCCTACTTAGACTTCTTATTTGAAACTTTCCTGGAAATTCTCACATGGTTTTATTTCCAGTGAACTGCACTACTGGTTTTTGTTTACTTCTGTCAACTCTGGAAGCAGGTATTAAAATTGCTTACATTTTAGAGATGAGGAACCCAAGGCACACAGAAGTTATGGAACCAACTTAAAATGGCATGACTGGAGGTGGAACTGGGAAGTAAACTCATATCTAATAGAGTTCCTGTCATATTGAGAATATCAAATATGCGAACTGTGATCCATTTCCTAGATATCCTCACTGGGAAATAAAGAAGAGCTCCATTCAAGAGCATAGAGGAATCCTTCTGATCCAACCTGGCGCTTCTTTTTCCCCCAGGATATAAGACAGCCTCTTCCTCCTTTAGAATCCACAAGATTAACCACAAGAAGGTACTGCTCTTTGCTTGCCAACCCCAGGAAGAGCTGTGTCACACCGCAATGCCACCTCTTTAACCTCTGACTTCAGAGTGTGGCAAGACCTAAGCCCCCCCCCCCCCCTTTGGCTGTTTTTAACTGAGTACTGTGGTGATGCAGTTGCCAGGTCTTCAGCAACCTTACTCACTTTAAAAATATATATAATAGCATAAGCAATCTGATTCATAGTTTCATTAGCCATTGGCCATATGCAGGCTTTATTTTGACTCAGGAGCTCAAAACCCCCAAATGTGGCAAATTTAAACTTGTATCCATATGTCAACAGATTCCCCGTGGGAGCTCATCTCTCTTCACTTTGCCTCTGTACTTTGTCCCCACACATTTGAACAGATGTTTCTCAGTTTCCTTTGGCCTTGGCAGTGACACACTAACTTTGCCTTTCTCAGTGTCCAGGAGCTCAATTTCAGTAAGTTATTTTCTTTCTGTTGCATTAAAATGGGCTGACATTCAACCAGTATGCATACTTATGGTTATAGTGTTTAGTGGGTATTGGATATTGGTTGGGGCCCCTACCTTATTGTTGCATACTTTGTGGACTGCCTGATAAAATTTCCTTTTAGACAAATTTATCTCTGGCATGTGTCAATTTCTGTTAACTCATGAGTATGAGAATCAGGCATATATCCACATTTCCACCAAGACAGAAAAGTGTTGAGAGGCAATGAGCAGAAATTTGAGGACTAGGTGTGCTTACATAAACAAAGGGGGTTTGATTTGTTTATTTGTTTTAGTTTTGTTTCAGTAATTAAGAAATTGGGGCCAGTGCTGTGGTATAGCAGGTAAAGCTGCCGCCTACAGTGCCAGCATCCCATATGGGCGCCAATTCAAGTCCTGGCTGCTCCATTTCCAGTCCAATTCTCTGCTGTGGCCTGGGAAGGCAGCGGAAGATGGCCCAAGTCCTTGAGCCCCTGCACCCGCGTGGGAGACCTGGAAGAAGCTCCTGGCTCCTGGCTTCGGATCGGCGCAGCTCCAGTCGTTGCAGCCAATTGGGGAGTGAACCATCGGATGGGAAACCTCTCTCTCTGCCTGTCCTTCTCTCTCTTTGTAACTCTGACTTTCAAATAAATAAATAAATCTTTAAAAAATTAAGAAATTGCCCTTTCCCAAAGTTTTAAAACACATAATGTCCTTGCATGTTGTTGCAAAGGAAGCTTGTAACAGCACACTATGTGCTATCAGGCAGAAGATAAACAACAGCGCATTGAAGTTGCAGATGTTAAGACTATATCTACTTGAGATTAAATGTTTTTATCCCCTAGTAACAGTGTGTAATAGGGACATCTAACAAGAATGCATGAGACAAAGTCAACAGAGATTGGAGGCAGAACAAATAGAGCAAGTTATTGTCAATGTTGTTTTTATGAAGCTAAAAACAAAGATATAGAAAATAGTTTGTCCACTTCTTAGTTTTGTGACAGTTTTTTCTGTCTTTGATCCTTGGTCTTCTCCTCCCTAAAAGCAATAATGACTCATATTTTAGCATGTTGTTTGCTAAGCATTTTTAATAATTTTAAAACATAGTGAAACTTAGATTAACTTTTATACATTGCTATTACAACCACGATTACTAGCAAGGTTTGTTTGTTTGTTTGTTTATAGTACTCTTCTAACTCAGTTTCCAGCACCTAGGACAAATCCATCTTAATGGTAAAAAAAATTAACGTTATGCACGCACCTGAGTTTTTATAATGATATTATAAAATCCTGATATTCTTTACACAAGTCCATCAAGTGTTAACGTATGCAAGCTTCCTGACTGTGTTGGTACCAACTGTTTTACGATGGGAAATTACCCAGTCCTGATAGTTTTTGTCAGATGGTTCAGAAAAATATTGAAAGCTCCATTTTAAATGGTCTGCATTACTTCAGAAATGTTCTTTTACCATGTCTATGAATTTATAGTCACCAAATCTAAAAGGTAAAGGCCAAGAAATTCACCTCTCTCTGATTGAAATACTTATTACTGCGGGAGTAATTCCACGTTTTCAAAGGTCCCCCTAAATGTCCATATTTCCTGACCTACCAGAAAAGAGACATTCTTTACAGCTCCTTGGGCAACATTTTAGGCATGGTTTCAAATACTGTTCCTGTTATTTGTTGTCTTAATTCTGAGAAAGTGGTTTTATGTTTAAATGTCATATTTCTTGTATGATTACAGTTAAAACAATTTCTGGTGAACTACTGTACTGTTTTAATAACTACTGTCAACTGTAGAGATAATTATTAAGATTACATGCATTTTATCAATGATTAAACCTGAGGCATGCAGCAGTTAAGAAATGTAATTAAGATTATACAAGTAATAAGTTAAGCACAAGAGCTGGGAAATAAATGCCTATCTGTCAAAATTCCTGTCACATTGAAAAAAAATCCTATAATCATCCTGCCATATGCCTCCTTGGCAATACATAAAGGCTAAATAGGGCTGATTAACAGTCTCCTATGAATCTAGAGCCATAATCTCTTGAGTTTTTATCTCCCTCAAAGTTCATATTTACAGTATTTTTGGCTTGAACGATTCCTAATGAAAACATAGAGGCATTTTGATGTTTCTGGATTCTCATGGGCTGTACTATGTATTGCAATGTTCTGAAGAATTTAGTTTGTTAGATCTTGAAATTTGATGAGACAGGTTACATTATAATATTTTTTCCATGAATTTTTGGGGGAACCACTTGAATTCCAAGTTACTTACAGAGTGAGAGATTTTAGTTATCTTATGATTCTGAGAATTAGAATTTTTAAAAGGAAGAGGAGAAACAGAAGAGAAAGGAGGAGAAAGAGAAAAATGCCATGGTATAAGACTGTCACAATAGAAAACACCAAGCACAATACCTAAAACATCCCAACACAAGCAACCATACTTAGATTTTTGTTCATACCTATCATTCAACCCTCCCTTCATTTCATATCACTAACTCTTGGTCCATTTGTCTTGAGAACAGCAGTATACATCCTCAAGTTCTCTGCTTCCACACCAAAAGAATCAGAGAAATTTTGAATATAAGATCCTTTGTTTAATACATTTCATTGTTACTCTAAGACTAACTTTCTTAGATTCTTGTTCCGTAATACCCAATCCTTGACCTTAAGTGCATGTGGAGGGAGGGAGGAGCTGCAAAACTGACAGATTTGGTTAACATATTAGAGTGAGTGAATGTATCAGAATGGAAAGCAAAGGCTCCTCTATTAGATATAATACATAAACATACGGAAGTAACCATGATCTTTATGTAAGGATCTAGGCAATAATTTTTAAAAAGATTTATTTTATTTATTTGAAGGACAGAGTTAGAGAGACTCACCCATCTGCTGGTTCACTCTCCAAATGACTACAATAGCCGGGGCTAGGTCAGGCAAAAGCCAGGAGCCTGGAGCTACATTTGGGTCTTCCACATGTGTCGCAGAGGCCCAAGTACTTGCAAAATCTTCTCCTGCTTTCCCAGGAGAATTAGCGGGCATCTGGATTGGAAGCAGAGTAGCCAGGACTGGAACTGATACTCAATATGGGATGCCAGCATTGCAAGTGAAAGCTTTACCCTCTTTACCACAACACCCCCCCTACATTGTTTTTTAAAGATTTATTTTATTTATTCAAAAAGCAGAGTTAAAGAGAGACAGAGTCAAAAGTGTAATGTTTTATAGACTGTAATTTACAATCTCAAGAGTTTTTAATTTTTTTCCCATGAAGTGTGGACCACAATTATTAGTAAATAAAGAAGGAATAAATAATAATCTAGAAATGAAAGCTTACGCATCAATTTCTAAAATCTTTTGGTGTCAGCCTATGCACGTGAATTGAAGCATGTGTCTATCTATCCTAAAAAGATAGTTATTGAAGCATTTTATGTCAGCAGCTCTTTAGCTACACAAAATTCATCTAGAAGTTGATTTTCTCTTTTTATTTTGCTAGTTTTTTCCATAATGTGTGTCTGGAAAAAAAAGATAGTTATTTGGGTGTAACAGACATATAAATCTAGTATCTGATTTGGAGGAGAAAATAAAATAAATTATTAGCATAAATTGTTGGCTCAATTAAAATTAGAATTTAGGTACCAAAGAGCAAGAAATAACTTTATCCATGGATACCTCATTAACTATAGTGACAATGAAATATTTAAAATAAACATATCAGAAAGAAGCACTGAAATAAATAAAAAAATTGTAATTCTAGCTCTTCCTGAAATGAAGAGTCAATTAGCATAACAGAGATGGCATAAAAAGATATAAGTTAAGGGACCAGTGCTGTGGCATAGCAGGTAAACCACAGTCTGGGGCACTGGCATCCCATATGGATGCCGGTTCAAGTACCAGCTGCTATACCTCTGTTTCAGCTCCCTGCTAATGCTCCTGGGAAAGCAAAGGAGAATGGCTTGTGCTCCTCCACCTACATGGGAGACTCAGAAGAAGCTCCTGGTTCCTGGCTTCGGATTGGCCATTTCGGAAGTAAACCAACTGATGCAAGATCTCTATCTCTGTCACTGTGCTTTTCAAATAAGTAAATATTTTAAAAGGGATATGTTAATTTTGTGAATTGAAAGTATACATGCAGGGTCCGGAGCTGTGGTGTGCCTCCTGCAGTGCCGGCATCCCATATGGGCACTGGTTCAAGTCCTGGCTGCTTCACTTCTGATCCAGCTCTCTGCTATGGCCTAGGAAAGCAGTAGAAGATGGCCCAAGTCCTTGGGCCCCTGCACCTGCATGGGAGACCTGAAAAAGCTCCTGGCTCCTGGCTTCAGATCGGTGCATCTCTGGCTGTTGCAACCATCTGGGGAGTGAACCAGCAGATGGAAGACCTCTCTCTCTCTCTCTCTCTCTCTCTCTCTCTCTGCCTCTCTTTCTCTGTGTAACTGATTTTCAAGTAAATTAATAAACCTTATTTTAAAAATACATGCAGATGAAGCATGTTAAATTTTTTGCTATTTTAATTTGATATGAGAAAAATAAATAATAAACTTTGTGATTTCATTATGAGGACAGAATGAATATTCTAAGATCATTTTTCATTTTGGTTACTTAAACCTCTCCAATCATCCCTAATCTACTCTTATTTAAATTAGCATACCATTATGTGTATGGTTATTTGTGTTAAACACTTCATGGAAGTAATGGTAGCCTCTCTGAGGAGGGAAATCTGTATATAGGAAATTCAGTAAGTTCAGATTGATTACTATTTTCATGAGACGATAACCCCAAACTAGGCAAACCAGGAATAAGACAAGATGGAGGACTACATGGCCTGTGAATCTTGTAAAGAAGAGCTTCCCACATCTTTAAAATCACCAATGTAAAATTTTCACACTTCGTCCTTTAATAACCAGATTTTTTATAAAGTAGACAATGCATCACAGTACTAATAATTTATTATGTTCATTAAAATTATTTATAAATAAAAGCTTTCCAATCACTTTCTATGTCCCACTGGATCATCGTATATTTCCTCTGAAGTACTAATACTTCTCTACCATTTCTCTACTACAAATTTAGACACTCCACTCAGTTACTGAAAGCCCCACGTAATTCCCTGGTAACCTTTACAATGTGCAGCTTCAGGTGATAATGCCAAACATTTCTCAAAACGTTAGCTCAGACTTACTTTCCTATTGCCAATGAGTGCGTGAAACTTCCATTAAATCTTCATCCTCACCAGCTTTTGATATTTTCAATAATTTATATTTTGGCATGTTTATGTTCTATATTAAACTGATATTTAAAGAACCTTTAATAGGAAAGAAAACAAAACTACATAACAATAAAAAGCAACTCCTCAGAGTAGAAAGCTTTTAGTCCGAATAGTAATATTTCTCAAGGTCTTGTGATTTTAAAGAACACTTTATCAGTTCTCTGTTCTTGATGTTGCCAGGTTCAATGAACAATGTTAGTGTTATGTCCTTAATACACAATAGCAGAGTTGGTCCCACAAATTTGTAGATTCTTAGGAAGAGAAATTGGTTTTATAGAGTTTCAGCATTCAGAAGTTTTGGTTGTTGAAATTATAGTAAAACCCTTGAGGGAACTAGCTATTAAAAGTCAAATGAAAAAAATAAGTGGGATTACATCAAACTAAAATGTGTCTGCACCGCAAAGGAAACAATTCACCAAATGAAAAGGAATGGGAGAAAACATTTGCAAGCCATACATCTGATAATAGGTTAACACGCAAAATATATAAGGGATTCAAGCAACTCAATAGCAACAAAACCAACAATTTGATTTAAAAATAGGCAAAGGACTTAAGCAGACTTGTTTTTTTCAAACAAAGCACAGAAATGGCCAACAGAAAAGGTATATAAAAAGTGTTCAGCGTTATTAATCATCAGGGAACTGCAGATCAGAACCACAGTGAGATCATCCCATGACTGTTAGGAAGGCCATTATCAAGAAGTGAATGACAACGAGTGTTGACAATGATATGGAGAAAAGGAAATTCTTACATATTGCTAATGGGAATGTCAACTGATACACTTGCTTTGGAAAATAGCATGGAGGTTCTTCCAAAAATTACAAAAACTTCTACACAACCCAACAATTGCACTTCCAGAAATATATCCAAAACAAATGAAATCAGTATTTGCACTCCATGTTCATTATTGCAGCATTATTCACAATAGCCAAGATATGGAAACTGCATTAAGTGTTCATCAATGGATGAATGGATAAAGAAAAAGTGGTATAAATTTTATACACAATGAAATCTTATTCACTTAAAAAAGAAAGAAATCCTACCATTTGCAACAACATGAATGAAATCAAAGGTCATCCTATTAAGCTAGACAAAGAAACAAATACCACATGATCTCATTCACATGTGGAATTTAAAAAATATCTAACACATAGAAATGGGATGAGAAGGATGCTTACTAGGATCAGGGTTGAAGAAAATGTGGAGATATTGGTTCAAGGGTAGAAACTTTCAGTTATAAGATGAGTAAGTACGGTGAGGTGGTTCATAATATGTATAGTGTATATTGGAAATTTACAAAAAGAGGGGTCAGCGCTGTGGCGTAGTGCGTAAAGCCACCGCCTACAGTGCTGGCATCCCATTTGGGCGCTGGTTTGAGTCCCGGTTGTTCCACTTCTGATCCAGCTTTCTGGTGTGGCCTAGGAAAGCAGTGGAAAATGGCCCAAGTCCTTGAGCCCCTGCACCCGTGTGGGAGACTTGGAGGAAGCTCCTGGCCTCAGATAGGCGCAGCTCCAGCCATTGCGGTCATTATGGCCAATTGGGGAGTGCACCAGCTGATGGAAGATCCCTCTCTCTCTCTCCTCCCCTCTCACTGTCCGTAACTCTACCTCTCAAATAAATAAATAAATCTTTAAGAAAAAAGATTCAATCTTAAGCATTCTCACCACAGGAAAAGGTAACTGTGTGAGATGATGGATGTTAATTAGCTTGATTACATTAATCACTTCATAATGTATACATACGTCAAAGTGGTCTCTCAAACTATCCTCTGTAGAGTCAAAGCTCAGACCAGCAATATGCAGTTTTGTAAGCTCAGACCACCGATATGCAGTTTTGTCAACCGCTCTGATTGTTTTGGATCATGCCCCTCCCCCGCCCTATACCGCCCCCCCATTCCCGCTGGATTCTTATTTCCTTCCATCCCAGGTGCCAGCCCTAGTCCTAGTCCGATGGGGGGCAGCTGGGGGCAGCTAGGAGACGATTGGGTGGTGATTTTACCTCCATTTTGAGACTTGTGTCCCCTTTTCCAACTCGAGTTGAAAGGAGTTATATGCTATATGGGGGTGGGCGAGGCTGAAGCCAAGCACCAGGAGCTTCATCCGGCTATCTCACGTGAATAGAAGTGCCCAAGCACTTGGGTCATCCTCTGCTACTTTCCCAGGAGCTACTTTCCCAGAGAGCTGGATCGGAAATGGAGCAATGGGGACTCAAACCGGGCACCTATATGGGGCACTAGCACTGCAGGCAGCAGCTTTACCCACTGCACCACAGCACGGGCCCCTTGGGATTGATTTTTGAATTTGGCTTCTTGTTTTACTAATACACATTTTTTTCCTCATTTTCAATTTAATAAAATTTTGTTTGAGGACTTTTTTTTAGGAACAGCCCAAGGAAAGAAGTACAAAAAAAAAAAAAACTTAAATAAAAGGAGAAACATGTATCAAGTTCAGTTTCAAAATTGTAAAGAATTGATTCTATCTACTTAAAGTATGAATTCATTGCAATCCAAATTAAGATATTGAACTTTAAAATTTTTTTACTGGATATTTTAAATTAACTGGAAATAAAGTCCACAAAAGAGTCAGAAACAATATACAACGAATATCTTAACAGTGTAGGAAAGAGAGATTTTGTTTTTCTTCTTTTCCCCCCTCTTTGGTAAATCACTAGCCCAGGGGTCTGAATAGAAATTGAGCAGACATACTTTGCTATTACCTTTTAAAGTTCTTTAAAAGTCACATTTCTTCCCTTTAACTGTCCAGTGGAACTTCGCGTTTCTCCTCCCTCCGAAATAAGGACCTCCTGGTTTTCCCATCACCAGAAGGGGGCGGAGCTCGCGTTCCTAGCATAAAAGAGAGCGTCGCTCGGCTCCTCTCGGGGGAGGAGTCGCGCTTCTTACAGGCTCCTGAGGCTTCCGCTGAAGAGAAGGCGATCCGAGGTAATGGCTGACTGAAAAGCTCCGTGTTTTAGGAGACTTCTAGAAGATTTGGAATGAGGGTGAGGCAAGAAGGGATTACAGCCTGGGAGCATTGTGAAAGGAGTGTAGTTTTGAGAGAGTGGTTTTTTTCTGCGAAAATTAGTATCGATCTAGCGTCTCTCCTTGTAAAAGTACTCAGTGGGGGAGGTGGCGGTCATATTACACCTGGGGTGTGTGTGTGGGGGGAGTCTTCAGACAGTTGCCAATGCTAACTTTTGAATAGGACGATGTATATTTCAATAAAAAAGCAGCAGTGGCTGAGATAGTGAGGAAACCAAACTAGGGACTTTCATCTTCCTTATTTGGTAAAGAAGGTTATGATCATCCTAAATGAAAAATTAAGTTATTACCTAGGGATTTGTTTTTTCCCATGGTTTGTGATGTGCCTCATGTGTTTCAAACAAATCTTACTGTATTGGTGGATTTTGAAGAGGAATCTAAAGGAATGTTTCACTCCAGGTTCAAGTACCTGGGGATAGGGGCTGGTTTGTCTGTCAGAGGATGCTCAGTATCTTAAAAGATTTGCTTTTTTAATGATGTGACAAATGGTATATTAGTCTACAGCTCTCACTATCTATAAAGAGAAAGGAACATGCCTATTTGCACTGTAATGTAAAAAGTATCTGGAACACCAAAAACTATATATTATATTATTTATATATTACATATATAAAATATGTAAATAGAAGAACAAGGAGCAAGAGGTGGCAGTATTAAAGGATGTTTATTGATAAAGGATGACAAAGAAAGGGAAGGAAACTTCCCATGTCTTTCTTCCACATTTCTTTTAGCACGGAGTACCTATGTCAGCATAAAAATGACTGAGATATAAAGTTAGAATTGGGGAAAAAGCTTCCCCCAAATGGTGTCAACTTGTAGAAATATGGAAAGATGCTCCAGTATGTGAATGATCAATATAATTTCAGATAGCATATTCAAATTTAAATGTGATGAGAGTAAACACAACAAAGGCATTAGACACAAATAGAAGCAGTGAACAGCTCAGAGAGTAAAGTGGTGATGGTGTGTATGTGCTTTCTTCTTTAGATTTTATGTACTTGGACACTTTGGAAGCAGAAATAGAGCCAAAACGGAAATAATCCTTTTTGTTACAAATGCTTGTACAGATACAAACGCATACTCCATTGTCATTGGTGGAAGATGGACTTTCTTGTTTTATCTGGTGGCTTGTGCTTTCCTTGAAATTAAAATATCAAATCACACCCCAACTCCCCCCCTGCACCCTCCCCCTGCTTTCTTTCTCTCCTCCATCCTCCAAGCCTCCTTGCTTCTCCTCCCCTACTCCCTCCCCCCTCCTTGCTCTCCCTCTTCCCCTCCCTCCTACTTCCTCACACTCCTGTCACTCTGCCTTTCAAATAATTTTTTTTTTTAATTAGAGAACTGGAAAAAATCTTGTAATTCACACACGTACAAAAATGATGTAGAGGGACAGGCATTGGAGCACAGTGGATTAAGCCACCACTTGGAATGCTTGCACCCCGTATCTGAATGCCTGCACCCCGTATCTGAGTGTGTGGGATAGAGATCTGTCTCTACTTCGGATTCAGCTTCTTGTTAACCTGCCCTGCATCAGCAGATGATGGCACATGAACTTGGATTCCTGCCACTCACATGGGAAACCTGGAGTCCCTGGCTCCTGGTTTTGGCCTGGCCCAGCCAAGGCTGTGGTGAGCATTTGGAGAGTGAATCATGGGAGAAAGGATTCTGGCACAGCAGGATTAGCCGCTGCCTGAGATGCTGCCATTGCATAGGAGCACAGGTTTGAGGCCCAGCTGTTCTGATTGCCATCCAGTGACCTGTTTATGCACCTGGGAAAGCAGCAGAAAATGGTTCAGGTAGTTGAACCCCTGCCACCCATGTGGGAAACCAGGATGGAGTCCTGGCTTCTGCGTGGCCCAGCCCCAGCTTTCTGGTCATTTGTGGAATGGCTCAATAAATGGACAATGTCTTTGTCTCTCTGTAACTCTGCCTTTCAAATAAATAAATAAATCTTAAAAAATTGAATGAACCAGCAGATGAAAAATCTCTCTCCCTCCCCTGTTTCTGTCTCTTTGTTTCTATCCCAAACACTCTGTCTTTCATATAAATATATCATTTTTAAAAGATGTAGAAAATATGAATGGGAAGTTGATCATGTATATTTAATGGAGGATAAAGGTCTGATTTCAAAAAACATGCTTATTTATCAGAATTCACAGCAAAATCTAGAAGTATATAGAACACACTAGTATATTTTGACCATTAATGTGAGGATTTGCTTTCATTTTTGAAAAATCAAAAGATGAAGAAATATATTCAGTATGCATACAGATATTGGAATGACAAGCATTAAAATGAGAACACTATGACCCCAGTTCTATGTGACACGTGCCCACACTTTTGAACTGAGAATGGAAACTTCTAGAAGTCAGAAAAGGCTAAGTTTGGGGAATGAGTAATTTCCACCCTTTCTCACCAGAGATCCAGATTATCTGCAGTTCTAGTTCTGGTCACAAGATGGCTTTTAACAGGTTTCCAACACTTTTCTCCAGGCAGCCATTTTTATGTGTGGACAAACAAAGCAATAAAAAATAATTTCTATGAGCAAACTTAAGACAGTATGTGGAGTGTGACTGAAGTTCTATTGAAGTAGTGCATGTGAATAAAAGCAATAACAAAAACATCATGCAAGGACTAATGAGGATTTATGCATAAAGATTTTTTAAACGTTTATTTTATTTATTTTAAAGACAGTGACCAAAAGGGAGGGAGAGACAGAGCGAGAGAGAGACATCGTCCATCCAGTGGTTTACACCCCAAAGGGCCACAATAATCAGGACTGATGAGCCTGCATAAAGCTTAAACAATAGAATCTATGTGGGTTTGTTTTCCCCCACCTCTGTACAGAGACTGGAAACAGGAGCTCCATCTGGGTCTCCCATGTGAATGGCAGGGGTCCAAATACCTGAGCCACCTTCTGCTGCTTTCACAAGCACATTAGCAGCGAGCTGCATCAAAAGCCGACCAAGTGGGACTTGAACCAGGGCTGATATGATATCTGGCCACAGTGGAAGTTTAACTCTCCGAGCCACAAGCCTGCCCACAGAAGGTGTGCTTTTAAAATTGTAACCACCAGTGGGACTGGCGCTGTGGTATAGCAGGCAAAGCTACTACCTGCCGTGCTGGCATCCCATATGGGCTCTGGTTCAAGTCCCAGCTGCTCTACTTCCAATCCAGCTCTCTGCTATGGCCTGGGAAAGCAGTAGAAGACAGCCCAAGTACTTGGGCCCCTGCACCCACGTGGGAGACTGGAATAAGCTTCTGGCTCCTGGCTTCAGATCGGTACAACTCTGCACTTTGTAGCCATTTGGGGTGTGAACCAGCAAATGGAAGATCTATCTTTCTCTCCCTCCCTCTCTCCCTCTCTCTCTTTCTCTCTCTCTCTCTCTCTCTCTCTCTCTCTGCGCCTCTGCCTCTCTGTAACTCTGACTTTCAAATAAATAAATAAATCTTTAAAAAATAAAATAAAAATAAAAGTGTATAATTGTATCCACCTATTTGGCTTACAGAAGACACAAGGGGGCGCCCTGGCATGTATGGGAGTGGTCGATAGTACTTGAATGTGCCCTTTGGGAGCACAAGACCTCAATCTTCCTATGTGTTCAGCATCTGGAGTCTTTCCCCATTGCTTGCCAAGGTCTGGGGTCTCAGCTTCACATGCAGGCCACCTTCCCAGCCTTGCAAAACCCCTGCATCTGTACATTCCCTGTCCACCGGTGTGAGCAGGAGTCCCCTGCCGGAAGCTTCTGGGAATACTAGGAACCCAGCCTCTTCTGTGATGGCTGGAGCCCTGCTAGGGAGACCTGCCTCCAAGAACTCAGAGACCCAGCCTGGTCCACCCATGGCCACCTGTCTTTGGTGGCCCTTCATTAGCTGCCTGGGCAGGAGGGTCTGTTTCCTTCGTCTGCATTTCTATGAGAAACCAGTAGGAATAGGACTTGCACTGGTCAGAGTCCCAGAGGGGACTTACCCTGCCCACAGCCTCAGGCAAAGTGCATGGGCAAGACGGGGGGGATGGGGGGGGGTATGATCCTTCATCCAGTGCAGGTCCATCATCACCCATCCCTTCTGGGCCCCTCTCTTCCTCACATCCCTCCATCACAGATGTCCCTGACCAGCCACTGTTCACTTCCTGTGACTCTTCCATCTGCCCTGGGACCCTCTCCCAGGATTGCCACCCCACCACCAAATGTCTTCATGACCCCCAGGCCACATTCAGCCCTGTGCATGTATGGGCCACAGTCTTCTCTGTGCACCCCAGGGCTTGGATTATCAGTTCCTGTTCAGTACCAGGATGCGGCCCCCAACATGCGGGACCCTGCTCCACAGCGGCAGGCCCAGGCCCTGCCCAGTTTCCGGGAAGCACTCTGCCCTCTGTCTCACATTCAGTAGGGGTCCAGCCTTGTCCTTTTCTCCCTGCAGAAGCATCTGCCTGGTTGGAGGCCCAAGGCTCACATGCTGTGAGCTAATCCTCAAGACTAAGGCATCTGTCTCCTGGCTGGTCTGGGGCCAGGGCCTGCCTGGGCTGCCCTGGTGGGGTGCAGGATATGGAGAGTGAGGGGACACAAGGCACAGTGGTGAGCATGGTGTGGAGGGAGCCTCTCCAGGCTCTTGGTGGTGGCTCGGGTACCAAGGGCCAGAGCATGACTCGCCTTCAGAAGCACCTATGTGGGGGCCATGCACGTTGTCCCCTTCTGTATGGAACCCTTGTCCTGGCCGTCCCCGTGGAGAGGCCTTCACACAGCTGCGGGCAGGGTGGCTTGTGCCCTGGGCTCAGAGCTCGCCCACACAGCCCTGCCTGCCTGCCTGCCTGCCTGCCTAAGGGGGCTTCCGCTCAGGTCAGGCTCACACCTCCCTGTTTCTGAGTGCCTGGGAGGGAAGCGAGCTGCGTCTGTCCTAAGGAGAAAGTGGGCTACAGATGGCCTGTGGGTGCAGAGTGGGGCCCATCAACCACAATGGGGCCACTGTCCAGTACTCGGTCACCCCCTCAGCCCGAAATTGGCAAAGTGGGGAATGCCTAGGGTAGGGTAGTGCAGTGGTCCATCTGCTCAGTCACACACATGCCTTGGGGGGGGGGCGGGTTGGCAGGCCCAGGCACACCTGCAATCCAGCTTCCTGCTGATGCACAGCCTGGGAGGCACCGGTGCTGGATCACGACCTGGGGTCTCTGCCACACACACGGGACACCTGGACCCCTTTCCTGGCCTGGCGTCAGTCTGGCCCAAACCCCAGCTGTTGCAGGCATGTGAGGGGTGAACTGGTGGGACTGACTCTGTGTGTCTCTGCCTTTCCGATAGATCGCTTTCAAAAAACCCAATAAACAAATTTCAAAAATAAGTAAATAAATAAATTTTTAAAGAGGAAGACACAGGTAATTGTCCAGGTAATTGTTTCCCTGAGAGCAGTGATGTCAGCATGAACTGCATCTGGTAGCTGGGCCCCAGAGAGCTTTTCCTAGCATGGGGACAAGAGGGACCAGAAACCTGGGCCCCGGTTCAGCTCCTTCCGTGTGTCCAAACCACACACCTGCTCCAGTTTGGGTAGGGGATGTTTGTGACATTTCCCTGTGGTGTGGTTGGATCGCCGTCTTCCTTCGGGGCAGCCCGGCTTAGCAGCAGAGACGCCACAGCTGTGACACCTGTGTGCAGTGGGCCCTGCAGGGCTAAGCAAGCGGAGGCTGTGCTGAGGAGTGCTGCAGTGAGAGGCCAGCAGGCTCCCGGCAGCCCCCGGGATCCGCCTGGCAGAGGGTATGGCTCTTCCTTTCTTGAACCAGTACATGCTGAAGCCGCGTGGAGAACTGACTTGTGATGTATGGTGCTCCCTGCCCTGAGTCATGGCGTTGTAAAAGACACGGCTTCACCTAGGAAAGTCGTGTGGGTCGAGCGTGTTGGGCGTGGCTCACCTGCTCCCTGTCCTGCACCTGTCCCATTTGACCACTGAGCTCACAGCTTCTGCTTTCAGAAAGAGTCTCCTGCATGAACCCTCGTGAAGAACCCGTGCAGGAGGCTGCTCAGGGGTCTGCCCCAGGTTGCAGCCCGTGGCCCGAGTTTGCTGTCTTTGGCACCTGTGCTGGGGTGCCGTCACCACGTTCCACGGGACGTGACACTGGGCTCTCCTTAAGGTCCGAGGACCTTGCTCATGTAGACCCCGGCATTGCTTCTTGAAGGATGCTCTGCGGTGGTTTAACATGGTCGATGCTTGTCCTGCAACCACCCCAAATCTCTTACTCCATGGTCGTGCTCTCCCTGAGCTTCTGCTGCTGCTCTCCACCCTCTGTGAACTTGACATCACCTATACTTACTTGCGAGAGGGAAGCTAGCAGCCTAGGAATCAGGAAAGACTGGAGCAGCACTCTGGCGCAACAGGTTAAGCTGTGCTGGCCAGACCCGCCTCCCATATTGGGGCGCTGGTTAGGAGCCCTAGCTGTCCTGCTTCCAATGTGTCCCTGCTCATGGCAGAATTGGTCCAAATGCTGGGGCCCCTGCCCTCCACGTGAGAGACCCGAATGCATTTTTGGGATCCTGTCTTGGTCCTGGCCCTGCCCTGGCTGTTGCAGGGGGAATGAACTACAGATGGAAGATCAATCTCTTTCTCTCAATCTCTCCCTCCTTCCTTTCCCAATCTGGCCCTCTCTCCTCTGTCTCCCCTCCCCATTGAAATAAATTAGGAAATCTTTTAAAAAGAAAGGAAAAAAAAATCAGGCTCTTGGGGCAGGTGTTCTGACACTGTGGGATAATCTGCAGCCTACAGTGCAGGCATCCTGTTACAGGAGTGCAGTCCCATTGGCAGCTGCTCCATGTCCAATGCAGCTCTGTGCTAATGTGCCTGGGAAGGCAGCTGATGGCCCAAGTGCTTGGGCCCCTGCCAAACACAAGAGACCTCGATGCAATTCCAGGCTCCTGGCTTCCCTCTGGCATAGCACTGGGTGTTGCTGACATTTGGGGAGTGACCCAGCTGATGGACTCACTCCTTCTCTCTCTCCCCATCTCCCTCTTCCTCTCCCTATCCCTCTCCTTGCTCCTCAACCTCTTCTTCCCCCACCTTGCCATCTGGCTCCTCCTGGGCCTCTCCCTCCTCCTCTGGCACTGCCTCCTGTCTTTGTTCTCCCTCTGCCTCCTGCATCTCCTATCCTCTACTCTCCCCCTTTGTTACCTGTGTCCCTCCTCTCTTCCTCTCCTCCTCCCTCCCCTCCCCCTCCCTGCTCTCTGAATGTGTTCCTCCTCTCTCCTTTCCTCTTCTCCCTCCTTTCTGCCCTCTGACTCCTCCTCCTCTCCCTCCCCTCTATCTCCTTCCCTGGTCTCAGTCCTCCTTACCCTTTCCCTCCTCCCCCTCTCCCTCTGCTGCCTCCTCTGGGTCACCCTCAGGACCCCCTCCTGGTCTGTGTCTTTCTCCTTACCCACTCTGTCCTCCTCACCCTCTCCCACCTCTCTCTCTTCCTCCACTATCTCTCTGTCCTCCTCCTCCTCCTTTTTCTCTGTTTCCTTTTCCCCATCTCCTCTCCTTGATCTCTCTTCTGTCTCCCTTCTTCCCTCTCCTCTCCCTCTCTCCTCCTCACCTTCCCCCTGCTCCTAGCCATAGCCCTCCTCTCCTTCCTCATCCCCCACCTCTCCTTCTCCCTCCTCTCTTCCTCCTATCCCTCTCCTTTCTCCCTCCTCCTCTTCACACTCTCCCCACTCCTCTCTCTTTCTCTCCCCCCTCTGCTTCTTCTCTCTCTTGCGCTTCCTCTCCCTCTTCCCCCTCTCTCTCCTCTCCCTGTGCCTCCATCCTCTCCCTTCCTCCTCCTCTCCCTCCCCTTCCTCCTCATCCTCCTCTCCATCTCTCTCTTCCTCTCCCTCCCTCCCTTAATCTAGCTCCTCCTCTCCCCACTCCTCCCCCTCTCCTCTCTCCCTCTCTACTCTCCTGCTCTGTATCCCTCTCCCTATCCCTCACTCACATCTCTCCCTCTCCCTGTTTCCTTTTCTTCCACACCCTCTCCCTTTCCATTAACTCACTCTCCTTCCTCTTACCACTCCTCTTCCTCTGTCTGGTTCTTGCCCTACTCCTCTCCCACTCCCTCCTCCTCTGGCTTCCTTCCTGCCCTTTACTCTCCTCTCTCTCCTCTGTTCCTTCTCCCTCCTCTCTTTCTGTTTCCTCTCCTTCTCACTAGTCTTTCTCCTTCACCTTGCTCTCTCTTCCCACTTACTCCTCTCCTCCCCTTCCTCTCCCTCTTCTCTCCCTCCCTCCTCCTCTCCTTCTCCCCACTCTTTGGCCAGACCCCCTCCTCCTTACCCTCTCCTCCCTCCTTGTGGACCTCTCCTCTCCCTACTCCCCGCCCTCCTGGTAGCCTTCTCCCTCCTTTCCTTTCTCTGGGTCACCCTGCTCAATCTCTTCTCCCTTTCCCTCCTGTCTCTCTAGGCCTCGTGGCCTCCTCTCCTGCTCACTCACATCCCTTATCTTCCTTACCCTCCTCTACTTCCTCTCCCTGCTCTCTCTATTCTCTTTCCTTGTTCTCTCTCTCTCTGCCTCTCCTTCCTCACTTTTTGAGTCTTCTTGTCCTTTCCTTCCTCCTCCCCTTTTGGTCCAGGCCCTATTCCTCTCTTCCCTGTCCCTCTTCCTCCTCTTCCTTCTTCTCCTCCCTCTCCCTCTGCCTGTCTCTCCTCTCCCTCTCCCTTCTCTCTGTCTCCCTCCTTTTCTCCCTCTACATCCATTAGACCCCTCACTCCTTCTTGCTTTCACTCATCTCCCTCTCTCTCCACCACTACTCCCTCCTCTCCTCCTCCCTGCTCTCCCTACTCAAGCTCTTGGTCTTCTACCTCTTCTCCCTTTCAGCCCTGTCCCTTCTCTCTCTCCTCTCTGCCTCCTCTTCCTCTCTCTCTCCCTCCTGTACCTCTCACTCCTGTAACTTGACCATCTCTGTCTCCCTCCTCCTCTCCTTCCCCTCATTCCTCATCCCTCTCCTCCACTCTCTCTCACTCACTCTACTCACTCTCTCTACACTCCCCCTACTCCTTGCCTCACCTTGTCCTCACCCTCCCTTACTTGCTCCTCCTGCCTCCTATCCCCTTGCTTCATACCCTTCCTCACCCTGGCCCTCCTCTTCCTCTCGTTCACTTCCTCTTCTCCAGTCACTCCCTCTCCTTTTCCCTCTACCTTTCTCCCCCCTTCCCTTCTCCCTAATCTCCCTTTCCCTTATCTCTCTTACTTCCTCCTTTCCCTCCTCCTCCTCCATCTCCTGTTTACCCTCTCTCTCCTCTTCTTCCACTCCCTGCTCATCGCCCTCTCCCTCTCCTTCCTCTCACTCTCTCCTCTGATCCTTTCCCTCCATTGCTCTTTGTCCTCCTCTCCCCCTCCCTTCCCTCTTCTCCCTCTCTCTCCTCTATTTCTTCCTCGCCCTCTTCTGTCTCTCATTCTCTCTCCCCCATCACTCCTCTCCAGATCCCTGTGCTCTTTTCTCCCCTTCCCTGCCCTCCCTCTCCCTCATTCCCTCTCTGTTCTCTCCCTCTTTCTCTATCTTTCCTCTCCTTCCCCTCCTGCTTTTTAATCTCCTTTCTATTCTTCCTCTCCCTCTCCCACTTCTCTCTTCTCCTGACCCTTTTCTACCTCTGCCTCCTGCTCTCCCTCTCCCTGTACCTCTCCCTATTCCTACCCTCCCACCTCTTCCTCTCCCTCCTCTCCCTGTCCACATCTCCATGCCTGTCCTCTCCCTCTCTCTATCCTTCCTCTTTCTCCCTTCTCTTCCTATCCTTTCCCCTCCCCTCCTACTCTCCTCCCTCTCACTGTCCCTCCTCTCTATCCTCTTCCTCTCTCTCTCCCCCCTCCCTGCTCTCCCTCTTACTTCCCATCTCTCTCTCTCTCTCTCTTTCCTCCTCTCTTCCTCCTCTCCAGCCCTTGTCCTTCTCCTTCCCCTCACCATTCTTTCTCCTCTCCCTCTTCCTCCTTTCCCTCCCCTTCTCCCTGCTCTCCCTCTGTGTCATCTCCATCTCCCTCCTCTCCTTCTCTAACTCCATTCCCACTGCCTCTTTACCCTCTGACGCCTCCTCATCGCCTCTCCTTCCTTCCATTCACTCTGTTCTCCCTCTTCTAGTTTCCCTCCTCTCCCTCTCTCCTGCTCTCTCTCCTCTCCTTCTCCCTCCACTAGCTCCCTTGTGGCTCCCTCTGATCCTTGTCCTTCCTCTCTGCGTCCCTCTCCCTTCTCTCCCTCTCTTTCCATTCTGCCCCCTTTCTCTCACTCTCCCTCACCCTCCCTACACTCTCTCTCCTCCTCTTTTTTCCTTCTTTCCCTCTCCTTCACTCCCCCACTCTCCCTCCTTTCCATATCCAGCCTGTTTCTCTCCCAACTCTGCCTCCTCCCCCACATTTCTCTGCTTTCCTCTCCTCCTCCCCTCTCCTCCTTGCACTCTCTCTGCTTGCCCTCCTCTCCCTCCCTTTCCCTCATCTAGGCCTCCTTTTTCTCTCTCTCCTTTCTGTCTCAGTCCTCTCCCATTCCCTCCCCTTCTCAATCTTTTCACTCTTCCTTCTCACGTTCCCCTTCCCCATCCCCATCCCTGCCTCTCCACTTCCTCTCCCTTCTCTGGCTCTCTTGCTCCCTTTTCTCCCTCCTCTCCCTGTCCATCCCCTCTGCCTCCTGTCCCTCTAACTCCTCTCCCTGACCCCCCCCTTTCTTTCTGTCATCTTCTCCTCCCTCCTTTGCTCATTCACCAGCCCCTCACTAGCCCTCCTATCTATCCTTCTCTACTCTGCCTCTGCCCTCTGTCTTCTCCCAGTCTCTCCCTCTCCATCCTGTGCCTCCTCTCCCTCTCTCCTCCCCCTCTCCCTTCTCCTCCCCCTCTCCCTCCACATTGCCCTCTGACCCCACCTCACCTGTCACTCCTCCTTGCCCTCTCTCTCCTTATCACCCTGTCACTGCTTGCAGCCCTCTTCCTCCACTTGCTCTTCTCTCTGATCCTCACCTTTCTCCCTTGTTGCCCTCATTATCCCCTAGCCCCCTCAAGTGTTTCTCTCTCCTTCCTCTCCCTCCTCATTCTCTTGCTTCTCTGCCTACTCTCACTTTCCCTCTTGGTGTTTCTCTCCCTCCACTCCCTCTCTTTTTTCCCTCCTCTCCCCTCCCCCTCTTCCTCTCCTTTTCCCTCCTAACCTAGTACCTCCTCTCTTTATTCCACCTCTCACTCTCCCTCTATCTTGCCCTCTCACTCCTCCTCTCCCCTTCCTTCCTCTCCATCCTTGTGCTCTTCTTCCTCTCCCTCCCCTCCTTTCCCTCCTCTCTCTCTCCCTCCTCTTCACCTTGTTCCTCCTCTCCCTGCCCATTCATCTCTCTCCTCACCCCTTCTGTCTTCTTCTCCCTGAGATTCTTCTCCCCAACTCCTGCTCCCCCTCCTCTCCATCCCTCTTCCTATCCCTCCCTGCTTTGTCCCTCTTATTCTCCCTCTCCCTCCCCTATCACTTTCTCCTCTTTCACTCTACTTTCTCCCCTCCCCTCTCTCCCTCTCCCTCCACTCCCCTACCTCTCCTTCTCCCTTTCTTTCCTCTCCCTCCACCTCCTCTCCTCCCTCCTCCTCATGCAGTCTGTCCTCTCCTTCTGCCACCTCTCCCTTTTTCTCTCCTTCTCCCTCCTCCTCTCCCTCCCTCCCCACTCCCTATCTGCTCTCGGTTCCCTTCCACTTTGTCTACCTCCTCTTACTAACCTATTCCTCTCCCTCTGGCTCCTCTCCCACTCCCTCTTCTCCGTTTACCCACTTCCCTTCTTCCTCTCTGTGCTGCTCTCCCTCTTGATCTGTTACTAGTCTCTCCTCTCCCTCCTTTTGGCCCTCTTATCCTCCGTGCTACCTTCCTCCTATTCTCTCTCTCTCTCCTTGCACAACTCTCCATGTTCCTCTCCATCTTCCTCTTTTATCCCTCCCTCTTCTGCCTCTCACTCCTCTCCCTCTCCCTTGTCTCCATCTCCCTCCTCTAACTCCTCTCCCTGTTCCTCCCATCTCTCTCCCACCTCTCCTCTCCTTCCTCATCCTCTTCACCCTCACCCTTCTCCTCTCCCTCTCCCTCCTCTACCTTGATCAATCCCCCATCTCTTTCTCCCTTTTCTTTCTCTCCTTCCCCCGCACACTCTCCCTCCTCTTCCTTTCCCTCTTGCCTTCCCCCCTTTCCCTCTCCCTGGTTTCCTTTCCCGTAACCCCTTCCCTCTCTCTCCTTTCCCTCTCTTTCCTTTGCCTCTCCCTCCTCTCCCTCAACCTCCTCTCCTTCTGCCTTCTCTCCCATTCCCTAGTCTCACTCTCCTTCCTGTCCCTCCACTCCTTCTCACTCCTCCTCCCCATTGTCTCCTCCTTGCCCTCTCCCTCTGTAGTCTATCCTTGCCCCTCCTCTCCCTCATCAGTCTCTTTAAAAAAAAAAAAAGATTTTATTTGTTTATTTGAGAGATAGAGTTATATATGGAGGGAGAGACAGAGAGAAAGGTCATCCATCCACCGGTTCACTCCCCAGATGGCTGCAACAGCCAGAGCTGAGCTGATCCAACGCCAGGAGCCAGGAGCTTCTTTCTGGTCTCCCATGAGGGTGCAGAGGCCCAAGGACTTGGGTCATCTTCATCTTCCACTGCTTTCCCAGGCCATAGCAGAGAGCTGGAATGGAAGTGGAGCAGCTGGGACTCGAACCAGTGCCCATATGGGATGCTGATGCTGCAGATGACACAGGCCCCAACTCATCATCTGTCATCTACTCTTGCTTGCTTTCTGCCTACTCTCCTTCTCCCTCTCCCACATCTTCTTCCTTTCCTTCTCTCCCACTCCCTCCTCTCCCTACTTTCCCTCACCTCCATCTCCTCCCTCTCCCTACCTCCTCTCTCTCCCTCCTGCTCACCCTCTCTGTGTTCCTCACGCTCTCCCTCTTCATCTTCCTCCTCTCTCTGTTTCTCCTCCAAATCTTCTCCAGCCTCTCCTTGTCTTTCCTCTGAATCTCTGGCTTCCCTTCCTCCTCTCTCTCTCCCTATGCTTCCTCTCCTCCTTCCCTCCCACTCCCTCCTTTCTCTTCCTCCTCTCCCTCACTCCTGTCCATCTTCCTCTGCCCCATTTTCTCCCTCCCCTCTCTCCCTTCTCTCCTTCTCCCTCCTCTCCCTCTCTCTCCTCTTCAGCTTACTTTGCCACCTCCTACTCTACCTCCTCTGCCTCTCCTTCCTCCTCCCCTCCCTCCTTCCCTCCCTCTCCCTTCTCCTTGCTCTCTCCTTTCCCTCTCCTGTTTCTTCTTCATTTTTTCTCTCTCTCCCTCCTCCTCTCCCTCTGTCTAATATCCTCACTCCTTCTCACTCGCTCTCTCTTTCCTCCTCCATTTTTCCCTTCTCTCCTTCTGGTTCCTCTCATTTTCCCTTGCCCTCCCCTTCTCCCTACTATTCTTCTGCACCCCCTCTCATCTCTTCTCCCTCCATTTTCTCTCCCTCTCCCTCTGTTTCCTCTCCCTTGCCTCCTCTCCCTCCCTCCTTCTTTCTGCTGCCTCCCTCCTTCTCCTCTCCCTGTTTTCTTCCTTCTTCCTCTCCTCACCCTGCTCCTTCCTCCCTCTCCTCCCCTCCTCTCCTGCTGCCTATCCCCCTTCTTTCCCTATGCCTCCTCTTCTCTTTGCCCCTCCTCCTCTCCCTCTCCCTTATTTTCTCCCCCTCTCTCTTCCTGCTTTCCTCCCTCCTCTTATTCTTCTCCCCCCATCTCCTTATTCTGCTCCCTACCCTTCCTTACCCACTTCCTCCTCCTCCTCTCTCTTTCTTAAGTCTCCCTTTCTGTCCTTTCCTTCTCCCTCCTCTCTCTCTTCCTTCTCTCTCCCTCCTCTTTCTCTTCCTCCCTTCCCTCTCCTCTCCCTATGCCTCCTCTTCCTCTCCCTCCTCTTTCTCATCTGCTTCTCCTCTGCCTCCCCTCCCCTCCCCTCCCTCTTCCATGTCTTTCTCTCCCTCCTCCCTCCTTATCTCCTTCTCCCTCCTCTGCTCCCTGTCATCCTCTCCTTCCTCCTCTCCTCCTCTTTCTCTCCCACCCCTCAATTTCCCTCCTCCCCTCTCCTTCCTTCACCTCTCCCTCCTCCTTTCCCTCTCCCCCTCTCCATCCTCCTCTCCCTCTTTCTCTTCTCCTTCTCCCTCCTCTTGCTCTCTCCCTCCCCTCTGTTTCCCTCCCCCATCTCCTTCTCCCTCTTCTCTCACTTCTCTTCCACTCCCTCTCCCTTCTCCCATTCCCTGTCCCTTCTCTTCCTCTCCCTCTTTCCCTGTCCTGTTCAAATAGACAAACAAATTCATCTTTTAAAAATAGACTGCTGTGTGCTGTCATGGTACATTGCCCTCATTGATTACATCCCATAGCAGAGCACTGGGTGGAGTCTCGTCTGCTCTCCTTTAGATCCAGCTCCCTGCTCATGTGCCTGAAAAAGCAGCAGAGGATTCCCCATGTCCTTTTCTTCCCTGCCACCCACCTGGGAAACACTGGCAGAACTCCTGGTGGTTCATGGCTTTGGCCTGGCCAAGCCCTGGCTGTTTCAGCCATTTGGGAAGTAAACCAGCAAATGGAAGAACTCTCTCTCTCTCTCTCTCCCTCTCCCTCTCCCTCTGCCTCCCATCTCTTTGTCACTCTGCGTGTGAAATAAATAAATAAATGTTAAAAATGAACATTAAAAGCTAGCATTCCATTACAATAACCTTGAGACATCCAAAAGTCCCAGTCATTCAGGAGCACAAATAATGTCCTTGATACCACCAAAGACCTTCCCACCAGTATTCCTTTCTTATGCCACAGAAAGCACAGAGGGGGGTCAGGTTTGTATTATCTTACTACTTCTCTGATTTTGTTCCTCTCTTGCAAAATAGGTACAATGTCCCTGCTACCCACTCCTTGGTCTTCTCCCTTTTTCCTTGTTTCCATTCTCATTGTCCACTACCTTTCTTCTTAGTGAAGTCAACTCATTAATCTGATTTTTTTATTTTTTGCCATGTACTAAACTAATCCAGTTATGCCCACTGAAAACACTTTATTCCAGTGGTTTTGTGAAGTTTTGGGGGGATAAAAAGAGGCTCTAGCCTTGGAGAACCACTTAGTAACCTTAAAACAATAGACGGACACTTCTTTAAGAACGCAGCTTTTTTTTTTTTTTTTTTTTTTTAGAGAATATGACATCTGACCGTCTTTTGTATTATTTTTCAGTGACATACAGTTTAATATTTGATATTTAGACAGCCTCAGTTAATCCCAGTGGTGTATGTGACCCTTGTGTCTCTGTTAACTCTGCTATCTAGGATGGTGGAGATGTCAGCCTTGCATAATTGTCAAGGATTTAAAAGTTCTCTTTCCACAGAGCTAACAAAGATTTCAAACCCGTAACTGGGTGACTTCCTGTCTCTCTAAAGACTGAAACATGGAACCCTGTCTTAATGCTTTCATGACAAACTCCTATAGGCTGGATATGGAAACCCATATTGCACCAAAGAATTCTTGGTGTCCTTTCCAGGTCAATTACCAGGATAATGATGGCCCCACTCAGTCCTTCTGTTATGGGTTTCTGGAAGAATGGTGACTTCTTTCTTGGGACTGCTACTGTGGCACAGCAGGTTAAGCTGCCACTGGCAGCATTGGCATCCCACATCGGTGCCAGTTTCAGTCTCAGCAGCTCTACTTCTGACCCAGCTCCCTGCTAATATCCTGGGAAAAGCAATATGAGGCCAGTGCTGTGGTGAAGTGGGTTAAAGCCCTGGCCTGATGCTCTGGCATCTCATATGGGCGCCGGTTCGAGTCTTGGCCGCTCCTCTTCAGATCCAGCTCTCTGCTATGACCTGAGAAAGCAGTGGAAGATGGCCCAAGTCCTTGGGCCCCTGCACCCACGTGGGAGACCTGGAAGAAGCTCCTGGATCCTGGCTTCAGATTGGTGCAGCTCCAGTCGTTTCAGCCAATTGGGTAGTGAACCAGTGGATGGAAGACCTCTCTCTCTGTCTCTACCTCTCTCTGTAACTCTGTCTTTCAAATAAATAATAAAATAAATCGTTAATAAAAAGAAGATGGCCCAAGTGCTTGGGCCCCTGCACCCATGTGGGAGATCTGGATGAAACTCCTGACTCCTGGCTTCAGCCTGGCCCTGCCCTAGTCATTGTGGTCATTCGGGGAATGAAGCAACAGGTGGAAGATGTCTCTCTCTCTCTCTCTCTCTCTCTCTGTCTCTCCCTCTCTCTCTGTAACTCTGCCTTTCAAATAAATACATAATTTTTTTTAAAAAAAGGGTGATTGCTTCTTTCTTTAGAGTCCCCAGCAAACAATGTTCTTTCTCTCTGTTTGCTCATTACAAGAAGAGCTGTGTTCCAGTGCAGCTTTGTTTCTCCAATGTGAATAGTTACAATGTAGCCAGAGATGTTCTTATCTCTTCTCAGTGATAATGCATGGGGCTGTGAGAGTTCACCCACTTTACTTACATAGAATAATTTTGTATTTAAACATAGAATAACATTATCTTAAGAGACCTAAACCTGGAGGCCAACTCAGCGGGTTAAGCTACTGCCTGTGGCACCAGCATCCCATATGAGCACTGATTCAAGTCCCAGCTGATCCACCCAATCCAGCCCTCTGCTAATGTGTCTGGGAAGGCAGTAGAAGATGGCCCAAGTTCTAAGGCCCCTGCACCCAAATGGGAGACCCCGAAGAAGCTCCTGGCTCCTGGCTACCACCTAGCCCAGCCCCAGCCGTTGAGGCCATTTGGGTAGTAAACCAGGAAATAGAAGATCTCTCTCTCTCTCTCTCTCTCTCTCTCTCTCTCTCCCTGGAACTTTGACTTCCAAATAAATAAATATTTTTTAAGAGGTGGAGGCACTGCACAGCATCCCAACTGATTTGCAGCCCCTGAATGGGAAGAGCTGTATCTGACGGATAAGTTCCTGCTGGGCCCCTCTAACATGGAAGAGATGTCTTAACTACTCTGAGGCCAAGTGAATGTGATTATGTGGATAACGACAGTACAGAAGCACAGCGCTCACCAATGTGGGAGACAGAGAGTTCATGGATAAGTCTGGTTGTTCTTGAAGATGGTTTTAGTTCCCAGTGTGTTTACCAGCAGAGATAGCAAATTAGGCAACGCTCACTGTGTAGTGATATTCATAACTTACTTCCTAATATGAAAGTAAATGATACCATCCTTGGTTCTTCTTTTTTTTTTTTTTTAAAAAAAAAGATTTATTTATTTATTACTTGAAAGTCAGAGTCACATAGAGAGAAAGGAGAAGCAGAGAGAGAGAGAGAGGTCTTCCATCCAATGGTTCACTCCCCAGTTGGCCGAAATGGCCAGAACTGTGCTGATCCGAAGCCAGGAGCCAGGAGCTTCTTCTGGGTCTCCTACGTGGGTGCAGGGGCCCAAGAACTTGGGTCATCTTCTACTGTATTCCCAGGCCATAGCAGAGAGCTGGATGGAAAGTGGAGCAGCCAAGACTCGAACCGGCGCCCATATGGGATGCTGGCACTTCAGGCCAGGGCGTTAACCCACTGCGCCACAGCGCCAGCCCCATCATCCTTGGTTCTACCAAAGAGATTGGATTATGAATCCAGAAGATGGTGAGTACTGATGGAGAGAGAGAACACTCCTGTTTTGAAGTCAGATTTTTTTTTTTTTTAAGATTTACTTATTTGAAGGGGACAGTGAAGAGAGTGAGATCGTCTTTTCCCTGGTTCACTCCCCAAATGCCTGCAATGGCCAGGGCTCGTTGAGGTGGGAGCCAGCAGCCTGGAACTCCATCTGGGTCTCCCACATAGGTGCAGGGGCCCAAGGACTTGGGCCATCTTCCACTGCTGTCCCAGGTGCATTAGCAGGGAGCTGGATTGGAACCTGAAGAGCTGGGACTTGAACTGGTGGTCTGATATGGAATGCCAGTGTCACAGGAAGCGGCTTAACCCGCAGGTCCCATGAGTCACATAAACTTTGACTTGGCTTTTCTCTTGCCCTCTTCCCTGCTTTGGGACTTCGGACATAGAAAAGGTGCCTGTTTCCTTGATCCCTTGTTAAATGTTCATAGTAGCATTTCTTGGCATTTTTGTCAGTCACCTTAGATAGAAACATGACATTTCAATTACTGTTTCTTCTTGCATCTTTGATCATTAGGGAAAGTGGCTACCTTTTTCTTTGCATTGATGAATTTGGATTTTTACTTTGAATATTTGGGTTTTGAGGAGTCCAAATAAATAGCACCTCCTTTTTTCCACTGAACAAATGAATAAAACAAATGGAGTTGTAGATGGAAGCCAAGATGTCCACTCTAGTAAAGAAGCAGGTAGCTTGCACTTGCAGGGCACTGACTGTTGTGATAATTAAATAGGCCTGTAACAGAACATCAAGTTTAATCACATCACCCCAAACAGCCTTGAGGTTTGCAACTGCGCCTAGAAGGACAGAGATCTCTGTAGTCACATTGCAGGGATTTTCTCACAGGAACTAAATATCAGGAGTGAAGGAGAATAACTCCTTCAGAACATTGTGAATTGTTTCGTTCCATTGATTCACTCCCCCAGATGGCTGCAACAGCCAGAGCTGCACTGATCCGAAGCCAGGAGCCAGGAGCTTCTTCCAGGTCTCCCACATGGGTGCAGGAGCCCAAGGACTTGGGCCATCTTCTACCGCTTTAGCAGAGAGCTGGATCAGAAGTGGAGCAGCCGGGACTAAAACTGGCACCCATGTGGGATGCCGGTGCTTCAGGCCAAGGCATTAACCCTCTGCACCACAGTGCCAGCCCCTGTCTATATTCTTTGCCCATATTTTTTACTTTGCTATTTGTTTCTTATGACTACATAAGAGCTACTTTAGATTACAGATTTTTTTAAAAGGATTATTTATTTGAAAGAGAGAGAGAGAGAGAGAGAGAGAGAGAGAGAGAATCTTCCATCCTCTGGTCCGCTCCACAGATGGCTGCAATGGCTGGAGCTGGGCCAGGCTGAAACCAAGAATCAGGAGCTTCTTCCAGGTCCCCCACACGGCTGCAGGGGCCATCTTCCGCTGCTTTCCCAGGCACATTAGCAGGGAGCTGGTTCAGAAGAGGACCAACTAGGACTTAACTGGCACCGATATGGGATTCCGGTGCTGCAGGTGGTGGCTTTACCCACTAGGCCACAGCGCAGGCACCCTAGATTACAGATGTTTTTGGATTGAAACCAGTTTTATCAAATTTGTTCTATTTTCAACTTTGATTTATTGTGTTTTACCATAGGGTTTTTTTTTTTTTTTCAATTACACTATATTCAGGTATATATCTCTTTAAGGATTTCAGTTGAAGTTTTATACTTTGCAATGACTCTAGTTGAAAAAACTATTAATCTTTAGGAATAATAAAGAGGAAGATCTGGAGAGAGAAGGGGAGATAGAGAGAGAGGGAGAGCGAGATCATATCCCAGGACCAGAAGAATTAAAATTGTAAAGAATTAATTCTTTTTTTTTTTTTGTGACAGGCAGAGTGGACAGTGAGAGAGAGAGACAGAGAGAAAGGTCTTCCTTTGCCGTTGGTTCACCCTCCAATGGCTGCCGCGGTCGGCGCGCTGGTGCACCACGCTCATCCGATGGCAGGAGCCAGGTGCTAGGCGCTTTTTCCTGGTCTCCCATGGGGTGCAGGGCCCAAGCACCTGGGCCATCCTCCACTGCACTCCTGGGCCACAGCAGAGGGCTGGCCTGGAAGAGGGGCAACCGGGACAGAATCCGGCGCCCCGACCGGGACTAGAACCCGGTGTGCCGGCGCCGCAAGGCGGAGGATTAGCCTGTTGAGCCACGGCGCCGGCCAGAATTAATTCTTCACAAAGTAATGTAGTACTTCACTGTAATCACAAACAAGAACCTAGTGGATCTTTTTAATAGAATACGCCCAGCTGGATCTTAAAAATCCAGAATGAAGGTGCCTGAATAGGCAAGAAAAATAGGTGAAAGCTGTTCTTCAGTGCTGCTAAAGGCACTTGTACTTCTTTTTTGGTAGGAAATCACCCATCCTTAGGATTGAATGTAAATCAAAGAGACACATGTTGCCATTCTGCTTTCAAGTGCTTTCAAAATGAACATTCTTTCCGTTAAGTGAGTTGCAGTTTAACTTGGTGATTCTCTTCCCTCTAAATGAGGGAAAGGCCCCCCTGCTTTCCAGATCCCTAGGAGGGGGCGGAGCCTGCTCTGAGCAGCTGGGAAGGGAACTGTGTCTGGCCAGTCTTGGGGGAGGGGCCGCATTTCACGAGGCTGCAGCTGACAAGAAGCTTCAAGGTAATGGCTGTCTTAAAGCTAGTTATTTTCTGGGAATTTCTTCGTGCCTTGGTATTGATATTGAAAAAAAAAAAGATAGATTGTTGCCTGGAGAGATGGGAATGGAATATCGTTTTGGTTGAATTGCTGTTACTGGGTTGGAATGAATCCTCTGGAATTTTTGCTTCTCCCGATATTTTTCAAGTCCACAGTATGGGAATGGGCGATCAGATTACAGCTTCTAAATTAAGACTTCAGTGAGGCATGCCGTTCATGTTCATTTTTTACATGGCCTTCCCTATTTCTAGCTTCATTACAGATTGGATTATATTTTGATTTAAACATTTACTATTCAGCCCCAAAATCATTGATATAAAAAAATGTAAACATATAAAGTGCATGGCACACACACACACACACACACAAATGTAAGTGTGCATGAACGTGGACAGGGGTTCAGACATGCTGTTGAATGATAACACTTGTGAAAAATCTAGATGCATTTACCTTGTAGAGGTGAACTAGACTCATGTAACAGTGAGCTTCTCTGAGTGTTCGCATTACTGGGATTTTTCAAATCTATTTTTAACTGGCTTCAGTATTTTAGAATTCCTTTATTCCAGGATCATTTTATAATTGGAAGAGCAAGATGATGCTGAATGAGCGTACACATTTTGTTTCAGACACATGAACATTCAGAGACTCGCACACAGACACACTCCCATAGCCACCCCTCTTGTCTTTTGCGGAGTGGAAATTTTCCTGAACTTGATCAAACGGGTAGCCTGCTTGCTGTGTGGTCTACAATGCTGTGTGTGTCCCCCCCTGCAACTCTTCCCTTCAGGCCACAGGCACAGCTGTGGTCAGCAAGAGCCATTTCTCTCTATCATCTTAAGAGTGAGACAGATTGAGTTTATTTCCATAAGCAGCCTTCAAAGTGTGAAGTGACATGGCACATCCATACAATGGAACATTATAGGGCTGACAAACAGAAGTATGAACCTGCAGTGGTTTGAAAAGATGTTTCAGAAGGAGTACAAGGTGAAAATAAGCAAATTTCAGAATGTCAGGCACCACATTATGTTAGAGATAAGCGACAACATCAATACAAAAAAGGCGACTTACTAATTGAATTGTTTGAGTTGTTGGAAAGTCAGAAGTGGCTTTGATATCTGTTTTTAAATAAGTATTAATACATAGCTTGCCATTTTTAACTATCATAAAAAATAAGATGAGGTGTTACAAAGTTGGGGGAAAATTGCATTTGATGTGATTCATTAAAGAATCACATAGAAAATCCTTATTGATGGGAAAAATGTACAAACCATGAACTCGCCTTTAAAAAGATGGCATGAAATTATATGCATTTATTAGTGTTTGCAAAGAAAAACTTGTGGAGATATACAGGGAATAATGTTCTTTTCAGAATTGTACTTTCTTTTTCTATTGTTTTCAAACTTCAGCGAGCATATACTTTTTTTCACAATCAGATCATTGGAAGTTGAACACATTTGTATCCCATTTTTTTGTGTAATGCATAACACAGCAACAAATTTGAGTATGGTATATTCTAGAAGCCTGAGAAAGCTGCTGGTTGGCAGAATGCAGTTCCCACCCTTTTCCCACCTTCTCCCAAAAGGACTTGGTAGTGACAGTTCCGGTTCTAGTCACAAGGTGGCGCTTACCAGATAGCCTAAATTTTCTCCAGGCAACTATTTTTCAGAAGTGAGCAAACAAAGCAATGAAGCATTTTTTGTGTTAGCAGACTAAGAGACAGCATGTAGAGTGTGATTCAAATTCCACTGGAAAAAAAAAAAACTGTGTGTCTGGAAGAAAAAGCCCTACCCAAAAACTGATGTGAGAATTCAAACAGAAAACAAAAAAGATGCTGCATAGTCTGTCCCATAGGAGACACAAGGCAATTGCCATTTCCTTTCTCTTCCACCTCCACCTCATAGTTTTCTGAGGGAGATGATTTCAACACGAACCAAATGATCTGTCACAGGGGGCATTTCACAGTCTAAGGACAATGGCAACCAACACAGTATTTATACCATGAAGGTTTCAGCTTGTGCCCGTGTGTTCCAGTGAAGTGTCTGCTCAAGTCTCGTTAGGAAAATTTCTTCACACTTATTTTTTTCATTTACTTGTCTTTTTCCCTGTCTTCCTTTTGGAAAGCCTAGGTTGATATCAGAGACACCTGTGACCTTGGCAATCTGCACGTGACCCCATCTGAGCTCCAGAAAGGCTGTGCACCCCCAGAAGGGCCACCACGGGGTGAAGGCTCTGCTGAGTCACAGGGCCAGACCCACCACAATCTCGCTGACAGAGGGTAAGACTCTTCCCATTTCATGAAACAGCTCATCTTGAAAACACGTTGAGAACTTGAGGTATAATATATTGTTTTCTCTGCTCTGCACTTAACATCATATTAATTTAAAAGGAACAAATTCTAGTGTCTGGAAAAAATTAAATCCAAATAGACTCCAACTTATGGTGGCTCGATTTATGCCATTTTGCTTCCTTAATAATGCAAAATGGATATGCATTCAGTAGACATGATACTTCAAAACTGCAGTGTTGATCTTTTCCTTGACTAGCAATATATAGTGTAATGTGGTGGATGGTAGTGACAGCAAGTCATGACTCACCGTCAGACACACATCGTGAGAGTGGATGACTGATACTCCACCGTGTACTGTGTCATTCATATATTTGAGAGGTTTTCCTTTTTTTTTTTTTTTTGCATGCCACAATGTCCCCAAAATGTGTTAAATACATTTTTGGACTTCAAGTATTTTCTATTGCTGATGGGTTTACTAGGCTATGAGCCCATTGTAAGTTGAGGAACATCTGGGTGCTAATCCCCTATAAAGATATTATACAAATGGTCATAATGATGGCTACTGATGGAGGACTTGTATTTCCCATTCAACCACCTGTCTGTCGAGAAATTCTAGAAAATGATCGTGTCTGGTAGGTAGCCATGACAGTAATTCTGAATCTCTGACTACTAAGCTCATCCTTGTAGCAAGGTTATTGTATTGTTATCTGAGTCCATCCAGAGAGACCTTTGCATCTGAGTCTGCCTGCCTTGAGTAGATAGGGCAGCACTGGCAGTTTAGAAAATTTAAGAACATTCTCTTGGAATAAACATCTAGAAACCTGGAGAGAGGGAGGGAATACCATTATATTCTTAGAACTGTAAAAAATAAATAAATAAATAAAATACCAAAAAAAGAAATGGTGTCCCCAACATATTCTGCAGCACTTCCTGCCCATCTCCCCTCCCCCACACATACACAGCCCTTATATGTGATAGCTTTTATAAGGGTTACATACTAGAGCCTCATACAACTATTTCTCATGTCAGAGTGCCTGGGTTCAAGTCTCAGCTCCTCTCCCAATTTCTGCTCCCTACTAATGTGCTCAGTGGGAGGCAGCAGATGATGGGTCAAGTCCTTGGGTCCCTGCCACTCATGCGGGAGACCTGGATGGAGTTCTGGGCTCATAGCCTCAGCCTGGCCCAGCCCTACTTGTTACAGGCAATTGGAGAGTGAACAAGCAAGGGGTAACTATAACTTTCTCTCTGAAATTAAAAAAAAAAAAAAAGAACTACTGGGTTTTTTTTTTTTTTTGAAATTTTAAGTACTTTCCTCAACCATACTATGTTTCTCTGTCTGAGGCCCAAGTTTTTTTTTTTTTTTTTAAGATTTATTTATTTATTTGAAAGTCAGAGTTACATAGAGAGAAAGAGACACACACACACGCACACACACACACACACACACACAGAGGTCTTCCATCTGTTGGTTCACTACCCAGATGGCTGCAATGGCCAGAGCTGAGCCGACCTGAAGCCAGGAGCCAGGAGCTTCTTCCAGGTCTCCCACGCGGGTGCAGGAGCCCAAGGACTTGGGCCATCTTATTCTGCTTTCCCAGGCCATAGCAGAGAGCTGGATTGAAGTGGAGCAGCTGGGTCTTGAACCGGTGGCCATATGGGATGCCGGCACTTCAGTCCAGGGCGTTAACCCGTTGCGCCACAGCACTGGCCCCTAAGGCCCAGGTATTTTAAAAGTATTTATTTATTTAAAAGTCATAGTAACAGGGAGAGACAGACAGATAGTGATTGCCATCCACTGGTTCACTCTCCAAATGCCTGCAACAACTGCTACTCAGCCAGGCTGAAGCCAGGAGCCAGGAACTCCATTCTGGTCTCCATTGCGCATAGCAAGAACCAAGTACTTAGGGCCTACCCTCACCTGCTGGCTCCCAGGCACAGTAGCAGGAAGCTGATCGGAAGCAGTGGAGTGGCACCATTCCAGACACTCAGATATGGTTTAACCTGCTGCATCACAACACCTGCCCATGAGTTTTTTCTGTCTTCTCCAGCATTATTGTTCCTTACCTCTTGTCTTTAAATGTGGATCCTCTAGTGTCACCCATTCAGAGCTCTTTATTAAAGCTTACCTGTGACCTCTAGGAGGATATGCAGAAGCCACAGAAGGAGAAAATCAGTAACCCTAAGGCAGTAGAGCCTTCTCAAATAATGCTCTGGTTAAACCAGACAGTCAAACACAGTTCAGCGATCTAAGGATTTTCCTAAGTTGAGGGTTCACAGATGCATTTCTAGCCTATAGCCAAGTGTGCTAGTGAATCATGTATATCATCAGCTCTTCTGAGGATCATTTTGTACAGTTTTCCTTTTCCTTTTCTTCCTGTGTGCATATCTACCTCTTGCTATACATTTGAACTGTCACTGAACTTTAAAAAATTACTTTAACCTTACAATATGTGTTTCTTAAGATTTATTTGAAAGAGTTACAGGAGAGGTAGAGGCAGAGGGAGAGAGAGGAGAGAGGTTCTCCATCTCCTGGTTCACTCTCCAAGTGGCCACAACAGCCGGAGCTGAGCAGATCCAAATCCAGGAGCCAGGAGCCTCCTCCAGGTCTCCCATGTAGGTGCAGGGGCCCAAGGACTTAAGCCATCTTCTGCTGCTTTCCCAGGTGCATTAGCAGGGAGCTGGATCAGAAGTGGAGCAGCTGGGACTCAAACCGGCGCCCATATGGGACTCTGGCACCACAGGCAGGGGCTTTAACTTTGCACCACAGCACCAGCCCCATGTAATACATTTTGATATTTGGTAGCACCAACTGCCTGTCTAGTCCACTAGTTGCATTACAACTGGATTCCAATCCCCTGTCTGTGCATTTGTCTGTTTGCTAATTTAGAACACATAGCAACCTTGCCATAATGCTTGCCTAAGAAACTCCAAAGTTTTGATATTTGATCTTTTGAAAAAAAGATTTATTGGCTCACTTGGTTAATCCTCCGCCTGAGGCGCTGGCATCCCACATGGGCACCGGTTTCTAGTCCCAGTTTCTCCTCTTCGAGTCCAGCTCTCTGCTGTGGCCTGGGAAGGCCATGGAGAATGGCCCAAGTGCTTGGGCCCTGCACCCTCATGGGAGGCCAGGAGGAAGCACCTGGCTCCTGGCTCCTGATAGGCACAGCACCAGCCATAGCGGCCAACTGGGGAGTGAACCAACAGAGTGAAGACCTTTCTCTCTGTCTCTCTCTCACTGTCTATAACTCTACCTGTCAAATAAAACAAAAGAAAAAAAGAAAAAAAAGATTTATTTATTTGAAAGGCAGAGTGTCAGAGAGAGAGAGAGAGAGAGAGAGAGAGAGAGAATAGAGAGATAATGGATCTTCCATCTACTGATTCACCCACCAAATGGTTGCAATGGCCAAGGCTGGGCCAAGCCAAAGTAGGAGCTCCATCTGGGTCTCCCATATAGGTGACAAGTGCCAAAGTCCTTAGATCACCTTCCACTGCTTTCCCTGGTGTATTAGCAGGGAGCTGAATTGGAAGTGCAGCAACTGGAACTTGAACAAGCACACCAATATAGGATGCCAGCATTTGCAATCAGCAGCTTCACCCACTGCACCACAATGTCAAGCCCTGTGCATTTTGTCTTTAATAGTTTCTTATCTCTTCACTGAAAAAGAAAGAAAGAAAAGAAACTGGAAAGTGCCATTAGAGAGGTGACAGAAATAATTTTGGTCCTACCTTGATCCTTTCCTATGAATGTTTTTTCTTTTTAAATTCCCCAAGGCAAACCCCAGATAGATCTTTCTCTCTGCTTGTTAATATGAGGAAGAACACTATACCGTATTCTCTACTTGAATGCTCAGAGTGTGGTAGAAATTTACTTGTGTGCTGTGATAGTGAGGTTGCGAGGTCCTCACCAATCTTTTTGTTGTTTTATTCCCTTAAAAATGTTTCCCACTCTATCATCCTGAGTCTTGGTTCCTATCAATCTTATCCATTGGCACTCTGTATGTTTTCTTTAAGATTTATTTATTTATTTGAAAGGTAGAGCTACAGAGAGACAGAGGTAAAGAGAGAGAGAGAGAGAGAGAGAGAGAGAGAGAGAGAGAGAGAGAGAGGTCTTCCATCTGCTGGTTCACTCCTCAGATGGCCACAATGGCCAGAGTTGCGAGTCAGGAGCCAGGAGCTTCCTCTGGGTCTCCCACGTGGGTGCAGGGGCCCAAGGACTTGGGCCAACTCCCACTGCTTTCCCAGGCCACAGCAGAAAGCTAGATCAGAAGTGGAGCATCCAGGACTCAAACTGGAGCCCATATGGGATGCCGATGCTGCAGGAGAGGGCTTTAACCCATTGTGCCACAACGCTGGCCCCTAAATTCATTTTTGTATAGCCTTAGTTAAAGGTTTTGAGAAGAATATATTTCACACATGATGTATAGTGTTCCAGCACTTTTTGTTGGAAAAACCTTATTTCTCCATTTAATTACATTTGCAAAAAAAAAAATCTATTGTCCATATTTTCTGGTTTTTTTCTCTATTGATCTACATGCCAATCTTATGCCAATAACACACTATCTTGATTACTTTAGTCTTGAAATCAGGTAGTGTGGGTCTTGCAGCTTTTGTGTTTCCTTCTCACAATTGGTTTGACTGTTATGGTTTCTTTGTTTTTCCATGTGCATTTTAGATTTCTCAATTTCTATAAAAAGGCTACTAGGGTTTTTGGTCGAGATTCAGTGATCCTATAGATATGATTTAGGAGCTGGTACATCCTAAAACTAGTGAGTATGTTACTCAATGAACATGACGTATTTCTCTGTTTATTTAGATAGGTGTGCTTTAATATCTCTCAGTAGCTTGTCTTCAGCACACAAATCTTGCACATATTTGTTGGCTTTATCCTCCTTTAGTATTTTCTGTTTTTGATGATATTGTAAAAGATATTTTTTTTCAACTTCCAAGAGTGCTTTGGTATAGAAGTAAGGTGAATTATATTGACCTTGAATCTGGTGATATTGTTAAACTTTCTGAGTAAGTCAATAGCTTTCATTTGGTAAATGCATTGGGATTTTCTACATAGTTCATCATGCTATCTGCAGTTGTACTTCTTTCAAATCCATATGCCATTCATTCATTTTCAGGCCTTATTATATTGACTAGAACTTCTTATCCTTTTAAGATCCTAGACCTAAAAGGTTCAAAGGCCCAAAGTTTTTGCTTCTACTTCTCCAACAACAATGGATTCATGCCTTTGTCCTAAGGATGGGAGAGTTTCTTGTCACTCTCTCCCCAGGAAGATGAATTTTGCTTCTACCCTAGAAGCAATAGATTGTTGCCTGAGCCCAGGAAGAGACAGTGTGCCTCTTTTAGCCTAGTTGCTTAAGGCTTTTGATCTCCATGACTGAAGGGTTTAAGTGTATGAATCCATGTGTCTGTTCCCTGCAACAGTTGATTGCCTCCTGCACACCTGAGCCAGTGATATGGGCTCTTTTATGTCCTCTCTTTGTCCCCATTTTTGTGTTTCTGGTTAAGGACCATGATAAAAAAAAAAAAAAAACTTGGCAGTGGAGGTTCCAGATATTGCAAATTGACACAATCCGTGTCTTACCTTTAAGAATTCATTAAAATCTCAGCTGATTCTTTTATAATTATGTAAGAGAGAGAGGCAGAGAATGGAGAGAGATAGAGATAGAAAGAGAGACGGTAGAGGCTCCCATCCATTGGTTCACTCTCTAAATGCCCAAAATTACTGAAGCAGTCTAGGTCTCCCACATGGATGACAGAAACCCAACTGCTTGAACCATCATTTGCTGATCCCAGGAAGCTGGAGTCAGGATTCAGAGCCAGTTATTGAATCCAGGTACTCCAGTGTGGGATGTGGGTACCTTAAGCACTAGCCCAAACACATGCCCCTCAGCTGATTTCTTTTTACCTGCTTGCATGACAGTAGCTTTTGCCTTTATACTGTGGCCAAGGCGAAGTGGTACCTTCTGTCTGTCTGTCCTTAAAGGGACTGGTTGCCCTTTGGAATTCAGTTTAACTAAGTTCTCTGATGCACTCAAGGAAAGTTATGATTTTGTATGTTATCTCATAATTTGTAATTGCTTATTTATGGGTGGCGTTCTCATATGGCTTTTTCTATCCTAAGTGGAAGTTGAACTGGTGCTTTTTAAATAGTGAATGCATAGTGGTTATTTTGTGGTCATTAAAAATGCAGATGGTTTCTAAAGCTTACTGATGAAGAATTGCTCTTTATATAATGTTATTACTACATTTCCAACTTAAATTTTCAAAATGTGAATTATTATATGTTACTATTATACCTTAAAGTATCACACTTTATATGTGTCCTTTAGCAGTTTATAGTTCTCTGATTTTTAACATAAGTATAGGTTCATATAACCACACCTCCCCCAAACAAAAGACAGAAGAGTTCCATCACCCTCACAATTTCCTTGTGCTACCCATGTATAGGAACACCCTTCCCACCTGTACCACCTGATAACACTGGTCTTTATACCATTGCTATATTTTTAGTGTTTGAAAATGCCATATGAATGGAATCATACATTATTGTAGCAGACACATCCTATTATAATCTTCTCCACTTGAATGTGGACAGAACTTGTGCCTTGGGTTAGGGATAGGATGCCTTGTTTCTAATCAGTATAATCTGGCAAATATGATGGGAAGTCGATCACTCCCATAATGATGTCGTGTTATGTTAGACCCATGTCTTAGCCAACTGGGTATAGAATGAGACATAGAGAGGTACCGAGGTGGGTTATGTGCAGAACCAGGTACACCACTCTCTTAAGACCTAGTGACTCTAAATACATAACTATTTCAGATTCATTCATTCATTCACCCATCTGGCCAGAGCCTTACTTTTCTCCTCTAAAATATGCCTTTTTATATATAACAAGTATACAGATTTTCCAATCTTTCTTCTATGCTTCCTTTTTTTTTATTTGACAGGCAGAGTGGACAGTGAGAGAGGGGGACAGAGAGAAGGGTCTTCCTTTTCTGTTAGCCACCCCCACAACGGCCGATGTGGCCGGTGCACCATAGCCAGCATACCACACTGATCCGAAGCCAGGAGCCAGGTGCTTATCCTGGTCTCCCATGGGGTGCAGGGCCCAAGCACTTGGACCATCCTCCACTACACTCCCGGGCCACAGCAGAGAGCTGGCCTGGAAGAGGAGCAACTGGGACAGAATCTGGCGCCCCGACCGGGACTAGAACCCGGTGTGCCTGCGCTGCAGGCGGAGGATAAGACTATTGAGCCGCAGCTCTGGCCCTGCTTCCCTTTTAATGATAAACTCCGTCTTTAAATCTTGTCTATTTTACTGTAAGCAGTCAGAGGAAGCCCTGCAGTTCCTCACTTTTCTGCTTAGACAGTTCTCCAACTGGATAGGCTATTGTGTCAATCTGAATGAATGCCTTCCATAAAGCTCTAGAACGGAGATGCAGGAACAGAATTCTGCCAAGGTTTTTTGCAGATGTATAACAATGATGGCCTTTAATGCAACTGCTGAAACCTTGTTCTTCGTTTCAGTCCGAGATCTTCTCAGAATGCCTTTTATTGGCCATACTTCTCCCGGTATCCTGATCATGACCATGTAGGTCATCTCTAAGACTGAGACTTTCCCCACAGCTGTCTTCTTCTCCTGAGCCCTCACCAGAATCTCCATTAATGTCAAGTCACAGCAGCCTAAGATTTTTCTAGCCATTCCCTTTTAATTCATCCAGCCTCTACCCATTGCCTGGTTCCAAACTTGCTTCCACATTGTCAAGTATTTGTTTATAGCAAGAACCCCACCTCTGGATACTAATTTTCCGTCTTACTTTCTTTTATGTTGCAGTCTCAGAATATCTGAGATTTACAAACACTAGAAGTTTATTTAGCTCTTGGTTCTTGAGGCTAGGAAGTCCAAGGTTGAAGAGTCACCTGATGAGGGCTTTCTTGCTGAGTCATGACATTTATGTGTGTGGGGGTGGGGAGGCACTTAACTCATCCTTTCATCAACAACTCTCTCTCCTGATAAGTAACCCACTCTGCAATAGCATCATTAATTCATTAATGAGAGCAGAATTCCCATGTCCTAATCACTTCTTAAAAATCTCATTTCTCAGGCCGGCGCCGTGGCTCAACAGGCTAATCCTCCGCCTTGCGGCGCTGGCACACCGGGTTCTAGTCCCGGTCGGGGTGCCGGATTCTGTCCCGGTTGCCCCTCTTCCAGGCCAGCCCTCTGCTGTGGCCCAGGAGTGCAGTGGAGGATGGCCCAAGTGCTTGGGCCCTGCACCCCATGGGAGACCAGGAAAAAGCACCTAGCACCTGGCTCCTGCCATCGGATGAGCGCGGTGCGCAGGCCGCAGCGCGCCGACCGCGGCAGCCATTGGAGGGTGAACCAACGGCAAAGGAAGACCTTTCTCTCTGTCTCTCTCACTGTCCACTCTGCCTGTCAAAAAAAAAAATCTCATTTCTCCTGGGGTGGTCATTTGTCCTAACCGTTAAGATGACAGTTAAAACAATACCTACATCTCATGGCAAAGTGCCTGGATTTGATTTCAGTCTCCTTCTCTAGCCCCTGACTCAAATTTCCTGCTAAGGTGCATCCTGGGAGATAGCAGGTGATGGTTCAAGTAGTTGTTACCTGCCGTTCATGTGGAAGACCTGGATTAAGTTCAAGCTTTCTGATTAGTCCCAGATGAGCCCATGAGGGCATTTGGGGAGTGAGCGAGTCAATAGGAGTTCTCTCCCTCTCTCTGGCCTGCGGCACCGGAATCCCATGTGGGCGCCGGTTCTAGTCCCAGCTGCTTCTATTCCAATCCAGCTCTCTGCTATGGCTTGGGAAAGCAGTGGAGGATGGCCCAAGTGCTTGGGTCCCCGCACTTGCATGGGAGACCAGGAGGAAGCACCTGGCTCCTGGCTTTGGATCAGTGCAGCTCTGGTCGTTGAAGCCATTTGGGGAGTGTGTGTGTGTATGTGTCCCTCTCTATAAATAAATAAATGTTAAAGTCTCATTTTTCAACACAGTTGCATTGGAGATTAAGTTTCTAACACATCAACATTGGGGAACACTTTCAAACCATGGTATCTGTCTAACAAGATTTTGTGAAAATCTAGTGGATGATGTATATAGAGCACTTTGTGGAGTGCCTGACACATGATTTAAAAAAAATCATTTTGGCATCTATTATCATTGTCATTATTCTTAATAATAATACTCTTCTTATGCAGAATGAATCAGTTGTGGGCCTTTACTCCTTGAAAGAACTATGCAATTAATAAATGAGATAATATGTCAAGTACTGAGAACAGTGCCTGGTATATAGAAAATTTTTGTAGTTGTGAGGTACTATTTTAGCTGTAATATAACCTATCATCATTGTAGTAATATAGTTTTCACATTTATTATTATCAGTTATTCTCCAGTTCCTTCTACAAAGCAGTAAATATAAAATATTATGCATTTAATTAATCTTTTTCTTTGCATGTTGTTTGGAAACTGGTGAGGTGATATAACATTTCCTGACTTATATGCAATATAGAAAATAGACAAAAATAAATACAAAAACTATATATTATTTAATGTAGTGACCATACTTTGTATGCATTTGACTTTTTCCAAACATGTGAAGTAAGACAGAATGGAAACTACTATTTATGTATTATAAAATACATAATGAAAGAAATCTCTTAATTTAAATAAAACCATATATACACTGGCCTGATAGTGCTTCTTAGATTATTTTTTTTTTTTTTTTTTTACAGGCAGAGTGGACAGTGAGAGAGAGAGACAGAGAGAAAGGTCTTCCTTTTTGCCGTTGGTTCACCCTCCAATGGCCGCCGCGGTTGGCGCGCTGCGGCCGGCGCACCGCGCTAGTCCGATGGCAGGAGCCAGGAGCCAGGTGCTTTTCCTGGTCTCCCCATAGGGTGCAGGGCCCAAGCACCTGGGCCATCCTCCACTGCACTCCCGGGCCACAGCAGAGGGCTGGCCTGGAAGAGGGGCAACCGGGACAGAATCCAGTGCCCCGACCGGGACTAGAACCCGGTGTGCCGGCGCCGCAAGGCGGAGGATTAGCCTGTTGAGCCCCGGCGCCGGCCTGCTTCTTAGATTATAAAGTAATACTTTAAAAGCTTTAAAGTATTAAATCTATTACAATGATGTTACTTTTCTTGGTGATTATAACATAAACTATTTTGTTCTACTATTAAATAAAAATATTGGAAAATACAATGACCTAGGTAAGATTGTTATTCCATTAAATGCAGGAGATTGTAATGAAGTGGTCACTATTCAGGTGCTCATGATCATCCATCCTTAGTGAGCTACATCCTTTTCTTAAGGCACTTCTTAGTCTGGAATGACTTTCCAAACTCTATCACTGTCAAATTGTAGGAAGGAAAATAAAGGGGGAAAGTGAAAAGAAGTCTAAGCTGTTTTTTTATCCTCTTTGGTAATGCTTTCTCTAGAATTTTCACAGCAATTTCTGCTTGCATTCTTTGGCAAGAACTTCCATCACATGGCCATAGCTTACAGTGAGGGAGTCTGGGAAAAGTTATGTTATAGGAGCTGATACTGTTACCTTGAATACAGCTGGGTTTCTGCCAGTAAAGAAAAATGCAAATAGTGAAATTGAGTGAGTAAATAGACGTTTCTGTCCTATTCATTGTAAATATGATACACGGTTGTAAAACAGCATAAAAAATAACAGAAGTCTGAAAGATTGAAATGGAAAACTTCCTGTGGCAGAAAGACAATTCATTCTTCATATATATGTATATGTATGTTCTTCATGTATATGTATGTACATTCTTCATGTGTATACATGAATAAATTCATATATACATTCTTTATGTATATATGTACAAAATTCATATATGTACATTCTTTATGCATATATGTGCATTCTTCATGTATATACATAAAGAATGAATGAATTCATGTACATACATGAAGAACGTACATATATACATGTATGTATATATACATATGAAGAATGTATATATATGTATGCATGAACATACATATATATATGAAGAATGTATATATGCGTACATATATTCATTCTTCACGTATATTCATGTATATACGTGAAGAATGAATGGTTAATTATTGATGAGGTCATGTGAAAAGGCTATTTTCCTGCTAAACCAATGCTTTTCAGCTTCTAGTTAGGAATAACCACGTGTGAAAAGGAATCTGAAACTTTGCTGAAGGGTTTAAGGGAAGACTTGAATAAAAGGAGAGTCATCCATGCCCTGGAAACAAAAAAGAGAATTCTAAAAAGTCAGTGCGCCTTTAAATAATGCACAATTTTAGTGCAGTCCCAACCAATATTAGTGGGCTGTTTTAAGGGAGCTTTGTCCAGCTGAGTTTTAAATTCAGCTGTAGCTATTGGATGCCAGAGAAGGCAAGAAAACAATACATGTAGGGAACATTTTATCTGGATTTTTAATACAAGAGAAAGCAATTCGCTACCTCCTTTCTTCAAGAAATCACCCACTCTTAGGGTTTGAATGGAAAATAGACAGACACTTGTTGCCATTTCACTTTAAAGTTCTTTTAAAAGGAACATTTCTACAACACTGCAATGATTTCTCTTGGCATTTCTCCCACCTCTAATTTGGGGCGGGGGGACTTCTGCTCTTCATCCCAGCCAGGGGGCGGAGCGTGCTCTGAGCAGCTGGGAAGGGAGCTGTGCCCGACCAGTCTTGGGGGAGGAGCTGCTTTTCACCAGGCTGCAGCTGACAAGAAGCTTCAAGGTAATGGCTGTCTTAAATTTGGTCATTTTCTAGTGACTTCTCAGGGCCCCAGAGTAAAAAGGAGAAAAGTAGGGATGGCAGTCTTGGAGCAGTAAGAACAATGTGTGGGTTTGAGAGAATTACTGGCATTTTGAAGGAATTAATCCTCTGGAATTTTTCTGTCTCCTAGTGCTTTATAAGTCCACAGTGGGAGAAGGGGGGATCAGATTACAGCCTCTAAATTAAGGCTTTAGTGCAGGAGGGCCATTCATGCTAATTTATTGACTTGGCATTCCATGTTTGTATTACTAGACATTCTGCTATTGTTTGAATTTTTAAACAATTATGAATTTATACAGAAAAATAACTGGTAGAAGTATTTGACAGCATAGAGGACATATTTCTATAAATGGATTGATGCATAGAAAGACTCTGTATGTGTCACGTGTACATGTGCCCAGAGAAGGGATCAAGTATAAGGTTGAATGAAGACTCTTGCAGTAACATATGCATGTACAAGTATACATATATGATTGGAATAAACTCTGGAGAAAAATAAATCCCCCGTTCCCATGTTAACATTCAGCATTTCTGAATGGTCAGGTTGCTACTTCAATTTTTTTAACCTGTTTCTGCATTTTTGGAATAGATTTCCCCATGATTAATTTTATAATCACAAAACAAAAATGAAGCTGAAACAGTGTACCCATTTTGTTCCAGATACAGAAATGCTCATAGGCACACAATACACACACAAGCTCCCAACACCCCCCCCCCCGCCTTTTCCTTAATAGTGGCAATTTTCCTGGACCTGATTAAATGGGTAGCCTGGTTGCTGTGTCAAGGACAGCCATTCATGTGTCCTCCTTGCAATTCATTCTTTCAATCCACAGATGAAGATGAGGTCAGCAAAACCCATTTGTCTATGTAGTCTATGTTTAAGAGTGATGCAGAGAGATAATTTAATTTATTTCTAGAAGCAGTTTGAAAGATATTAGATGGCATGGTGCAGCCATTACATGCATCTGGTAAATTAAAGCAGGAACCTCTCCATATAGTGGCTTGAAAATATCGGAGAAATCTCAGAAACTGAGCAAAGAAAATTACAGAATAGTATGTAAAATAATAAATATGTGTATTAGTATAAGAATAAGCATAAATATGTGTGTTAATATAACATATATCTACTGCTACAATATATGTAACCAAATTTGGAAAAGCATAACCCGCAAAGTTATCAACAGGGTTGTTTGTAGAGTTGAAGAGACAGGGATAGCTTTACTGTTCTCTGTTTTTAAAATTATTAATATATACTTTTTATATCTTCAGGGAAAACATCGAATTAAATGTTATAAACTTGGGACAGCCCTTATTTAATGAAACTTATTTAAACAAAATCATGTAGGATCTCTGTCCTTAATGTGCTGTACATTGTGAATTAATACTATAACTAGTACTCCAACAGTATTTTCACTTTGTGTCTCTATGTGAGGGCAAACTGTTGAAATCTTTACGTAATATGTACTAAACTGATCTTCTGTGTATAAAGAGAATTGAAAATGAATCTTGATGTGAATGAAACGGGAGAGGGAGCGGGAAAGGGGAGCGTTGCGGGTGGGAGGGAAGTTAAGAGGGGGGGAAGCCATTGTAATCCATAAGCTGTACTTTGGAAATTTATATTCTTTAAATAAAAGCTTTATTAAAAAAAATCACGTGGAAAATATTTCATTTAGAATGATGTTCAAGGCAGGCCCTTGAGTGGGATCTGAAGATACTATGAAATGGTACACATTCATCTATATATGCCAAAAATCTGGAAAGATATATAGAAAATCTTCATACTGGATATTTTACATAGCATTGTACTTTCTTCTTCATATTGCTTTCTGCATCTTTTCAATTTTAATAGGCTATTGGATATTTTTATCATCAGAAATATTGTAGTTAAGACATTATGATCATATTATAATCTCACACAACAAAACCCTTAAGTTTAGAATAGAGAATTCTAGAAGCCTGAGAAAGCTGCTGGCTGGCTGGAAGTAATTCGCATCCTTCTCCAATAGCAAGGATCTGGTTAGTGATAGAGTTTATGCCATTACCTCAAGTACAGGCTGAAATTCAGGTTTCAGTCACAAGATGGCGCTTGCAAAATGTCCTACATTTTCTCCAGGCAACCATTTTTATGAAGAGGTAAACAAAGCAATGAACTTATTGTATATTATTAGACTATCAGATAATACATAACAGTGCAATTATTAGTTTATTAAAATATATGCATAAAGAAGAAAAAATCTACCTTACCACTGCTGTAAGGATTCAAACAGAAAATCTAGAACTTGCCTCATAGTAGACATACGATAAGTATACTTCCCTTCTCTCATACTTTTCCTGAGAGTGATGATTTCAGGATGAACTACATATCATAATTGTGTCACAGCAAGCATTTATAGTGAAAGGACAAAAAGGACAACAAACAGGGCATATACATCATGGGTGAGGTTTCAGCTTGTTCCTATGTTTGTGAATAGAGTCCCTGCTAGAGTTTTGGTAGGGAAATTTCTTTATACTTTTCCATTTAAATGATTTTTCCCCTGTATTCCTTTAGGACAAATATCAGAGACATTTGTGACCTGGGAAATCAGCACGTGATATCATCGGAGGTCCAGAAAGGCTGTGTACCCACAGAAGGGCCGCACGGGGCGAAGGCTCTGCTACCACAGTCCCTGGCAGAGGGTAAGACTCTTCCCATCTTATGAAACAGTTCTGAGAGATAATGTATTTTTCTCTTTTTCTACAGTCATAGCATTTTTAAAAAGTATTTATTTATTTATTTGAAAGGCAGAGTTACACACACACACACACAGTGAGAGAGAGAGAGAGAGATCTTTCATTGCCTAGTTTCCTCCAGTGGCCTCAATGGCCAGGGCTGGGCCAGACTGAAGCATGGAACTTGAAACTGCATCCAGGTCTCCCATGTACGTGGCAGAAACCCAAGCACTTGGGCATCATCTGTTGCCTTTCCAGGCACATTAGTAGGGAGCTGGAAGGGAAGTGGAGTAGCCAGGACTCAAACAGGTGCTCATATGGGATACTGGCATCACACAGGTGGTGACTTAACCTGCTGTGCTACATTGCTGGCCCAGTCATAGCATTTTAAATTAAAGACCATGTTTGCATATTAAAATCTTGTTAGGTTGGGAATGTAGGGTATGATTCATTTTACTCTCTGTTCTGCAACTATATAACATTTTATGATTGAAACTCATAACTTCTAGTTTTTAGAAAGAGTCTCACACATTAAATCATTGTGGATAAATCATGCTAGGTGGTCTATAGGAGTTCCCCTGATGTTTCAGCCAATGGGCTGATTCTCCATTCTTTGATTACTACTCTATTCAGTAAGTGACCTTAGGGGCCAGTTGTTTTGCCATAGCAGGTTAAGTTAGTGCTTGCAACGTGCCAGCTTCCCATATTGGAGTGCCAGTTTGTGTCTGGGCTGATCTTCTGATCCAGTTTCCTGCTAATGCACACAGAAAGCCACTAAAAAATGACCCAAATACTTGGGCCCCTGCCACCCATTTGGCAGACCAGCAGAGTTCCAGGCTCCTGGCTTTGGCCTAGCACAGCTCTTATGACCATTTGGGTAATGAATCAGCAGATGGGAGAATGTCTCTCCCTCTCTGTCTCTCTCCCTCCCTTTCTCTCTCCCCCTCCTCCTCCTCTTTTCTCTGCTTTTCAAATAAATAAATAACTCTAAAAAATAAGTGGTCATAACACTCATTTGGATTTCTGCTTTAAACAAACTTAAAAAGCAGTGTCATTATAATGTTGTCTGGGTCTAGGAAATATAAACTCTATTGTCTTTGTCTGCTTTTTTTGAGTGAATAGCAAAGCACTTGCAGCTTAAAATTATAAAATCGTGTGTTCAGCAAAACAGTGCTTCTTAAAAGTTCTTGGACATGCAGCACCACAATCATTTGAGAACTTATTAGAAATATAACAATTTTTGGTTTTGTTGTTCTAGCTTTGCCTATTTTTCTTTTCTATCAGGTTTTTAAAATTTTTATTAACATACAAAGAATAGATTTCATAGGTACACTGCTAAGAAGATAACCATACTGCCCTCCCTGCTTCACTCTCTGTCCCTCAACCCCCCTCCTTCCTTCCTTTCATTTTTTTCTTTAATTTTTGCAAAAACATAATTTCAGCCCACTCTATAATCATAGGCTTAATGCACCACTAACTGTAGCATTCAAGTAGTAAAAAGTAGAAAGACCACAGTTCCAATAGGAGTATGCACAAGGGCTAAAAACACCAATCAAGTCACAAAATGTCCATTTCAGTCCTATACAATTTTTTTTTGTATTCTGTATTAACTACCATGTATCAAAGAAAACATATGATGTTTGTCTTTTGGAGATTGGCTGATTTCAATAATTTTGAGTTCAAGTCAGATCTGAATTAAATTCTTAGGAGGAAGCCTGGAGATTCAACAAGTCTTCCTAATGATTCTCACGCATGGTAAATTTGGAGAGCCACTGCCATTAAGTATACCCATGGGAGCACAAAGGTACCAAAGTATTCAATAACATAGCTAGAGTCCCTGACACCGCCCCCCGCCCAAGTTCTCCCACTTTTGCTGGCATGTGCACACATTCACTGCTTCACAAACAAGCACTGTGATAAGGGCAAGTTCTTGATTTTGACATGTTGTAAAACCGCATTTCTACTTCTTATTCCCCACCACCCCCCTACACACACCCCTTTTCCCCTCTGACCAATTTTGCACTTAACATTCTCTTTTATCTCTTCTCTATCTGCAGTTGTTCACCTCCTAATCTGACAAAATAATTATATTTGCTGATGGTATTCCTTTCCCCTATTTCTGTATTGTCTAGGATTGTCCAAAACAACGTGTTCAAGTACCTTTTGAAAACGGAGGTGGAGAAGAACAGTGCCTACAAACTAACTTTTTGTTGTCAGAAAACAAAAGAGCATTTGTTGAGAGTGTTGTTTTTGGTAGCGCCTGCATTAGCAGTGACAGGGTTAGCTAGCCACCCCAACCACTGATAATAAGCAATCGGTACACAGATCTAAATCATAATGGATGCTGAGTATGTCCTGTGCAATTGGAAAGACCAGTTGTGGCCAGCAAAGGTTTTGTCCAGTTATGAAACGTCACCAAACAGTAAGAGAAAAAAGACATTTTCTCTAGAAGTTCAAATACTCTCACTAGAAGAAAAAATTATAGTAGATAGCACAGAAACAAAGCTCCTAAACAAATCTCAGATTGAAGCCATTGCCTCCTCACTAGCAGTGCAGTCAGAGGCCGGTGCTTCACCTAGGGATGAGACAGCCTATGAAAGAGCACTTAAAGTGGCACTGGATATTCTGAATGAGAGACCAAATTTGAGTGAAGCAAGCATTTCAGGTGCAGAAGAGACTGCTACTCTGGCTGAAAATGCGCCACAAAAGCTGTCGGATTCACCGCCTCAGAAGAAGTATCGGAAGCATGAAGGAGACTTACCGAAATACCTCGAGGAAAGTGAAAACCTGCCATCTTTGTTAGTATCTCCAGAGAATGATTCCCTGGCAGATGATAAATCACAGGTGCACACAACCAGCAGTATTATTCCAGGGGAAATGGAAACAAAGCCATTGCTAGACTCTAGCTGGGGCCAGACTTTCCCTTCACGTTCCGAAGATGAAGATGAAAAAGAAGACAAGAAAAAGATTGATATTTCACTTATGCCCATTCATTCCACAGTCAAAGAGGAGGATGCATATGCTAAAGAAGAGAAATGTCTTCCAGATCTGCCATCAGATACTCTCTTTACACCCAAAGCTTTGAAAGAGGAGCCACAAGACGTGTGCCCAGGGCCCCTACCTGTTTCCTCTGAATGTTCTAGTTTCTCAGAGAATATTGAAGATCCAGGTGAAGGTCCTTCTAATCCGAATCCATGCTTAGAGCCCAGCCAGAATCAGCCTTGTGTAGAACCTGAGGTGGGTGCTACAACATCCACTGGGAGTTGTTCATGGGAAGACCAGGTCTCTGCTAGTGCCCCTAACCCTGCCCTGGCCTGTTCACTTGTTGTGAATAGAGAAAGGAGTCTTGAGAGACTGGATTTTGATGATCTTGAGGCATTTCAATCTTCTGACAAATCACTGCACCTGAATTCTATCATTGATTCCATACTAGCTGACGACGAGGAAGAAGAAGAACTTCCACGCTTCGTTTTTCAATATGAGAAACGTTCCTTTGAAACAGGAATGATAGTCTGGTTTAAATATCAAAAATATCCTTATTGGCCAGCAGTGGTAAAAAGCATCAGGCGAAAAGAAAGGAAAGCAAGTGTGCTTTTCGTTGAGGCAAACATGACTCCTGAAAAGAAAGGCGTGAGAGTATCCTTCAGAAGATTAAAGAAATTTGACTGTAAAGAGAAGCAAACACTAGTGGATAAAGCCAGGGAAGATTACAGCGAAAGTATTGACTGGTGCATCTCACTGATTTGTGACTACAGAGTTCGAATAGGTTGTGGTTCTTTCGCAGGCTCTTTCTTTGAGTATTATGCTGCTGATATTAGCTATCCAGTTAGGAAAGTAGTCAAACAGGAGACCTTCCGGAATATATTTCCAAAGCTGTATAATGAAGATGCTGTGGAACACATGACTGTGACTTCCCAGACCAAGAAAATGTCCTTCCAGAAAATTCTTCCTGACCGAATGAAGGCTGCACGAGACCGAGCCAACAAAAACCTTGTGGACTTCATTGTGAATGCAAAGGGAACAGAAGACCATCTTCAGTCCATTTTAAATGGCACAAAAGGATCCAGATGGCTGAAATCATTTTTGAATGCAAAGAGATTCTCGCCCTGTATTGAAACATACTTTGAGGATGACGATCAGTTGGATGAAGTGGTGAAATATTTACAAGGAGTCTGCAATCAAGTAGATGAAAAAATGATGACTCTCATAAAACATGATAAAATTAAATTTGTTCTGGAAGTCCTTCTACCAGAAGCAATTATTTGTTCAATCTCAGCTGTTGATGGGTTAGATTACAAGGCAGCAGAAGCAAAGTATCTAAAAGGACCATCTCTAGGCTATAGGGAAAGAGAATTATTTGATTCAAAAATCTTATTTGAAAAGAGACGGAAACCATTAACAAAGGAAGCTCATTAAATCTCCTGAGAGTCCAAATCATAACAATATGCTTTCATAGATATTATTTCTTTGAAAAATCTATGAAAATTCTCTACATTTCTGAGAACTGGAGACTTTGAGTAACGTGTTTTTTAATTTTTATCTCTGGGATCTGTGGGTATCATTACATCTTCACTTTCTTTGGTTATGCTTTCTCAAAGTCAATTTTGCCAGCATTTCAGCAATTTTGCTTTTCCATACATTTTTAGAATGCATAGTGCATAAATGAGTTTTAAGGGAAAGTACTATTTGGTTTTATGATATTTTTGTTTCTATGCTGTATAGGTAAATACAATGTGCACAGTCATTTTAATATTAAAATTGCACTGGTATTAGATATTAAGCAAGATAATTAGAAAAATGTCTAAGAAACAGCACTTATATATTTTTTGCTTTTTATAAGATATTCAGTTTTCTCTTAAGATAGTTGAATTATTTTTATTGCTATGGCTATTTATTTTTGGAAAAAAATCTCTGAGACCTAGAACCAAAGATAGATAAGCTTTGCTATATATTATAATTAACTAGAATTGCTTTTGCAAAAAAATCTGAAATACAAAAAAATGAATTATTTGCATGTAGTCTATACATGTGTGAATAACATCTCAGCATGCAGAAAATAATTCTGACAGCCTTGAAACTTGAGCAGGATTGTTCATTCTACACTTCCCTGAAATTCCATTTTGGGGAGTCTCTCCTTCAAAGGCTAAACACTTTGTTGAAACGGACAGGCTCCTGGCTGTCTCCATAACTATGAGTGGATCTTCTCAATGTAGTTCTCTGACCACATGTAGAAGGCAGCTAGAGTCATTGTATTCAGGACCTGGCCAACCTAGTTATGTGAGCCAGGGTGACTGCTTATGAGCCCATCTAGTTTTATATAAACTGTAGAAAAAGCAAGTGCCATGTTCCAAGTCTTTTATCTCCAAATATGTCTCAAACCAAGCAAGCTTTTTTATCTGGCTTCTCCATAGAATAGTTCCAACTCGTTCCAATAATGTAAACACCAACTTATAAATCATTCCACACTACTAGCAGTTGTAGACGGACCAGAATGTGGGAACTTAGAATAAAGTCACAGAAAATGCCTTCATTTGAATAAATGTGACAGTTTTCCAAATATGGTTAAATATAAACCATTAAAATCTGAAGCCAATGGATCATTTATTTTTGCTTGAAACAGACTTTTGTGAGAATAAATGTTAGGAAAGCTAGTTTATTTTAAAAACTTGATGGTAAAAGAAATGCTGAAGGCTTAACATGCACCTGTCTTTACTTTGACCACTTATAATGAGACATCTGTCACTTTGGGGCTCTTTTTATGTGTTCAAATGGCTACATGTTTATGTGAAATTTATAAAAGTTTGATGTTTTGACTTTCAATAAAATCATTATATTCTTCACTTTGTATGTGCACGTCATGCTTCAGATATTGCAGCTACCTAAGAGATGTTTGTGTAAGTTTGAATACACACACACACACACAAACACACAAATTGTTTGGAATGTTTGTTTTCTGTAGTTCCCATTATTTTAACACGCAATATAAATTACCATCCTGGGGCTGGCGCTGTGGTGTAGCGGGTAGAGCCGCTGCCTGCAGTGCTGGTTTCTTATATGGGCACCGGTTTGGGTCCTGGCTGTTCCACTTCCGATCCAGCTCTTTGCTATGGCCTGGGAAAGCAGTAGACGATGGCCCAAGTCCTTGGGCCCCTGCACCTGCATGGGAGATCCGGAAGAAGCTCCTGGCTCCTGGCTTTGGATCGGCGCAGCTCTGGCCGTTGTGGCCATCTGGGGAGTGAACCAGCAGATGGAAGACCTCTCCTCTCTCTCTGTCTCTCTGCTTGTCCTTTTCTCTCTGTGTAACTGTGACTTTCAAGTTAAAATAAATATTTAAAAAATAAATAAATAAATATATATATATATATAAATTACCATCCTAAACAAATGTTCACATAGAAGTATTTGTATCAGGCTCTCTTTTATGGACACCCAGGCTAAGACAACTAGCAGTAAATATATACATACATATGATAAAATATAAGTAGGCGCTACTGTATCAATATGTATTAAACATTTAAACATTCATATGTACAAAGTATTAAAAGTTAGTAAATTTCCTATTCTGGATAACAGTTACACACATTTCCCCCGTCTCTCCTGCTAAAATCAGTAACCTACATTTTTACCTTATGGACCTAAGGAATGAAACCCACACTAAATCAAAAACAGGCAGAAGAAAGAAAATAAACAATAGAAATCAATAAAGCTGAAAATAATAAAATAATAAGTCAATGAAACCTAAAGCTTGTTCTTTGTAAAGATCAATAAATTTGATAAGGTCTTAGCCAAAGCAATCAAGAAAAATAGAAAACACAAGTTAACAATATCAGGACATAACTAGTAGTCCCATGACCATTAAAAGAATATTATAATACTATTGGTGGTACTTTGCATACAAATCTAATAGCTTAGATGATCTGGACCAATTCGTCAAATATTTTCAAAGGAAAATACCATTTTATTTTCTAATATTTCTATTGACTAATATTTTAATATGTTTCACATTCATTTTTTCTTTTACACAAAACAGTGATGGTCAGATATCAAACAAGTGTTCTGGGGGGTACAGGGTGTGAAGGTCCCCAAATTCTTTTCTAGGCAAGAGTGATGAATTCAAAACAGAAACATAAAGTGCAAGAATGAGAGCAGGGTTTATTTAAAGAGATTAATGAGAGAGTACACACTCAAGACAGAAGTACAGACAGGCTCTTTCCAAAGGAGAGGGGCAACTGCTGGTGCTGCTGCTGCTGTCCCCACTGAAGTTTGAGTTGTCCCTTTATGGGGTGGAGTGTGGTGCCCTAGCAGAATATACAAACAGGGGCAAAGGTCGGGCAGGGCTTTAGTGCATGTAGTGATCTCTGGGAAGGTTTCATGGCATCTCCATGAGGACATGAGGACATCATCATGGCATCTTGTACATGATGGAGAAAGTGAGGCTTAAGTGCATCATGGGAAAGGGGGATCAACCCTGCAGCCATGTCGGATTAGCATGGAAGGGGATGGGGTATTAGAGGAGCAGAGCTGCAGCAAGAAGCCTGCTGGGCTCTTTCTCCTTTGTTCACTATCTAACTCCCTGTGCCGCCATTATCAGCAAATGCAATTTAAATTTTTTAATGTATTTCTCTCAGAAATACAAATTGAATATTTTCTTCTTTTTTGCTTCAGTGATATGAACGATTGCATCTCCTCTTAAGATAATTCCTGAATTTCCCTATTATGCCTAATTACTTTTGGAATAATAGGTTTGAAACATCAAACCAATGACAGAGACCCTTGCTTATGCATTATCATTAGCTTCAGTTGTTTTTGCAAAAACAAAAAATCTACAATTAGAAGACAAAATTAATGCATTATCTATATCCAGTCTATATGTCTGTGAATAAATCTGTTATTTTGGCAGCCTTGAGAAAGACTGTTCATGCTACACTTCCCTTAAATTCCATTTTGAGGAGTATCCATTCTTCAATAGTTGAATGATGATTTTTTAAAAACATATAGGCTTTTGGCTCTCTTCCTGTCAGTGAAGGGATCCTTGTAACACAGCCATCTGCTCCCACGTAGAAGGCAGCTAATGTCATTGTATTACCAATTTGTCTACTCAAAACACACAAATTCAGGCTGACTGCTTAAGATCACATGTAGTTTGGAATAAAAAGCAGAAAAGGCAAGAACCTTGTTCTGAGTCTTTCGTCTCCAAATATATATTATTTGTCTCAAACCAAGGAAGAGTTATCATGGCTTATTGATAGAATAATTTTCACTGATCCGAACAATATAAATTCTGATTGGTTAATCATTAGAAATTGCTAGAACAACAAGATAGGCAAGAATCTGGAAATTGGAAGTTGGTCACAAAATAATTCCTCATTTAGCTAAATGGTGATTTTCTAAAAATTGTTAAATATATACAATTGCGGGCCAGCATTGTGGCATATGGCTGCTCCACTTCTGATCCAGCTCTCTGCTATGGCCTGGGAAAGCAGCAGACGATGGCCTAAATCTTGGGCCTCTGCACCCGCATGGGAGACCTAGAAGAAGCTCCCGGCTCCTGGCTTTGGATCGGCACAGCTCTGGCTGTTGCGGCCATCTGGTGAGTGAACCAATGAATGGAAGACCTCTCTCTCTCTCTCTCTCTCTCTCTCTCTCTCTCTCTGCATCTCCTCTCTCTGTGTAACTCTGACTTTCAAATAAATAAATAAATCATATATATATATATAATATATATATATATATATATATATATATGGGCCAGCCGTGTGGCACAGTGGGTTAACGCCCTGGCCTGAAACGCCAGCATCCCATGTGGGCGCTGGTTTGAGACCCAGCTGCTCCAATTCTGGTCCAGCTCTCTGCTATGGCCTGGGAAAGCAGTAGAAGATGGCTCAAGTCCTTGGGCCCCTGCACCCACGTGGGAGACCCGGAAGAGGCTCCTGGCTCCTGGCTTTGGATCAGCATAGCTCTGGCTGTTGTGGCCAATTGGGGAGTGAACCATCGGATGGAAGACCTCTCTCTCTCTCTCTCTCTCTCTCTCTCTGCATCTCCTCTCTCTGTGTAACTCTGACTTTCAAATAAATAAACAAATCTTTAAAATATATATATATATATACAATTAAGGTTGAAATTTGAATCTGATGAATTGTTTATTCTAACATGCAACAAGACTTTCATGATAGTAAATGTTATAAAAGTTAAATTTTCTAAAGATGTATTTATTTGAAAGGCAGAGAGAGAAAGAGAGAGAGAGAGAGATTTTCCATCCGCTGGTTCCCTCCCCAAATGGCTGCAACACCATGCACTGGCCCAAACTGAAACCAAGAGCCTAGAACTCCATCTGGGTCTCCCACATGGATGGAAGAGCCAAAGTATTTGGGCCATATTCTGCAGCCTTCCCAAGGAACTGAATGGGGAATACAGAAGCAGGGACTGGAGCTGGTGCTCTGACAAGGGATGCAGGTATCACAGGCTTAACCCACTGCACCACAGTGACAGCCCCAAGACCTCTTTCTTAATATCCTCTTCACTTTTTAGGAAAAAATCATATTGCATTTCCTGTTGGATGGGTGGTTACCTATTTTTCTTTCATTTAGTAAGTTTACATTTTAAGAGGAAGACAGATGTTCAGGTAATTTCAAATAAAAATTATAATACATTATATACATTTGCAATGTTGATTTCAATGTGTGATGTAGAAATTTTAAAAAATTGTTTATTTAAGTGGAGCCACTGAAAATGTGGAGTAGGGAATTATCAAGGAGCTGTCAATTCCCCAGAGAAATGAATATACTGGTGAGAGCTGTCAGAATCAACACTCTTGGTATTTTGCAATCTTACCAAAAAGATAATGGCAGCAATCCAAATGTCCATGGATGCGTGAGTGCACAACCAAAATGTGACATATATGTAAAATGAAATACTACTCAGCCTTAAAAAGAGAGAGGAAATCCTGTCATATGCTGTACGGTAGGGGAAATAATCCAGTCACAAAAGACAAATGCTTAGATGACTTCATTTAAATGAGTGTTTCAAGCAGTCAGATTCCGAGGTAGGCATTTGGTGCAGCAGTTAAGACACTGCTTGGGACATCTGCATTTCACGTCAGAGTGCCTGGGTTTGCATCTTGGCTGCACTCTTGATTTCAGCTTCCTGCTATGTCCCCTGGGAGGCAGCCAGGTGATGGCTGAAGAACTTGAGTCCTTGCCACCTATGTGAGAGATCCAGACTGAATGCTTGGCTTCCAGCTTGGCCAGGCCCAGCCCTGGCTGTTGCAGACCTTTGGATAGTGAATCAGCAGGTGGAAGATGTTTTTCTTGCTGCCTTGCAGATGAAATTGAATTAGTCAAATTCAAAGAAACAGAAAGGAGACTGAGGGAGGGAGAAAGGGGATGTCTTACGAAAATAGATGAAGAGCTTCAAATTGACAAGATGTTGGGTCACAAAATAAGTCTTAATAAGTGTAAAAAGATTAACATCACAAAAAGTATGTTCTCTGATCACAAAGTAATATTAGTACAAATTGAAAGCAGAAGTAAAACAGGAAAATTTATATATATATATATATATATATATATGGAAATTTTACAACGCACTCTTAATGGGTTAAAGAAGAAATCTCAAAGAAAATTTAAAAATCACTTGAGATGAGTGAAAGCAAAATACAGCATGCCAGGTTTATGAGATGCAGAGAATGCATGGTTCAGAGAAAATAACTATTCTGGACCATAATAAAATAAACACCAAACCAATAATCTAACTTCATGCTTTAAAGAATCAGAAAAAGAAGAGCAAAATAAATTTGAAGTTAGCAGAGAGAACAAAATAATAATAATTACAGCAGAGATAAAATAGAGAAAGAACAACAGAAAAAAAGCAAGAAAACAAAAATAAATTATTTGAAATGATCAACAGCAATTGATAAACCTTGTAATAGACTAAGAAAAATAGAAGATGAAAATTACTAAAATCAGAACTAAAGTGCATGAATTACTACTGACCCTACACAAATAAGAAATATACAATATTATGAATAATTGGATGTCAACAAATTGTATCTTTTATATGAAATGGAGAAATTCCTAGAAATACACAAATCCTCAAAACTTATTCAGGAAAAAATAGAAAATGCATAATCCTGTAAGAGATTTAATCAGTAATCAAGAATCTCCCAAGGAAGACAAGCCCAAGACCAGATGACTTCACTAGTGAATTTCACCAAAAATCTAAAAAGGAATGAAAGTCTATCCTCCTTAGAATATTTTCAAAAATATAGGAGGAAGGAAATTTTTCTTGCTCATTTAATGAGACCATGGATGTACCTGATCCAAAAGCCAGACAAACATAATACATGAAAAGAAAATTGTGAACCAATATCTCTCATCTATACATATGCAGAAATACTAAATAAGATACTAGCAAGCCAAATATAACAGTGACTTTAAAAGATTATTCAGAAGTAATAGGGACTTATCCAGGAATTCAAGGGTGGTTCAACATACAAATATCAAACAACGTAATACACCATTCATGGTACATTAAGCATGTGATTATAAATTGAAAGTATGTTGGATTAGGGCAAGATGGCGGAATAGGAAGGCAGCACACTGCTAGTCTGGGGAGAGACAGTTTAATAAAAGTGGAGATACTGCAGGTTCAAAGAAGAGTAGGGGAATAAACAGCAGAGGAAACTCTTTCGGAACTAGTGATTCACAGTGGACCTTCGAGGAGAGCGTGGGAGCCCACAGTTCGGGACACCAGCGGCAGACTCAACGCACTAGCGCTGGAATGCGAGGTGAGCCAAACCTCAATAGCCCGAGACACCAGCAGGGAAGCGGAAAGAGGAGACTAGAGCGAACAAGGCTTGAAACCCTGTGGGGAAAAGTTCACCAGGCTAACTAGAAGAGAGAGAGAGAGAGAAAGAAAAAAGTGACCGATACAGACACGAGTTTCTCTCTCTCCGCCCACCTCTCAAAGGTGAGCAAGACAAAGAGCAGGCGCCATTTTGGACATACGTCATAAGCAGGGCGACCTCAGGTCTGCACCGGCCCTGAGCCTAGCAGAAAAACCTAACTCTGGGCTTGGGGGTGAAATAACAGGAGATTAGAACCTAATAAATGTGTGGTGCTAATGAACTGAGACTGTGAAAAAAGAGACGGTGGGGGAGAGAACTCTCGGAATTCACCACGTGAGTACTCTCCAGAGACGCTACAGTTCGGTAGCCTTGGTAGCCCAGTGGTGAGACTGCAGGAGAATTTGAAACCACACTGAAGGCCGCAGAGATTCCCTCTGTGGTCCTTGGGAAAGAGTTTCCGATCTCTGGCTCCTGTGGGTATATCATTTGCCTGCTAACAACCCCCAATTCCATTCAGCTGTGAGGAATTACTTCCCAATTGAATCAAAAATAAAGAAAGAAACAGAGAGAGATTTACCACCCCTAACCTGGGAATGTCACCTTTGGCACACCCTCAACCCTGAGGAACCAAACAGAGCTCTCAGGCCACACCCATCTAAAGCCTCTAAGGCTCCATTGAAAGCAGACAGTCCACTTATCTAGAGTCATAGTATAACAAGAAAAAACACCACAGTGAAGAAACCAATATGCCAAACAACAAACACAAAAACCGAGGTAACAAGAACAAGGAAGACACTATGACACCCCCAAATGAAAAAGACACCCCAATTCAAGATTATGAAGATGATGAGATAGAAGAGATGCAAGAAGCAGATCTCAAAAAATTGATAAGAACACTAAGAAGTACTCAAAAACAAATTCTTGAACTACAGAAATCCTTAATGGACAAGGTAGAAAATCTCTCTCGTGAAAATGAAATATTAAGGAGAAATCAAGCTGAAATGAAACAACTAGTAGAACATGAAACTGTGATAGTGATGAGAAATCATAATGAAGTGAAGAATTCAATAGATCAAATGAAAAACACATTAGAGAGCCTTACAAACAGAATGGGTGAGGCAGAAGAGAGAATATCGGACTTAGAAGACAGAGCACAGGAAACTATACAGTCAAACCAAAGAAAAGAAGAGGAAATTAGAAATCTAAAAAATATTGTTGGGAATCTACAGGATACTATTAAAAAACCCAACATTCGAGTTCTAGGAGTTCCTGAAGGCATGGAGAGGGAGAAAGGATTAGAATGCCTTTTTAGCGAGATAATAACAGAAAATTTCCCAGTTTTGGAGAAGGACAGAGAAATCCTAGTACAGGAAGCTCATAGAACCCCTAGTAAACATGACCAAAAGAGATCCTCATCACGACACATTGTAATTAAACTCACCACAGTGAAACAGAAAGAAAAGATCCTAAAATGTGCAAGAGAGAAATGTCAGATTACTCTCAGAGGATCTCCAATTAGACTCACGGCAGACTTCTCATCAGAAACCCTACAAGCTAGAAGGGAATGGCGAGACATAGCCCAGGTACTAAGAGAGAAAAACTGCCAGCCCAGAATATTATATCCTGCAAAGCTCTCATTTGTGAATGAAGGTGAAATAAAGACCTTTCATTGCAAACAGAAATTGAAAGAATTTGTTGCCACTCGTCCAGCCCTGCAAAAGATGCTTAAAGATGTGTTACACACAGAAACACGGAAACACGGACATTAACATGAAGGAAGGTAAACGAAGGGAACCTCACAGCAAAAGATCACAGGGAATTCAAAGCATACATTTGGATAAAGAAATTATGGGATATGTACTCTATAGAATACTATACAGCAGTCAAAAACAATGAAATCGGTCATTTGCAACAAGATGGAGGAATCTGGAAAACATCATTCTGAGTGAATTAAGCCAGTCCCAAAGGGACAAATATCATATGTTCTCCCTGATCGGTGACAACTAAAGGTGAAACGTTTAGTTCACCTTTAGTTTCACCAAAGGTGAAACCTATTGAAGTGAAATGGACACTATGAGAAACAGTAACTTGATCAGCTCCTGTGCTGACTCTTGTTGTACAATGTAATACTTTATCCATTTTAGTATTTTTTTTATTCTAGTACTATTGGTTGAACTCTGTAATTAACAAACAATTATTCTTAGGTGTTTAAATTTTAACTGAAATGGGATCCCTGTGAAATATAAGAGTGGGAATAAGAGAGGGAGGAGATGTACAATTTGGGACATGCTCAATCAGTCGTGCCCCAAATGATGGAGTTAGAAACGCACCAGGGAATTCCAATACAATCCCATCAAGGTGGCATGTACCAAGGCCATCTCACTAGTCCAAGTGATCAATTTCAGTTCACAATTGATCACACTGATAGGTCTGAGAGTCAAAGGGATGACACAAACAAGACTAGTGTCTGCTAATACTAACTGATAGAATCAAAAAGGGAGAGAATGATCCAACATGGGAAGCGAGATACACAGCAGACTCATAGAATGGCAGATGTCCTAAATAGCACTCTGGCCTCAGAATCAGCCCTTAAGGCATTCGGATATGGCTTAAGAGCCCATGAGAGTATTTTAGGCATGGAAAGCCAAGACACTCTGGAAAAAAAAGAAGACCTAAATGCAAGATCTCTGTGAGTGAGATCCCAGTGTAAAGAATGGGGCCATCAAAGAAGGAGGTACCTTTCTCTGAAGGGAGGAGAGAACCTCCACTTTGACTATGACCCTGTCGGAATAAGATTGAAGTCAGCGAACCCTAAAGGCTTCCATAGCCTCGGCAACTCATGACTAGAGCCTAGGGAGATTACTGACGCCATAAACAAGAGTGTCAAATTGTTAAATCAACTTCAGGAGTCACTTTGTGCTTACATCTCATGTGGGATCTGTCCTTAATGTGTTGTCCAATGTGAAGTAATGCTATAACTAGTACTGAAACAGTATTTTTACACTTTGTGTTTCTGTGTGGGTGCAAACTGATGAAATCTTTACTTAGTATATACTGAATCAATCTTCTGTATATAAAGATAATTAAAAATGAAAAGAAATCTTGGTGTTAAATTGGAAATTGCATAGAAAATTAATCAATTAAAAATATATCATGTAGGATCTCTGTCCTTAATGTGCTATACATTGTGAATTAATACTATAACTAGTACTCCAACAGTGTTTTCACTTTGTGTTGCTATGTGAGGGCAAACTGTTGAAATCTTTACTTAATATATACTAAACTGATCTTCTATATATAAAGAGAATTGAAAATGAATCTTGATGTGAATACAAGGGGAGAGGGAGTGGGAAAGGGGAGGGTTGTGGGTGGGAGGGAAGTTATGGGGGGGAAGCCATTGTAATATATAAGCTGTATTTTGGAAATTTATATTCTTTAAATAAAAGCGTTATAAAAAAAATTGAAAGTATGTTAGCCAGCGCCGCGGCTCACTAGGCTAATCCTCTGCCTTGTGGCACCAGCACACCGGGTTCTAGTCCCGGTCGGGGCGCCGGATTCTGTCCCGGTTGCCCCTCTTCCAGGCCAGCTCTCTGCTGTGACCCGGGAGTGCAGTGAAGGATGAAGGATGGCCCAAGTGCTTGGGCCCTGCACCCCATGGGAGACCAGGAGAAGCACCTGGCTCCTGCCATCGGATCAGTGCGGTGTGCCAGCCACAGCGCATCAGCCGCAGCGGCCATTGGAGGGTGAACCAACGACAAAGGAAGACCTTTCTCTCTGTCTCTCTCTCTCACTGTCCACTCTGCCTGTCAAAAAAAAAAAAGTATGTTGTTGCCAAAATTAAAGGAAGAAAAAAGAAAGGAAGGAGGGGGGCCTGAGGGAAGGGAGCATAGATATTTTCTTAGAATTGTATCTGTGAATTACATGAAATTCTTTATATTAAAACAAAAAAAAAGTTTTCAAAAAAAATAAAATGGAGGGACAAAAACACACGACACATGATCATTTCTATTGACGTAGCAATATCATCTGTCAACTTCCACTATCCTTTATATTTTTAAAATATTTATTCATTTTTTTAAAAAGTTTATTTCATTTATTTGAAAGACAGAGTTACAGAGAGAGGTAGAGAGAGAGAGAGAGAGAGAGAGGTGTCTTCCATTCGCTGGTTCACTCCCTGGATGGCCACAACAGCTGGAGCTGCACTGATCCGCAGCCAGGAGCCAGGAGCTTCTTCTGGATCTCCCATGCAGGTGCAGGGGCCCAAGGACTTGGGCCATCTTCTACTGCTTTCCCAGGCCATAGCAGAGAGCTGGATTAGAAGAGGAGCACCTTGGACTCGAACCGGTACCCATGTGGGATACCGACACTTCAGGCCTGGGCTTTAACCCGCTGCACCACAGTGCTGGCCATATTAATTTTTATTTTTAAGAAAGGCAGACAGAGAGAAAGAGATCCAAAGATCTTCCATTCACTGGTTCATTCCTCAAATGCCAACAACAGGCTGAGCCAGGTTGAAACCAGGAACCAGGAATTCCATTCAGGTTTTCCAGATGGCTGACAAGCACTCACTTGAGTCACCATCTTCTGCTTCCTAAGTATATTAACATAAAGCTGGATAAGAAGGCTGAGGCAGGACTCACTACCAGGCACTCTGTATTGGATGCAGGCATCCCGAGTGGTGTCCTAACTCACTGTACCACAGTGCCCACTCCTACAACACTGTTTCATGACAAGAATACTCAACAGGGGCCGGCGCTGTAGCGGGTAAAGCCACCATCTTTAATGCTGGCGTCCCATATGGGTGCCAGTTCAAGTTCTGGCTGCCCCACTTCAACTGCTCTCTGCTAATGATCCTGGGAAAGCAGCGGAAGATGGTCCAAGTCCTTGGGCCCTGATCCCATGTGGGAAACCCAGAAGAAGCACCTGGCTCCTGGCTTCAGATCAGCTCAGCTCCAGCCGTGTGGCCATTTGGGGAGTGAACCAGTGGATGGAACGTTTCTCTGTCTTTCCCTCTCACTGTCTGTTAACTCTAGCTCTCAAATAAATAAATAAATAAATATTTAAGAAAAAAAGAAAACATTCAGCAATCTAGGGCTACACAGCAAAGGAAGCAATAGAGTAAAGAGACAACCTATGGAATGGAAGAGCATGTTTATAAACCTTACATATGAAATCATGTTCTCTGCAAACAGTGAGTTTGACTTTCTCCTTTCCCAGTTGGATGCACTTTATTTCTTTCTGTTGCTTACTTGCTCTAGTTAAGACTTTCAGTGCTACCCTGAATAAAATTGGTAAAAGTGGGCATCCTTGTCATGTTCCAGATCTTGGAGAGAAAGCCTTCCTTTTTTCCCTCATTCAATATGATGTTGGCCGTTGGTTTGTTATGTATGCCCTTTATTATTTTTCAGGTATGTTTCTTTTATACCCGATTTGGTGAGGTAGTTTTTTAATCATTAAGAGATGTTGAATTTTATCAAATGCCTTTTCTGTATTTATTGAAATGATCATACAGTTTTTGTCCTTCGTTCTGCTGATGTGATGTATCACATTTATTGATTTTTGTATATTGTATCATTGTTGCATCCCTGAGATCAATCCTACTTGATCATGGTAAGTCATCTTTTTAATGTGCTATGGGATTTGATTTGCTAGTATTTCGCTGAGGATATTTGCATTGGAGTTTATCAAGGATATTCACCTGTAGCCTTCTTTTTTGTTGTTTCTTGTCTGGTTTTGGTATCAAGATAATAATGCTGGCCAAGCATTCCCTCCTCTCTTTTTTGAAATAATTTAAGAAAGTTGGTATTAATTCTTAAAAGAATGATGGAAGACAACAACGAAGCCATGCTGGTTTTTTCATTGATGAAAAAAAATTTTTATTGCTGATTCAGTCTTACTATTCATCATTAGTCTGTTCAGGTATTAGGCTTCCTCTTGATTCAATATTGGTAAGGTGCATGTTTCCAGTAATTCGTCCATTTCTTCCCTCCTAGCCTTTCTTTTTCTCTATCCTATAGGCTTTAGTATGTTGTGTTTACATTTTCATTCATTTCAGTAACTTTTTAAATTGCCCCCTTGATTTCTTCATTGGCCCATTTGTTGTTCAGGAGTTAGTTGTTTCATTTCCATGCATTCAGAAAAATAACCAACATTATTTCTATTTTAAATTTGTTGAGACTTGTTTTAAGACCTACCAAATGATCTATCCTGGAATATATTTCATTTGCTATTGAGAAGAATGTGTATTTCATAGGTGTTGGATGGAAAGTTCTGTAGATGTCTGTTAGGTCCATTTAACCTAGGGTGCAATTTTACTCCATTATTTAACTCCATTATTTCTTTGTTGATTTTAAGTTAAAACATGAGCAAGTTTTGGGGATATAATCTATGGCATAGGTGGTGAGGAATGTGTTAATTATTTTGATTGTGGTAATCATTACACAATGCATGCTTATATCAAATAATTATATAGTATACCTTGAAGATATACAATCTTTATTTGGCAGGTAAATATTAAAAAATAAGCCACTTCATAGTGCTCTGGTACAAAACAACACAAGACAGAAGATGAATAGGAGGTTGCAACAGTACAAATTGTATTGTTCCCTAGCAGTGGTGAAATCTACAGATACAATAGATAATATATTCACAGGTAGGTGTTTAACATATGTGCTATGTTAAAATTAATTTAATTTCCAATTTAGCTCCCTTTTAATGGCCTAGAAAAACAGCAAAGTATGCCCCAAGTTGTTGGACCCCTGCATCCATGTGGGAGACCCCAAAGAAGCTCCTGGCTTTGGATTGACCCAGCTCTAGCCATGTGGCCATTTGGGGAGTGAATCTTTTTTTTTAAACAAAGAAAAGGTAAACACACAGATAGTCTCGTGATACACAGTTACTGTAGTTAGAGAAACAAGATGCAGTAGGACACAGCTCTACTTCCTATCAACATGCACAGAAAGCATCCCTCCCTTTGCTTGTGGTAGTCAAGGGACTTAAAAGCAGTAAGTACCCATGTGAAATTTCCTAGACTCCACAGGGCATGTGCCAAGAAAGTCCAGAAATATACCTGTATGGTAAATGAGTGAATGTTCTCAATATTTTTAGTGAGGTTAAAATGGAGAAGGAAACCAAGACACACATTCTGTCCTTTAGACTTAAACACAGAAGATAAATATTTTTGCGAGATTGATGAGATTTGCAAATAAAATTACATGGCACCAAGTTAAATTTGAATTTCAAATATGCACAAAATATTGCATAGGACATACTTGTACTTAAAAATTCTGTGTGTCTGAAATGCAAATTTATTTACATATTCTGTATTTTTTTTCTGAGAACCCTCATACTGGAGTCATCCATAGTTGTGATGTGTATGGGCTTGAGTCTTAGCTTTGTTACTTTTAGTACAGATTTTCTGTTTCCTAGTCTCTTCTTTTTGTACCAATTCAGTCATTTAAAGTTACAAGGGCTTTCTGGAATCTCCAATTTTTCAGGTTATAGGGAAAGAAGGGGTAAAAGGCAATAATTAAAAGAAAGTAGGCATGTTGAACTGTGTACTAATTGTAAAAGAAAGTAGGCGTGGGAACTGCTAAAGGGACAATTAAATTTAGAGGATTCTCCTGTAGCCACAGTTCAGTGTATTTAAGTTCCCTATGTAAGATCATACAGTATGAATATTTTGACCATTATGTTCAGAGATCCTTCGTCATACATAAACATTTCATTTCAATAGGCAGTCACCCTATTTAGGTCTAGCTTACAGATTCTGCCCAATTTTGTGACCTTTAGTTCAAAAAGCAATGTAGCTGGCCAGCGCCGTGGCTCAACAGGCTAATCCTCCGCCTTGCAGCGCCGGCACACAGGGTTCTAGTCCTGGTCAGGGCGCCAGATTCTGTCCCGGTTGCCCCTCTTCCAGGCCAGCCCTCTGCTGTGGTCCGGGAGTGCAGTGGAGGATGGCCCAAGTGCTTGGGCCCTGCACCCCATGGGAGACCAGGAGAAGCACCTGGCTCCTGGCTTCGGATCAGCACGGTGCACCGGCCACAGCGCGCCAGCCGCAGCGGCCATTGGAGGGTAAACCAACGGCAAAGGAAGACCTTTCTCTCTGTCTCTCTCTCTCACTGTCCACTCGCCTGTCAAAAAAATAAAATAAATAAATAAATAAAAATAAAAAAGCAATGTAGCATTCTGAGCCTGAGTCACTGCTATTCTGATTGGCTTTGTTCTGGCTCTACTTTTCTCCCACTTGGTCCCTGCAGGTGCCAGCTGTGCATCCCCAGTCATTGGATAAGAGTTCATCAAACATTGAACCTTGATTACTGATGCTGTGCTGAACCATTCTGCCTCTGCTCCGTGCATTGCCAGCTGGATCCCCGGCTGGGCCCCCTGGCTATGCTGTTACTGTGGACCAGGCCACTACTGTACTGGCTGTTTGTTGGTTAGGGCGGACTGCCCCACGAGGTCTTTACTGGGCTACCTTTTCTCAATTCCTTTGGGCAGAAAGGGCAGACTCTTCTCATGTTCTTTCGTTTGTCTTCCGTGATTGTTGGACTTTCTTGATTCTAGGCCTCTCTGACACCTAAGGAGCAATATATGGGAGACTAAAATAAAGCCCAAGGGTCTCACAGCCATGTCTTTCCTCATGTCTGAGTTCCCTGGCCTGTCGATTTCTTCCTTCCACCTGCGGAGTCCTTTGGTGATTGTTGAGTTTTCCCGTGATATTTAAAGGGAAAGAGCAATAAAAGTGTGTCTATGCCATTTTGTTTCAGAACCAGGTGTCAGGCTATCTTTTCTGGAAACATTTTCTTCATATTTGTCCAAAAATTTAGCAGTATTCTTAACTCAGGTAGCTACTCAGTGGCTGATTTCCCTAATACTGTATCTGGAGGATTGATACTCTCTAAACTTTGTACCCTGTATGTTGTTGTAAAATTACCAAATGTCCTTGAGCATGGTGTCATTACATTCATGAGGAATACTATAATCAAGTTTGCCCATTAGCAACAAAGATCTTAGTGCAGGGAAAATCTAATTCTTATATATCTCTCATTCTTAGGTGCTGCTTTCTCTGAGTCAACTCAAAGTTCAAATTCTAACATTTTTATTCGACCTCAATCATCCTTTGGTTGTACCAGTGCGAGTCATAGGAGCCTGAACCACTGAACTGTGATACAATGCTCTGCCTCTGAGGAGGAATTTCAGGTTCAGTAGAAAGAACATGTTAATCTTGTGAATCATGTCAGCTGGAGTTATTGACTGTTTGCACTAGGTTTTGGGCTGTGTGGAATTTGAGATCCGTTTCAACACAAGCCTCAGTTATTTCAGATTTTCAGGTTATCCTGTCCAGAGACTGAGACCAATTTGGATATGTCTGACAGGAAATCCACAATGATTAACTATTTTCTTTTAAACTTATTTCTTCAAAATTCTTTTATCTTACTCCCATGGTGACATATTTGGAGTTGATAGTATAATCCCTTGTAATATTGCCATTTATTCATTCATTCATTTCAGTGATTCTGAGGTTAAATTTGTACTTGCCAGTTTCTGTGGACAGCTAATGTAAAACTGATTGGTATGCTGATATGTTGGTTTCTATGACGACTGGGACATGCTCTCTAATGGCTAGAGGCAGAAACAATTTGCAAGGATTCTTACAGGCAAAAAGAGAGGCATCCATGCGTATATAACAAGCCTACTGGGGTCTTCCATCACCATATTTCTATCTGTGTGTGTTTGAGGCATTGTGTTATTTTTGTGCAAAAATAGGGTCCAATCTCCCCCTGTAACTTGAGAGAGACTCTCCGTTACTCATGAGAAGAGATGTGAGTAGCTGAGTCACTAGTTACCCATTCAGTTTCCCTGTTTCTGTGTCTCAAAATAGCCTGACACCTGTGCAGGAAGAGCCAAGTTAGCCTTTCAGATTTGGAACTGGATCTTACTGGTGGACACAGAGTAACATTCAGAAGAACAGAAAGAAAGCTAAAGTAATTGCATTATTTTGTAAACACAATATATTCATGTCAATATTATACAATAAAAGTTCCTCTGACAAAATGGGCATTATTTATTAGGGGAAAAAGTGCAATTTGGGGGAAGACTCATATTCTCCTTAAACCGTCCCATATACTCAATGCCAAAATAATTAATTATCAAAAGTTCCTTTTAAGTACAAAAGGCAATACTAAACAGTTTCTAGTGTCATTAAGGTGGCAGAGTAAGTAATATATTTCTACCATGTAAGCGAGGCAAAATTTTGCCTGTACTCTCAGAATTTTCAGCTATATCTAAGGCTCATGTGACACAAGGACCCTCATAAGAAAATGAAGGCTCAAAGAAGTGGCAAAGCCTCAGTGGTATATACAAGTAGCAATGAGGCAAAGCAACTAAATTATATGAGGCGGCTAAAGGAAGATAAGAATTATCTTAACAAGGTCAGTTTGTACAGAACTCCCTGAGCTATGACTCCCTGATGAAGAGTATTCCTATTTTTCTGGTACAGAAAGGGCACATTTCAAATGCAAGTTGTGATCTTTGTTTCCAAGAAGAAAACAGGGAGGTTAGAATGCCCTCTTGCATCTGTTGTTTCCCAAAAGGTTTTAGCTCAAAATAGTTCTTATGTCAAAGCAACGTTTTGTGGTAGCATATTCTACCACTCTTCCATTACATAGGAACATTATGAATCACCTGCATTTTATAATAAAAAAGTTTCTTTATTATCTTTACAAAATAGTCCTCTTTGATGGCTTTTTCCATAGGTTATAAAAAACTCTAAGGAATAGCATAAATTTTGGTGATGTGGATTTGAGATTAAAGTCAACAAAAATGAATTTAAGTCTATGGGTACTGGTGTTCAATGAGGGTCATTTTGGGAAATGTGCCCTTACATAGAACTACAGTTGTATGATGTATCAACCATTCGGGTAAGGGACTATCGAAATATAACTCCCAAGTTAATAATTTTAGAGAGTATATCTATTGATTGGATAACGGAAAACTACATTTTGATCAGTGATTTCATTTCAATCTGAAAGCAATGGTGAAAAACGAGTCATTATTTTTAAAAGTATGGAGATGAAAAACTTCTAGTTTCTGCAGCTTATTGAATAATGTTCCTTAGAACATTATGGATTTATGGGATATGAATTAGGCAAGATTCATACTTGCTCCTTAAATCAATGTGACTTTTATTTAAAACATTATACCAAGTCTTAGGGGGTTTGAGTCCAGATAAATTGTGCTATTTGCATACTTGTGGAAACCCAAGATTTCAGTAATTTGTTAACATAAGTTAAATTTATTTGGTATCATGTATTAATGTTTAAAGAGAAGGCAAGAGGGATGGAGGAACAAGGAGATAGGGACAACACACACAAGAAGAGTAAGGAGACAGGGAAGGAGAAACAGACGAAGGCAGGGGCAACAGAGTATATGAAATGAATGAGATAACTGGCTATAGAAAATGAAATGAAATATCTGGGTTTATACACGAACCTTGTATTAAAAGCTATAAGGGACTCCTGGGAGATGTGATTGTAATTTGGATGTTTTAAAGTTTACAGTATTTTACAATTATTTATTTATGTTGAACATGAATAATTTTTATCAGAAAAATTTATAATTTGAGGATGTATAAAAAATGCACCATTAACCCGAGTCACACTTTCTAAGAGACATGCACATACAAGCATTTATTTTAAAATGTGCTACAGAGGAGCCGGCACTATGGCGTAGCAGGTAGAGCCACTGCCTGCAGTGCCGACATCCCATATGGGCACTGGTTCGAGATCCGGCTGCTCCATTTCCAATCCAGCTCTCTGCTAAGGCCTAGGAAAGCAGTAGAAGATGGCCCAAGTCCTTAGGCCCCTACACTGTCCTGGGAGACCTGGAAGAAGCTCCTGGCTCCTGGCTTCAGATCGGTGCAGTTCTGGCCGTTGCAGCCATCTGAGGAGTGAACCTGTGGATAGAAGATCTTTCTTTCTCTTTCTCTCTGTCTCTGCCTCTCTGTAACTAACTAACTAAATATTTTTTTTAAATGTGCTATAGAATTAAAAAAATACTTCCATTCATAGAAATACATCCCATGAAAAGAATCACATTTTGGAAGTTTGTAAACATTTGACTATTTAATGAGCATTCATATTATCAGAATAAAATGAGTTTAATTTTTTATTATTTTTATTTTTTTTTATTTTTGACAGCAGAGTGGACAGTGAGAGAGAGAGAGAGAGACAGAAAGGTCTTCCTTTGCCATTGGTTCATCCTCCACTGGCCACCGCGGCTGGAGCACCGCGCTGATCCAATGGCAGGATCCAGGTGCTTATCCTGGTCTCCCATGGGGTGCAGGGCCCAAGGACCTGGGCCATCCTCCACTGCACTCCCGGGCCACAGCAGAGAGCTGGCCTGGAAGAGGGGAAACCGGGACAGAATCCAGCGCCCCGACCAGGACTAGAACCCGGTGTGCCGGCGCCGCAAGGCAGAGGATCAGCCTGTTGAGCCACGGCGCCGGCTCAAAATGAGTTTAAAATAACATTCTTTATCATTTTGGAAAACAGCCTCTTAAACATGTATAAAAACAAACACATACACTCATGCACACACACACACACACACACACACACACAAACATTTTCTGATACAAGAACACAGTGGTTTGTTGAAGGTGACATTTTCCATGTAGTAGATGGACGGTACTGCCGTGTATTTCTTGTCATTTCACACTTATACACACACAAACGCACACACATTTATATTTAAACGAGAGTGCATATTCCTGTTGTTGGTTTTTATCCTGCTGTTGGCTACTTAACAAATGACATGGGAGTATTTTTCTTTGCCATCTTGCCATGTAAACAAATAGTTTGGGTTACACATCCCATCTATCTGCATTTTTATGTTTTCTTAGGAGAGAGTGATAGAAGATACTAATTTAGCTTTAAAATGTTTGTAATGTAGAGGCAGGCATTTTTAACACAATGGGTTAAATCACTGATTAGAACACCAGCATCCCTTGTCAGAATGATGATTTGGATTGACCTACATTGTGCTTCTGATCCAGTCACATGCTAAGGTGTCTGGGAAGCAGTGGTGGATGACTCAAATACTTGAGTCCTTGCCACCCTCATGGGAGACCCTGATAGAATTCCAGGCTTCGGGCTTTGGACTAGCCCAGCCTTGGCCATTGTGGCCATGGTGGCCATTGTGGCCATTTGTGGAGTGAACCAGTGGATGTAAGATATATCTCTCTTTCTCTTTCTATCTCTCTCCCTCCCTCCATCCCCGTCACATTACCTTTCGAAAAAATAAATAATAAATTTTTAAAAATCTTTGTGATGTAGTATGGGATATGAGATATATATGCATATGCATACAATTGAAATATTATCTTGATTAATAAAAAGATTTTGTAATCTATTATCTTAAGAAATAATGTTGAATGTAAAGGCATTATCCTGTTTCCATCACCAGCACAAGTAGGAACCTTTACTGCTTGCCCCATGAAACTAAAGTCAACAAATGCCTCTTTTTTTTTTGCCAGGCAGTGTTAGAGAGAGAGAGAGAGACAGACAGACAGACAGAGACAGAGTTTTAGACAGTGAGAGAGAGAGAAAGGACTTCCTTCCTTTGGTTCACTACCCTAATGGCCACTACAGCCGGCACTGCGCCGATCCAAAGCCAGGAGCCGGGTACTTCCTCCCGGTCTCCCATATAGGTGCAGGGACCCAAGTACTTGGGCCATCCTCTGCTGCCCTCCCGGGCCACAGCAGACAGCTGGACTGGAAGAGAAGCAGCCGGGACTAGTACCCAGCGCCCCAACTGGGACTAGAACCCAGGGTGCCAGCACCACAGGTGGAGGATTAGCCTAGTGAGCCATGATGTTGAAATGGTTAAAGAAGAAAAAGTAGGAAATAAAATCATTAAATGGTCTCATATCTGGAAAAAATGATAAGAACATAAAATCTCACATGATACTCCTCCTTACCTTTTTTAAAAGATTGATTTATTTATTTGAAACTCAGAGCTCTGCACAGAAAGAAGGGGAAAGAGAGAGAGAGAGAGAGAGAAAGAGAGAGAGGTCTTCCATCCACTGGTTCACTCCCCAATTGGTGGCAACGGCCAGGCCTGCCTAAGCCAAAACGAAGCCAGGAGCCAGGAGCTTCTTCCAGGTCTCCCACTTGGGTGCAGGGGCCCAAAGACTTGGGCCATCTTCTACTGCTTTCTCAGGCTACAGCAGAGAGCTGGATGGGAAGTGGAGCAACCAGGACTCAAACTGGTGCTCATATGGGATGCTGGCACTGCAGGTGGCAGCTTTACCCGCTATGCCACAGCGCTGCCCCCCCTTATATTTTACTGAATATGGTAGATTATCCTGAGCATCAAAGCAAGGCTGTATGCAAATTTGTGTATTTAGTTAGCTGAGGTTGGTAATCTGTTTCACATCAAATTGGAAATTCTAGCTTTGGCACTTATCTAAATGATTCTTTTCAGAGAAAACTTAAGAATGAGAGTGGAAGGAGCTGACAATTAAAAGTGAACTAATGAAACAGTAGAAAGCAGGTTCTCGCAGCGAAACAGGACATGACAAATATCAGGAAGAATATTTCACTGGCTGCAGAAATCCACAATTTCATTGGGGGTCTCTCTTCCCATCTTTGTGAACTTGAGCATAAGTAGGTTTCCTTCAGTATTGATTTCCACAGATGTTGACAAACCCTATATTTCACTTTACTTTCCTGTTTTGCACATTTGAATGTGGAAAAGCAAAGAATGCCTTTCACACTTCTGTTATTAAATACAGTTGCTGGACTCATAGAATGGCAAATGTCCTAAATAGCACTCTGGCCTCAGAATCAGCCCTTAAGGCATTCGGATATGGCTCAAGAGCCCATGAGAGTATTTTAGGCATGGAAAGCCAAGACACTCTGGAAAAAAAAAAACACCTAAATGCAAGATCTCTGCGAGTGAGATCCCAGTGGAAAGAATGGGGCCATCAAAGAAGGAGCTGCCTTTCTCTGAAGGGAGGAGAGAACTTCCACTTTGACTATGACCCTGTCGGAATAAGATCGAAGTCGGCAAACCCTAAATGCTTCCATAGCCTTGGCAACTCATGACTAGAGCCTAGGGAGATTACTGACGCCATAAACAAGAGTGTCAATTTGTTAAATCAACAACAGGAGTCACTGTGTACTTACTTCTCATGTGGGATCTGTCCTTAATGTGTTGTCCAATGTGAAGTAATGCTATAACTAGTACTGAAACAGTATTTTTACACTTTGTGTTTCTGTGTGGGTACAAACTGATGAAATCTTTATTTAGTATATACTGAATCGATCTTCTGTATATAAAGATAATTGAAAATGAAAAAAAAATCTTGGTTTTAAATTGGAAATTGCATAGAAAATTAATCAATTTTTAAAATATATGTAGGATCTCTGTCCTTAATGTGCTATACATTGCGACTTAATGCTATAAATAGTACTCCAACAGTATTTTCACTTTGTGTTGTTATGTGGGGGCAAACTGTTGAAATCTTTACTTAATATATGCTAAACTGATCTTCTGTATATAAAGAGAATTGAAAATGAATCTTGGCCGGTACCACGGCTCACTAGGCTAATCCTCCGCCTTGCAGTGCCTGCACACCAGGTTCTAGTCCTGGTCGGGGCGCCGGATTCTGTCCCTGTTGCCCCTCTTCCAGGCCAGCTCTCTGCTGTGGCCCAGGAATGCAGTGGAGGATGGCCCAAGTGCTTGGGCCCTGCACCCCATGGGAGACCAGGATAAGCACCTGGCTCCTGCCATCAGATCAGTGTGGTGCGCCAGCTGCAGCGCGCTGACCGCGCCGGCCATTGGAAGGTGAATCAACGGCAAAGGAAGACCTTTCTCTCTGTCTCTCTCTGACTGTCCACTCTGCCTGTCAAAAAAAAAAAAGAAAGAAAGAAAAGAAAAGAAAAGAAAAGAAAATGAATCTTGATGTGAATGGAAGGGGAGAGGGAGCGGGAAAGGGGAGGGTTGAGGATGGGAGGGAAGTTATGGGGGAAGGAAGCCATTGTAATCCATAAGCTGTACTTTGGAAATTTATATTCATTAAATAAAAGTTTTAAAAAAATACAGTTGCCTGCCTGTCAAAAACAAAACAAAACAAAACAAAACAAATAAAAACGGCCCGCGCCGTGGCTCAACAGGCTAATCCTCCGCCTTGCGGTGCCGGCACACCGGGTTCTAGTCCCGGTCGGGGCGCCGGATTCTGTCCCGGTTGCCCCTCTTCCAGGCCAGCCCTCTGCTGTGGCCCAGGAGTGCAGTGGAGGATGGCCCAGGTGCTTGGGCCCTGCACCTCATGGGAGACCAGGAAAAAGCACCTAGCACCTGGCTCCTGCCATCGGATGAGCGCGGTGCGCCGGCCGCAGCGCGCCGACCGCGGCAGCCATTGGAGGGTGAACCAATGGCAAAGGAAGACCTTTCTGTCTCTCTCTCTCTCTCACTGTCCACACTGCCTGTCAAAAAAAAAAAATACAGTTGCTGAAGGTGCCTTAACATACTCACTGGCCACTGCCCCTTCTATTTGCTCATTCAGGATCGAGGGTGCATGGTAAACCTATTTGTCCCCCTCATGCAAGGTATGAGAATGTTGATAGAAAATCTGGATGTTCACTGATGATCACTGCATTGACACCTGGAGGAATGTATTTGGAGGCTGAAATCCCAGTTCCCATGCACCTTGTGTGACATCGTGTTACAGGGACTTGGCTTGTGTGTTTCGCACCTCTATTTGTCCTTTATGAGCTGAATGAAACACAGAGGGCACTTGTGTGTCCTCCTGTTGACCCCTGTGGTGCAGACATGTTGACATTGTGGCTATTTGTCAGAAAAGGAGAGTAAGAAACAGAGCAGCTCCTAAAATACTTCACACCACACAGCGCGGAAGCTGCAGAGCCACACTCAGTCCTCATCCACTGTTCTGGGTGAGTCTCTGACTGCAAAGCCTACCTGTGGACAACCCAGCTATTTCACATTCATGAGAGACAGCACCACCCAGAATGTGGGCCATGAGACCTGTGTTGCTCACGGAGGAGCTGCTGGAACCTTCCTTGACTTTGTACATATGCCTAAGTGTAGCTTCCATCCTCTGTACTCCAACAGGAACATGGGGGGTTCTTGGCTAAGAGGTCCCAGAAGGACTGACAAAATCAAGTTTCTCTTTACGTGTTCAACATGCAAAGATGGCGGAGAGAAGCCACATATACCCGTGGACCCAGAAACACATGTACGATCCTGGCCAACTTTGCCAAAACGTCTTTCTACAAGCCCAAGTAGATGACATCTGACAATGGCACACAACTGAGCAGGCTCATTAACTGGCTGTGTAGAGGGCAGTGTTCCCTGACAGAGTACATTGCAACCAGCCCTGGGGGAAGTTCAAGTCAGCGGCCACGAAACACAATGCCCACAAGGACAGTGCAAGCCCTCTTGTCAGGACTCCCTTCCTCTGCTTCCTTAGTTATCAATATTGGTTTATTAAAATCTTTACTATCATAAAATGAACAGTATTTATTTATTCGTGTATGTGAAAGAGAGAGAGAGAGAGAAATCTTCCATCTCTTGTTCACTCCCCAAATTGCTGCCACAGCTGGGGCTGGGCCAAGCTGAAGCTAGGAAAACTCCATCTGGGTCTCCCCACATGGGTGGCAGGGACTCAAGTTCATGAGCCATTGTCTGCTGCTCTAGCAGGCTCAATGAGCAGAGAGCTAAATGAGAAGTGAAGTAGTTGAGGGGCCGGCACTATGGCTTAGCTGGTAGAGCAGCCACCTGTAGTGCCGGGATCCCATATGGGCACCAGTTCGAGTCCCCACTTCTCCATTTCTGATCCAGCTCTCTGCTGTGGCCTGGGATAGCAGTGGAAGATGGCCCAAGTCCTTGGGCCCCTGCAGCTTCATGGGAGACCTGGAGGAGGCTCCTGGGTACTGCCTTTGGCTCAGTGCAGCTCTGGTCATTGTGGCCAGTTGGGGAGAGAATCAGCAGATGGAGATTTCTCTCTGTCTCTGCATCTGTCTTTCTGTAGCTTTGCCTCTCAAATAAACAATTTTTTTTTTTTTTGACAGGCAGAGTGGACAGTGAGAGAGAGAGACAGAGAGAAAGGTCTTCCTTTGCCGTTGGTTCACCCTCCAATGGCCGCCGCGGTTGGCGCGCTGCGGCTGGCGCACCGCGCTCGTCCGATGGCAGGAGCCAGGAGCCAGGTGCTTTTCCTGGTCTCCCATGGGGTGCAGGGCCCAAGCACTTGGGCCATCCTCCACTGCACTCCCGGGCCACAGCAGAGGGCTGGCCTGGAAGAGGGGCAACCGGGACAGAATCCGGTGCCCCGACCGGGACTAGAACCCGGTGTGCCGGCGCCGCAAGGCGGAGGATTAGCAAATAAACAATTTTTTAAAAAAGGAGTGAGGTACATCATCCTTCCACCCCTCCTGGACTTTTGGGCTGGTATAATCCCATGGTATAATTCCATATGCTTTATAAAAAAAGAAGGGGGGAATGTTAATAAAATAGCACAGTCTTATCTGTGGCACCATCTGTGCCCCAGATGCCATCTTGGGCTCTGGCCCCCACCACCATTGCTCAAAGCCAGGTGACCAGATAGCCCAACTACAGGTGTCAGCTCTACCCCAACCCTAATGGGATTTTCTGCTGCTACTTCCCTGCCCCCCCACCCGCCAGCTAAGGTTTAAGAGGACCTGTTCCTGAATACATGCTCTCTCAATCTCTCTCTCTCTCCTACGTCCTGCTCCTCTTTCTTACCCTCTCCTCCTAGCCCATCAGGCTTCCCCCACCCAAAAATAAACATTTCTTCTAAAAAAAAAGAAGTGAGGTAGTTGGGACTCAAAGTGGTACTCTGATATGGGATGTTGGTGTCAAAACCAGCAGCTGAAACAGGGGCACCCCAATGCCAGCAAGCCATCTCTTTATGTATACTCACTGACCTGTCCGTTTTGATCTGAGGCATAGCTCAGTGCGTAGGCTGCCTTGCTCTGTACGTGGAGGGTTGCATGTCTCTACATTCTCTGAGTGTGGTGTTCCTCCATGGTATCCGGTGTGTCCATGGGCATTCCACCCATAGCAACCAACTTACACTCGTGCAAGCCCTGGGCACAAATAGGACAGGAGCACCTCGGACACAGGGGCAGGACACACTTAGGACTGTTCTCTGAAAAGAGACCTCACAATGTCACGGTCTAACACCCTGCCTTGTACGTAATTCACTCTCATTTGTGTGAGTCACCAGTGGCCTTCCTACTCTGGCCAATGCTGGTGTTCCAAGGATAAACTGGACCCATCATGCAGAACAGGCATTCATCGAATGACTTAGCACAAGGCAGGAGATTATTTTTTTTACAGGAGATTCTTTTTTTTAAGATTTATTTATTTATTTGAAAAGCAGAGTTACACAGAGAGAGGAAAGGCAGAGAGAGAGAGAGAGAGAGAGAGAGAGAGAGAGAGAGAGATCGATCTTCCATCCACTGGTTCACTCCCCAGATGGCCGCAACTGAGAGTGGAGCTGATCAGATCCAGGAGCCAGGAGCTTCTTCCAGGTCTTCGACATGAGTGCAAGGACCCAAGGACTTGGGCCATCTTCTACTGCTTTCCCAGGCCATAGCAGAGAGCAGGATCGAAAGTGGAACGGCCGGGACTCAAACTAGCGCCCATGTAGGATGCCAGCATTGTAGGAGGTGGACTTGCTCGCTTTGCCACATTACCGGCCCCAGGAGATTCTTTATTGGCCTGGATTGCACTGAAATATACCTGGAGTCTGGGACAATAAGCAGTGCTGGGAAGCATTTGGGCCTTCTGCACCTTGACGTGTCCTTCAGGAATGACAAAGACCAGCTGTGCGAGTTAAGGGTGAGCTCTTGTTGGTCACAGCCTCGGGACCACGGAGCAGTGCGAGGCGCACATGCAGGGCGTCTCACACGTCTTTCTGATGCCTCCTCCCCGTTCTTGAGGCCTGGGAGGCAGCAGTGGCAGCTGAGTGTCAGGGGTGGGGTGGTTTGGTGGTTTGTAGGGTTGGATTTGCTTCTCAACCAAGCACGCGGCATGCCCACTCCACGTCAGTCCTCGCCGTGGGTCTCACGGGAAAGCTGGGCCGTTAGCGATCCCACAGGACGCTGGTCTAGGTTATGGGGAAGGCTGGGTGCTGAAACACTTACTAGTGGGTGTTGGTGGTGTCCTTGGGGCGTACGGGCACACATTACGAGCCCTTGTTGGGCTGCGGGTGGCTGACACCTCAACTGTGAGGCGGATTCTGAGGGTGAAGGTGGACAGGACTTACTTCCTGCAATACCAGTCTGGGGCAGGAGCAGTGTAGTCTGACTTCGTGCCAACTGTGCGGGCTCCTGTGTCCTGGAAGACACATGGGACGAAAGCAGAGGCAGGGAAGGGTGAGGATGGGGTTGCGTGAGAGGCCCATGCAGAGGCCATGCTGACAGTGGGATTGCACGAGTGTGCCGGAGGCTGAGGGACTGACGTGAGCCGAGGGCGCCTGGCCATTCCTGCTGCCTGGGAGATGCTGGCCGCTCTGCTGACCGCACTGCCGCACCGGTTCTGTTGTCTTCCGAGTCTGTGAGCTCAGATGGTCAAGCTCGCTTCGCCATTGCCTATGGAATTTCACGAACAGACGTCTGGCATTTTCCAAGCAAGCGCCCTTTGTGGGAAGGTCTTTCCCCTTGAAAATGCGTCCCGAGTCAGAGAAGGCCGGCACAGAAGCAGCAGCAGCACACAAGCCCTTAGAAGCACATGCAATTGAAGTCCTGAGACAGGAGGGCAGAGTGCTCCAGGGAAGCGCCAGATATTCAGTCTCCGGGACGCGGGGCCATTCTGCCTCCGCTGTTCCTCAGCTCCACGATGGAATCAACATGGTGCCACCCAAGTGGAGATGCCACGGGCGCCGCCCTGGTCCCCTGAAATTGACTGATAGAAGGAGAGTGCCGGTGGGGCACCAGTGACAGAGGGGAAGATGTCCAGTGGCGGAGAAGTCCAGTTTTCTCTCGGGCTCAGCTGCAGCCTGAGGTGCTTGAACCCACACGCTCGCCATCACTTGGGACAGCTGCTCTCCTAAGGAGACCGAGCCCTGCACAGACACCAGTACCTCTCCACGTGATGACGTTGTGCTGTGGCCCGAGGCAGAGGTCCTTGGATCCAGGCTCTTACATCTCTGGGTGGGTCCTGCGAGAGCATCCTGTGGGTGCTGCGGCTGCAACTCACTGTACCCCTGAGTACCTACCCGCAGCAGGCACCTGTGCCTTGGCAGGCGTGGCCGGGGTCCTAGCAGGAAAGCGCGGGAGGAGGAGAACTCGGAGGTAAGGGTTCCACAGGGCTTAGAGTGCCTGGCCCTGCGCTGGGTGGAGCCGGCCCGCACCCCTTGTCCTTCCCCGCCCAGCCCACTGCGGACTTGGCCTGCTGATGGGCAATATCCCAGACAATGGCACAGGGAGGGCGAAAAGGCACGGGCTGCAATGGCCCTTCTCTGCCCTCCCGCTGCCACCGTCACCCCTACAAGGCTCTTCGTCCCCTGCCTTGTGCTCCCCGAGGCGCTGGCAGACCCACGCAGCATTTTCTTTCATCTTCAGGGACACAGGACACTGCATCTAAGAAGGTCAGCAGCCGTCCATCTCCTAAGGAGCGGAGTCCCCACCCAGAGGGAGCCTCCTCTGAGACCCTAGCTTCCGCAGAGCCTGGCAGCTACCCCTGCACAGAGATCTGGGCCCCCGCTGATGGGGCTGCTTCCTCTGCCCCTGGACCGCGGGTGCCCCGGGAGGGAGTCGGGCTGCCCCCTCTCCTCAGCCTCTGCCTCGGGCCCTTGTGGGTCCTCCTCCTGTTCCGACTTCCCGCGGAGCCTCCCTGTGTGCCCTGCTCCTGCTCCGGGGCAGGCCCTGGCAATCTCCACACACACCGTGTGTCTTCTCCATGGCCACGCACACACCCAGGCCCCTGCAAGCACTCTCCGCTGCCACACCCACTCCCCAATCCCGCTGTCTTCCCTAAGTGCAAACCTGGCCTCAGCCTGCGGGGTACACACTGTTGCAGCTTGGACCTGCCCCTGCTCTTGCTCGACCTCCTGTATCTGCCCTGGATCTCTCCCAGTGCTGGGGGCAACTTTTCTCTGCTGCTTCCCTTCAAATATTGCTTCTGCTGCAGTCTGCTTCCCTCCATGATTGCAGACAGACAGCTCTGAAATTACACTGTGTAGTCTCGCAGACATTCTCCGTACTATTCCGTCTCTACAATGCTTTCCTTATCGATTCTTGATCTGCGTGTGATCCTTCAACAATTCAAATTTGATTTGAGCAATTGAGAGAGGGTGAATTGTGCAAGTTGCACTTCAGTTTGTTAAAAGCTTCTCTTAGTTCTGTTAAAAGCGTTTTACCAGTGAGTCCCCATTTGCCTGCATAGGAAAAATCCCTGCGAGTGCTGGCCTAAGCCTCCCCGTGATGTTTGGTTTGCCTGCTGTAATCACAGGCCCTCCTCCGCACCCAACATGTTTCTATGTCCCTTTATGCTTTCCCAATGCTATGTTTAGGTCCAGTTCCACATTGTTTAGACACATGTCTCCCTAGTAGCCCAATGTATTGGAATAGTATGTGGAAGATATTACAATCCCTATGCCTCCCTTTCTCCTATTTTCCCATGAATTCCTCCTCAGCAGCTCTCCACATAGCAATCAGGGTGAGATCTTTGTGTTCACAACTTTTTCTCACTCAAGAGAAAACTGCCTAGATTGATGTCGTAGGATGCCTGCGCTGTGGCACAGCCCGTGTGGAGGGCTGGTTCCAGTCCCGGCTGCTTGGCTTCCATCCATCTACCTGCTGTTACTCCTGGAAAACAGTGGACCATGCCCAAGTCCTTGAGCCCCTGCCAACCTCATGAGAGGCCAAGATAGAGTTCCTGGCTTCAGCCTGACCTGGCCCTGGCCCTTGTGGTCATTTTGGGAGTGAACCAGCAGGTGGAAGATCTCTCAGTCTGCCTCTCTCTCTTTCTCTGACTTTACCTTTCAGATAACTAAATGAGATCTAAGAGAATGATTTGGGCCCTAGAACAAAAGTATGAGGTTTTCTGTGAGAATGGACAATGAACGAAGCAGAAATGAAGGAGGGATGTCTTTTAAAAAGTTGAGGGCCATGATGTGAGTGAAAATTGTATAGTGGGAACTTCCCAAAGTCTATACTTCCAGGAAAAGAGAGAGGAACACACACACACACACACACACACACACATTCACAGAGGAAGGAGAAAGAAGCTTCATACAATGTGATAAGATGTTGAGATTTGGCATATGTTAGCGCTAGGATCTAAGCAAAATTGCCAGTATCTTGAAAATCTGACTTAGAAAATAATATCAGAGAATGTCAGCAATAAATCTCATTGGGATTTCAACTTACCCTGGTTGGATTCCACGATTTCTGAGAAGACCCAGAGGAAGGCCTTCCATTGGGCTTAGCAGACAAATCCTGTAAGTATTAAGTCTTCTGTCCTAAAGTATCCTGAAGCCAATCATGCAAATCACTAAAGAGAATCCTGACTACGATGTCCCAGCAAATAGAGGCTATTAATAAATGGATTGAAATTACGAAAGGGATCCAAATAAATGTTCTGAAGTTTAAAAATACATTAGCTGAAATGAAAACTGCATGAGAAGAAATTAAGAGCACATCTGAGTAGGCAGAATAAAAATCTGGTAAATTGTAGATAGATTCGTTGAGTTATCCAGGATGATAAGCAGAAATAAATAAAGGACAATTAAAGTTGTAATTATAATTAACCTGGGTGTTGTCTCGTGCTTTCCCTTAGAGGGTTAAGCTACCACCTACAGCTCAGGTATCCCATGTCAGCACCCGTTCAAGTTCTGGTTGCTCCACTTCCAATTCATCTCCCTGCTTATGGCCTGGGAAAGCAGTGGAAGATGGCCTTATGTTTGGGCCCCTGTACTCACATGGAGACCCAGATGAAGCTCCTGGCTCCTGACTTTGGCTAGACCCAGCCCAGGCTGATGCAGCCATCTGTGGAGTAAACCAGCAGATGGAAGCGCTCTCTCTCCCCCTCTCTCTCTCGCTGTAAGTCCACCTTTCAAATAAGAAAGTCTTTTACAAAAATCAATTACCAGGTGGTGAACTCACAAGCATATTTATTTTCAGCAAGTACACAAATGTAAATGCCTTCAGTAGCCTTAAAATCCAAAACTTGACACTGTATGCTTTCTACAAATAATCTATTTCAGATCCAAAGATAGAAATTGGTTCAAAATGCAAGAGTGGAAAAATACATTTTACGAAAATGATAACCAAAGGAGAAGAGTTTGTATAATAGCAGAAAATGTGCACTTTAGAAGAAAAATTATTACAAGTGACAAAATAGACATTATACATAGATAAATGGGTAATTTATTCAAAAGACATAAGTATAAACACAAATATGTATCTTACAAATGAGCTCCAATGTATATTCAAGAGTATTATGACAAAATTGAAGAAACAATTTCACAGTGAAGATCGGAGACATGAACACTCCAGTGTTGATAATGGATAGAACCATGAAACAGATGATAAATGTTAAATAGAAGATGTAAACAACACTATGAACCAACTAGACAGACTTTATGGGCATTTCACCTAGCAGGAGCAGGATACACATTCATCTCAAGTGCACATGGAATATTCTTTAAGACAATACATATATTGGGCTCTGCAACAATTCTCAGTAAATTTAGAACAATTAAAATCACATAAAATAGGTTTCCTGATGAATATGGATGGAAATTCGAATTTACTAAAAGCGAAATCTTAGAGAATCACAAATATCTGGAAGTTAATAATGTCTTCTTCAAAAATGAGTAGATCAAAAAGAAGTCAAAGAGAAATTAGAAAATACTTTGAAATCAATGAAAATAAAAACACAAAATAACAAAAGTCATGGGTTTAGCAAAAGCAGTACTCAAACTGTTTAGTACTTCAAAATGTTTAGTACTCAAAAATGTTTAGTGCTTCTAAACATTTAAGTTAAAAAAGATAGGTCTTGGGATGGGTGTTTGGTCTGGCAGTTAGGTTTCCAGATAAGATATCCACATCACCTGTTGGAGTGCCTGGATTCAACTCTGGCTCCTGAGTCATCTCCTGTCTATGCAGACCCAGGGAAGCAGTGATTACTCAAGTAATTGTGATACTGCCACCTACAGGAGAAGCCTGGATTGATAGTTCCTGTCTCCTGTCTTTGGCCTTGCCAAGGTCAGACCATTCATTGTGAGCATTTAGAGAGTGAACCTGGATTGGAGCTTGCTCTCTCTCTCTCTCCCCACTCTCTCCCTCTATCATATAAAAATAAAATTAAAAAGAATGGTCTCAAATTAGCATCCTGACCTTCCACCTTAAAGAAGTAGAAAAATAAGAGCAAAATAAACCCAAACCAAGCACAAGAAAGATTAGAGTACAGAGGGGAAGATCGACAGTCCAATATTGGTTATTTTGAAAGATTAAGAAAATTGACAAACTATTAGCTATCATGATCAAGAAAAAGATTAGCCTGAAATAACCAAAATCAGAAATGAGTGTGATAATACAAACAACCTTACAGGAAATTTTAAAAAAGTTGGTCAATACTATAGCAATTGTATTCTAACAAATCAGATAATGTATAGAAAATAGAGAAATTCCCAGAAGCACAGAAGCTAACAAAACTGACACAGGAACAAGTAGAAAATCCGAATTGCACCATAATTTATAAAGGATTTAACCTTAATTATAAACGTCCAACACAGTAAAGCTCAAACCAGAGGGCTTGCTGGCAAATTATAATAATCTTTTTTTTTTTTTTTTTTTTTTTTTTTTTTTATTTTTGACAGGCAGAGTGGACAGTGAGAGAGAGAGACAGAGAGAAAGGTCTTCCTTTTGCCGTTGGTTCACCCTCCAATGGCCGCCGCGGATGGCGCGCTGCGGCCGGCACACCGCGTTTGTCCGATGGCAGGAGCCAGGTGCTAGGTGCTTTTCCTGGTCTCCCCATGGAGTGCAGGGCCCAAGCACCTGGGCCATCCTCCACTGCACTCCCGGGCCACAGCAGAGGGCTGGCCTGGAAGAGGGGCAACCGGGACAGAATCCGGTGCCCCGACCGGGACTAGAACCCGGTGTGCCGGCGCCGCAATAATAATCTTTTTTAAGAATAATTAATGCTAATCCTTCTCAGAACCCTCCAAAACTCAGGAGACAAAAAATCACGTATTAATACAACCATGAGGCCAGGATGACCCAAGGCTGATGAAGACATCCCAAAAATTGAAAATCACACACCAGTAACCCCTATGACTATAGATGAAGACATTCTGTGTGAAATTTCAGAAAACAAATCCGGCAGCTTATTACAAGAATTATACGCAATGATAAAGTCAGATCTTCCCCTGGAATGCAAGGGTGATTAAACAAAAATAAATCGATGTACTACATTTTATTAATAAAATTATAATAGGACACTCCCAAAGCTGTATCTTCTCATCCAATGTACAAGCCAATCACGAAGAATGAGGTGGTGGATGAAAGCAAATGTTTATTGCAAAGTGCAGGGCAAGGAATCGGGTAGCTATCATTTCATTCCTGGGCTTCCAGAGGGTTTAAGGGTTCTTACAGCTGGGGCTGCGAGGTGCAGGTTCAACTTGCATCCAGGCTCCCAGTTGATCTATAGTGCTTGTGGCCCTCTTTTAAGTGGTCAGTAACATCATCTTCTGCAGGGAATTCTGATGATGCTAGAGTGGGCTCTAGTTAGTCTAGAGCCTACGTTCAGGAGGTGGTTACTCGATACCTGGGGCCCAAGGCCTCTGGAAAAGAAACTACTCAAGACAAGACTGGGTCAGTGCTGCGGCTCACTAGGCTAATCCTCTGCCTGTGGCGCTGGCACCCCGGGTTCTAGTCCCGGTTGGGGCACCGGATTCTGTCCCGGTTGCCCCTCTTCCAGTCCAGCTCTCTGCCCGGGAGTGCAGTGGAGGATGGTCCAAGTGCTTGGGCCCTGCACCCACATGGGAGACCAGGAGGAGGCACCTCGCCGGCCGTAGTGGCTAGGTGGGGGGTGGGGCGGTGCTGTGGTGTAGCAGGTAAAGATGTCACCTGCAGTGTGCCTGCAGTGCCAACACTCCATATGGGTGCTTCTTTGAGTCCTGGCTGGTCCAGTTCCAATCCAGCTCCCTGATATGGCCTGGGAAAGCAGTGGAAAAAGGCCCAAATGCTTGAGACCTGGAAGAAGCTCCTGGCCCTTGGCTCCAGATTGGCCCAGCTTGGCCCAGCTCTGGCCGTTGCGGCCATTTGGGAAGTGAACCAATGAATGAAAAATCTTTCTCTCTGCCTCTCTGTAACTCTGCCCTTCAAATAAATAATAATTTTTTTTTTAAAAAAGATGCTATCTGTAAGGAGATAAATGACCTCATGGGTCTTGTGTTCAGGGACACTGGAGGGCCAGCTGCACCACTCCCTCAATTCAAGGAGCCAATTTTAGTAAAAGGCTGATTGTAAATCATAAAAGCAGGGCAGTGGCCAGTGGCTGTGGAGTAGCAAGTAAAGCCACCACAGTGCCGGGATCCCATATGGGCGCTGGTTCGAGTCCCAGCTGCTCCACTTCCAATCCAGCTCTCTGCTATGGCCTGGGAAAGCAGTAGAAGATGGCTCAAGTCCTGGGGCCCCTGCACCCACGTGGGAGACCCGGAAGAGGCTCCTGGCTCCCGGCTTCCAATTGGCTCAGCTCCGGCCATTGTGACCATTTTGGGAGTAAATCAGTGGATGAAAGACCCCCCCCCCCCCCTCTCTCTCCTTCTGGCTCTGTAAATTAATCATAAAAAAAGCAGGGCAAGTAAACTTTCAGCTAAGGAAGAGAAGTTGGGAGGCTGTGGGAGACTAGGACATGATGGTGTGTAGCGTCTGCATCCAAGGCACTGTATAAGGACTCAGTTTTAAAATAAAAGATAAGAGGGGCCAGGATCGTGGCAAAATAGGTTAGGCCTCCACCTGTGGTGCCAGCATCCCATATGGATGCCAGTTCAAGACCTGGCTGGTCCTTTTCCAATCCAGCTCTCTGCTAATGGCCTGGGTAAGCAGTGGAAAGTAGAAGATGAACCAAGTCCTTGGGCCCCTGCACCCACATGGGAGACTTGGAAGAAGCTCCTGGCTCCTGGCTCCAGCTGTTGAGGCCATTTAGGGAGTGAACCAGCAGACGGAAGACCCTTTCTCTCTGTCTCTCCCTCTCACTGTAACTTTACTTCTGAAATAAATAAATAAAATCTTTAAAAATAAAGTAAAGGATAAGAAATTCACATCATGGTCTCAACTGATATGGAGAAATGTTTGGCAATATTCAGTATCAGCTCTTGGCAATAGTTTAACTCAGTAATTAATGGTAATGTTAAAAACTATGAAAAACTTTTCAAATTAGCACTTGAATTCTGACATGATTGTCAATATGATAAAATATACGTGAATCTCTAAGACTAGAAATTGTTTACATTGGAATAGACAGGAGAGAGTAGTGTTTCTGTCAATTTTCGACAAGTTAAAGTCTGTGTCTTATAGGCTGGTACAGTCACCAATCAATCGAAGACAATAACATTGGCTTAACTGTATAGAAAGAGATAGTTCCCCAAGAGCTCACTGGCCCATGCTCTGCAGCACACCTAAAGCAGCTACCAACTCCACCATAATCTCTTGTGCCCAGTTACCTACCTGTTCTTTGACTTTATACATGATCGAGTTAATACTTGCCATTACCTAAGAGAATTCCTAGCCTACAAGCTTTTTTTCTTCTGCAGAAACGTCCAAAGCATCTACTTGGTCGTTGATGTTACTGCATTCTTTATCCTCAAACAACATTATATGAGCTTAAGAACACACAGACAGCTATAAAAATAAGAGAACACATTCTAGGTATTCACTCTTAATATGATGGTGCCTTTGTGTCCCACACATTTCCTATGCATCCTTAAAAACAAACATGTACATATTGAGAAAACTTTATTTATTCAGTGAACAGTATATTTGGACACCTTCTCATATAAATATTTCTGAAGTAGTTTTTAATCTCTACCAAAATGTTTCCCTGATTTTTCTAAAATTTGCTTTAAGAAATTGCAAGCAATGTGGAAATGTATTAAGACACCTTCTTCAAGTTCATGGAAATGTATATTATGAGAAAACTATGCCTGGATTTCAAATATTGACTCCAAAATAAAATTATCTTTTAAATCAATTTTTCTACAGACTCTCTGAAGTACCTTTAAATAATATAAAAGATGAAATTGTTCTCTCAATCTCTTCCTAGCCAGAAATACTATGTTAATGTGCTGAAATATACCCATATGTTTTCAGTTTTTATACATTGTGAAAATATGTATTACAATTAATTTTTATATTTTGGCACTCACATTATTGACTTCAAATTTATGTTTTAGAACACATAAATATTTTCCAAAATGAATGCATATATATGTTTGTTTATACATGTTCACATATACAGTATGTAATATGTGTATTTCAATACACACAATTTGGCGAAAACCTGTACAAACATTTTTCTTTTTTCTTTCTCTGTTCTTGTCTTTTGATTTTCTCCTTGTATTCCCATTTCCAATCCCACAGCCACACATCCCACTGTGTTTCATTACATCCCTCTGGTCTACCTTCTAGGTAATTAATGAAATTGCTACGAGTCTGAAAAATACATAGATTTTCTTTGACTATATTTAAAATGCATATGAATGTTTATCATTCTGATTACTACTTTTTTCACTATATATCAATGTTTTTATGATCCAATTGTGTTGCTGAGCCTACATCTAATTCATCCCTTCTGGCTACTTGAAAATACTCTTTCTTTATTCATAGTCACTCAACATTTTACTTACTCATTCCCCTGTGTACAAAACAAAAAACTTCAATAATTTAATAGTGTCACATTTTTCTAAGTATTTTGGCTGCATAACAAAGAACCCCTAACTTAGGGACTTAAAATGACAGCAGGCATTTATTCTACTCACAGATCTGCAAACTGGGCCAGAATCGACAGGGACAGCGCCATCAGCCAGAGCTGGTGGTGACTCAGGAACTGGGGCTGGAGGCAAGGAAAGCCTCACTCCCATCTGGTGGTGGATGCTGGCCATCATCTGGGACCTCAGCCGATGCTCTCTGCCAGACCCACACGAGGCACGGCCATGTCGCCGTGGTGACTGGGTTCCCAGACAGCCAGGCAGATGCACAGGATGTTCATGATGGAGGCAGACAAGTCTCACTGAGCCGCTCCACCGTGCCCTGTGCTTGTGGAGGACCGGGGCGGGGGGTGGCTTTCCTAGACTCCCAGGGTGAGGGTAGCCCCTCACCACCTGCTGCAAGGAAAGCAGGTAGCACGGGTTCTACCTCCTTTAGAGGAGACAATTTAATGCATCTTGAACAATTCTCAACTCCCGACCGGGCTTCTAGTCCATACCCTCCGTCTGCCTCCCCCCAGTACACGACTTGATAGCAAAACACTGGTGTTTCATCCACAGATGTGCTTCTCTGTGCTTGTCCGTGCAACTCCATCAGCACGTGGGTTGTCCGGGACTGGTTGGTCTGGCGTTGCCTCACTCACATGTCTGGAGACAGGCACTGGCTGCTGGCTGGACCGTGTGTCTGCAGGAGGTTGGCCTGCGATCATTCATGTGATGGTGGAAGGGCTCCCAGCAGCAGGGGAGGGCAGGCCCCGACCTGCAAGCACTTCTCAAGCATCAGCTTGTAGCGCGTTTGCCAGGGAGCCTTGACCGGCCGTCCCGTTTTCCGTGGTTTCAGTAACTGCAGTCAACCATGGTCCAAAACTATGAGATGGAACTTTCCAGAAGTAAACGGTTCATCAGTTGTGAAGCGTGTACTGTTGGGAACAGCCCGGCCAAGGCTCGTGCTGGCTGCTCCACCCCTCCCTGCGCATAACACGCAGCGCTTGAGTTCACGTAACTGTTGTTTTACTTAGTGATAGCCCCGAAGCAGGACCGGTACACAGGCGGACCAGGGCGTGAGCCACAGCGGGACAGCCAGGCCCTGTGTCGCCTGTGGCACTGCAGCCACATGGGGCCACAAACAGTTTTCTTGTCCAAGCGCCAAGTAATCACCCAGGTTTGGAAGCCTCTGCTTCTGAGAACTCAGACGACTTGACTCTCATCCCGCAAGTGTCATCTGAGGACATCATAAAGATTTAAAAATGGTGACTCAGTCACTTCACTCTCTTCTCAGCAGGACTTAGAGAGCTTTTTTCACAAAATCAGATAGATCAACGCTCACATGCCTCCCCACACTTCAAGACCCAGACACATCCCAGCGCCGCCCCCACACATTTTATTCACAAGAGTCCTGATATTGATGCCTACACCCCATATCGCTGCCTTGTGAATTCCTGCAAATATTTGTTTCCAGTACAATCATCTTCCACTCCACTTATGCACCTATTATCTTCATATTCAGAGGCAAATTTAAAATCATACTTAGAATTAAAAAGTAAGAAATATGAAGCATCAGTATTCCAACAATCCAGGAGAGTTCAATGTGAAAATTTGAGCCCACTTACCACAGAATTTTAATCCTAGCTATACATTTGTTTATATAAGATATCAAAAAGGCATTTTAAAAATTGTGTAGCTCATTTTCATATTTGTTGATATTCACATTTGCTTGCACCTTCTTATGTATGAAACCCTATTGGGAGCGTCTCCAATATGTAGTCAAAATATCGATGATAGATATGTTCTGATTACAAAAGCAAAGCATAGCTGAGAGAAACAAATAGAAAGGAAGCATGCTCAGTAGAAACGCCAAACTGTTCCTTCACTTTTTTGGTCTTATATGTAATCTTGCATATATGTTTATTTTCATATTTTGCACATATAGCATCTCTTCCTCTGGAGAGACAGAGAAATGGATATGGAAACATAGATGGAGAAACAAAGACAAACACTGACCCTCTTTTGCACACCAGTATCAATGCTATGTTAATAGAACATTGAATGATACCATACTAACTTCTAAAAAGTTTACCTTATAGGAGTGAAGTTGAACATCTTTTCATTTGATTATTATTTATAGCTCTTGTCTCATTTCCTGCTGGATTATGATCTTTTTCATTTTTTATTTGTTGGACTCTTTATTTAGTAGATCCATTAAGCATTTGACTATAATATAAATTTTCAAATGTTATCTCAAAAATGACAAAATATTAAGTAGCAAAAAATTTTAAAAATTCAGTTTCTCAGAGGGCGATGAGTATAAAAGTATATTTGGGATTTCAGTTTAAAACTGTAGCAAAAACTATCTGGAAAGTGTGGAAACAAGAGTAAAAGGAAAGGGAAATACTACAGTTAGCAGCGCTGAAATCCATAATATTGTAGTCAGTTTTAGGTCACTGAGAAATCAAATTTTCAAATTGGGTATTTTAACGTTTGAAGTCCCTGTGTAACTTCAGTTCCATGATATTTCCCATTTACTAAAGAACAAAAGAATCAAATGAACATTAATTTTGTTTCTCCAGTCAATAGCCATGGTTTTTGGAGGAATTATTTTGGAAGCTGTATTTCATTAACTCCTTTCTCCAGTGAGGACTTAAATCACTTCTGAGGCAAAAAAGAAAACACAAGCCTCAGAAATAAATCCTCTCAAAATGAGGGCACTACTGTTGATATAAACCCTACGGCACCATTACCGAGGGGCACCAATTAATTTTCTCTCATGTTTATCCCAATGCCTCTTCCCTACAGTTAGCAGCTACTCGTTGGAGATTCTTGTAAACTCTAGGCTTTATGATTTTAAAACCTCCAGAAAATGATTTTGTAAAATATGTGCTGGAAGCTCCCTGCATCCTGACAAAGGTAGAGTTTATGAAATTGCCTTTATAAAGAAAATACATTCTTAGGGCCAGCACTGTGGTGCAGTGGGTTAACGCCCTGGCCTGAAGTGCCAGCATCCCATATGGGCACTGGTTTGAGGCTCAGCTGCACCTCTTCCGATCCAGCTCTCTGCTATGGCCTGAGAGAGCAGTGGAAGATGGCCCAAGTCCTTGGGCCCCTGCACCCACGTGGGAAATGAGGAGGAAGCTCCTGGCTCCTGGCTTCAGATAGGCACAACTCTGACCGCTGCAGCCAATTGGGGAGTGAACCATCAGATGGAAGACTCTCTCTCTCTCTCTCTGTCTCTCTGTCTCTCTGTCTCTCTGTCTCTCTCTCTCTCTCTCTCTGCCTCTCCTTTCTCTGTGTAACTCTTTCAAATAAATAAGTAAATCTTTTTTTTTTTAAAAGAAAACATATTCTTGCTTATCTTGCAAGGTTCCATCTCCAGATATATCTTACCACATATTTTCACATATATTTTATACAAAAATTTTAAGCTCCCTTGGATTAGCACTGAGTGTTTAGGATACCGGCGCAATAATTTGCATGCTTAAAAATTCTTCTCTTCTGTGGTTTCTTGGTTTCATATAATTCGGCAGAGGGGTCATGCCCAATTGGAGAAGGACTACTTTTGTACACAGCGTTTAAAAAGCAACTATAACAAACCGAGAATTCATGAGATGGCTCTCCGTTTTCTAACTAGGAATAAAAACTGAGGCTTGATCCTCACTTTTCAAATTACATCCTGTGACTACAAATACAAATACACATATTCAAATGAGCAAACATTCAGTGTTGAAGTGCTGAGTCATGCAGATCTAAACACACTAACATGGAAGAAAAAAGGAGATTAAAATATTCAGATTAGAAAACAATGTGGTACATAGGAAACAGGATATGTAAAACAGAACACACAAATGGAGATTGATGCTATAGATGGTTAACACAAGATAAACATGAGGGGGGCGGCTTTGTGGCACAGCATGTTAAGCCTTTGCCCGTGATGCTGGCATTCCATATGAGCACTAGTTCGAGTCCTGGCTGTTCCACTTCCCATCCAGCTCCGTGCTAATGTGCCTGAGAAAGCAGAAGATGTCCCAAGAACTTGGGCCCCTGCCACCTGCATGTGAGACCAGGAGGGAGCTCCTGGCTCCTGGCTTTGACCTGGCCCAGCCCTGGCCATTGTAACCATTTGAGGAGTGAAGCAGTGGATAGAAGATGTCTCTCTCAAATAAATAAACAAATATTTTTAAAAAGATAAAAATTTGACAATGTCGTGACTGGTTAACAAAAACCTGATGGCATGGCTAAATATGAAACAAGAGAGGAGCAAGGCTGGAAGTGGGTGGTGAAACTGGGCTTCACTTTCCTCATCCTATTATAAAAGGTTACACAGAGCATGCGTTTACATGGACATAGGCACGAGCAGTACTTTAGAGAGACTCTAAGGACATATGAGATCAATCTTCAAGTGTTACTGAACACAAGAACAATTATAACGAAAGGTATCATGCAAAAGAGAACATCAGGCAAATATCTTTGAAAAGTACATATCCTGAAACTTTATACTGATCAAAGGAAATAGTCGTTATTAAAATGTATATATGTAATCACCCAAAAATGTAAATATGTATAAAATGTATATATATACATATATATATATATAATCACCATTGATTATATATGTAATCAACTGGAGATTCAGGAGATAGATTAGGGAAGTAGAATATTGAAAGGAACAAAATAATGAACAATAACAGGTAGAATACTCAAGATGTGCTAAGAATTCTCCCATATATAGCATTCACACACATAACAGGCACACACCCTAAGGCCCATTATAGTAAGACATCTAAAAACTGATGTAAAAGGGGAAAATATAGAAAAGACAAAACCCAAACCAAACAAGATTAATTGGTTTTTTCCTTTTTTTTTTTTTAAATCAGCAGGAACTTGGCAGCATTATTTAGAGAGCAAAATAGGCAAATAGGGAGCAGTAGAGGAACAGAGAGATAACAATGTTAGGAAGCAGTCGTAGGTCTGGAAAAAACCTAGGAAAGATGCGGTGGTTCCCTAGGGGCTGCCTAGCTAGAGGCAGTGTGTACGAGATCAAAGCAGCACTCCCTAAAACCGGAGGCACCTACCTGTGACGTGGTGACTTCTTATCCACTTGTATCAGAGCACTAGTATCTTAGAGGAGGTCACCCTCAAAGCTGAGACTCAAAGCTCAGAGGAGAGACAGGAGTAAGGAAAGGGAAAGGGAGGAAGGGAGCAGGGGGAGAGAGAGGAAGAGAGAAAGAGGATGCATCACTAGAATGCTGGCCCTGATCATTCTGGGGAGACCAGATGTAGACAGTCTTCAGAGTTTAGGCAAAAACTATATTGTGGATGATCTACCCTGCCCCCACTAACCACCTGGGAGGACCACTGTTCCCAATGCCTGATGACAGCTTTAACAGTAAGGACTGTATTTTTTTCTAAGCTGAAGATGGGCAGGTCCTTTTAGCCTTTAATCAAATAATAAAACAAATGAGATAAAGATCATTCCCAAATTAAGCAGTTTATTGCCATGCACAGAAAAGCAGAATAAGCAAAAAATAAGCCAAAGGAATAGATGACAAGCCAAGAAAAGTTAGGTAAGTACAAGTAGAGTTAGGTACCCAAGTACAGAGTGCTAGTAAGAAACTAAACACTGTGTACCGGCAGAGGGAATTTTTCAAATGTCTGCAGAAAACATGTCCCTTTAAGGTGATATGTGACAGATCTGGAAGCTGTCAAATTACCAGCAGTGAAGTAAAGGGCAGTTCATTTTAGCAGCGCCTCCAGGGGCTGATGCCTTTTCAGAGTAAATTCTTTTTTTTTCTTTTAACAGGCAGCGAGGACAGTGAGAGAGACAGAGAGAAAGGTCTTCCTTTTATCGTTGTTTCATCCTTCAATGGCCGCCGCGGCTGGCGCACCTCACTGATCGGAAGCCAGGAGCCAGGTGCTTCTCCTGGTCTCCCATGGGGTGCAGGGCACAAGCACTTGGGCCATCCTCCGCTGCCTTCCTGGGCCACAGCAGAGAGCTGGACTGGAAGAGGAGCAGCCGGGACAGAATCCGGCACCCCGACGGGGACTAGAACCCGGGGTGCCGGCGCCACAGGCAGAGGATTAGCCTATTGTGTCAAGGCACTAGCCCAGAGTAAATTCTTGCAGGGAGCAGTGTCACAGCAAAATGTGTGTTAGTGGCAGTTTGAAAGCAATAGAGTTAATTGCCCCAGAAGATTCATTGTTGGTGCATTATCTTAGCCCCTTGATATTGACCTTAAAAGGAAAACTCCTGGACACAAACCATCTCATATGTGTAAGTGTACATAATCGTCAATGTAGCTATTGGTCAGCCAGTATGAAACAATGGGTCTCCTTGAAAACCACCCAGACACTTGGCTTGGTTACAATTTGTGTCACAAGAAAAAAAATGCTCAAACTTGGCCTACTGCTATCACAGTACAGTCATATTAATCATAATTTAAAAATCCATTATTTAGATTCACCAGAATCATAACACTGAAAATCACACATCACAACACTCCTAACATCATAATCACTCCTAACATCAAAATCAAGATTTGCTAAGGAACTCATACTTTATGCAGATGTAATCTAGAGGGAGCCATTTACATATTTCAATTAGTGGTGTGATGTCAGGAACATTGGCACTTTATTAAGGATGTTTCTTAATTCATGTGTTAACTACACAAGATGTGCATGATAGCATAGTTGCCATCTGTTGACTAAAGAGGTAGCTTTGAACATTCATGCAAAGGTAAAAGAAAACACTTCCAGTGAGGAATTCTCTGAAAATAAGTGCGCTTCTCTTAATACCACCCTGCTTGGAAAACATATCAAAGACTGGGCAATGGGCACAAGAGAATACTGGGGCATTTTTGTGGAATGCTAAGCATCAGCTACTGGACTCTCCAGGGATTAGGACATTCTACTGGGACATACCCATTTCATTGTTTTGATTGGTTAGGTTACTTGACTACTCTGCAAGGGACAGAATGTAACATGAAGAGAACTGATAGTAACACCACTGTTTCATGTCCATAATCATGCAAATTATTCATATTTTTACAATGCACAAATATTTGGTTCTGCAGGGGGAAAAGATAACTGAAGTTCAAATTTTAAAAGTGCTTAATAGTTTAATCCTCCCATCATGAATCATTGAAACATATAATAATGTGGACAAGTGTTCATTTAATGATGATGTAACAATCCCAACATGACAGAACAACCTATAAGATTTGGTGCTGGCCGGCGCCGTGGCTCAACAGGCTAATCCTCCACCTTGCAGCGCCGGCACACCGGGTTCTAGTCCCGGTCGGGGCGCCGGATTCTGTCCCGGTTGCCCCTCTTCCAGGCCAGCCCTCTGCTGTGGCCCAGGAGTGCAGTGGAGGATGGCCCAAGTGCTTGTGCCCTGCACCCCATGGGAGACCAGGAGAAGCACCTAGCACCTGGCTCCTGCCATCGGATGAGCGCGTTGCGCCGGCCTCAGCGCGCCGACCGCGGCAGCCATTGGAGGGTGAACCAACGGCAAAAGGAAGACCTTCCTCTCTGTCTCTCTCTCTCACTGTCCACTCTGCCTGTCAAAAATAAGAAAAAAAAAAAGATTTGGTGCTGAATCAGATATCTTTTACCTAGCACACACTTCTTCTGAAAGCATATATCCTGAGAGAGAATGCAACAGCAAATCCATTAGACACTATAACTTTCTTTTCAAATCTAGTAATACAGAAGGCATGATAACATCAGCAATATCCACTTCCTAAAAAGCAAAATAATAATAAAAAGCTTTGTTAAAGAGCTTGTACTTTGTGTTCATATAATAAATTGGGAGCCATTTATAGATTTTAATTAGTGGCCTGATGACAGGAAATCTGCCATTCTCAGTCTGTGGGTCAGCTACTTAAGGTGAGCACAATATCAATCCTCAAGTTTTACATATTCACATTATAATTTCCAATCCTACTCATTTTGTCTCGTAATATACAGACTTAAAATTTTCTGTCCCACAACAATTTTTTTCATAATTTTTTACTAAGAGTATATATAAAATGAGACAAGTTCATCTTCAAGAGTACTAGCCAAATTTGTTGTCAGACAAGCAATAATTGGAGACCTCTGCTTCAAAGAACTCATGTAATAATGGGTGTCATATTAGGACACAGAAACACAGAAGGATGGCAGGCGACTCAACACTTCAGACTCCCTTCAGTAGGAGCTTCCAGACTCTTCGACGAAACAGGAAGACTTATAGCTACTGATTGCAAAGTAAATAACTCATCCTCCCAGAACACACCTCTCCCTCTGCCCCCTTCTCTCTCTTTCTTTCTCTCTCAGACACAGACACACACACACAGACACAGGCACACATACACACACACACACTCACAATATCTCACACTGATGGTAGGCATCTACATATTTTTGCTGCTAGTCCAAGCTTCACCCCTATAAATACTCTTTTTAAATGTTTTCTGCCTCCACAATAAAATGGCATATTCTAGTTGTCATAGAAACCATAATTGCATCCCAACATTCTATTGACAAGCATGCATATGTTCTCAGAAGCAGAGGTTGACCTTGGGCTTAGTCACTTACCCCATGTCCAATCCAATGAGTGAATGTATGAATGATCTGTTACAGACAACCCCTGAAGTTCTCCAGAATAGGCATCTGGGGAAGGGGAACTTCTTACACAAGGGGTTATAGAACAAGTAAAGAGGATTTAGAAACTCATTTCTCCTGTTCGAGACACAGGCTCGTGTTCCAATTCCTATTACAAATCACCTTTCAGCCTTCCATAACACAGGATGCTGGGGTCATTTGTGTAGGTGGAGTCTGGATTGTCAGTCATTCTACCACGACTTGCAAAAGATAAATAAGCTGGATTGTCAGAAGAAGGCATATCAGAAACTCTGGCTTAGCCAGGGCCAAAAGAAGTCAAGCCTACTTTTGGACAAATGTGTATTTAAGGAGCCATGAGGATAAATGGTTCCTGAGAAGAGGAACAACTCCCACATAGTACCCTACACCCTAGAGCAACAGGGAGATAAACTGAAACCACACTGCCAGTGAAGAATATGCTTAGAGGCAGTTCCATTACAATCATGTTAAGACTGAAAACAAAATCAGTCAGGTGGGTGAAGATCACACAGTCATCATCAGGGTCCAACAGCACACACAGGTTCTGTTGTGCACCATTGTCTTCACATTAAGGGCACAGAGCTGCACTACGATCTCACACTGCCTCCTTTAGTAAGCCTAAATAACGTGCCTGTGGGGTCAGTCCTGGCTGGTAATATGCCCTTACCAAAACTCTCACTGCGGCCTGTTTTGAGATGTGTGTGTGTGTGTGTGTGTGTGTTGCCACCAAGAGACCACTGAATGCAGATTTGGCAAGTGATGCAGATTCAGCTCTCACACGCTGGTCTGAGCCAACTCCAGCACACTCATACATCTGGGAGTCCATCTGAGAGACCATCTGTGGTCTCTAGGGCAGAAGAAAGTCATCCCACTTGGGGTGAGCTCCACAAGAGAAGGGTCGCGCTGCATTAGGCATAGAACTGTATGCAAAGTACCTGAAGCAGTGTTCCACAGCTTCAAAGGGCAGAAGGAACAGAGAGCGAGATCAATACCTAGCTAGTTTCTCATGAAAGACAAATGATGAGTCATCTTCACAACTGATACTTTTCAATCAGAGCCATTTGCAGGAAGACATACAGATTTGCCATTCACTAGCTGTGTCACTTTCCACATGCTACTAAATCTCTCTGTCCCTTAGTGTCCACTTAGAAAGTGAAATCGATACTGTCACAAAACAATGTCAAAATGTTTATTTGGGGAAATATAATTGTTTTTTTAAAAGATTTGTTTATTTATTTGCAAGGCAGAGTTATGGGGGCAGGGGGGGAAGGAGAGAGAGAGAGAGAGAGAGAGAGAGAGAGAGAGAGAGAGAGAGAGGTCTTCTATCCAATGGTTCACTCCCTAAATGACCATAATGGTTGAATCTGGCCTGATCCGAAGCCAGGAGCCAGGAGCTTCTTCCAGGTCTCCCACTTGGGTGCAGGGGCCCAAGGACTTGGGACATCCTCTACTGCTTTCCTAGGCCATAGCAGAGAGCTGGATCAGAAGTGGAGCAGCAGGAAGTTGAACCCGTGCCCATACGGGATGCCAGCACTGTAGGCGGTGGTTTTACCTGCTATACCACGGTGCTGGCCCCTAAAAATATAATTATTTTTAATACTGTAAGTGCTTTTATTTAGGCATGAAAGGGGTATGATAGTCATTTTAAATGAATGAATATATATGTACTTTAAATGGCTTAGTGTTCTTTTCCAAGACTCAAATACTGGCAATCTTAAGTCATATAAACAAAAGCTTTTGGGTGGTCTTCACAGCCAAAAATTTGAGAATAACTTTTCATGTAAAAATGAGGAACATAGTCCTAAGCCTGCTTCATAGCATTTCACCATCTGACTTTCCAAATCTCAACTCTCTCATCATTCCTGACCAAAGAACCTAACGATAGCAATAAGTCAGAACAGGAAGTGTATTTGGCATTGTCATATAAGAAACCAGAAATTGAACCTCCAGTTCACTGCATCCCTTATATCTGTGTACAGTTTACACGCACACTCAGAGGTGCCTCCACCTCAGCTAACAAGAAGGAAGTATGTGTGACTGTATACCCTATTTCGGTGGCATTCTTACCACACCTTATGTTCCACACATTTCATACTTGAATTGAATTTGCTCATGCAAGCTAACAGGACCGTGCACCATTACATGGCATCCTATTCTCTTTGTATAAACTCCATTGTTACTCCATTCATGTATGTATATGTTCGTATATATTGCTCCCCATGCTATATCCTAAGTATCCTTAAAAAAAGAATTCCTTCTGAGAAATCATCAGCGCGTAGAAAAGTGCTACCTGCTGACCAGAGCTGGTATTCAGCACAGTGACACTGAAAGGGAAACACACCTAGGACTTTCAAGTAACAAGGGACAAGATTCACAATCAAGACTGTCCAGCCCATAGAGGTATTAATTCCATTGTTGTGTTTTGGATATGGTTTGAGTGTGTCTCCCCAAAAGTTCACATGCTGGGAGCATGGTCCCCAGTGTGGTGGGGAAACTTTAAGAGGTGAAGCCTAGTGGAAAGTGGCTAGGTCATTGGAGTGACACCCTGCGAAGGGTTTAATGTAGTTCTCACGGCATCTTGGCTAGTTGTCATGAGAGTGAGTTACAAAACGAGCAAGCCTGACCCCTGATAGCCTCTGGCTTCCTGTCTCACCCTGCAATTTCTGCACATGCTCGTTGCAGTGTCATCCTTGGCCTTCACCAGAGCCAAGCATATGTCAGCGCCACATTCTTGAATCTCTAGAACTGTGAGCTAAATAAACTTATTCTCTTAATAAAGTACCCAGCCTCAAGTATTTTATTATTGCAACAAAAAATGCGCTAAGACATCCACCATTACATAATGACAAGGCTACCCTGTACATCTTTGTGTGGTTCTCTTAAAAGAGAATGAGAAAAGAATTACTTCTTTTCCCGTCATCATAGAAAGACTCCTCCAGGGGCCACTGCTGTGGCATAGCAGGCTAATCCCCTGTCTGCAGCGTCAGCATCCCATGCGGGCTCTGGTTCATGTCCAGACCTCTGGATCCAGCCTGGGAAAGCAGTGGAAGATGGATCAAGTGCTTGGGCCCCTGCACCCACATGGGAGACCCGGAAAAGCTCCTGGCTCCTGGCACAGTTCCAGCCGTTGCAGCCATTTGGGAAGCGAACTAATGGGTGGAAGCCCTCTTTCTCTGTCTCTCTCTCTCTCTCTGTAACTCTTCCTTTTAAATAAATAAATAAATCTTTTTAAAAAAGTCCTGACAATTGTTCTAGAAAATAAACATGTGTGCAATTTTTTATTCTGCCTATGCATTTATTTTGTGACTTCTATGAAGAGCCTTTAAAACATGTCCATAGCATATATTCTCATTCTTCAGAATTCTAAGTTATCTACATCTTAGTGTGATGCATAATGGGGCATGCTCCAACAACTGTAGACAAAATTTGAGTTATTTTTTTACTAAGGAGTATGTTTTTTGAATGCAAAAAAATGGAAATTTTCTTCAACAAAACCATCTGCCCTGTACCCTCATTGTCTAGCTCCTTTTCTATCTTTTTTTTTTTTTTATTTGACAGGTAGAGTTATCGACAGTGAGAGACAGAGAGAAAGGTCTTCCTTCCGTTGGTTCACCCCCCAAATAGCCGCTACAGCCGGCGCACTGCGACGATCCAAAGCCAGGAGCCAGGTGCTTCCTCCTGGTCTCCCATGTGGGTGCAAGGCCCAAGCACTTGGTCCATCCTCCACTGCACTCCCGGCCACAGCAGAGAGCTGGACTGGAAGAGGAGCAACCGCAACTAGAACCTGGCATCCATATGGGATGCTGGCGCCGCAGGCGGAGGATTAACCAAGTGAGCCATGGCGCCAGCCCTTCTAGCTCCTTTTCAATATGATCTCTCTTGTTTGATTCATATATACCTTTAGAACAATCTGATGATTTTAGGATACTGGACATCAGGGGACCTTGGGTTTACCCAAGTACCCCATGCATCAGTTTATCCAGAAAAATTCTAAGCCTGCAAAGTTAAAATTCCTAATCCAACAAACATGAAAGACAAAATAATTTCACAGTTTATTGAGGGCAATTAAACAATATGATTACCAAATAGGTACTTTACATTTTCAAAAACATTTTTAAAACACTGAATTTTGCCACATTGCTGTTTATTTGAGAAAATGAAAAGCCTATAAATTGAGGTCAAATAGGAAGCATTAATGCTTGGTCAATACATTAATTTGGAAGTTAGATTCTAAAGGCTTTGACATATTTACAGGGGATAAAAATTTCTCTGCCAGGAATTCTCTTAGGTAATGGCAAATCTTAACATGACCATGTGTACAAAACCTAGCTAAGACTTGGTAAATGGGCACAAGAGATTATATTGGGGATGGGGGATGAGTTAAATGAAATGTTGAACATGGGTAGTGAACCTTCGTGGAACTGTCCCTTTCTCTACAGTTAAGCCTCTTTCCTTGTCTTTGATTGATTAGGCAAATGGCTTGTAAGGAAAAGAGGTGAACTTCTAGAAAATTAATAGAAACACCATCCATTCCAATTCTATTGTTAGAAATGGACATGTTTTATCCAATCAGTCAGTAATTCAAACGGCAATTTGAAAAGTTTTTCAGTTTTTAAAATTATTGTTATTAAACTATTACCATGATTAGACATTGAGTTTGGCCAATTATTTTTCCTAGGGCAGTTGAGACCATGATATGGTTGCTTTTTCTCCTTGATTTTATTAATATAATGTGTTACATCAATTTACTGTGTCGAATCACTCTTAGATTCCAGGGGAAATCTGACTTTATCATTGTGTATAATCCTTATAATAAGCTGCTGGATTTGTCTTGCTGATATTTTGTGCAGATTGTCTCCATCTGTATTCATAAGGGTTATGGGTGTGCACTTTTTCTATTTTTGTATCGTCTTTGTCAGCCTTGGGTCATGCTGGTCTCATCTCATGGTTTGCGTTAGGAAGTGATTATTCTTCTGTCTCCTGAGTTTTGGCGGGTTCAGAGAAGGATTAGTATTAATTATTCTTAAAAAAGATTACTGTAATTTGCCAGCAAACTCTCTGATTTGAGCTTTACTTTGTTGGATTTTTATAATTAAGGTTAAATCATTCACAACTTATGGTGTAATTCCCATTTTCAACTTATTCTTGCATCAGTTTTGTTAGTTTTTGTGCTTCTGGTAATTTCTCTATCTCATGTACATTATCACATTTATTGTGTTATTCAACAAATCCTTTTTCCTGTAAGCTTAGTTTCATTGTCAAATTGTCATTTATGATTTCAGTTATTTCAGTTTAATTTTTCCTCAGTCATGATTAACTAATAGTTTGTGAACTTTGTTAATTTTCAAAATAATCAATAATGGATTGCCAATCTCTCTTTTTTGTTCTTCTCTGTTTTGTAAATCTCCACTCCAATCTTTCTTCTTTCCTTCCTTGTCCTTGGTTTGGGTTACTTCCTTAACGTAGAAAGTCAGGATTTTTTTTTTTTTTTTACTTTTCTTCTTTTTAATTTAAGTTTTAATCGAGAGGTAAAGGGAGAAAGGAAGAGAGAGAGTGAGCGCAAACACTACCATCTACTGGTTCATTCTCTAAATATCCTCAGTGGCCTGACCTGGGCAGAGCCAAAGCCAGAGTCAGCAACTCAGTCTAGGCCTCCCACACAGATGGCAGGACTCCAATTACTTGAGTGATCAGCAATGCTTCCCAGGGTCTACGTGGGTGGGAAACTGGATTCAGGATCCAGAGCTGGGTATAGAACTCAGGCACTCCAACAGGGGACTTGGATGTCTCAATCGGCATCTTAACTGCCAGGCCAAGACTTTTCTTTTATAGTGTAACTGTTTAGAGGTAGCAATATTCCTCTGAGCACTGCTTTCCTGCATCCCATAATTTTGGTATGTTGTATTATACTTTTCATTGGTTCTAAAATATTTTATAATTTCTGTTGTGATTTCTTTTTGGCCTATTTTTTTTTAAAAAAGATTTATTTATTTATTTATTTGAAGGGCCGAGTTACAGAGAGACAGAGGCAGAGAGACACAGAAAGAGATCTTTCATCTACTGGTTCACTCACCAGATGGCTGCAATGGCTGGAGCTGGGCTGATCCAAAGCCAGGAGCCAGGAGCTTCTTCCTCCTTTCCCACGTGGGTGCAGGGGTCCAAGGACTTGGGCCATCTTCTACTGCTTTCCCAGGCCATAGCGGAGAGCTGGATTGGAAGAGGAGCCGCTGGGACTCAAACCAGCACCCATATGGGATGCAGGAGGCAGATTTACCCACTATGCCATAGTGCCAGCCCCAGCCTATTGGTTTTTAAGAGTGTTGTGATTTCCAAAATGATGCAACTAGAAACAATTATGCTTAGTGAAATAAGCCAGTCTCCAGTAGACAAATATCCTATGTTTTTCCTGATTTGTGGTAACTAATATACAGAGTAGAAAATATGTAATGTATATGAGTGAAATTGACATTTTTGAGATTTGGTTTTGTTACAGCCCTTGACTATTCTCTTGAGTAACAGCAGCTTTTCTCTTTACTGCTTTTTGAATTCCTTATTTAGTGGAGGGTTAAGTTTGTTATTATAAAACAAGCTGAAAGTATGTCATTGTAAAAACTGAAGCTTGTAAAAATTACAATAGAAAGGAAGGAGGAGGGAGGGTGGGAACATGAGTGGGCAGTATCACTATGCTCCTAAATTTGTACATATGAAATACATGGAATTTGTTCACCTTATATAAAGAAAAAATTTAAAAGAAAAAAACAAAAAAGTGTGTTGTGATTTCTTGAGATTTTTCTGCTGTTATCAAAAATCTGCTTTCATTCTTTGGTCAGGAAACCTACTTTACAAGATTTTAATCTTTCTAAATTCATTGACACTTTTTTGGAGCCTAATACATGTTCTGTCCTAAAGAATATTCCATGGACACTTGAGAGGAATGTGTATTCTGCTTTTGTCAGATGAAATATTCTATGAATGTCTGTTTGTCTAGTTGGTTCATAGTGTTACTTGCATCTTTAGTTTCTTTATCTCTTGTCTCACAGCTCTATCCATTATGAATAATGGCGTGCTCATGTCTCCAAAGCATTGTAAAACTGTTCCCTTCTTCAATTTTGTCATTTATTCCTGTGTATACCTTGGGGTCTATTTGTAAGGTATATGTATGTTTATACTTATTATACCTTCTGTATAAGTTGATCCTTTGATCAATTTTATAGATTTATCTTTATCTCTTGTAGGACATTTTAAAAAATTCATTTGAAAGGCAGAGTTGCTAAAAGAGGGGAACAGAGAAGGACACACACATATACACACATAAACACACATGGCGGGGGCAGGGATCTTCCATCGATGGTTCACTTCCCAAATGGCTTCGATAAGTGTAGTTAGGGCAGGCCAAGCCAGGAGCCTGGAATTCCATCCAGGTCTCCCAGGGGCCCAAGCACTTAAACCATACTGTCTTCTGGGGCTTTCCCAGGAGCATTGACAGGGAGCTGGATCCGAAGCAGGGTGTCTAGGATTCAAACTCCCACTCCAATATGAGATGCCAACATGCAGGTAGTAGCTTAACCTACTACAATTCTGACTCTTCTTGTAATAAGTTTTATTTTAAAATGTAAGATTTCTGCTATTTTAGTAGCTCTTCTCTTTTGGTTACTATTTACATAAAATATCTTCATCCTTCCTTTCAACCTGAACAAATTTGTATCTCGAGTAGATTATTTGTAGGCCGCATTTAGTTGGCATGTCTTGGGTTTTTAAAGATCCATTTAATTGGAGACTGAATGCATGTACGTTTATGCTGTCCTCAGTTCTTCTCTTACCACTTTCCTTTTCTTTTTATTTTTTTTTAAATTTATTTGACAGGTAGAGTTAGACAGTGAGAGAGAGAGACAGAGAGAAATGTCTTCTTTCCATTGGTTCATCCCCCAAATAGCCTCTATGGCCGGAGCTACGCCAATCCAAAGCCAGGAGCCTGGAGCTTCTTCCAGGTCTCCCACGAGGGTGCAGGGCCCAAGCACTTGGGCCATCCTCCACTGCCTTCCCGGGCCACAGCAGAGAGCTGGACTGGAAGAGGAGCAGCCAGGACTAGAACCCAGCGCCCATATGGAATGCCAGCACTGCAGGTGGAGGATTAGCCAAGTGAGCCAGGGCGCCAGCCCAACTGCTTTCTTTTTCTTTAGATAATATTTTCCTCGAATAACAATTTGATCCCATCTCCTTTCTTCTTCAATCTACATTGTTTCCCAAATGACTGTCCTAGGGATTACAGTTAACATCATAATTTACACAAAGCTATATCAGATAATCAGCAACATACTTTTTTTTTTTTTTTTTACAGGCAGAGTGGACAGTGAGAGAGAGAGACAGAGAGAAAGGTCTTCCGTTGCCGTTGGTTCACCCTCCAATGGCCGCCACAGACGGCGCGCTGCGGCCGACGCACCGCGCTCGTCCGATGGCAGGAGCCAGGAGCCAGGTGCTTTTCCTGGTCTCCCCATGGGGTGCAGGGCCCAAGCACCTGGGCCATCCTCCACTGCACTCCCGGGCCACAGCAGAGGGCTGGCCTGGAAGAGGGGCAACCGGGACAGAATCCGGTGCCCCGACCGGGACTAGAACCCGGTGTGCCGGCGCCGCAAGGCAGAGGATTAGCCTGTTGAGCCACGGCGCTGGCTTAGCAACATACTTTCCATAATAATATCGAATACTTTTCTTTCATGTGGCTCTACTTTTTTCTATTATTATTAGAAATGTCAGAGTGAGCATTGTGGCACAGTGGATTAAGCCACTGTTTTGGATGCCTGCATCATACATTAGAGTGCCTGGCATGTACTCCAGTCCCCATTTCCAACCCAGCTTCCTCCTAATGCACCCGGGATGCAGTACAAATACTTGGGTTATTGCATCCCATGTGGGAGACTCAGATGAAGCTTCTGGCTTCTGGCTTCAGCCTAGCCCAGCCTCAGCTAATGTGGGGATTTGGCAAGTAAAAGAGCGGGTGGAAGATAGATTCATTCATTCATTCTCTCTCTGTCTCTCTGTCTCTCTCTTTCTCTCTCTCCTTTTCTCTGTCATTGATTCTTTCAGATTAATGAGTTAATCTTTTTATAAAAGGTATTTTAGGGGCCAGCACTGTGGCGTAGCGGGTCTGCAGTGCTGGCATCCCATAGGGGTGCCAGTTTGAGTCCCGGCTGCTCCACTTCCGATCCAGCTCTCTGCTGTGGCCTGGGAGAACAGCAGAAGATGGCCCAAGTCCTTGGGCCACTGCACTTGCATCGGAGACTGGAAAGAATCTCCTGGCTCCTGGCTTCGAATTGGCACAGCTCTGGCTGTTGCCACTATTTGGAGAGTGAAGCAGCAGATGGAAGACCTCTCTCTCTCTCTCTCTCTCTCTCTCTCTCTACCTCTGCCTCTCTATAACTCTGCCTTGCAAATAAATAAATAAATCTTTAAAAAAAGGAATTTTATCATGATATATGGATTCCCTGTGAAAACAAATTTATGATTATTGTTTTACATTCTTCTAAAATACATATGGAAAATGTGTCGTTACAAATACAACATACATTATTATCAGTTTTTAGGGTTATCTCTGTCATTAGCTGAACTTCTGTTTTATTTCTTTGCCAGGACTCAGGTTAGTGTCTAATAATATTTAATTTTTTAAAAAATATTTATTTATGTGTCTATTTATTTAAAAGTCAGAGTTACAGAGAGAAAGGGAGATGCAGAGAGAGAAAGAGAGAGATCTTCCATCCACTAGTTTACCCCCCAGATGGCCACAAAAGCCAGGGCTTAGCCAGGCTGAAGCCAGGAACCAGGAGCTTCTTCCTGGTCTCCTACATGGGCCCAAACACTTAGGCCATCTGCTGCTGCTTTCCAAGGCCACTAGGCAGGGAGCTGGATCAGAAATGGGGCAGTCTGGACACAAATAGATGCCCACATGGAAAGTCAGCCGTGCAGGAGGCAACTTGCTATGCGTAATGCCAGCCCAACGCTATTGCAGTTTTAACTAGTTTATCTTTGAATTTGGTTTTTAATATTTTGTCATAATGGATGTTTTTATGGACTTCTTTGAGTTTATCTCAAGTTGCTATATTTAGGTTTTAGATTAATATCCTACACTTCTGTCAAATTTTTAGTCATTATTTGTTCACATATTCTTTTTTTTTAAAAAAATGAAGTAATCAAGGAATGCTTCCTAGAGGGGGTGAGGGATTTTTTTTTTAAGATTTATTTTTGTTTAAAAGGAAGAGTTACAGAGAGAAAGATGGAGGGAGGGAGGGAGAGATCATCCACCCACTTGTTCACTCCCAAATGGCAGCAATGGCAGGGCTCGGCCAGGCCAAAGCCAGGAGCCAGGAGCTTCCTCTGGGTCTCCTACGTGAGTGGAGGGACCCAAGCACTTTGGGTCATCCTCTGCTGCTTTCGCAGGCACATTAACAGGGAGTTGGATCAGAAGTGGAGCAGCTGGGTTTTGAACCGGCAACTATATGGGCTGCTGGCATCATAGGCAGCCACTTAACCTGCTATGCCACAGAGATGGCCCCATTCACACGTTCTTTATTCCCTATTCTCTCTCCTCCTTCTGTCAATCCTGTTATGCATATTGATATCTTCACAGTATTCCACAGGTCTCTCAGGCTAACTATAAATATTAATTGTATTTTAGTTCTTTCTGTTTGTCATTCTGAATAACTCAATAACTAGCCTTCAATTTTACTGGTTTTTACTTCTGCCAGCTCAACTCTGCTTCTTATCTACTCTGGTGAATATCTCACTCCAGTTACTGTAGTTTTCAACTGCATCAATTTTATCTGGAGCCCTTCTGTAGTTTCCATCTCTTCATTGACATTCTCATTTTGCGGAGATATCATTTTCAGGATTCCCATTAAGGGTTTTTTTTAAGGATTTATTTATTTTATTTGAAAGTCAGAATTACACAGAGAGAAAGAAGGAGAGGGAGAGGGAGAGGGAGAAGGGGGGGGGGAGAGAGAGAGAGAGAGAGAGAGAGAGAGAGAGAGAGAGTCTTCCCTCCGTTGGTTCACCCTCCAATTGGCTGCAATGGCTGGAGCTGTGCCAATCCGAAGCTAGGACCCAGGAGCTTCTTGCTCACTTCCCACATGGGTGCAGGGGCCCAAGGACTTGGGCCATCTTCTACTGCTTTCCCAGGCACCCATATGAGATGCCAGCACTGCAGGCGGCAGCTGTAACCACTATGCCACAGTGTTTGCTGCCCCCACTAGGGTTTTACATGTGGTTGTTCTTGCAGATATCTTAAGACAGAAAACTTAAAATCGTTACAGACAGTGTCTACTAAGTGCAACCTCTGGCCTTTCTCAGGAATCACAGAATGAGGTCAAGTTGAGATCCCACTGAGCTCTATGATTGCTATTCTCCTGTTTTCTTTTCTTGATTAAAATAGTTGCTGCCAATTTTGATTATTTTTCAGAAATCCCAGAAAGTTAGCATTCAATTTTTTTTCACAATGGACACACATTTTTTGTTTTTGTCTTTTGAGTCGATATCTTATGGATGTCTTATGGAGATATCCACTCTGCCATTTTCACTCACATCATGGCCCTCAATTTGCTTTGTAATCCCTCCTTTGATTCAGCCTCATTCGTCATCCTTGGTTTTTTTCCAGAAAAATCTATAGTTTTGCCTATGGTTCTGCAGGCCAAACCTGTAGATACCAAAACATACCATTTTGCCTCCCATCCATGAGAACCAGTTACATATGAGAATACTGAATTATAACTGGATTTGATTAACGTATATTGTTTTAGATCGCCAAGTCCATGTTACATTCCTCTGGTATCACAGATAAATGAGACCGACCTCCAAAATACAAAATATTGTTACTTGCATGGTTGAGTAGTTCTGCAATACTGTGTTACATTCATTGGCAGAAAAGGTCCATAACAATTGGCATTTTTTAAAAAGATTTAAGTATTTATTTGAATGGCAGAGTTACAGAGAGCCAGAAGCAGAGAGAGAGAGAGAGAGAGAGAGAGAGAGAGAGAGAGAGGGAGAGATGGAAAGAGAGAGAGAAATCTTCCATCTGTTGGTTCATTCCCCAAATGGCTGCAATTATCAGGACTGGGCCAGGCTGAAGTCAGGATTCAGGAGCTTCATCTGGGTCTCCATGTGAGTACAGGGGCCCAAACATAAGGCCATCTTCCACTGCTTTCCCAGGCCATAAGCAGGGAGATGAACTGGAAGTGGAGCAACCAGAACTTGAACCGGTGCTGACATGGGATACCTGAGCTGTAGGTGGTAGCTTAACCCTCTAAGCGAAAGCACGGGACAACACCCAGGTTAATTATAATTACAACTTTAATTGTCCTTTATTTATTTCTGCTTATCATCCTGGATAAATCAACAAACCTATCTACAACTTGCCTGATTTTTATTCTGCCTACTCAGACCTGCTCTTAATTTCTTCTCGTGCAGTTTTCATTTCAGCTAATGTAATTTTAAACTTCAGAACATTTATTTGGATCCCTTCCGTAATTTCCATCCATTTATTAATAGCCTCTATTTGCTGGGACATCGTATTCAGGATTCTCTTTAGTGATTTGCATGATTGGCTTCAGGATACTTTAGGACAGAAGACTTAATACTTACAGGATTTGCCTGCTAAGCCCAATGGAAGTCCTTCCTCAGGCCTTCTCAGAAATCGTGGAATCCAACCAGGGTAAGTTGAAATCCCAATGAGATTTATTGCTGACATTCTCTGATATTATTTTCTAGGTCAAATTTTCAAGATACTGGCAATTTTGCTTAGATCCTAGCGCTAACATATGCCAAATCTCAACATCTTATCACATTGTATGAAGCTTCTTTCTCCTTCCTCTGTGTGTGTGTGTGTGTGTGTGTGTGTGTGCGTGCGTGTTCCTCTCTCTTTCTCTGGAAGTATAGACTTTGGGAAGTTCCCACTACACTATTTTCACTCACATCATGGCCCTCAACTTTTTAAAAGACATCCCTCCTTCATTTCTGCTTCGTTCATTGTCCATTCTCACAGAAAAGCTCATACTTTTGTTCTAGGGCCCAAATCATTCTCTTAGATCTCATTTAGTTATCTGAAAGGTAAAGTCAGAGAAAGAGAGAGAGGCAGACTGAGAGATCTTCCACCTGCTGGTTCACTCCCAAAATGACCACAAGGGCCAGGGCCAGGTCAGGCTGAAGCCAGGAACTCTATCTTGGCCTCTCATGAGGTTGGCAGGGGCTCAAGGACTTGGGCATGGTCCACTGTTTTCCAGGAGTAACAGCAGGTAGATGGATGGAAGCCAAGCAGCCAGGACTGGAACCAGCCCTCCACACGGGCTGTGCCACAGCGCAGGCATCCTACGACATCAATCTAGGCAGTTTTCTCTTGAGTGAGAAAAAGTTGTGAACACAAAGATCTCACCCTGATTGCTATGTGGAGAGCTGCTGAGGAGGAATTCATGGGAAAATAGGAGAAAGGGAGGCATAGGGATTGTAATGAGTGATATCTCCCACATAATATTCCAATACACTGGGCTACTAGGGAGACATGTGTCTAAACAATGTGGAACTGGACCTAAACATAGCATTGGGAAAGCATAAAGGGACATAGAAACATGTTGGGTACGGAGGAGGGCCTGTGATTACAGCAGGCAAACCAAACATCACGGGGAGGCTTAGGCCAGCACTCGCAGGGATTTTTCCTATGGAGGCAAATGGGGACTCACTGGTAAAACGTTTTTAACAGAACTAAGAGAAGTTTTTAACAAACTGAAGCTCAACTTGCACAATTCACCCCTCTCAATTGCTCAAATCAAATTTGAATTGTTGAAGGATCACACGCAGATCAAGAATCGATAAGGAAAGCCTTGTAGAGACGGAATAGTACAGAGAATGTCTGGGAGACTACGGGACACACTGCAATTTCAGAGCTGTCTGTCTGGAATCATGGAGGGAAGCAGACTGCAGCAGAAGCAATATTTGAAGGGAAGCAGCAGAGAAAAGTTGCCCCCAGCACTGGGAGAGATCCAGGGCAGATACAGGAGGTCGAGCAAGAGCAGGGGCAGGTCCAAGCTGCAACATTGTGTACCCCGCAGGCTGAGGCCAGGTTTGCACTTAGGGAAGACAGCGGGATTGGGGAGTGGGTGTGGCAGCGGAGAGTGCTTGCAGGGGCCTGGGTGTGTGCGTGGCCATGGAGAAGACACACGGTGTGTGTGGAGATTGCCAGGGCCTGCCCCGGAGCAGGAGCAGGGTACACAGGGAGGCTCCGCGGGAAGTTGGAACAGGAGGAGGACCCGCAAGGGCCCGAGGCAGAGGCTGGGGGGAGGGGGCAGCCCGACTCCCTCCCGGGGCACCCGCGGTCCAGGGGCAGAGGAAGCAGCCCCATCAGCGGGGGCCCAGGTCTCTGTGCAGGGGTAGCTGCCAGGCTCTGCGGAAGCTAGGGTCTCAGAGGAGGCTCCCTCTGGGTGGGGACTCCGCTCCTTAGGAGATGGGCGGCTGCTGACCTTCTTAGATGCAGTGTCCTGTGTCCCTGAAGATGAAAGAAAATGCTGCGTGGGTCTGCCAGCGCCTCGGGGAGCACAAGGCAGAGGACGAAGAGCCTTGTAGGGGTGACGGTGGCAGCGGGAGGGCAGAGAAGGGCCATTGCAGCCCGTGCCTTTTAGCTCTCCCTGTGCCATTGTCTGGGATATTGCCCATCAGCAGGCCAAGTCCGCAGTGGGCTGGGTGGGGAAGAACAAGGGGTGCGGGCCGGCTCCACCCAGCGCAGGGCCAGGCACTCTAAGCCCTGTGGAACCCAGAGGCTCAGTCACCCTTACCTCTGAGTTCTCCTCCTCCCGCGCTTTCCTGCTAGGACCCCGGCCATGCCTGCCAAGGCACAGGTGCCTGCTGCGGGTAGGTACTCAGGGGTACAGTGAGTTGCAGCCGCAGCACCCACAGGATGCTCTCGCAGGACCCACCCAGAGATGTAAGAGCCTGGATCCAAGGACCTCTGCCTCGGGCCACAGCACAACGTCATCACGTGGAGAGGTACTGGTGTCTGTGCAGGGCTCGGTCTCCTTAGGAGAGCAGCTGTCCCAAGTGATGGCGAGCGTGTGGGTTCAAGCACCTCAGGCTGCAGCTGAGCCCGAGAGAAAACTGGACTTCTCCGCCACTGGACATCTTCCCCTCTGTCACTGGTGCCCCACCGGCACTCTCCTTCTATCAGTCAATTTCAGGGGACCAGGGCGGCGCCCGTGGCATCTCCACTTGGGTGGCACCATGTTGATTCCATTGTTGACCTATGGAACAGCGGAGGCAGAATGGCCCCGCGTCCCGGAGACTGAATATCTGGCGCTTCCCTGGAGCACTCTGCCCTCCTGTCTCAGGACTTCAATTGCAAGTGCTTCTGAGGGCTTGTGTGCTGCTGCTGCTTCTGTGCCGGCCTTCTCTGACTCAGGACGCATTTTCAAGGGGAAAGACCTTCCCACAAAGGGCGCTTGCTTGAAAATGCCAGACGTCTGTTCGTGAAATTCCATAGGCAATGGCGAAGCGAGCTTGACCATCTGAGCTCACAGACTCGGAAGACAACAGAACCGGTGCGGCAGTGCGGTCAGCAGAGCGGCCAGCATCTCTCACGCAGCAGGAATGGCCAGGCGCCCTCGGCTCACGTCAGTCCCTCAGCCTCCGGCACACTCGTGCAATCCCACTGTCAGCTCGGCCTCTGCGTGGGCCTCTCACGCACCCCCATCCTCACCCTTCCCTGCCTCTGCTTTCGTCCCATGTGTCTTCCAGGACACAGGAGCCCGCACAGTTGGCACGAAGTCAGACTACACTGCTCCTGCCCCACACTGGTATTGCAGGAAGTAAGCCCTGTCCACCTTCACCCTCAGAATCCGCCTCACAGTTGAGGTGTCAGCCACCCGCAGCCCAACAAGGGCTCGTAATGTGTGCCCGTACGCCCCCAGGACACCACCAACACCCAATAGTAAGTGTTTCAGCACCCAGCCTTCCCCATAACCTAGACCAGAGTCCTGTGGGATCGCTAACGGCCCAGCTTTCCCGTGAGACCCACGGCGAGGACTGACGTGGAGTGGGCATGCCGCGTGCTTGGTTGAGAAGCACATCCAACCCTACAAACCACCAAACCACCCCACCCCTGACACTCAGCTGCCACTGCTGCCTCCCAGGCCTCAAGAACGGGGAGGAGGCATCGGAAAGACGTGTGAGACGCCCTGCATGTGTGCCTCGCACTGCTCTGTGGTCCTGAGGCTGTGACCAACAAGAGCTCACCCTTAACTCGCACAGCTGGTCTTTGTCATTCCTGAAGGACACGTCAAGGTGCAGAAGGCCCAAATGCTTCCCAGCACTGCTTATTGTCCCAGACTCCAGGTATATTTCACTGCAATCCAGGCCAATAAAGAATCCCTTGGCCCACCCATAAGTCTTTGGATGAATGCCTGTTTTCCATGACACATCCAGTTTATCCCTGGAACACCAGCATTGGGCAGAGTAGCAAGGCCACTGGTGACTCCCACAACTAAGTGAAGGAAGTACAAGGCAGAGGGTTAGAACTTGACACTGCATGGTCTCTTTTCAGAGCAAGGCAGTCCTGTCCCTGTGTCTGAGGTGCTCCTGTCCTACTTGTGCTCAGGGCTGTCACAAGGGTAAGTTGGTTGCCCATGGGCACGCTGGATACCATAGAGGAGCACCACACTCAGAGAAGATAGAGACATCCAACCCTCCATGTACAGAGCAAGACAGCCTACACACTGAGCTATGCCTCGGATCAAAACAGGTCAGGGTGTATACATCAAGATATGGTGTCTTGGCATTGGGGTGCTGCTGGTTCATCCCCTGGTTGTGATCCCAGCATCCCATGTCATAGTGCCAGTTGGAGTCCCAACTACCTCACTTCTGATTCAGCGCCCCACTCATTGAGCCTGCTAGAGCAGCAGACAATGGCTCATGAACTTGAGTCCCTGCCACCCATGTGGGGAGACCCAGATGGAGTTTCCCTAGCTTCAGCCTGGCCCAACCCTGGCTGTGGCAGCAATTTAGGGAGTGAACCAGAGATGGAAGATCTCTCTCTCTCTCTCTCTCTCTCTCTCTCTCTCTCTCTTTCCCTCTCTCCCTCTTTCTTTCTCTCTTTCCCTCTCTTCCTCTCTCCCTGTCATTCTTTCACATACACAAATAAATAAATACTCTTCAGTTATACATGCCTGTGTACAAAACCAAGGAAGGTTCCAGCAACTCCTCCGTGAACAACATAGGTGTCATGGCCCACATTCTGGGAGGTGCAGTCTCTCATGAATGTGATATAGCAGGGTTGTCCACGAGTAGGCTTTGCAATTCAGAGACTCACCCAGAACGGTGGATGAGGACTGAGTGCAGTTCTGCTGCTTCCGCGCTGTGTGGTGTGAATTATTTTAGGAGCTGCTCTGTTTCCTAGTCTCCTTTTCCAATAAACAGCCATAATGTCAACATGTCTGCGCCACAGGGGGCACTGTGTTTCATTCAGCTCTGATAATTTGATAATCAAGGTTTATTATTACCTAATAGTTAGCCTACCAGCAGGTATACGTGCATGTGCTCATAGACTGGCAAGGAATGACTCTTAGAAATTCTTTCCTAAATTAATAACCTTTGTGGTATACATGGCCTGAAAAGTAAAGAGTCAAAAGATACAGTCATCAACCTAGAGTTCCGCATGCTCTTTAACCATAGCACCAGTTCATCATCATGTGGTGTGATCAAATGTATCCCGGAACAACGTAACTCACATACATGACCTCCATTTGACCTTGTCAGGTTCCAACAGCAGGGATGATCCTAGCAAACATTTGTACATAGCTTCACTCTTTTGAGCATCAGAATATAATTATTCTAAAAGACAATAGTGTTTACTTTATCTGTGCTTCTTACATTACTATATAATATTGGATTTCTCTTATTCTATAATCCATTTATTCATTCCTTTATCCTCAACTTGTATCTCTCTATATTCTTATTTGTCATTGATTTTCCCCAAACTTTTCTATCTTTGAAATGCATTTTAGGTTCAGTCATTGTTTTGGTCCAGATCATTGGGACCAATACAAATCTAGTAAGAACCTGTCCTCAGCAGTTTTCTATAGATTTTTTTTTTGTGAGGAGAAACTCAATCTATTATAGTTCAAATGGAATAAGGCTATGTAAGTGTAGAACTAGTCTGTTTTTTGACTACATTGGCAGTTCAGTGGTATTTGCTGTTAACCCCAATCTTGCCAGATTGCACAGGGGTACAGCCTATCCTTTATGCCCTTAGGAATACATAAATGCAGAAAAACATGATTCTAATTTCCTGCTTAGGTATTATTCCTCCTTCTCCCAAACACAATTGCGTTCCTAATCCCGGAACAACTGGTTGAGATAAAAGAAATTTACCTGATATGGGGAAGCATTAAATAGTTGTACCAAATCCCCTAGAAATTCAAAGAAATCTACATAGTGAGGCTCCTCGTTTGTCCTCCTCCCTTATGTTGAATGTGGGCACATATTAACCAAGTTTTGTAAGCTAATCTTTGAGAATTTTATCTCCACTCTTTTGAAAATTAAATTCTTTTTTTAAAAGATTTATTTTATTTATTTGAAAGATAGAGTTATAGAGAGAGGTAGAGAGAGGGAGAGAGGTCTTCCATCTGCTGGTTCACTTCCCAACTGGCCGCAGCAGCCAGAGCTGTGCCGATCTGAAGCCAGGAGCCAGAAGCTGCTTCCAGGTCTCTCACATGGGTGTAGGGGCCTAGGACTTGGGCCATCTTCTACTGCTATCCCAGGCCATAGCAGAGAGCTGGATCAGAAGTGGAGTAGCCGGGACTCGAACTGGCACCCATATGGGATGCTGGCACTGTAGGCTGCAGCTTTACCTGCTAGGCTACAGCACCGGCCCCATAGCATTCTCATTTTAAATGAATGAACTTCCTGTTCATTTCAAAGCCAAGCAGTAATGGCTATCAGATGAAGCATCATTTGGGGACTACACTTGGCTTTTAAAGTAGGGGAAAAAGCATTCTTATTCTCAGGTCACACAGAATTGACCATGGTTTTCATTCCCTCCACAAGACTACCTACTTCCTCAGGAAGCACCTGCTCTGTGTTTGGATCATGTACAGCCATGGATCACTAGTAAGCAGTGGGTCTCTTATCAACCCCTACACAATCCTCCATTCTTCAGCATTCACAACTGAGGAGACCACTCCTAAGTTGTTATCACAACCCATTTGTACTCAATTAAGGGTCTTCAGAAAGAGAATGACATTGATTGACAAAAGGAGACAATCCTTTAACACCACATCCACTGATTACCCCCGTAATTTCCTGAATTTTCCTTCACTCATGATCTGGGATGACTTCTTGGTGGCTAGAGGTCATTGTTTATTGTTCTTGTCTGATTTCCACCTTTGATAGTAGTTCTGAGGCTAGAAGCCATAGCTCAGACTGGTAGAAATATGAGTGTAGTGTAATGGTAGGATCCACTCCAATACTCTCCTTTATATTCATTTTATCATTTATTTACAGATACAAATTAATTAGGGAATTGTCTGTTCAGCTTATTTCTCATTATTTTGCATTTCCTTATGCAAACAGGGAGCCAAGTCCTCAGTCTTTTGTCTATTACTTTAAAATGCCATTATTAATTTAACCTCTGATAACATTTGTCTCCGGTAAATCATCACCTAACAGCTACTATCTGGCTGACTCAGTAGCCATCCAAGCATCAAACCCTTGTCATCCATCATATGTTCAACCTTCCCTTTCCCAAACAATGCATTCACCATGTTTTAGTGAGCTGGGATCACTGTAGTAAATCTCACTTCTGATACCAATTCTTTTAGATATCAACAAGATGACCCTCAGCATAAATGGCTCTCTAGAAGGACTTAAAGGACTTAGAAAAATTTATCACTCATGCTTATGGTTTGTTACGGCAAAATAATACAACACAAGCTAAAAATGTAAAAGTCTCATGGAACAAAGTGCAAGAGAAATCAAGCACAACTCTCCAAGTGTACCTTGGAGTGTGTCACACGTGGGCACATACAATTCTAACAGCAATGATGTGTGTCAACTGGGGAAGATCACTGAAGCATTGGACACCAATCATGTAAGCATGCAGCGCTGCATTACTAAGCACAGCTACTCAGACTACAATCCATCCCCCAGAGCCAAACAGGCATTCACAATAAATCACATCGTTAATATCAGCTTAACTCATCAAAGGGATACAGCATGGCCCAAGGACTCAGACATACAAAAATAAGCTTATAGATAAGTCAGAATCTTCTAACGGTTCAGGGGTTATCATCCAGGAGCCAGCAAAGGGTCAATCCTGAACACAGGCCCTTCTTTGGAATGTACATGGTTTGAGAAACCCGTGCCTACTGTTAACCTTTCTCTGCCCACAATAAAAATAGCATAAAGAACAAATATTGATCTTGCTGAATCCATGCCCGATAAATTAAAAGCTTTCTAAAGTTCATCAAGATATAAAATTCAAAGTGAAGGGTGTTAAATTCCCACGCTTGTAAAAAAATATTGATTCATTTTCCATCATTTCTCTTAGTTTGAAAATAAGATTACTGAGCAAAAACTAGTTTTAAGTTATACAACACACAGGTATTCCTTATACATTGTTAATTTGGAAGACATATTCTGAGAACATCTATCTAGGTGGTTAGTTATCAGACACCTAAGGGAAAAGAAATCTGTGGTATTCAGTTATCTGTAAATAAGAGCATGTTTCTAAAAAGATACCTCCCAGGAACACCAGGAATCATGGGAAACATTTATTTTTTTCCTCACTTTTATATTATTTCTCCTGCAGAAATCTATATGAACATTAGAATTGTCTTGCAAAATTAAAAAGAAATTTTGGCAATTAATTATTTGGGGACTCAATATAGAGGATAATGTAGGGAGATTTTAGGTCTTCATCAATGTTTGCATTGTTTTCTAAATAATACCCATTTTGGCAAGGGACTTTTTAATATACAATGTTAAAATTAAAATGAAAATGTTTACAAAAGTATAAATTAACCTCAGATTCCTTAAAAGAATGAAAATCTTCAGACTTTATTCATTTATTTTTATTTGAAAGGCAGGGGTTGGGGGAGAGAGAGTGGGCACACTTGCATCTACTGCTTCACTCCCCAGTGCCTGCAACAGTCAATGCTGGGCCAGGCTGAAACCAGGAGCCTGGAACTCCATCCTACACTCCAAAGTGAGTGGCAGGGACCCAAGTACTTGAGCCCTCATGTCTGCCTCCTGGGATGGGACTGACTAACAGGAAGCTGGATCAGAAGAAGTGGAGAAGGGCCAGTGCTATGGTAAAGCAGATAAAGCCGCCATCTGCAGCGCTGGCAACCCATATAGGCGCCCGTTTTAATCCTGGCTGCTCCACTTCTGATCCATCTCTCCACTGTGGCCTGGGAAAGCAGTGGAGTACGGCCCAAGTCTCTGGGCCCCTGCACCTGCATGGGAGATCCAGAAGATGCTCTTGGCTCCTGGCTTCGGGTCGGCACAGCTCTGGTCATTGCAGCCTTTTTGGGAGTGAACCAGTGATAGCTCGCTCTCTCTCTCTCTCTCTCTCTCTCTCTCTGCCTCTTTGTAACTCTGCCTTTCATATAAATAAATATTTTAGAAAAAGAAGAAGTGGAGGAGCTGAGAATCAAACCCAACACTAATGTAGGGATTTTGGCATCCTAAATGTGCAACTTAACCACTGAGCCAGATGCCCACTCTAACAATTATGAAACAGATAGTCTTTTTCCCTAATTGTTCAAATTTCATTCTACACCAATTGACAAAATCCAGCTGCAATTAGGCTCTCCCTGCACAGACACCAGGATATTGTAGGACACAGAAACAAGTGAATGAATAAGTGGTGATTCAGTTACCTCCAGCTCTACTGATGAGGAACTAACAATTTCTTCCAAGTAATAGATATCTTAGATACAACTTCTTCAATAAAATACACAACACTCCCAAACATGCATATACACACACACACACACACAGACACACTCACACACACACGTACACACGACAGCAGTGATAGCAGATAGCTGTGCATGTAGTTAGGCCACTTTCCCTGCCTGTAAATAGCCATAATAACTATTTCTACCTCTATATATTAAATAGCATTTCTTGGTTGTCATTAAATCAGAATATCATCATAAAAATCAGTTTGATGTTAGATTTCTTTGGAAACTGGAAACACAAACTTATCCTCAGAACCAATACAACCAATTGGGAAATGAATAAAATACTAGAAAAGGGTTATAACAACAATTCTCAAATAGTAACCAGTGGAAAAGGGAAAAAAGAGATACTGCTACAGAAGATAAAAGTAGGCAACAAGGATAACTAATCATTCTTTCATGCTCATCCATTAAACCTGTTTTCATATCTGTTCAGGATCACCTCAGAACACGGAAGTAACAGGTGCTTATGCTGAAATTTCAAATTCCACACAGCCCAAACCTAGTGCAAACATTTGGTAGCTCCAGATAACCTGGTACACAAGATTAACACCTTCTTTCCCTGCACTTTAAATGTATCATCGAAATCATTACCTTGCACCACAGCTAAGTGTTTCATATATAGCTCACAATAATAAAATAGAATGAATGAATGAGGATGGACAGAATATGTTAGAATCTGGACATTAAGTTGGCTCTAGTGACAAGGCAGAGACTGAGTAATAAGTGAGGATGAGATTTTCCTTTCACCAAAACCTCCGATTGACTCTTAGAAAACTCTGGGGGCCGGCGCTGTGGCACAGTGGGCTAAAGCCCTGGCCTGAAGAGCTGGCATCCCATATGGGCACAGGTTCTAGTCCCGGCTGCTCTTCTTCCGATCCAGCTCTCTGCTATGGCCTGGGATAGCAGTACAAGATGGCCTAAGTCTTTGGGCCCCTGCACCCACTAGGGAAACCCAGAGGAAACTCATGGCTCCTGGCTTCGGATCGGCGCAGCTCCGGCCGTTTCAGCCATCTGGGGAGTGAACCAGCGGATGGGAGACCTTTCTTTCTGTCTCTACCTCTCTCTGTAACTCTGTCTTTCAAATAAAATAAAATAAAATAAAATAAGTATGACAACAGCATAAAAACACAATGAGCAAGAGGGCAGTTTAACCTATTTACTGGGGCATAAATTAATACAGCATTCACCTGCTTTAAGTTTAAAACTCAGCGATGTTGCATTGTTACACGATTATGCAACCATAACCACAATCTGTACATTTTTTGCAATTTTAGAACATTTCTGGTATCTCAGAAAGATCCATTGTAACCATTTGGGGTCAGTCACTGCTTCCAAGTTCAGATAATCACTAACATCTGTTTGTCTCTATGGACTGGCTTTTTCTGGCTATTTCATATAAATCTACACATACCACATGTGACCTTTTGTGGCTAGCTTATTTCATGTGTCATAATGGTATAGCGTTTCTCAGTACTTCCTCCTTTGCCTGGCTGAATAGTATTTTATACAGATCACATTTTAATCCATTCATCAACTGATGAACATTGACTTACTACATTTATTCCTAAATATTTTATTCATATTATGTTGATGTTATCGTGCATAGGATTGATCTCCTAATTTTATCATTGTACAGTTCTTTGCTAATGTAAATAAACACAATTGATGGTTATGTATTGATCTTTCATTCTGAAACCCTGACGAGCTCACTCATTAGAGCTACGTGGATTATTTAGGGAGTTCTATATATAAGATCATGTCTTCTACCAATAGATGCAAGTTTACCTTTTCCTTACCAATTTGTATGCCTTTTATTTCTTTTTTAATAACTTACTTATTTTTATAATGTTCATAGCAGTTCTATCCATAATAACAAAAATGGTGACAATTTGATAATTCATTAATTGGATAAAAAGTGAACAAATTAGTATACATACATATAGATGTGTGTATATGTGTATATATATATATATACATATAAAATATTTCTTTACAATATAAAGGAATGAATTTCTTGATACAACAGGGGTGAATCTCAAAAAAATGAATTTGAATGAAAGATGTTGGACATGAGAGTACAAAATGTATATCTCTGTTAACAGAAATTTCAAAAACATACAAAAAGGTCAGGACAGCAGTCCAGTGAGTTAAGCCAGCAACCCAAGTTAAAAGAAAAAAATGTTTTATTATTGACTTATGATGGTGAAAGAAAATTGGCATATTAGAACAGGATCATTTATGCTAAAAGGAAAATGTGGCTAGACATAGCTAGATGAGAAAGAGTACATTGCAATGAGCAGCTTGATATGTGGCAAGTTCACATGAGCTTCAGCTTATGGGAATCCAGGAAAAGGCCCCAAAGGCCATGGCATGCTGTCAGAGGCTTTCGAGGAAACCCCAACAATAAAAATATAATTTATTCATTTTTAATTGAAAAATTAAAATAGGGTATTTTTATCATGTATAATATGATGTTCTGAAATATGTATACATTGTGGAGTGGCTAAATAGAGCTACTTAACGTATACATTAACCCATACACTGAGCATTTTTGTGCTGAGAAAAAATTAATATCTACTCTCAATTTTCAGAAACACACATTTATTAATTATAGTCACTCTGTTCTACAATGTATCTCTTGAATTTAGTCCTATGATCTATCTGAAAATTTTACCCTCCCTACCTCTCAACCTCTTTCCAACATCATGCTACTCTTACTTCTATGGTTTAAACTTTTTTACATTCCACATATAAGTCACATCATTCAGTTGTTGTACTGCTGTGTCCTACTTAATTCATTTAACATCCTGTCCCCTATATGTTGTCCATTTCATCCAAAACAACAGGGTTTCCTTCTTCATGGCTGAATATTATTCCATTGTGTATATGTACCACATTTTCTTTATCCATTCTGCAGTACAGGGGATGCTGGCATTGCAAGTGCCATCTTAATCTGCTGTGGTACAACACTGGCCCCCAGTGCTGTTTTAAAAATTATTTTAATTGTAAATATTTATGGGTTATGGTGTGATAATTTAATATACGTATTGAAGTTGTGGTGATCAATTCAGGCTAGTTAGCATTTTTATCTCTTGATTTTTTTAGTTTTTGAACATTTAGTAAGTATATATTAATATATAGTATATATTATATAATAATATATTAATAATTGATATATATATATGGGGGATTCAGTGTGACATTTATTTATTCACATGGATTCAGATTCCATCTGAGGTCGCTTGTATCCAGCCTGGTAAACTGAAATCAGTATTTCTTGTAAGACTGACTTGTTAACAATAAGTTATCTCAGATTTCATTAGCCGAGAATGTCTTTATATTATCTTAATTATTAAAAATAATTTCATTGGACACATGATGGCTGGCTTACTTTTTTTATTCTACTATTTTTAAAAAAGATTTTATTTATGTGAAAGGCAGAGTTAGAGAGAAACAGAGACAGAGAGTAAAAGTTCTTCCATCCACTGATTCACTCCCCAATTGGCCACAATGGCTGGAGCTGAGTTGATCCGTAGCCAGGAGCCAGGAACTTCTTCTGGGTCTGCCACGTGGGTGCAGGGGCCCAAGGACTTGGGCCATCCTCTACAGCTTTCCCAGGCCATAGCAGAGAGCTGCATCAGAAGAGAAGCAGCCAGGACGTGAACCAGCGCCCATATGAGGAGTGAACCAGAAGATGGAAAATTTCTCTCTCTCTCTCAACTCTGCCTTTCAAATAAAAGAAAGAAAGAAAGAAAGAAAGAAAGAAAGAAAGAAAGAAAGAAGAAAAAAGAAAGAAAGAAAGAGAAAATATATACCATAAAATTATTATATCCAAAATAGCATATAACTGGCATAAAAAATGTAGATCAATAAAACAGATTATAAACACTGGAAATAAATCCACTAATCTAAAACCAATTTATCTTTGGTAAAGGGGTTAAAAACATTCCCTGTAAAAAGATTGTCTCTTCAACAAATGGTGTTGGATTTCCACTTGCAGAAATTTGAAGAAGACATCTAGTTTATACTCCATACAAAAATCAACTGAAAATGGGTCAACATCTAAATTTAATACCTGAAACTATGAGACTGACAGAGGAAAGCATGGAAAACTCTCCAGGACATTGACATAGCTAGCAATTTTTTTGGATAAGACCCCTAAAGCACAGAGAATAAAAGCAAAAATAAACAAATGAGATTATATCAAAGTAAGACACTCTGCACTACAAAGGAACTATTCAACAGAGTGTAGAGACAGCCTAGAGAATGGGAGAAAATATTTGTAAATTAGTCATCTGATAAAGGATTAACATCCACAATATGTAAGGAGCTCAAGAAGCACAGCAACAACAAAAAACAAACAATCCAGTTAGAAATGGGCAAAGGATATGAATAGACATTTCTCAGAAGATGAAATACACTTGACCGACAAACACTTAAAAAAAATGCTCCGTGTTACAGTGAGAATCTCACTCCAGTTAGAATGGCTATTATTTAGAAGTTGAAAAATAACAAATGCTGGCAAGAATGTGGAGAAAGGGATCCTTATACACCATGGGAATGCATATTAGTACAGCCATTATGGAAACAGTATGAAGATTCCTCTAAAAACTAAAAATAGCTCTACCATATGACCCAGTTATTCCACTTCTGGGAATATATCCAAAGGAAATGACATCAGCATGCGAAAGAGATACCTACACTTCCATGTTTATCCACAACCCTTTTAACAATAGCAATGGTATGTAAACAACCTAGATTTCCATCAATGAATGAATAGATAAGGAAAATTTGGCATACACTCTGCCATAAATAGAATTGTTGGTCATTAAGCTAAATGAAATAAGATAGACACCAAAAGGAAAGCAGCACATTTTCTCTCATACGTGGAAATTTATACACACACACACTATATATAGCGGATGGCATATTGTTTGGTAGATATTTATAAATGTTGTCTTCACTGAATTATACTCCTTACAAAATAATATATCTTTATTTCCTCATTTTATGATCTTTGTCATGAATCCCACATTATATGACATTAAGATATCCACACATTCTTTCAAAAAAACTGTGTGTATAATAGTGTGTATGTATATGTATATATAGTATGTATGTGTATATGTAATGTTTACAAATGAAGTGAATATGGGAAATGTTTAAAAATGTTAAATCTATGTGTATATATTGGATTATTCAGTTTACTTTTCTATATTTGGATTATTTTCAAATAAAAGACAAAAAATGAAATATACCCAAAAGAATCTAAAGCATTTATTCAAACAAAATCTTGCATTCAGTTGTTCATTGATGCACTAGTCACATAGCAAGAGATGGAAACATCCCAAGCATTCATCAGATTCTGAGTGAATAAACAGTATTATCTGCCAGGAATATTATTGAGTCATAAAAAGGAGTAAAGCACTGAAATTATGCTACCCCATGGATGAATTTCAAAATCATTATGCTAAGTGAAAGAAGCTAGACGGAAAAAAAATCACACATTCTATGATTTCACTTGTTTCAAATATCTAGAATATGTAAAACTGCAGAGATGGAAAGCACAGTAATAGTTTTCAGAGTCTCTAGGGGTGGAAAGGTTTTATAGAGGGAAATACAAAGTATCTGTTTAATGAGTGTGGAGTTTTCTGTTAGAGAGAAGATTTAATTTTGCAACTACTCAGACAGTATGGCTGCACAACACTTGAATGTACTAAATGCTGCTGAAGCGTACCCCTTAAAATGGTAAATTCAATACTCCATGAATTGTAGCAAAACAATAATCAACAGTAATACAAAATATAAAAGCTAATGAGTGGCTTTGCATTTCTACAAACAATTGATCATTAACTTCAACATCTGCTAAAATGTATCATTTAGGAAAATTTTAAGGACTTAATATTGGTGCTCAAATTACATTCATGCCTGGAGTACCAGTAAATTTCACAAGGTAATCCCTGTAATCTTAGGGGAGTTAATGTAAAATAAAGGACAAAAGTTATACCTTATTCTAATTACTGAAGCTGCTGTCCTACCTTAGTTCTCCATGGTAAAAAAAAATTTGCCTGCAAAATTTCATAACAGGCACGTGTGCTTTGATAAAGTAAGTGATGGATTTAAATTAAATCTTCGACACTTACAAATTGGCTTGACAAAATGGGACACAGGGGATAATCCTCATTTAAAGTATTTAATCCGGTCTAATGGGAAATAAAAACAGGGTATTCAAGGATTGAAACCCATTATAGAAATCCAAAGTAGAGAAGAGACAGTTATCCTCACTGTTTTTTCCATTTAACAGCCTAAGTCAGCCTGCTATTAAAGTTGCAAAGAATGAACAACACCATATGACAGATAATTGTAGGCTTAGTACCTAAAAACTAGGTCCTACATATGAAACCTCCAATGCCAATATTATTGAAATGACCGACTCCATGCAATCAGTATCAGGTAAAGATTTTGTTATTATACACTTAGATCATACTGTCTAGGTCAATAGTGTTTCAGCTATAGTTCACCCTCATCACTGCAGGGATACAAATACACCTTTACCTGCCTAAGTATGGAGTAATCCAACAGCACTGCCATCCTAAAGCAATTTTGGCAGGTGCGATCTTCACTGCCTTGTCCAGAAGCAGAGGTATGACATCACATGGATGACAACTTCTTCTAAGGAGATAAAATTGAAACATTCACTCAGAACACGCGCTTACAACAGAGCTTACTAAACGTAGATGGGTCACTGTTCCATACATAGTGCAAGGCTCTGCCACCTTGGTTAAATTCCTGGAAATTATTTGGTAAATCAAGGGCTTCTCCATCACTGACGTTGTAAAAAACAAACAAACAAAAAACAGCTCTTGATCCTCTTGGCGACAACAATGTTAAAATAAACCCAATATATTTTAGGCCTGTTTAGCTCCTGGGGGCCATATAGTCCTCAATCATAAATCTGACTTAAGATCTCTGACACTGTGATTTTAAAATAGGGATATGTTGAATGAGGCTCTCTCCAACAAAAGGCTCTAAAATTTGGTCAAGTTGCAATACAATAAATACTCCTATTCATGACTGGCCCCCCTTCCTACCCTGAGAATCCCTCACTGTAGAGGCCTTAGCAACTTCTCCTCATGCCTCCTAGAACCTCTGGACCTCCCATGATGGCTATTAGTTGTCCAAGGGCTTTGGATGCAAGAAACTGCCCTCCTTGGTCCCCTGATATAGGATGCTAAAGTGGCAACTGGAGTCTACATACTGGACTCTCCTGGAATTAGAGGTTATCAGAGGCCTTGGTCCCACAACACTCCCCAGCCAGCTGCCCATTGGCCTTGGGTTATGGTAGCAGCACTCTACAGGTGGGCAAGGCCACTGGGGCCTCCTTGTTATCTGTTAGAGACACACCAGGCCCTCTGGCATATCCCACCTCCAAGAGGGTTTGATGTCCCCTGTCATCACTCACATAGTACCATAGTATTGGAGGCAGCCACCTCTCTTTCAGATCTCTTTGCTACCAGGGGAGTCCCTTGGGATCAACTGGGTAAACAGTAATGAATGTGCATACACTTAAATGGAGTTGTCAGGATAGTCACAGGAGAGCTGCTGCTATTCATCCCTTATCCAGGACATCTCTAATTAAAGATGAGACTCAAAGGTCAGCACAAGTGACTGATTTTTAGACAGACATCTTAACATTAGGTGTCTTGGCCAACAGCTTGCCCTGTGTTATGCATCTTTTGCAATTATCAGGCCATTGTCATTTTTCGGATGAATTGGTCCAGCCAATGGCAGCAACAGCTATTCTTTGTGCAAAGTTGAACCATTTTGAATAAAGTACCCTGAGAATCTCTTGCCTCACAGATACCTAAAATGCAAATTAAGGACACACATGTCTCCATATATACTAAAACTGTGATGCAAGGCTTCATTCAGACACTGTGCATCACATCCCAGCTGCTTCACTCTGATCCACTTCCCTTCTAAAGCACATGGGAAAGCAGTAGATGATGGCTCAAGTACTCGGGTCCCTGCCACCCACTTGGGAGGCCTGGATGGAGTTCCAGACTCCTGACTTTGGCCTGGCCCAGCCCTGGCCATGGCAGCCATTTGGGGAGTGAACCAGCAGATGGAAGACCCCCCCCCAATTCTTTGAGATAAATAAATAAATAAATATTTGCAAAACGTCCTTTCACATCCCTTGTTGGACTCAGGCTAAAGGATTCATAGAATGCCATAATAGCTTACTTAAATTAATTCAAATTCAATTTATTCAGTTATCAAGCACCAGGTGTGAATTGTAATTAGTGTCTATTTTTAAAAATTAATTGGCAAATATTGATTGCAATCTATTTATTTATTTGAAAGGCAAAGAGTCAGAGACAGAAAGAATGAGAAAGAGAGATTTCCAAATCACTGGTTCACTCCTCAAATGCCTGCAAGACCTGGGTCTGGATCACTTTGAATCTTGGAGCCAGAAAATCAATTTGGATCTCCCATTTGGGCGACAGAGACCCAAGTACTAGAGCCATCACCTGCTTCCCTCTAGAGTGGGCATTAGCAGGAAGCTAGAATCAGGAATGCAACCATGACTCAAATCCAGGTACCCTGATATGGGATCCAGGCATTACAAGAAGTGTCTGGCAATCCAAAGCCAGGAGCTTCTCCCGAGTCTCCCACTTGGGTGCAGGGGCCCAAGCACCTGGGCCATCTTCCGCTGCTTTCCCAGGCCATAAGCAGATTGCTGGTTGGAAAAGAAGCAGCGGGAACAGGAAATGGTGCCACAGGCAGACGCTTAGGCTACTATGCCACAGCCCGGGCCCCCGCTGAGAGCTTTTAAGCGCCAGCCCCTGCTGAGAACTAATTTTTAAGCCTCCGCATCTGGGAAAGCTCAAAAGAAAATGTGCTAACTGCTTCATCTCTCTAATGAGAGGCTTCTGCCAGTGCTGATATTGAACTCTACCTTTTCCTTCTCTCCCCCCTCACTTCCCCTGCCCCCTCCCTCTCTCCTCCCTCTTTTTCTCTGACACTGATGTAAGCTGGAGAGGTGCAAAAGGAGAAACCAACACCAACAGTTTGCATGCCCCAGGGCCCAGCATATGGGAACACCATACAGTAGTTTTGTTAGCAATGGTAGAATTATGAGGATATTTCAAAATTTTTGTGGAAAAATAGAATTGGAAGGTTTTTTTTGAGAGGCAGAGAGGCAGTGAGAACAGAAACAGAGAGAACCCCACCCACTGGTTTCCTTCCCCAAACCCCCAGAACAGCTATGGCTAGGCCAAGCCCCAAAGCTGGAGTCTGGAAACTTGATTCCTGTCTCCTACTTGGGCGGCAGGGACCTGACTACTTGAGGCACCCCCACTGCCTGTCAGGGTGTGCAGTATCAGGAAGCTGGAACCAGATGAGTAGTAAGGAGCCTGCCCCTAAGATGTGAGTTGCAAATATCCCATGGCCCCGCCTCTTCACTGCTGTGCCAAAATGCAGGTCATAAAAGATGTTTATTTTTATAAAAATTGAAATGTATGCTTTTTTTTTTTAACAGGCAGGGTGGACAGTGAGAGAGAGAGAGAGACAGAAAGAAAGGTCTTCCTTTTTCCATTGGTTCACCCCCCCCCCCCCCAGTTGGCTGCTGCAGCCGACGCACCGCGCTGATCCGAAGCCAGGAGCCAGGTGCTTATCCTGGTCTCCTATGGGGTGCAGGGCCCAAGCACTTGGGCCATCCTCCACTGCACTCCGGGTCCACAGCAGAGAGCTGGGCTGGAAGAGGAGCAACCGGGACAGAATCCGTTGTCCCAACCGGGACTAGAACCTGGTGTGCGCTGCAGGCGGAGGATTAGCCTATTGAGCCATGGTGCCGGCCGAATGTATGCGTTTTTTATAACATGAATTTCTCGTGAACTTTTTTTTTTATGAAGCTGTTCTTTTTCCACCTCTACCCACATTTGGGGCTTTAACGAAGGGAGGATTTTTTTTAACATCTATTTAATTTGTTTGAAAGGCAGACTTAGAGAATCTTGAATATGCTGGTTCTCTCCCCCAAATGGCTACAACAGCGGGGGCTAAGCCAAGCTGAAGCCAGGCACCAGGAGCTTCTTCCAGGTCTCCCACATACGTGCAGGGGCCCAAGGACTTGGGCCACTTTCTGCTGCTTTCCCAGGCCATAAACAGGGAGCTGCATTAGAAATGGTGCAGCAGGGACACAAAGTGGCACCCATATGGGATTCTGGCGTTGAAGCAGCAGCTTTACCCACGACACCACAATGCCAGCCCTTTCTGTAAACTTCTTAAAGACCCTCCTGTGTATGGATTTCTAAAAAGTTTTGCACTAAAGTAACACTTAACTTTTAATTTCATGTTTCATGTACTGTTTGAAGTATACTGGTTTAAAAACAGAGGGGAGGGGGCGGTGGCGAGGATTTGAAACTAGCCAAGGATCCTAAGAGCTCACGGGAAACTGAGGGCCTTGACCACCTATTGGACAGAGCGCATGTCAATCATCAAGTCCCAGCAAATAAGCTTAGAGCTCTCAAGGAAGGCAAACAGCCATTTGTTGAGCTTCCCAGTTTCCACTCCCATAACGAACAAATCCCAGTCGTTGCCGCGTTGCTCTTAGCCGTTTCTGGTGTGGCCTTGGTTCTTGTTGGGGTCTCTACAGGCACCGTCTCAGACTGGTGTGCCCTGTGCGGCCACCTGTTCTGCCTCTCCCACCACTTCCAAGTGGATCCTCCTCCCAACCGCCTCTGCGTCCTCAGCAGCGGTTGCCTGAACAGACTCCATCTTTTTCCACCACTGCCCCTGCCCAGCTTCGCTTGAGATCCCAACCAGTACGACCCTCTGCCATGTCTGCCAGGGAAGAGCCAGATCTGATGCCACGGGGGCAGAGGGAAGATAGTGGAGAGGTGGACCAGGGCCCTGGTTCCTTCCCGGGGGGCTCCATGGAAGGAGCCTCAGGAAGTCAGGCCTCTGCGGCTTTCCAGGTGGTTCCAAACACTGTTGGGGAGGACGACGGTGGGCAGGAGGTGGCCCAGCCGGCGGCTGAGACTAGAGATGTACAGCAGGAGGAGGAGAAGGGAGAGTACAGGGAGGATGAGGAGGTGGGCGATGAGGAGATGGCTGAGCAGGCAAAGGACGATGAGGAATGTGAGTTGGACATGGAAGAAGAGGCACGCTATGTCTTTGAAGAAGATGATGGGGGAAATGAGGCCGAAGAGTCGGAAGACCTCATCTACTACGAAGCGGTGGAAGAGGGGGAAGTGGTGGAAGAGGACTGCGAGGCGGCGGGGGAGGAGGAGGAGGAGTTCGATGACAGCGAGCTCAACCGCAGTGAGATCGGCAACAGTGAGGATTTCGACAGTAAGTTCGAGGTCAGCGAGGAAGAGGAGGAGGGAAACACCGCTGAGAAGAACACGCAAGTCGGCAGCGTCAGTGAGTTACGTGCGGGGTGATGCGGTGAGGGGAGCAGTCCCGTCTCTCCCAGTCCTATCTATGCTGGTCAGGTCCCCGTTCTGGCCCCGCGTTGGTCAGGAGCTGGCCCGGGGTCCTAAGCCTCAGAAGTGGGAGGGGACCTGGCAGAGCCCGGGAGCCAGATAAACCGGCAAGAGGGGCTGCACCCAGAGAGCAAAGGAAGTTCAGGCGTTAGCAAGTCTGGGAGGAGTGCTGCTGGCTGCTGGCCCCCAGTTTCAGAGAGCTACTGGTTGGAGCCAGCCCAGTGGCTCTGGGGTTAAGCTGCTGTCTGTAGTGCCGGCATCCTGTACTGACACCAGTTCAAGTCTCCGAAGCGGAACAGCCCATATGGGATGCCAGCGCTGCAGGCCAGGACTTTATCCCGCTGCGCTACAGCGCTGTCCCCTACTCCACTTTCAATCCAGCTTCTTGCTAATGCTCCTGGGAAAGCAGCAGAGGATGGCCCAAGTCCTTGGGCCCCTGCACCCACGTGGGAGACCTGGAAGAAGCTCCTGGCTCCTGGCTTGGGCCTGGCCCAGCTCCAGCTGTTGTGGCCATTTGGGGAGTGAATTAGCAATGGAAAATTTCTCTGTCTCTCCTCTCCTCTCCTCTCCTCTCTCTCTCTCTCTCTCTCTCTCTCTCTCTTTAAAATAAATCTTTAAAAAAGGCACATGGGAGAGGGGGCTGGCAAAGGACTTTCCAGCCAAGTGCCTGGGTTCAAGTCCCAGCTGCAATCTCTCTATTCCACCTTCCTGCTAATATGCACCCTGGGAGGCAGCAGGGATGGCTCAAGTACTTGGGTCTCTGCCACCTATGTGGGATACTGAGATTGAGTTCCAGGTTTCAGCCTGGTTGTGGTGGGCATTTGGGGAGTGAACCAGGAGATGGAAGATTGCTCTGCCTGCCCCCAAATCTCTGCCTTTCAAACAAAAATTGCTTCATTTAATTTTTTATAAGCTTGATATATTATTTTATTTGAAGAGTCGTGGCGCGCACACACACACACACACACACACACATCTCTCATTTGCTGGTTCCCAGGCAGAAACTAGGAGCCAGGAACTCCATCCAGATTTCTCACATGGGTGACCCAGGCCCAAGTACTTAGGCCATCATCCACTGCTGCATTGGCAGGAAGCTGGATCAGTAGCAGAACAGCCTAGATTCGAACTGGCACTCCCATATGGGATCCCAGAATCACAAGTGGCAGTTAAACCCACTGTGCCACCACTCTGGTTCTTTTAAAAAAAAAATGACTAAATGGAAATGGAGGCAGGAGGTTAAGACACCACTTGGGGCACACACATTCCTTATCAGGAGTGCCCAGTTCATGTCCCAGTTTCTCCCCTCTGATTCAGCTTCCTTCCAATGCAGCAGCAGGTGTTGGCTCAACTAGTTGCGGGATAGGGGGACTGGCTGTGGCCAGGCCCAACCCCAACTGTTACAGGCATTTGGGAAATGAACCAGCAGATGAAATATATTCTCTCTCCAATAAAATGAAAATAAATTTTAAAACAAAAATGTAAAGATCATTGGTAGGGATGATCTGAGAAAATGACAAGCTCTAGGACATTTGAAAGATACAAAAATTAATATTTCAGCCTTGAGGAACCAGTGAGCTTAAGCATAGAATTTGTCTTAAGTCAAAGTAATATTTTTAAAGAGATTTCAACAAAATTTACCTAATGATTCTGATCCCATATTTTCTGGAAGGCCAGAGATAATCCACAACACAGGGTGTGGGATCCAATGTAAAGTGTGGGAAAATGTTACCTTGAAAATTACCAAGGTACACAATTGTGAGGGCCACAGAAGTGTTGTAGCAACCAGGAGGAACAAATTCAGATACTATTTTCTACCTCATATATTTTCTCTCTTTTTTAAGATTTATTTATTTATTTGAAAGTCAGAGTTATGGGGCGGGGGGGGGGGGGGCGCCGATCCAAAACCAAGAGCCAGGAGCCTCTTCCAGATCTCCCACGTGGGCGCAAGGGCCCAAGGATTTGGGCCATCTTCTACTGTTTTCCCAGGCTATAGCAGAAAGCTGGATCGGAAGTGGAGCAGCCGGGACTTGAACAGGTGCCCAAAAGGGATTGCCGGCACTGCAGGCAACAGCTTTACCTGCTATGCCACAGCGCTGGCCCCTATATTTTCTATTTTCCAGATTCTCCTGATGGTAAAGTGCTGGATCCCACTCTTGAGTATAAGCTGGAGTATTTTTTTCGTAATCTTCTGAACCCAGGGTGTCTGTGCTTCGCTAGTGAAACAGATAAAAATGATTGTGAAAAACGTAATGAAGAGGCCAGAGGTAAGGAGAAGAAAGAAGAGAATAAAAATGAGGAACTGGAAGAAGGCCCACCAAACAACTGCTCCCCTTAGGAATCCAGGTATTCAGGCACAGCCTTTGTGTTAATCAGCCATTCCTGATATATCCTTATTACTGATGGTATGATGTTTTTTAAAAATATTTTCTCTTTAAAATAAGAAAAAATTAACATTTAAAAACAGTTTAATGTTAATACTATATTTGGATATTAGATACATAGGAGACAATATTTTCTGACCTGTATTTATTCATAGTTTAAAGTCTATTGTCCTATAGCTATAAAATTACTACAAATGGGGAATTTATTAGGCCTCATAATGGAGGCTAGTGGAGAAAGTTCACCACAAGTGGCTAAGGTATATGGACCATGCAGTAGTTAAGCCTTATCACTTGGCCACAGAAAAAGGGTTGCTAGTTCTAACAGTGCCTCTGAGAAGGCTGACTACTTACAAAGTAATAAAAAAGTTTTCAAGTGAGACCAGACTTTCTAATTAATCTCTCTCTCTCTCTCTCTCTCTCTCTCTCTGATTTTTTTATTTATTTATTTGAAAGGCAGAGTGACACAGAGAGACAGAGGTCTTCCATCTACTGGTTTACTCCTGAAATAATCACAAACACCCAGAGCCAGGCCAGACCAAAGCCAAGAGGAGCCTGGAACTCTATCCAGGTCACTCCTGTGGGTGGCAGGAATCCAAGTACTTGGGATATCTTCCACTACTTTCCCATGTGCAGTAACAGAGAGCTGGGTAGGAAGCAGAGAAGTCAGGACTTGAGCATGTGCTCCAAAAGGGGGTGCTGGCATCACAGGTGGCAGCTTAACCTGCTGCACAATGCCACGCCCACCTCTTTCTTAATTTTCACATCTGTGGACACCTAGTAATAGTCTCATTGTTATTTTACAAATATAGAAACTAGGGATCAGGGAATTAAAAGAAATGGTTGGTTTGTATAAAGAGCAGAGGTTTTAAGGTAGAAATATGTATTTAAATAAAAAAATTAGAGTGGCCTCTCAAGAACAATACAAGTATTGTTTGTTTACTTATTTATATTTGAAAGGCCAAAGAAAGAAAAAGGGACAGACTGACAGAAAGAGATCTCAGATCTACTTGTTCACTCATCAAATACCTGAAACAGCTAGGGCTGGGTCAGGCCAAAGCCAGGAGCTGAAAATTCATTCTGGATCTGCTGTGTAGGTGGTAGGATCACAATTGCTTGTGCCATACTGCTGCATCCCAGGTCTGCATTAGCAGGAGATGAGAGTCAGAAGAACAGTGGAGACTCAAAACTGAAGCACTCTAATACAGGATGCCAGCATCCCAAGCGGCATCCTGACCACTACACCAAATGCCCGCCTCCCAGTAGAAGAATTTACAATGGTTTGCAAGAGGACAGGGAGGTTAATTTGTTCAGGTGATCGAAGCAATGAACGCAGGAGTACCTGATACCCAAGGGTCTGTGTTACAAGAGGAAAGTGTTTTATTTTCTTCTTAGTGCGACAGCAGATATGTGTAGGATTTTCTTTTACATTTAGAAAGTCATTAGTGCTTATTAATGGTGTAGCCATGTTAATGGTCTCTTATTTCATCTTATAGTTGGAAGACATGAGAAGACATGGATGAAAAAAGAAAAAAAAACAAATTGTTTTTCATATATTTTTCAGTTTTTAGTAGCAGTATCAGTATCAGTTGTTTAGTATCAGTTGTTTTCAAAGTTCATTGCATAAAAATGACATCAACTAACATGTTTGCTTTACTGTTAACCCTTTAGAAATATATTTGTTAGCATTAATTCATGTTAAAAATAAAAGTTTGTTTGAAATGAATGAGCTGCAGATTATTTTATTGAAATGACCCTGACTCAAATATCCATTTTTTCTTACCATTAATTCACATAGTACAACACATTAAGGACAGATCCCACATGAGATGTAAGCACACAGTGACTCCTGAAGTTGACTTAACAAATTGACACTCTTGTTCATGCCTTCAGTAATCTCCCTAGGCTCTAGTCATGAGTTGCCGAGGCTATGGAAGCCTTTAGGGTTCGCCGACTTCAATCTTATTCCAACAGGGTCATAGTCAAAGTGGAGGTTCTCTCCTCCCTTCAGAGAAAGGTACCTCCTTCTCTGATGGCCCCATTCTTTCCACTGGGATCTCACTCACAGAGATCTTTCATTTAGGTCTTTTTTTTTTTTTCCAGAGTGTCTTGGCTTTCCATGCCTAAAATACTCTCATGGACTCTTGAGCCATATCCGAATGCCTTAAGGGCTGATTCTGAGGCCAGAGTGCTATTTAGGACATCTGCCATTCTATGAGTCTGCTGTGTATCTCAATTCCCATGATGGATCATTCTCTCCCTTTTTGATTCTATCAGTTAGTATTAGCAGACACTAGTCTTGTTTGTGTGATCCCTTTGACTCTTAGACCTATCAGTGTGATCAATTGTGAACTGAAATTGATCACTTGGACTAGTGAGATGGCATTGGTACATGTCACCTTGATGGGATTGTATTGGAATCCCCTGGCACGATTCTAACTCCACCATTTGGGGCAAGTCCGATTGAGCATGTCCCAAATTGTACATCTCCTCCCTCTCTTATTCCCACTGTTATATTTAACAGGGATCACTTTTCAGTTAAAACTTAAACACCTAAGAATAATTGTGTGTTTATTACAGAGTTCAACCAATAGTACTAGAACAAAACAAAGAAAAAATACTAAAATGGATAAAGTATTACATTGTACATCAACAGTCAGCACAAGAGCTGATCAAGTCACTGTTTCTCATCGTGTGCATTTCATTTCAACAGGTTTCCCCTTTGGTACTCAATTAGTTGTTGCCGATCTGGGAGAACATATGATATTTGTCCCTTTGGGACTGGCTTAATTCACTCAGCATAATGTTTTCCAGATTCCTCCATCTTGTTGCAAATGACCGGATTTCATTGTTTTTGACTGCTGCGTAGTATTCTATAGAGTACATGTCCCATAATTTCTTTATCCAGTCTGCTGTTGATGGGCATTTGGGTTGGTTCCAGGTCTTAGCTATTGTGAATTGAGCTGCAATAAACATTAATGTGCAGACAGCTTTTTTGTTTGCCAATTTAATTTCCTTTGCGTAAATTCCAAGGAGTGGGATGGCTGGGTTGTATGGTAGGGTTATATTCAGGTTTCTGAGGAATCTCCAGACTGACTTCCATAGTGGCTTAACCAGTTTGCATTCCCACCAACAGTGGGTTAGTGTCCCTTCTTCCCCACATCCTCTCCAGCATCTGTTGTTGGTAGATTTCTGAATGTGAGCCATTCTAACTGGGGTGAAGTGAAACCTCATGGTGGTTTTGATTTGCATTTCCCTGATTGCTAGTGATCTTGAATGGAATTTCTACTGATATAATTTCAAACTAATTTATGTATCTTCTAGGAGTCCAGGAGTCAATCCATTATACAAACAGAACACCTGTACTTGCTTCTGCTGAGAATGCTTAGGGACAGCAAACTTGCATCTTTTTAGAAAGCCAGCTGTTGGGCCAGCGCTGTAGCTTAGCAGGTAGAGCCACCACTTGAGACACTGGCATCCCATATAGGCTCCAGTTCAAGCTCCAGCTGTGCCACTTCCAAACCAGCTGCCTGCTAATGCACCTGGGAAAACAGAGAGAATGGCCCAAGTGCTTGGGCCCTGCACCCACGTGGGAGGACCCAGAAGAAGCTCCTGGCTCCTGACTTCAGATGGGCCTGGCTATAGCCATTGTGGCCATTTGGAGAGTGCCCAATTAGATAAAAGACCTCTCTTTTTTTCCCTATCTCCTCTCTCTGTTGACTGCGTCTTCAAATAAATAAATACATGTTTTTGTTTGTTTGTTTGTTTTTTAAAAAGTCTGCTGTGGTACTGAATGCTTCTCTTGGGTACTACCTCAGATTTCCCTGAGGTTTTAACAAAGGATTTGATACAATTTTGACCTCATCTTTACACTGTTTTCCAGAAGGCTCCAAGACTGGATCTGTATCTGGAAGTACTTTCTTGATTCGGAACATTCTTTGACACTTTAAGAAGCTGGGAAGTTTTAAAACCAGCAAGTTCTGTCTCATTTTCACTTCGCACTTCCTTTACCCTAACTTTCTGTCCTACACATGAAAAATCACACCTAGGAGGGTCCAGAAACCTCCTTAGTTCTATCACTCAGATGGTTAGGTACATTTTCTATTCCCCACATCACTGCACTACATAACAGACCATGCCCTTCTTCCAGATTCCATAACGTTTTGCTCACTTCCTTTAAGCTCTCGCTGGCAACCTTCACACTGACTATCAGGTTTCTGATACCGCCTGTTCCAAGCACTGTTGACTTTCGCTATCATTCTCCCTAAATGTCTTCCAGTTTCTTTCCACCCCACCCCCCAAGTGCAAAATCAAACCCACATTTTAGATTTTTCTCGCTGCAGCACCCTTACACTGGTTACCAAACGGTGTTTGTGATCATCTAGTGCTGAAAACAAATGAGCCTGAAATGGAGTGGCTTGAAAGAACAAGCATTTACTATCTCACAGTTTCTGGGACTCAAGCATTCGAGAGCTGCTTAGGTGGGGAGTTCTCTCTCGGGATATCTTAAGAAGCTGTACTCAGTATGTTATCCTCATCTGTAGTCATGTGAAGCTTTGGTTGGATCCACACGGTTCCCTTCCAACATGACTCACTCAGTAGGTTATAGGCTGGAAGCCAGTTCAGTGTAGGTTGTTTCCAGGACTCACTATTACCTCATCACATAGTTATCTCCATCGGGCTGCTTGAGTATTTTCATTACAAGACAGCTGGCTTCCCCGAGACTGAGCCATTCAGGAGACAGAAAGACCGAAGTCCCAATGCCTTTTAGTACATGCGCTGCTGAAGCGAGCACGCCACAATGTCTTTTATGATCTCTGCATGATGTCACACCCTATCATTTCCAAAATACTCTATATATTTTTGTATTTATCGCATAGGGAAGCTCTATGAATTGAGGGAGGGCACAATACTGCAACGCTCACACCAGGAGATGGGGTCCTCAGGGCCATCCTGGAAGTAGTGTATCTCAGTGACCTACACTTTCACAGGTTCCACGCCTGCCCTCCACCGGCCTCACCCCTGGCAAGCCGCTGAGAGTCCAGGGTGTGGTGTCATGGGATCTGTACACTCAGAACTTATGTTCCCCTCTCCCACCTATGCTTGAGGCATCAGAGACCCTGAACTTGCTTGCCCAAGTGGCCCGAAAGTCTTATCACCTCCTTTTCTCTGGTTCTAGGTTTGAGAACTGTTTATTAATTCTATTCATTTTTATAGTGGATTCCTTAGGAATTTCTCTAGACAATATCATGCCATCTGCCAATAAAGACACCATTTCTTCCTTTCCAATTCCAATGCCTCTTACTTGCACCCAATATTTTCACTATTCTATCATCATAAAAAGTCCCATATCACTTACAGTAACTTTTTTTGTTCTAAAGTCTATGTTATCTGGTATTAAAATAGCTCCTCCACTTTGTTTCAATTGCTTTTCCCATACTTTCTCATTCGAACTACATTGATCTTTGTATCTAAAATATGTCTCCAAATGTATTAGAAATCATATAAATGTGAAGGTTTCCTGTTAAAATACTGGTGTGGGAGGAAATTTAATTAGTTTAATCATTGCTAATTTCTATCTCTGGTATGCTATGATTCTTTCTTTTTAATAAAAGTACCTTCTGATTCCTTAGTAACATAAATTAACTGCAGAAATCCAAGAAAATTTTGCAAAAGCATTTTTAGAAGAAAATTTATTTATTTATGATTTACTTTTATTTATTTGAAAGGCAGAGTGTGTGTGTGTGAGAGAGAGAGAGATGGAGGAAGAGAGGGAAGGAGGGGAGGGAAGGGGAGGGGAGAGGAGAGGAGAGGAGAGGAGAGGAGAGGAGAGGAGAGGAGAGGAGAGGAGAGGAGAGGAGAGGAGATCTTCCATCCACTGGTTCACTCCCCAGATGGCCACAACAGCCAGGGCTGAGCCAGACCGAAGTCAGGAGCCAGGAGTTTCATCTGCGTGCACAGGTCCAAGCACTTGGTCCATCCTTTGCTGATTTCTTAGGCCATTAGCAGCGGGCTAGATCAGAAGTGGAGTAGCTGGGTCTCGAACCAGTACCCATATGGGATGCCATCACCACAGGCGGTAGCTTAATCCTCTTTGCTATAACACAGGCCCCAAAAGAAAATTTATTTTCAATGTCATCATCTTTTGTCAATTTGTTTTAAAAAAGATTATTTGAAGGGGGAGAGAGGGAGAGATCTATTTATCGATCTATCTGCTGGATGCCTCCAATGGCTGTTACTACGTCTGGGCCAGGCAGAAATCAAGAACTTGAAACTCCCATCCAGGTCTCCCACGTGGGTGGCAGGGGCCCAAGTACTTGGGCCATCTTCCCCTGCTTTCTCAGCTGCAACAGCAGGAAGCTAGAATGGAATTGGAGCAGCCAGGACTGAAAGCAGCAAGCAGCAGCTTAACCCACTGTGTCGCGACACTGGCCCCTGTTTATAGATTTCTTGCAAACATTGTACCAATTTATCCAATTGACCTTCATCCTTAAAGCATGGTTCAATGAAGGGCATGTACCTATTTGAATTGTTAAACAATTTTCAGCTATCTGGACAATTTCCTTACCAGCTGCCTGGACAGTTTTTTTTAAAAAAGATTTATTTATTGATTTGAAAGTCAGAGTTACACAGAGAGACGAGAGGCAGAGAAAGAGAGAGGTCTTCCACCTGATGGTTCTCTCCCTAATTGGCTGCAACGGCTGGAGCAGTGCCGATCCAAAGCCAGGAGCTACTTCTTGGTCTCCCATGTGGGTGCAGGGGCCCAAGGACTTGGACCATCTTCTACTGCTTTCCCAGGCCATAGCAGAGAGTTGGATCAGAAGTGCAGCAGCCAGGATATGAACCAGTGCCCATATGGTATGCCAGCACTGCAGGCGGCAGCTTTACCCACTATGCCACAGCACCAGCCCCTACCTGGACAATTTTAAAATGGCCAGAAGATGTTTCTCAGTCTCCCTTCTTTTCATGATTAAATCCCTAATAGCTCTCATCCAATTAGGGACATTTTTTCTTGTAGGGATTCTTCCTGCTGTGGGATATTTCTTACTCATACTCCTATAGATTTTCATGATTTACTTGTAAAAAATCAGTCTCCAAATCACTGTCTTAGACTGCTTTCCTAATTGGATAACTATAGCACCAGCATAATACTCAAGGAAAGAGCTTACCAAGAACCCCAGCATATTCCATCTCTGTTGTAGGGAATCAGTTGAGAAGCACCAGCTATATCTATGGCTAGTACGTTCTTGGCTCTCTTATGAACGTTCGTTTCTCTTTAAAATGAAAAGACTTTCATATTTCAAGAGGAATTACACATCTCGGGTCCTATATTTGCCTTCAGCAAAAGCACATTCATGGGGCTGGCACTGTGGAGTAGCAAGTAAAGCTGCCGTCTGCAGTGCCGGCATCCCATATGGACGCAGGTTCAAGTCTCCACTGCTCCTCTTCCTATCCAGCTCTCTGCTATGGCCTGGGAAAGCAGTGGAAGATGGCCCAAGTCCTTTGGCCCCTGCACCCAAGTGGGAGACCTGGAAGAAGCTCCTGGCTTCAGATCTGTGCAGCTTCGGCCATGGTGGCCAACTGGGGAGTGAACCAGCGGATGGAAGACCTCTCTGTCTCTCTGCCTCTCCTCTTTCTCTGTGTTTCTCTGATTTCAAATGAATAAATCTTTAAAAAAAATCACATTTGCTGTTTTTGGTGTATCCCTTACAATCTTTACCACTGTTGGTTAAAATGTGTAATTCTGGCATTTAAATCATACTAACACTACTCTTTCATTGAACACAGCTCCTGTAGAAAAGCAGTGCATTTAGGTTGCCACTCTTCTATGCCATCATACATTTTAATAGAATTGTTACGATTAATAATCAGGGTTTGGGCCAGCATTGTGGCACTGCAGTTTATACCACCACTTGCAAAGTCAACATCCAATATTGGAGTGCTGGTTTGAGTCCTGACTGCTCCTTTCCCATCAGCTCTCTGCTAATGGGTTGAGGAAGGCAGTGGAAGATGGCCCAAGTACTTGGGCCCCTGCCATCTGTGTGGTAGACCTACATAGAGTCGTGGGCTCTTAGCTTTGGCCTGGCCCAGCCTTGACCACTGTGGCTACCTGGGAAGTGAACCAGAAGATGGAAGATCCCTCTCTCACCCTCTGTGTCACTCTGCCTTTCAAACTAGTTAATTAATTAATCTTTTTTAAGATTTATTTATTTATTTGAAAGGCAGAGTGACATACATACACACAGAGACAAAGACAGAGACAGAGATCTTCCATCCACTGGTTCACTCCCCCAGATGGTTGCAACAGACAGAGCTGCGCTGATCTGAAGCCAGGAGCCAAGAGCTACTTCCAGGCCTCTCACGTGGGTGCAGGGCCTAGGCACTTGGGCCATCCTCATTGCTTTCCCACGTGCATTAGCAGGGATCTGGATAGAAAGTGGGATCAGGGGCTGGCGCTGTGGCATAGTGGGTAGGGCCTCCATCTGCAGTGCTGGAATCCCATATGGGTGCCGGTTCGAGTCCCAGCTGCTCCACTTTGGATCTAGCTCCCTGCTAATGTGCCTGGGAAAGCAGTGGATGATGGCCCAAGTGCTTGGGCTCCTGTACCCACGTGGGAGACCTGGAAGATACTCCTGGCTCCTGGCTTTGGATTGGCACAGCTCAGCCACTGCAGCCATCTGGGGAGTAAACCAGCAGATGAAAGACCTCTCTCTCTCTCTGTATCTGCCTCTCTGTAACTCTGCCTTTCAAGTAAAATAAATAAATATTAAAAAAAAAAAAGAAAGTGGGATTAGACGGGACTTGAACTGGTGCCCAAATGGGATGTCGGTGCCGCAGGCAGTGGCTTTATCTGCTATGCCACAGGCCCAGCCCCAATTAATTAATATTTAAAAGAAAAAGAAATCCAACACGCAGGTCTTATTGTTTAATCATCATCATCATTATCATCATCAGAGTCGAAAAAGGTCAAAGCTCTTGCCTTAGATTCTCAAAAAACAATTTCCTATTTTTAAGATGCAGTATTCAACAAAAGCTCAGGTTAGAGGCACTGGAGGAAGGCATTGCACCATCAAAGCCCAGCTTTTCATGGGTCTTCAGGAGAACCCTCAATATTCTGAGAAAGTAGAATATTAGGAGGAAATAGCCAGGGTCTTTGAGCAGGTGGGCTGCTTATTTCAATGCTTTCAGCACAGCGAGGAGACCTAACGACATAATCGCTTTAGCACCTGCACTCTCCTCCATGACTGTGTAATGCAAGAATATCACTTTTAAGGCACCAGCTTTTCTTTCTTTCTTTTTTTTTTTTTAAGATTTATTTACTTGAAAGAGTTACACAGATAAGGAGAGGCAGAGAAAGAGAGATAGAGGTCTTCCTTCCGATAGTTCACTCCCCAGTTGGTCGCAACGGCCGGCTGGAGCTGTGCCAATCCAAAGCCAGGATCTTCTTCTTGGTCTACCATGTGGGTGCAGGGGCCCAAGGAGTTGGGCCATCTTCTGCTGCTTTCCCAGATCATAGCAGAGAGCTGGATCGGAAGTGGAGCAGCCGGGACTAGAACCAGCGTAAGGCACCAGCTTTTCTTTCCAAGTATCATCCTTTGAAAATGAAGGAGAGTTTTGTCACCAGTTGGAGATTTGTAATGACTGTTTTCTTCCTTTTCACTTGGGAGGATACCAATAAGTGTGTGCCCCTAAGATGTATCACCATAAAGGGAATCATCACTCTCGGTATATGCCGACAGGGACTCTTCACTCGTCCCTTTGCACTTCCAATACTTCCTTGAGGAGGTGAGCCGGCTGCAGTGCCGGCATCCCATACGGATGCCAGTTCAAGACCTGGCTGCTCCACTTCTGATTCAGCTCTCTGCTATGGCCTGGGAAAGCAGTAGAAGATGGCCCAAGTCCTTGGGCCCCTGCACCCACGTGGGAGACCCAGAAGAAGCTCCTGGCTCCTGGCTTTGGATCGATGCAGCTCCAGCCCTTGCATCCATCTGGGGAGTGAACCAGCGGATGGAAAACCTCTCTCTCTCTCTGTCTCTCCTTCTCTCTGTGTGTAACTCTGACTTTCAAATAAATATATAAATCTTAAAAAAGAAAGCGAGAGACTTTGCCATAAGGGGTAGGATTGGGGGCAGAGAGTTAAGTCCAATCTTTAGCGTTGAATCTCAGTGCCAGGCAGGGTTATTTGTACTCTTAACATCCATGTGACCAGGGGACTGCCTCTGCCACCCCTGCCCCAAGCTCCAGCAGGCAGTGTATGAATGAATTTGTGAGCATATTCATGTGCATGAGGGAACCTGTGTGTTGGTGGTAATTATGTATTTACACATGTGTGAAAATTAAGTATATTCAAGTTAATGCATGTGTTAATGCATCTATATGTATGAGCATGAGTTGCATTTTAGTGAATTTGTGAGTACATTCATGTGTGAGAGCCATATAGTTGTATATAGGTAGGTGTCGCTCCTCCGGCCGTAAAAGGAACGACGCTGCTCGCAGCTAATCAGTCTTCAAGAGACTTTTACTTAGAAGGAGTGGAAAGAGTGGGGGACCGGGAGAAGGGGGAGAGATGGCGCGCACGTTCCTTAAGGGGGAAAGCTGGCGTGCCCCCCTCCTTCTCCCGCCGTCTGCTTATATACTGAATTCAACCAATCACAGTCAATCAATCACAGTCCATGCACAGAGCTCTCCAATCTGCCACTTGATCATGCTCAGCTGTGGAGTCACGCATCAGGCAGGGCATCAGCGCCATCTTGTTGTTTTCCACGATCCTCAGCTAGATGGAAAGTTCAATCAGCTGCTACATCCGCATTACTGCTATAAGCCACGCCCAGCATGGGGAGGGGTCCCATGGCAGGCCTATCCATGGGTCCCCACAGGTAGGGAGAATGTTTATTATGTGCACAGTAATTATGGTAGCATGATTAGACATGTGATATTATGTATATATGGATATATTATGTGATTACACGTAAGGGTATCTAAACATTTGTGTGTGATTGACTGTATTAGCATAAGAATGTAATCATGTTGAGAAACAGGATGCACATACATGTGACTGAATAGCTGAGCATGTTTCTGGGCGTTCGTACACATGTATGAGAGAAAGTGTGAGTGAATGTGAGCATAAATGGGTGTTCTATGTATGAGTGAATTGGTGGGTATGTACAAGTGAGAATGTGTGAGAAAATTTGTGTGAATGTGAGCTTCTAAATGTGAGTGTATGTCTATCATTGTCAGTACATTTGTGAGCATATGTAAGTTCATTGGTAAGACTGTCAATATATGAGTGTATTTCTGTAAGTGAATGTGTGAGCTTTTTTTTGAAGTGTGAGCACAATTGCATACAGTTAACAATGTATCCATATTATATTGTGATCTTTTTGCATGTGTAAGTTAATGTGCAAATATTTAAAGTTAAGTGTATATGGTTCTGCCTGGTATGTGATTTTGTGAGGGAAGTCTTGTGAGTTTTTGATGTGTGATGCTCATGAGTGAATGAGTATATTTGTGTGAGCAAATTATGAGATTGTGCACAAGTCTGTGAGTGTGACTATGTAAGTTTTCACTATATTCTCTTCTGAGTGAGTGAATTGTACATGTTAATCTGAGTGATTGGATGTCTGAATGTATATATGCATGCATATAATTTTGTGTTTGAGTACATATACAGACAGGAGTAAATAGAACTCCATTTTATATAAAGTATGTTGATTTATGTCTGTGACTGGACATACATTTGCAAATAGTTTTATGCAAGTGTCTTGTGTTGTTGAATTTTAAATTGCATTTGTGAAGTAATATGTGGGTGCTCATGTCAACATAAATTCAAGTGTGTATTTGCACACGAGTACATGTTTAAAAACAGTAATGTGTGTGAGTGAATGTTTGTGTATGAAAACATATTTGGATGAGTGAGTGAATGTGTGAGTATTTCATGTGTGTAACTATATTGATTTGAGTATATTTGAGTGAACGAATGAACTTCTGAGTATGATTATGTTGGTGTGCACATGTGAGCACGTCCATATGTGAAATTCCTGTGAGCCTATCTATGTGTGGGTTAATGTGAGCATATCTTTATGTTTAAGTCAATATTCATGTAAATGAGTGAATCTGTGTAAAGATTCTTGCAGTCATGTTCATGGGTATAAGTTAATGTGCAATCATGCCTATTTGCTAATGTGTGAGTAAACACATGAGTATCTAAGAGAGGTCTTCAAAAAGGTCATGAAAATTTCACATTCATTAAGAAAATGCTATGACAGATATCAAACTTTTTCCCACCAAAATAAATAAACTGCTTTTTTTAAAAAAAGATTCATTTATTTATTTGAAAGTCAGAGTTACACAGAGAGAGAGAAGGAGAGGGAGAGAGAGAGAGAGAGAGAGAGAGAGAGAGAGAGAGAGAGAAAATAATCCATCCACTGGTTCACTCCCCAATTGGCCACAAAGGCTGGAACTGCACTGATCCAAAGCCAGGAACCAGGAGCTTCCTCCAGGTCTTCCCACACAGGTGCAGGGGCCCATGGACTTGGGGCCATCTTCTACTGCTTTCCCAGGCCATAGCAGAGAGCTGGATTGGAAATGGAGCAGCCAAGACTCGAACCAGTGCCCATATGGGATGTTGGCACTACAGGCGGCAGCTTTACCTGCTACACCACAGCACCGGCCCCATAAACTTCTCTTTTAATTCCATTTTCCTCAGTCTTTTTTGAAGTACCCTCATATTTCTAAGCATGTATCCCTGTGTGAGCTTCATGATGAGCGTGAGTATGCATACTCACAGGTGAATATGTGATGGTGTCTGTTAATTTGCAAATGTGAGAGAATTGTGTATGTGTGTGAGTACATCTTTGTGCTTGAGTAAATTTGAGTGAGCATGCCTGTGTGAGGGAACTTATGACTGGTTTCTGTAAGGGAATAGATGTTTGAGAATTTGTGTGTATTAATGTTCATTTGTGTGAGCTTCTTAATGCAAGAATAAATTTCTGTGAGTACTTATATAAATATATATTCAGCAGCATGAGCATTTACAAGTGAATATATGAGCATATCCTTGTGTGTTTATGTGCATGTGTGAGGGAATATGTCTGTGCATGTGGCCATATGTGTTTTGCATATTTATTTGAATGAGTGACCGTGTGAGTCAGTTTAAATATGTGAGCATATCGTCTTATGTGTCACTGTGTGTACAAGGGTACAAGCACACACATTGTGAATGAACATATGTGCATTATTGTGTGGAATACATTAATGTGGAAACATTAATATGTTTCTCCATGTTGGTGAACATTTTTGTCTTCAAGGGAATGTGAGTGTGGAATATGTGAGGATGATCATGGTTGTGAGTAAATGCGGACACATTCATGTGTTTGAGCAGGTTCTCTGGTGGATGGATGTATATGTTTGTACATGTGAGGATGACCATATGTATGAGAAAAATCCTCATCTGTGAGTTTGAAAATGTGACTGTGATTATGACATCATCATGTGAGTGTATGTAAGCGTCTATGTATGTGAATAGCTTTCTGTGGCATTCAGTGTAAGTGTATATACACTTAGTTGAAAGTGGGAGTGTATCCATATTTATGAGTGGATGTGAATAAGTTTCTTTTTTTAAAATGATATCTTACTTTTTTTATTTTTTATTTTTTGACAGGCAGAGTTAGACAGTGAGAGAGAGACAGAGAGAAAGGTCTTCCTTCTTCCGTTGGTTCACCCTCCCCCCCCAAGTGGGCGCTAAAGTCCGATCCAAAGCCAGGAGCCAGGTGCTTCTCCTGGTCTCCCATGCGGGTGAGGGCCCAAGCACCTGGGCCATCCTCCACTGCACTCCTGGGCCACAGCAGAGAGCTGGACTGGAAGAGGGGCAACCGGGACAGAATCCAGTGCCCCGACCGGGACTAGAACCCGGTGTGCTGGCGCCACAGGAGGAGGATTAGCCTAGTGAGCCGCGGCGCCGGCCAATAAGTTTTTGTTTATGAACAAGCTAATGTGTCTGAATACGTGAAAGTGTGAGAATATGTATGTAAGCAAATATGAGCTTCCTATATGTGAATAAATTTGTGAGCACACTCATGTGAGTCAGTAAATGCATGTGCATGTTATGTGAGCCTATGTTTGTGTTGCATGAATTCAACAGTAGTTTTGTGTCTGCTAGCACATATAAGTGAGTAATAGTCTTTCTGTATATATGAGCTTGTTAATGGGACAGTGAGAATGATTATATATGTGAAAATCATGAGTGGTATTTGTGAGAGAATTGTGAATGAACTTTTTAATGTCATCATATTTTGCATGTATGTACTTAAAGATTATCATATATGTAAGTGTGCAAGTTTCAGCATATTTATATGTCTGTGTACATTTGTGAGCATGTGTGAGTAAATATGTGTGTTGGTGGGAGACAGTGGATATTTTTCCATGTTCCTGTGTGTGAATAAATGTGTAAGCCAGTTCATACATGAGTCTATTAATGTCAATATAAGTGGGTGATTAAGTAAATGCTTACATATTCACTTTATGAGCGAATTTACATTCATAGGCATGGATGCTAGCATATTTGTGTGTGTAGGTTAGTGTGTAAGTGTGTTTATTTGTATGAGTATTTATATGAGGAATGTATGAAAGTGTGCATCTCAGTGTTTGTGAGTGTATGTGAATGTGTGAGCTTCTTGGTGAGTATAAGGATGTTTGTGTGTGAACGTGAGCACATTCCTGTACATATGTCAATGTGCATGTATAAGTGAATGTGTGTGTGCATGTGAGCATGAGTGTATGTGCAAGGGAGTTTGTGAGTTTGCCCATGTGAGTGTATATGTGTGGGAATGCATGAGCATGGCTTGTGAGTGACTGAATCTGAGAGTGAGTTTATGCAAATGAGCATATCTACAGAACTGTAGAGTTGCATGGTTTGTGGGGGGAAGTACTTGAGAGGTTTGGTTGCTGAAGAAAAATCTGGAAATTGGAGCCAAATCAACAGGCAAGAAATATTTTTCAGAGTCAAATGATGGGAAGCTTGTGATGGTGTGCCACTTGCTTCCCTCACAGACCCAACAGGCTCCTTCTGCTGCCTCTTGGCCCTGCGAAGGTAATTTTGTGTGGTTTAGTGCAATTTCAGATGAGGTTAAAAGCAGTACACAGGGGCTGGCGCTGTGGCGCAGCAGTTTAAAGCCCTGGGCTGAAGCGCTAGCATCCCATATGAGTGCCAGTTCTAGTCCCGGCTGCTCCTCTTTTAATCCAGCTCTGTGCTGTGGCCTGGGAAAGCAGTAGAAGATGGTCCAAGTCCTTGGGCCCCTACACCCATGTGGGAGACCTGGAAGAAGCTCCTGGCTCCTGGCTTTGGATCAGTTCAGCTCCAGCCATTGCGGCCATCTGGGGAATGAACCAGTGGATAGAAGACCTCTCTCTCTGTTTCTCCCTCTCTCTGTAACTCTTTCCAATAAATAAAATAAAATTTAAAAAAAGGAATACACAAGGAATCTTCCAAAAGTTCATGGAAAAAGTAATATGATATAACTATGAATGAATTTCAATAATTTTTGCACTAAAATAAACTTACGTTTTAATTCCATTTTCCATGACCTTTTGCAAGTATAAGATATCAGAGTCCAGCAAGCTTCTATATTATCTGCCCTACATTCAGCACCCTGGTCGACTGAATTGGATGTGGGCTCAGCTCAACATCACTCACATATTTCCATGAGATTAGCCCCTGAATATTGTTGGTGGATGTCAAGAGTTAGAAAAATAGGCTCATCTTGTCAAATGAGATTTATGGGATGGCTTGGCCAGGGAGAAGTATTATGCTACATGTCACAAAACAATTATGGCAGAGGCAAGCCCAGAATGCGGTTAAATTTGACATTTTATGCATCACTGTGACAACAGCTATATGCATTTTTGATTTGGTGGGCAACAGTAGGTTCTTTCTTCTTCAGATTGCTATACATTATTGCTTGAATTTCCTAACAATTGCCAATAACATATAGCACAAATGTTTTCCCGTAGGCTTGAGATAAGCATCTCAGGTATTCATAATAGTTTGAAAGCAAGTTGTTAATTTGGGTACACAGTAAATTATATACTAAACTAAGGGGAACTCAAATATGGGATCATTTTAGGTGGATCAAGTTTTTCTCAAAATATATACCAATTGCATTGTAATTTGGGGGTCACTTTTGTCCCTTTTAATAGCAATGTTGCTGTGTTTCATTGGAGAATTATCTGCTGGGGCCAGCGCTGTGGTATAGCGGGTAAATTCACCACCTGACGTGCAGTGCCTGGCTCTTGGCTTCAGACTGGTATGGCTCTGGTCACTGCAGCCAATTGGGGAATGAACCAGCAGATAGAAGACCTCTCTCTCTCTCTCTCTCTCTCTCTCTCTCTCTCTCTCTCTCTGCCTCTCCATCTCTCTCTGTGTAGTTCTGACTTTCAAACACAAATAAATAAATCTTTTTTTTAAAAAAAAAAAAAAGGAAGAGGCCGGCGCCGTGGCTCAACAGGCTAATCCTCCACCTTGCGGCGCCGGCACACCGGGTTCTAGTCCCGGTTGGGGCACCGGATTCTGTCCCAGTTGCCCCTCTTCCAGGCCAGCTCTCTGCTATGGCCAGGGAGTGCAGTGGAGGATGGCCCAAGTGCTTGGGCCCTGCACCCCATGGGAGACCAGGAAAAGCACCTGCCATCGGATGAGCGCGGTGCGCCGGCCGTAGCCTGCCGCCCGCAGCGGCCATTGGAGGGTGAACCAAGGGCAAAGGAAGACCTTTCTTTCTGTTTCTCTCTCTCACTGTCCACTCTGCCTGTCAATAAATAAATAAATAAATAAATAAAAATTAAAAAAAGGAAGATCATCTGCTCCATCATTTCCATTCTAGGAAAAATTTTCCTAGGTCAGCAATAATATCCTCAGGGTTATTGATCTCTTGGGAGGTTGCGATATGACTAATAGCAACAACACATGTCCTCCTAGGTTAGCTCTGCCACCAGGATTCTCATTGTTTCTATCTCCTATAAGGAGATGTATGTGTGTTTTTTTTAAAACTTCAAATTTATGTGTTTTTTTTTAAAGATTTAGTTATTTATCAGAAAGTCAGAGTTACACACACACACACACACACACACACAGAGAGAGAGAGAGAGAGAGAGAGAGAGAGGAGACACAGAGAGAGAGAGGTCTTCCATCCATTGGTTTGCTCCCCAGTTGGCCACAACAGCCAGAGCTGTGCTGATCTGAAGCCAGGAGCCAAGAGCTTCTTCTGGGTCTCCCACAAGGGTGCAAGGCCCCAAGCAACAGAGAGCTGGATCAGAGGTGGTACAGCTGGGACTCGAACCGGCACCCACATGGGACGCTGGCACTGCAGGCAGTGGCTTTACTGGCTACACCACAGCGCCAGCCCCTGCATGCTTTTTAAGAATCCCCCAGAAAGGGGGCCAGCGCAGTGGCTCACTTGGTTAATCCTCCGCCTGCGGCGCCAGCATCCCATGCAGGCGCAGGGGTTTAGTCCCAGTTGTTCCTCTTCCAGTCCAGCTCTCTGCTGTAGCCTGGAAGGGCAGCGGAGGATGGCCCAAGTGCTTCGGTCCCTGCACCCGAATGGGATACTGGGAGGAAGCACCTGGCCCCTGGCTTCGGATCAGCGTAGCACCGGCCGTAGCAGCCTTTTGGGAGGTGAACCAATGGAAAGAAAGACCTTTTTCTCTGTCTCTCTCTCTCTCAGTGTCTAACTCTATCTGTCAAATAAATTTTAAAAAAAAAGAATCCCTCAGAAGCATAAATTCAAGCAGTTTCCCTTAAATATTTCAAAAGTCCTTATTAATGGTGGTCATTGTAGGCCTGGAAATTTTACAATAGCTGTAATGAAATGTTATCAATTTGAGTGGAGAAACTGTCTTGTAGAGAATAGTTAGATCTCACCAGGGGGTCCCATATGTTTTCATAAGAAGTGTCTTTACTATAACACATGAAAACTATGTTTTCTGTTCGCAGCCAACACCACAATTTTTGAATAGTCTGCTCCCATTGAATGTTGTAATGAAGTTGGTATTATGAGAAGGTTAAATTGGGAGAAAATTCCCAATCTGGTTGTAGTCCTTGACTTTTTAGACATGTATTGGCCCAAATAATATTACCTTTCTTGTATATGTTCATTAGAAACCAGGGAAGAGTCCATGGAAAGGTGCCCTTGGCCACTTGGCCATAATCTTTCACACTTCAAGGAATGAGTTTCCCTAGAGAGGAAAAAAGATCAGTATAATTAATGGGAAAGATGCCAGTTCTTGTAAATGCACCCATGGTTGCCTGAGTTCACACCAGTCATTATCCCAGGGATCAGTAAGAACTATAATTTTATCTTTACAATTCTATAGAATTTGTTGGTATTAAGTTTGAGTTACAGCGGTTGGTGCTGCGGCGTAGCAGGTTAAGTCTCCACCTGCAGTGCCAGTATCTCATCTGTATGCCAGTTCCATCCCAGCTGTTCCACTTCCCATCTAGCTCTCTGCTATGACCTAGGAAAGCAGTAGAGTATGGCCCAGGTGCTTGGGCCCCTGTACCCACAGGGGAGACCTGGAAGAAGTTCCTGGCTCCTGGCTGTTGGGACCAACTGGGGAGTGAACTGGGAGTGAGTGGATAGAAGACTTCAATCTCTCTCTCTCTCTCTCTCTCTCTCTCTGCCTCTCTGTAGCTCTGCCTTTCAAATAAATAAATAAATAAATAAATCTTTTATTAAAAAATTTGAGTTATAGCATTTTAAACATGATTACGCCATGACAAGCATCCTGGTAGCTGTACTGGGTAATAAACAATCTCTAAAATTTGACAGCTGTTGGTTCATTGCTCTATATTTTGATGGTACAAAATAATAACAGTGGATCTCATCCCATTTAAAGAAGTTGGTCTGCAGAGCTTAGAACTTATTAATAATTCACAAGCAGTATCAAAGTGTCCGGCTTGGCCAGAATGGGTGTTACTAGTCATTGTAGAGATAGAAGTGCTAGCCTCACTGTAGGTGTCTACCGTAACCTTAGTAGGAAAACCCAACTTGAGTAATCAACAGCAGAGTTCTTATTTTTCCTAATCTCACTTGTATTGTACATCTTCCTGAGATGTACATATGGTGTGTTGTTTCTAGAAATATTTTGTCAACAACAATGCGTAGATTGCCAGGGCTAAGATGATCCGTCAATGAACATGCAATAAACATCTAATAGACATAATGAGAATAGGAACTCCTCAGATAAGCAAGAGTAACAGCAACAAGCTAGGGGTTAAAGTTCAGGGTCACCTGTGGCAGCACTAGGGAAGACGACTGTTCACTGGTATTACTCAAATACCTGATCTGGAGATGATTTTATTTCTTCTTCAGGAGGTTGGGGCAAGGTCCAAGTGTATTCCATAGTGCCTTTAAAGCGCATAGTATGTGGACAGCCAATGAGGGCAGTTTTCTCTGTATATATTAGAGAAAGCTTGGCTTATGCTAGATGATGAGTAGACATGGGTTGGGGAGGGTTCACATCAGGTCCTGAGGAAAGTGGCTAAGATCTAGGTTTTCTATGAGACACAAAGAACAGCGAAACTATTAGATGAATGTTCCTTTCTGTGGGTGGCAATGTCCGGGCTTCCATGCCAGTGAAAAGTGGTAATTGGATTGTCTGGTGAGGGAATGCATAGCAGCAGAGATCACATCTTGTTGAAAGTCTTTTGTCAATTTTATTAATGTAAGTATTGTCTTGTTCAGCAATAGTTACATGATAATTAGGACCCCAGGCAGTGTTTTTGACTACTTTGGAACCCACTCCCCCAAGTACCCTCCATAGACCTTGTTTTAAAAGCCTTTTGTATCTTTGTATAACATCTGTCATTGTAGGATAATTTGTATTACTTATTTTGTTTGCTTTGTGCTTTTTGGAAGCCTTGATATGACTATATCACTAATAGCAACCCCTAATGTTTAGCAGAGGATAGTGTTTTGCATGGGTAAGTAATTGAAGGTCAATGTAGATTCCCCAGGATTAAAGCATATTTAATGGCTCCTGCCTCTTCAGGGAGAGGTCCAATGAAAGTGGTTTGCTAGTTCTGATGTGCTCTTTCTCTCCTACAAATTTCTCCTTTGATGCAGTAGGCCCAGGTTCTAGATTTCTGTTAATGTGGTACAGTCCCTAATGGTTTTCTGTAAATATCTCTCCGCTGGGTGAATTCCTTCATTAACAATCCATTTTCATAACCCCAATATGCCCAAAGGCACCAACTCCTCATGTGGCCACTAGTAGAGGGGGTGGAATAGCTCATTCCAAAGTCTTAGGTGACTCCTCCTTCAAGAGGCTTACCTGTTTTAGAAGACTGGCTAGTTTGTTTGCTTTGTCAGTATATCATGTCCCCTCTGTGCCTTGTACAAATTGAGATGTAATGCACCAAGATGGGCAGGGTAGCACCTAGTGTGGTCATTTTTTTCCACCTCTCTTTACCTTGCATTTTGTAATACTAATTTTGGGGGCTGGTACTGTGGCATAGCAGGGTAAAGCCGCCAGTACCAGCATCCCATATGGGTGCCGGTTCGAGTCCCAGCTGCTCACTCCAGTCCAGCTCTCTGCTATGGCCTGGGAAAGCAGTAAAAGTCAGCCCAAGTCCTTGGGCCCCTGCACCCACGTGGGAGACCTGGAAGAAGCTCCTGGCTCCTGGCTTCAGATCAGCACAGCTCTACCCATTGCGGCCAATTGGGGAGTGAACCAACGATTGGAAGACTTCTCTCTCTCTCTCTCTCTCTCTCTCTCTCTCTGCCTCTCTTTTTCTGTGTAACTCTGACTTTCAAATAAATTAACCTTAAAAAATACTAATTTTGTGAAAATCTCAAGTAATTAGCAACAAACAGGAATCAGTAAAAATATGAACCTTGAGAAAATGTTTGCCAAGGGCATACTCTGTTGCTAGGAATATTGCATGTAGCTTGGCTCACAGGATATTTGGGTCCATCCTTCCCTCCCCCCACCAAAAGAACAAAAAACCTGAAATCTTTTTTAACAGGGCTGATACTCTAAAGCTGTCCATCACCTGGTTCCCTTATACAATATCCATCCCATCACTATCTTTTTAGAGTGATGATCATCCTCTCTTCAGGCCCCTCAGAGCAAGGTCAGGTCATTTCTGGACGTTTTGGGAAGCCAAATTCAGTGCTAGGGTAGACATTTATTCTCATGAAGTTGTGATATCTAGTAGGGCTGGTTTTCACTCAGTCCTGTAGGTACCACTTTCATTTGAATAAAGATACCTGTGTTGTGAATCCCATTTCATGGGGAGTCTTTCCTATGAGCCAGGGCATAATATTAAGATCAGTCCATGGAGTAATTTTCTCTTCCCCAGTGAGAGCTTCAGTTTCAGTAAGTGCCCAGTATGTCTCCAGGGGTTGCCTTTCTAGTGACAAATACATTTGGGCTGAGCCTGGAGACTGTTTACACCAGAAGCTCATGGGTAAATCATTTAAATGTTCATTTCATCCAAAGCCCCTAAGAAATAAATGCTGAGGTGCCAAAACAAATTATATGTCCTGCTTTCTGGCACTATTGGCGAGTCGAAGTAATAGCCCCCTTAGTTTATCTAGCACCTGTTGTGACTGAGGTCCTCACTGAGAAGTGGAAGACTTATAGTGACTCAATAGATAGGGGTCAGCAGCTCTTGGAGATGAGGAATATGCTGATTTCAGTCTAACAGAGTGCTGTTTGGAGAATTGACAGGCAACACTTGATTCTGTTTGCCTTTCATGATGAGTTCCTATTAAATCCAAAGCAGCTGTGTCCTCTTGAATTATTCTAGTATTAACCATCATTGCCAGTAAAGAGGGCTTATACTTATCAGAGCCCCTCTGAGAAACAACTGGGTGGACTCAGAACTCAATTCAGCCTCCAGGCTTGCCAAGTCACCACGTTACAGGACATCTGTTGCTGGATAATCCCATTCCAACATCCCCAGCTGATGAGAGGCTAACATTTTAACATTGACAGAGGCTTAACTTAGGGTGGGAAGGGTTTCAAGCCATAAGAATATCTATCAGGGGCCGGCACTGTGGCACAGCGAGTCAAAGCCCCTGCCTAAAGAGCCAGCATCCCATATGGGGGCCGGTTCGAGTCCAGGCTGCTCCACTTCTGATCCAACTGCTAATGTGCATGGGAAAACAGTGGAGGATGGCCCAAATGCTTGGGCCCCTGCACCCACATGGGAGACCTGGAAGAAGCTCCTGGCTCTGGGCTTCGGATCAGTCCAGCTCCAGCCATTGCGACCATCTGGGGAGAGATGGAAGACCTCTCTCTCTCTCTCTCTCTCTCTCTCTCTCTCTCGGGGTGTGTGAGTGTGTGTGTGTCTACCTCTCTCTGTAACTCTTTCAAGTAAATAAAGTAAATCTTTAAAAAGAATATATGTTGGGGCCGGTGTTGTGGTGCAGTAGGAATCCAATATGGGTGCGGGTTCTAGTCCTGGCTGCTCCTATTACAATCCAGCTCTCTGCTATGGCCTGGGAAAGCAGTAGAAGATGTCCCAAATGCTTGGACCCCTGTACTCACGGGGGAAACCTGGAAGAAGCTCCTGGCTCCTGGCTTCGGATTGGCACAGCTCCAGCCATTGCAGCCATTTGAGGGGTGAACCAGCGGATGGAAGACCTTTCTCTCTGTCTCTCCCTCTCACTGTCTATAACTCTACCTCTTAAACAAAGAAAGAAAGAAAGAATATATGTCAACAAGGTATATAAGAGTATTTCAAAAAGCTCATAGAATTTATAAGTTTGTTTTGTTGCAATTTTTCTTCATGATATAGGGGAAATGCATGTTTTGAGAAAAATATGTATGGATTTCATGAATATGTTCATGTTTATGTACAAGTGATTGAATATATGAATGTATATGTGAGGATGTTCACGTGTTTGAACAAATGTGTAAAGGCCTCTGTGTATGTTCACATGTGAGCATGAGTGAGTGTATGCATTTACATCAGTATAATTGTATTTGAGTAAATGTATAAAGGTAGCTATGTCTGAGTAAATGCATGAGCATTTACAGGCAGGGGTGCCTGCTAAAATGTGAGTTTCAGTGAAGATGGAGACATGTGTGAAGGCGTTAATTAATGTGAAAACTTCTCTTTGTGGGCATGGTAATGCGAATCTTCCATTTTATGAGTGAGTGTGCGAGCATATTTGTGTGTTTTCATGTGTGACTAAATGTGTGTTTCATGGGAGTGAGAGTATAAATATTTGTGTTCATGTGAAAGTGTGAGTGTGCGAATGAGTATAGTTCTGTCTCTACCTGAATGAATGATCATGTCCATGTTTCTGAGTAAGTTTGCACTGGTGCATTTAAAAGCTTTAATGTGTTTATGAGCGTGTAGACTTGTGAATATGTATACTTCTCTGTGTGACTATGAGTATATGTATGTTCTTGACTTTTAGTGAATGTGGGAATATGTTCAGAGAGTGTTGATATGTGACTGTCAGTGAATATTGGGTGTTTGCATGCAAGCATGCACATGTGTGAGTAAACGCATGAAAATGTCTCTGTGTGAGCATATATATTTATGTATGAGTGAAAGTGGAAGTTTGTGAATGATTGAGAAGATATATGAACACATTCCTGTGCCTCAATACGTTAGTGTATGTTAGTGAGTATGTTCTTGTGTGAGCTCATGTGTATGTTCATTTGTGTGAACAAAATATGTGCAAGTGAAAGTGTACACAGGTTCATGTTTTCAGCATGTTGTATGTGTGAGTGAATGTGTATGTCTATATGAAAAAAGTTATCAGCAGATTTGTGTTAGTGAATACGTGATCATATTCATTCATGTCTGAGTGAATAAGCAAGTATGTTAGGTGAGCAAGTTCATGTGCATTAATGCATGAGCAAGGTCATATCTATGAGTGTGGTAATATACAACTGTAAGTGATGTGTTTTGTGTGTCTGTGACTGTGTATAGGTTTATGAGTTAATTTTTATCATGTTCCTGTGAGCACATCAATGTCTTAATGTGTCCATGAGTATTTGTGTATGCTTGTGTATGTTTATGATGTGCATTTGTATGAAGGTCTTTTTTGTGAGCTAATTTGCAATGATTTTTGTATGAGCATATTAAAAATGTGAATATGTTCATTAAGTGAATATGTGAGCATATATATGAGTGAATGTGTGAGTATAAGTGAATGTCCTAATGTGTGTATATGTTCATGCTTGAATTAATGTTTAAACATGTTTACTTTCATGTGAATATGTGAATGTGTCTGTGTATGAGCATACTAATGTGTGTCCAAGCATGGTATTGAATTTGTGATTGAATTCATGTATGAGTTAGTATGGGAACACATTTGTGTTTGTCATAGTTTTAATATGCCAGCAAGACTGACTATGTGAGCCTATGTCAGAGCGTGAGGACTTTCTTCAGGCAGGCCTGTGTGACATCATTATCTCCCTGCAGGAATCAAATATGGTCAAGGATTTTAAAGTGTATAGGAAACTAAAACGTACTGTGCACAGATAAATTTTTATTATTCCCTATTAGTTCAAAGAGGTCTATAACTAGCTCTATAGTAAGGTCATTATTCTCTTTGTATTACCTCACACTCCTGCTATGGAAATATGCATGACCCTCATGATCTAGCCTGCCCGATTCACTGCAGGCTGATAGCCCAGAAGTTGAGCTGCCAATAGAAAAAAATGTGTTATTCCAATTACAATGCTTCAGACAGCAAAGTGCTATTAGGAATAAGTGTCTGAATGACAACTGAGAAGTAAACGCAACTTTGTGTTAGGGTGCAGTCCAGACTCCTGCATTAAGGGCTATTGTGAACAAGTCCAGCAAAAGGCTAAACAGTGACTGGAGTTTCTAGAAACACAGTTCCTGATGACAAGCTTTCAGTCCCCCCCTACTTGCCTTTAGAAGATAGAAGCTGTGTTAAGCAGTTAACATACAGGGCCAGTGGGGCCAGGCAGCCAACATGTTTCCTCTCAATCCCAGATTCAGATTTCTTGTCCTAAGCTGTTCATGTTACTGAAGCAACTCCCTCCCTTTCAGGGGAACCCTGGTGACCCCAAAGATCCAGCACAGAACCCTGTCCAAGGGCTCCCAGCTGAAGGAGCTAATGGGAGCTGAAAGGTACCCCGTACACCCCTCACCAAGCCACATGCCCATGCAGTCATACAGCCAGAGGAAGAATACATCTACTCCATCAGCTACCTATGTACTGGCGGTGATGAGGATGTGAACTTGACTACCCACATCCCTGAACGGATAATCAAATGGGAAGTCTCCATATAAGGTTCCTAAATGCCACCACCACAGGAGTGATGGCCTCAGCTCTGTATCACTAGCCTCTCTGATGAGCTCAGGAAAACAAGTGGTGAGGGCAATCACCTTCCTCTCTAGCATCCATGACAGTGCCAGGTCTCAAAGAAGAGGTCAGGGAAGAAATGGGTGAACATGTTGAATGAATGGATGAAAATACTGGGCACCTATGTCATGCCGGGTAATGTGCTGGACAAAGCCTTCAGGGAATTGCATCTTTGCAGCACTGTGGCAACCCAGTTCTCTCATTCAGAGGAAATCAGTTTTGCAAGGTTTCCCTGGCTTCCCCTCTTCCTCTTCTCAAGGAAGTAACATAATCCCTGTGTGAACCTTATCGGGGAACAGTTGCTAAGATATGTACCTGTAGATGTAGGGGCAAGAAGGTGGCAAAGGAACAGATTAAGCCTTCAAACTCTATTCCATCTCAGGCACAAAGGGGAATTTGACTCTGAGTCTAGTGAGAGGCCTCATGGGAGTTCTGGTGGTCCCTAAATCCTGAAATCCTGGCCCAGTTTCCCTGAGGCCCTGCTTGAAAAGGGGAATTGGGATGGTGGCTTGTCACACTGCCTGGATCCTGTTTGTCTCTGTTCTGTGACAGCCCTGAGGATGTGCTTGGCTTCAGCTTGCCCATGGAGCACACAATGGCTCAACTGAGTTCTGAGTACTGGTGACACACCGGCTACTACTTATTGGTGCAGTTATTTTCCTCCCTGCCATTCTATACTCTCATCCCTTTCCCTCTCTGTCCTGCTCTCCTTAGCTCTGTCGCACGTCAGCTCTCACTCTCCAGGCTACATCTTTCCTCCTTCAACTACTCTGCCCATTCCTGATTCCCAGGTCTTACTCTCTTCCGGAAACAAGTTGTAAATCTACCCAGGTGCTCCTTTCTCCAGCTCAACACTTCCTGCACCCTTAACCTTGCCTCCAAGATCTTTGCTTCTCTTCTGCGGCTTCCTTGGGCTGTGCTTCCTCTTTAGAGTAGGCTGCAGTTGCTGACCAGGAAGAAACACTAGCTGCAAACCAGAGTTCTTCTTTGTTTGCCTCTCCTTCACCCCTGCCACCCACTCCACTCACAATGAAGCTCCATCCATTGGCCTCCCGAAATACACACACACACACACACACACGAGTCACACAGCCTATAGTGCCCCCTCATGTCTAAAGAGGCTCCCGAGTTGCCTCATTGTTATCTGTTAATTGTCCAAATCAATCCAGAGACCCACCTTTTCTCATATTCCCCAGATCCGCATGCCAAAACGGCTTAATGGGATGCACAGCCTTTCCCACTTGAGGCATCACGTATATACAAACCATTCTGTTTGAAAGGCAATGGTCAGGTGCCTTGGAGACAGTAATGTGAGTCATCTATACTGGACAAGCCCCAGAGGTTGGCCCTGACCCCTACTCCCTACTGCTGGCCCTGGATGCACACTGAGATGGCAACCTGACCATAAAACAGTGAGGATAGTATGCTTCATCTCCTTAAATGATTATGGGTTAGCCTTTGATGAGAAACATGGGAACAACAAAGGAGGAAATGAAGTGGCTACTTCTTTGACACCTATTGGTATTTGGTTCAACTGATCCAAATGCTGGTGTTATACAAGGCAGAGCTGGCTGGGTCCTAAAACACGAATTCCCATAAACCTAGACCTCTCTCTCTCAAGAGTCTTGGCCTTCTTCATAGAGGGCCCACCTAGAAGAGCCACTGATGCCCATGGGGTAAAGTTGTTGAAAGAGCCAGCCCTCTGTCCTCTCCACTCATCTGCCAGTTCTCAAGTGCATACTTCCTTTAGGACCTGTGGGCTGCATTTATACCATCACACTCTGGGGAGAGCAATGGAGGAAAAGAAAAAACAACAGTAAAGTGACTCACCTCCAAATAAAGGACCCAAAGTGATGGTCTTGGTTTCCAAGGTACAAGCATTTAGGAGCAAAGTGATCAAGGCCTGATCTTGGGCGCTCATGAACAATGGAGAGACAAGAGCAGAGTTGGGCTGTTTTACAGAAGAAGAGCTAATAAAACTTGGTGGAAGTTGCAGGCTTGACAACAGAGAGGAAAGCACACAGGGCCAGGGTAGGCAAAGAAGACTGGACAGGGGTTTGCAAAGCAGGCAATACAGAGAAGACCATGTGCTCAGTTTTAAACACACCGAACGGGGTAAGTGCCTAGGGTGCAAAGAATGTGTGTGCAAGTGCCCTCCTCACAGAACAGGACAGATGGAGCAAAGAACTCTAGTGTGAGGAGCACAGCACCCTGTAGCCTGCACACCCATTTCTATGGGTGATGTTTCTTTAGCCACACCAGGGAGTGTGCTTTAAGCTTGATGTTGAACAAGGGAGTGTGGAGAAAACAAAAGGCTTATTGCATATGAAATCAGAGCACAGGGAGAAATTTCAGGATCAGAGGAAAGGAGGCCCTGGGGCTGCTCCAAAAGGGTTTCCACAAGGTATAGGAGGCCAGGTGTGGAAAGGCAGAGGTGTGCACCCTAGAGAATGCCACTGGGCAGCTTACTGAGTGGCAGGACTGGCTTGCTGTGTGTTCACTCTGTTTGACTAACACAAAGATTTTGTGTCTGGAAGTGACTTACCTCCAAAATTTATTCCCAGATTGACATCATATCCCATCAGCAGCATCTTAAAAACCTTTTGACCACAGCCTCATTCACAAAGGTTTTACTGAAACCAAGAAGTGATTCGTCATCAATAAATTTCAATAGTTTCTCAGAGTACAGACAGTAGAGAACATTCTAGCCAATGGCTTTCCTGGGCCTTCCTTTGTGTACACATACAGACTTGTCCAATCAGAAGAGGATACACTTTTCCCATCCCTCTGTGAGGAGTTGGATGAACTAATGGGCAGTTAGGTCAGGTCCCTGTTGGAATGAGAAAAGGAGGTGTCACTTTAAGAGAAGACAAGGTGCTTGCTTCGACCTAGAACATTCCCACTCCTTGGAGTTTCTAGTTTTATCCTGAGAATAGAAAGAACCTCTCTATCCTACCTTTCAATGGCCTTTTTATTTTATCTTGAGCAGGCTAGACAGCGTTACAATTATGGCCTATTGATGGGTTTTGTCCCTGCCCTCTGATTGTTAGCTGTCATTCTGCTCACCCAAATTGTGCTTAAAAGACACCACTTTGACAATGTCTCCCCTCTTGGAGCCCACTTCCTGGCTGCTACAGCAGGAAGTTTCTGACTTGAATAGATCTTGCTTTGCTCACTGCCTTTTCCAAGTGGAAATTCTTCCACTACGTCAGACAAGAACTGAGGCCGTTGCTGGCACTGTGGTGTAGTGGGTAAAGCTGCCGTCTGCAGTGCTGGCATCCTACATGGACGCTGGTTCAAGTCCCAGCTGCTCCGCTTCTGATCCAGCTCTCTGCTATGGCCTGGGAAAGCAGTAGAAGATGGCCCAAGTCCTTGGGTTCCTGCACCTGTGTGGGAGACCCAGAAGAAGCTCCTGGCTTGGGCCTGGCCCAGCCCTGGCTGTTGTGGCCATCTGCGGACTGAACCAATGAATGGAAGATTTTCTCTCCTTCTTTTTTTTAAAGATTTATTTTTATTTATTTGAAAGACAGAGTTACAGAGAGAGGTAGAGCCAGAGAGAGAGAGAGAGAGAGAGAGAGAGAGAGAGGTCTTCCATCTGCTGGTTCAATCCCCAAATGATCGCAACAGCCAGAGCTGAGCTGATCTGAAGCCAGGAGCCAGGGGCCAGGGGCACGTATATATATATATATACACACACACACACACATATATATATATATATATACACACACACATATATATGTATGTATATATCTGCCTTTCAAATAAATAAATATCTTTTTAAAAAAAGAAAAAGAACCAAGAATGACTTCTTGCCATTTTCTTCGTTGCTATTTTCCCCATAACACCTCCTCTCTTCCTCTGGGGAATCAGCCAGAAGCACAGTGGTGAAACAGACTTTCCTTGCTTCCCCAGCCTTTGCTCAAAGGATGGGACACAAAGATTGGCTCCACGTTAGCAGGCAGTATGAAGGTAGGCATTCTGAGAAACAGAGAGGGCAAGAAGCAAGCAGGTGGGATGCATTACTTCAGCACCTGTTACAGCCCTACAGAGAGCTGGCCTTTGCAAGGAACTCTGGTGTGCTCACTTCAGACACCAGAGACCAGCAGGGCCATTTGCCTCAAAAGTGGCTGATGAATGAGAAGAGGCCCCAGGCATCATCAGGATACTTGGGCTTGTTCACCTGTTAACTAAGAAACTCTATAGTCTCTGCAAATCTGTGTGTGTGTGTGTGTGTGTGTGTGTGTGTGTATTCACCAGCATGTCCTATGGTGATAAGGCAGGTACTAGATTAGGGCCAGGAGCCAGATACCACACTTCCTCCACCCAAGGTAATCTCATCCACTCATCTGTCAATCAAATGACTCCTTCCTCAAGACATACCTCCCCCCTCCCAACCCCCCAACTCCCTGACCTGGAGGCTGTACCATGTAACCACTCCCCTTTCCAAGCTCATAAGAAGCCTGGGAACAGCGAGGGGTGCTGTCTTCCTGCAGACAAAGAGGAGCAAGGTTCTGAAATCAATCTCTCTCTCATTTTCTCCCGACTCAACCCACTCTATTCCTGAACATGGCCTACGAGTATGTTTGTGTGTGTGTGACTTCCTCACCTTTTTAATAACCTTTATCTCTTTATAAGTCATATCTGTGCCTGTACTTACAATGCTTCTCTATATAGGAGACAAGATCTTAGAACAGGGATTTTTAGACCCCACACAATGGGACTGCAGAAACTTGCTCAATTACATTTCTTTCTACCTGGGTACATATTCATTTCCGGCTTGCCATGTAAACCAGGTTCTCAATTATCTTTAATCACAAATTTCAATTATCTTTAATCACAAAATTCTCAATTATTTTTAATCATAACATTTCAGTTTGCAATATTCCAAAGCACTTGCATGATTATTTCTGAATTAAAGTGACACATTCCCACCTAATTCCAACCATAATTTACCCACGTACCAACACTCAGGATCTGGGTTCACTGCAAATACATGTTTGTGTGTGATCTACATGTAAACAGCTGACTAATTAACATCTTCAGTTGTTAGCACGCCCAAACATTAAAAAAAAGAACTTGTATCTTCAAGTATTTCACAAGTACAAAAGTACACCCTGCCAAGCCAGAAAATCATACAGCCATAGATTATACTTTCTGGTCTCTGATGAAGCTGATCAATCATTTCTATCTGGAGCATCAGAAAGGGTCACCCAGTACGCACGCACACACACACACACACACACACACACACCATATGACCTGGGGAAGGCTAAAATCCAAATTCAAACAGCTGTCTCTCATGTCTATTTTATGTCTTACCCATACCCTGTACTCTTGGGTTTTTTTTTTTAATATTTATTTATCTGTTTATTTGAAAGGCAGAGTTACAGAGAGGCAGAGGCAGAAAGAAAGAGGTCTTCCATCTGCTGGCTCATTTCCCAGATGGCCGCAACGGCTGGAGCTGCACTGATCCGAAACCAGGAGCTTGGAGCTTCCTCTGGTTCTCCTACGTGAGTGCAGGGGCCCAACTGCTTGGGCCATCTTTCACTGCTTTCCCAGGCCATAGCAGAGAGCTGGATTGGAAGTGGAGCAGCCCGGACTCAAACCGGCGCCCATATGGGATGCCGGTGCTTCAAGCAGCGGCTTTACCTGATATGCCATAGTGTCCTTGTACTCTTGTACTCTTGCTTTAATCACTCCCTAAACATCCTGCTGGTGAGGGAGGAGTTCCTGCCCTAGGGTTATAGAGAAATCCAAACATCCAACATCAAACACTGGTCAGATAAAGTCAACAGCTGTTGATAAGCCACGTTCACTTCCAGCACTGGAGAGTACAAAGCACGCCCTGTGGGATTGCACTTGGGAACACAAGGAACCAGGGTATGTAGCAGGCAAGCTTTAGATATATGAAGGGGGTGGGGTACCCCTGGTTTCTGGGCAAGGACAGGAATGGCTTCTTTAAATAATTCCCCAGGCTGGCCGGGAATTGAAACTCTCTGGTTAAGGAAAAGCAGAAAATACACCTGGTCTGTTTACTAAAGGGGTTGTTTGATTAAGGGACCACACTTGCAAGCCTGGAATGGGGACCCAGACCTTGTGGTTAGGCCATTTGATGTACTACTAACCTGTCAAGTCAGCACCATAGAAATTTAATACTTGTACCATAATTGACCCCTTGATACTTCTACATCAATGTAAACTCTGGTTATGTTAACTGAAACTTCTAAGGAGTAGGAGAAATGCCTTATTTCACTTCCTAGGGATACAGATAGGGATAGGGCCACATGGCAAGGCAGTCATCAACAACACGAGCTTTAGAGATGCCCCCCTTTATGGCCAGGAAAGGCAATTAAGAAAGCTGTGTGGCTTTGGTATCTAGAGTATTTGCTTTAGAAAACCTGTGGTCAGACCAATCCATGCCTGTGCTAACAGTGACACCTAGAGGGGTGTCCCAGTGTAATTTAGATAGTTCTTTAAGGAGTCCATTTTGCCTATGAATTAAACAAGCTGCCTAGGGCCTATCAGGGAGGTAGAAGTTGCAATGCATTCTTCAAGAGCTTACTTTATTCTGTGTCTTGAGAAGTGAAACAAACACTCTGGTCATAGCAGCGAAAGTGCAAAGGAAACAAGGAGTATCTTGTTGAGACCTTGTACTGTGGCCTCAGGATAGACCAGCTCAATAACTGTCATTTCCATTTATGATAAAAGTTTCCTGCTCTCCAAAAACTTCCCTGCAACCCCTGTATCAATATCGACAGTACTTTTGTGGTCATTCATGAAGATGCATAGAATAGCAAAAACATGTGTGTGGTCTGATACACACGGTCCGTGCTGCGGTAGGACAAAGTGACACTCTGACCTCGTTTTGGCTCTTAGACTATAAGTAGGTGTCTTTTTTACAGTATATTTAGTACTATATTGCTCAAAGATTTCTGCATTATTAATGACTTTGCCGTTTAAAATGCCCCTGTGAACTGGCAAGCAGAATACTTCCTAGTGTTCTTGGAGATAAGAGGTTTCTGTTGAAATTGCAGTTGAGAGTGACTGGGAACTTGGAATTTTACTGCCCTCTGATTTGATTCATTCCCTTCTGGTTGTCTGTTTCAGCACCTAGGAAGCCTGTTCTACTTTGTCTCATATCCGGTTTGGTGTCTGATTCTGCAGCTCTCATCTGGAAATGTGGCTGACTATGGTCCAGTAAGTGTTATCTTGTATGTTGTGTTTTTTGGGTCCTTCCGTTCTTTTCATTGTAAAGTTGTTCCATCTTAGCAAATGGGGAGGTGCCATCTCTATACCATCTGAGGATCCCCTAGGGAGAATTCTGGCTGATTGGACAACTTATAGCTGTATGTCTGTGACTAAGAAAAATAAATTGATAATCCTCCTTGGCCTATGTGTATGCTGAAGTCTTAAGAATGAGGAGGTCCAAGGACTCCCCTTGATCTTTTTCTTCTGAAAGTCAGAGTTACACAGAGAGAGGAGAGGCAGAGAGGTCTTCCATCCAATGGTCCATCCCCCAGTTGGCTGTGCTGACCCAAAGCCAGGAGCCAGGAGCCCCCTCCGGGTTTCCCACGGGAGTGCAGGGGTCCAAGGACTTAGGCCATCCTCCACTGCTTTCCCAGGCCACAGCAGAGAGCTGGATAGGAAGTGGAACAGCTGGTGCCCGTATGGGATGCCAGGCACTTCAGGTCAGGGTGATAGCCAGCTGTGTCACAGCACAGGCCCCCTCCATCCCCTTGGTCTTTTAGAGCCAATTGTAATCCCCCATGGAAGCCCTTGATAAAACTGACAGTGAGGAAAGCAGTGTGTGTGTGTGTGTGTGTGTGTGTGTGTTCAAATTAGTTGCTAGGATTAGAGTTGTTTTGCAAACTAAGTGCTCAGCTAACATCCCCCCACCCACCACAGGTTCTCAATGAAATGTTGATATATGACGATTCAAAATTGTTTACTAAGTTTTCACTAAAAATTATGGCTAATTAAGGGTACTAAGAACAAGAAATCATTCCAATTAATTAATGGTTTTTATTTTAAAAACCAAAGGGAAAGAAAAAACAAAAGCAAGCTCTTATGAAAACTTTTGTTCTATTGTTTCATAAGATATTATTATATAGTGTTACATGTGTATACATGCTGTATGCCGTGCTGCACTGTAGACAAAAAAGCTCTTAAGAGCTTCATTTTAATTGGCTTAAAGATAAGTGAGTATGCACATAAATTAGAACTATTAAATCAGCCCAAACGCCCTTTAGTTCATGTGATGAATGCAAATCTTTAATAAACAAGGTGGTGACGCTGCTGGGTAAAACAAAAGTATGTTCAAATTGGCTAGCATATGTTCGTTCCTGGGTCTGTGGCTGGTCAGAAATGTATTTATATTTGTTGGATGTTTAAAATCATAAGAACATGGATTCCAACTACAACCTGGTATACTTGTTCTGTGTACCAGGTACAGCAATTTAACTTTTAAATGAGGACTGTGCTTGTCTAATATGTCCCAGTCTTCATAAGTAATCTAAGTCTCACTGTTAAAAGTGATGTGGGTGAATATGAATGAGACAGTTTCTAAATGTAAAATAAAAGGATCAATAGGTAGGGGAGAGAAAAATGTAAAAAAGTTATAAACATGACAGTGTGTTTTTGATAAATAAGGCAGTGAAATATGAGAGATATGTCTTTTTTTTTATTTGACAGAGTTATAGACAGTGAGAGAGAGAGAGAGAAAGGTCTTCCTTCCATTGGTTCACTCCTCTAATGGCTGCTACAGCCAGGTGCTATGCCAATTCGAAGCCAGGAGCCAGGTGCTTCCTCCTGGTCTCCCATGCGGGTGCAGGGCCCAAGCACTTGGGCCATCCTCTGCTGCCTTCCCAGACCACAGCAGAGGGCTGGAGAAGGAGCAACTGGGACTAGTACCCGGCGCCCCAACCAGGACTAGAACTTGGGATGCCCGTGCTGGCAGGCGAAGGATTAGCCAAGTGAGCCACTGCGCCTGCCAAGAGAGAGAGATCTGTCTTTAAAAAAATTATCATTTGTCCTAAAATGAAATGGCTGGTGGTCCACAAGGAAAAAGAGGAACAATGTGGGGCAAATAACTTAGGAAGCATAAAAATGTTATAAATATAAATCTTACATGAGATTAGGGTGGCGGAGAGCAAAATTATTTAAATGGTTTTCTAAACATTGAGTTTTCAAAGGTACACTAGTATAAAACTAAAATTTGGTCCCTTATGTTAAAACAAAAAGTTTTCTTAAAATACCTTTGTTAACAAATATTTATAAGATGTTCTGATCTTTAATTTATAATTTAAAAAATATGTTTGTTAAGCTTCTAAACTGCAGCTTCTCCTTCTTCACAGTTTCCATTTAATGGTTGACTCCCTCAACTTGCCAATAAGCTCATTCTTTCTCCTTGGATCAGATGCTGTTATGACCATCTGACACAAAAATATTTATTTTAAAAGCCTAGTATAGCAGGATAATCTGATTCTATATTTCTGGGTTTTCTTGATGTATTTACATTGATCCAAGTAATGAGATAACTCTTCTATTCAAGAGGTTTTTGTTTTTTGCCTTTTTGGTGACTGACCAAGGTGGGAAAAAAAAGGTCTTATATTTTCTCAGGATGATCTCTTCTGTTCTGTCTTTGTTAAGTTCTGATTCCTTTTTTTTTTGAAAAGCTGATTCTTAAAAGTTTTTTTATTTCTACATACTTTAAAATATTTAAGTAATAGCTTTGTAATTGTAATTTAATGTAGTCTATACCTGTAGTTAAATCACCCTGATTGAATGGATGATTATTGTTTTTCATAGTGATTGGGGATCCTCTTTTGACCAGATATTTTTAAGGCTTTTGATATCTTTAATAGGCTTTTTCAGAATCGAAGTTTCAAATTCAGTCTTTGGCAATTGTGTCCATCTTGGGGGTGAACTGGCAGATGGAAGATCTCTCTCTCTCTCTCTCTCTCTCTCTCTCTCTCTCTGCAGCTCTGAGTTTCAAAATAAATAAATAAATCTTAAAAACAAAGAAAGTGAAGAGACAGCTGGCAAAATGGGAAAAATATTTGTAAACGACGCATCCGATAAAGGATTAATATGCATGGAGGGCGCCACGGCTCACTTGGCTAATCCTCTGCCTGCAGCGACAGCACTCCAGTTTCTAGTCCCAGTTGGGGCACCGGATTCTGTCCTGGTTGCTCCTCTTCCAGTCCAGCTCTTCTGTGGTCCCGGAGGGCAGTGGAAGATGACCTAAGTGCTTGGGCCCTGCACCCCCATGGGAGACCAGGAGGAGGCACCTGGCTCCTGGCTTCGGATCGGCATAGCGCTGGCCGTAGCAGCCATTTGGGGGGTGAACCAAAGGAAGGAAGACCTTTCTCTCTGTCTGTCTCTCTCACTGTGTAACTCTGCCTGTCAAAATAAAAAGGATTAATATGCAGGATATATAAGAAGCTCAACAACAAAACAACCAATCTAGTTCAGAAATGGGCAAAGGATATGAGCAGGCATTTTTCATAGGATGAAATACAAATGGCCATCAGACACATGAAAAAAATGCTTAGGATGACTAACCATCAGGGAAATGCAAGTAAAAACCACAGTGAAGTATCACTTCACTCCAGTTAGAATGGCTATCATAAAAAAATAAGAAATGCAATGAGGTTGTGGAGAAAAGGGTACACTAATATATTGTTGATAGGAATGCAAAGTGGAACAACTGTTATGGAAAATAATATGGGGATTCCTCAGAGAACTATCTCACTCCTGGGAATATATCCAATGAAAGTGAGTCAGCATATGAAAGACATAACTGCACTCTCATGTTTATAGCAGCTCAATTCACAATAGCAAATATATGCAAATAACCTAGATATCCATCAACTGATGACTAGATCAAGAAAATGTGATATATATACAAAGTGAAATATTCCTCAGCCATAAAAAAGGAATGAAATCCTGACATTTGTAACAAAGTGTCTGGAATGCTAAACAAAATAAACCAAACCCAGAAAGACAAATATCATGCTTTCTCTTATTTGTGAATGTTAATAAATTGCTTCAGTGAATCATACCATGTAAATGACAATATCCTCTTCTTTCCCCATGTTATGATCATTGTCATAAATCCCTCACTGCATGATATTAATATCTGTATTTTCAAAAAACTAGTATATATGTGTGTGTGAATGTATACAATGTCTACATTTGAAGTGAATGTGGCAAAATGTTAAATATATATATATATATATGTGTGTGTGTGTGTGTGTGTGTGTGTGTATATATATATATAAAATACCCATCCCATCACAGGCCCAAAAGCCTGATTGGATAAAAATCATTTTCAATACTCTGCTGTTCTTTTTTAAATGCTATAAGCAATAAAAAATAACTAAATCTCCTTGCTTACTTGTGGAACTGTTATTCAAATTTTAATCATGAGAGTTTTAAATCTTTTGTCATCCACAGTTCTGGTTCTTCTCTGAAAATATTCACAATCAAAAAGGAGTCTAAGACATATTTTAAATGCATGTTTCTGACAATCAATAGACTAAAATTTGCAAGAACTTTGAGGAGGAAAACTGAGGGATTCAAAAAACTGCTAATGGAGATCAAGCAAGAAAAAAAGTATAATTACATGAGACTCAATAAACTGATCAAATGTGTGGGTTTTTATCTCCCTTACTTAAAACATTATTGGTTCTACACTTAAATGATTTGTCTGCTGAGTGTAAAGATTTTCCGGTAATTTCTATGGTTTACAGTGTTTTGGTATAGTTTTATAAACAGAAATAAAAGTACTTGCCTTTCTCTCCTTATTGAATCTGTCCAAAATTCAAATACTTTTATCAGGTTTTTAATGGCAATATGATTGTTTGCATGAACTCAGTAAAAAATCTGTCATCAACATAAAAGGATATAGTCGAAAATACTGGCCTATCTAAAAATTATGCACACGCCACCTGACTTCAAGGGTTCCAGCTTTACCATGAGTGAACAAAGCTGTCACTTCTTAGTCAGCCTTAAAACTTCAAAAGATTACACACTATAGTTTTTAAAACGCCTAAGTCTGTCTCTGATTGGCTTTTGAAATTTGAGAGTTTTCTGATTGTTAGATTATTACATAACAAAGCAATTTTTGTTACTGTACTTAGTGCAAGCAATCAACAAATAATACATGCTACTAGATTGTGACTCTGGTTATTGTTTTTAAGATTCAGACTTGATTTGTTATACTCCTGTTGATTTGTTCTGTATTCTCTCTTTTGAGCTTTATGCCTATTGACTGTCAGTAATTCTACAGAACACATGTTAACAAGATATTGCTGGTCTGACACTTTGAGATGATGACTGTCACCCACGGGACTGATGAAGTTAATTTTAACAATGAACTCCAGGTAAAGTTAGCCTAAGGACCCCCTTCCTTCTAAAACCTCTTTGAGGCCGGCGCTGTGGCTCAATAGGCTAATTCTCCACCTGCGGCGCCAGCACACTGGGTTCTAGTCCCGGTCGGGGCACCAGATTCTGTCCCAGTTGCCCATCTTCCAGGCCAGCTCTCTGCTATGGCCCGAGAAGGCAGTGGAGGATGGCCCAAGTGCTTGGGCCCTGCACCCCATGGGAGACTAGGAGAAGCACCTGGTCAGCGCGGTGCGCCAGCCACAGTGGCCATTGGAGGGTGAACCAACGGCAAAGGAAGACCTTTCTCTTTGTCTCTCTCTCACTGTCCACTCTGCCTGTCAAAAAAATGTTTTATTTTGATTGCCCTTTAATCTATTTCTAGTGGATTTTATACTTTCACCTGTTTCCATGAGGTTTGTTGTTTTCCTTTTACTTCTGTCTGTAGGGCTCTCTTAGGCATTTACAGTAAGTTTAGGCTGCTCAGATGAATCCCCTCAGCTTTTTCTTGTATTGGGAATTATTTTTTTTCCCACTCAGGTTCCCGTCATTATAATGCTATCCCCCATGAATTCCTCACAAAAGGCTGAACCAATGGAACTGTGGGATCTGTGATATCCTTACTCCAATGCTGTGAACTAAATAAACTTCTTAATATGTTATCCTATCCAATCACTGTGTAGTACTGATGAAAAATGGACTAATTCAGTATCAGTGTCACAGCATTTAATGTCAGTAATTATATTGGATTATTTAAGACAATATCCTTCTTTTGCGGAGATATATGTTAAAATATCTAGGAATAAATGGTAATGACATACACAGGAAATTTATTCAGGAAATAAAATGCATGTGTTTATACATAGGTGCACATGTATATGCATATAGGGACGCACGTGTTTACACATACACACTATCTAGGAGGAACAGAACAAAATAAGAAAATATTAAAATATTTATAAAAGTTAAATCTGGGACCAGCATCATGGTGTAGTCTGTTAAGCCACTATCTAAAGTGCTGACATCCCATATGGAGCTGGTTTGAATTCCAGCTGCTCCACTTCCTATCCAGCTCCTTTCTAATGTGCCTGGGAAAGTAGCAGAGGATGACTCAAGTGCTTGGGCCCCTGCACCATGTGGGAGACTCAGAAGAAGCTCCTGGCTCCTGGCTTTGGATCAGACCATCTCTAACCATTGCAGCTATTAGGGGAATGAACCAGCAGATGGAAGACCTCTTTCTCACTTTCTGTCCCTCCCTCTCTTTCTTTGTAACTCTGCCTTTTAAATAAATAAATCTTTTTTTAAAAAAAGTTAAAACTAGTATTTCTCATTTTTGTAACATTTTTGTAGATTTAAAATTGTTTCTAAGTAAAAAGTTATTAAAATAAATTAAAAAATAAGGAAATCAATGAATGACATGAATGGAAAATTCACTAAGAAGACATAAATCATTAAAAAGATGCAAATAGAAAACTTGGAGGTGAAAATTTTCAATCAGTGAAATAAAAGAATATGATTGAGAACTTTAACAGCAGAGTAGAGCAAGTGGAATAAAGAATTTCTCACCTCCTGCACAAGACTTTTGCAATAACCTAATCAGACAGAAATAAATAGATAAGAATTTTTAAAAATTATCAGAAGTCCATGTGAAATATATGGTACCATTATGTAAGTGATATGATTATAGGGATTCCTGAAGAGAAAGAGAAAGAAAAGGACATTGAGAATTTGCTACATGAAATAATACGTAAATATTTCCCATGTTTTGAGAGAGATATGGACATTCAGATATAGGAAGCTCAAAAGACCCTAAGCTAACTCAACCAAAAAACATCTCCAAGGAATATTGTAGTCAAATTGTCCAAAGCTAAGGACACAGGAAGACCGACAAAAACATCAAGTAACATATAAAGGAAAACCAATTAGACTAACAGCAGAATTTTCAGCATAGACTCTGCAGGTCAAAAGAGAGTAGGATAATATACTCAAGGTCTTAAAAGAAACTTCCAACCAAGAACACTATAAGCAGCAAAACTATGCTTTAGAAGTGAAGCAGGATAAGGTATTCCTCAGATATGCAAAAGCAGAGAATATTCTGTACCACTGGAACAGCCTTCCTGAAAATTAGGAAGGTGAAGTAACACCATGACAGTAGGGATTCCATTTTAGAGCACCCTAGACTCCATCTTGAGAAAGCACCCTGCACAGTGACATCATGGTCTGAAACTATAATCTAAAACTCAGACAATAACAGTACTCATAAAATAACAGTACACTACATCCCACTTGGCAGAGTGCAGAAACTCCCTAGTATGATCACTCAAACTGAAAACAGGCTACACCTGGATTAATGTTGAGATTGTGATTTGTCTATTGCCAAGATTGTAATTGATATTAGTTTAGAATAGGCCTCAGGTCGTCTTGACCCTATATCCATGTATTACCCGTCCTCTCCTTGTGGATTTTACCTTTACAAACCCTGTTGCTTTGAGCTTTTGGGGTAGAGAGTTCTTTAGGGCATGAGCCCACTCTCCACCACTGGCAAAAAAGAATCATCAAATTTTTACCAATGTGTGGTGCTCCTCTGTTTGCACTTGCTCAGGGATAACAAAGGGTGTCCTGCGTTAGAAGTAAACATGAGGCTGGGGCTGTCGCTGTGGCACAGTGGTTTAAAGCCCTGGCCTGAGGCGCCAGCATTCCATATGGATGCCAGTTTTGTCCCGGCTGCTCCTCTTCCGATCCAGCTGTCTGCTGTGGCCTGGGATAGCAGTGGAAGATGGCCCACGTCCTTGGGCCCTGCACCCACATAGGAGACCCGGAAGAAGCTCCTGGTATCTGGCTTCAGATCTGTGCAGCTCCGGCCGTTGCAGCTATCTGGGGAGTGAACCAGCAGATGGAAGACCTCTCGCTCTCTCTCTCTGTTTCTCATTCTGTAACTATGTCTTTCAAATAAATAAAATAAAGCTTTAAAAAAAAGAAGTGAATGAGGGGCCAGCATTTTGGCATACTGGGTTAGGCTGCCGCCTGTGATGCTGGCATCCCAAATGAGCGACAGTTGAGTCCTGGCTGCACGACTTCTGATCCAGCTCTCCATTAATGTGCCTGGGAAAACACTGGAGGATCGCCTAAGTGTTAGGCCCCTGCTGCTCATGGGGAGACCTGGATGGGATTCCAGGCTCCTGACTTCAGCCTCGCCAGACCCTGGCCATCAGTCGTTTGGGGAGTGAACCAGCAGATGGACGACAGCTGTCCCTCCCTGTCTCTCTACAACTAACTTTCAAATAAATAAATAAATCTTTATTTTTTTAAAGAAGAAAACATGAAAACACATGACACTTCCAAATTCACTAACAGGGTATTTAAAATCAGTGACTGATTAATAAAATGACAGATGTTAGTTCTTATCAATTCTTTCCAAATTGTTCTAAGGAAAAGGAGAACTAACTCTCCTATTCATTTTGTTCTTCCTTTTCCTTTAAAATATTTTTAAATGCTTATTTATTCGAAAGGCATCGGGACAAAGAGAAAAGATCTTGCATGTATTCGTTGACTCCCAACGAATAGTATAGTATGGGCAAAGGCAGGCAAAAAGCAGGAATCCAGAACCCAGTCCAGGCGTATCATGAGGCCAACTCATTGAGTCATCATTTACTGCCTCCCGGGATGTGCGTTAGTAAGAAGCTGAAATGGGAAAGTGGAGCCAGGACTCAAACACAGGCACTCCAATATAGGTGTTGCAAACAATCCTGAGTGTTACACAACATGCCTGCAACTTCTTCATTCATCTTTTATTTGAACAGAGTTTACTGCCTTCCATCCATACTTTTCCACCCTTCTTCCTTATATCCTTCCATTTTCAAAAATTCATTAGGAAAACCCAAAGGAAGGAAGCAGCTCTTCGCTAGGCAGGCAAAGAGAGCAGCTTCCTGATGTGTTGGGAGACTGACTACATGCATGGAAGTTAAACTGAGGGGAGTCATGTTCACACTCATGAAGGGAGGCATAAATATGGAAGTAGGTGGAGGTAATATCAATTCTAAAATTTTGTGGTGGAGGGGCCGGTGCCGTGGTGCACTAGGTTAATCCTCCGCCTATGGTGCTGGCGCCGGTTCTAGTCCTGGTTGCTCCTCTTCCACTCCAGCTCTCTGCTGTGGCCCGGGAAAAGCATGGCTTCGGATCCGCACAGTTCCGGCTGTTGTGGCCATTTGGAGAGTGAGCCAACAGAAGGAACACCTTTCTCTCTGTCTCTCTCACTGTCTGTAACTCTACCTGTCAAATAAATAAATAAAATCTTAAAAAAATTTTGTAGTGGAATTAACAGTACTGGCATGTATTTGTGATTATCAACATACAGATATCAATGAGTAGATATTTACATAGACGTATAAGTAAATAGGTGTGTATGTGAGTGTGTATATGTGTACATAATATACACTTCTGCACTTGCTCACTCCTGTGTTTAAATTCTCTCTTGTCTTTTGTGTCAGTAAAGTTGAGTTTAGATTTTCTTTTCAAATATCATAGTGTTGAATAAAGTCTTTATTGCCTACTAATCTGGTCTGGTGGAATTTTTCTTTTAGACATCTTATGATAGAAATTATCTTTAGAGTTAAAAAAATTTACTACATTACTGCATGTAAAAGATAGTAATCTAAAATTTTCAAGGAATAGAGTCATCAAAATTCAATAAGCATTTATATTTGTATTTTCATTTTAGGTCAATGGTTATCAATTTTGACATCATATGTTAAACACTTGACAGGATTAATTTTGGGATCATTTTATGATATGTTTTTAAACTTACTTTATTGTTTCAGTTATCCCTATGAAGTTAATTCCATTTTTCACCAATGTCAGCTCCACAAATGTTAGCAAACTTTTTACTCATGTAAATCATAAATAGAAATGGCTTGATACCACAGCTTAAGATGTATTATTTTAATTAATCAAGCACTTAATTCTATTTTAAAAGGCAAACTTAAGAAAGTATTTTTGTTTCCTTGATCATTAGCTTGATAATAGAATTAAGAACATATACTGTTAAAATGTTTTAGTTATATTTTATCTGGGTTTAATCAACATAATAAAGAATATTCTATTGCTATAAACATTCTATATAATAAATATAGTAAATATGTTTTGTATTTAAAGCATATGTGCTTTAAATGATTGATAAGTTAAATAAACTAATAGACATTAAATATATGTAGGGCAATAGTAGGGTCTGAATAATCTTACTGTCTATACGTTTTCTTAAATTATACTTTTATTCTTTGGCTGCAACAGAAATGGTTAGAACAACAAAGGTTAGGCTAGCTATACAGAAGATTGGAGGGGCTGGCGCTGTGGCGTAGCAGGTAAAGCTGGCGCCCGCAGTGTTGCATCCCATGTGGGTGCTGGTTCAGGTCCCAGCTGCTCCACTTCTGATCCAGCTCCCAGCTAATGTGCCTGGAAAAGCAGCGGAAGATGACCCAAGGCATGGTCCCTGAATCCACGTGCAGGACCCAGAAGAAGCTCCTGGCTCCTGGCTTTGGATCGGCACAGTTCTGGCGCTTGCTGCCATTTAGGGAGTGAACCAGTGGATGGAAGACGTCTTTCTCTCTCTGCCTCTGCCTTTCTGCAACTCTGCCTTTCGAATAAATAAATAAATCTTAAAAAAAAAATTTGCATTTGGTTGGTTATGGATAAGAATAAGTGCCAACACAGATTAAAATAGAGCAATAAACCACTTACTGTATAAAATATCAATTCACCAACCAATATTTAATTTGAATGAGTGTCATATTTCTGTACTGCATATGGTTTAGATCTCAGCCATCAGAATGGAGAAAACACATGCTAACACATTTTTTGGCTGTTTTGGTTTTTTGGCTGTTTATGAATATGCTTGCTTTTTAATATTCTAAATCAAATAAGAACATTACATATGCTGAAATTTAGGAGTCCTATAATAAAACCATACCTTGTGATCACAAAATTAGTATTATAAGGCAATATATAGAGGAAAACTGAATTTCCATCATTGCATATTAATTTCATATTGCATAGCGATTTCATATTGCAATAAAACAGTATGTTTTAGAAAATGAAGTTTTGAAAGCAAGATGTGGAATGAAAAGTACTTAGATTCTGAAATATTTCTAATGATAAGCACAATAATGAGTTGACCCAATATTTCATTTCTCTTACAAATTTTGTTTGGGTTTTAAAGGATATAATTTAAATTCAAACAAGAAACATAGTAGGTCTAAAATATTCTTACATCCTTAGATTTTGAAATCATAAGTGATTTCTTTTCCATTTTTCTGTGTTTTAGCTTGTAATATTGTCTGATGAAAAATCCAATTATTCTGTTAGAGAAAAAAGCTAATATAAAAATCAACGTAAGAATGATTTTCAACTTCTAAGCAGACCATAGTCATTTTATATAATTTGTAGGTGTCATTTTATAGACAATAGACTATGTACCCAATTACATTCCTTTTTTCAGCAAACAGTTTGCAATCAAGAGAATATGTGATTAGGTTTAATCAAAGATTAGAAGTTTTTAATTAAATAGAGCCTTTTCGACTAGTCATTTGACATTAATTACTATTTTAGTTGGATTCCTTTTGATTTAGAAAGGGCCCTTAGCACTGAAAAAATTATATTGCATCACAGAAATTGTTGATAATTAAAACAAAAGCTTATCATCAGTAGCCATCACACACCTTAAAAAAAAAGAACATCATTCTAAATGTTAAATGCTGCCTTAGATTAAACAGACTAGAGGGTTTTAAAGGGAAAATAACAGATGGCATGTCAAACCAGTTGCTTTGGATGGGCAGTTTGAAAGTTGTTAATTGTCATGATTTATAAGCTGTTTTGGAATGTTCAGTCATACTTCAAGTGGCTAACTGATGGTAAAAGGTGTATGTGCGATTCTAAAGGCTCCACACCCCTGTGGGAATCATAAACCTAACTCACACCACTGCTATGAACAGAGATCATCAATCAAGTTTAATGCTAAAGAAAAACTGACCTATGAGTTCAAATAATATTTTCATTTGTGGACTTGTGGGGAATGAAATGAAAGTTGAAACTCTTTGCAAGAGTTCTCTGTCTCCACAGAGGACCCACAGTAAGAACCACCATCATCCCTGTGACTTGAAGTATGAGGGTACTTCAAAAACTTCATGGAAAAAATGGAATTAAAAGATGTTTATTTTGGTGCAAAAATTGTTTGAAATTCATGTATTTTTTTAATGATAGGTGTTTTCTATGACCTTTTAGAAAACCCTTCCTGAGAATGAATTTCAAAATGTGTTGCACCAAGATAAACTTTTAATTCCATTTTCCATGAACTGTTTGATGTGCTATTATATATATGTGTGAGTTTTCAGATTAAAAATATTGAATATTCTGATTAAAATAACTTGAGTATCAATGAACTAATCTGCTTCAAAAGAATCTGAGACAAAAAGTGATGACTTACACAGGTAACAGTAAATTAAAAAATAATTATGTCTACAGTGATTTCTGCTGTATAGATCTAGACAATGATATTTTTCCAGTTCGGACAAAAGAATAACATATTTTCCAGTTCTGGCTGCCTCATAGTAGAAAGCATTCAATTGTAGTACAATTTGCCTTAGGTTTGGGTTATTATCTGTGGACAGAGTAAAGCTAATTGGCCTGAAAACGGATGTCACCCATGCCCTTGGCTTCATTAGCACCATGCACTAACCAGCTGAGTTAAATAGTCATAGGAGTAACAAAACAGAACTTTGAAAATGTACAGTTGTATGAACAAAGGATATGCAGTACCAAGAATAGAACATTTACCTTTTTACACCATGTGTAAAAAGCTAGTTAAATAAAATGTGTTCAATATAATTGTACCTAGACCATCTTAAGGAATGCATTCTTGCACAAGTGTGGAACAAATTATATCAATAGCTGACACCACTTCATTCTTCATTGAAATAAAATTATAAGTATAAATTTAAAAGCAGTATCATCTATGTTGCCTTTAGGAACATATACATTTATATTTTATTGGCAATATTCTATGTTTATGTGTTATACATGTTATACCATTTTCATGTCCAATAGAGACCCTCTATGTAAATATCCAGGAGAAAAAATGAACTACATGCTGTGATGCATGGCTGGAGAATGAATTGACCTTATCCCTCTCTTCTTCATTCTTAGGGTTATAGAAGCTGAAATTGCAATAAAGAATAGCTCCTTGACAAATATTCTATGATGATAATTAGGCAAATGGGCTCTGCCAGATTAATGTGCCCCAAATATCACCAAAATAGACCCTCTATTTAGCAAGCTGCAGAAATAAAGAAGTACATAATTAAGAGATTAGATGGAATTTTATAATAAATTATAATTGTCATTTATTTGTAGCAACTAACCAATTTATGTGTATCATGTCACTTAATCCTTGCAACAATACTTTGCAATATGAATACCAACCAATATTCTACAGATGAAAAAATTCAAAGAGGAAAAAAAAACTTTCCAAGATGACCCAGGTGGAAATGGTCTAGTTAATAGTTAAGTCAAGGTCATATTTGGGAAATATCAAGATTAAAAGATAAGATTAGAAAGACAGCAGCTTTGTAAAGAGCTCCACTTGGCATTTTGGTAAGTAGATTCCATTTTTTTTAAATGATGGGGAGTCACATTTGATATGAAAAACTGAGTCAAAAATATCAGGTAAAAAGAATGTAGAGAGGAAAAACAGATGGACATTGGAAATGTACCTGTAGACTGGAGTCCCATAAGAACAGACTAGGCAATTCTCTTCTGAATACATATCTATATATTTAATCACAGTCTGTCTAGTTCAGTCTTCACCTCAGAACTTCCTGTCCAGTTTGGGCTCTTGTGATTTTTAATACTATATCAGAACCAAGAATGTAATCTCAATCTCTTTCGTGTTCTCTAATTCATATAAACATAAATGGCTCTGGAAAAATTAAACCTCTTGCTCTTTCTTTTCTTTTTTTGTAAGATTTACTGATTTGTTTGAAAAGCAGAGTTACAGAGAGGCAGAGGCAGAAAGAGAAAGGTCTTCCATCTACTGGCCCACTACCAGATGGCCGCAACAACTGGAGCTGCGCTGATGAGAAGCCAGGAGCTCGGAGCTTCTTCTGTGCTCCCACATGGGTGCAAGGCCCAAGGACTTGGGCCATCTTCTATTGCTTTCCCAGTCCATAGCAGAGAGCTGGATGGGAGGTGGAGCAGCCGGGACTTGAACAAATGCCCATATTGCCTGCACTGCAGGCGATGGCTTTACCTGCTACGCCACAGCACTGTGCTCCCCTTTATTCTTCATAAAACAACTCTACAACCCCATTTGATTAAATGTCGACCCTAATATGAATGGAACTCTATGTCTTTGAGTCTCCACATCTATCATAATGTCTAGTTCCATCCTCCCAGGTCTCAGAAGATCCCTTTGGAACCACTTACGGAAGTTCTGCTTGTTTAAGCAAAACCAATGCTTTTCACTTCTGTCTCTTAATAAAACAACTCCTTGTTCCCCTAAAAAAATAATTTTCAAGAATTTTTTTTTGTGTGCAAGGAGCAGTTTGCAGATCCTATTCAAGGACCCTTTGTCTTGAGATTGAGAACCCTGGGAGACAACAGGAACAGATTCTCAACAATGATGTCTATAATATAACAACTCATACTCCTATTGTCTGTGGATAATGTATAATTTGATGTTTAGTCTTGAGTATGGATATTTCTCATTTTGCTTCTAAATAAAGGGAATATTCCAGATTTCTTTATCAAAGCAGTCATCTTTGGCATGATATCAATCAGACAAGGGGTGAAATCTAAGAAAAATCCTTCATTTTGGTGTCAGACGTTTCAAATGCTTTCCCCTTTCCTTGTCCAAACAGGAGAACATTGATGACTTTGCATTTTCTCTTACTTTGTTCCCAAGAAAATAAAAATATATAGAAGTTTTAAAAAATGTTTTGATTTCATAGCCTTGGATTTGAAATCAATTATTTTGTGTGTGTACCTATGTAACAGTCTCAGATTTAATCCAAGGATGAGATTTAACACATGAAACATGAAATAATTCAATTCACTATTCACAGATTATACTGCATTTAAAGGAAGAAAGAAAAAAGGAAGGTTCTGTTTTCAGCTGATATATATATATGTATGTATATATATATATATATATATATATATTTGACAGGCAGAGTGGACAGTGAGAGAGAGAGACAGAGAGAAAGGTCTTCCTTTGCCATTGGTTCACCCTCCAATGGCCGCCACGGCCAGCGCGCCGCTCAGCTGATATTTTTTTAAAAATATTTATTTATTTGACAGGCAGTTAGAGAGAGAGAGAGAGAGAGGGAGAGAGAGAGGTCTTCCTTTCGTTGGTTCACTCTCCAAATGGCCGCAAGGGCCGGCTCTGTGCAGATCCGAAGCCAGGATCCAGGTGCCTCTTCCTGGTCTCCCATGGGGTGCAGGCCCCAAGCACTTGGGTCATCCTCCACTGCCCTCCCGGGCCACAGCAGAGAGCTGGACTGGAAGAGGAACAACCAGGATTAGAACCCGATGCCCACATGGGATGCCGGCACTGCAGGCAGAGGATTAACCAAGTGAGCCACAGTCCCAGCCCTCCGCCGATATTTTTAAACTCAGAAACATATCCTTGAGCTGCTGCCCACATCCATATCAGAGTGTCTGGAATCAGATCTCACTTCCAACTTATGATCTAGCTTTCTGCTAACGTGCATGGGGAGGCAGGTGATGATGGCTGCCCAAATACTCAGGTCCCCATCGCCCATGGGGGAGACCGGGATGGAGCTCTGGCTGCTTGGTTTGTCCTGGTCCCGTCCCTTCTTACTCCCACGCCCAGGCATTAGAAAAATGAACCAAATGGTTGGAAAATTCTCTCTCTTCCCCACCTTTACTCTTTCCCTTCCTTCCACATCAGTCTGCTTTCCAAATAAATAAATTTAAAAAAAGAAATATATCTAATTAAGGCAATTAAATGTAAAATCAATAATTATCATAAAAAGCATAGAAATAATTGAGCAATTTTTCTCTTAGAAAATGTATTTGGGAAGACTTTAGAATTAAAACTGTATTTGGTATTCTTTGCATTGCTTATTTTTCCATAGAAAACCTATTAGTTAAAATGATGAATTTTAACCTTTTCCATTTCTCCCAGAGAACATTTAATTTATATTCTTCAGGCTTTTTGAAACTGGCTCCACATACTGATGAAGAAATTATTGTTTTTATAATATTTACTAAGTCCCAGTTACTGAACCTTCCTCAAGGACATTTCCTTTACTTTTAATGTGTAAATCTTTGAGAATCATTTTGGGGAAAAAAAGCAAGGAAAAGGCATTAAATAGGCAGCTAATTGTGTAGTTTAATGAATTTGAATTAAACCCTAATATATTATATTAAATACAATGCATGTGGTGAATAGGAAATAAAAAGGTCATGATATCTAAGAAAAGTGGGATCAAGAGCTGGAATACTAGTGGATCAAAAATGACCTATATAAAATATTCCTTTGCTCTGAAACCAATTTTGTTCTTTTCAAACTATTCTCACAAGAACTCAATAAAGTCAGTTTACTTAATATACCTTTTTAGTGCTCTGTGACTTCAAGAAAGTACAGTGTGCTATTGTATATTAAAATGTGCTATTTTCAGAAATAATTAAATAATAAATGTTCTGAACATTATCTTAAAATGTACAATAAGCTATAATTTAAGAAAAACTTCTTGTCTCCTTTTACAATGACAGACATTGAAAGAGAAGGCTCAGATATGTTGACTCATCTCGTGGAAAGTATCCCTGCCTGGATCATTGTGCTAGAATAGCTACCAAAAAAGAAATATGTAGAACCATGATGGCTGGAGTTAATCTACAGGACTATTTTCCGGGTGCTTTCATCTCAAAAAGATTTTTCACTCAGGAATAAAAACAGAAAGATTAACTTCGAAATCTTTGTCTCATGATACTTCAATTTTATGATTTCATAATTTCTAAAATATATTTCAGTGGGAAAAACCAAGCTCTTAATATTATTTTTTGCTTTCAAATAACTTCAATGATTGTATTAAGGTGATAGCATATTACTTGTTGCTTATTATATGATACATAAATACAGTTTTCTGATGTAAACTTTAAATTTCAAAAGGAAGTAAAGCAATTTTAAATTTTGCAACTCACTGGCTGGCGCCAAGGCGCCAGCACCCCAGGTTCTAGTCCCGGTTGGGGTGCCAGATTCTGCCCTGGTTGCTCCTCTTCCTGTCCAGCTCTCTGCTGTGGCCCAGGAGTGCAATGGAGGATGGCCCAGGTCCTTGGGCCCTGCACCCCATGGGAGACCAGGAGAAGCACCTGGCTCCTGGCTTTGGATCAGCGCAGTGCACCAGCCACAGCGTGCCTACTGCAGCGGCCATTGAGGGGTGAACCAATGGAAAAGGAAGACATTTCTCTCTGTCTCTCTATCTCACTGTTCACTCTGCCTGTCAAAAAAAAAAATTCCAACTCACTGCTCACTCTGATAAGGCTCCTACCTTTCCTTTCTTTTCTGGCTGGTTTCTTCTCTTGGTAGGAGTATGGACTCTGGAGACTCTTCCTTGGTCAAAATCTGGGACTGCCCGTTTCTAGCTGTGAAATCATGGAGCAGTTTTTCTTCTTCTTCTTTTTTTTTTTTTTAAGATTTATTTACTTATTTATTTGAAAGTCAGAGTTACACAGAAACACACAGGGGGAGAGAGAGAGAGAGAGAGAGGTCTTCCATCCATTCATCCATTGGTTCACTCCCCAATTAGCTGCAACTGCTGGAGCTGCGCTGATCTGAAGCCAGAATGCCTGAGCTTCAGGCCAGGGCGTTACCCACTGCGCCACAGCGCCAGCCCCTGGAATAGTCTCTTGTCTGGCTTCAGGTAGTTCAGACACCAGGTAAAAGCTTCACTTACACAGTGGACTGATGAGGCAATGTTTAGTAGGTTTGCATAAAATATCAGCATATAGTTAATAAGATAAAAGTATCCTAGACTCATAATTATAAATAAAAATAAGTGGAATCAAATAAGTATGAATATATCTAACATACATAGAAATAAACTGTAGTCATGGATTAAAAGACATCTTTAAAATCATGACTCATATAACCCCTCTCTTGCAAATGGGATGTCCTAGAATTACTGTCTCAAAACTATTGCTTAATTTTAGAGAACTTCATTTAAGCTTCATAAAAGATGATATGGTAATCATTAGCATAATTTGTATGAATAACAAATAACAATGATGATACTGCAGTTCTTTTAATGAAATAACTCATTATTTAAGCTGTCTAAGCATAATGCATGACAGCCACCCTATCAACAGAGGAGTTAATTCAATGCACGTGGTAGAACAGTTTAAATATTAAGCCATCAATCAATCATTCTCCCATCCTAGTTCATGAATAAGACTATTACTTTTTATTCCTTTCTAGTGAAAGGATGAACATAATCAATTGTAATTTTCTAAAAAATGAAGCAAATTAACATTTAAACTCCATACTCATATATGTTTTCATACTTTAAAAGTACTTAAGATCCGCCTTGCGGCGCCGGCACACCGGGTTCTAGTCCCGGTCGGGGCGCCGGATTCTGTCCCGGTTGCCCCTCTTCCAGGCCAGCCCTCTGCTGTGGCCCGGGAGTGCAGTGGAGGATGGCCCAGGTGCTTGGGCCCTGCACCCCATGGGAGACCAGGAAAAGCACCTAGCACCTGGCTCCTGCCATCAGATGAGCGCGGTGCGCCTGCCGCAGCGCGCCGTCCGCGGCAGCCATTGGAGGGTGAACCAACGGCAAAAGGAAGACCTTTTTTCTCTGTCTCTCTCTCTCTCTCTCACTGTCCACTCTGCCTGTCAAAAAAAATTTAAAAAAAAAAAGTACTTAAGAATTATCCCATAGATAAGATTCAAAGGAAAATTACTTTTTAAGTCAGTCTTTGGTACCAATCAAGAGCAAAGCATTTAATTTAAGTCACTTGCATATACTTTGTTAACATGATGGGTTTCTTTCAGCGCTAACAGATAAGAGCTACCAGTTTTTAAAAATATCATGTTTCAAGAAAATTTTACCATGTTTCACACCACACAAGGGCATTTTTTGTTACTACATGTTTCTCATGTTTCCTTGAGAAAAAAACTTGAATTATATATAGTACAAATCCATCTATGTTAAAGCAGTTTACAAAAATGGAATGACGGGGTTTGGCATTGTGGACAGTGGGATAAGCTGCTGCTTATGATGCCTGCATTTCCCACTGGAGCGCCAGGAGTCCTCGCTACCCCGTTTGCAATCTGGCTTTCCTTTAGTGTGCTTGGGAAGGCAGTGGAAAATGGCCCTGCACCCTTGTGGAGACCAGGATCGAGTTCCAGGCTCCTGGCTTTATCCTGGCCTGACTTGGCTGTTGTGATCCTTTTGGGGAATTAACAAACTGATGGAGGCTCGCTCTCTCCTCCTCCTTCTCTTCCTTTGTCTTTCAGATAAATAACTAAATGAATAAATAAATCGATCTTTTTTGAAAATGGAAGAACTTAACTATAGTACTTACTAGACTCACAAATATGTCAGCAAGGATAGTGTAGATAGGTACAACGCAAGGGTGTAAAGTTCATGGGGAAGCAGAATTAAAAGTTAAATTTACTTTGGTAGAGAAAATTTTAAAAATCCACGCATAGATTTTTTTCATGATAAACTTTTTCCATGAGGTTTTTTTTTTTATAGATTTATCTATTTATTTGAAAAGCAGAGATACACGCAGGCAGAAAGTGAGGGAGAAAGTTAGAAAGAGGAGCAGAGAGAGAGAGAGAGAGAGAGAGAGAGAGAATCTTCATCCACTGATTCATTCTCCATTTCAATGGCCAGACCTGGGCCAAGAGAAAGCCAGAAACCTGGAAGTCCATGTGGATCTCCCAAGCGGGTGGCAGGGCCGGAGGACTCAGGCCATCTCCTGCTGCTTTCTTAAGCACATTAGCAGGCAGCTGGATCAGACGTGGGGTAGTCAGGATCCAACCCAGCCCACACACAGGATGCTGATATTGCAGGTGGCAGTTTGATCTGCTGTACCACAATGCCGGTCCCTCCTTGAGCTGTTGAAAAATCCTTTGTATGTACACTAATCCAAAGAGTTGAAAAGATTTTGAAAAAGTGTACAATTGTCTTCTTTCTGAGCTGCCTGAAAGTGTCTCGGAACCAGCATACAAAAAAGGAATAGAATAATAATGTGTTGAACTTTTTGCTAATTGTTGATGGTCTGGAATTAGAAAATCTTATCATAAATACAAAGTGTTTGCAAACAAAACTGCAGTCATTCAAGCATCCTATTAAAAAGACCTTATGAAGAGATGTTGGGAATTCTTTTTAATAAAAGTGCGTCCAAATTTCTCTTTTCCTGCCAGGGATGGTGTTATAAATCAATTACACAATAAAGAATATATGCGTATATAAGTAATGTGTAGAAAGTGTACAGAAATAATTTTCATGACAAAATTCCATTAAAACTGGGAAATCACTATTTTAAGAGTTACTTTTTTTTTTGGACAGGCAGAGTGGACAGTGAGAGAGAGAGACAGAGAGAAAGGTCTTCCTTTTGACGTTGGTTCACCCTCCAATGGCCGCCGCGGCTGGTGCACTGCGGCTGGCGCACTGTGCTGATCCGAAGCCAGGTGCCAGGTGCTTCTGGTCTCCCATGGGGTGCAAGGCCCAAGCACTTGGGCCATCCTCCACTGCACTCCCAGGCCACAGCAGAGAGCTGGCCTGGAAGAGGGGCAACCAGGACAGAATCCGGTGCCCCGACAGGGACTAGAACCAGGTGTGCTGGCGCCACAAGGTGGAGTATTAGCCTATTGAGCCACAGCGCTGGCCAACGGTTAATTTCTTATATTGAAAAGCAATTATTTGTTTAATTTGAGATTGCTTTAAATTAATGATAAATATTTGATAAGGAGTTTTAAATGTGTCAGGGCCCAAAAGGAGAAAAAAATCTAGCTTCTGATGGTAACACTTTAAAAATGGAAGATTGTGGGGGTGGCGCCATGGCGCAGTAGGTTAATCCTCCTCCCGTATGAGCATATCCCGTATGAGCGCCGGATCTAGTCCTGGCTGCTCCACTTCCAATCCAACTCTCTGCTATGGCCTGGGAAAGCAGTGGAAGATGGCCCAGGTGCTTGGGCCCTGCACCCACGTGGGAGACAGGGAAGAATCACCTGGCTCCTGGCTTCGGATTAGTGCGGTTCCGGCCATTATGGCTATCTGGGGAGTGAACCAGTGGAAGGAAGATCTTTCTCTCTCTCTCTCCCTCTCACTGTCTATAACTCTACCTCTCAAATAAATAAAATAAAATCTTTAAAAAAATGGAAGCCTGTAATTCCCAGTAATGAAATTTTCAGAGTAAGTCCTCTTTACTTTGGTGATTGTGTGAATTTATTCTGTAGAACAGCATCTGTCCCCTTACATGGTGCCTAACTTATTGACATACATATAAAGAGAGAGCAAGATTCGTATGTCTTTAGTAGTTATATACATACACATATGTATACATACATATACAAATGTATAGTTACTAACCAAATATGTATAGAGACATATAGATATATATGAGATTCATAAGTATATATATTCAGTAGTTATACATATGTATGTATATATACATATGTGCATGTATCATTAAAAATCTATGGATGGATTTCAAAATTTTTTAATTCTGCTTTCCCATGAACTTTAAACCCTTGCAGTGTACATATTTACACTATCCTTGCTGGTATATTTGTGAGTCTAGTAAGTATCATGGTTAATTTCTTCCAGTTTAAAAAAATATTTATTTATTTATTTGAAAGAGGAGAAAGAAGAGGAGGGGAAGAGAGAGATACACAGGTATATGTATGTGTGTATATATATATGTATTTGGTCTACATATATTAATGTGTGTATACATATTTATATATATATATATATACCTATATTTCTGTATATGTATTCAATAGTTATAATAGTATACAGGTAGTGTTTTGTACACTTGATAAATTCTTAACTCATCCAATACTCAAAAAATTTATGATTTTGATTCTCTTATCATCTCCAGTTCACAAATGAAAGAACTGAGACAGAATGAACTTGAATAGCTTGCCTAGAACTATACAGCTTTTACCATTTCTGAATATTTGTAGTCCTGCAACTAAAACACACACACACACACACACACACACACACACCCCAGTTAGGCTTTGATGATCTTTAAATGCAAAATTAAAGTAATATCCAGATGTTTAGAATAAATATTTGAGGAGTTTAAAAATACAATGAAATAAACTATGAAGAGACTGATGAGTCTGTTGCTAATTCAATCACAACAACTAGACTATAAAAGTTTCCTGAATGAAAACAAAACATGGGTCATGTTATGGAAAACTTCTACTGAATAAAACCAGCAAAAGAAGTTTGAAGATGTAGTGTTCTTAAATATAACCAGGTGATACCTTGGGACACTAAGGAGGTGGAAAATTTTAAAGGTATCCAGAAATAAAGCCAAGTTATCTACAATACAACAAAAATAAGAAATGCTTACCAGATTTTGCATCAGTAGCAGTTGCACCAGGGTGTAAAATAAAATCCTTCTCATCACATAAAAACTTGTAAAATATATGGATATATTTAACAACAAATACACACAGTACCTTATGTGTATATTGTTCAAGTATACCCAACAAAATTTAAAAAAAAAAGCATATCAAGGTTTAGCATTTCTCAGCACAGTGAATATAAAAGGAAAGAGATGCATTGGAAACCTGCAAAGACAAATCTCTTAACCCTTCAGGAAAGGGAAGCTGAAAAAGAAGGAGAAGGGAGAGGGAGAGGGAGAGGGAGAGGAGGAAAAGGAGGAGGAGGAGGAGGAGAAGGAGGAGGAGGAGGAGGAGGAAGAGGAGAAGATTGGGAGACTATTTCAGATGTTTTTAAAGATTGATTTATTTATTTGGGAGGCAGAGTTACAGAGAGAGAAAGGGAGAGACAGAGAAGTCTTCTACCTGTTGGTTCATTCCCGAAATGGCCTAAATGGCTGGAGCTTCCTCTAGGTCTCCCACGTGGATGTGGGGGCCAAGCTCTTGAGCCATCTCCCGTTGCTCTCTCAGGCCATCAGCAGGGAGCTAGATTGGAAGTGGAGCAACTGAACTCAAACCAGCACCCACTTGGGATGCCAGTGCAGCAGACAGAGGCTTAATCTACCACACCACAGCACTGGTCCAGAATTTTCTTTTTAAAAACAGAAATTGTGGACAGCATTGTGGTATAGTGGGTAAAGCCACTGCCTGCGACATCCCATAGGGGTGCTGGTTCATGTTCTGGCTGCTCCACTTCCACTCTAGCTCCCTGCTGATGGCCTTGGAAAAGCAGAGGAAGCTGTCCCAAGAGTTTGGAACCCTGCCACCTTTGTGGGAGACCCAAATGGAGTCCTGGCTGCTGGCTTCCGTCTGGTCTTTGTGGACACTTGGGGCGAGACTCAGCAGGTGAAAGACCTCTCTCTCTGTCTGTCCTCTCTCTCTAACTCTGACTTTCTAATAAATAAATAAACCTTAAAAAGGAAAATAAACCAATACTGAATGACATTTAACAAAAATACAGTATCAATACTTTATATCAAATCAAATATCAAAACTTTATATCAATAGGTACAAATGTCAGCATCCATGGAAATAATAATTTACAATAAAATGAAGAGAAGATTGAAGAAACGCCCTAAATGCTTGAATATAGACTAGAATGTGTTCTAGAAGAGGTAAAATAAAAATTAAGATTAATATGGAACATTCTCTGTAGAATGAGAACGGTTCAATCAGTTGCTCCAAATCACATTTATTTTCTTTGGTATCAATCACACCACTTGGGTCTGTAATAACTCATATAAATATAATGTTGCAAATTCTATTTGTGTGTTTTAGAATTGTAGAATTGGCCTGTGAGGTGATAAACAGTTATAGCTAGAGTGTTGAATGTAGCATTTATAGATAATACACATAATTATATATCCTTCTGTGTAAAGACAATTCCTTACTATTTCAATTCCAGCAGGTATTACTATAATTAAAAGTATCACATGTCTCCTAAATGTTACTTTTTTTAATTTTAATTTTTATTTTTTGACAGGCAGAGTGGACAGTGAGAGAGACAGAGAGAAAGGTCTTCCTTTGCCGTTGCTTCACCCTCCAATGGCTGCCGTGGCCGATGCACTGCGCTCATCCGATGGCAGGAGCCAGGTGCTTCTCCTGGTCTCCCATGGGGTGCAGGGCCCAAGCACTTGGGCCATCCTCCACTGCACTCCCGGGCTACAGCAGAGAGCTGGCCTGGAAGAGGGGCAACCGGGACAGAATCCGGTGCCCCGACCGGGACTAGAACCTGGTGTGCTGGCGCCGCAAGGTGGAGGATTAGCCTACTGAGCCGCGGTGCTGGCCCTAAATGTTACACAGTATGACATATGATATATATAACTATAACATTTACTTTTCAATATCTTTATGTACTTTGAAGAGCAAAAACTGGAAACTGAAATAAGTTGTTAAATAATTCTACTTCGGTGCATTTTCATTCGATTGTAATTGCTTTCTCTATGAATGAGAACTATGTTCTCTTCCTCCTTTGCCTGTTCATCTCGTTTCTTTTCTTCACTCCATAGCTACACTAATTGAGTTAAACTGATGAAACAACTATCAAATATAAGTAAAAGTAGCTTAGAATATTATTAGATCATTTATTATATTCTCAAATTCACCTTAAGTGAATTACCTTAATTATCTTTACTATTCAAATTAATGCAGACATTCAAGTTCCTGTAGTTCTCATTCAATTTCAGTTGATGGCTGATACTCAATGTATTTTGAAAAAGATATATCTCTAGTTGAAGAATTGTGTCTAAGTGCGCCAATGATTAATGGCATTAAAATGAGATGTATTGTTTTGTGAAATCCAAAAGGGGTTAGATGATGGAAAGAAACATAAACCTAATCACAGTTCTGATCACCTAGCATTACAGGAAGTTCAAGGCCAATTTAACCACAAAGTAATTAGAAAACCGTGAAGTATCTCGGTTGTCTTTTCCCATCTGTTTGTGTCCACGCAGTCTGCCTAAATGCCAGAAAGAAGATGCGGTTTGGGTTTCATGACTTTAAAGCCTTACGACATAAGTAGGATTCTGTCAGGTAGAATAAATATAGAAGCAAACAACCGAATCCGCACCTTTTTAGCAGTTACACATAGCTTCATCAAATATTCCAGAGACTCTTCCCTCTCACTCAGTGAAAACTGCAGCTTTGTTTAACATGCCAAACCCTTTGACTGCCAGTGGCATCAGAACTGCCCTGCAGAAAACAGTTCCAGAATCCTCAGGAGGTCTAGTACAGGGGGAGCTCCCGGTGGTTGATCAATACTTTGTCTTGTAAAATACTGCGAGGCTAACAGGGTGATTGTACTGTCACTTCTCCATATAGCAATGCAGAATCAGCGTTTTGTGTTGAATCGAGACATCCACTTTGCAATAGTGTTAATAGCAGAGCTAGAATTTGAGCAACAACCTACCATGGGGAACTATTCCACTCAGGTATCAGAGATTAACATGATCTTGTCCATAACCAGTTTTCAGTGTTGAACTATTTATTGTTTTATTTGGAGTCCTTTCAAACACAGGATGCCGGCATTGCAGATGGCCGCTTAGCCAGCTACATCACAGCACCAGCCCCTCGAGTTATCTCTTAAATATTCGACCACATACACATGGATCCCCTGTGTTATTTGTCAAAATATCTTCAAGCATTTGATGTTTCTTGGCTCAATTTCCATTCAAGAAGGGAGAACCTTTTCGTCCTAGTGTGTGGTTCTTCTCTCATCTTCCCCTTTTATTTCTCTGACCTCACTGAATCTACAAAACCGAAGCTCCGTGTTTAGAAGTCCAGTGTCTTCTGACTGTGCCTTCAGTAATGCCTTCCACGTGCTTCTTCACTGCTGTAAAGATCCGAGTTAGCAAACTGCACATGGAGAAGCAGGGAGAAAGCTGCTCTCTGGTCTGTTTTAGCCTCAAGAAGGCTCAGACTTAACACTGAACTTACTTCAGAGGCTCTTAGCTTATTACAAGATTATCAAGACACAGGTAATTGTGAGTGCTGTGACCAGAAGGGTTACGCAAGAAAACAAGATGGAAAATCTATCACTAATAAAATTGGCTGGATCTTTCTGTTAACTGACATCCACAGTCAAGGGTGGCTTTTCCCTTTTCTCGATGATGATTATGTTTCAACAAAGTGGTCCCGCTGTCTTTGCAAAGGTAGGCCATGAGAGGGACTGCTATCTTGTTGGTTTGCCTCAGTTTCATTAATCAGAATTAAGGCAATTGTTTATTGGTGTTTGGCTGACTTTTTGCAAAGTCTGAAATCATGTTTCCTAAATGTTATGCTGAATGAATGAATTTTCTCTAAAACTGACTTGATGTAAATACAGTAAAGTCAATCTTTCAGCAAACCCACAGCCAACCCAACCGAAGCATGAATTTTCCAATTTCAAACATTATATTGCCATAATTAGTGGCATTTTTATATCTCACAATACAAAATGGTGGCTCAGACACAAGAAGCTATTTGAAGTCTTCTCATTTTTTTTTTAATGTAGTTTGTGTGTGTGTGTGTGTGTGTGTGTGTGTGTGAGAAAGAGAGAGAGGGAGGGAGAGAGAGAGAGAAAGACAATGTTTTTTGTTTTGTTAATAGTCTCAGTTTTTAATTTCTTCCATTACAATAAATTTTAACTGGTGATAGGAGGATCATTGTTTCTGGCTATCCTGAGGCTGGCTAACTTACATGAATCCTGTTACCACTCTTTCCCTCTACTTGCATAATTCAACTCATTCTATGCACTGATGACCTGCACACCCTTTGTTTTATGTAGAGCTTATTTTTACAGGAATTAATTGTCAAAACTGAGGCTTGGGGAGGGCTTCACCTTCTCTCTACTTGGTCATCAAGTAGAGATATTTTTCCTTCTCAGATATTTCTATGTTTCCAAACACTTGCTCAGAGACAAGGAACTAGTTAAACAAAGTTATTGCTTTTACCCAGAATCCTGTCTTCCCAACTTTGCTTCTGAGCTCTGAAAATCCACAATTGCTCAGTAATTCCTACACTGTACGTTCCTCTGTGCTCACTATAGTACCACCCATGTTTTCATACAGTATAGTACATTATTTTCTTTTCATTGAGTCTATGTGTAAGTATAATTGGGACTATTTTATAATGAGATTCAAGTCCAAATGGTTAATGACAACTAAATGACAAATAGGTGATTGTGTTTTATCTCATGTTTTCTTCATTCTTACTCCCAGCACTGGCCTGAGTTGGAATTGGGCACACCAGGAAAAGTCCAAGCATAGTCGCAGCTGAGAGATTTCCGTCAGCACAGTAGTGTTCTCTCTGCTCGTACTCGTTCAGGATGAGGAAATGAGACATGTTGGCTCCCTTATGGGTGAGATGATGTAGAAAAATAACTAGAGCATATTCATGATGCCAGGAGCACAACGGACTGCCCAACAGATAGCTCTTAACAAAGCTTCGTTTAACACATAGAAGGAAGAACATTGAGGGAGAAGAGGGAGAAGAAAATCTTTGGAGGAAACTACCAAAGAGAAGTAGGAACCCAAAGGAACTCAGAGGTAGGAAAAAACTCCCACTCCCTTAGGGGCAAAGAAATTGCTTTGCTTCTGTTTGATGAAGGAAGGAAATTACATACTCGGAACAAAATGGATCCTGCGTTATTGCAAAATTCCGCTTTGTACTTCAGAATGAAACTCTTTGTCCACCATATTTTAAAATGGTTTTTAATTATAATTTTGTGGTTTGCTTATTTCTTTAATATCGTCATTATGACTCAGGAATATGATTAGGGTGAATCTAGGTTGTGAGATGGTACATAGATCTCTGTGGATTCTCAATCAGTGCTAATTGGTGCTGACAACTGAGAGTTTGATCCTGTTTGGGTGGTTGTAATGTGATTTGGAATTCTGGTTTTGGCACAGTTCATGCTTCCAGTTACGTATAAGAGGAAACCCATCAGAGAGCACAGCACGATTAAAAGGGAAGGGAGCTCAGGACAAGAAACCATCAGCAAAATTAACTATGAATCACACATGGAAAGACTTCAATACTATGATTTTTAAAGTATTTTTACATTTATTTCACATTGTACAAAAGCATGATAAAATAAACTACTCTAAAAACATTAGTGTTTTGGTTTTGATCAAACTAATATATATACATATATATATATATCTCCAGGATAGAACACTTATCATACTTCACTAGCAGCTTCCAAATGTGTTCTTTTTGCAAGTATTGCCTGCACTACTTGCCATTAAATCAGAAATGAAACAGCCAGGCATGATGAGAATATGCTGTTACTTCAGTTTATTTCATTTGAATAGAAGAACTAATTCCCTTGATTCTTTTTTAAATCAGAGAGAATAAATATATATCATGGAGGCCCAATTTGGTAATGCCTCTTCTGTTTGCACATCCAATGAAAGTACTGACTAATTATATTTTGCATGAAACAAGAACATATTTCCTAATGTTTTGACAAGCAACAAATTGAACATTAGTTAGTTGTAAATAAATGTATTAAAGCAGTTGTCCTTGTTTGTAGATTTTTTCTTTAAAGAGTCAATTAATTTAAGGCTCATCATTCATAAGAAACATTATAATATCAAAGGAATAGGTATTAAAAAATAGAAACAGGCACCAAAGCAAACCTACTAAATGGCAGAAGAAATCTGATACTGCGACAAGAGGGAAGAACAGAGTGTGAGGGCTGTGATGTCAGCATGGGGCCTCTGTAGTCAGATTTCAGTCATGACTCATTTGGCTCAATTATTCCATTAATAATGTTATCTGTGCTACAATATAAACATAATATTGATTTCCAGTGAGAAATGTAAATTAAAAATTGTTAAGCTTCTTTTCCTATGAATTTTTTCATTGACAATTAACTAGTGAGAACGTCAGCATTCAAAATGCAGTACTATCACGTGTATGGTCTTCACAACAGCATGAACGATGGGAACCCCCATTTCTACAGTAAGAGTTGAGTGACATAACTGAAACAGAATTTGCCTGGTAACCACCAATTTACATCAAAATTGCTTAGCATATGCAAAAACGGCATAATTACTGTTTCCTGTCTGTGAGAGGATGAGCCCACATTTGTCTGAGCTCCTTGTAGCACTCCGCAGTGTTGCTGGTCAGCTGTTTTACACGGACCTCCTCGCTGAGTCCTGTCCTGTCGGTCAAGGGGTTGGTAGCCCATTACTAATGGAAACTGAGGCTTGAGGGGGTTAAATAGCTCAGACAACTTCACCAGAAACAAGGTCTGCGTAAATCTCACACGTGAAGGAAATGCGGGTAGATGTAGTGGTTTTCACGAATCAGATGCTGCGTGAAGGAGGCTCCAGCACCGAGCTCAGCCAGGAGCTCACCGGGACACACTGTGGAGTCAGCACTTTGTGAAAAGGACGCGAGATTGTCTGGGAGGCGTGTTTGGGGTAAAATGAAGCCAACAGAGAGGCTTGTTCCCTCCCTGGGATCTCTGCGAGTCCTTTCAGAGCGGCCCAGATTCCTGTCCAATACGTCTCAGTGCCCCTCAGGCTTGGCTGTCGACGGCCCTGGAGAGGGACGTGATCTCGGACGACAAGGTCCAGTCCTTCCCAATAGCAGAGTGCTGAGGCTGTCAGCGGGCAGCACAACCAGTGATGGGAGGACACGGATAGACGTCGTCAACTTATCGGGGAAAGTGTGTGGTAGAGACTGAGTGTATCGCTGTGATGATGTATTGACATATCATTCCTATACACTGTTAACGTATCCGATGTGATTTTATTCTAGAAATGCCCCTAGAGAACAATGACAGTGAATAACAGCAAAGATAATTTCGTTTACAATGGGTTATAATGGGAGATCACAATAATCAAAGATGGCTCTGCCTACTTGCTCTTTCCAGATGAAAACGTGGTCTGCTCTCTGGAGAAAAGTTTAAAAAAACATTTCTTACAGTCAGGTGGTCGGTGAAAATTTAAAAACATGCTTGACAGTACAAAGGAAAATTTTTAAGACAGCAATTTTTTTTTTCAAGAGCAGCAGGACATGAACTGGCACCCATATGGGATGCGGGCGCCGCCGGTGGAAGTAGCCTGCTACACCACAGGACTCGCCCCAGTAACTCTTTATAAATAGAATCATAAATAATGTTGTGAATAATGCACTTGTCTTAATAAGTATATAACACAGATATTTTATCTTTGCCTTAGAAACTAGTGCTATGCATTGTAGCTTTCTGGCTACTGAAACTTTAATTTACATCTAACTTAAAAATCCACATATGATTTACAATTGATGTATTGGGCAGCACATTTCTAGACTTCTTTTATAGGAAGGATTTATTTAAATGTCAGAGTTACACAGAGAAAAGGCGAGAGAGAGAGAGAGAGAGAGAGAGAGATCTTCCATCGGCTGGTTCACTCCCCAAATGGCCCCAATGACCAGGGAAGTGCCAGGCTGAAGCCAGGAGTCAGGAGATTTTTCCGGATCTCCCATGTGGGTCACAGGGGCCCATGCCCTTGGGCCAGCATCTTGTCTTTCCCAGGCCACTAGCAGGGAGCTGGATTGGAAGTGGAGCAGCCCAGAGGTAATCCAGTACCCATATGGTAATCCAGTACTCATATGGTAATCCAGTACCCATATGGTAATCCAGTACTCATATGGTAATCCAGTACCCATATGGTAATCCAGTACTCATATGGTAATCCAGTACTCATATGGTAATCCGGTACCCATATGGATGCTGACTTCGCAGGTGGTGGCTTTACCTGCTTTGCCATAACGCTGGGCCCACGTTTCTAGATTTCTTCTAAGACAGATGTGAACACTGCAATTGTAGTGGAAACAGGAAAATGATTAAGAAACTGTTAGGTAAACAATATACTGTGAGTCCTGGATTGTCTGTGTAAATCCACATTAGTCTGGGAGGCTCACCAAGTCTCTTTTTCTAAGGCAAAGCAAGGAATGTTGTTATGACCTTGATTGACCACTAGGAGTCACTGATTTGATAATACATGAGGAACACAGAAAGAAAAATCACTCTATAAAATAAACATGCCAGGTTAAAGGTCTCGACACTGACAAAACAAGAATAAAGACAAGTAGTGCTTGTTTGACCATCCACTCTATGTATAGGTGAACGGTGTCAGTGAGCCAGAAAAAAGGCCTAACGCAGTTGAGTGTTCGCAGACAAGCCGTCCTCCTAGAGGAGTCCTGCTCTGAATGATTGTCATGAACGTGATAGGCACGAAGCCATGGCAACTGGAAATGTGTGAGAGGCATCAGAGAGCAGAGCTAAGCTCTTCCTCGGGTATGACAAATTTATATTTGCATTTCCTGATTTACCTAAATGAAAGCTTTTCAAATCCATTTGTATAGACTTTTTTTTATTAATACTCCCCCCTCTTTTTTTTGAAATGCAAGCATACTCCCTAGAAGACTGCAGGCAAGGAAAAGATTAAAAAAAGACATTTACCAATTCAGTTTTACATAAATTTTGTTTTCACAAATCATTACTAAAGAAGCTACTAAACAAACACTATTCCAATTGATATATTGATTTTTCAAAGGAAATATATATTGCCCATAAAACTGGTGTATAATATGGAAATAGATGTCTATATTAATTCATTTTCTATTGATAACAACACAGTGTTACAGACTGAGTAATTACAAAGGAAGAAATTTATTTTGGCTCATGCTTCTGGAGGTCCAAGGTCAGGGGCTGTGTCTGGTGATGGTCTTTCTGCTGGCAGAGGGCTGAGGAGGTGCAGGGCATCGCATGCAGGACACAGATACTGTGCCTTGGTGTCTATCCCCCGATCTCCACCAGCCCTCTCTCTTTTTGCTGATAATGCAAATGGGGCTCTACCCTGATGACCTTACCTAATGTTAATCACTTTCCAAAACCCCCTGAACACCATAGTCAGATTAAATTTCCATCATCCTTAATATCTCAATAGAAGTGAAACTCCAACATGAGTTTTGGAGATGGCAAACAATACTCAAAATGTAGCTATATCTGGGCCGGCATTATGGCATCGTGGGTTAAGCCACCAGCCTGCAATACCAGCATCCCAAACGGACGATGGTTCCAGTCCCGGCTGCTCCACTTCAGATCCGGCTCCCTGCTAATGTGCCTGGGAAACCAGCTGAAGGTGTCCCAAATGCTTGGCCCCTGCTGTGTGCAAGGGAGACCTGGATGGAGTTCCAGCCTTGTGGCTTTGTCCTGGCCCAGCCCCAGCCCTTGTGGCCATTTGGGGAGTGAATAAGCGGATAGAAAACTCTCTCTCTCTCTCTCTCTCTCTCTCTCTCTCTCTCTCTCTCTCCACACCCCCTTCTATCTCTGTAATTCTGCCTTTCAAATAAATACATCTTTAAAATAATGACAGCATATATTCTATCTATAGATATATTATTTATTTCTCTCTATAATTAAACAAAGGCTTAAGTGGCTTAAAAATCAGTGTTATAAAACTAAAACAAAAGAAATAAATCAAAGGTGCAACATCTTACAGAAATGTTTCTCCTGCATCTCAAATGCTTTTCCCCCTCCCCCACTCCACCCAATTAAAAGTAATGTTTTGTCTCCCAACCATTATTCTAGATAAGGCTAATTTTTGTTACAGTAGAAACCCAAATCAGTTTACTTTTGGAGGATTATTTTCTATATTATAAGTTATATAAACACTTTGGAGAATACTATTCTGGTATTCTCAATTTAGAACAGAAATAAACTAACAACATATGAATTGGAAAATGTAATCTTTGCTCGAATGTGAAGTGATGTGTGACTGATGTGAAGACTGGTTCCAGCTTTTCTGTCGGTTAAATGTAGGACCATCTGACTCTATTGTTAGTTACTGTTGATTACTGTTCATTTGCCTGTTCTCATCAGAAATAACAGAAATGTGTTTCTGATGAAGTTCAATGTATGATCTAACACCGTAAGGAATCTTTACCTGAAAGAAATCCGGATTTTGTCCCAGTTGCAGGGCGAATATAGCAAAATGATTGAGCATGGGAGATCTGAAGTTAGTTTGCCTGGGTCCAATTCCATGTAAATTCTATAGTTATGCTGACTTCTGCTGTATGTAATGGAGGCTGTAATCTCTTCTATCACATTTTTAAAGGTTTATTTGAGAGGTAGAGTTACAGAGAAAGGGAGAGACAGAGGGAAAACTCTTCCATCCGCTGGCTCCCTCCGTGATGGTCACAAGGGTTGCCTTCCCAGGCCATCAGCAGAGATGCCGGATTGGAAGGGGAGCAGCCAGGACAGGAACCAGTGCCCATACGGGATGCCAGCCCCGCAGATGGAGGCTTAGCCCACCGCGCCACAGCACCACCCCACTGCTGCCATTTTTAAATTGACAGAGGATACATTACCTAGAGGGGGTGGTGCATAGTAATCTCTTGATAAATGGTGATTGTTCTCCTCATATCCCTGTCATCATCGTCGTTATCATTCTCAACTTCATCAAAGCAAGTCTTAGCCACTTTAGTTCAATAAAAAGGGTCTTTTTGCCCATCTTAGTTCCTTTTGGTGATTTTGTAGTAGTGTTACAGGAGTTTTTCCAGTGCTTTGTCTTACAGCGATGAGGAGTTTCAACATGGACAATGGTGGAGGGGTGGTGGTGGTGAGCACAGAAACAAGTAGATGGTATTGAGCAACAGAGACTCCTGTTCCTGCTTGCCCGAGGGGTTCCCAAGGGAGGGTCTGGGAGCTTATACAGGGACTGCACATCCATTGATCAATTCTTCTGTATGGTTTTGATACATTAGGCGTCTGCTCAGCCTTTTCTATGTCTCTTGTGTAGCACTCATGGTTCCTAGCCAGTTAATAAATGTTACCATGAAAGTCACTTGGGAGAGATGTGACAGCTGAGAAGTATTGTTGCCTTGGCCAATTAAAGCGGATGGTGCCTACCTGACCAGTTGGTAACCCTTGAGTCATGCTGTGCTCTGGTGTGATGGCAGAGCCTAGTTTCTCACATGGTTACCATGGGTTTGGGATCCATTATGTTCCCTAACTGTCAATTTTTCATTTTCTTGAGGAAATGCCTTTTGTCTAATCAAGGAAGTAAAAACATCTTCTAACCTTTAAACACCTTTAACCAAACTTTGAAAGTGGCTTTCAGGGAAATTTGATAGGTTTACGCCTAATCATTCCTCATGCAAACTAGGATTATGCAAGCCAAAATGTCCTTTCAAGACTAGATGAAATCATCTTCAGAAAATGAAGAGGTTAATGCAAGACTGTACAATAGGGAGAGACACAGATCATTTGTAAAAACAAGAAAGGCTGAGTAGCAGTGAAGTTAGAAGTTCTAGCTTGATAGACAGATTGGCCCTAATCTTACTCTCTCTTATTTACTGGTTATATGTAACAGACAGGACAGAGTATGCTTTACTGTGATAATGAACACATTCTAATTTTTTTCTGAATGAAGGTAACTAAAGTTATTACTCATCCACTCTTAGATATCTTTTGAGGTTAGGAAAGGGGTTCTCCTCTACATTTTCTTTATCCCTGAGACAGACTGACAGGATCTGGTTGACACAACCTTGTGATCACAAGAAGTAGGTAAAAGAGAACATGAGTTTTTACTGGTTCTGAAAGCTGGTGCCCAGAGCTGATAGACACTTCTTACATTTTTATTGGCTACACAATGTCACCTTGTCATGTCTAAATGCAAGAGGAAGAAGGAATATGATTCGAATGGGAAAAGTCTCAAATATGTATCAAATAAAATACCACCTATCACAGGGAGTGCTTATAGAGCAACTAGTAGAATTCTAACATATAGAATTTTTATCCCTTAATTTTCTTAATGGAAAAGTAGAGATCACTATAAAACCTATTTCACAGTTTTGCTGGGAGAACAAAATGATATAATACTTTTTAAAAATGTAAAAGATATATTGACACATGACAAGTGGCTGCTGCTATTCAAACCCTGTATACGAAAAATTATAATTTAAAAACCGTGATCCTTGGGGCCCATACTGTGGCCTAGGAGGTTAGGCTCTGCCTGTGGTGTTGGCAAACCCGTGTGGGCTTCTGTTCCTGTCCTGGCTGCTTTACTGCTGATCAAGCTTCCTGCTATGTCCTGGGAAAGCAGAGAGAATGACTCAGGTGCTCGGGCCCTGCACCCACATGGGAGACCCAGAAGAAGCTCCTGGCTCCTGGCTTCAGATCAGCCCAGCTCCAGCCGTTGGGGCCATTGGGGAGTGAACCAGTGCATGGAAGACCTTTCTGTCTCTCCTCTCTGTCTATGCCTCTGCCTCTCAAATAAATAAGTAAATCTTTGAAAACAAAAAGCAAAAAACAAACAAGCAAACAAAACCCAGGAACATGACTCCTGAAAATAAATAATAGCTTGCTAGTTATTGCACAAGTGATAACTCACACAACGTTTTTTAAGGTAGAACAAAATACCTAATATTCTCATTTGACAAATGAGATAGTTGATTAAATTTGACAAAACGAGTTATTCAAATCATGACTCAAATATAGCTCTCTGATTCTAGATAACAAGACATAAAATTTGGGGTGCTTTCCAGATGTTTGGTGGACAAAAACTGAGAAGAGACATCTTCCCAGAAAAATGCATTCATACACAAATTTACATCCTGTTCCAAAAGTTCAGTGACTCTGCAATACAGGAAGGTTAAGAACCTCTGTTCTGGGCCCTGGCGCAGTCGGTTAATCCTCCCCCTGTGGCATATGGGTGCTGGTTCTAGTCCCAGCCGCTCCTCTTCCAATCCAGCTCTCTGCTATGGCCTGGGAAAGCAGTAGAAGATGGCCCAAGTCCTTGGGCTCCTGCACCCGTGTGGGAGACCCAGAAGAAGCTCCTGCTCCTGGCTTCAGAGAGGCGCAGCTCCGGTCGTTGGGACCATTTGGGGGTGAACCAGCGGATGGAAGACCTCTCTCTGTCTCTCCCTCTCACTGTCTGTAACTCTACCTCTACCTCTCAAATAAATAATAAAATCTTAAAAAAAAAGAACCTCTGTTCTACAATATATTATTCTGATGGAAGTTCAAGCTATAGTCAACTTGAAATTGGACTGTGAAGAAAACTATTACAATGCCCTTATCAGAGTGGGCCAATATACCGGTTCTTATTTGCTTATTCAGATGAAACCAAAAATCCATAAATCGTTTTATAACTTATAAGAAGACAAAATAAGGGGTACATGGGTAAATTACTAGATTTTTACTTGTATACATTGCCAACCTTTAAGAGGAACACAGAAATGTATTTCATTATTTTTTAAAACTACTCAAACACTTTTTTCCCCAAAGATTTATTAATGTGTTTGAGAGGTAAAGTTACAGACAGAGAGAGGGTGAGACAGAAAGGTCTTCCATCTGCTGGTTCACTCCCTGGCCAGAGCTGGGCTGATCTGAAGCCAGGAGCCAGGAGCTTCTTCTGGGTCTCCCGTGAGGGTGCAGGGGCCCACGCATTTGGACCATCATCCAGTGCCTTCCCGGGACACAGCAGAGAGCTGGATCCGCAGAGGAGCAGCTGGGATATGCACTGGTGCACATATGGGACGCTGGTGCTTGGCCCACTATGCCATGGTCCTGGCCCCTCAAACACATTTTAAAAAACCACTGTTTTCATTTGTTTTAAAGACAAAGAGATAGAGAAAGAGCAAGGCAGAGAGAAAAAATGACAGAGATATTCCCTCTGCTAGTTCATTCTGCAGTATCCAGCACTGGGCTTAACCAAATTCAGGAGGTAAAACTCTAACCAGTTCTCCAACCAAGTGAACTGTCACTTGCTGCCTCCAAGCAGAACTGGCATCAAAAATGGTGCTTGGACCCAGGCCCTCCAATGCAGGATGCTGGCATCCCTAGAGGCATCTTAGTGACCGTCAGGCGCCACCCTCGAACACGAGGTTGTAAATTCATAGGCCCTCCAATAGAAGTCATTTCAATTTTAAGAGGACTAAACAATTAGGGAATCGTAAATTTATATTCTAGCTTTATACTTTTAATAAGAACTTATTCAATTTTGGTTTCAACAATAGTCTTCAATCAGAATCTTCTAATCATGTATGTTCAAATACTTAGCTGTGGAAATGAAGAATTTTTAATTACTTCATCTTTGCCTATTATTTATTTGTTGTGGTGATAATGACCAAAAATGCCTAATGTCAATCTCTACCTTCTCTTATCAGGATACGGAATTTTTATTTTTACTTTGGCATGTGGGCCAGTTTTGTGTTCACTAAAATTAGGACCAGCATCGTGGCACAGTGGGTTCAGCTGCCCCCACAAAGCTGGCATCTCATAAGGGTGCTGGTTCCTGTCCCGGCTGCTCCACTTGCCATCCAGCTCACTGCTGATGCGTTTCAGAAAGCAGCACAGACGGCCCAGGTTTGTGGACCCCTATGCGCACATGGGAGACCCAGATAAATCTGGCTCCTGGCTTTAGTCTGGCCCAGGTCTTACCATTGCAACCATTTGGAGACTGAACTATCGAATGGAAGATCTCTGTCTCTCCCTCTCCTTCTGTAACTCTGCCTTTCAAATAAGTAAATCTTTGCCCCGGTGCTGAGTGCGACAGGTGAATGTGTGCATTTGATATCTCATGGAGCAGGGAGTCCAGCAAGTCATAAACTTTTAAGAAATTGGGTATTGTTTTAAGCTATTAAATTTTGAAGTGGTTGTTATACAGCAATAACCGATTGAAATATCTACTAAGCACAAACAGTTCATATATTCTAAATGATCGTATCTGTAGGGATTTGTTAGCTATTTAAAAATACCTCCAAGAAATGAAAACCTTATTTTGGTTGCTCAAAACTATGACTGATTTGTTTCATATTGAATCAATCCATGTATTATGGATGGGGAGAGTTCTATTTAAAGGTATATAAAGAATTTTTTGAGTATTTACATATTGATTTGAGTATTTTAAAATATGCTGGATATTAAAACGAAATCTGGAAACTATGTAGTACCTAGTATCTAGTACCATCCAGTTCCATCCTGTTCAATCCGGTTACATCCGGTTCTGTCCGGTTCCAACCTGTTCAAACCAGTTCTGCCTGGTTCCAACCGGTTCAAACTGGTTCCAACCGGTTCTGTCCGGTTCCATCCTGTTCAATCCAGTTCCATTCGGTTCTGTCTGGTTCGAACCGGTTCTGTCCGGTTCCAACCTGTTCAAACCAGTTATGCCTGGTTCCAACCGGTGCAAACTGGTTTCAACTGGTTCTGTCCGGTTCCATCCAGTTCCATCCTGGTAAATCCGGTTACATCCGGTTCTGTCCGGTTCCATCCTGTTCAAACCAGTTCTGCCTGGTTCCAACCGGTTCAAACTGGTTCCAACCGGTTCTGTCCGGTTCCATCCTGTTCAATCCAGTTTCATTCGGTTCTGTCAGGTTCGAACCGGTTCTGTCCGGTTCCAACCTGTTCAAACCAGTTCTGCCTGGTTCCAACCGGTTCAAACTGGTTTCAACTGGTTCTGTCCGGTTCCATCCGGTGCCATCCTGTTCAATCCAGTTTCATCCGGTTCCGTCCGGTTCCATCCTGTTCAAACCAGTTCTGCCTGGTTCCAACCGGTTCAAACTGGTTTCAACTGGTTCTGTCCGGTTCCATCCTGTTCAATCCAGTTTCAGCCGGTTCCAACCGGTTCAAACTGGTTTCAACTGGTTCTGTCCGGTTCCATCCTGTTCAATCCAGTTTCAGCCGGTTCTGTCCGGTTCGATCCGGTTCCGTCCGGTTCCATCGTGTTCAAACCAGTTCTGCCTGGTTCCAACCGGTTCAAACTGGTTTCAACTGGTTCTGTCCGGTTCCATCCAGTTTCAGCCGGTTCTGTCTGGCTCGAACCAGTTCCGTCCGGTTCCATCCAGTTTCAGCCGGTTCTGTCTGGCTCGCACCAGTTCCATCCGGTTCCATCCTGTTCAATCCGGTTCCGTCCGGTTCCATCCTGTTCAAACCAGTTCTGCCTGGTTCCAACCGGTTCAAACTGGTTTCAACTGGTTCTGTCCGGTTCCATCCGGTGCCATCCTGTTCAATCCAGTTTCATCCGGTTCCGTCCGGTTCCATCCTGTTCAAACCAGTTCTGCCTGGTTCCAACCGGTTCAAACTGGTTTCATCTGGTTCTGTTAGGTTCCATCCGGTTCCATCCTGTTCAATCCAGTTTCAGCCGGTTCTGTCTGGTTCGATCCGGTTCCGTCCAGTTCCATCCTGTTCAAACCAGCTCTGCCTGGTTCCAGCCGGTTCAAACTGGTTTCAACTGGTTCTGTCCGGTTCCATCCTGTTCAATCCAGTTTCATCCGGTTCTGTCTGGTTCGAACCAGTTCCGTCCGGTTCCATCCTGTTCAAACCAGTTCTGCCTGGTTCGATCCGGTTCTGTCCGGTTCCATCCTGTTCAAACCAGTTCTGCCTGGTTCCAACCGGTTCAAACTGGTTTCAACTGGTTCTGTCAGGTTCCATCCGCTACCATCCTGTTCAGTCCAGTTTCATCCGGTTCCGTCCGGTTCCATCCTGTTCAAACCAGTTCTGCCTGGTTCCAACCGGTTCAAACTGGTTTCAACTGGTTTTGTCCGGTTCCATCCAGTTCCATCCTGGTAAATCCGGTTACATCCGGTTCTGTCCGGTTCCATCCTGTTCAAACCAGTTCTGCCTGGTTCGATCCGGTTCCGTCCGGTTCCATCCTGTTCAAACCAGTTCTGCCTGGTTCCAACCGGTTCAAACTGGTTTCAACTGGTTCTGTCCGGTTCCATCCGCCACCATCCTGTTCAGTCCAGTTTCATCCGGTTCCATCCGGTTCCATCCTGTTCAAACCAGTTCTGCCTGGTTCCAACCGGTTCAAACTGGTTTCAACTGGTTCTGTTAGGTTCCATCCGGTTCCATCCTGTTCAATCCAGTTTCATCCGGTTCTGTCTGGTTCGAACCAGTTCCGTCCGGTTCCATCTAGTACCATCCAGTTCCATCCTGTTCAATCCGGTTCTTTTTTATCTAAACGTTGCACAGGTGACATGATGCCAAGGCAGGTATAGAAGTGCTGTCTTTGACTACTGTCCTGGTATTAGGGGCCTCTCGTCTTTATCTGCTGCTGAGTCTCCAGGCAGTGAGATTGGCACTGGGCTTCAAAGCAAAACCCCAAGTTCAATTCAGTTTTCCACCCTGTTCATCCGCAGCAGTCTTGTTCTGCTCTCTGCTGCAGGCTGGGGGAGAGGTGGTGAACGAGGTCCTTCAGCCACCCAGGCTGACACACTAGCTAGGTCACACCTGAGTCTCACAGTGACTGGGCCCCAAGTAGTGCAGTCTCAGGGTGTAACCCAGGCCTGCCTGATGCTGGTCGTGTATACAGGCTGAAACAAGTCAGTTCCATTATGGAGAGCTCTCTGCCTGGTCCCAGGAAAGATCTAGAGGCTACCTCTGTGCGTGCTTTCCTCAGGCTAGAGGTCTTTGGGGTTTATCTGTTTCTGGGTCTCCCCATGGCAGGCCTGGAACTGAGCTTCAAGGCAAACCCCTATGTTCACTTGATCAGCCTTCTTCCCAGCTGCTGGGGTGTTGCTCCACTGTCTCTTGGAGTTTGAGGGCAGGATGTTGAAGGTAGACCCTTGGCCAAAGGCTCAGTTTACAGATACTAACTCTGAGGAAGTGGCCATAGGACCCTGTCCAGTTCTAGCAGCCTTAGATCACCGTAGCAGCCCTAGTCCTAGGTTTCAAGTCCAAGGTCTGGCCTTTATTCCTTCTCCCTCTCCCAGGTGGGAGGCATCGCTCTACAGTCTGAGCTATTTGGAGCCGAGGGAAGGGTGATATGATAACTCTTTCCTCCTGGTATTCTTCAATTCATCTTTTCTTATGATTATACTGAAACCAGGAACTGTGGTCTGCCACCTGACTTCCTTGGCTGTTTTGAAGGTAATTGATGGGTGAATAGGTGCTTAAATCTCCATAGGGAGATCATTGGAATGTTTTACTCAGCCTCCATCTTTCAATTTAAAAAAAATTATTTATTTGAAAGACAAGAGAGAGGGAGAGAGAATCTTCCATCTACTGGTTCACCCCCCAAATGGCTGCAATTGCTGTAGCTGGGCTGATGTGAAGCCAGGAGCCAAGAGCTTCATCTGGGTCTCCCATATGACTGCAGTGGCCCAACCACTTGGGTCCTCCTCCATTGCTTTCCTAGGTGCATTAGCAGGGAGCTGGATGGGAAGTGGAGCAGCCAGAACACAAGCCAGCTCCCATAAGGCAGTGGTTTAACCTACTTAGCCTCCATCTTGCTCTGCTTCCCTCACTTTGGTTCTTATAGTTCTAAAGGTAAAGGATAAGCTTCAAAATATCTTCAGGAAAATAAAAACATAAAGTAACATAATATCAAGTAGTACTAGTAGAATTAAAAATATAGCAATTGAGGGGCCGGCGCTGTGGTGTAGCGGGTACAGCCGCCACCTGCAGTACCAGCATCCCATATGGGCACTGGTTCGAGTCCTGGCTGCTCCACGTCTGATCCAGCTCTCTGCTGTGGCCTGGGAAAGCAGTACAAGATGGCCCAAGTGTCTGGGCCCCTGTACCCTCGTGAGATACCCGGAGGAAGCTCCTGGCTTCAGATCAGTGCAGCCCCTGCCATTGTGGCCAACTGGGGAGTGAACCAGCAGATGGAAGACCTCTCTGTCTCTCTCTCACTCTGCCTCTCCTCCTCTCTCTGTGTAACTCTGACTTTCAAATAAATAAATAAATAAATCTTTAAAATATATATAGCAATTGAGCATTTAATGGATGTACTTAATAGAAGGCTAAACACAAGTATTAGATGATGGTAAGTGCACTGGAGAAAAATAAACTGATGAGATAATTATGGAATTGGGAAATAGGTCAGAAGAAATCATCAGGCTGGAGAAACAAAGTTTATGAAAAAAAGAAAAAGTAGGATAAGAGACACAATGAATAGAATGTGAATATCTAACATATATTTGATTTAAGACTCAAAAAAAGAAGAAAAATGCAGAATATTATGGTAAGATATGTTCCAGGACATATGAAAAGCAAAATCTAATCCACAGATTCTAGAAGCCCAATGAATCCCAAGGGTGCTAGATTTTTAAAACTCCACTCCTATATGCATCGTAGTAAAAGTGCAGAAAACCAAAGAGAAAGAAGGCTGTGACTCTGACCCAAATTAGGAATAATGATATCTTGACCTTGGGGATGAGTTGAGTGGGCATTCTTCCTTCTGCTGAGCTGCTTACCGCCTGTCTTTCACTCTTTTTTTCTAAGGAAAAGTATATAAAGTGAAATAATACTCCGTGGTTCCCAGGGTGTGCCGTTACAACCTCTGGCTTGGCCGTGTGCCGCCTCTTCCTGGGCTGCGCTTGGCTAGCATGCAATTCCTGCAGGTGTTTATGTTTGTCATCGAGCTCGGATTGCAGCGGTCTGTCTTTCGAGGGAGTGAACTCTTTCCGAGCTTCTAGGGCTGTTTGTAGGGAGACTGAATGGCCAGTTGTTAGCAATGTGTAGAGAAAACACTGCTCCATAGCAGATGCTGCTTCAGTGATTCGGTGGTCCCTAACTCATAGGGTTGATAAGAAGCATTTCAAATATTTTGCTCAAAAGCTGCAACCCATTTATTCTATTTGAGGGACACGGCTGGGTCTTGAACCGATGCCCATATGGAATGCTGGCACCGCAGGCAGTGGCTTTACCTGCTACACCACAGCGTTGGCCCCGTGATGAGCTCCTTTTTAATGTGACCTTCTGGGTATCAGAGAGCCTGCCCTAGTCTCACACTGGTCCTCAGAACTTTTAGGATTCACCACACCTGCTTTCTTGGATCCCAATTTTTAAAAATTTGTATTAATTTAATGTATTTGAAAGGCAGAAAGACAGAGAACTCTGATCTGTTTTTTCCTGCCCCAGATGCCCACAACAATTTGCCTAGGCCAGGCCAAAGTCACGAGTCAGGCACTCAATCAGTGTCTCTTACATGGGTGGTAGGAACTCAATTACTTGATCCATGACCCGCAGCCTCCCGGGTTGAGCATTACCAGGAAGCTAGAATCAGGAGTTGAGCTGGGACGCAAACCCAGGTTCTCTGATCTGGGTTGCGGGAGTCCCAAGCTGCATCTTCCCTACTACATCAGACACCTGCTCTGGCTCCTGATTATTGTACCGATATGTTCTTAGCCACGTTTTCTTTGCTCCTTCCTGAGGTTGAGTTCTACCTGACCAGGGGGGTTTCTTTTAGATTGACTTATTAATAAACCCCATGTATGTGGCAATAGAAATAATCCATAATAAGGTACTTAACCTCGTTCCCAACTCTAGTCTCTGAGCTCCTCAAAACTGCTATAAAACATCCCTATGCTCCACAATCTCTGAGATATTGTCAGCAGTGCCCATCAAGTATTCCGGATGCTTCCCATATTTCTCAGTCTCATTTAAGTTAATTGGGAGCATGTGGCCAGAACTATTAGCCTCTGAACTCAAGTAGGCTGGAAATCAAGCAGTGTTACACTAAGCTACTGAGATTTGAGGATTTATTTGTTATTTCAGCCAAGCCTAGCACAATCTCAGCAAATACGAGGGTGCTGCAAATAGTTCTTGGAAAAAATAGATTAAAAGTTGTTATTTTTAGTACAAACAATTTTCAAATCTATGGATAGGTTTCTTCTAATATGCATATGCATTTCCATGAACTTTTTGAAGATCCTTACTATACATTTTCTGCAGCCCTCCTTTTTATATTCATACCATTATCATAAAACTCTGTGAACAACTCTTCCTACAGGTTTTGGATTTATTTATTTATTTATTTGAAAGTCAGAGTTAGAGAGATCTTTCATCTACTGGCTCACTCCCCAGCTGGCTGCAATGGCCAAGGCTGGGCCAGGCTGAAGCCAGGCATTATACATATCATACCTAGTCATTTACATGATGATATATGCAATGGAGAAAAATAAATTAGACAAAGAGGATACAGAACAGTAGATGAGTGTGGGAGGTGATTGTAGGGTGAGGCCACTAGTTTAAATAAGTCAGGGAAGGGGCCAGTGCTGTGACAGAGTGGGTAAAACTACCGCCTGCAGTGCTGGCATCCCATATGGGCATCGGTTCAAGACCCAGCTGCTCCACTTCCGATCCAGCTTTCTGCTGTGGCCTGGGAAAGCAGTAGAAGATGGCCTAAGTCCTTGGGCCCTGCACCCACGTGGGAGACCCAGAATAAGCTCCTGGTTCCTGGCTTCAGATCGGCCCAGCTCCGGCCATTGCAGCCATTTGGGGAGTGAACCAACAGATGGAAAATACCCCTCCCACCACTGCCTCTGCCTCTCCCTAACTTTGCCTTTCAAATAAATAAAAACATCTTTAAAAAATAAGTCACGGCAGATCTCATCTTAAATGTGGCTTTTGAGCAGAGATCTGAAAGAAGCAAGGTTGCAAGGCTATCAGACATTTGGAGATGAAGATTCTGGGAATGACAAAAAGAGGAAAGCCCTGAAGGTAGGGATGTGCTTGGGGTATCCAAAGAAAGGCAAGGAGGCCCTCAAGGCTAGAACAGCCAATGAGGATGGAAAATAGGAGATGATGTCAGCATGGAACTGGAACATGGGGAATTAGACAATGCAGGGCCTTATAAATGATTCTAAGAACTTTAACTTTCACATGAAGTGAGGTGGTAAGCTAATGGCAAGTTTGGAACAGAAGAGTGACATTGTCATATTTATGTTTTAGAGAGATCACTTTGATTACTGTAAGCAGCAAGGCAATAAGTAGAGAGACTAGTTGGAGATCTACAACAATGTGGGAGTGTAAGTGATAAGAACTGGTCGGGGGCCAGCGCTGTGGCAGTCCCAGCTGCTCCACTTCTGATCCAGCTCCCTGCTGATGCTCCTGGGAAGGCCGAAGAGGATGGCCCAGGTGCTTGGATCTCTGCCCCCATGTGGGAGACCTGGATGAAGCTCCTGGCTCCTGGCTTCAGCCTGACTCAGTCCTACCAGTTGCAGCCATTTGGGGAATGAACCACCAGAAGGAAGATCTCTCTTCCTCTGTCTCTGTCTCTGTCTCTCTCTGTCTCTGTCTCTCTCTCTCTCTCTAACTTGGCCTTTCAAATAAATAAAATCTTAAAAAAAAAAAAGACATCGTCAGATGCTGAAATATTTTCAAGGTAGAGCCAGAAGGATTTCCTGATGGGCTGGATGTAGGATGTGAAAGAAGAATCAAGAAAGACTCCAGAATTTTAGGCTTGATCAGCTGAGATAATAAATATTATATATAATATAATATATATGTATGTGTATTATAGATAAATTATTATATATTACTTATTAAATAGTATGTGTAATATATATACAATTTACCATTTTAACATTTAATTTACCATTTTAATAAGTGCACAGTTAAGTAGTATTAAATATGCACGTTGTTGAATGTACTTGTTCTCCCACTGGCCTCTAGTAAGTGACATTCTACTCTTATTCTCTATGAAATGGATTAATCTAAATACATCATGTACGTGGAGTCACACATATTTTTTTCTGTTGTGTCTGGTTTATTTTACTTAGCATAATGTCTTCATCTATGTGGTAGTATGTATCAGAACTTAAAAATCATTTTGGAGACTAATAACATTCCATTGTATGTAAATGTTCATCAGTTCATCCTTACATAAACATTTGCAGTGCTTTCATATTTGGGGAAATTTCAATAATGCTTTTGTGGACATGAATGTACAAATATCTGTCCAAGTACCTACTTTCAATTCTTTGGGGTATATGCCTAGAAATGGGATTGTCGGATCACCTAGTAGTTTTATGTTTATTTTTTTTTTACAAATCACCATACTGTTTTCCACAGCAACTGCATCATTTCAAATTCACACCAGAAATGTACAAGGGTTCCAATTTCACTATCTGCTCACCAGCCATTGTTATTTTCCATTTTTTTGATAATCCATCCTAATGGGTGAGAAGTGGTATCTCATTGTGGTTTCAATTTTATTTTTCCTAATCTTCCTAATTGTTACTGATTTTGAGCATCTTTTCATATGCCTATTAGTCATTTCCATATCTTATTTAGGTAAAGCATCTACTAAAATTCTTTGCTCTGTTTTTATTTGGATTGTTTTGTTCTTGTTGTTGAGTTGTAGGATGTCTTTATGTATTCTGGATTTTAATCCTTTATCAAATATTTTTTCCATTCTCTGCCTTGTCTTTATCTTGATAGTGGCCTTTAATACACAAGAATTTTTAACTTGGATGAAATGCTATTTCCCTGTTTTACTTTATTCCTGTTATTTATTTTGTTTTATTCCAATGTTTCTGATGTCATAGCCAAGAAATTTTTGTCAAATCAAATGTCATGAAAATTTCCTATGTTTTATTTTAAGAGTCATAGTTTTAGTTCTTATTTTTAGGTCTTAGAACCATTTGGAGTTAATTTTTGTGTGTGGAATAATGTAAGAAGAAGTTTTGTTAAACATTTTACATTTGCTTTCTTAGACATGTAAGTGATAGTGTTGAGTAGGAATTTGAATACATGGTATCTCCATTTTCTGACCAGCACTTCCTTTAAGACCCAGCCCAGCTGTTATGAACCATCCCAGACATTCAAGGAAGAGGAACATTCCAGAAGTCCGAGCTATTAGAAGATAAGGACTTCTTATCTTCTAAGGACTATCTTGCAGTTGCTGTGGAAATCAACTTAGTGGATTAGAAGGCTCATGGGTGAACCCTGAGAGAGTAAAAAGCTGAGTGTCACATACTGAAGAATGAAGAAAAGGTAAGGACAGGTGTTCTCTCTGAAGGATTTGCTCTGTTGTCTTCTTGTCTCCCAAACTCTCATTGTGTGGCTTTTACAGGCAGAGTTTGGCTTTGATCACATTCTTGTGAAGGGATCATCAGAGTTCAGTGGCTTAGGAGTTCAAACTCCAGTTCTGCCACCCACTAGCTGTGTGACTTTGAACAAGTCACTTTCTCTAATCCTCAGTTTCTTCACCTGTAAAATTCAGTGTTGTAAAGATTCAGTGAGGTCTAATTAGTAAAGCATCTATAGTAGTTACTGACAGAGTAGTTATTACAGAAGGATTGGTGAAAAGAAGTTAACATTGAAGACAAAGCCAAAGATGGAATTAAGTTCCTCCTCACCGGGGATGTCTAGGAACACACCATGTGACTACTGGGTGGGCAACTTTATAGAAAACTTTCTAATGGTTTTTGTCATCTGAACATTGAAGTTATTTCCAATCTGCCATGTTATAATTCTAATAATTTCAACCAATGTAAATTCTGAGACCACCCTGCTAATAATGGAGTCATCAAGCACAAATGGGGTCCTTGGGAAGCAATTGGCCAAAGGGTGAGAGTATGTGACATCTAAGGGACTGTCAGTTGGGGAACACAGTGCTGTCCCAGATTTTTTAAACATTTTATTTAACGTGTACAAGTTTCATGTTTTTCATATATACAGATTTAGGAACATAGTGAGACTTCCCCCTTATCCTCCCTCCCACCCATGCTCCCACTCTTCTTCCTCCTATCTTTCTTATTCCCTCTCTAAATTTTTATAAAGATATACTCTCCATTTATCTAATGATCATAAAGTTAACCCTACACTAAGTTAGAGTTCCACAAATAGTTTGAAAAAAAAAAAAACACTGTTCATCAACAGAATATACTATCTCAAATTTGATGGCCTACTACGAGCTGTGTTACACAGCTGCTGCTGCTACATTTTGGCATCCTGTCTCACCAACGCATATCCTTCCCACAATCTTAGAAGCCCCTGAAGACACTGCATGCTCATTTTACTTCTCCACTCAGTCAATTGTGGCTTCCCAAACTAATGTCTTATTTTCATTTATGGTTATAGCATAATTGACCTCCCTTTGCAAAAGAGTCTTTAGAAGTTGTTGCAGTGAGAAAGAGTATTTCTTACGTGTGCCTTGCAATATCATTTTTGGCTTGTTTGACAAGTTTGTCTCCATGATGCTTTCCCCAACTGTGACTTCTTTTTTCCCCAAAGATTTACTTGTATTCAAAAGGCAGAGTGACACACAGAGAGAAGGAGAAACAGAGAGAGAAATAAAAATCTTCCATCTACTGGGTCACCTCCCAAATGGCCATATTGGCCAAGGCTGGGCCAGGCTGAAGCCAGGAGACTGGAACTCCATCCGGATCTCCCATGTGGGTGGCAGGAGCCCAGGGACTTGAGTCATCTTCTGTTACATTCCCAGGTGCATTAGCAGGGAGCTGGATTGAAAGTTGAGCAGCCAAGATCCAAACCTGTGATCCAATATAGGATGCTGGTGTTGTAGGTGGTGACCCAATCCACTCTGCCATAACACTGCTCTCCTACCACCACTGCTGCTAACCCCAGTTCTAGCCTTCATGCCTAACCTAGACTCTTCTAATAACCTTCTAATTTATTATACATCTCTAGTGTTTATCCTCAGCTTTAATCCTTTGTACATCCAAGCAATGTATTTCCCTTCTGCAACCTACACTGGTAACGCCTCACTGGCCTTCCAGCCATACTCACTTGGCTCCAATCTAATGAGGCTGCTGGCTTTGCCCTGAGCCACCCCCTCTTACAGATGTTCAGTGTTCCTTCTTCTTCCAAAATATCATCCTTATTTTAAAACCAAGACCATATACCCTTCTCCCCATAGCCACTGGTTAAGGCTTTAACTGCATGTGCACTGGATGCCTGTCTTTGTGTCAGGATCACAGAGCGTCCATTATTAGATTTCAATGTGTTTATGCCTTATTTCCCTTAAGAGACTTAAAGCATAGTTTCTCTCATTAATAGCTGCATTCCCTCCATACTCTTTCTCATTTTATAGACAATCTCTTTTTATGAACCCTGGTTTATCTCCTGAATTCTTCGCATGAACAAAGAAACCCAATCCAATTGTGTATGGGTTGTCCTGCAAAATACTTTCAACACCTCAATCATAAAAACACAATTTAAGGAAGTCATTTTAGATGCTAATAAACAATTAGAAGTCTGAGTGGGAAAAAAAATGAGGGTACAATGAGTTGGTTCCAGTGAATGTTACCTACGTGCTGTTATTCAACAAGGAGCTACATGTGCTCCCCTAATGTCCCCCTTTTTTTTAAAAAAATGTCAAACCCAAGAGGGAAGCTTGCTTAAATTATTGATTTCACTCACTTCTTAGCTTGTGAGCTTGACTAACTTAAGCCTTTTGTTTACTGTGTATTGTGGAGTTTTGAATAAATGAGCCATTCTCCAGTTTGCTCATCAGAATGTGGGCATGTTGCATCTATTTAATACCTTGAATATTCGGAGTGGGCTAGCATAGACACCAGAGGTGAGTGTAGCAGTTATTTGAGCAGCATTAATTTCCACGGAAGAAGACGACAGGAACCCAGTACAGCTCCCATGTTCCTAATGTTGTTTATGAGGCCACTCATTATAGTGAATTGATTCTGCTAGACTTAATCTTCTCCCACACAGAGTCTATTGTGTTGACGTGGAGCATGAAGGCTCAACGTGTCCTAATAGCTGAACAGCCCACAGGGCTATATTTGCTAATACTAACACAAGTAAGGTCGAGCAGAGGACGGGCAGAACAGGTGCACACATGTTCAAGTGCACACAACTATTCCAAGAGCTATTAGATCTGCGAACCTGTAGATCCTATTTGGGAGTCTGCTATGGAAGTGAAGTCAGAGTTGACCCCTTTCCACTGAAAGAATAAATGCATTATGTCAGCACTATTTTTGAGGAAAATTTCATTTTGGATTTATTGAAATAAATGAAAATGTGTGTATCAACTTGAGGATTGGAACTTTATTTGTCACATGTACTCTATATACCTGCTCACTGGTCAGAAAATGATCTTGCTGCTCCTGATGACTAATGATAATTTAATCTTCACAGCAGCCCTGTGAGGTGAATACTATTATTCTTTCAAGTTTTCAGCCAGGAGGAGGGAGGCAATAGTAGAGGTCAAATTTAGACACAGAGGTCTGATGTCAGACTGCCTGGGTTTGCATCTCAGCTCTTGCACTCACTAGTTAGGATTTTAAGCAAGTTGCCTAATTCCCCTGTACCTCAGTGTCCTCATCTCTACAGTAAGGTAATGATAGGACTTCTTTTATTTTTAAAGATTTATTTATTTGAAAGTCAGAGTTGCACAGAGAGAGGAGAGGCAGAGAGGTCTTCCATCCGATGGTTCACTCCCCAATTGGCCGCAGAGACTGGAGCTGCACCAATCCAAAGCCAGGAGCCAGGAGCTTCTTCTGGGTCTCCCATGCGGGTGCAGAGGCCCAAGGATTTGGGCCATCTTCTGCTGCTTTCCCAGGCATTGGAGAAAACTGGATCAGAAGTGGAGTACCCAGGTCTCGAACCAGCACCCATATGAGATGCCAGCACTTCAGGCCAGGGTGTTAACCTGCTGCTCCACAGCGCTGGCCCCAAGATAGGACTTCTTTATACTCACATGATAAAATATGTTACTATATCAAAACACCTAAAACTATTGCTAAACATATCACCAGTGCTGAAAAATGAGAGATTTTCCTTTCTCCTTTTCTAAAAAAGATTTATTTTTATTCATTCAAAAGTCAGAGTTACAGAGAGAGAGAAGGAAAGAGAGAGAGAGAGAGAGAGAGAGAGAGAGAGAATCTTCTATCCGCTGGTTCACTTCTCAGCTGGCCGCATCGGCTAGGACTGTACCAGGCCAAAGCCAGGAGCCCGAAGCCTGGAGCTTCTTTCTGGTCTCCCAGGCATCTGCTTTCCCAGGCCATAGCAGAAAGCTAGATCGGAAGAGGAGCAGCCAGGACATAAACCCGCACTCATATTTAGTGCCGGTGTTGTAGGCAGCCACTGAACCTGCTTTGCTATAGCGCCAATTCCAAAAGATTTTCCTTTTCTTCTGGAGTTAGGTGACCATTTTCTGGCCAGCTAGTAAGACAAGTGGAAAGGGAAAATGTGAATCCCTGGAGCAGTCCGGCCTTATCCATTGCTTCTGAGATGAGCTCGATGACTCTGGTTGGGGGCAGGGGCCAAGACAAGTATATAGAAGGGTTGCAGGGTGCAGTCCAGGGGGAGTCAGTGCCTATGACGTGTCCCAAATGTGTCTGTCCCAGCCCAAATCTTTTAGAATCCAGGAGATGAGAAGATTCTTTTTTGTACATAGAAAAGACTCCAGGAAGAGTTTGTAATTCCAAAGAATATACAAATGACTAGGTTCAATTCATCGCAATGTATTCATTTTTCAACTGGTATTTGATCCTCTTTAGAAGTAGCACTTTACATTATAGTTTTTCCTTAAAAGACCTGGAGAATAGCTGCTGGCTAATTCAGTAGGAGAATCAAAATTCTGAATTACATGGCGCTAACTTGTCATCTTACCTTGTAATTTCTAATTGGACTTGGTGTTTTATTGTCACCACTCCATATAAATGTTTTGAATATAGTTTTCCAACGCTTTCAGTCCAGGGGCAAGCACTGTGGCACAGTGGGTAAAGCTGCTGTTTGTGACTCCAGCATCCCCTGTAGAGTGCAGCTTTGAGTCCTGGCTGCTCCCCTTCTGATCCAGCTCCATGCTAATGTACCTGGGAAAGCAGTGGATGATGGCCTAAGTACATGGGCCCCTGCACCCATGTAGGAGACCTGGATGGAGTTCCAGGCTTCTGGCTTCTAGCTTTGGCCTTAGCGGTTCTGGGCATTTAGCGTGAAGCAATAAATGGAAGCTATCTCTCTGTGTGTCTTTCCATTCCTATCACTCTGCCTTTCACATGAACAAATCTTTTTTTTTTAAAAGGTTCTCAGTCCGAATAATGTTGCCTCTTTATTTTTTTCAGTCACATTCTCAGATAGTTTCTATAAGTAGCAGCTTCAGCGTTTTTGCCTTCCCATCAGCAGCTTTGTTTTCTGCTGTTCACGTGGATACTGGCTGGTTCACAGCAGAGCAAGGGGCAGAATGCAAGGTTTCTTTGTTTCTGATTTAATATAATGAGAGATAAATGCATCTAGAGCAATCACTCCCGTGTAAAGCAAAGGAGGATTCTAGTTGAACATATATGGGTTGGCTTCAGTAAGGCTGAATCCCATGCTCTTCACCCGGAGATGGATTCCAATCTCTGACTACAAGATAGGGTTCCTTTAAAAAGTTACAAAGAGGCAGAAGCAGAAAGACAGAAAGAGAGAGAGAGAGAAAGAGAGAAGAATCTTCCACTTGCTGGTTCACTCCCCAAATGGCCACAACAGCTGCAGCTGGGCCAATCCAAAGCCAGGAGCCAGGAGCTTCTTCCAGGTCTCCCACGTGAGTGCAGGGGCCCAAGGACTTGGGCCATCTTCTACTGCTTTCCCAGGCCATAGCAGAGAGCTGGATTGGAAGTGCAGCAGCCGGGTCTTGAACTGGTGCCCATATGGGATGTGGGCACTTCAGGCCAGGGCGTTAACACACTGCATCACAGGCTGGCCCCAGTAGCCTGTTTATTTTCCACAGAGCATGTGTCACATCATCTTTTTAGTCTACTTTGTTTGTACATCATCTGACTCTCTCCACTAGAATAGCACTTACACAAAGATGGGAACCCTGCCTTACTTTTTTTTAATTAGATTATTTGTTTTTATTGACAAACAATAATTGTACATATTAATGGGGTACAATGCAATATTTTGATACATGTATGGACTTTAACAGTCAAATTAGAATAATTTGCATCCATAGACCTTGGATCCATGAGACAAATCAGAGGCCCATACACACTGACAAAATACAGGAGGAGTAAGAAAAAATAAGAGACACTAGGAATGTTTAAGTGCTGCAGGGATGCTTGGAGGTGTTTAGAAAGCAAAGTCTCAAAAACTGGAAATTCAAATTGCTTTTGAATTTTTTTGTAAAGAATATTCATGTTATTGTGAGATGGAGATTGTATGTGCTAGAAATGTGAAGAATCAGTGTCCGCAGTAGGTATCGTTAGGTTATTTGCATCCAGATAGAAACCTAGTTCATGACTGCCTCTGCAGCCAGTTGAGATTCTCTTCCACAATAGAATGTTCCTTTTTTCTTTAAGATTTATTTATTTTATTTGAAAATCAGACTTACACACAGAAATAAGGAGAGGCAGAGACAGAGGTCATCCATCCGCTGGTTCACTCCAGAATTGGCCACAACAGCCGCAGCTGCACCGATCCGAAGGTAGCAGCCATTAGTTTCTTCCTGGTCTCCCACATGGGTTCGGGGGCCCAGGGACTTGGGCCATCTTCTATTGCTTTCCCAGGCCATAGCAGAGAGCTGGATCAGAAATGGAGCAGCCAGGACCAGAACCGGCGCCCATGTGGGATGTCGGCACTGCAAGCGGAGGATTAACCTCCTGCACCATGGCACCGGCCCCGACCAGACATTTTAATGAAGGTGAATCCAGAGGATGTATTAGGCATTGCAATGTTAAGTTTCATTTCCCTGCATCAGCGGCATTAAAATGCCCAAGTGTGCTTGTTCCAAATGAAGATTTCCTCCAACTCACACATGAACTGTTGGATAGGTTACAAAGATTCTGCAATTTAACAATTTTCCCATAAAAGAATTTTGGCACTAACATTTGGGAGCCACTAGTATCAATCATGGAATAGGTCTGGAATTACCAATGAATGCCCACTTTCCAAAACTGTGGGTCTTTAAAAGGAAGGTTCACTTTCTGGGTTTTTCTTAAAGACTTTATTTTAGGGGCTTGCATTGTGCTATTGCGGAGTTAAGCACCATCTGCAACACTGGCATCTCACAGGAGCCAGGCTTCAAGTCCCAGCTGATCCACTTGCCCTTCTGCTCCCTGTCAAGGTGCCTGGGAAGGCAGCAGGTGATGGATCAGGGACATGGGCCCCTGCCACCCACGTGGCCTACCTGTTGTGGTACTCCAGGTTCCTGCTGACACCCTGGCCCACCCCAAACACCATCTGGGGAGTGAACCAGTGGATGGAAGACCTCTCTCTCTCTCTCTCTCTCTCTCTCCTCTCTCCCTCCCTCCCTCCCTCCCTGTGTAACTCTGCTTTTTAAATAGATAAAAAATTATTTAAAAAAAAAAGAAATATCATACATGCCACCACAACTGATGCACCTCCCACAGCCTTCCTATGGAAGACAACATTTGCTTCCTTTTCAAGGTACACAGAGAGGGCAACAGAGGGAGTGAGATCCATGGAGAAGGACCTCCCATCAGCTAGATCAGCCCGCCATTCCCTCCGCTGCTCCTCTCAGGTTCCACTTGAACTGGGAAACATAGTTTGTGCATCAGTTGAGTCACTCATTGATTGAATGATGGATTCATTGAGTAAAAAAATTTGTAGCCTGGGAAAGTAGCTGTAGGTTGCAGCAGCAGCAATGTAGCAATGCATACCTGCCCCAGGGTTTCATGCAGCCTCCTGGCTCAGAGCCTTGGAAGGCAGCTGAAGATGGCCCTGGTCCTGGGGGAAGCCCCAGCTACATGGGAGTCTTAGATGGAATCCCAGGATCCTGGCTCTCCACTGACCCTGACTCAGCCATGGAGGCCATTTGGAGTATGAACCAGGAGATGGAATCTCTCTCTCTCTCTCTGTCTCTCTGTCTCTCTGTCTCTCTCTCTCAACAACAGAAGAGTCGTTGTTTTATTTTTTCTTTTTAAAAGATTTGTTTTTTTTTATTTATTTGAAAGGTAGAGTCAAGAGAGAAGAGGAGAGACAGAGAGAGAGATATCTTCCATCTGCTGGTTCTCTTCCCAAATGGCTGCAATAGCCATCTAATCAGGCTGAAGCTAGAAGCCCGGAGCTTCTTCCGGGTTTCCCATGTGCATGCAAGGGCTCAAGGGCTTTAGCCATCTTCTGCTGCTTTCCCAGGCACATTAGCAGGGAGCAGGATCACAAGTGAATCATCCAGGACTCAAACCAGCGCCCATCTGGGATGCCGGCATCACAGGCAGAGGCTTAATCTTTTATGTCACAGCGCCAGCCCCAGATTGCTATCTCTCGCTCTTGCTGCATCTCCTTCTTTCTCTGTGTGAGTCTACCTTTCAAAGAAATCAAGTATGTTTCCAAACCTTGAATAAAAGCTGACTCACAGATGGGGACAGACAGAGAGAAAGACAGGAATCTCCCATCTGCTGATTCCCTCCCCAAATTTCTGAAAGAGTTAGTGTGGGGCCAGACTCCATGAGCTTACTCCAGGTCCCCTATTTGGGTGGCAGGGCCACCATTGCCCTTGTCATCTCCTGCTGCATCCACGTGGTGCCCAAGCAGGAAGCTGGCGGGCCAATCGAGCCTGAACTGGAACCCAGGCCCTCCCTTGTGGGATGTGACCATCACGGGAGAACCCTGAGCTGCTGGCTGGGCCAAATGCCCATGCCAGAGCTTTGTGTTTGAAAAACAGGATCTTGGGGGCCAGCGTTGTGGCCCATTGGGTTCAAGCACCACCTGCTTACATCCCATAGGAGCAGGGCTTGGAGTCCCAGCTGATCTGCTTATTCTCCAGCTCTCTGCCAATGTGCCCGGGAAAGCAGGAGGTGATGGCTCAGGGACTTTGGCTCCTGACACTCACGTGACACACCTGAATTAAGGTCCAGGCTTCAGCTTATCCCATGCCTTCTCATTCCTCACATTTGGGGAGTAAACAAGAGAACTGGGTTTATCTCCTCTCTCTCTCTCTCTCTCTCTCTCTCTCTCTCTCTCTCTCCTTCTTGTCTGTCACTGTGCATTTGAAATTAGTTAATAAATCTCTTTTTTAAAAGTTTAAAGTAAATGTTAAAGATCAAATCAAATAAATAAATAAGCATGACCCTGTAATGCGGGCCACTGGCTGGATTTTCCCCAGTGAGACTTCAAACTCCATTTCCATGTAGTCTCTCTCCACTTTCCTTCCCATTATATGGAATCTAGAACAGGGTCAAAAAAGAAAACTAGGTTACAAAAAGTTTCCAAATCTTCTCTGTCTTACCCCTGAATTTATGCCTTTTGAAACATTCAAGAGCCAAGATTTTGACACTTTGTTTTCTTGGATACATTAAGCATGAATGATTCATGACTAATATTTTGGCTGAGGTTGGAAAGGGTCTGGCATAAAATTCAATGACGTACAGAATAGGAAAATATATAGTTTATTGTTCTAACAACTTTCCTTGTCACAAGAATTCCTGGAAAAGGATGAAGGCCACCTTACGCTGGCTGTAAATGACATGGACATCCAGGTCTTTTAGAATTAGAAGGCCCCTTGGCCCATTTTCTTTTTTCTGAATTGGAAGGCTTCTTTTCCCAGAAACCTTTTATTTAAAGAATACAAACTTCATATATTTCATATTTATAACGTTAAGAACATGGTGATTCTTCCCACTGTACCCGCCGTCCCACTCACTCTCCCATTCCCCTTCCTCCTCCCTCTCCTATTCCCACTCTTATTTTTTACTAATATCTATTTTCAAGTAACTTTATATACATATGATTGACTCTGTCAAGTAAGGAGTTCAACAAATAGTAAGAAAATATAAAAACTCTTCCTCAATAGTCGAGACAAGGGCTGCTCAAAGTCATGGCTTTTCAAAGTGTCAATTTCACATCTACAGATTGCCTTTTAGGTGCTCTATTAGTTATCACAAATCAGGGAGAACATATGATATTTATCCTTTTGGGACTGGCTTATTTCACTAAGTATGATGTTTTCCAGTGACCAAATAACAAATCTGACTGATTTTACTGAGAGATGCTTTGCCCTCTATTCCTTGTCCTTCTCCATGAACTTCCCATGAGTAAACTCCTGACTTTGGCAGTGAACCTTAGAGTAATTAGTATACTGTGTTGCAAATGGCTTTTGGCTTTCTGGTAGTAACTGATTTCAGGAGACATTTTTCTTTCCAAATATGTTTAGTCAGGAACTAATTTTAGAAAAAATGGATTGTAAAAATCTTTACTTAGTACAGAGTTGGTTGGTCTTCTGTATAGAAAGATAACTAAAAATGAATCTTAATGAAGAATGGAATGGGAGAAGAGTAGGAAGTGGGACAGGAGTAGGGATGGGAGGATAGGTATGGGGGGAAGAACCACTATATCCCTAAAGCTGTACCTATGAAATTTGTACTCATTAACTAAAAGCTCTCTTAAAAAAGGTAAACACTCAAAAAAAAAAAAAACCCAACTGTGTTCTTCCCCCTTTGTTTCATCTAAGTATCAGTTGTTAAACATTTTGTGCTTTTTTTACTAAATCTGGAGCCACCTCCATTTCTTTTTTTTTTTAAGATTTATTTATTCACTTGAAAGTCAGAGTTACACAGAGAGAGAAGGAGAGACAGGCAGAGAGAGAGAGAGAGAGAGAGAGGTCTTCCACCCACTGGTTCACTCCCCAGATGGCTGCAATGGCCAGAGCTGTGCCGATCTGAAGCCAGGAGCTGTGGTGGAATGAGAAGGCATGCCAAAGTGGCCACTGGCAAGCGAGCGTCAGTTACTCAGGAATGGCTTGGAAACCCACCTGGCAACAGAGCCTGCCTGGCAACAGGCTGTGATTGGATGGATTTGAAACTGCCTGGCAACAGGCTGTGATTGGATGGATTTGAAACTGCCTGGCAACAGGCTGTGATTGGATGGATTTGAAACTGCCTGGCAACAGGCTGTGATTGGTTGGGGCATAGACCGCCCCTTGACCAGATTGGCTGGTCTTGGCTATATAAGATGTGGTTCCAACTGAAATAAACGAGTCTGCGGGCTGCTCACCTCTGGCCTGCTTTCACCCGACTCCCGGGGTCTGTGTGTTGACTCCGTGCCTCTTGCCCCCACCACCCTGCTCCTCTCAGAAATGAATCCACTGCAACATTGTTGAGAAATCAACAGCAACAAGGAGCCAGGAGCTTCTTCCAGGTCTCCCATGTGGGTGCAGGGGCCCAAGAACTTGGGCCATCTTCTACTCCTCTCCCAGGCCATAGCAGAGAGCTGGACTGGAAGAGGAGCAGCTGGGACTTGAACCAGTGCCCTATGGGATGCCAGCACTGCAGGCGGTGGCTTTATCCACTACACCACACCGCCGGCCCCAGCCCCCTCCATTTCATTTTCTGCTTGACTTTGAGCTCCTCAGAAACAAAACCCGTATCTTATTCATTTGCACTTTGTTGTCAGTCCCTAAGGTAGTAGTAAATACTCATCAAAGTATTGAGTGAATAGTGTCTTATTCCTAGTCCACTGCAGTATTTCTAACTTTGAAATGATCAACTAATCAAGTTTTATTAATTAATTAAAGCAAAATCTTAATTTTTAAATGTACTGCTGTGCTAGAAACTCTATAGACAATCAGGAAAATTAAATAGGCACTATTTTACAAAATGATAACAGCTGTAGTAATAGGGGAGCCATTATGAACAGAACCTCACTAGAAAAACAATAATGGAAAAGATAGATGACATTTGATTTGAGTAGAGTCCTGAAGTAGTAGCAGAATTTGTTTAGCCGAGTGAATCAAGAGAGAGGTGAGAAGGAGTAATAGTATGAGTAAATCACAAAAGCAGGAGAGAGCATTGAGGCTTCAGGAAATGGCATATCGCTCAAGAAGACTGGAGAATAGAATACGGGATGGAGAAATGAGGCTGGAAAGGTAGTCAAGACTCAAATAATGCAGCACATTATAAGACTGCTTGAGGGGACTGAAGTTTGTTGTGTGTACAATGCTAAATGCATCAATTTCTAACTTAACACTCTAACAGCAATATGGAGACTAGATCAGAGAGAATGTAATAGCTACAGAAAACTGAATAGGAGGCTATTGCAATCATTCAGGTGAAAATGGTGACTTGAACAAAGGTGGTGGCAATGAACACGGAAAGAAAGAAATGGGCTCAGGATATATTTAGAAGGTTGAACTAAAAAGACTCAGTGAAATATGGAGGTAAAGATCGTCATGGATATTTCCCAAATGATAATGCCAATAACTGAGATAGTGAATATAGGAGAAGGAACAGATGCAAACAGGGGAAAGATGGCTGCAGTCTGGGCACGAAGTTGAAGAAATTGTAGTTTATCAAAGACAGGACAGGATCCATTAGAAAGTTGGATTGCAGAAAGAGGAGCTCAGGAAAAAAACCAAGTATATACAGATTTGCATGTTTTCAGCATAGAGGCGATGCTCAAAGTAGGAATATCTAAGATCAGCCAGGGAGGAGGAAAGACAGGTGCTTAGGTGAGTGCCCTAATGAGATCGATATTTAAGGAACAGAAAGAAGAGAGGAGTTTCTGGAAGAGACTTAGGTGAAACAGCCAGAGAGGATGACAGCTCCTAAAACCCAAGGATTCGAAGTTTTTCATATTATCAAATGATCCCAGGTATCTTGCGCATTTTGTGTACCTTTGACTCTTGACTTGTATCACCTGGGGACTTCTTTTACTTTCTGGTAAGATCAGCTATGCTATAACGGTTAGTTTTAGGTATCAAGCAGTTTAAGGAATGGCTGAAGAACTGGAAAGCATAGCTCATGGGTGTGTCTGGGAGAGTGTTCCCTGAGCAGTTAGGTATGTGAGTCGATGGACCAAGTAGGGAAGACCTTCCCTCAGTGTGGGTGAGCATACAATCCAATCATCTGAAGGCATGGACATAATCAAAAAGGAAGAAAAAGGGATTTCCTCTTCCTCTCCTGGAGCTAGGACCTTCTTCTTCTCTTACCTTGGACATCAGGATCTCAGACTGTCTAGCCTTTAGATAGACACTTGTGCCAGTGTTCCCCTGGGTTCTCAGACCTTTGGCACTGGTCTGAGAACCCCATTGTTTTCTCTGGTTCGAGGCTTTCAGACTTGAACAGAGCCACACTGCCAGCATTACAGGGGCTTCAGCTTGCAGACAGCCTGGTGTGGGACTTCTCAGACTCCATAATCATGTGAGCCAATACCCCTAATAAGTCCCTTGTCATGTACATATATCTGTGTCTATCACGTTGGTTTTTTTCTCCATGGAGAACTCTAATACATATGCATGCATAGGGGCTGGCGTCGTAGCTCTCTTGGCTAATGCTCCACCTGTGGCGCCGGCACCCCGGGGTTCTAGTCCCGGTTGGGGTGCTGGATTCTGTCCCTGTTGTTCCTCTTCGAGTCCAGCTCTCTGCTGTGGCCCAGGAAGGCAGTGGAGGATGGCCCAAGTCTTGGGCCCTGCACCCACATGGGAGACCAGGAGGGAGCGCCTGGCCCCTGGCTTCAGATCGGCACAGCGCACTGGCCGCAGTGCGCAGGCTGTAGCAGCCATTTGGGGGGGGGGACCAACGGAAGGAAGACCTTTCTCTCTGTCTCTCTCTCACTGTCTAACTCTGCCTGTCAAAAAAAATGAAAATATATGCATGCATAGGGAAATTATCTATATTTTATCCAGCAACTTGCTTTGTGGAGCAAGAAATTATTTCAGAATAGTGAATCTAACATACTGTTAGAAATGTTCCACTGTGTTATTTTTTAAAATTAAAAAGTTTATTATAAGCTGATAAAGAACATTAATGAAGACCTACAACTAGTATCAAACTTAATGGTCAGAGGTTGAATGCTTTACCCTGCGATAAAAAAAGCAGCAAAGATGTCCACTTTCACCATTCACAAATGTATGCAACGTTAACCTGAAGCTTCTATCTCATTAAATCAAAGGAAGAGGAAGGAGGAGAATGAGGAGGAGGAGGAGGAAGATAAGAGAAAGAGGGAATACAAGTCATTCATAAAAAACAGAAACTGTCTTTGAAGACTGCATGCTCATCTATAGCAAAAACCCTGTGCTTTCTGAAAATAATGACTGTCAAATCAGCATACAAAAAACAACTGAATGTCTGTATACTAGCAGTGAACAATTATAAATGGACATTTTGCACAATGCATTCCCAGTTACCATGGTACAATGTGTGTGGGTGTGCATCTGCCTCTCGAAAAATTTATCGTTTGTGCAATAAATGTGAATGTGTCCAGTGAAGTATATGACAATTAAACTTCGTTTTTAAAAAATACTCATTTATTTGAAAAGAAGAGTTCTGTTGTTTGTGTGTAGAGGGGGTGGGCAGGGGGGATCTTCATCCCTTGGCTCAATCCTCAAATGCACAAAAGAGCCAGAGCTGGGGCCAGTGCTGTGGCTTAGTGGATAAAGCTACCACCTGCAGAGTCTCAGCTGCTCCACTTCTGATCCAGCTCCCTGCAAATGTACCTAGGAAAGCAACAGAAGATGGCCCAAGTGCTTGGGACCCTGTATTCACGTGGGAGATCCGGAAGAAGCTCCTGGTTTCTGGCTTCAGTTTGGCCCAGCTCTGGACATTGCAGCTATTTGGGGAATGAACCAGTGGATGGAAGATTCCCTCTCATTCTCTCTCTCTCTCTCTCTCTGTAACTGTCTTTCAAATAAATAAATAAATCTAAAAAAAAAAAAAAAGCTGGAGCTAAGCCTGGCTGAAGCCAGGAGCCAGTAATTCCATCTGGGTCTCACACATGGGTGGCAAGGGCTGCAAGTACTTGGGCCATCCTCTGCCACCCTCCCAGGCACATTAGAAGGAACCTGAATTGGAAGCAAAGGAGCCAGAACTTGAACTGGAGCTCTGATATGTGATGCGGGCATCCCAAGAAGCAGCTTAACCTGTTGTACTGCAACACTGGCCCCAACAGGTACATTTCAGTGAAGCTATTAAGAAATATATTTTTAGAGAAAATTATATGTATATATATATATATATATGTGTGTGTGTGTGTGTGTGTGTGTGTGTAATGAGGGTGAGTGTTTGATGTAGTAGCTAAGACACCACTTAGCATGCCCTCATATAGTAGACACTGGTTCAAGTCCCAGCTCTGCTTCTAGTCCAATTTCCTGCTATCCATACCCTGCCATGCAGCAGAAGATGACCCAAGTACTTAGGTCCATGCCACTCATGTGGGAGACGCAGATGGAGTTCCAGGCTCCTGGCTTCAGCCCAGCGCAGCCTGGTTTGTTGCAGCCATTGGGAAGTGGACCAGTGGTATAGAAGATTCTCTCTCTCTCTCTCTCTCTCTCTCTCTCTCTCTCTCTCTCTCTCTTTTCTATTCTTCCCTCAGTCCCTCCCTTACTCCTTCCATCCCTTTCAAATAAAATTAAAATAAATTAATTAAAAATTAAAAATAAATATAGTATCACAGGCTGGCTAAAATGTAGCATGAACTGGGTGTAGGTTCATATCCCAGCTGCTCCTCTTCTGATCCAGCTCTCTGCTTATGGCCTGGGAAGGCAGCAGAAGGTGGTACAAGTTCCTGTGCCCCTGCAGCTACATGGGGGACCTGAAAGAGGCTCTTGGCTTCTGCCTGACAGAGCTCCAGCCATTGTGGCCATTTAGGGAGTGACCCACAGATAGACGACCTCTCTCTGTGTCTCTCCCTCTCTGTAACTCTGCCTGTCAAATACATAAATAAATATTTTTAAAAATATAGCATGAACTTAGAAATTTGTGTCCATTTTCATTTTATCTTACCTTTCCAAACTCAGGCAAACTTCCCATGAATTCACTGTCAAGCTTTACAAATGAATGCTCCCACCCAGCAATTTTGCCTTTATTGGAGATCCTTCCACATTTATGATCCCCCCCCCCCCGTCTCTATGAATCTGGAATTTGCAGAAGTTTTGAGTAATAAAACACCAGAAAAAAATCAAATGAAGTATCACACAAAATAGATGCAGGCTTAACCTGTAGAATCTTATATTTTGTAATGACAACATCAAATTTTCATGTGAAAACTGGTTTAATGCTACATAAAGATTCAAAAATTGGATGATATCTTTTATGATGCAATATTAAAATGAGTCACTCATTCTTAGTAATATACTTTCATGTGGTTTATTCAAATTTGCCTGATTTCTTTTAAAGCTGACATCATGTCTTGTCTTCCATGAGTAATATAATGGATTGTGGTGCAAAGCAGTACAATTATCATGTAACCAGAACATTAGAACATCTTCTAATAAAGAAAGTAGTTGAGAGGGTAGTGCTGTGGTGCAGCAGGTAAAGCCATGGCCTGCAGCAACGGCATATCATGCGGATTCTTGTTCGAGTCCCGGTTGCTCTACTTCCAATCCAGCTCCCTGCTAATGTGCCTGGGCCCCTGCACTGATATGGGAGACACAGAAGAAGTTCCTGGCTCCTGGCTTTGGCCTGGCCCAGCCCCAGCCATTGTGCCATTTGGGGAGTGAACCAGGGGATGGAAGACCTCTCTCTCTTTCTCTCTCTCTCTCTCTCTCTCTCTCTCTCTCTCTCTAACTCTGCCTTTCAAATAAATAAATAAACATTCTTTAAAAAGTATTCAGACAGCAGAAATGTTCAGTACAAATGGACTTGATAACAGAATCCTTCCCTGCTCTGAGTTTTGAGGATTCTATGGCATCTTATACTGTATGGATTCTTAAGCTGTAATCTGCTTATCCCTTGAAACTGCAGACAAAATTGTACGCTCCCCAACTTTACAAGATCTGTCCAATTTGTAACTTCTCTTCAAATTCTAACTCATTCATGAACTTATGCTCTCACAAACTATAAGGAAATTAGGATGGGAGAAAGAGACAGAGACAGAGAGAGATCTGATTTGATGAAGAAGTCATGGCACTGAATTTTTAATTTTTTTACATTAGTATCCTTAGGTATGGTTTTAATACTGTCACGTAGTTTATGTTGACGTTAGTCTAGTTTTCTTCCTCCACGGGGGCATGTTTTGCCATCCCTTAAATAGGAGATTGAGGGATGCGCAGAGTCCTTCCAGTTCCAACTTCTTACAATTCTATAAGCTCTTAACCTTGTTTCTAGCCTGCAATCCCATTATATTTTGGCATTTTACTCTTTTCTGACAAGATTCTGCATTGGAGTGATGAATTTCTTCAGCTACATTGGCCTTTAGCTTCATTCAGAGACACTTCCCAGCGTGGCAAAGCAAGGTTTTAACAATAGCAAAGGCAACTACCTGTCCCCCCTGAGGCTTCAGGTTCTGAGTCATCTTGTCTCTTTCATATCTCTGATGGAGACTAAATGGGATTCCATGATGACCTGCCCCACCACCATATCACAACTCCCTGTGCTTGATCGATTCCCTAATTATCAGGATTTCATCACTCCTGTCATAGAACATCAAGACAGTAAGATATACCCTTAGAAATCACCTTATTCATCTGAGGACTAGAGGAGGGAAAGGAATCGCCCACAAGTACACATGGAGTCCACAGGTCAGGATTACAAACTAAGATTCCAATTCTGTGTCCATTCCTCTTTCCACAGCACTTTTTTTTATTTATTTGAAAGTCAGAGTTACACAGAGAGAGGAGAGGAGAGGGAGAGAGAGATAGAGAGGAAGACAGAGAGAGAGTAGTTGGCCATAATGGCCAGAGCTGTGCCGATCTGAAGCCAGGTGCCAGGAGCCTCCTCTTGGTCTCCCACGTGAGTGCAGGGGCCCAAGGACTTGGGCCATCAGCTACTGCTTCCCCAGCCATAGCAGAGAGCTGGATCAGAAGTGGAGCAGGCAGGTCTTGAACCGGTGCCCATATGGGATGCCGGCACTGCAGGTAGCAGCTTTCCCTGCTATGCCACAGCCCAGGCCCCATACAACACTTCTTTTATCATATTGCCTTACTAGAGTTTTATTTTATCTGCCATTAATTCTTCCAACGAAAAATATCACTGAATGCTTATTATGTGGCAGACATCATGGTCAGGGCTGCGGAAAATGCTAACTGGAGTAAGCCATCTCTGTCCTAAGGTTTGTCCTGGTTGGTAACCTAGAGGTATTTGTTAGAGTAATGGCTTTGATTTCATGTAGCACAACGGACCCTCAACATTACTATCATCCCCATGTCCAGTCACCCACCTACCTCTACATAGCTAACCAAAGTCCAAATGCTTTTCTTTTCTTTTTTGAAAAAGATTTATTTAGGTACTTATTTATATAAAAGTCAGAGAGAGAAAGATCTTCCATATGTTTGTTCACTCCCCAAATGTTCGCAACAGCTGGGACTGGGCCAGACCAAAGCCTGGACACAACTCTGTGTGTGTGGCAGGGCCCCAAGTACTTGGGCCATCTTCCACTGCTTTCTGAGCTGCATTAGCAGGGAGCTGGTTTAGAAGCAAAGCACCTGGAAGTGGTACTGCACTCCAAATGCCAGTTTCACAAGCAGTGGCTTAACCCACTGCACTGCAATGCCAGCCCCAAAATGCTTTTAAACTAAGCAACATACAGCATTAAATATCATTTCATCGATTCAAATCAATGGACAACCATCCAATCAACATCTTCTGATTCGATCGTAACCTTAATCGTTTTTAAAGTGTTTCTTATCACGTTTGCACTTTTTAAAAGATTTATTTTGTGTCATTGTCACACACAGAGAGAAGGAGAGGCAGAGAGAGAGAGAGGTCTTCCATCTGCTGGCTCATCTCCAATTGGCTGCAACGGCCAGAGCTGCGCTGATCTGAAGCCAAGAGTTGGGAGCTTCTTCCGGGTCTCCCATGTGGGTGCAGGGGCCCAAGGACTTGAGCCATCTTCTCTCTCTCTCCCTCTCTTTTTTTTTTTTTTTTGACAGGCAGAGTTAGACAGTGAGAGAGAGACAGAGAGAAAGGTCTTCCTTTTTTCCATTGGTTCACCCCCCAAGTGGCTGCCATGGCCGGCGCGTTGCGGCCTGTGCGCTGCGCAGATCCGAAGCCAGGAGCCAGGTGCCCCCCGCCCCCAGTCTCCCATGTGGGTGCAGGGCCCAAGGACCTGGGCCATCCTCCACTAGCCTTCCTGGGCCACAGCAGAGAGCTGGACTGGAAGAGGAGCAACCAGGACAGGACCAGTACTCCAACCGGGACTAGAACCCAGGGTGCCGGCGCCGCAGGCAGAGCATTAGCCTAGTGAGCCATGGCGCCGGCCTTGAGCCATCTTCTATTGCTTTCTCAGGCCATATCAGAGAGCTGGATGGGAAATGGAGCAGCTGGGACTCAAACCAGTGCCCATATGGGATGCTGGCACTGCAAGGAGTGGCTTTACCTGCTACACCACAGCGCCGGCTCCCCTAACCTTAATCTTAAGAATTCAGTGCATCCTAAAGATAGAATTAATCATCTGAAAAGAAAGCTGAGCTTCCCACTGAGCACTTATTGGATGTTCACTATGAAAGGCAGTCCTCTGTTAACCACAGATGCTCTTTGCAATGGTTCTTTGCATAATGCGTCCTATTTTCACAATTCCATGAACGAGGAGGACAGGAATTAATTATCACCATTTTGATAAGGCTCAGGGAGGCTTTATAACTAACCTAAGTGCCCAGGGAGTGCTAGTGCTACAGCACCTGATTTCTATTGCATTATAATTTCATATGTATTTTCAATGAGACTGCCACCAAGAGCAGTTTGCTTGCATCTAGAAAAAAGGAAGTATGAAAAGCAACACAATTAAACACTCGCCCAGGAAGACTCTTTCAGTAAAGTAACTATATTTTGAGGAGTGAAGAGGAGATTCCAAGAAGAAATTGATATGATAAGCAATGAGTACAAAGAAGAAGGGTTAAGTACAGGAAATTAAGGAAGTGGGAGACACATGGAAAAGTCCTAACTTTCGGTGTGCAGCAACTCAAATCTTATTACCAGTGAAAGGATAAGATTTTGAGAACCATAGTAATTGCATATTCTGTAATAGAGATGGGCAGGAAGAAGCAGTCAATTGTCCTAAGTCTTATCTGTCAAGGGAAAGACGGGAGGGAGAAGCAAGTCGGCCGGGAAAGGTTGGATAAAAGAGTTGTAGCTATGCTTGAAATACACATTTTCAAATGTGCACACTGAGAAAGGAGGTGATGTAGAGGACAAGAAAGGAGCTTTGATAATGCCTGTCAATGAATTTATGGCCAAGGGTGAATGTGAGATAGACATAATTCACACTTTGCTTAATTTATTCTCATTCCTGAGAGCCCATAATCTTGTGAGAACTCTTGGCATGAGTCCAGTTGTTAAAAATCAGTATTTTAAGACATTTTAAGTGAAATTCACCTAGCATAAAGTTAGCCTACTTTCCCAAAATACAGTTTTACCAAATATAGAGTTATTGGTTGACAGTTCTTTCAGCACTTTGAATGCCAACCCGCTACATCCTGGTCTCCATGCTTTTGATGAGAAATCAGCTGTTAATCTTACGGAAGAGTCTTTTATGGGGAAAATCACTTCTCTTCTACTGCTTTCAAGAGCCTCTCTTTGTCATAATACATGTTAGTGTGGCAAATCACTTTGTGTTTATCATATCTGGAATTCATTGAGCTTTTGGATGTGTAGATGGTGTTATCAAATATTGGCAATTTTCAGCCATTATTTCTTCAAATATTCTTTCTATTTCTTCCTTTGCTCTACTTTTGGTACTATCTTGCATGTCTTTGAGACTCTGTTCATATTTCTTAATTTTTTTCTTTCTGCTCCTAAGAGCACATAATCTCAACTGATCTAGTTTCAAGTATTTTAGCTATTCAAATCTGTTGGTGAAACTCCTAGTAAGTTTTGAATTTCAGTTATTATACTTTTCATCTGTAGAATTTCTGTTTGGTATATTTTCATAATGTATCCTTTTACTCATATTTGTGTATATATGTTTATGTTCATAAACATTTCATTTTTAAAAATTATTTGTTTATTTTAAAAGTCAAAATTACAGAGGGAGTCTCTCTTTGTTTTGGTTTCATTTAGTTCTTTGAGAATACTTAAGACAGTTGGCTTATAATCTTTTTCTGGTAAATCTGATGCCTGTATTTCTTGAGGGCCATTCCTCATTATTATCATTTATTCCATTCATTTTTCTATTTTTTTAAATATTTATTTTTATGTATCTGAAAGACACAGTTACAGAGAGAGGTAGAGACAGAGAGAGGTCTTCCATCCACTGGTTCACTCTCCAGATGGCCACAATGACCGGGCCTGGGCCAGGCTGAAGCCAGGAGCCAGGAGCCAGGAGCTTCTTCCAGGTCTCCCACATGGGTGCAGAGGCCCAAGGACTTGGATCATCTTCTACTGCTATCCCAGGCCATAGCAGAGAGCTGGATTGGAACTGGAGCAGCGAGGACTCAAACCAACACCCATATGGGATGCCAGCGCTTCAGGCCAGGGCTTTAACCCACTGCACCGCAGCGCCAGCTCTTCGTTTTCCTATTTTTTAAAAGATGTATTTATTTATTTGAAAGTCAGAGTTACACAAAGAGAGAACGAGAGGCAGAGAGAGAGAAGGAGAGGTCTTCCATCTGCTGGTTCACTCCTCAGTTGGCAGCAATGGCGCTCTGAAGCCAGGAGCCAGTAGCTTCTTCCAGGTCTCCCATGTAGGTGCAGGGGCCCAATGACTTGGGCCATCTTCCTGCTTTCCCAGGCCATAGCAGAGAGCTGGATTGGAAGTGGAGCAGCCAGGTCTAGAACCGGTGCCCATATGAGATGCCGGCACTACAGGCGGCAGCTTTATCCGCTATGCCATGGCGCCGGCTCCTGCCCCCCCCCCCTTTATTTTTAAAAAAAAGATTTATATGAACCTTTTAAGACTGAAGACCCGTTAAATGGAACAGTTCTCTGCAGCAGCTAATTGAATGAACATTAGATGCTTGGCTCATCCATACACTAGTTTTGTATGCTTGGCCAGCTTTCCTACCCATTCTTGTCTCAGATTACTTATTTGAAAAATAAGGATGGCAATAACATCTACCGGCTATAGAAATACTGTAAGAATCAAGTGCATTCACATGTGTAACGTTTTCAACAGAGTTAACACCAAGTAGAGTCCTGTGTGTGTTTGCTGTGACTGTCGTGTCACTCCTTCACTCAGAAACCTTTTGCACTTTTTTTTCTCAAAGCAAAAACAAGAATTCTTACACTGGCCTCATAATGCCCTGTGACATCTGGCCTCCTCATCAGCACTCTGACTTCCTTTCCTGCTAGTCTTCTCTTTGCTCACCCAGCTCCAGTTAATCTGGCCTCCTGGGTGTTCCTCAAGTGTACCAGGCTTGTTCTTGCACAGAGGCTGATGCTTCCTCCCAGGTCATTCTTCCTAAAGACATTCTCGATACTGAATTCCTTCCTTGGACATCTTTGACACCTTACTCATTCTCCCTTTATGTTATTGCTTTCCCATTTACTATAGTACTAAACATGTTATTGCTTGCTTGTAACATGTTGCAGTCGGTGATAGGGATGGAATACCCTCATGATTCTCTGGTGCATTATTGCTTCATGGGGCCTTTATTGCCAGATAGAGAGAGAGAAAAAAAAACAGCAGCACAGAAGCTTCGTACAAACTGTTGAGGGATGTGTTGGTTTTCTCCAGCAAGTCCTCTAGAATGGATAATATCCTTAGGGTAGAAATGGAAATCAGAATTAATGCCATGAAACTGGACTTCCTGAATCCAGTAGGAACATTGCAATACCAGCTGGATAGGCAGCAAGTGGTAATATGTAACCAACAAACACAAGGTGGCTGGGGTTAACATAATAAAGGACAGAGCTGAAGCAGTAAGGATAATAATCTTACCCTTGGGGACAATATGAAGGGCTATATCAATTGCTGTAACCGTGTGCCATATTCTAGTCCTTGGGGGGCTTGATCATCTCTCCATTCCACAGGACATCACACTGTCTTATTGCATTTATGATATCGTGTTGATTGGATTTAATGAGCAGACTGTGACACCTTGGTAGGATGTATGCCTACCATTAGGGTGGTGTTATGGTTTGACTGTCCCTTCTAAAATTCCTGTGGAAATTGAATGACAAATGTGACAGTATTGGGAGGTAGAGCCTTTAAGTGGTGTTTAGGTTATGAAGTCTCCACCATCATTGATGGATTAACGCTGTTACCTTGGAATCTATCTCAAGAGTGAAGTGCTATAAAAGTAAGTTTGCTTCCTTGCATTTCTCTTGTTGCCATCTACCCTTCTGCACATGTCTTCTTGCCAGGTGATGCCCTCTGCCCTGTTATCACATCAAAAAGCTGACTGAGATGGGTGGGGAAGGAAATGCACAAAAATTTAGGAGCTAGTTTCCTTCATCAATTTTCCATGTGTCCAGAGGTCTTGGGAATATTGAAATAGGCATTCCTACAGGAAAGACAAGTTACTACATCAGACCTCAGCTACTAATAAGAAGCAGGGGCCATGACCAGTAGGCTTCTTTTAAGTATAAAAGCAAAAGACAGCTCATTTGAGAGTTCATCTGTTTCTCATTAACTTAATAACCCAAAAGGCTGCCAGTTTTGACCAGAGCTCAGAACAAGAAAAGACTGCATGGTAGGCCCAGGTTACCGTGAAAGCTGCTCTGCCACTTGAATAGTATAACCCAGCAGATCCAACAGGTGTGGAGGTGACTGTGACAAATCAGGACACTGTATGGAGAGTTAGCATGCAGGTGATAGATCTGATTATCTTTCTCTCTAATGCCCACATCCAATAGTTTGAGTGGGCACCCTTACCCAGATAATTGTGTTGTGTAGTTATTACATCTCCTGCCCCTTTCCGTATTCCCAATGCAAAGTTGGTCTCACTCAGAGAATTCCCCCCAATATTTCCTATTCAAAATTTAGTAATAAAACTGTATTTTTTTAATGAGGAGGTGAAAGATACCTGGATGCCAAGAGGCATGTTTTCAGAAGTTTTCAGCTTCTTTGTAACTACCTTGATCTTTGCTCTACGAAAAACTAAATTTAAAAACCAGAAATTTTTGATGCAGTTTCCAATGTAACACTGAGTTTTTCTTTTTTTTTTCATTTTCGATTATCTTTATATAGAGAAGATCGGTTCAGTATGTATTAAGTAAAAATTTTCATCAGTTTGCATCTACACAGAAACACAAAGTGTAAAAATACTGTTTCAGCACTAGTTACAGTGTTACTTCACATTAGGTAACATATTAAGGACAGATCCCACATGGGATATAGGTACACAGTGACTCCTGGTGTTGATTTAACTGCATCAAAAAAATTAATCAGTTTCAAATATATATATATATTTCATGTAGGATCTCTGTCCTTAATGTGCTGTACAATGTGATTCAATGCTATAACGAGTACTCAAATAGTATATTTCACTTTGTGTTACTATATGAGGGCAAATGGACGAATTCTTTACTTAACACATGCTAAATTGATCTCCTGTATACAAAGAGAATTGAAAATGAATCTGGATGTGAACGCAAGGGTGGAGGGAGCGGGCAAGGGGGGAGGGTTGCGAGGGGAGAGGGAAAATATGGGGGGAAAGCCATTGTAATCCATAAGTCGTACCTTGGAAATTTATATTCTAAATAAAAGTTAAAAAAAAGAAATCTCCAAACAAACAAACAAACAAAAAAACAGAAATTCTTTTACAACCCATGTCACTCTGTATGTTACAAAGAAGACAGATCAAATAGGATATTGATAGTTCAGCCATGAAGGTGATCAAAGAAGCAAAATATTCTTAAGAAAGTTGACCAATATCTAATGCTTCTATAAGATGTTAAAAATAGGGGAATCTGGGTGTGGAGTATATGGGAACTCTTTGCACTATTCATGGTTTTAATTTTAGAAATTTAAAATTTCTCTGAAATAGAAAAATCTTTAAAGATCTTCCTTAAAAGTAACACAATCCACTGGACTAGTACTTATGCACATTACTCTTCAAAGGATTTTACACATTGTAGAAAACCAAAGACATTAAGATAATTTCAACCTAAAGAAGAAACTTTGTGCTGAGCCTGAGGGGCACCACACAGGTGTGCCTGATTCAGCTGATGGTAGCTAGCCTCCAGCTGGCTATTGGCACGGAGTAGAAGTGATCTTGAGTAAGAGTATTTGTGCACACAATATGTGGAGAGGAAATAAGACGTGTGGGAGAGAGGGCAGAGACTTGAGCATGGGTAGAGGGGAGACGTGGTTGGTGATTGTATTTTAGTTGTGCCCAGGGTCTAGTTCTGTCTGTCCAAACCCCATAGAAAGAGGGACTATGGAATCAAGCTGAAGAGACACTTCCAAACCAATGGGAAAGTGCCACTTTTGTGCTTAGGTAACAAAGTATAAAGGGCAGTCTGAAAGAAGAAGGGATACTAAACTAAATATTTACACTAAACCCCTTATGGCTTGTGTAATATTTGCAGGTTTCAGGGCAAGAGTTCATCTGGAGGCCTACATGCTATATATATATGAAACGTTTAAATCAACAAGTAACTTGTTAAATAAAATACCATACCTCGCCTAACATGACTATCTTAGTAACCTGAAAGATCAGTCTTAAATCTAAAATTACAGAGTGTATTTTGACATTTTTTCCTATTTGGTTGACCACAATAACATAAAACCATAAATCTGTCTGTAACATATACATGTCAGGAATAGTCATGTAATGTTCAAGAATACACACCTGGATACCTGGAGTCTCCAGGGCTGACTTCTGTTGGACTCAGCATGTTGGTTTTCTGTTGGTGCCTAATGAATTACCACCCAAAGAAGGCATGTGTATGTGTATGTAAAATCTCACAATAACAAGAGTGACATCCCATCACCTTTGTCACATTTTTGAATTGGTTGGAACGAATTACTGCAGATCCCTCTCAATTCAAAAATAATATAAGAATGTGAATACCAGGAGGTTAGGGTTATTGGTAATCAGTTTAGAGTCTGTCCATACCTGTATTCTTCAAAGCTCTATTCTAGTATATGAGGAGAACTGACCCCCAACATCTCAGGTCCCTAGTTCCAATGCCTCCTCATCTCTAAGGCACCCTAAGCTTCATCCCTCACCACAAGAATCTCCATAGACAGATATGTGAATACTGAAGCACACTTGTCCCCTGTTTCCTGCAAACAACTACCGCCTCTTGGTCACCTCTTAGTCCTGGGAGTGTACACATTGATAGTGTTGTCTCAACCCTCAGAACCACAGATCCAATGAAAAGGAGCCTGCATGGCTTGGGAGTTTAGGGCCATTTGGACAGCACATTCAAGGCTCCAGAATCCTGGAACATGTTTTGGGGCATGGCGTGGAATGCAAATATGCACTTCGTTTTGACACACTACATACTGAATTTTTGGTCCTTTCTAGAGAGGTGAGACTGAAGAGAGCAGATGTGGAGCCTCTAGTTTGTATCTCAGAACAGGACTATATTTAACAACTATCTCAGCACAGGCCCCAAGATAGTCAGTCTCCAAGATCACCCAGTGATTCCTCTCTTAATGTTCATGTCCTAATGTACTGTCCTCCCACATTTTAAGAGAGCTGACCTATATATGGTCAGTAAAGTATCTTGGAAATGGTAAAGTGTGATTTCATGGCTAGGTCATAAATGACACCGTGGCTTCTGACTCACTCTCTCTTCAATTGCCTACTCTTCCCAATCATGTTGATATGGTTTGAATGAGTCCCCTCCAACATTCATGTTGAAACTCAATCCTCATTGTGGTAGTGTTAAGAGTTGGGCCTTTGCGAAGTGATTAAGTCATGATGACTCCACTCTCTTCATTAATGGGTCCGTGCTCCTTAACAGGGCTGGAGGGAACTAGCTTATCCGCCTTTTGCTCTTCCACTCTTCTGGAGTGTGAAGAGGACAGTGTTCATCTTCTGTTGTCTTTTATGTCCCTTTCATCATGCAAGAGCAACAAGATAGCACTAAATCTGCTGGCACCTTGATTTTGGACTTAACATCCAGAAACATGAGAAAATGCATATTTATTGTTAATAAATTATAGTCTCAAATCTCTTGTTATAACAGCATAAATGGAATAAGCAACCCAGTGGAGAGAAGTATGTGATCAAGAACTGAGGTCTCCTGTCGGTAGCCATGTGACTGGAAGCAAACATTGTTGATACAGTCAGACCTTCAGATGACTAGTTACAGTTGACATCTTGACTGCAACCTCATGAGATACTCAAGGGTGGAACCACTCAGCAAAACCACTCTTAAAATATGTCTGGCCCATAGGAACTACTGAGATAGTTTTGGAGTTTTAAGCCACTCTGTTAGGAGGCTTATTTGTTAGGCATCAGTAAACAATTAAATCAGATGTTTGATACCTTAGTGCCAATACCAGAGTGCTACAGTAACGAAAATCTAAAATGTGGAAGGACTTTCACACTATACAGAGGGCTGAAGCTGCCAGAAGGAGTTCAAGGACTGTAATAGTGAATGTCACAGATGCTTGGAATAGATTCTTATGAAAAAACTCATGGTCACTATGCAGATTGGGGGAGCTTAAGGGGAAGTAAGGAAAATGTTATTGGAAACTGGAGAAGACTTGTACCATATTGCAGTGATGTAGGGAGTAAAAAAACCTACAAACGAGGTGATATGACAAAGGACATTTCTTTTTTTAAAAAAAAATATTTATTTATTTGAAAAGCAGAGTTACAGACAGGCAGAGAGAGAGAGAGAGAGAGGTCTTCCATCTGCTAGTTCACTCTCCAAATGGCTGCAATGGTCAGAGCTGGGCCAGTCCAAAGCCAGGAGCCAGGAGCTTCTTCCAGGTCTCCCACATGACTGCAGGGGGCCTAAACACTTGGGCCATCTTCCACTGCTTTCCCAGGCCATTACCAGCAAGCTGGATTGAAAGTAGAGCAGCTGGGATTCTAACGGGCAACCATATGGGGTGCCGGCACTGCAAGCAGTTGCCCCACTCACTGTGCCACAGCACTGGTCCAACAAAGGACATTTCTAAAAAGAATGTTGGAGGTGCTGCCTGGGTCTTTTTTGTTTTATTATTATTATTATTTGCTGTTCATAGCAAAATGTGATAAGAGAAAGGTAAACTAAAGGGTACACTTCAGTTTAAATAAAAAGACATATTTGCTGCTTTAAGGATCCTGTGTCCCCAGATGACAAAGAATGTTATTTTCTGAAAGATTTATTTCTTTACTTAAAAGTCAGAGTTACACAGACAAAGAAGGAGAGACAGAGAGAGAGAGTGAGAGAGGTCTTCCATCTGCTGGTTCACTTCCCAGATGGCTGCAATGGCTGGAGCTGCACCGATCTGAAGCCAGGAGCCAGGAGCTTCTTCTGGGTCTCCCACGTGGGTGCAGGGGCCTAAGGACTTGGGCCATCTTCTACTGCTTTCCCAGGCCATAGCAGAGAGCTGGATCGGAAGTGGAGCAGCCAGCACTTGAACCAGCACCCATATGGGAATCCTGGCACTGCAGGTGGCAGCTTTACCCACTACACCACAGCATCGACTCCAAGGATGCTAATTTGTAAAAAATGGCATCTAGGCAAAAATCAAATCCACAATCCTTCCAGGAAAACAGGGTGTAAAGATGAAGCCAATATGACTACAAAATCTTCTGTGAAGACCCCAGAAAGATCTGATGCAGTACCACAAAAAACCTTGAAGTGCAGCAATATGCATGCTCAGAAGTATAAAGGTGTTACCACTAACAAGTCTCAGTAGAAGCCCAAGACCCAAGTGCTTATCTCAAAGAGAATTGTGTACATGCCTTCTATATTTGAGTCCATGTTGTGTTGTTCTAACAGAATACCTGAGACTGGCTGATTTATAAAAACAGAAATTTCCTCAAAGTTCTGGAGGATGGGAAATCCAAGATCAAGGTGACAGTATCTGCTAAGGGCTTTCTTGCTGTATCTTCACATGATGGAGATCAGAAGAGCAAAAGAGAAACAACTCTCTCTGCCATGGCCCTCATAAGGGTACCTAATCCCACTAACAAATGCGAAGCCCTTGGGATGTAACCACCTGTTAAAGGCCTTGCCTCTCAAGGGGTCGGCATTGTGGTACGGTAGGTTAAGCTGCCACCTGCAATACCTGCATCGTGTATAGGTGTCAGCTCAACTCTCGGCCGCTCCACTTCTGATCCAGCTTCCCTGCCTGGGAAAGCAGCAGAAGATGGCCCAAGTATGTGAGCCCCTGCCACCCACATGGGAGACCCAGACAGGGTTCTGGGCTACTGGCTTTGGCCTGCCCTAGTGCCAGATGATGCAGCCATTTGGGGAGTGAACCAGTAGATGGCATATCTCTATCTCTCTGTTAACTCTGACTTTCAGTTAAATAAATAAATAAATATTTTTAAAAAGGCCTTACCTCTTAATACCATCACACTGTCAGTCTCTACTTGTGCTTTGGAAGGGACATTTTCAAAAGATGGCACCCAACATAGGGCCTTAGATGGAGAAGGTCACATAACTTGAACCCATCAGAAGCCAATGTATGCAGGAGATAATGCATTTATAAATTCTAACTTGGACTGCTCTCTCATTTTAAACAATGGTGACAAAAGACCTTGTGTTTTGATTCTAGCCATAAGACACTCTATGTGTTATTAAATGACAATACATTGTTAAATGTCAATAATAGTGACAAAAGTTGGTTGTGCATGCATCATTAACAAACATTTTTTTAGATTTATTTTATTTATTTGAAAGAGTTACAGAGAGAGGTAGAAACAGAGAGAGAGGTCTTCCATCTGCTGGTTCATGCCCCAGATGGCTGCAATGGCTGGAGCTGTGCTGATCCGAAGCCAGGAGCCAGGAGCCTCTTCCGGGTCTCTCACGTGAGTACAGGGGTCCAAGGTCTTGGGCCATCTTCCACTGCTATCCCAGGCCACAGTAGAGAGCTGGATTGGAAGAGGAGCTGCCAGGACTAGAACTGGCGCCCATATGGGATGCCAGTGCTTCAGGCCAGGGCTTTAACCTGCTGCACTACAGTGCCAGCCCCCAAAACATTAACAAACTTTTATCAAGCACCTACTAAGAAGAAAACAAGGTGCTATGTGTTTTGTAAAAGACAGATACATAAAACTTTTTAGGGGCCAGCATTGAGGCACAGCAGGTTAAACTGCCACCTGCAGTGCTGGCATCCCACATCACAACACTGTTTCAAGTCCTAGCTGCTCTGCTTCTGATCCAGCTCCTCACTATTGTGCCTGGGAAATCAGCAGAAGATGTGCCAGGTATCTGAGGCCCTGCCACTCACCTGAGAGACCTGGATGGAGTTCTGAGCTCCTGGGTTCAGCATGGAACAGCCCTGGTTGTTGTGGCCATTTGGGGAGTGAACCAGCAGATGGAAGATCTCTCTCATGCTCTCTCTGTGTCACTCTGCATTTTAAACAAATAAAATAAATCTTTTTTCTTTAGAATTCTAGATTTTTTAGTAAAGTCCTCAGTATGTTTTTAATTTTATTTTTTTAAATTTTTTTATTTATTTGGAAGTGTTACAGAAAGACAGAGGCAGAGAGAGAGAGAGAGAGAGAGAGAGAGAGAGAGAGAGAGAGAGTTTTCCATCTGCTGGTTCACTCCCCAAATGGCTGCAACAGCAAGAGCTGAGCTGATCCGAAGCCAGCATCCAGGAGCTTCTTCCAGGTCTCCCACATGAGTGCAGGGGCCCAACCACTTGGTCCATCTTCCACTGCTTTCCCAGGCCATTAGCAGGGAACTGGATCAGAAGTGGAGCAGCCAGGACTCAAGCAGGCATCCATTTGTGATGCCGGCACTGCAGGTGGTGGTTTTATCTGCTATGTCACAGTACTGGCCCCCCTAAACTAAATATTTAAATAAGTAAATAAATAAATAAATAAATTCCTATCAAGTTCCCAACCATTCAGAAGTTTACACTCTAGAAGGTAAGGGAGATAGACACACACATAAATATGGTTAATATGAACTACCATGGAGTATAGAGAAAAGACATTGTTGCTAATTATCAAGCATTCAGACAGCCTAACTAAATACAGCAATAAGGGTTTTTACCCTCAAACCCTTGGCTTTTAAATTATCTGATCCTCTAATCTGGTCAATTGCAACTACACTTTATTTTCCTCAAACAAGTTCCATATATTGGGCCCATTACCCCTTTTTCTCTTAGGACATATTTCAGATCTACATGAAGGTTAACAGAATACCACATTCACATACCTGCTACTCAGCTTAAGAAGCATAAGATTACAAATAAAGTTGAAGCCTGTGTACTCCATCTCCAATTGAATTTTCCCTCTCACCACAAGATTTAACCACAGTCTAAATAAGGTGCTTATCATTCCCATATGTGCTTTTCTGCACACTACATATGTATGCCTTTTATTACAAATATATGTATCCATAGTCAATAGAGTGGTCATTTTGCCTTTCTTTTAAGATGTATTTATTAGAAAAGCAGAGTTATGGGGGGACAGAGGGAGAGAGTGAGAGAGAGAGAGATTTTCCATCTGATGGTTTGCTCCCTAGATCACCTCAATGGCCAGGGCTAGACCAGGAGCTGTGGTGGAAACACTTGTGCCATCTTCCCCTGCTTTTCCAGGCCATTAGCAGGGAGCTCCATCAGGAGCGGAGCAGCCTGGACATGAACCCATATGGGATACTGGCATTGCAGGCGGTAGCTTTACCAGCTACACCACATTAGCCCCTGTTTTACATGTTTTTAAACTTCATGCACAAGGTTTCTTTAAATAGTTTTTCCCTTTCCATTTTTCACTGCCACCAGTGAAATCTTGTCCCATTATTTTAAGTTGAATAATCTTTTCCCATTGATTGAACTGTGGCCCCCAGAAAGATATGTTGAAGTCCTAAGCCCAGGACCTGTGAATGTGACCTAATTGGAAAACAAGGCTTTTGACGTTGTAATCAAATTAAAATGATGACATACCGGATTAGTGCGGGGCTTTAATCCAATATGACTGGTGTCCTTACAAAGAAGGAACACAGGAACAGAAGATGGAGGAAGACATTGAAGTCAAGCATTTGTGAGCCAAGAAATGTCAAAAATTGGCGGCAACTGTAAGACACTAGGAGAGAGACTTAGAACACATTCTCCCCCAGAGCCTCTAGAAGGAACAGACGCTGCCAACACCTTGATTTCAGACCTCTAGCCTTCAAAACTGAAATAATACATTTCTGTTGTTTTAAGCCCTCTAGTTTGTGTAATGTCTCATGGAAGCCCTAGGAACTGAACACATCCCTCCAGGGGGTCGTTATGACTCAGGCCTTTGAGAATTCTACTCTTCTTCCCCAGTCCAGACTCTACTGTCCTGTTCAGATTGCCGCAGCCATATCAAGTGAGCAAATTAAGGCCTGTGCCACTGTAGATGAAGATCAAAGTCTTCCCCAACTGCTCTTACCCATGGTTCTCAAACTTTTCTTTGTTCAGAAGCATCAGGATTGACTTCTTTTTTAAGAGATTTATTTATTTATTTATTTATTTATTTGAAAGGCAGAAAGAGAGACAGAGAGAAATATGAATGAATCTTCCATCCGCTGGTTCACTCCCCAAATGGCCACAATGACTGGAGCTGAGCCAAACCAAAGCCAGGAGCCAGGAGCTTCTTCAGGGTCTCCCATGTGGGAACAGGGGCCCAAGGACTTGGGCCATCTCCCACTGCTTCCCAGGCCATTAGAAAGGAACTGGATCAGAAGTGGAGCAGCTGGGACTCAAACCAGTGCCCACATAGGATGCTGGCACTGCAGGCCGTAGCTTTATCCACTAGGCCACAGTGGTGGCCCTAGGATGACTTCTAAAACCCTGGTCGCTAGCCCACTTTTAGAATCTCTCATTCAGTAGATATAGAGTGGAGCCTGAAAATCTGCATTTTTAGAAGTGCTCAGCTGATATTGATGGCTGCTGTTTGATGGCAGCCCATTAGTACCTCTGGTCTCTATGTCAGTCCTGTCATTTATTGGTTTCTTTCAATAAAATGAAGTAAAGGCTACAGCTCCATCTCTATCATTACACAAATTCCTTGTAACCATATTTTAACTTATTCTTGGCTGCAAGAGTTTAAAACGAGTTTATCAAATGGTTGAAATTCCTTGTAATGATAGCAGGGTGAGCCAAGATGAAAAGAGAAGATGCTAAGATAGATTTGAGTTAGTATTATTTACATTTAGTAATTTGCAGCTCATTTATTGTAAACAAACTTTTATTTTTGTATTTTTATATATTTTTAACATGAATAAACATTATCAAACGTATTTATAAAAGGCAAAAAAGGTAGGGTCAGATGTCATTCAATGTAATTTTTTGTGATGAAACAAAACCAGTAGTTTGGAGTTACTGAAAACTGTAAAATCCTTGAAGAATAAATTCATTTTTTCTTTCTCCATCCATTTCTTTCTATGTCTCTCAGCTGTAAGATGAAATAAGAGACAATTAACATTTCCACACTATTAATATGCAATAGTGACTTGCTAAATCTAAAAGTCAAGCCTATGTATATCTGTTATCTTGAAAAGGGAAAAAATACAAAACACTTTCTTCTTGTGACAGAGCCTCTTGGATATTAGAGTGCTTATGCATTTGATGGCTTCAATAGTCTGATCACATTGACCTCATTGTTTTCCTGCCCACAACTATCAGTGGTTGTATTATTCTTGAGAGGTTATTTAAATCAGTCTTTCCAACTTAAAAGTCTGTGTTCTTTTTAAAATAGATTTATTTATTTATTTGAAACACAGAGTTATAGAAAAGAAAGGGGAGGTGCTGGCACTGTGTCGCAGCAGGTTAAAGCCCTGGCCTGAAGTGCTGGCATCCCATATAGGCACTGTTTCTAGTCCTGGCTGCTCCACTTCCGATCCAGCTCTCTGCTATGGCCTGGGAAAGCAGTAGAAGATAGCCCAAGTCCTTGGGCCCCTGCACCCACGTGGGAAACCTGGAGGAGGCTTCTGGCTCCTGGCTTCCGACTCAGCACAGCTATGGCTGTTGCAGCCATCTGGGGAGTGATCCAGCAGATGGAAGAGCTCTCTCTCGCTCTCTCTCTCTCTCTCTCTCCCTCTCTCTCCCTCCCTCTCTCTCTACCTCTCTCTATAACTCTGTCTTTCAAATAAATAAAAATAAACCTTAAAAAAAAAGAAAGGAAGGAAGGAAGGAAGAGGGAGAGGTCCGGGTCAAGGTCAGATGCCCAAGCAGGTGGGCTATCTTTTGCTGCTTTCCCAGGCACATTAGTAGGGAGCTGGATTGGAAGTAGGTGGGGCTCCAACCAGCACCCATATGGGATACTGGCACTGCAAGTGGCAGCTTTACCTGTTACACCACAGCACTGGCTCCAAAGCCTGTGTTCTTTACATAAGTTTGAGCAAAAGGAGCTGGCATTGTGGCACAGTAGATTAAGTCATTGCTTGGAATGCCAGCATCCCATATCAGAGTGCATACCAGCTGCTCTTCTTCTGATCCACCATTCCTGCTATGGAACCTGGGACAGCAGTGGAAGATGGCCCAAATGCTTGGGCTGCTGCCACCCACATGGGAGACCCAGATGGAGTTCCAAGCTCCTGACTTTGGCATGGCCCAGACCTGGCTATTGCAGGCACTGGGGAGTAAGCCAGCAGATGAAAGATCTCTGTCTCTCTCTCTGTCACTGTGTGTTTCAAGTAAATAAATATATAAAATATATATAGTTATAAAATATTTAAAATAAATATAAAGAATATAAATAAATATAAGATATTTGAAAATAAATATATCTAAAAGTCCACATGAAATTTAATTAAAAGGTAAATTTATTTTGGAGTAAAGAATTTTGAAATCTGTGCATACCAGAGGTCTTTCAAAAAGTTTCTGGAAAATGCATATTATGAAAAAACTACATAGTGATTTCAATTTTTTTTGCACCAAAATAAACTTAGATTTTAATTCCATTTTAAGACAAAATTTTTGAAAACTCCTATTACATTTCCTTGGGGGCCTGTGTTGTGGCACATCAGATTAAGTGTTGGTCTGCAACACTGACATCCCATATCATAGTGTTGGTTCAGGTCTAGTAGCTATGCTTCCAATCCAGCTCCCTGCTAATGCGCCTGGGAAAGCAGCAGAAGATGGGCCAAGTGCTTGAGACCCTTGCTACCCATGTGGGACACCCAGATTTGTTTGTTTGAAAGGCAAAATGAGCTAGAGCGAGAGCAAGAGGGAGAGGGAGAGAGAGTCTTCTATCAACTGGTTCACACCCCAAATGGCCACAATGGCTGGGGCTAGAACACGCCAAAGCCGGAAACCTGGAGCTCATCCAGGTCTCCCACATGGGTGGCAGAGGCCTAATATGCCTTTCCAGGCATATTAGTAGGGACTCAAGTCAGTGACCAGACATGGGATGCTGGTGTTGAAGGCTGTGGCTTTAACCTACTGCAGCACGACAGCCCCAATAAAAGAAAAAAAATTCCCAGACCCTCCATTTCTATATCTGTAAGATGAGAATGAGGCTCTTATTTGTCCATGAATGTCAAACTTCAGAAAAAAGAGAGATACAGAGGAAATATAAACTTAATTAAAAATATCGACTTCATTACAAATTCAATTAATAAGCAAGCACATTACTTTCTTTTGAGTGTTCCATGAAAATTGAAATGTAAACTTAACTAATAGTTTTGTGTTAATCATAAAACATAGTCTCATTTGGAGCCCTGAACTTTTTACTACTTTGGAGGGAATAAAATTTTCTCAAATGCTTTATTAGTATCAGAGACTCCATTTTTGTTATAAAGAGATGAAGGCTGAGGTAGTGAATAAAGTATATGTTAGAATACCTTCCTTTCTATCTAATTGGTAGGGAAGCACATTATTAATGTTAAACTGCTTTTAAAGCTAAATTTGAGCATTTTTTATTATTTAGTTTATAGGAAAAAAATTTTAAAACACAAAAGCTGTCAGTAGCAAATGTGTCAGAACGGTTAGTACCTGCCTTCCTAAAAGAAGCTGCCTTTTGAGTGGCGATCCTTTCTGCATCCTCTTTCTTCATGGTCACCCTCCTGCTTGCTCCCAGATTCTTCAAACTCTTCAGCAGAGTCTTCATCCTTGCCTCCAGACTCCTCTTCACTGAAGAATATGAACCTTGAATCCAGAAAGTCACACAAATAGTTTCGCAGCTTACTCTTGGTAGTACCTTCCAGTACTCTAGTCTCGGGAAAATCTGGAAGATAGAAAATATGTGGGGGGGGGGGAGAAAAGTCAGTTTATTCCTCCGGGTTGACACACTGTTCCATGACCCTCACATTTCTGCTGCTTGGTAGCTTTCAAGGGGGCATTTTCCCATTCTTTACTGTGGATCCCACACCCTGTGATGCCCATTATTTCTGGCACTCCAGAAAATAAGGGAACGGAATCATCTGGGTCTGATCACATTAGATGTATTTTTGTCAGAATTTCACTGAAAAAACACTCGTTTTGACTTAAAAGACAAATTATATGGTGAAGTTTACTGGTTCCTCAAAGCCCTGAAAATTTAATGTTTGTATCTTTCAAGTGCCCTAGGATAAGTTCATCATTTTCTCAGATCATCCTAGCAAGAATCTTTACATTTTTAAAAACTCGCAGCCAAAAGCAAGATAAGCCCTTTGTCTGCCCTTTGCCAAAAGGCTCTCTTCCCAGCTCCCTCCAAGCTCTTCCTGAACACCTGCTTTCCACGGATGCTGATCTTCTTCGGGCTCATGCATTGGCTGTCTCAGCTCTCTTATACAGAAGCTGGTGGGAAGCAGCTTACTCTTTCTCAAGACTCTAAAGGTCTATGTAGAATTGGGCTCTACTTGGGCTCCTTGGGCCAGTGTCTAAGAGAGCCAAGCACAAGAGCCCCGAGGACTTTGCTGCCACCTGCTGGCAGCCTCTTTCTGGGCAGAGGTCCCGGCTTCCCAGGGCTGGGAGGCCAGCAGCTGGCACCACGCCTTCCCAGACCCAGGCCACACCTGTTGCCTCCTGCGCCTTGGGAGATGAGGGTCCCTCTGACAGTTTATCTGGCTCCTGGGGGCAAGGTTCCCTCTGCCAGGTGTTCGCCCTCCCAGACCTTGGCTGTAGCTCCCAGGTCTTCCCAATCCCCGGGGCCGAACCCCAACCCGGGGCATAGGGCTCCCGGGAACTGCACCTGAACACCACGTGGCCTGAGTGGCGCCGGACTAGGATACGACTTTTCAAACACATATGGCTAGAAAGGAACGACCCAATCCCAGAACAGGGACTGAAACACCACCGGGGTAACTCACAGGCGCTCGCATATTGTTCACCCTTGTGGTAGTGCACTTTCTCGTCATCCTCATCATTTTTACTTTTTTCCTTCTCTCTGCCGTCGTCATCCTCAGCCTCGCCTTCATCTTTGTCCTTATCCTGCTCTACAATTGTTCTTTCCTTCTCCCCTACTTCTCCCTCCTCCTCAATTTCTTCTTCCTCCTCTCCCTCCTCCTTGTCATCGTCGTCATCCTCAACTTCTTCCTCCCCCTCATCATCAACCTCTTTTTCTCCTTCCCCATCCTCCTCCTCGTCTTCCTCCTCTCTCAGCACTTTCTCCTCATCGCCTTCTACTGGCTGTATATGCCCACTCTCCTCAGCCTCGGTCTGGGCTGCCTCCTCTCCTTCCTCTCCCCTTTCCCTAAGCGCGCTTACAACCACTTGGAAAGCCCTAGAGGCCAGGGCCCCTGTGATGGTGGCCACCCATTCCACAAACAACAGGGTGCCCCAGAAGGATCTGGGGTCCTGGACCGCCTCTCCGCCAGCTTCATTCTGGCCACGTGGTCCCTGAGCTCTCCTTCCTGTTGGAGACATGGCGATAGTGACAACACCAGTCAGGACCTCAACCAGCGCTGCGAGAGGAACTGCTGTGACTAAAGCAGCAAAGATGGCGGCGGCTTAAGTAACGGCCGCTGAGAGGAGAGAGTGATCGTTGGCCCCTAGGCATGCCGGGATTTGGTGGGGGCAGCACAGAGTACAACGGACTGTCATGGTGCTGGTGGCGGCACTGGGATAGGAAATAAAGGGCACCAGCCAGAGGAATAGATCACTAAGACGCTGCCTGAAATGGCCACGAATATGGTGGGAAAGATTCAGACTATCGGTTATTGGAGCAGAATTCGAAGTTTGACAAAAAGCAGCTACCCTCATTCATGAGCTCTAAGCTCATTTGCCGATAAGTGCAGATTGACATGCTTTTCATCCAATGAATGATCGAGGTCCTGAGTTTTCAGTCCTTTAAATTCTGCCTTCGCAGGCAAAAATGTACTGTAGTTCTCCAATATGGTGAGGGCCAGTACCAGGGGACCCGTGATTTGTTCCTGACTGTCTTCCTGGAGATGGTTTGTACCAATGGAGACACGGTCACACACACACACACACACACACACACACACACACACAAGGAATTCATCAAATGTGAGCTGCAGTAAAGAGATAAAGAGTATTTGGACGTTTAAAAGTTAATAAAACTGGCCGGCGCCATGACTCAATAGGCTAACCTCCACCTGTAGCGCCGGCACACCGGGTTCTAGTCCTGGTCAGGGCGCCGGATTCTGTCCCGGTTGCCCCTCTTCCAGTGTGTGTGTGTGTGTGTGTGTTGCCCCTCTTCCAGTCCAGCTCTCTGCTGTGGCCAGGGAGTGCAGTGGAGGATGGCCCAAGTGCTTGGGCCCTGCACCCCATGGGAGACCAAGAGAAGCACCTGGCTCCTGGCTTCAGATCAGTGCAGCGCACCAGCCATAATGGCCATTTTGGGAGGTGAACCAACAGAAAAGGAAGACCTTTCTCTCTGTGTCTCTCACTGTCCACTCTGCCTGTCAAAAAAAATTATTAAAACTACTTAGAAAGAATATGAAAAGTTGAAATGATTGTAGTCGGAACAGAGTTGAAGTGTTAAAACCAGAATGTGGAAGGCATTTTCAAAATAATTCGTGTGAGAGACAGAGAGAAGCCCCCATGTTCACTTCCCACATGGTTGCCATGGTTCTGAAGCCAGAAGCTAGGACCCCAGTTCAGGTCTCCCATGTGGGTAGCCAGAATGCAATTACTTGTAACCTCACTTGCTGCCTCCCAGAGTCTACATTAGAAGGAATCTGGAATTGGGAGCAGAGATGGGCATTGAGCCCAGGCACTTCCATTTGGGACATGGCCTCTTAACTGGCAGCTTAACCACTAGGTTCAACGCCCACCCCTGCAAGTCGTTTCACGAATGCTGCTGAATTCATTTCTAGTGTCCAAAGAATGAATAAAGGAACAGGGTAATGCATGACAAGCAGTAAAAGCACAGGCTTCCTAGAATGATTTCTCAGAAAACTGTCCGAGCCTTTTTGTTGTATTCAGCCTCACTCAGCCAAGATCCCAGTTGTACACAATTGTTAACATTACGAAGAAATCAACAGCTATTTTATACTGCTTCCATTTACTGATGGCACTGGGTGCAGAAGCACCAAGGGAATCCCTGATGAATCCTCTGGGTTTCAAATAGGCTCCTCCTTATCTCTATTATGTAGGAACAACCCTCAGCTTTGCCTGGTAGTCAAAGTCAGCTTGCATGAGGATGTTAAAGTGGTAGCTGTAGCTTCAAGGTTAGTAGAACTCAAACTGTGTCACTTACCAGAACTACTCCCTCTTTGGGCATTTAATATGCCAGACACTAATGTTTCAGACTGTGGCGTACAGATTCTAAAACTGTGCTATGGCAAATGATGGTGAGAGGAGCTATTGCAGCCACCCTAAAAAGATAGGATGTCCTTCTCCCTACATTTGGTTTAGATGTTGGGGCTGATGACACCATAAACATACCAAGAAAGTCTTACATAACAAGGCTTCCAGGGGAAAGAAGGGAAAGCTTCCCAAGTTGCTCTGAAAATGGCGTGAGAAAGTGTGGAAAGGAGGGTGGCTTTGGATTTTTTTTTATTTGACAGGCAGAGTTAGACAGTGAGAGAGAGAGGTCTTCCTTCCGTTGGTTCACTCCCTATAATGGCCGCCACACCATTGGTGCTGTGCCAATCAGAAGCCAGGAGTCAGGTGCTTCTTCCTGGTCTCCCACGCGGGTGTAGGAGCCCAAACATTTGGGCCATCCTCCACTGCCTTCCCAGGCCACTGCAGAGAGCTGTAGTGGAAGACGAGCAGCCGGGACTAGAACCTGGTGCCCATATGGGATGCAGGCGCCGCAGACAGAGGATTAGCCAAGTGAGCCGCAGCACTAGCCTCAACTATGGATTTTTAAAAAAAGATGTGTTTATTTATTGAAAGGCAGATGTTGGGGGTGAAAGGTGAGGGAGAGACCTTCCATCCACTAATTCACTACCCAAATGGTCACAACGGCCAAGGTTGTCCCAGGCTGAAGCCAGGAGCTCACATGGGTGGCCATATTCTGATGCCTTCCCAGGCACATTATCAGGGAGCTGAATTGGAAGTGGATCAGCTGGGACTCGAACCAGCACTCATATAGGATGCCAGCATCTCAGGTGGTGTCTTAACCTGCTACACCACAATGCCAGCACCATGGCTTCAGGTTTTTGTTGTGGTTAAGTAGTGGAGCCAGGGTGAGGATTCTGATACACTGCTAGGGGCCTTCATTATTTGAACTTTCCAGTGGTCAAAGGAGAGATTACCCAGGATTTCTTGTCAGTTTCCTTTGCTGTGGGGTAGAGGGGAAGAGTAAGGACTGAGGCTCTAATGTTCCCAGAAGTCAAACATCAATAAATGTAATGAGACTGTTTTTTATAAGAACCAACATGCTTCACCTCCTTGGTTCCCAAATTTATATACTTTCAATTTGGGATACATGGCCTTAAATACAAGTTTTTAGTTTAGTAAATAGAGCAGAAAGTGCCCTAACTGTGCAAAGTGTTGCACTTGAATGGATACATTAGCTGAGCTGCTCCAGCTAGTTGGTGGAATAAAGATGAACACAAGGGAGATATTGTTGAACGTACATACTAATCCTTGTTGAGCCTGAATATAGTCTAAGGCCAGTCTGCCATCTACTGTCACCTAGCCAAGGAAGCTTACATTAGTTTTCTGATCTTCTAGAGTTTGTCCCATGTTATTGGCTATGGTAGCTAATGTGAAATATAGGTTCCTGACCATTGTCTCTAGGACAGGGATACTGACACGCGAGGTATGCACCTAGAAGTCAGTGTATTCAGTTAGGGCAGCCTTCGTCAGCTGTTGTACCAACAAGGGATCACACAAGTGGCTTCTTTTTTAGTAGTTACAGTGAGAAATACATAAGCTAAAAAGTCACCCCGTGGTTAATGGAAATACATTTTTGACCCACTATATAACACATGCAAGCATAAAAGGACTTCTTACAGTTGATTTGGATCCCCTTTATATTGGTAAAACCACAGAGGCAGTATCATGAACTAAATGCAGCCTTGATAGCCATATATAGCAGAGGCCACTAGTGGCACTGATCCATCAGGGAATCATGTGGATTTGTATCATTCACATAGCAACAAAGTGGTACTGGTCAGAATGTTTGTACATGAATTAAGGGGATCAAATTTGTTAGCCACGACCGAGGGCAATTTCTATTTCCATAGCATGTGGATAAGAATGAGAAACCTCAACTCAACTGCTACTACCAATTGACTCAAGTGGACTATGAGGATATTTGCCAAACTCTGGTGTTGGATGCAGGGGACATGGTGCATTGATTGCCCCTCCCGACACACACACACACACACACACACACACACACACACACACACACACTTCTCACAGTCTAACGGATACTGAGGTTATTGCTCTCCCTTAGGCAGTTAAGTTGTTGCTGTCCCTCTGTGGCCACATACTCTGTTTGTCCTAATTCATTAATTAGTACCTGAATCATTAACCGATTCATTCATACACCCAGAGTTCTCCAGATGTGTCAGGGGTTATGGTGGTTGTAGCATAATGGTAAGACTTTCAGTGACCCCTAGTGTCTTCATTGCTGCCTGGGAAGACCACTACAGGGGTAATCTAGGCTTTGCAAATTCCACCAACAGATCATTATCTTTGACTTATGACATGCAATACCCAAAGACTGAAGTTGGTTGATAGTAGAAATAATAGAATGCAGTGACCTTCAGTTTTTTTTCAAGCTCAGGTCAGTGAGGAAATAGAAGAGGAGTGGTTGGAGATTGTCAATGTGGAATTACTAATACACAGGGCTGGGTTCCCTGTTCTCTGATCCCTTCTGTCCCAATATTCCCTGTTTCCTGGCAAAGAACCGCCTCGTAAATGATCATATAGTCCGATTATGATGATAAGGCCACAGTTCTGCCAACATGGCTTGCCCAGAAATCTCTTACAGTCCGGGCTTTGAAAATCCACTCAAAAGTTAACCATGGTGTGGCTGGAGCCTGCTACTCCCACAGGAACCGCAACTTCAAAGCTGCAACCAGAAGAAGCCACAAGATGGCAGCAGAGAATGGAAGTAGACTCTTCGTAAGGCATGGTGAGGGATAAACGTCAGGAAGGGTCAGTTGTGTCACCCAATGACAGTGCAGGTGGAGTTCTTTTGAGCTCATTAGATTGTGGTGGCAAGATTTGTTTACCCAGTCCAATAATGAACCCTGGTAATATTGCTAGCCCCCGGGATGTACAGCCCAATTGGACACAATATATGATTTAGGCTCTCCTGAGAACACTTTCCATGAGCATTCACATGGATTGCATCAGTGTCCCACCTGGCTATAGCAATGGCTTCCAGAGTTTCTGACCTTATAAGGGGATGCCTTTTATATATCAGTATCCATCCTCTCTGAATTCAATTATGTAGTTAAGCTATTAATACAGTAAACTGGTTAGCCATAACCCAGGAGTCAGTGAAAATATAGGATGCCTTTTCCTTAGTATTGTCCAAGGCCAGGATGACAGCATCCAAATCAGTTTGCTGTGCTGACTGACCTTCACTGCAATAAGTCTTCCATCATAGTTATTTGGGCTGACTGCTGGTGCCCATTGACATCATTAGATTTTATTTTTTGCTGAGCCATCAATAATTCAAAGCCAACTGTCTTCTGGAACTTTTTTTCAGATTTATTTATTTATTTGGAAAGCAGAGTTAGAGAGAGAGAGAGAGACAAGAAAAGAAGAGACAGAGACATCTTCCATCCATTGGTTCATTCCTCAAATGGCCTCAACAGCCAGGAGCCAGGCTGGGCTAGGCCAAAGCCAGGAGCCAGGAGTCAGGAGCTTCTTCCAGGTCTTCCACAAGGATGCAGATGCCCAAGCACTTGTACCATCCTCCACTGTTTTCCCAGGCAGATTAGCAGGAAGCTGGATCAAAAGTGGAGCAGCTGGGACTAGAACCGATGCTCATCTGGGATGCCAGCACTGCAGGCCATGGCTTAACCTGCTATACTACAGTGCCGGCCCCCTTGAGAACTTTTTGGAAGTGTGGTCACCAGACAGCTAAATTTCTTCCTTATCAGTGAACAAGAGGAAATGCAATGGCCTCTAAAATTATGTAACTTTTTTTTAAAAACAAGGACAGAATTATAGGAACAGATTTCAATCTCTCATCTCTCTTATATATGGTATTTCTACTCAGTAAAACAACACTGCTATACCTTTCTAGTTTTGTTGTTAACATCTGAGTAGAATAAACGCAAGATGAGGATGTCCAGGTGAATGCTATGTGACAGTAAGGCTCTCATTCTCAATAGCAGGCCAGTAGTTTTTTTCCCAGATAGAATGTGAATGACCCAGTCAGGAAGGCAGTGAGTTCAGAATGCCAAAGGGGCACTTCCAGGTGGAGGTGGTCTCTGATAAAAGCTCAAATTTGCATATCCGTTAGTAGCTGAAAAATATAATTACAAGGGACCCTTGGGGTTTATAGGCGCATTGAGTTGCCTCTGGCCTGCCTGCTGCTACCATATCCAGCTTAGTTGGTTCAAGTTCCTGCTCAGCATGTACTAGGGTACACCAAATTGTCTAGGTGAGGTGCCTATTGTCTCTTATATCCCAACAGATTAGTTCTGAGCTGCTTCTTTTAAAGATTTATTTACTTATTTGATCGGCAGACTTACAGAGAGAGAGGGAGAGACACGGGGTGGGGGAGAGCAAGAGAGAGAGAGAGACTCTTCCATCAAGTGATTCACATTCCCCCACAAATAGCCACAACAGCCAGAGCTACGCCAGTGCCTATAATAACATCTGGATCTCCCACTGGGTGTCAGGGCCCAAGTACTTGAGCTATCTTCTGCTGCTTTCCCAGGTGCATTATAAAGGAGCTGGATGGGAAGTGGAGCAGGTAGGCCTTGTATGGGAACTCTTATGGGACACTGTCGTCACAGGCAGCAGCTTAATCCCTGGAGCCAAAATGCCAGCCGAGTTCTGAGCTTCTTTGTAGGTGTTAGGGAGCCACAGGATGAGTTACTTCCCACTTACTATCTTGGAGATTTATGCTGGATCCTCACTCAGCCTGCATGACTCTCAAGAGTTTGACTTAGGAAGTTGGTCTCTGTACTAGATCAGGATTAGTGAGCCACTTTTTGGCTCTCACTTCAGACAGCAAACAACAATGGCTACATATTCTTTATGGGGACCTATGAGCATGATATCAATTTATTAGAATCAAGTCATCTAAGAAGGGAGATGGATGTATCCCATATGTCTGTATACCCGTTGGCACAGCAGAAAAATCCAGGTTCCCCAGATGTAGTAGAATCCTTGTGTATTTAAGTGCAAAGTCTTGAGCAGCAAGAACTACAGGGATGCAGCTGAATTCAGTTGAGAGTAATCCACCATAGGACTCCACCTCCTATTATCCCTTTCCACTAAACACTCAGGGGTATTTGTCTTAAGATATACGAAGGCACCTCAAAAGAGTTCATGAAAAAACGGAATTGCATTATTTTGGTTGTAAATTTATGTTGAAATCCATGGAAATGAGGAGTCTTCAGGAAGTTTGTGAGGTGTAGACATTTGGCCTAGTTGTTAAGATGCTGGTTAAGAAGCCTGCATCTCACATTGGAGTGTCTGGGTTCAAGTCCCAGATCTGCTCTCAGTTCTAGCTTCCAGCTAATGCATACTCTGGGAAGCAGCAGGTGATGGCTCAAATACTTGAATCCCTGCCACCAACATGGCAGACTTCGATTGAGTTCCCAGCTCCCAGTTTCTACCCATACTGTCCCAAGCCATAGCAAGAATTTGAGGAATGAATTAGTAGTGAAAAATGTTCTCTCTCTCTCTCTCTCTCTCTCTCTCTCTCTCTCTCTCTCTCTTCCCCTCCCTCCCTCACTTTTTAAAAGATTTTATTTATTTATTTATTTATTTGAAAGACAGAGATAGAGATCTTCCATCTGCTGGTTCATTCCCCAAATGGCCAAAATGGCTGGGGCTGGGTCACGTGGAAGCCAGTAGCCTGGAACTCCATCCAGGTCTCCCAAGTGGGTGTCAGGGGTCCAAGCAGTTGGACCATCTTCCACTTATTTCCTAGGCACATTAGCAGGGAGCTAGATCAGAAGTAGAGCAGCCAGGACTTCAACTGGTGCTTACATGGGATGCCTGCATTGCAGGCAGTGGCTTTACACTTGCATCACATCATCCCCTCCCCATTTCAAATAAATAAAAATAAATAAATAAAATTTTAAAGTTCATTACAATGCATATTATGAAAAAGTAATTCAAGGATTTCAAAATTTTTGTACCCAAATGAACATCATTTAATTCCATTTTTCCATGAACTTCGTGAAGTACCCTCATAGAAACTCTCTATGTCCTTACTTACTACCTTTAACTCTCTTCAAAGCTTGCATTGCCTTTTCTTTTCCCATAAATCTGTTCTGTTTCTATGGTATAATATGGGAGGGAACTGGAAGTCTAGCTGGTGATTCTGGTGTAATCTTCCCATCATAACTAGTCTACAAGAAGCTCTGCACAATTGGGCCGATCTCCCTGCAACTTGGACTTTATGAGTAGTCACAGTACATTCATGTCAAACAGCAATAGCAATTAGATATCAAACAATATGAGTTATGGCGATGGTGCACAGCAGGAGTCCAAATTACTGTACTCAGATGGTTACATTGAATCACCTTCCCCATTCTGCTACTTTTCCAAATGTAGCCACTTCAGTGGTGTCCTATGCCAAGACTCAAACCAACACTCAGATGGGATGCCAGTGTTGCAGGTGGCAGATTAACCCACTGTGGCCCCAGTGCTCAGTCTATTCATCTCTTCCTTGAGAATACTATATTTTATAGCCAATTTCGTTTTGACTTATGCCTAGGTCTCTACATAGGAAATTTATTCTTACTCCTATCTTCTGTTTTATTGAAGACTGTAGAAACTTTACCTGGTTGAGGCTTGGTCTGTCCTTTTGTCCTTTATGTTGGGCACTTTTTTGGGGGGGGGGGGGCTAAAATTGTCATAGCCACCTACCTGCATAGGGCCTTTAGATACTATCAACAAATTTAGCCATCCACTTTCACTTTAGCAAAACAGGTCTTAAACATTTATCATTCTCAAGGTGAGAAGCTCATTATCAAGGTTGTCATTATGTCCATGATATAGTACGGAGCAGCTATAGCCACTGTATTTTGAATAGCTTCCTCCTTGGTATTTTCCCCAGGTTGATCATCATGTTGTCACTGAAATAGCAGTTCAAAGCCAAGAGGCATGTTATGGAACGGCATTCTGTCCTGAGTAAATAGTCCGCATGAATCATGGGGTCGTATGTGGGAGAGCCCACTTACTACCACTCACTCAGTAAGAGCACATCAGTTCTTGTTCAAGTTCCAGGCAGGCAAACTGATTCTAACAGCTTCTTGGTCTCTTGACGGAAATGGTATCAAATTTCCCTTCTCTGCCTCTTGGTGTATCTTACTACTCTGTGTGGTACCCTGTTGCAATTCTAAGGACAAGTTGTGGCTGTGCTTTTCAGATAGGAAGAATTATGTCTTTTCCTTGACAGAAATCAGAGGGTGCTTTCTTGTCTCCTACTCTGTAGGCAGCGTTTGGGTGACTTACTGCAATCTAACGACTTGTCTATCCATGAACTCACCTCATGTCACAAAGCAAACCACTTACCTTTCACCATCTACTATTTGGGCAAACACATTCCCTCCTAGCTTGTACAGATTTTCCTCATAGCTCTGAAGTGGCCTTTAAGTCCCTGCCTTTTCTCTTCCAATAAGTCAGCCTTTATATTGGCACCTTGCTTACAGAAACCCATCTTCATATAAGATGACATGAAGTAACTAGCCTCTAAAGAAAATGCCTATGTAACCAAACATCAGTTTGCCACACTCCACAGATACCACAAGAGCACAACATTCAGAATCAAGGGGCCAGTGCTGTGGTGTGGCAGGTAAAGCTGCCACTTGAGGGAGCAGCATCCCATATGGGCGCCAGTTCGAGTCCCAGCTGCTCTACTTCCAATCCACCTCCCTGCTAATGTGCATGGGAAAGCAGTGGAAGATGGGCCAAGTGTTTGGGTCCCTGCACCCACGTGGGAGACCCAGAAGAAGCTTCTGGCTCCTGGCTTCAGATAGGTCCAGCTCTGGCCGTTGCTGTCATTTAAAGAATGAACCAGCAGATGGACGATTCTCTCTCTCTCTCTCTCTCTCTCTCTCTGCCTTTCAAATAAATAAATCTTTTTTTAAAAGTAGAAGCATTCAAAAAAAGATTCAGTGTATCAAAACAAAAAGGTTTATTACTGCAGAGCAAAGAGTCAGACTGTCAACCTGATAACACCAATTCACCTGTCCCCTGTGTGACACTGCAGGGACAGATGATGGTTATGAACACTGGATGCACCACAGCCAAGCCACAAGGGCCACAGATTTCATGCCTTTCTATAGTGAGCAGTTAACCAGCCAGTCTGTCTCCCCCAGGGAGTGAGTAGTCATACTTGTCTTACAGCAGTCTTGCTCTGGTGTCATGTCAATAATGCTCCTTTATTTTACCTAATTCCCATTTACTCCCACATACTTTCCCAGAATTCATGTCCATATTCTTAACCAGGTTTCCTCTTCATTTCCTCCCAAAGCGGGGATTTCCCATCCATGCTCTACCTGTAATGAGAACTGGCCTTGCTAACTTTTAAAAAATCTATTTATTTGAGAAGTAGAGTTACAGACAGAGACAGGAATAGACAGAGAGAGAAGTCTTCCATCCACTGGTTCACTCCACAAATGGCTGCAATGGCCAGAGCTGGGCCAGTCTGAAACCAGGAGCCAGGAGCTTCTTCCAGATCTGCCACACTGGTGCAGGGGCACAAACACTTGGGCCATCTTCTACTGCTTTCCCAGGTGCATTAGCAAAGAGCTGGATAAGAAGAGCAGCAGCCAGGACACAAATCAGTGCCCATATGAGATGCCAGCACTGCAGGCAGAGGTTTAACCTACTACACTGCAGCGCTAGACTCTCTAAGAATGCACACTAATCTGACTTCTATCATGACAGATTAGTTTTGTCTGTTTTTGAGCTTTATATAAAAGCAGCCATATGAGTTTCAGGTACTTTAAACAGTTTGTGGAAAAATAGAATTAAAACATGTTTATTTTGGTGCAAAAAAGGAGAAATCCATGCATTTCTTTTACAATGCATGCTTTTCATGAAGTTTTTGAAGACCCCTCATATCACTGATTGCAACTTTTTTCAAAGAAAATGAAATTTCCATTCCATTTTTCATGAATTTCTTGAATTACTTGTCTTCTCTTTTGTGATTAACTTTCCTTTTCTCAATATTCTTTTGTAAGATCCATTATTTATTGTAAATAGTAACGAACTGTTCGTTTTCATTCTTCTATGCTGTTTCACTATGTGACTTTATGAAAAGTTATTTAGTCACTCTACTTTTCCTGTACATTGGAGGAGTTTGAAATTTTTAACTATTATGTATAGTGATATCATGAGCAATCATATACATGGGCTCTGGGGTACCTCCGCATGTACTTGCTGTTTTTGAAACATGAAAAAAAAAAAACCTTTAATATTGAAATACAGAAAACATAGTTTGCTATATAGTGTCCTCTTAGCACTTTTTAAACAAATTCCTCAAATCTCCTTGTTATTTTATGGATTTTTCCAAAATTTCCTCCCTATTTTTTAAATTACACATAAAAATTGTGCATATCATGGGGCATCATAGTAGATGTCTACATTGTGTAATATTCAAATCACATTTTTTAAAGATTTAATTATTTGAAAGAGGCACAGAGAGAGAGGGAGAGAAAGGGAGAGACAGAGAGAGAGGTCTTCCATCCACTCATTCACGCCCCAGATGGCTGCAATGGCAGACTGCTACAGGCCAAAGCCAGGAGCCAGGAGCTTCTTCTGGGTCTCCTACATGGGTTCAGGGGCCCAAGCACTTGGACCATCTTCCATGGCTTTCCCCAAGCAATTATGAGAGAGCTGGATCAGACGTGCAGCATCTGGAACATCAGTCAGTGCCCATATGGGATGCCAGCATCATAGGCGGCAGCTTTACCAGCTATGCCACAACTCTGGCCTTTCAAATCACAGTTATCTTTTTCAACAGCATAATTTCTTTAAAGTGAAAGCATCCAAAATCTTTTCTTCTAGCTTTTAAAAAGTAAAATAATTTATTATTATCTATAGGTTGTGCGCAAGTTCATATATATGAAATATTGTCACCTAAATTTACAGGGTATACCTGTTTTTACTTCCATTCGAAATTCCAGTTGCTCCATGCACTCCAAAAGAGAATATTTCTATCATTTTTCATTTTACCTCTTTCAAGTGTGAGAGTGAAAGCATTACAGTTTGGCTTTAATTTTCATTTCTCTAATCCAGATAAATAATGAGGTTGAGAACCCTTTCATTTACTCCTTAGTCTTTCTTTTTTTTTCTGAAAATTCCTTTTTTCCCACATCCTCACCAGCATCTGTTGTTGGTAGATTTCTGTATGTGAGCCATTCTAACTGGGGTGAGGTGAAACCTCATTGTGGTTTTGATTTGCATTTCCCTGATTGCTAGTGATCCTGAACATTGTTTCATGTGTCTGGTGGCCATCTGGGAAATGAACCAGCGGATGGAAGACCTCTATCTCTACCTCTCTCTGTAACTCTTTCAAATAAATAAATAATTTAAAAAAAAAACTTATACAGGAATGAAAATAGCATCATTTTTTAATAATAGCTCAAAACTGGAAACTTGCTAAATGTCTACTAACTGATGAATGAATAAATAAAATGTGGTAAATCTATATGATGAAATATTACTCAGCAATGAAAATAATGAAGTACTGAATATTTGTTTCACTATGGATGAAACTTGAAAACAATATGCTAACAGAAAAAGGCTAGTTACACAGTGTTAAATTTATATAATTCAATTTATATGAAATGTCCAGAATAGGCAAATCCACAGATATAAAAGTAGAGTACTGATTACTAAGAGGTAGGAATAGGAGTGGGAAGGACCTTTAAAAGAGTGTAGGGGGGCCAACGCTGTGGCAAAGCGGGTAAAGCCACTGCCTGCGGTGTTGGCATCCCATATGGGCACCGGTTTAAGTTCCGGTTGCTCCAATTCCTATCCAACTCTCTGCTATGGCCTGGGAAAACAGCAGAAGAGGCCAAAGTCCTTGTGCCCCTGCACCCATGTGGGAGACCTGGAAAAAGCTCCTGGCTCCTGGCTTCGGATCAGCACAGCTCTGGCCATTGCAGCCAATTGGGGAGCAAACCAGCAGATGGAAGACCTCTCTCTCTCTCTCTCTCTCTCTCTCTCTCTCTCTCTGCCTCTCCTCTCTCTGTGTAACTCTTTCAAATAAATAAATAAATATTTTTAAAAAGAGTGTAAGGATTTTTTGGTTTAATAAAAGTAGTTCTAAAAATAGATAGTGATGATATTTCCATGACTCCATGAATATACTAAAAACCACAGTGTTTTATACTGTTAAAAGGCTAATCTTAAGATTTTCAAATTATGGTCTTAAAAAAGTTGTTGAGAGAGAAAGAGAGAACATGATAAAGGACTGAGAATGTAATTCCAGTTCTAGAAGGAAAGACAAAGCATGGATTATGAAATATTAAAACATAAAATAACAAAAATATTCTAAGCTTAATGGAAGACATAAAGCCATAGATTCAGGATGTTTTACAAACTCCAAGAAGAATACATACAAGGGAAATCACATGTATATTACCAAGAAATCACTGCAAAGGAGAAAATTAAATTAGATATCTAAAGATATTAAAATAGAGTTTATAATGGAGAATGAGTTAAAATAAGTATAGTGCAGAAATATCTACCACTGCAAGGCTTGGGAAAGCTATGGAGATCTTTGGTAAGACCTGCACTCAGACTTTTGATGGGAGCTGCCTAACTGGGGAGGGCACTTAAAGCAACTCAGCAAAGTAGCCTCTACAGATTTGGGTCTTCTACATTGAAGCAGGGTAGTTGCACTCTTCCCACTGAGAACTCAGCTTCTCAGAGGAGGATCTCTTTAGAGCTGTGATCCAGCATAATAATAATAGTTATTCAAATTTGTAGAAAAACTATAAAATCAACCCTTTTTAAAAAAAAGATTTATTTATCATTTGAAAGTCAGTTATACACAGAGAGAAGGAGAGGCAGAGAGAGAGAGAGAGAGAGAGAGAGGTCTTCGATCCGCCGGCTCATTCCCCATTTGGTCACAAAGGTTGGAGCTATGCCTATCCAAAGCCAGGAGCCAGGAGCTTCTTCTGGGTCTCCCACGTGGGTGCAGGGGCCCAAGAACTTGGTCCATCTTCCTCTGTTTTCCAGGCCATAGCAGAGAGCTGGATTGGAAGTGGAGCAGCCGGGACCCGAACCAGTACCCCATATGGGATGCAGGCACTGCAGGTGGTGGCTGCTACGCTACAGCGCTGACCCTGAAATCGACTCTTGTAGCCCTTTTGAAGTCCACATGTCCATTCTCCAGTGGAGGTCGTGTGTGTGTCACAGAGAGGAATAGGAGACAAAAGAAGATGAAGTTTTCCTCTCCCTTCTTCAGACTTCCAGTCTCTGTTGCCTTCAATGAGTTCAGCCTAACGGAAGTCAGTGTTAAATGAAAAATGGGATTGGTTCTCTTCCTCTCTCTCTCTCTCTCTCTCTCTCTCTCTCTCTCTTTCTCTTTCTCTCTCTCTCTCTCTCACCTCCCTTCAACTAAAAAGAAAGTAATAGAATAAAAATGTTTTTAATGTAGATTAAGCATCTGACACAGTGGTTTGACTGCCTCTTGGGATAACCACATCCCATATAAAAGTGCTTGGGTTTGAGTCTCGGCTCCACTTTTTTTTTTTTAAGTTATTTAAGGTGAACAAATTTCATGTATTTTATATATACAGATTTAGGAACATGGCGATGCTTCCCACCCTATCTCCCCTCCCTCCCACGCTCCCATCCTTCCTCCTCCTTCCTCTCTTATTCCTTCTTTTTTTTTTTTTTTTTGACAAGCAGAGTGGACAGTGAGAGAGAGAGAGAGATAGAGAGAGAGGTCTTCCTTTTGCCGTTGGTTCACCCTCCAATGGCCACCGTGCTGATCCGATGGCAGGAGCCAGGTGCTTTTCCTGGTCTCCCCATGGGGTGCAGGGCCCAAGCACCTGGGCCATCCTCCACTGCACTCCCTGGCCACAGCAGAGAGCTGGCCTGGAAGAGTGGCAACCGGGACAGAATCCGGTGCCCCGACCGGGACTAGAACCTGGTGTGCCGGCGCCGCAAGGCGGAGGATTAGCCTATTGAGCCGCAGCGCTGGCCTCTTATTCCTTCTCCTAATTTTTTTTAAAGATTTATGTGTTTGAAAGGCAGAGTTTTATACACAGAGAGAGAGAGAGAGAGAGAGAGAGACAGAGAGACAGGGAGAGAGATAGAGAGAGAGAGAGAGAGAGATCTTCCATCTGCTGATTCACTCCCAAAAGGGTCACAATTGCTAGAGCAGGGCCTATCCGAAGCCAGGAGCCAGGACCTTCTTCCAGGGCTCCCACTTCCATGCAGGGGGCCCAAATAAAGGCACATTAGCAGGGAGCTGGATAAGAAGTGGAGCAGTTAGGACTCAAACTGGCTCCCATGTGGGCTGCCAGCACTGCAGATGGAGGCTTCATCTGCTACACCACAGTGTCAGCCCCTCTCTCTTAATTTTTACATCAATCTTCTTTCAGTCTATTTTATACTCATAAGACTAATCCTACACTAAGTAAAAAGCTCAACAAATAGTAACAAGAAAAAAACACTGGTCCTCAACTGTAGAGACAAGGGCTGTAAACAATCATAGAATCTCAAAATGTCCATTTTATTCCTATTACATTTTTGGTACGCTACTAGCTGCCACTGATCAGGGAAGACATAGTATTTATCTTGTTGGAACCAGCCTGTTTCACTAAGTATAATGGTTTCCAGTTGCATCCATTTTGTTGCAAAAGACAGAATTTCATTCTTTTTTATGGCTGAGTAGTATTCCATAGTGTACAAAAACCATAATTTCTTTATATAGCCATCAGTTGATGGACATCTGGGTTGAGTCCATATATTAGCTATTATGAATTCAGCTGCAATAAACATGGGGGTATAGATAACTCTTTCATCTGCTGATTCCATTTCCCTTAGATAAATTGCCAGGAGTAGGATTGCTCGGTCATACTGTATATCTATTTTCAGCTTTCTGAGGTATCTCCATACTATATTCCAAAATGTTTGTAGTAGTTTACATTCCCACCAACAGTGGATTGAGGTACCTTTTCCCCACATCCTCACCAGCATTTGTTGTTTGTTGATTTCTGTATGAGATCCATTCTACCTGGGGTGAGGTGAAACCTCACTGTGGTTTTGATTTCCAGCTCCAATTCTAATTCCAGCTTTCTGCTAATGCACATCCTGGAAGGTAGCAGTGATAGTTCAAGTGGCTGGTTTCTTGCCACTCATTTGGGAAACCAATATTGGATTCCTGGCTCCTGGGTTGAGGCTATCCAAGCCCCTAGTTATTGCCAGCATTTGAGAATGAACCAGCAGGTAGAAGAACTCTGTTTGTTTCTGTATCTCTCTCTCTTCCCCTGCCCCATATCTCTTCCTTTCAAGCAAATAAAAATAAGTAAAATTTTAAAATCTATAAAAATATTTGGTTGGTAGAACTCCTGTTCCAGCATATCAAAGCAGAATAAGGAATGTGGAAATGAGAGTTTTAGATGTCCCTTATTAAATATATGATTTTTCCTAAATATATATTGCTTCAAAGAAAACCTTAATAATTGCATCATGTACCATACTATGCCTTTCTATCTTTCTCTGTTAGGTGTTACCCATAGAAGCAAAACCAGTATGAAACATAGATATATTATAGATAGATAGGTAGGTAGATAGATAGATGGATGTAGATAGATATGCACAAACAGCATTTATTACAAGGAAATTGAATCTGTGGTTATGAGAACTGACTAGGAAAATCCAAAATCCATAGGACCAGCAGGCAAGCAGGAAAGATCATATGTAGAAAGGAACCTCATGGGCATGGGCTGATGCAGTTGTCAACAGTCTGGCAGGAAGGTAATCTGCAGTGAAGGGTGAATAATTATTTGCTCATCTACTCTTTAGGGCCTGACTCAGGAAATAGCTCATTTTCTTTTCAGAGCTTCCAATGATTAAGTCAGGTATATCAGGATAATCTGCCTTACTTAAAGTCAATTTATTAAAGACTTTCATTATGTCTTCAAAATCCCTTCAGTCCCCTGCAGGGATTTTTTTTTTGTGCTGCATTGAATAATTGGGTAAAGGTATGTATATGCTACATGATAGCCATTGCTCTCTCTGTCCTCATAGTTTAACCCTGACAGTTTGAAGCATTAGAAAACCATCACACTTTTGAAATGTGGTTCATGAAAAGGAAACAACTGTAACATAGATAATATTAAATACCAACAAATGGAACCACAGATCAGATAAATAATCAAGAACTTATTTCATGCTAAAGGAATTATTTTCAGACTTAGATGGTCATGTGACTAAATCAAATATGTTCTTTAGAGTAGTGATGTCTAAAACGAAGTGTGGGCTAATCCAGGAAATCCACAATATGATTGGGGATCCATAAACAAAATATTACAATTTTAATTTATATTCTTACATATCTCATTCCTTATTAACTTCAAATGTTGCATTTCATAATATACAATTTCATTTCCTTACAATGTGTATGTAAATATATGCACACACATGCATAAAATATTTATTACAAGGAATTATAGGGGCTATCCATCTATGTTACATATTATATAGATTCATCTCTTGAAGTTGCTTGCAAATACATTTTCTTTCACAGTGGTGGGTGGCTAGAAATGTTGTCAAACTTCTTTTTTAAAGAACTTATTCACCGTAAGGCACTCCCACTATGGTAGTTATTTTAGGACACAGAAACTAGGAAGGGGAAGTAAAGGCTGGTGATTCAGCCACTAGGATCCTCTCAGCAGGGATTATAATCACAACAGGTGAAATTAAGCCCACTTATGCCTAAACAAATTCTCCTTCCCTCCACACCACTAGTAATGACAGACACCAAATAAGCTTCATGTTGATACTAGTGTCCCACACAGCTGATTCTGTCTCCTCACAAAAGGAGTCATCCTAGAACAAGTAGTCTTGGTTGTCATGGAAACAAGATGCATTGGCTGATGTCTGCGTACAGTAGCAACCAGAAGTGAAAATTAATTCACAGAATCAGAGTCATAACTGCTAACTCAGCTACTTACATCCCAACCCAATGGTAGGGGGCAGAAAAAGAAGACACTACAGGGAAGAGTTTTGTTAAACTAAAAGTGGACTAGGGATTTAGGATATGGTGGTTAAAGCATTTTTCTAGCCATCCAACATAGAGATTATTTGATTTCCTATCCCACGTAAACCTTAGATGCTGGTGCTAGAAGAGATCTTATAGGCAATGCAACTCCAAGTCCATATTTACCCTTTGGGCATCCTTTTATTAACTCCAGAATCAAGTATATACACACATGTAACACACCACTTGTTTTGTCTTTCCCCTTCTGTGTGTGCCCCAGCTCTGCATCACATACTGAGAAGATACAACCATAAACACAAAAATGGAGTCACTTGATTTCTGATGCTGGCATGCAGTGGTTCACATTAACTCTTACCTCAGCTAAATCTCTCTACATGTAAGACAAAGCAATGAATCTTATCATCAGGAAATGAAGGTTGCTAGCTGGTTCACAAAATTAACATCTCCTTTCTGATGCACTTCTCTTTATGTACTTCTTCAGAGTAAAACCATAAATTTTTTCCCAATTACTCACAGGCCTCACAAAGCTATGCATGAATGGTTGCAAAAGTAATTGTAATCACGAGGTGTCAGTGCAACTGTTAAAACTAAAATTAAATAAGAAAATAGAAGCTGATGAATATATGTGGGGCTATATAGGAGCCCGGTAGAGATGCTGTAGTCACAAGACTCCAGGTCCTTCACAGCAGGCTATAAGGGCCCGTGCTCCTGGGAATCCCAATAACTCACGGTCAAATTGGAATAACATTAGGAGAGGAAAACCTAGTGAGAATGAGTCCCCTAGGTTTAGGGAAAGGCAAAGCAGATGCTGAGGCACAGTGTCTAGCACAAAACAATGCAGGTCAGTATTTGAACAAATTCTCATGAAGACATCAGGAGAAGAAAATGCATACTCAGAATAGAAACAAACTGGAATAATGTGCTCTATATCCTGTGAGAGTACTTTTAAAATTCATGGAAAATTGAATTGAAAAAAGTTTATTTTGGTGCAAAAATGATTGAAATTCATATTTTTTTCATAATGCATTTCCCACGAACTTTTTGAAGACCCCCACTAGTCTCCATGAAGATATAAATTTCAACCTGCCATATTTGAGGATTTGTGTTCCTTAGGCAATATAAAAACCTGCACAGTACTGGTTGATAAATGAGGCAGAGTTAGATCTTCTAGAAATAGATTATGCTTTGATTAGAAACTAAAATCTCAGGCCAATGATGAGCTGACAGATACATTATCATAGTACAGCAGCTTCACCTCTGCTGTGTGACATGAGGTAGTCTTCTAAAACTCCCAGAATCATAGCCCCCTTATCTGCAGTATGGTGGTCTTTTTAACCACTTTTTTTGAGATACGATTTACATAATATTCGCCTAACTACTTTTGTTTTTGACAAGCATAGTTCGACAGTGAGAGAGAGACAGAGAGACAAAGGTCTTCCTTTCATCGGTTCACCCCCAAAACGGCCGACACGGCCAGCGTGCTTCGCCTATCCGAAGCCAGGAGCCAGGTGCTTCTCCTGGTCTCCCAAGCGGGTGCAGGGCTCAAGCACTTGGGCCATCCTCCGCTGCCTTCCCAGGCCACAGCAGAGAGCTGGACTGGAAGAGGAGCAACTGGGACAGAACCAGCGCCCCAACCAGGACTAGAACCTGGGGTGCCAGCACCGCAGGTGGAGGATTAGCCTAGTGAGCCACAGCGCCAGCCTACCTCACTCATTTGAAGCATAGAATGCTCTGGGTTTTAGTATATTCACAGATAATGTACAACAATTAGGAAAGTCAATTTTACAACATCTTCAGCAACTCCAGATGAAACCTCATATCCTTTAGCTACCATGTCCATATTCTCTGGTCCCCCTCCCCCACCCTAACTGTTCATTTTATGGACCATTAATGTCCTAGTGTATAAATATACCACCTTTTGTTTATCCATTCATCTATTGACAAATATTTGAATTGTTATCTTCTTTTTTTTAAGAATTGGTATCAATTAGTTTTTGAATATTTGGTGGAATTCAGTGGTAAAGTTATCTTGAATATTTCTTTGTAAATAGTTTTTATTTGTTTGTTTTATACTGATTCAAGCTCATCATTTGTTTTAGAAATATTCTTCTTAAGTTTTTGTGTAGGTAATTTTGATTGTGCTCCTAGGTTTACTCATGTCTTAGTATACAATATTTGTAATATTCCTTTATAATCTTTCTTATTTTGTAAAGTTATAGGATCTCTTTTGTTTTTTATTCTAGTAAAGTGAGTCTTAATTGTCTTTTTTTAAAGATTTATTTATTTATTTGAAAATCAGAGTTACAGAGAGAGAAAGAGAGAGGTCTTCCATCCAATGGTTCAATCCTCAATTGGCCACAAGGGCTGGAACTGTACCAGTCCGAAGCCAGGAGCCAGGAGCTTCTTCTGGGTCTCCCATGTGCATGCAGGGGTCCAAGGACTTGAGCCATCTTCTACTGCTTTCCCAGGCCATAGCAGAGAGCTGGATTGGAAGAGGAGCATCTGGGACTAGAACTGGTGTCATATGGGATGCCTGCACTTCAGGCCAGAGCGTTAACCCACTGTGCTATAGCGCCGGCCCCTTCATTGTCATTTGTTGATCAAATTAGCTAAAGAATTTTCAATTTCGTTGATTTTTTTCAAAGAATTGTTTTTGTTTAGTCCATTTTATTAGTTTCCACTATAGTCTTTATTATTTCCTTACTTTTGCTTGCTTTACACTTGTTCTTATTTTTTTTCAGAGTCTTAACAGTTAGGACAGTTAGGTTACTAATTTTAAATCTTCATTTTTTAAAAGATTCATTTATTTATTTGAAATGCAGAGTTAGAGAGAGAGAGAGAGAGAATCTTCTATCTGCTGGTTCACTCCTCAGATGGCCACATAGGCTGGGGCTGGGCCAGGCCAAAGCCAGGAGCCAGGAGATTCTTTAGATCTCCCATGTGGGTGGCAGGAGCCATCCTCCACTGCTTTTCCCAGGCCATTAGCAGGGAGATGGATTAGAAGTAGAACAGCCAGGACACAAACCATTGCTCATATGGGATGCTGGCATCGCAGATGGTGGCTTTATCCACTAAGCCACAATGCCAGCCCTGAAGTCCTCATTTTAAACACAAATATTTACAGCTATAAATTTCTAAGTTCTGCTTTCATTGCATACCATGTTTAGCTTATTGTGACTTGATGTTCATTTACCTCCAAGTATTTTCTGATTCCCTCTTTGATCCACAGGTTATTTAGGAGTGTGTTTTAAATTTCTACATATTTGACCGGCGCTGTGGCTCAACAGGCTAATCCTCCGCCTTGCGGTGCCGGCACACCAGGTTCTAGTCCCGGTCGGGGCACCGGATTCTGTCCCGGTTGCCCCTCTTCCAGGCCAACCCTCTGCTGTGGCCCAGGAGTGCAGTGGAGGATGGCCCAAGTGCTTGGGCCCTGCACCCCATGGGAGACCAGGAAAAAGCACCTAGTACCTGGCTCCTGCCATCGGATGAGCACGGTGAGCCGGCCGCAGCACGCCGTCCGCGGCAGCCATTGGAGGGTGAACCAATGGCAAAGGAAGACCTTTCTCTCTGTCTCTCTCTCTCACTGTCCGCTCTGCCTGTCAAAAAAAAAAAATTTCTACATATTTGTGACTTCACCAAATTGTTGCCTGCTATTGATTTCTAATTTCACTCCACTGTGTTCAGTAAATATGTTTTTATTATTATTTCTAGCATTTTGAATGTATTTGGGTTTTGTTTCATGACTTACCATGTCAATCGTGAAGATAAGCCATGTTTACTTGAGAACAATATATACTCTGTTACTGTTGAGTAGAGTGTTCTTTAGTGCCTGTTAGATGTTGTTGGCTTATACATTTTTCATTCCTTCCATTTCTTTGTTGATCTATTTGCTATATTATTTGAAATAAGATATTGATGTGTTCAGCTATTATTGATGTCATTTTTGTCATTTAAAAAAAGATTTATTTATTTATTTGAAAGAGTTACAGAGAGACAGGGAAAGACAGACAGAGAGAGAGATCTGCTGTGTGATGGATCACTCTCCAAATAGCTGCAACAGCCAAAGCTAAGCCAGGCTGAAGTCAGGAGCCTGGGGCTTCATTTGGGTTTCCCATGTGGGTGCAGAGGCCCAAATATTTGATCTTCTGCTGCTTTTCCCAGGTCATTAGCAAGGGGCTCAATCAGAAGCAGAGCAGCCAGAACACTAATCGGCACCCATATGGGATGCTAGCACTACGGGCGTGGGTTTTATCTGCTATGTCATTCCCATTTATAATGCCATTCCCATTTCTGCAAGTTTTTGCTTCACATATTTTGGTACTATATTATTGAATTAATATATGTTTATAATTGCTATATATTCCCAATGGATTGAACTTTTTATCATTGTAAAATGTCCACCTATCTTTATTAATATTTTGTCTAATATAGTCACTTCAGTTTTCTGGTGATGCTGCTTGCATATCTTTTTCCATTCATTTATTCAGTGCATTTATGTTTTTGAATCTAAAGTGTGTCTCCTGTAAACAACACAGTCAGACGGGTCTTTCTTTTTTTATTCAGTGTGACAATCTCTGCCTTTTGTTTGAATTATTTGGTCTATCGTAATTTAATTTATTGTTATTTTTAAAAGATGTATTTTATTTATTTGAAAGCCAGAGTTAGAAAGAGGGGTCTTCTATCCACTGGTTCACTCCCCAAATGGCCACAATGACCAGGGTCAGGCCTGGGTTAATCCAATAGCTTCATCTGGGTCTCCTACGTGGTTGCAGCGGCTCAAGGACTTGGGCCATCCTCCTCTGTCCTCACACGCATATTAGCCAGGAGCTGGATGGGAGGTGAAGCAGCCAAGACACAAACCATCCCCCATATGGGATGGCGGCATCACAGGTGGAGGCTTTACCCACTATGCCACAGTGCCGGCCCCCTAATTTAATTTATTATTGATATAGTGAATTTTCTTTCATCTATCATCTTATTATTTGTTTGCCTTATATTTATGTTTTGCCCCTCTAGTCCTTCTTTAGCACTGTTTTTTACATTGAGTGAATATTTTTTTAATTTCATTGAGTATTTTTTAAAGTTTTATTTTATTTATTTGAAAGGCAGAGTGACAGACAGGGAGAAACAGGGAAAGAAAGCTCCTATCTGTTGATTCACTCTGCAAATGGCTATGATGCTCATGGTTGGGCCAGGCCAAAGCCAGGAATTCCATTTGAGTGGCAGGCTCCAAGCACATCTTGTGCTGCCTTCCTAGGTGCATTAGCAGGGAACAGGGTCAGAAGCAGAGCAGCTAGGACTTGAACTGATGCTCTGATAATGGGATTCTGGTGTTGCACGTGGCGGTTTAACACACTGCGCCACAATGCTGACCCTATTAATGAATATTTCACTATATGTTTATGGCTGCTCCAAGGTTTGCCACATATATCTTAACTTATCAGAATCAACTTCAGATTTATACTAACTTAATTTCAGTAAGAAATAGAACAAATACTCCTGTGTAGCTCCATTCTCCCCTTGTGCTACCACTGCTATACAAATCACATTTATTAATGCTATGAACTCAACCACACACAGTTATAATTTTAACTTGCTATTTTTCATCTTTTCTTTTGTCCATGACCACTTTTCTACCATCTACTTACTTTGTGCTCCTGACAAATATATTACACATATATTACATGTTTATGCTAAAGGTTCAACAATGCATTCCCTATATATTATTTTTTAAGAATTTATTTATTTGAAAGGCACAGTTACACTCAGAGAGGCAGAAGTAGAGAGAGAGAGAGAGAGACAGAAGCAGAGACAGAGAGAAAGAGAGAGAGGTCTTCCATCCACTGGTTCACTCCCCAATTGGCCACAATGGCCAGAGCTCTGCTGATCTGAAGCCAGGAGACTGGAGCCTCCTCTGGGTCTCCCAGGTGGGTGCATGAATCTAAGGACTCGGGCCATCCTCCACTGCCTTCCCAGGCCAGAGCAGAGAGCTGGATCGGAAGTGGAGCAGCCGGGACTTGAACTGGCGCCCATATGGGATGCCAGCACTGCAGGCGGTGGTTTTACCTGCTATGCCACAGCACTGGTCCCTTTTTTTTAGTATTTATTATAGATCTATTAGCAGCGAATTCTCTGTTTTCTGGAAAGGTCTTTATTTCACTTTCATTTTGATCAAGAGGTTTACTCCATATAGGATTCTTGACTGAGAGATTTTTACTTTTTTTTTTTTTTTTGGCCTTCCAATACATTTCAGAAATTCTTGGCCATTATTCCACAGAATATTTTTCTTTGTTATCTCTATACTCTCCTTTACTCATTTGCTGTTTTCTGTTAGGGCAATTTCCAAAGGCTCGAAGTGGTTGACTAGGGACTGAGGAACACAATTGGGCACATACTCAAGATCACATAGCTAAGGATGAGGGAACCAATACAGGAATCCAGGTCTACCTGTCTTCATGCAGGCATCTGTAATATCTGCCATTCATCCTCCTGGACTTGGAATTCGAGCTCTGTGTTGCAACCTAAGCTTAAATTTTCTTTTTCTGTCTCTTCTGATTTCTCTATTAAAAGCAGGAAATATAGATAAGTGTCAAAGCAGAGAATCCTTTATAGATGTGAGGCAGGAACACAGAATCCAAGCATGGTGAACATATTTTAGGTTTCATAGACACAAAGAAGTTTCCTACCACTCTTAGCTATAGACTAGGCTGTATGGAGCTTAACTAAATGGATCACATGGTACTAAACTTCACTGTTTTCCCACAGCTAAGATTATTAACATATGGCATGTTGTCGTTTTTTTCATAATGCATAACAGCTTTCCGTGTGTACTTATAATTATTCAACATCCTTTATAACGGCTCCATTAGTATTACATTGAATACACATGTTAATATGGAAATGATACTACCACATGCTATTTCATAGTCTGTTGATACAATTTAATTTTTTTGTCTCTTTTTTTCTGAGAAACTGGGACAATTCATATTTATGACATCTTCTGACTGGACCTAGTCTGTGGTCTGAAAGCCAAGAAGCACGAGAAACACACTTTGAGCATCCAGGCACTCAGAGACGCATCAGGAACATGACAGCACTTTCCAACCCATGGGAAATTCCACCTTCACCTAAAAATAAGACTGTGTGTGTGCATGCATGTGCGTGAGTGTATGCATGCACTCTGTGGAAAGAAAGGGAAGGAGCTACAAAGTGAGATACACTGTTTCACTTGAATTTCTTGTGAAGTATAAGAATTCTCACGTGTAAGAATTCTTATGGTAACAATATAAAAACATGTTGAAAATGATCAAAAGGAATCATTCATCATTGTCATTGCTATCAATCAGAGATATTTTGGATTAACATTTACATATATAGTCGTACTTTCAAATATTTAATAATACAAGGAAAAGCTCATGAAAACTGAATGAAATGGGACAAAAATTGAAATCCATGAATAGCTTTTTCATAATACACACTCTCTATGAACATACTGCAGTATCTTTATACCTATAAACCCTTTTGAAAATATTTTTTTCTTTTAAACTCAGAGGCCAATTTGAATATTCTTCCATATTCCTATATAGTTGTATCTTTTGTGTGTGAATCACTTTCAGTAAGTCTTGTCTATATATTTTAATTTTACCTTTACTATTATAAAATAATATAGAATTAACATAATTCACCCAAGAAGAAAAGTACAAAATCAGTAAAATAGGAAAGCCAAAACTTGGTCACTGCCCTTCTCAGTGCCTTTGCAAGATATATTCAATCAAAACGTTTGCTTGTCCCTCTCTGTTATTTTTCATTTCATACTTTCTCTCTACAAGAATATTAATCTCAAGGCCCACATTGTAGCATAACTGGCTAAGCTATCTCTTGGGATGCTGGCATCCCTTTTGGATGCTGGTTTGCATCCTGGCTGCTCCTCTTCCGATCCAGCTCCCTGCTAATGCACCTGGGAAAGCAGCAGAAGATGGCTCAAGTCCTTGGGCCCCTGCCACACATGTGGGAGACCTGGAAGAAGCTCCTGGATTTGGCCTGGCTCAGCCCTAGATGTTGTGACTATTTGAGGAATGAACCAATGGATGGAAGATATCTCTGTCTCCCTTTCTCTCTCAGTGTGTGTGTCTCCCTCTCTCTGTAATTCTGCCTTTAAAATAAATAAATAAAAATACAGTTATCTTCTCTCTCTCTCTTTCTATATATATATATATATATATATATATATATATATATACACACACACACACAAAACATATATATGTTGTATATATGAATGGATACAGAGAAAGAAATAGAAGCAGAAATACAGACATATCAACATAAGTATAAACATATTGATCTCTAGGATATCAATAAAATATATGCTATATCACCCAACTCATGTTTAAACTTCACAGGTTCTTGATATAAATGACTATCAAATATCAGAGTTGGTTATTAACTTAAATTTTCCAAGAACTGCAATAAAATTAACATAAAACTAGAATATGGCAACTAGTGCTTCCTCCATATTCATTTCAGAATCTGATGAGAAGCTTCAAGAAATAAAATTCCCAAGTGAGAAATTTATAATTGTCCAGTTCTTTTATCCTTACCTTTTTCTTTCCTCTTCCCCTCCTTTCCCTTCCTGAGACAATTTATTCCAAATGTCATTGAGCCATCGGTTGAGCCTGAGGAAGACATGCATATTTGAATGTGTGTGTAGGGCGGTGTAGGGTAGAGGATCAGCAGAGACCATGAAGGCCCACAGCAGGATGTTGGAGCATAAGGTGATGATGAGGGAATCCATTAGATAGCCCAGCACCAACTGTTTTTTTCACAATAAGAGTTCATTTCCCTAAGAATTTCTTACAAAAATGTCATTTAAGAAATGTATTCCCCTATCACAATACATAAGTTTCCATTTCCTATCCTACTTAAAAAACAAGAGGTAAACACCTTTATACTAAAGGAAAATGTCCCAATAAGAAATTCCTTGTTTCATTACAAAAATATTTTTATAACGCTTTTATTTAAAGAATATAAATTTCCAAAATACAGCTTATAGATGACAATGGCTTCCCCCCATAACTTCCCGCCCACCCTCAACCCTCCCCTTTCCCACTCCCTCTCCCCTTGCTTCACATCAAGATTCATTTTCAATTCTCTTTATATACAGAAGATCAGTTTACTATATATTAAGTAAAGATTTCAAGAGTTTGCCCTCACATAGCAACACAAAGTGAAAAATACTGTTGGAGTACTAGTTATAGTATTAATTCACAATGCATAGCACATTAAGGACAGAGATCCTACATGATATATTTTTTAAATTGATTAATTTTCTATGCAATTTCCAATTTAACACCAAGATTTTTTTTTCATTTTTAATTATCTTTATATACAGAAGATTGATTCAGTATATACTAAGTAAAGATTTCATCAGTTTGCACCCACACAGAAACACAAAGTGTAAAAATACTGTTTCAGTGCTAGTTATAGCATTACTTCACATTGGACAACACATTAAGGACAGATCCCACATGAGACATAAGTACACAGTGACTCCTGAAGTTGATTTAACAATTTGACACTCTTGTTTATGGCGTCAGTAATCTCCCTAGGGTCTAGTCATGAGGTGCCGAGGCTATGGAAGCCTTTAGGGTTCGCCGACTTAGATCTTGTTCTGACAGGGTCATAGTCAAAGTGGAGGTTCTCTCCTCCCTTCAGAGAAAGGTACCTCCTTCTTTGATGGCCCCATTCGTTCCACTGGGATCTCACTCACAGAGATCTTTCATTTAGGTCTTCTTTTTTTTCCAGAGTGTCTTGGCTTTCCATGCCTAGAATATTCTCATGGGCTCTTGAGCCATATCTGAATGCCTTAAGGGCTGATTCTGAGGCCAGAGTGCTATTTAGGACATCTGCCATTCTATGAGTCTGCTGTGTATCTTGCTTCCCATGTTGGATCATTCTCTCCCTTTTTTTGATTCTGTCAGTTAGTATTAAGTAGACACTAGTCTTGTTTGTGTCATCCCTTTGACTCTTAGACCTATCAGTGTGATCAATTGTGAACTGAAATTGATCACTTGGACTAGTGAGATGGCCTTGGTACATGCCACCTTGATGGGATTGTATTGGAATTCCCTGGCACATTTCTAACTCCATCATTTGGGGCATGACTGATTGAGCATGTCCCAAATTGTACATCTTCTCCCTCTCTTATTCCTACTCTTACATTTCACAGGGATCACTTTTCAGTTAAAATTTAAACACCTAAGAATAATTATTTGTTAATTACAGAGTTCAACCAATAGTACTAGAATAAAAAAATACTAAAATGGATAAAGTATTACATTGTACAACAGTCAGCACAAGAGCAGATCAAGTTACTGTTTCTCATAGTGTCCATTTCACTTCAACAGGTTTCCCCTTTGGTGCTCAATTAGTTGTCACCGATCAGGGAGAACATATGATATTTGTCCCTTTGGGACTGGCTTAATTCACTCAGAATGATGTTTTCCAGATTCCTCCATCTTGTTGCAAATGACCGGATTTCATTGTTTTTGACTGCTGTATAGTATTCTATAGAGTACATGTCCCATAATTTCTTTATCCAAATGTATGCTTTGAATTCCCTGTGATCTTTTGCTGTGAGGTTCCCTTCGTTTACCTTCTTTCATGTTGATGGACGTGTTTCTGTGTTTCTGTGTGTAACACATCTTTAAGCATCTTTTTCAGGGCTGGACGAGTGGCAACAAATTCTTTCAATTTCTGTTTGCAATGAAATGGTCTTTATTTTACTTTCATTCACAAATGAGAGCTTTGCAGGATATAATATTCTGGGCTGGCATTTTTTCTCTCTTAGTACCTGGGCTATGTCTCGCCATTCCCTTCTAGCTTGTAGGGTTTCTGATGAGAAGTCTGCTGTGAGTCTAATTGGAGATCCTCTGAGTGTAATTTGACGTTTCTCTCTTGCGCATTTTAGGATCTTTTCTTTCTGTTTCACTGTGGTGAGTTTAATTACAATGTGTCGTGATGAGGATCTCTTTTGGTCATGTTTACTAGGGGTTCTATGAGCTTCCTGTACTAGGATGTCTCTGTCCTTCTCCAAAACTGGGAAATTTTCTGCTATTATCTCACTAAAAAGGCCTTCTAATCCTTTCTCCCTCTCCATGCCTTCAGGAACTCCTAGAACTCGAATGTTGGGCTTTTTAATAGTATCCTGTAGATTCCCAACAATATTTTTTAGATTTCTAATTTACTCTTCTTTTCTTTGGTTTGACTGTATATTTTCCTGTGCTCTGTCTTCTAAGTCCGATATTCTCTCTTCTGCCTCACCCATTCTGTTTGTAAGGCTCTCTAATGTGTTTTTCATTTGATCTATTGAATTCTTCACTTCATTATGATTTCTCGTCACTATCACAGTTTCATGTTCTACTAGTTGTTTCATTTCAGCTTGATTCCTCCTTAATATTTCATTTTCACGAGAGAGATTTTCTACCTTGTCCATTAAGGATTTCTGTAGTTCAAGAATTTGTTTTTGAGTACTTCTTAGTGTTCTTATCAATTTTTTGAGATCTGCTTCTTGCATTTCTTCTATCTCATCATCTTCGTAATCTTGAATTGGGGTGTCTTTTTCATTTGGGGACGCCATAGTGTCTTCCTTGTTCTTATTACCTCGGTTTTTGCGTTTGTTGTTTGGCATATTGGTTTCTTCACTGAGGTGTTTTTTTCTAGTTATACTATGACTCTAGATTAAGTGGACTGTCTGCTTTTGATGGAGCCTTAGAGGCTTGAGATGGGTGTGGCCTGAGAGCTCTGTTTGGTTCCTCAGGGTTGAGGGTGTGTCAAAGGAGACACTCCCAGGTTAGGCGTGGTAAATCTCTCTCTGTTACTTTTTTTTTATTCAAAAGGGAAGTAATTCCACACAGCTGAATGGAATTGGGGGTGGTTAGCAGGCGAATGATATACCCACAGGAGCCAGAGATCGGAAACTCTTTCCCAAGGACCAGAGAAGGAATCTTTGCGGCCCTTTGTGTGGGCTGAGATTCTCCTGTAGTCTCACCACTGGGCTACCATGGCTACTGAACTGTAGCGTCTCTGGAGAGTACTCACATGAATTCGTGATTTCCGTGAGTTCTCTCCCCCACCGTCTCTTTTTTCACAGTCTCAGTTCATTAGCACCACACATTCATTAGGTTCTAATCTCCTGTTATTTCACCCCTCCCACCCAGAGTCAGGTTTTTCTGCTAGGCTCGGGGCCAGTGCCGACCCGAGGTCGCCCTGCTTATGACGTATTCTAAAATGGCGCCTGCTCTTTGTCTTGCTCACCTTTGAGAGGTGAGCAGAGAGAAGCTCGTGTCCGTATGGGTCACTTTTTTTTTCCCTCTCTCTCTCTCTCTCTCTCTCTCTCTCTCTCTCTCTCTTCTAGTTAGCCTGGTGAACTTTTCCTCGCAGGGTTTCAAGCCTTGTTCGCTCTAGTCTCCTCTTTCCGCTTCCCTTCTGGTATCTCGGGCTATTGAGGATCGGCTCACCTGGTGTTCCAGCGCTGGTGTGTTGAATCTGCTGCTGGTGTCCCAAACTGCGGGCTCCCATGCTCTCCACGCAGGTCCACTGTGAATCACCAGTTCCGGAAGGGTTTCCTCTGCTGTTTCTTCCCCTACTCTTCCTTGAACCTGCAGTATCTCCACTTTTATTGAACTGTCTCTCCCCAGACTATCGGTGTGCTCCCTTCCTATTCTGCCATCTTGCCGCTCTCCATACAAAAATATTTTTAAAGGTTTTTATTCATTCATTTGACAGGTAGAGTTACAGACAGTGAGAGAGAGAGAGAGACTGAAAGAAAGGTCTTCCTTCCATTGGTTCACTCCCCAGATGGCCGCAATGGCTGGAGCTACGCCGATCCAAAGCCAAGAGCAAGGAGCTTCCTCCTGGTCTTCCACATGGATGCATGGGGCCCGAGGACTTGGGCCATCCTCCACTGCCTAATCAGGTCACAGCAGAGTGCTGGACTGGAAGAGAAGCAACCAGGACTAGAACTCGGTGCCCATATGGGCTGCTGGTGCTGCAGGCAGAGGATTAACCAAGTGAGCCACTGCACTGGCCCCTCCAAAAAATATTTTTAAACATCACTTCTTTTTTTTTTTTTTGACAGGCAGAGTGGACAGTGAGAGAGAGACAGAGAGAAAGGTCTTCCTTTTGCTGTTGGTTCACCCTCCAATGGCCACTGCGGCTAGCATGCTGTGGCTGGTGCACTGCACTGATCCAATGGCAGAAGCCAGGTGCTTCTCCTGGTCTCCCATGGGGTACAGGGCCCAAGGACCTGGGCCATCCTCCACTGCACTCCCTGGCTACAGCAGAGAGCTGGCCTGGAAGAGGCACAACCGGGACTAGAACCCGGTGTGCCAGCGCCTCAAGGCAGAGGATTAGCCTAGTGAGCCGAGGCGCTGGCCAATATCACTTCTTATCCTCTCCATTACATTATCCATTTATTCATCAAGTTCCATCTCAGCTCAGGAGGCCAACTGTCTTTCAGAAATTCTCTTTTAAGCTTCTAGTCCCTATACCTTACACAAAGCAGCAATTCCAAAATCCTGTGCAGTGATAATTAATTTAAAGGGGATGTTTTGGGATAAATATCCAGAGATGCCTTCCTGTTTTTCTGGAGATAAAAATCCTATTATTGCAAAGTTTCAAGTGAGTAAAAGTCACATGTGACTACACAAGATATTAATAACCCTTATCTTAACTGTACTGTTTAGTTTTTGTTATTGAGGGTTTCTTTTGAGTTGTGGATATTAATTCTTTCGCAGATGAATAGTTTGCGAATATTTTCTACCATTTGGCTGGTTGTCTCTTCATTCTGTTTATTCTTTCCTTTGCCGTAAACAAGTTTCTTAGTTTGATCTAACACCATTTGGGTGCCAGCACTGTGGCATGGTGGATAAAGCTGACACCTACAGTGCCAGTATCCCATATGGGTGCTGATTCGAGTCCTGGCTGCTCCACTTCCAATCCAGCTTTCTGTAGTGGCCTGGGAAAGCAGTAGAAGATGGCCCAAGTGCTTGGACCCCTTCACCCATGTGGGAGACCTGAAAGAAGCTCCTGGCTCCTGGCTTCAGATCAGCCCAGCTTCAGCTGTTTCTAACATTTGGGAAGTGAATCAGAGGGTGAAAAACTCCCCCTCCCACATCTGCCTCTCTGTAACTCTGACTTGCAAATAAATAAATAAATCCTTTTTTAAAAAAAAAGGCACATAACTGGCCAGAGCTACAGATCACTGGGCTAAACCTCCGCCTGAGGCGCTGCACCCTGGCGCCGCACCCTGGGCTAAACCCCGCCTGGGCGCGCAGTGGAAGCAGCTGGGCGAGGAAGAGAAGCGGCCCTTCCTGGAGGAGGCCAAGCGGCTCCGCACCTGGCACCTGCGCGACTACCCGGATTACAAGTACCGGCCTCGGCGCAAGACCAAGAACTCAGGCGTCGGACCTGCCAACGCCAGCCAGGGAAGCGGCGGCCTGCTCTGGGGGCCAGGCTACGCGGCCACCCAAGGCAGCAGAGGCTTCGGGTACCAGCCCCCCAGCTACCCGACAGCCTATCTGCCTGCCAACTACAGCTCTTCCCACTATAAACCAGAGGCGCCTGTGCCATGCTCCATCCCTCAGAGCGACCCCAGACTCCAGGCAGAGCTGCTTCCCTCCTACAGCCCCTATCTGCCCCCAGGCTCCCCCAATCCATACAACTCTCCACTTGCAGGCACCCCCATGCCCCTGGCACACCTCTAACTCCCACGGACACGGGCCTCCCCGCAAGAGCCTCGGTCCCCCTTTTCCCTCAGAGCCACCCTCACGCACAAGCTGCACCCCCTCTCAGTGTTGGACCACAGCTCAGAGGCTGCCTGCAGCCGGCCCTCTCACAACACACAGGGTAAAAAAAAAAAGAACTCAGGGCACTCAATCCCAGGCATTACAACATGCAATGTGGGCATCCCAAGTAGGGGATTAACTCACTGAGCCACAAAGTACTTCTCTATTTGATTTTTTCACTTCAGTTATTATTCATCAGTTCCATGATTTCTGTGGGATTTATAAAAAATAGTTTCCATCTCTTTCTTGAAATTCTCACTTTTTTTCATTCATTGCTCACCTGACCTTCATGAGCATCTTCATGATCTCTGTGTTGAATTCTCTACCAGGTGAATCACTTATCTCCATTGCATTAGGGACAGTTTCTGGAAATTTGTGTTGCTCTTTTATTTGGGCCATATTTCCATTGTTTCTTCATTTCCTTTGACTCTCTCTGCTGGTTTCTGCATTTTAGATGAAACAACGCACTGTCCCATTGTTGACCAAAAGCCTTGCATAGGAGATGTTCCTCACCAGACAATCTGGTCAGAGATTCTAGGTGTTCTGTGCTGTGCAAATGGGTGTCTTTGTTCCTAATGGCCCCCAGGAAATTAAGGTATTCCAAGTCCCACCAGTGTTCCCAGACAGACAAGACAGAAGCCAGTGTCTTGTGATGCAGCTGGAAAAGTTGAGGCGGAGATGTGTATTCTGGTTCTTTCTATCTTCAGGAAGAAGCTTAGATCTGTAATTTATTCCCTATTTGCTCTGCACTAAGCCAGGGAGAGGATCTGTAGCAAATACCTGCACTCTTCATTCAGACCACAGGATTTGAATCCTTTGATTTGCTCTTTGTCGCCCCTAGAGGCCTAGCAAATGCCAACATCCATCTGCTCTCAGTTACAAGTGGGTTAGCTTGAGGCTTGACTTTATCTCTGGAGTGAATCAGCAGAGAGGAGGTGTGGGAAGTGTCCATAACCATTCATGCTCGCTGAGCATTATTCACTGCCTGTTTTTGTCAGTTTTCAAATGAAAGCTAAAGGCCTAGTCTACCAACAGCGGCTAGGAAAGTCAGGATTTAGGTTTGCAGTCAAAACATCCTCCAGAGGGAAACTTGGAGCTTTGTGGTGTTCCCTACTTGCTCTGTGCTGAGCCAACAGAAATCTCTACTTCTATTTAGAAGTACCCACTCCCTTCTTTAAACTTATACTGCCTCTTTGTTCTCTGTGGTCCAGGGAGACTCACAAATGCAGAGCCTTAACAACTTTCCAAGTTATTTGGTTTAGGAGTCAGTCCCTCAGTGGGGGGCTACAAAAGTTGGACACTCAATGTATGGACAACTTTTGTCAGGAAAAAGTTGCAGACCTGATTTTATTACTGGAGTAGCTAGAGTGGGGGAGAAGGCACACAAAGATCCCAAATACCCATCCAGGCTCCTGGACATGTATTATGTACCTATCCCATTGGCTGCCCGATGCAGGCTAGTTAGAAGGTCAGTCCACAGGCACCAGCTGCGGCAGTGCTTAGACAAATATTCCAAAGGAAACAACTCGCTCTACACTGAGCGTAGAGGGCACTTTTCATTTTATTCCTTTCCTACTTGTTTCTATTTGCTTCCTTTGTGATTTGCTTATCATTTGGTCCTGTCACAGTGCTAGACAGTAGCACTAATCTATTTTCTGTGTTTTCTCAGAAGATGGAGAAGATAGCATATGTAGTTTTACATAACAGTATATGCCGTGATACATAGAAACATACACAAGATAGTTAGTGAAATTATTAATGCAGCTGCTTAAAACAATGAGACTGAATTTGCATATGTACATATGCAGAAAACATACATAAACCCTGTGGAATTAGCAATGGTTGCCTTTGGGTGATTGGGGTTCAGGATATTTTCATTACTATTTTGTTATTTTATAATTATTCTGCACTGATCATTCACTGTAATGAGAGTATACAATTGAGGTATTAAATATTAATAATAATAATAAAATAAATTGAACTCTAATAAATGATTTGGAACGGTGTTACCTAAAATTTTTTAACTTATAGATATGTATATAAGGAATGAATCTTTGGAGAAAAATTGAGATCATAAAATAAAATCATCCCCTAATTTCTTGTTGTTGAGAGGCAGAGACACAGAGAGAGAGATAGAGAGAAAGAGAGAAAGCTCCTATCCAAACGCCCACCACAGGGGCTGGGCCAGAACCAATGCCAGGAGCTGAGAATGCTACACAATTCTTCCACATGGATGGAAGGAACCCAATTATGTGATCCATCAGATTCTCCTCACAATATCTGCATTATCAGGAAGCTGTACCAGGAATTGAACCCAGGTACTTCAGTGCAGGCCACATATCTCTAGTGCTAGGTTAAGCATCCACTCCCATCCCTTAATTTAAATTCACACCTCTCCTTCTCTTTAGCTAAAGTTCTTTCTGTACACTGAAGAAGGTTCATACATAAAGTGGATGTAGCTGATGATACAAGATCTAAATTCCATTTTTTCCATTTTTCTTTTTTTACTTATATAAGGTGACCAATTTCATGTATTTTCTATACATAGATTTAGGGGCATAATGATACTTCCCACCCTACCCTCCCTGCCACCCATGCTCCCAACCCCCCTCTTCCTTCCTTTCTTATTGTTCCTTTTAATTTTTACAATGATCTACTTTCAGTTTATTTTATAATCATAAGCATAACCCCCACTAAGTTAGGAATTCAACAGAAATTAGGAAGGAAAAAAAAAAAAACACTGTTCCTCAACAGTATAAACAAGGGCTGTAAACAATAAACAAGTCTCAAAGTATCAATTTCACTCATATATTTTTTGTATTCTATTAGTTATCACAGATCAGGGAAAACATATGCTATTTGTCTTTTGGGACCTGGCTTTTTTCAGTAAGCATAAAGGTTTCCAATTGCATCCATTTCATTGCAAAGGACAACATTTCATACTTTTTTAATGGCTGAGTAGTATTCCATAGTGTGTGTGTGTGTGTGTGTGTGTGTGTATCACAATTTCTTTATCCAGTCATCAATTGATGGACATCTGGATTGATTTCCACATCACAGCTATTGTGAATTCAGCTGCTATAAACATAGGGGTACAGATAACTCTTTCATATGCTGATTTCATTTCATTTGGGTAAATTCCCAGCAATGGTATGGCTGGGTCATATGATAGATCTGTTTTCAGATTTCTGAGGAATCTTCATACTGTGTTCCATAATGTTTGTACCAGTTTACATTCCCACCAACAGTGGATTAGGGAACCTTTTCCTCTAAATCCTCGGCAGCATTGATTGTTTTTTGACTTCTGTATGATAGCCATTCTAATTGGGGTGAGGCGAAACCTTATTGTGGTTTTGATTTACATTTCCCTGATAGCTAGTGATCCTAAGCATTGTTTCATGTGTTTGTTGACCATTTGCATTTCATCCTTTTAAAAATACTTTTTCATGTATTTTGCCCATTTCTTGACTAAGTTCTTGCCAAATAAGAATGCAAGCTACAGTTGTTTATTTTATATATATTTGCATTTTTCTACTTTTTTAGAGGAAATTGTGTAAGAGTTTTAATGTTTAAAATGCTTCTCAGTGAACAGGCTTGGTCATAATCTCCTTACTGCGTTCTACAAGAAAGACCAGATTCCAGTTCTGCAGTAGCAGACAAACCTGGGTTCCAATTTTGGCTTCCCAATTTTCAGTTAAGTGGCTCATTTCCTCATACCCTTGCCAGTACGATGTTATATCACTTTAACTTTACTCTGGAACTCTGATCTGAATTGATAGAAAAAGTGGAATAGCATCATTATTTTTAGTTGTCCTTCAATCATTACTGAAGAAGAGTATCTTTTTATATATTAACTACCACTTTATTACTGTGGGGGGTTAACAGAGTGTGCAAAATATATACTATCCCATCCCCACTATAGTCTTGAACAAAGTTAGAAACACCACAAAGTGTGTCCAGTGGAGGCCATAGTATTTAGTCAGAATACTAATATACCAATAGACCATGTGTATTTTTGGATCATCTAGGGCAAAATTTGACTTCTTTCAGTCCACTTCTTGTTCTTTCTATGTCTTCACATGACCTCTTGTTATAAACTTAAGCTGCTACCAAACCCTTTTTATCAACACAGCTCTATATTACATTTTAGCATTTTGTAGTGCTGTTCTTTTCATTTTAAATATAGCATCATGTAATCTATTTCCCCATGTTTATTTTTCCAGATGAACTACAGTGTTGTGTGGGTTTTCTCTTTTTATAATCCATGAGGAAACTTTTACTACTATTCCTTTTTGATATATGAAAAAACTATGATATAGACTGTTTAGAAACATTCTTAGGTTCATACGGCAAGTGGCAGGATTGTATTTGTCTTTCTGAATGTATATCTGAACAGAAAATTCAAATAGAAAAACATTCCATTTTGTTTTCTCCATGACAAAATATAAAGACTAGAGATTTAGTTCTTGAGATATGATTCTAACCACTCCCCACTGGATAAAGGATTCAGAATAATGATAAAAATGACTCTGCTTCAATCTGGCCCTTTTTCCATGGATCCCATGAGAATTGGGGTGATTTTTGTCTTGCTATAGAGGCATTCAGTGATTTAATCTGCTTGGTAATCCCTGGATAAGCTGCTTTACACTGCATTTCTCTTCTCTGACATTCATGTGAGTGTGCTATGGAGTAAATACATTTTCTTAACCTTAACTTTATATTATCCTAAAAGATCTAATTCCTAGCATGCTTTTTGAGTATGTATCAATTTAGCATTGCACTGCATATCAGTTGTACATTGTCATACGGATGCTGCACAGAAAAGCCAATAGACCTCCCTTATATACATTAGTAACCATTTAGAAAACAATCATGCAGGTTTCTGTTTTAGTCAGGATTCAAATGAGCTGTTTTCCTGATGTGGCTGGATTCACTTGGGTGTACTTGTACTGTTTGGCTATTGGCTGATCTGTACAGACCTCCTTCCAGATGTCCATACTGTTGGATGTTTATCCTTCATTAGATTAGTCTTGGCATATTCTCCAGGTGATGCCAAAATGCAGGAATTGAAGCTGAAATGCAAAACTGTTTTTTCATGTCTCTGGGCCACCACTACTCATATCTCATAAGCCAATGCAAGCAAATGGACAAAGTCAAGATCAGTGGCTGAGAAAATATAGTCCACATCTTGATACGAGCTTCTGCTAAGTCATGAGGCAAAGGGTATAGATATAAGAGCTACTATCAGGGAGGGAGTTTACAGAAAGAAGCAGCTGTCTCATACCTGTTCAATACAAAGAAGGTCCAGGTTAGGCTAAAACTAAATCTGTGGTAAAGTTGAATTCAGGGAAGAGGCAGCATAAATCAGATGTCCATACTTATTCTGTACCTGCTATTACTTTTCAGCAATGCAATTCAGTGGGGTGGTTGCACGTTGGAGCTTTACATTAGAAAATATAAACATAAATATAGCATATAACTCACTAGCCACATATCCAAGAGAAAAGGAAATTCATATGAAGACTTGTACATAAATATACTCAGAGCTTTCTTGTAATAACCAAAAATCTGAAATGACCAAAATGTCCATCAATTGGGTAGTGAATAAACATCACGGGATATCCATACTGCCCATCCAGTGATAAATTCAGCAATGAAAAGGAATGAAATACCAATCTGTGCAATAACATGAATGAATCTCAGAAACACTGTTCTGAGTGAAAGAAAGCATACACAAACTAGTGTATACTGTAATAAATTAATATGTCTGAATTTTTAGAAAATATAAACTAATCTATAGTAACAGAAAGCATATCATTTATTGCTTGGATGGATGGAGGAGCAAAAGAAAATTTTTGAAACTAGTGGAAATTTTCTCTAAGTCAAAACTGGGGAATGGTTTATGTTTTCTAAAACTCAGGGAACTCTACATTTATTTATAGTAAATAAGTTATGCTCTGAAAATTGACTGAGATGTATCTCTCCCCTTCTTTCTGTGTTTCTTTCTTTCTCTCTTCTGAGAAAACACAGATGTACAGCTTATTATTTCCTACTAGCTGAAGGCGGCTTTGTGACATGAATATCCAGGTGTTCACAGAAACACTGCTGAGTCAGTCAGGAAAGCAGTCATAACAGGTAGATAGGCAGCACACAGCCCATGGAAAATTTCACCCTCATTTGAATGCATGGCTGTGTGGGGTGACAACAGCAAGATGGCAGATGGGAGGTTCCTAGCTTTAGTCCTGGCCGCAGGAAGACCAAGTAGAAACTCTCTTCAGATAATAACAATTTAGTGAAAATCCCAGAACCAAAGATGAAGCACCCTCTTAGACCACCAAAACTGAGAAACGTTGCAATGGAAGGCTAAGAAGAACAATTTTATTTTCACTATGTTGCTCCTCTCACAGCACCATGCCAAGAGACATCCCTTGGGCCTATGATTTCTCCCGTGGGCAAAAAGAGAGTCCCAGGTAGATGCCCAGCTTCCCCAGTATTCTGGGGCATTTCCCTGGAGGCCCACTTCTATTTTGTTTCTTGGGGAACACTAAGGAAATCTATAGGGCTAAACCACCAAGGGTCAGCTGGAAACAAAGGAGGGGGCGGGGCTTACAACAAGGAGCACACAAATCTTGGGGTGGTAGCCCTGCATTTCTCCTGGCAGAGAGCCCAGCCAGTAGCTCTGTCCGTCTGTAGTCAGTGCCCTCGTTTGGCCAGGGAGCACAGTTGGCAGTTCTTCCCAGCTTGGGTCCCTAGCTGCTTATCTCAGCTGGAGTTAAGTTGTAGACCCTGCCTAATTAGCAAGCATAGCCTCCAACTTAACCGAATAGCATGAACAGCAACCTGGCATATTGTCAGAACATTGTGGGCAAAATAGTCAAGCCAATGACACCACCTACCTGGAAAGCATAGCCTTTGGCTTCACCTGGCCACAGAGCATAAACAGGAATCCTATCCAGCTGTGGAGCCTAGTCCACAGCCCTACACTATCAGAGAGTCACACAAGCACCCCAATCAACTGATGAGGATGACCCCATTGAACCAGGAAGCCTGACCAGCAAACTCATCCAGTCATAATAACCCTGCCTACAGCACCTCCCGGCCACAGAACCCAGTCTATATCCCTGTCTTCAGAAGAGGCAGAGCCTACAGCCATGCATGATTGCTGAGCACGACCTGTGACAAAGCCCAAGGACACAGCTCAACCAGCAATCCTATTCAATTACAGAGCAAAGCCTACACAAACAAGTAGAATAACCAATGACCCAAACTAACAGGAGAGTCCAGCACCTGAACCTACTTGATTGCAGATGTCAGTCCTCAGCCCCTCATAGCTTCAAAGGCCAACTGTCAGCCTTTACTGGGGGCTGGACAGCAATCCCACCCAACCATGGAGCATAGGCAATAGCCCAACCCAGTAAAGCACAGCCTATGGCCCCACTCAGCCTGTATGCTTGGTAGCAGCCCCTAAAAAACTGTAGACCAAAAGCCCTGCCCTGGGTGGGGAACCTAGTCAACGAACACACCCAACTGGAGGGCAAAGACTAAAGCCATGGCTGATCACAGAGCATACCCTGAGGCCCTACCTGGATGAAATGTCCAACCAGTGACATCACCTAGCCCAGGAGTACAGCCTGGAGTCCCTCCCAAATACTAGTGATTATGAATCACAAACTGCATTCCTACCTGTTCACACAGTTCAAAGAGCAGCAGCACCTGTCCATGGAGCACAGCCGGTGACCCTGCCTGAACAGAGGCAATTGCAGAGGTCAGACAATGGCCCTGCCTGATTGGAGAGCCAGGACTAGGAACCCAACTAGGGGCTTCACCTGACCACAGAGTCTATTTAGCAAATCCACTGGAGCACAGAACCCAGCCACTGATCCCAGCAGACCTCAGCCATTGGGTAGCAGTCCTGCCAGTTAGGGACCCCAACAGAAATCCCTTTCTATGCACAAGACTCCACCAGCTGTCCTGTCCAGAATCTCAGACTGGATTGAGTAGTGAGGTATTTTTCAGCTGATGAAATCCTTCAAAGACTGGAAGAAGTGATTGCTTCCAAGAATGCAAGTACCAATGCAGGGATACAAGGATCATGGAGAATCAGGGAAGCATAATAGCATCAAGGAAAATTTAAAAGCTTCAATAAATGACCCTATAAATGGAGTTCTATGACCTAATTGACAAGGAATCCAGAATAATCCTCCTAAAGAAATTTATTGAACTAACTGAAAACACAGATAGCTTGAGAATCAATCCATTCTTCTCAAGCACACACACACAACATTCTCCAGGATGGGGGACCTAGATGGAGTTCTGAGCTCCCGGCTTCAGCCTGGCCCAGCGCTGGCTTTTCAGGCATTTGGGGAGGAAACCAGAGGAAGTTAGGTCTCTTTCTCTGTCTCTCCATCTCTGTGTCACTTTGCCTTTCAAATAAATAAAAAAAAATCTTAAGAAGAAAATCTACAATGAGTTAGCATTGCATATGCAGTTGCACCCAAAGCAAGAAAATTCCGAAATTTTGTCTTTCCTGAATGCAGATATAGAAAAAGCTGTCTTCATTTACTGAGAATATTTCAGCATTTTCACGTACACATACAATGCATATACACAAAGTCAATGTTGTGACAATATACTTTCATGTAGTCAAACTTGCAAAAGATGAATAAAACAATCTCTAAAAGTCTACATAATTTATACCTCCAGTATTGAAAACAAAGCAAAGATGAAATATTCAGCATAGCACGTTGTAAAGGTTAATGCTGAATATTTAAAATAGTGAGGAGGGGTGGACATTTGGAGCATGCATGGGACAATCACATCACCTACCAGAGTGGCAGAGTTTGAGTCCTGACTCTGCTTCCAATTCTAGCTTCAGGCAAACATGCACGATGGCAGGGAGTAGGTGACAGCTCAAGTACCTGGATCCTGCTACCCATGTGGGAGTCCTGGATGGGGTTCCTGGTTTCTGGCTTTGGACTGGCCCACTTCTGGCTGTTGTGGGCATTTGAGGAGTGAACCACTACATGGAAGATCTGTCTATCTCTGTTTCTCTGTTTCTCTCTGTGTGTCTTCCGCCTTTCAAACAAAACTAGAATAAATATGAAAGCTATTAAAGTAAAATAGTGTGGGGAGACACTTAAGCAGAAAAAAACAAACAAACAAAACTTTTAAAAAGAAAAACCAACAAATGAACAATGGCATTACAGGGATAGATCTGGACAATTGCAAAGAGATGGTGCAGAAGAGCTGGCAGGCTTTCACAAGTGTTGGCAGTAGTTCGAAGTCTTGTATCACAATGAACAGTTGCTTTTCTTCTTTTAGGGTATGGCTTTTCTCAAACGATATGTTCCCATTCATCTTCAACATTGTGCTCCTCTTTTTGAACTTCTTCTATTTGATATACAGGAAGAGGAGCATTTCCTATTAAATTTCCCTATTTCCTGTATCATGCTTTTATATCATTTTGGGTACAAAGAGATCCATTCCACATGCACTCATATACTGAGCATAGATTTGGCAGAAATAATACTGGCATTTGAACAGCAAAACCATACGCATCTTCTTAACCTACTCAATATATAATTATTTTTTAAACCAATGAGTAACTTTGCTGCTTTTTCAGGCAAATGTGGATTTTATGTTTTTTAATTTTTTTATTTGACTTGAAAGAGAAACAGATACAAATGAATCTTTCATCTACTGGTTCACTCCCCAAATGCCAATAGCCAGGCCAAAGCAGGGAGGCCAGAACTCACTCAAGCTCTCCCACGTGGGCGGCAGGGACCCAACTACTTGAGCAATCATCTGTTTCCACCTGGGGTGCACATTATCAGGAAGCTGGAATCAGGGATGGAGCCAGAACCTGAATTCAGGAACTGAAAAATGAGATTCTGGCTAGGTCAAGTGCCCACCTACAAATGTGGCTGTAATTCATCCAAAGGCTCTAGAATTTCACCAACTGGAAGGAATGTTAATGCTAAAAAAGATGCATTTTTTTAAATATTTATTTATTTGAAAGAGTTACACAGAGAAAGGAGGAGAGGCAGAGAGAGAGAGAGAGAGAGAGAGAGAGAGGTCTTCCATCTGCTGGTTCACTCCCCAATTGGCCACAAGGGTCAGAGCTGTGCTGATCTGAAGCCAGGAGCCAGGAGTTTTTTCCAAGTCTCCCACAGGGGAGCAGGGGCCCAAGGACTTGGGCTATCTTCTACTGCTTTCCCAGGACATAGCAGAGAGCTGGATTGGAAGTGGAGCAGCTGGGACTCAAACTGGCGCTCATATGGGATGCCGGCACTGCAGGCGGCGGCTTTACCAGCTACGCCACAGCACTGCCCCTGCACCAAAAAAAGATGCATTTTTGAGTCCACAAATCAACAAGAGTCACTGTGCACCTACTCCCCATGTAGTACCTCTGTCCTTAATGAGTTGTACTATGAGAATTAAAAAACTTGTTTTCAAACAGTACTTTATATTTTGTGTGTGGGGGGGTGCAAATTGTTGAAATCTTTACTTAGTACAGAGTTGGTCTTCTATACATAAAGTTAATTGAAAATAAATCTTAAGGAAGAATGGGATGGGAGAGGGAGTAGTAGGTGGGACAGGAGTGCGGGTGGGAGGGCAGGTATGGGGAGGGGGGAAGAACCACTATATTCCTAAAGTTGTACCTATGAAATTTGTATTCATTAAATAAAAGCCTTCTTTAAAAAATCTATTCTGAAAAAAAAATGCATTTTGAGACTGAAGTTTTCATCATTGCCATATCATGTGACCAACCCCTTCCTCAGAACCTGACTTTCTGCTCTTGTCCTATAGCCTTACCTGCCATAGGAATTGACTTTCCAGGGTCTTGGCTTTCTAGATTTCAACATTACGGATTTCAATCTTTCAGGGTGGAGATTTTGGAGAGTTTTAAGCCAGGGATTTTGATCTCTTGTGATGTCAACATTTGGGATTGTAGGGATTAGGAGGTTCAGGACTGCCATTTTAGGAAATAAGATTGGCACTGTAAATAGTGGTTCCTAAATGCCCCTAGAGCTCAGGCTCTGTGAAGTGTCGTCCCGCCAATGCAGAGCCTCAGCTTGTCAGTGGAGGGCTGGTCAGGGTTGGGGCCCAGATCTTGGAGGAAAGGAAAATCACCAGGTGGCAGCTGCTGCTGGATTTACCGAGGAAGCTCACTGACAAATATATCTGGAGACTAAAAGGGAAACGGCAAAATAGATTATCCTTGGTCCCTACAGAGACACCAGGACCCTACTGAGGTGACAAGCGACAGGAGAAAGAAGCAGAGAAAAGGGGCCAGTGCTGTGGTGCAGTAGGTTGATCCTCCGCCTGCAGCGCTGGGATCCCATGTGGGTGCCGGTTCTGGTCCCAGTTGCTCCTCTTCCGGTCTGGCTCTCTGCTAATGGCCAGGGACAGCAGTGGAGAATGGCCCAGGTGCTTGGGCCCCTGAACCCGCGTGCGGGGCCCAGAGGAGGCTCCTGGCTCCTGGCTTCGGATCAGTTCAGCTCCCACTGGTGCAGCCATTGGGGAAGATGGCCAAGCTTTCCCAGGCCATAGTAGAGAGCCGGGTCAGAACTGGAGCAGCTGGGATGCCAGCACTGCAGTGGGCGGCTTCACCCGCTATGCCACAGCGCCGGCCTCTGCTCCTCCACTTTCAATCCAACTCCCTACTAATGTGTCTGGGAAAGCAGCAGAAGATGGCACAAGAATGGACCCCAGGATGACACATCAGAATAGAACTCTGGGCTCCTGGCTTCGGCTTGGCACAACCCCATCCTTTGCTGCCATTTGAGGACTGATCTAGCAGTTAGAAGATTTTCTTTTCTGTCTCTTCCCCTCTCTCTGTAGCTCTGCCTTTCAAATAAATAAAATAAATCTGTTTTTTAAAAAATAAATGTATACAAGTGTCTGGTGGTCCATTTTCAACACAGAAAGGAGAATCACCGTCAGCTGACTTGCAGATGTAGCAAAACTCACTAGTGAAACAGGCTGTTAGTGAGTGGTCAACCCACAAGAGGAAATTAAAATATAGAGAAAGAAGGAGGAAGGTAACTTTGTAACTTAAAGGTCGCCACATAGTACTCAGCCAATGAGCAACCGGGGGAGGGACTTGCATGCTTAGGATATATACTGTAACTGCTGAGTGTGTCTGCTCATCTGACACTCAATCTTGCAAGACCAATAATGAAGTCTTGCTTTCACTGCACTTCATGCGTCTGAGCTGAGGACATTTCCCACAATAAATAAATGAAAAATGACGTTGGTAGAGTCCTAACCTCTGCATAGGGAAATGTGAAATGTGCAGCTGAGGACTCTATACCCCTCACATACGTCCCTTTCTTCAGAAAATATATTTTGTGCTAGGAAAATAATAATGTGTTTTAGATGTGTTATATTTCTTTTGAAACATAATTAATCAAAAGAAACGACTAATATCAGCAGTATCCACTACCAAAATATTCCACTAAGGTCAGAAATTGCATATTTTTTTAAACAAAAAGCAAAACCATTTAGACTTGAAGTGCTGATACAATGAAATACAATCTGCACTTTAGAGGAGCAACTTTCAAAGCAGTGTGTGGGCAAAGTAAGAAGTACAGAAGATGTTTCATTGAGGTTCAAGAATAGCATAGTAAGTCTGTAAGAATTTATTTGCATGTATCATTTTTACTTATTTCAAAATTTAGGTTATAAGTATAGCTAAACTTCAGTGGGGGGGAAATTGTTTATCTCTGGGAGTTAGAGGAGGATTTAACAAGGAAGGAAGATAAGGGAGAATTCTGGAGTTGCAAGTTGTGCAACTTGAATGCTATTTGCATTACAGAGTATATACATATCATAACCCTTAGCTGATATCTCTTAAGGATTTTTTATCTTTTTTAATTTTATGTGAATTTTACATTTTTTAAAAAAAATTGCAAACAAATAGTAAATGTCAGTCACTTACATACATGCTGAGGTACTTACAACAAGTTTGGTGATGCATCTAATGTACTTTGAAAATAAAGTGGGGACCAGAGCTGTGGCACAGCAGGTTAACACCCTGGCCTGAAGTGCCAGCATCCCATATGGGCTCCGGTTCTAGTCCTAGCTGCTCCACTTCTGATCCATCCCTTTGCTATGGCCTGGGAAAGCAGTAGAAGATAGCCTATGTGCTTGGGCCCCTGCACCTGCATGGGAGACCAGGAAGAAGCACCTGGCTCCTGTCGTCGGATTGGCGCAGCTCTGACTGTTGCGGCCATCTGGGGAGTGAACCAACGGGAGGAAGACCTTTTTCTCTGTCTCTCCCTCTCACTGTCTGTGACTCTACCTCTCAAATAAATAAATAAATAAAAGGAAAGTAATTTTGCTACTATATACGGTTATATGATGGATTATGGTGCATAGTTTAGGGATACATGTAAAATATAGTTCTTGGGGGCTGGTGTTGTGGCTTAGAGGATAAAGCTGCTGCCTGCAATGCCAGCACTTCCACTTCCCATCCAGCTCCCTGCTAATGGCCTGTGAAAAGTAGCAGACGATTGCCCAAGTGTTTGGGCCCCTGCACCCACGCAGGAGACCTGGATGCAGCTCCTGGCTACCGGCTTCAGCCTGGCCAAGCTCAGACTGTTGCAGCCATCTGGGGAGTATACCAAAAGACGGAAGATTTCTCTCTCTTTGCATGTGTCTCTCCCTCCCTCTCTCTCTCTGTAACTCTGGTTTTCAAATAATAAATATTTAAAAAAGAAAACTAGTTTTTGAATTGAGGTGCATAGTCCAAAAAGGTTTCATCGCCTCTTTACAGATTAAACAGGCAATATATAACAAGAACAATACACTATGATCAAGGGGAATTCACTCCAGGAATGGAAGAGTGGTTAATAGGCTTTCCTTTCTCCAGATATGTATCTCCTGTACTCCCTTTGAGCAAAATCTAACAGTGACCCAGGTGGCAAAGCATAAACAGGATTAGCAGAGAGGAAAGTACCACTGTCACTGAGAATAGGCAGGAATGTAAAGCTAAGATATTTAGCTTATTACGTTAATTAACCTTAAGTTCAGCTTATTTACCAACTGCTCACTAAAACATATTTTCCACAAAGAAAACAACCATATGCACTTTAAATATGCTACCTTTCTTTTGAAAACTGTTTAAAGAATGGGGTAGGGAAAACTGTTATATTAACAAACACTGCAACCAAAATTCAACCACCAGGACCCTAAGCTTCTGCTTATATTAATGAGGACCCACTTGCAGATTTTTATTCATGATATAATAAATTGAAAGTTTTCCTTTAGAGCAGCAAGTTCCAAAGTGATGTCCAGATGCCTAGGAAGTGTACAAATGATTCATAGACCTCCAAGAAAAAGAGTTATTATTTTGATTATATCTCATAACTGACTTGTTTCAAAATATATTTATTCTCAAATGTTGATAGATAGATAGATAGATAGATAGATAAGTTACAAGTGAAGATTCATCTTCTAGAGGTACTGCAAAATTATTTCTTGGAGAGGGGAATAGAGTCAAAATGTCAAACCTCTGCTTTACAGAATCTGACACCACTGAGCCCTCACACTGTAGTGGGATTCATGTACAGAGGCAAGACACCAAGGCCTTTTAACAGGAAGTAATCTTTTATGATTTTTCCTGGCATAGGGCTAAGGTGATATTTCTTATCCAAGAGCCTGAACCCAGAACAAAGAGGGAGTATTTCCTTATATGTGGTTTTAGCCTCTTAGTCTCCCTTATATGGCTACATGCGTACATTTGATTGGCTATTCTAATGTTACACAGCGGCCACAGGATTGATACGATACTGGGCATGTGAACGTAGTTACTAATGATGTTTTTCCACACACATACTGGGCCCTACGCTGTCTGGCGAGGATCAACACCATTGCTCTGTACTGGCAAGCAGAACCTGAAGTGGTAACATAGAAGCAGATAGGGACTACAGTTGAAGCATTCACAGGCAAGCGGATAACCACCACGTCTCATTCTGAGGACAGAGCTCTCCCTTTCTCTTCTTCTAACCTTGGGAAGGCCTTTTCCACAACTTTAGTCATGTCAGTTAGAAACAAGTTTATGTGTCCAGAATCTATCCATTTCCTCTAGGTTTCCCAGTTTGTTGGCATACAGCTCTTTGTAGTGGTTTCTGATGTTTCTTTTTATTTCTGTGGTGTCTGTTGTTACATTTCCTTTTCCATTTCTAGTTTTACTGATTTGAGTCTTCTCTCTGATTTTTTTTGGTTAGTTGGGCCAATGGTGTATCAATTTTGTTTATTTTTTCAAAAAACCGGCTCTTCATTTTGCTGATCTTTTGTATTTTTGTTTCAATTTTGTTGATTTCTTCTCTAATTTTAATTATTAATTATTTCTTTTCTTCTACTGGTTTTGGGTTTGGTTTGCTGCTGTTTTTCTAGATCCTTGAGGTGCATAGAGAGTTCATTTATTTGGTGCCTTTCCAGTTTCTTGATGTAGGCACCAATTGCTATAAACTTTCCTTCTAATACTGCTTTTGCTGTATCCCACAAATTTTGATAAGTTGTATTGTCATTTTCATTTGTTTCCAGAAAGTTTTTTTATTTCTTTTTTGATTTTTTCTATGGGCTATTGCTCATTCAGAAACATGTTCATTCTCCATGTATTTGCATATGAGATTCTTGAGTTGTTGATTTCCAACTTCATTGCATTGTGGTCTGAGTGCATGCTTTCCCAGGCTATTAGCAGGGAGCTGGATCAGAAGTAGAGCAGCCAGGGCTCAAACCGGTGCTCATATGGGATGCCGGCCTCACACCTATGCCACAACACCAGCCCCATTCATTAACTTTTTGATGTACCCTGATAGAAGGGTTCACAGTTTTGGTTTGGTCAGGCACACATACCTGTGTTCCAGGCCCAGCTTAGCATACTCTTATAAGATGTCCACACAGGCTGGATCTGAGCGATCTCAGAGGCTGCTCAACCCTAATTCTATTCTCACTTCCACATGGATTCAGATGACAACCAATTCTTAAAGAGAGAGAAAATAGAGGCATATCTGAGGCACTTCACACACCTTCAGTAAGTGCCTCAGGTGTGAGCCATGTGGCAAAAGGAGTAAAACTGTTCTTACTACCTGCAATTGTCACCCTTACTCACAAAACCACAGACAAGGGTCGCTTGGAACTCCAGACACCAGACACTGGTTTTCAGATATTGCCTGTCGGTACATGATTTTGCAGATCTCTGCCTCTGAGGAACATGTAGTGCATATCAGTAATTATAGAAATTACATTTTCAGGGCCAGTGCTGTGGCGCAGCAGGTTAACACCCTGGCCTGAAGCATCAGCATCCCACATGGGCGCTGGTTCGAAACCCAGCTGCTCCACTTCTAATCCAGCTCTCTGCTTATGGCCTGGGAAAGCAGTAGAAGACGGCCCAAGTCCTTGGGCTCCTGTACCCATGTGGGAGACCCAGAAGAAACTCCTGGCTCCTGGCTTTGGATTGGCACAGCTCCGGCCATTGCAGCCAACTGGGGAGTGAACCATCAGATGGAAGACCTCTCTCTCTTCCTCTCCTTCTCTCTCTGTGTAACTCTGACTTTCAAATAAGTAAATAAATCTTAAAAAAAAAAGAAAGCTGAGGACTGAGCCCTGTCCTGATTCCATGGATCATTTCCATCTGACCACTAATGTCCATAGTCATTGGCAATTCTACAGATGACTCCTTACTCCATTGCCTTTTATTCTCCCAGGCTCAGAATATCTTACATTATATCTTTCTGGCTTCCTCTCTGATAATTTAGAAATAATGTACATGGATATAATTATAGTAAAGTCAAATGCCTTGTAACTTAGAAATGGTTGTTTAGATGACAATAATGATAAGAGTAATCAAAATGCAGAGGATTATATTGTCATGATTCTGTTGTTTGGAAATAGTTCCCCGGCTTCCATGCATTGCACAAATTTGTGGATTTCAGCATGTGACTTTGTACACAGCTCCATCAGCTATCACCCTACATCTCCAGCTATATTGTAAAAGCTATTCTTTTTTCTTTTAGACAAAAAATTGTAGGTGTAGTGTCATTACATCTCTTACAGCTTTTATCCTAAGAAAATGCCAAGTGAAAGAAAAACATAACCTAAAATTGTAATCTACAAGTAATAATGTATGCAGAGCGAGTACTGATGTCACCTAATGATTTCTCCTTCTCCAAAACGCTGCCTCTGGTTCAAATGAAGAGTGATCCAATTTCCATAAATTTCATTTACTCACAACATTTTCATAATGTTGCTATTACATCTGAGTCAGAGTCCATGGCATTATTTCTGTCGCCCAGGAAAGCCACTTTTCCTACTCCCTGGCCCTATTAGATGTGTCATCATGGGGAGAGAGGCCGCACTCAGCCCCTGCTGAGCACATCACTAAATGGCTGCTACTGCTTTATTCCTGAAGATGAGCACTGATTACATGTTTCTGGCTCAGAGAGTGTTTCATCTATCTAAGCTTTTCTAATGATTCTCTCACCTCATTTGTTTTAGATTACCTTTCTTTCAAAATGCCACTGTTCCTCTTTCTGGTTCTCTTGGTACTTGGCTTCATCATACAATCCATTGTGTGGACCCAATGAGCTCTGATGGCAAAGTAACCACCTGCCATTTGCCCCAACAAAATGTCACTCTTCACAACATGTAACCATCAATGCTGACATTGATTTTAACTTGGATGGGAACTCATTGTGGAGACCCCACAGAGGAATATCTTTCCCCTGTGAGCATTTCTGCAGTTATGGCCACATTTGCCTTAGGGGCCTGCTCTGGCACCCAAAATCAGATCTCAGAATGATTGGAGTTCAATTTCACGATTCTCCAATGGCAGAGATCCAACAGGGCATCCAGTGCCTTGTATGTTCAATGAATTTTACAAAGAGAGAACTGGAATTGTAGATGTGAAATTCTCTTCATCAGAAAGTAGTTGAAATCATTGGAAAATTTATTTGGTGATATCAAGATATGTCAAAACCCTCTAAAAATCCTGCTTCTTTAATGTTTTTGCATCACAGCAGGAGATCAAAAGTCATCTGGAGAAGCAAATCAAAGTCAAAGAAAAACTTGTAGGGCTTATCCACAAACTCCAACTGAGTGCCACAATGGTCTTGGTGAAATAAATTTACTTTAAAGGCCAGGCTCTTAGTGTGAATTTCAACATTAATGTTGAAATCATCTGGAGGGTAAAAGAGGAAGCTCATTATCTCTTCTTACTTAACATTATCAGGTATACTTCTTACCACAGTGACTGGCACTTCAGGCCAGAGCATTAACTCGCTGGCCACAGTGTCAGCCCCTCAGTCCTCAGCTTTCCATCCCAGGAACTCAATTGTCACTACACAAAGCTATCCCTCTAGATTGCTCTCCTGAGTTCCTGGCCACTTATCTGGCTGTCTGTTGGATATATCCTGCAGGATGGTCACCAGTGCTTCTGTCTCAATTCAGACATCTCAAAGGTCCCAAACATAAACACATCATCTCCCTTTCTCTCAAGCCTGCTCCTTCTTATTCATTTGACATCTCAGTCTACTGTTTCACTTCAACATCACTGTCTATGGAGATGGAAACCCCCATGCCAGAAACCCGGGAGTCATCCTAGGGGCCTCCTTCATTCTCATTCCCTGCATGTAATGAGCCATGATGCCCTGTGCATCGCACCTCTGGGGCACCTCTCAAAACTCCCCCTTCTCTCCATTCCTATGTGTTGGCTCTGAGTAGCTCACACTGCCTCCTAGCGCTTCCATCCCAAACTCCCCTTCTCCACCCCTTTCCACCACTCCACCAACGTCCAATGCCACCAGTGTCCTCATTATGTGAAAGTCACCAAAACTGCTACAAGTCAGATGACCACACTTAGACCTTGACCCTTAGAGCTCAGAATTTGAAGCTCACGCTTGTTTGAGACTCTCCGTTCCTGATAGAGATGTTCAAAGTCTCCAAAGAGAAAAAAAAAGTACTTACAGCACATGCCCAAGAAGCCACTTGCATCTCTCAGAAAGCAACACCTTTCCATCTTTATAACATGCCCTCTATTGCAAAACCAGAGCACTCTTTGTTACAAATTAACTGCAGCGTTAACCCTGGGATGACATTTTCAAAGCCAATGCACAGAACCAAGGCCAAAGCAAACAAAGTGAAAATGATAAGGATGAAACTTTGAATGATTGATTTGGCTACAAAAGCCTTCATCCATAACAAAAGAGAAAGAGGAATATCAAAACTAGTGAGGTTCAAGTTTGTGCTAGGAAAAGTATCTTTTTGGCAGGCAGAATGAAGGCCATGGGGGGAAGTTCCAACAGTAGTAGAAGACAGTTCCTACTATCAGGGCTACGTAGTGCTGGGATAAGGACACATTTTAGGGAGAGAGTGAATCTCTCTAATGGGCTCAGTTGAAATTATTTATGCATCTGTAGTGGAAATGACGTCAAACATAGCTTCCAACCATAGACCTTTATGATGGTTTTCACATACATGTCTGCTCAAGCAGAAAACCAGTCCTGTCTTGGTGACTAAAATCTCCTGGCCACGGGACTCCAAAAGAGGATGCAGAAGCAGCCAAGGGGGAAGGAATCAAAGATTCCACTATCCAAAATTAACTGTGTACTGACAGTTGTGCAACAAGGAAGTGAGAGCAAAGAGCATTGGGCTCAGTCAGGAGACTCGAGTTCAACCTCACCTCTGCCAGTTTCTAGTAGTAGTAGGAGCAGTAGGAGGAAGAGGAAGAGGAGGAGGAAGGGAAGGAGGAGAAGGAGTGGTAGAAGCAGAAACCCCTACCTTTGAGTATTTACCATACGAGAACACCACACATCTGATTCCAGAGACTGTTGGCTCCAGGAGTTTCCTGCATTCAGGCCACACATTAGGGTAGGGCAGGGAAGGGAGGCCAGCTGTAGGAGCTAAGCCAAGATGCAGTCTATGGTGACGCTTGGAAGCCAGGAGATAGTGCAGCTTTTATACCCTGAGGGATTGAGAAGTGGGGTTTTGACAATGCAGCGACTGGAGAGAGGATGATTATTCTGTGCTGTTGTTTCATCTCAACCACACACAGACTGAGCTCCTACTCTGCAGGGAGCACCACACTCATCCCTGAAGTTTCAGAGGTGAGTGGCAAATAGGAGTTATGAACCTAAAAGATCTGAGTACCTGGCGCCCTCTCCCAAACTGAATGGGAAAGGGCACACCTCACACAGTGATTTATGTTTCACGACATGGATAATCACTGGCGCGTGTGTCCTGCAACAAGGCAATGCCAAGCTCAGGTCTTCTGGCCCTTGAAAAAAAATCAAAGGAAGAAATAATTATACAATGGTAGTTAGATATTTCAATACTTCATTTTTAATAACAGAACAAAGATAAAAATCAACAATTGTAGAACACGAACAACATATAAACAAAATAAACAAACATGAAGAACACTGCCCTGGAAAAAGATGGGATACAGATCTTCTCAAGTTCATACGGAATATCTTCCAGGGTAGATCATATGGTAGGCCATAAAATGTCCCCATAAATGAAAAAGGGTGTAATTATACAATGTATCTTCAATGACTAGAGTGGGATAAGGTTACAAATCCATAGAAGAAGGAAAATGGAAATTCATGAATGCATGAAAACTAAACAACACAATCCTAAACAACAAAAGGGTCTAAGAAAGAAATCACAAGGAAATTAGAGAACATTTTCAGTTGAATGAAAATGAAAATACAACATATGCAAATGTACAGCATGCGCTAAAAGCAACACTAACAGAGAAATTAATAGCTGTTAATGTCTACATTAAAAGGGAAGAAAGATCTCAAGCCAATAACCTAAAATGAACTAGAAAAAAGTCAAACTAAACCCAAAAGTAGCCCCCCCAAAAAAAGCAATGGAAACTAGAGCAGAAATAAATGAAATAGGGTATTTAAAAATGATAGCATCTATGAAACTGAAAGTTGGTTCTTTTAAATGATCAACAAAATTGACAAAACATTAGCCAGACAAAATAAGAGTGATGAAGTAAATAACTATAATGAGAAAAGAAAGTAGTAACATTATAAGCACTTCATATAAATAAAATAGATGATAAGAATATATTTCAACCAACTAATTAGTTAACCAGGATGAAATGAACAAATGTTTAGAAACACTCAAACTACCAAAACTGAATTGAGAGAAAGTAGAAAATATAAACAGGGCTATAACAATGAATGATATTGAATCAGTAATCAAGAAACTCCCAGTAAAGAAAATCCCAGGATCAGATAGATGGCTTTACTGATGAGTTCTACTACACACTTAAGGGAAAATTCACACAAATCCTCTCAAATCCTTCTAAAACAGACACAGAGTGAACCTTCCTAATTCGTTCTATAAAGACACTATTACCATGATAGCAAATCCGGGTACAAGACTCCATGTGCAAAAAGGAAAATTACAGACTCTTATCACTCAAAATACATTAGCATGCCTCAAGTTTGTGAAAGATGGAATTAAAAGACAAGCTAATTTTGTGTATAAAAATGTTGGAATTTGTAGTTTTTTCCACAATACACATTTTCATGAACTTTTTGAAGACCCCTAATCTTTATGGATTCAAAATTTTTCTGTCCCGAACAAACTCCTTATCTTTTAATTCCACTTTCCAAGAACCTGTTGGAGTCCTCTGTGTGTACAAATCCTCAAGAAAATACCAGCAAACAAATCCAGCAGCATGTGAAAAGGACTACACACCATGACCAAATGGTGTTTATCCCAGGAATACAGGTGTGGCTCAACATATGATAATACAATACAATAAAACATAGTAATAGAATTAAGGGGAACAACATGATTATCTCAATTGATGGGGATAAAGCATTTGGTAAAAGCCAACACACTGTCATGATGAAATAATCAACAAAATAGGAATAGAAGGAAACTTCTTCAACATGATTTAAAGGTGTTTGTTAAAAATCGATGGGTAATAACTCATTTAATGATGAAACATTGAAAGTTTCACCCTTGATGTCTTTGACTACTGCTCTTCAACACTGTACTGAAAGAGAGAAATAAAGGAATTGTACAGGAAAGAATAAAACTATATTTGACCATATGTAGAAAATACTAAAAAATATATGCACATACATAATTAGAGCCTATAAACATATTTAGCAAAGTTAGAGTAGAGGATCAACATACAATATCTGTTTTATGTCAGTGTATTAACAAAGAATAATCTGAAAAGGAAATTAAGAAAACAAATCAGGGGCTGGTGTCATACAGAGGGTTAAACTTCTGCTTATGATGCCAGCATCCCATATCAGACCACAGGTTCGAGACCCAGCTGCTCCACTTCCGATCCAGCTCTCTGCTATGGCCTGGGAAAGCAGTAGAAAATGGCCCAAGTCCTTGGGTCCCTGCACCCGCGTGGGAGACCCAGAGGAGGCTCCTGGATCCTGGCTTCAGATTAGTGCAACTCCAGCCGTTGCTGCCAATTGGAGAGTGAACCATCGGATGGAAGACCTCTCTCTCTCTCTCTCTCTCTCTGGCTCTCCTCCCTATCTGTGTAGCTCTGACTTTCAAATAAATAAATAGATATTTTTAAAAAAAGATTTGGAGACTTCACAATAGCACGAAAGCAATATATACTCAGTAGAAACAGTACTTTGATTTTTAAATTTCAATCTTTTCCTCAGCTAGCAATATACACTATTATACTGCAATACTCTAAAGTGTACTGTGTTGCCAGCATTTTTTCAATCTTGCAATTTATGCTTTTACATCCCATCAAATCTACAAAATTCCCATCTATCTGTGTACATGAACCATTTTAACACTTTGATATAAAATATGCTTTTCTTTAGAAGATTTCGCCAATCCATAGGCTAATGTAAGTGATTTAAGCATGTTTAAGGTGAGATAGGCTAAGGTATGATGTTGAGTGAGTTAGGTGTATTGAATGCAAGTTAAATTTATGCTATTTTTTCACATTTTTCTTTTTTTAAAATTTTATTTAAGATATACAAATTGCATGTATTTCAGATATACAGATTTAGAAACATAGTGGTGCTTCCCACAATACCCTCCCTCCTGCCCCAGCTCCCAGTCTTCCTCCTCCTTTTTCCTCCTTCCTCCTCCTTCCTCTCCTATTCCCTCTCTTAATTTTTACAATGATCTACTTTCAGTTTACTTCACACTCATAAAATGAACCTGATACTAAGTAATGAGTTCAAAAAATAGTATGAAGAAAAAAACACTGTTCCTCATCAGTAGAGAAAAAGGCTGTAAACAATCATCAAAGCTCAAAATGTCAATTTATGCTACTTCAACTTATGATAGGTTGATAGGTTTGCAATCCCATTGTAAGTTCAGGAACATTGTAATCAATTGCCACTAAGATGCTGCTGATATGTGTGAACAACCCCTGTTTCTTGTTTTTTTCCTTTCTTACCCTTTTGGATTGAAATTGAGTTGGTTTTTCCAACCATATCAGGTATGAAATTCCTATTTCCCTTTATTTCTGTTTGAAAACCAGATATTTATTTCTGAGGTCACCTATTTCATGTACTCTCATGTTCATCAGAGGCAACAGCAAATGCAAATGCTACTATGACTGCTATTAACACCACCAGCATTCTTTTTCCCCAGGAGTACCTCTCTAGTAATATTTTCTTCTTATCTCTTCTTCTGGACTTATAGGTTTCCAAATTATATGTGTTGAGTCTGTTGCAGGTAACAATTGTACCTTTGCAAAATCCTGTTACAAGGGGCTGGCATTGTGGTGTAGTGGGTAAAGCCATTGCCTGCGATACCAGCATCCCATATGGGCGCCAGTTTGAGACCCAGCTACTCCACTTCCAATCCAGTTCCTTGATAATGCATCTAGGAAAGCAGTGGAAGATAGCCCAAGTGCTTGTGCCCTTGCCACCCACATGGGTGACCTGGAAGAAGCTCCTGGCTTCAGCCTGGCCCAGTGCTGGCTTTTGTGGCCATCTGGAGAGTGAACCAGCAGATGGAAGATCTCTCTCTCTCTCTCTCTCTCTCTGTCTCTCCCTCTCTCTCTGTAACTCTGACTTTCAAAATAAATAAATATTTTTTAAAAATACTGCCACAAAACCACTTAGCCAATGTCATATTTCAGGTTTTTTTTGTGTCAATACTCTACTTTCAATACCATTTTCTGTGTTAATCATGGTAGGTTTTGCTAGGCAATGGTAACAAACAGTCCTACAAGCTCAATGGCTTCACACAAGAATATATTTCTGACTCATACAGATACCCTATGGATTCAGACAATTCTCCAGAGTATCTGCCTCTCTAGGGTGATGAATAACCAGGTTACTTCAGACTTGAAGCTCCAGTGTTTCAACATAAGGCATCCTCAGTTGCTCCAACTAGGAAAGAGAGGTGTCAACAGAGTTACATAGTTTCAATTAAATGGAAACCGACACATTTTTTGTTCACATCCCCTTGGCCTGAACTAACTAGATGACTAGGAATTATGGGTTTCCAGTGCCCCCAAAATAGAGAACTAGATATTGTTAAACTCTAGTAATGAATACCTCACACATAATTGTAAAGTAGTTTATCTTACACCTGGAATTACAAACTCTAATTCAGTCCCTAGCACTACCATTTGCTACCAAATGGTCTCAATCTGGAGCTTCAGCTTAAAGTGTAGGTAATAATACCTATGTAATTAATGATAATTATTTATATTAACTTATGATTACAGAATGCTTAGCACAGTTCCTGGAACACAGGAAGCCTTCAGTTGATTATTTTATATTATACAGGTTCAGAAAGACTTTGTGATCCACTAAGCTGTGACCATGACCAGTAAAAGCTGGTACCAAGAATCCTGGGGACGTCATGGCAGCACCACTTGTAACATACATGTTATGACAGTTCTCAGTCATTTACCAATTGTTAACAGACTGGGAAAACATTGACACTGATATAGTTCCTACAATAAATTAAACTGAAGACCATGATGATGTCAATGTGTTGACAGGAAGAAAATTTCCATGACACTGGCTATTTCATTTTGCTAAAATGTCATATATTTTGTAGAACAATGGTCATTTACTATAATCAGGAGCTACTTCAAAATTGCATGCCGAAAATAGACATTTTAAAAGGAAACGCAAGGCAAGAGCAAGTAAATTACCCTGAAGAGCCTCTCAAAAGAGCTGCTTCTACCATCGTTTAATTTGGTTTCTGCAAAATGCTATTACTACACCTCCTGGTAAGTAATTGTATCCAATCTTTATCTGTCATCATTGAGGACTTTCAATAAATAAAATTTCATACTTCAAATTATTTAATGATGATTTGACCCTTTAAAAAAGTGTGTATTGTAAATAAAGATTTTTCTGTGGGAGAACTCATCAGTTAAATATATTTTTATGCTTATGACATCAAGTACTAAAATTTAATGTAATATGCTTTTTTTACTTTTGGCTCATAAGTTTAAAACACAAAAAATGATAATGATGGATAGCATATTCTTTCACTGATATATTATTTTAAGTGAAGAGTTTTCAAATTTGTATATTTTTTCAATTTGTGATCAAATATCCTTCCAGAATTATAAATTAACATGTGTTCATGTTGAGCAATTGAATGAAATAATATGATGACATTAGAGAAATATAAACTTACATATATATGTGCACCCTATCCTTCCTCACCTCCAAACTCCAGATAGTGTACTGTGTATTACTCCACAGTCCTCAATATTAATTTTGTGTGTATGTCTGTATATTTTATTTAACAATATACTACAAATATCCCACCTAGTCAATATATGGGTATAACTCATTATTGTGGATATATAGTTAGTTTCCAATCTTTTGCCATTATAGATAATGGTGTGTGTGTGGGGGGGGGAATATTCCTAATTGCTTCTGGTGGTTGCTGGCAATTCTTAATATTCTTTGGTTTGTAGATGCATCACTCCAGTCTCTGCCTCCATCTTCACATGGCCTTCTCCTCTGTATGTCTGTGTCTTCCCATGGAATTCCCTCCCCTCTCCTCCCTTTCCCTTCCCTTCCTTTCCCTTCCCTTCCCTTCCCTTCCCTTCCCTTCTCTTCCCTTCCTTTCCCTTCCCTTCCCTCCTTTTCCCTTCCTTTCCCTTCTCTCTGTTCCCCCCTTAATATTGGATTAGGACCCACCTCAATCCAGAATGATCTCATATTAACTTGACTCCATGTGCAAACATCTAATTTCTACATGAGGTCACGTTCACAGGTCAAAGAAGTAGCAAGGATTTCAACACACCTTTTGGGAGGACACAATTAAAAGAGTAAATAGAATAAAATTTTGAAAGTTTATAGACTTAAAGTGTGATGATATTACTGATAATATATATTGCCTTCTTCATAATTTTCAACATCTTCGATTTTTCAATAAACATTTATAAAATCAGAAAATAAACTAATGCTGAAAATCACCTATTCTATTTTGGTACACACACATACAATGACTTATCTTTAGGTGAGAATGGAAATCTCCATGGGGCTGCTGAGTGGAGTGCTGTATATGTACTTGATGTCAAGAGTTGTCTGACTGCTTAGAGTGTGTTTCTCTCCAGGTCACAGTGCTATAATCAGAGTGATGTGAGCAACGAACTTATTAAATTTTAAACCAGACTCTTGTCTCCTACAGAGATAGAAATACTAAGCAGAGACTGGTATTGTGTGAAAACCAGAACAGTTTATTCAGCAGTGAGAGAAGAAACATGTGGGCCACCCCACTCAAAGAACTATACAATATGAGTGGGCTAAGAGTTGCCCAAAAACTAGGGAGGAAAGGGAAACCTAAAACAGTACCTGTAATAGGAAAGGTCTGTCTGTAAGCAGGGAGGTAGAGAGTTTTGAAAATGTTCTATTTACAGGCTGAGATAAGCATGCTGAGAAAAAAAATTAAAAAGAGCTCTGAAGATATGGGAGAAGTGCCTTAATGTGAGGTCCATGGCAAAAAGAGACCATGTTACCTCCTTCTGCCCCTTCTAAAAAAAAAAAAAAGCTTTATTTTACTTATTTGAAGGGCAGAGTTGGAGAGAGAGAGGGAGAGACAGAGAGGTCCTCCACCCACAGGGTCACTCCCACGAATACCTGCCATGGCCAGGGCTGGGCCAAGCCAAAACCAGGAACCAAGAGCTTTCTCTGAGTCTCCCACGTGGGTGCAGATTCCCATGTACTTGGACCATTCTCTGCTGCTTTCCCAGGTGCATTAGGAGGGAGCTGGATAGGAAGAATAACAGCCAGGACTCAAAACGGGCACCCATATGGGATGCCAGTGTTGCAGGTGGTGATCCAACCCGCTATACCACAAAGTGGACCACTCCTTTCACCCCTTTTTTAATCCTCCGTGCACAGGTCTCATATGTAACATGTGCATAATAGGAAGACAGACATTTTGATTGTCAGATAGTGACGGGGGTGGGGGAAGCAGTGGCTAATGACATCAGGTTCTACAAATCTAACTAGATGCCTACTTATTCCACATCATTTCCCCCTCAGTGATAGCCAACCCTTAATCTTAAGGGGGTGCTGAACTATGAAGTTCCATCTTGTGTATCTACTTCAGACTGATCAGGGGCATTGTCCCTGCCTATCCAAGATCCAGAAACCTCTAGCTGTCTCATCTAATGGATCTTGTCTCATTGAGCTGGAGGATTTTCATCTGTCACTGTCAATGGCTGTGACTCTCACAGGGTCATCATTACTCTGAGAAGCTGTTGAATTCCAAAACAGACAAGATTATCAATCAGGATGAGCATAGATAGAGAAAGATAAACCACAGGTGGAATCCCCTTTAGGAAAGAAAGGTGTATTCTATTGTTTCCCAAATAGTAGGCACAGATAGATTACCTCTGTGCAGATTATAAAACCATTTAGCCTGGGCATGGAAATTTGTAATATCTTTTTCAATGAATATACTTCTATTGGAGTAGATGTGACAGATTCTACTAATTGCTGCATATGCTCCTCCTTTTTCCATCAGTACATAGTCTAAGGCTAGTTGGTTGTCCATGACTCCCTTATGCAGAACATCCACAGACTTTAGTACTTGCCGTAAAAGCTGGCCTGAAGTATAGGCTAGCTTGCCCCCAGGAAGTAGACAGACTTTTAAATATGGCTTCTAGAATATATCAGGATCTTCTACTATTATGGTAGAACTCATTAAGGAGTTTTCCTGTCAATAGCAGCTTCCTGAGAGAATCAGAAGAGATATAGGTAACATACGTCTGCCATAAAAAGCAACAGCCTTGATGTGACAAAAACAAAGACTTTACTTGTCTTTTTGCCTTTTGAAGAGGTATTTTAGGTTTTCAGTTGGTTCACAAGAATAGGGAGACTTATTCTCTGCATGCACCTGTAAATATTCAAGAGGTAGAATTCTAATCCTTGAAAAATTGACCCAGCTTGGAATGACCTTTAACTTAAGTGCAGTAGGAATACTAAGTAGCACTTCGTAAGATCCCTTCAATTTAGACTGCAGTTGGTCAAAAGGGATCCTTCCTGCTAAATCTGTAATAAAACCAAGTCTTCTGAGGAGATAGGCTGTTGATGACTGTTGGGATCTGACAGTGAGAGAATGTTACCATACTCTATCAGAGTCTTTTGTACCTGACCTAAATTAATCATGTACTTTATGTGACCTTAAGTATATGAATCAAAGAGGATATCAGGCATGAGGGAAGGCCTCTCAGAGCATTTCAAACAGACTAAGGATTTTTAAGATTCATTTATTTAGTTATTTATTTGAAAGGCAGAGTTAGAGAGAGAGAGAAAGAGGGCGGTCTTCCACATGCTAGTTCACTCCCCAGATGGTTGTGTGCTGATCCGAAGCCAGGAGCCAGGAGTTTCTTCCAGTCCCCCATGTGGGTGCAGGGGCCCAAGGCCTTGGACCATCTTCTACTGCTTTCCCAGACCATAACAGAGAGCTGGATTGGAAGTGGAGTGGCTGGGTCTCGAACCGGCTCCCATATGGGATGCGGGCACTGCAGGTGGTGGCCCTACCTGCTATGCCACAGTGCCAGCCCCCAGATTAAGTTTTAAAGCAACTTTAGGTGCCATTCTCATCCTGAGGAGAGCAAAAGACAATAGTTTGAGCCGTGTTTCTGAGGTCTCTTGGTACAGGTTAGCCAGAGTTTTCTTAATACTATGGATAATCTTTTCTACTCTACCTGATGACTGAAGTTTCCAAAAGGCATGAAGATAAGAAATCCCTAGAGCAGTAGTTTCTTGTTGAGTTCATTTAGGCACAAATGAGGGCTCATTGTCACTCTTGAATGACCCTTAAAGGGCAAAGGGAGGGATTATTTCCTTTAATAGGGCTTTGGGCACTTCTTGTGCCTTTTCTGTTTGAGTTGGAAAGGCTTCTATCCATCTTGTGAAAGTATCAAAAAAGACTCATACATATTTGTAATGATTTGCTGAAGGCATGTTAGTAATCTATATGCCAGTCTTTAGCAGGTCATGTCCCTACACTTTGAACAGGACTGAGCAAAGGAGGTGGCTTGATGTGACCATCAGGATTATTTTGCAAATGTCAGGAGCAGCAATGTCTTAATTGCCTTACAGCGATATGATAACAAAAGAGCCTGATCGTTTTTTAGGCATCCTCCTGTTTGCCAGTGATGTCCTGTAATTTCTAGGACTCTTTGCACTCAGTTTAGGGTTTCAACTTCAAGTGGCTGGCCCAAAGTCCTCTTGGTGGTTTCCTACATCAAACGTGTTGTAGCAACCACACTTAGGCATGCAAGCCATCCTGCAGCCATTGAATCTAGCTATTTACAAAAATAGGCCGCTGGTCATGGAAGTGGATCCAATTTCTGAGTACCTAGAGATACTCTCTGTTTCCCTCCTACAGAGTGAATGGCTTGTCCAAGTTAGGGATTCCTAGTGCCAGAGCTTCTGTTAATAGCTCTGGAATCCTTTGGAAGATTTCCTCCTTCTCTCGTGTCCAGAAAAGTGAGTCTGTGTCAGGGCCCTTTAAAGCCTCCTATAAAGGTTTTGTTATCAGCCCAGATCCTGGAATCCATAGTCTACAAAAGCCTGCCATGCTCAGGCATGTCCTCAGCTGTTTATTACCAGTCTGTAGTGGTGCTATACACAATATACGCTCCTTTCTCTTCAGGGAAGGAGTACACTTTCCTGGGGTCAGAATATATCTTAAGTAGTTTACCTCTTGTTTAGAAATCTGAACTTTGGTTGGGGAAAGTTTGTATCCCCATTTTCCTAAGGAAACAAAAGTATAATACCTGGGTGGTGTTTTCATCTGGGTCTTCCATGGAGGGGCTGCAAATCAGAGCATCATTTACATATTGTAGACTTGCTCCATTCTTTAATTAGAGCTCTCCGAGTTAAACTTGGTAACAATTAACTTGAGGGAAAAATAGAAAACCTCTTTCAAGCAAAGAAGTTGGAAAGTCAGACATGACCAAGAACTGGCAAGAGATAAGAAAATCTTATTTGACAAACTAAAAGCAAAGTAAATTTCCTAGAATAAGTATTATCATCAACTCCCCTAATAATAATATATTTTGAGATTTGGGGTCCTGCATGGGAAGTTAACACAAAATGACTCCTTTTGTCAGTTTAACAAATTAACGTTCTTACCTATGAAATCAGTAATCACTCTGGAGGCTATTAATATGAGATGCCTAGGCTGTGGAAACCTCTTGAGTCTTCAGACTCCATCAGTCATCATACAAGGCCGTGAGCAGAGCCCCTTGCTCCCCTCATGGAAGAGTTCATTTCCTCTTCCAAAGAGCACTTTGCTTGCACTGGGGCAAGAACCACAGGGGATCCTTCATGGAGGCACACTCCTTGCACCAGTGCCTTGGTTTTCCACACTGAAATGCTCTCCTGTGGGCTTTTCAGCCAGAACAGAATGCCTCCAGGGCAGATTGTGAGGTCTCCAGGCAGTGTTTAAAGCAATCACTAGAAGCCAGCACTTAGTTACCCTGGCCTGAAGCACCAGCATCCCATATGGGCACAGGTTTGAGACCTGGCTGCTCCAGTTCCGATCCAGCTCTTTGCTATGGCCTGAGAGAGCAGTAGAAGATGGCCCAAGTCCTTGGGCCTCTGCACCCACGTGGAAGACCAGGAAGAAGCTCCTGGCTCCTGGCTTGGGATGAGTGCAGCTCTGGCCGCTGCGGCCAATTGGGGAGTGAACCAACGGATGGGAGACCTCTCTCTCTCTCTCTCTCTCTCTCTGACTCTCCTATCTCTGTGTAACTCTGACTTTCAAATAAAATAAATAAATCTTCAAAAAAAATTTTAAAAAGCAATCACTACCGTGTGAGTCTGCTGTCTGGACTATTTCCCATGTTGGAGTACTCTTTCTTCTTCAATCCTGACTATATTATTAAACACCTAAAATTTAATTTTACCACCTGGACAATAGGAATTTGGGGTCTCATGAACAGGTTTTGAAACTGTACCCTTAGAAGTGAGTCCATAGAAATGAACACAGAACTATATACTATTGAAAAGTCTCTGTAGAACCTGAAACAACAAAAGTAGACATGGATTTCCATGAGCCCAGTTATGTTTAGATATGTAAATTAAATCTCTTGCGTTAGATGACAGCTGGTGTTGCAAGGTGGAATTCCCTGCTCCAGCCCACTGGGGGGCTCCCTTAAAGGTTGATGTAGATCTGGGGTATTATCACCTAATACCGCTTGAATTTTCCTAACCACTGCACGTAAGGTAACTGGCCATTAGGGGGCACTGTCACTGTCACTAAGATGCCAGTACATCAGAGCGCACAATTACATGTATGACTAGGGCATTTTCCTAGGGCCCAAATAATCTTGGGAGCTGTCACCACCATGGCTAGAAATTCACCTCCGTGGTCGCTATACCTCACACCTGGAGGCTAAGCTCCTGGATGTTAGGAATAGCCTAAAGCTAAGAGCAACCTTCAGAGTTTTTCTTAAACCCTGAAGCTCCAGGACTCCCAAAATTCCTGAGAGCTTACACTGCTGCACCTAGAGTGTTCAATCCCTGTGGGGCCTTAAACCCCATGCTCCAGTAAATGCTGAAGGATGGTGCAAGACGTTGGAACTGCAAAATCCCAGCATTCATATTTCCCAATGCTGACCCCTTATAGTAAGGGTGGACTTGAGGATCTATGAACTATTAGGTTCCATTTGGCTGGCAGAAACCACATCCATACACAAGGAATAAAAACTCAGCTGCATTTTAAACCTGCTTTCCTCTCAGCTACTAGTTGTCCTAGAACAGAGAGGTTACAATGGCTACCAAGTACCAACTAACTTGTAAGTACTGGCTGGCTGCCACTCAATCATGGCTGACATTGGCCCAGTGTTCCTAGAAAGGGAGAACCCTACTTCCCAACTTCCCATAGCAAAGAAATTCCCACCCCTCAGCAGCTGGATATAACAACTAGATAACAAGAAATCGCTCTTCTCCCTTCCCTTTCCAGTAAGCAAAGAGGAGGGGCAGAGAGCCATGCAGTGAGCAGAAGACAATATAGAGGACAAAGCTAACATGGAGGACAAAGCCGGGTGGGACACGTGTCACCCAGCAGTTATGGCTCAATGCTAAGAACCCACCAGTTCAAAAACAAGCACTAGCTCCAAAAATGCATAGCCTCTAAAAGGTGCACACTTGAGCACAATATTTCTTTTTTTTTTTTTTTTTTTTTTTTACAGGCAGAGTGGACAGTGAGAGAGAGAGACAGAGAGAAAGGTCTTCCTTTTGCCGTTGGTTCACCCTCCAATGTCCGCCATGGCTGGCGCGCTGCGGCCAGCGCACCGCGCTTGTCCGATGGCAGGAGCCAGGAGCCAGGTGCTTTTCCTGGTCTCCCCATGGGGTGCAGGGCCCAAGCACCTGGGCCATCCTCCACTGCACTCCCGGGCCACAGCAGAGGGCTGGCCTGGAAGAGGGGCAACTGGGACAGAATCTGGCGCCCCGACCGGGACTAGAACCCGGTGTGCCGGCGCCGCAAGGCGGAGGATTAGCCTGTTGAGCCACGGCGCCGGCCGAGCACAATATTTCTAACACATGGCTGGTGATAAGCAATTACCAAGAATTCCCATGGTTTCTCTTTAACAATGTTTCCAGCCTGAGCATGAGGCTGGCCTCCAACAATGGAGAGGGCAAAAAACAAAAACATAAACACTTGCATTTCAGAAACTGACCCGAGACGCCAAGAACAGAGAAAAAAATTCTTTAAACTGTCCAAGTTGTTTTCACAAAGCATGAAAATGCTGCAACAGGTTTGTTCACCCACTGCCCTTTTGAGGTTACACACACCTGGCTAGCCCGCAACGAACTTATTAATTTTTAAACCAGGTTCGTGTCTCCTGCAAACAGAGAAATACTAAGCAGAGACTGGTATTGTGTGCAAACAAGAACGTTTATTTGATAGTGAAAGAACAAACGTACATTCACATGCAAGTGTGAGCTGCCCTGCACAGAGAACTATACAACATGAGTGGGCCTAGTTTCTTTCACAAACCGGGGAGGAAAGGGAAACTGAAAACAGTACCTGTGATAGGAAAGATCTGTCCAATAATAGAAGGGCAGGAGAGTTTTTAAAATGTTCTGTTCACAGGCAGAAATTCTCATGCCAAGAAAAAAAAAAAAAGATCTGAAGAGATAGTGAAGGTACCTTCATGCAAAGTCCATGAGAAAAAGACACCACCCTTCCACCTTCCACTCCTTTTAGAGATTCTTCATGAAGGTCTTGGTTTTAACAGGTGCATTATGGGAAGCCAGACATTTTGACTGACAGGTGAATCAGTGGTGGTGCCTTCTGACATCCAGATCTACAGACCCAACTGGATGACCACCTATTTATCCTACATTAAGAGGAAAAGGAGGGACCAGTGCTGTGGTGCAGTGGGTTAAAGCCCTGGCCTGAAGCGCCGGCATCCCAAATGGGCCCCTGTTTGAGACCTGGCTGCTCCACTTCCAATCCAGCTCTCTGCTGTAGCCTGGGATAGCAGTGGAAGATAGCCCAAGTCCTTGGGCCCCTGTACCTGCATGGGAGACCCAAAAGAAGCTCCTGGCTCGTGGCTTCGGATCGGCTCAGCTCTGACCGTTGCGGCCATTTGGGGAGTGAACCAGCGGATTGAGGACCTCTCTCTCTGTCTCAACCTCTCTCTGTAACTCTGTCTTTCAAATAAATAAAATAAATCTTTAAAAAAAAGGAAAAGAAAATGAAAATGACATATTCCATGTGTTCCCCCCAATACCCTCACACATGAACACATACATATGCATTATTGTTTTTTGTTAAGACTGGAATTTTCCATGGCTGAACAGTGCAACCTACAAATGTGTTGTCTCTAGTTGCCCGAATACCCTGTATGAATTTCCCTGATCGTCTTGTATTTATGAGTATTTTTATGCTTTCCAAGGAAACACTCATGGATGGAGATAGACCTTGGTTCAGATTTGGGCTTCTCCACTTCCCAGCTCTGTGACTTGGGGCAGGTACCCAAGTGCTAAGTTCCTTGCCCTACCCACTACAGTGTTAGATCTTTCTTTTTCTGATTTCTTTTTTTTTTTTTTTTTTATAAAGCTTTTATTTAAAGAATATAAATTTCCAAAGAACAGCTCATGGACCACAATGGCTCCCCCCACACACAACTTCCCTCCCTCCCCCCACCCTCCCCTTTTCCCGCTCCCTCTCCCCTTCCATTCACATCAAGATTCATTTTCAATTCTTTTTATACACAGGAGATCAATTTAGTACGTATTACGTAAAGATTTCAACGGTTTGCCCTCGCATAGAGACACAAAATGATAATACTGTTGGAGTACTAGTTATAGTATTAATTCACAATGTACAGCACATTAAGGACAGAGATCCTACATGATTTTTTTTTAAAAAATTGATTAATTGTCTATGCAATTTCCAGTTTAACACCAAGATTTTTTTTTTTCATTTGCAATTATCTTTATATAAAGAAGATCGATTCAATATATACTATGTAAGGATTTCATCAGTTTGCACCCACACAGAAACACAAAGTGTAAAAATACTGTTTCAGTACTAGTAATAGCATCACTTCACATTGGATAACACTCTAAGGACAGATCCCCCATGAGACGCAAGTACACAGTGACTCCTGATGTTGATTTAACAATTTGACACTCTTGTTTATGGCGTCAGTAATCTCCCTAGGCTCTGGTCATGAGTTGCCGAGGCTATGGAAGCCTTTAGGGTTAGCCGACTTCGATCTTATTCCCACAGGGCCATAGTCAAAGTGGAAGTTCTCTCCTCCCTTCAGAGAAAGGTACCTCCTTCTTTGATGGCCCCGTTCTTTCCACTGGGATCTCACTCGCAGAGATCTTTCATTTAGGTCTTCTGTTTTTTCCAGAGTGTCTTAGCTTTCCATGCCTAAAATATTCTCATGGGCTCTTGAGCCAGATCCGAATGCCTTAAGGGCTGATTCTGAGGCCAGAGTGCTATTTAGGACATCTGCCATTCTATGAGTCTGCTGTGTATCCTGCTTCCCATGTTGGATCATTCTCTCCCTTTTTCATTCTATCAGTTAGTATTAGCAGACACTAGTCTTGTTTGTGTGATCCCTTTGGCTCTTAGACCTATCAGTGTGATCAATTGTGAGCTGAAATTGATCACTTGGACTAATGAGATGGCCTTGGTACATGCCACCTTGATGGGGTTGTATTGGAAACCCCTGGCACAATTCTAACTCCATCATTTGGGGCCGTTCCGATTGAGCCTGAGTATTTTTTTTTTTCTTTATCCTAGTACTAGAGGTTGAACTCTGTAATTAACACAGAATTATTCTTAGGTGTTTAAATTTTAACTGAAAAGTGATCTCTGTGAAATATAAGAGTGGGAATAAGAGAGGGAGGAGATGTAAAACTTGGGACAGGCTCAATCTTTTTCTGATTTCTAAATGCAAATAGATGAAAAATTAAGTACCAGTACTATTTATATTTGAGTTTAGTTAATTGTTAATTTGTTTTTTGCTTGTTTGCTTTATTGATTGCTTTGCCTAACTGTTGATCATTTCTATTTTTGTGGAAACATCACTTCCATTAAAATTTCACTGACCATAGCTAACTGATGGCAACTGGGGAGTTGGGAACGGCAATGGTACCACACACCCAGGCTGAAACCCAGAGATATTATACAAAAAGCTTTATTAACTGCTCCAGAGATATTTTCAGAAGTAAAATTGCTTGGTCAATGATAAATATATTTTTAATTTGCATGATTATAAATTTCAATGTTTAAAAAATTACAGTAGTAAAATTTCAATAAAATATACACAAATACCTATTTCCACATTCCTTTCCAGCTATGAAGTTCATCAATATTTCCTGAGGATATTTCCATTGAAATATAATATATGTCCAGTAAAGTGCATACATCTTAAATATAAAGTTTATTAACATTTTTTAAAAAAATAAATACATCTGTGAAATCAACACCAAGGTCAAGACATATAATATCACTCGCACCACATTAAATTTGTATAAATGGACTCATAATTGCATATTCTTTGTATCTTTCTGATTTTGCTCAATATTATTTTTGTGAATTATATCCAGAAAACATAATTATTATAGTTTACTTATTTCCATCATGGCTATAATTTCATTGCATGAATATAACAATTTATTACCTATTGTTGATTGATATTTGGGTTATTTACTATTTTTTACTTTTACAAATAATGTAATTATAAATGATAAATGTTTGCATACAATTAATTGGGTGCACATACATAGGATTTTCTATTTTGTTTTTGCATCTCAATGGAATTTCTCTCAGATATTTAGCTCATCAGTTTTCCAAAGAAGTTTTCCAAATTTCTACTTCAACCCACAGTGTATTGGAGTCCCTACATTATATATTTTTGCTGACAATTACCTGCTTGTTTTTTTTTCATTTTAACATTCCTGATGGATGTATATAGCATTATCTGATAGTAATTTTTTTAACTTGCACTTATCTGATAATGAAATTGAACATCCTTTTTAATTTTCTCTGTGGTCATTTGGATATCTTATATTTGATGTGACTATTCAAGACTTTTGTCATTTAAAAAATTGTGCTGCCTTTTCTTCATTTATTAATCATTTTATACATTCTGTAAACAAGTCATTTCTGAGATATAAATATTAAAACTATTTTCTCTTACTCTGTGGCTTACCATTTTGCTCTCTTTATGTGTCCTGATTCTAATTAAGTTGAATTTATTTCTTTATTTTTGTTTAGAGTGTGTGATTTTTGCATCTTTTTAAAGGTCATCAAGAATTCTCTTTGCCATCTTCAATAATTTTTATTTGTTTTATCTTTCACATTTAATCAATCATCCATTTGGAATTAAATGTTCTATATAGTTGAAATGGGTGCAAAGGTTCATTTGGATCCACTTGGATACTCAACTGATCAAAAACATTTATTAAAATGACCATTATTGGGGCTGGTGCTGTGGTATAGTGGGTAAAGACACCGCCTCCAGTGCCAACATCCCATATGGGCGCCGGTTCGAAACCTGGCTGCTCCACTTCCAATCCAGCTCTCTGCTATGGCCTGGGAAAGCAATAGAAGATGGCTCAAGTCCTTGGACTCCTGCACCCATGTGGAAGACCTAGAGGAAGCTCCTGGCTCCTGGCTTCGGATTGGCGCAGCCCTGTAATTACTTACAGAAATAAAAATATTTTACAAAGCTATAATAATTAACTGTATAATTACTATAACAATTACTGTAAATATAGCAAAATAGACAATGGAATAAAAGACTCCAAACACTGTCACAGTATTTCCACAACAAATTAATGACAATACTGTAGAGAAAATAATGGTCATTTTTCTAGAAATATTTTATACTCTTCCAGTTTTTTTAAAAGCTTACTTATTTATTTAAAAGTCAGAGTTACACACACACAGAGAGAAGGAGAGGCAGAGAGAGAGAGAGAGAGAGAGAGAGAGAGAGAGAGGTCTTCCATTCAATGGTTAACTCCCCAGATGGTTGCAGCTGGAGCTGGGCTGATCTGAAGCCAGGAGCCAGGAGCTTCTTCCAGGTCCCCCATGCAGGTGCAGGGGCCCAAGGACTTGGACCATCTTCTACTGCTTTCCCAGGCCATAGCAGAGAGCTGGATCAGAAAAGGAACAGTCAGGACTCAAACCAGCGCCCATATGGGATGCCAGCGCTTCAGGCCAGGACTTTAACCTGCTGTGCCACAGCACCGGCCCCAATAGAATTACCTCTTAAAAAAAAAAGATTTATTTTATTTATTTGAAAGGCAGCATTACAGAGAGGGAGGGAGGGAGGGAGGGCGGGAGGGAGTGAGGGAGGGAGGGAGGGAGGTTCACTCCCCAAATGGCTACAACAGACAGAGCTGGGCCTGACCAAAACCAGGAGCCAGGAGTTTCTTCCAGGTCTCCCAGCAAGGGCCCAAGTACTTGGACCATCTTCCCCTGCTTTCCCAGGCACATTAGCAAGGAGTTGGATCAGAAGAGGAGCAGCAGGGACTCGAACCAGAACTCCATTATGGGATGCCAGTGCCCATATGTGCCAGCTTAACCTGCTGCACCACAATACTGTTCCCAGTTATTTTTTTAATGTATTTATTTATTTTTAAAGTCAGAGTTACAGAGGAAGAGGGAGAAGGAAAAAGAAGAAAGAGAGGTCTTTCATCTGGTGGTTCACTCTCCAAATGGGCACAACAACCAGGGCTGGGCCAGGATGAATCCAGGAGCCAGGAGCTTCAACTGGTTCTCCCATGTGGGTGTAAGGTGCCCAAACACTTGGACCATCTTCCACTGCTTTCCCAGGCCATAGCAGAGAGCTGGGTTGGAAGTGGAGCAGCTGGGACTCGAACCGTCATCCATATGGGATGTTGGCTTCTCAGGCAGGAGCTTTACCTGCTATGGCACAATGCTGGGTCCCATACCCCCAATTATTTGTTAATTGTATTTTCCATAAACTTAAGAAATTCCTCCTTATGTTATTCAAATATATTCATTTATTACTACATCTCAAGCTTACTACAGTTTAAATTATAAAACATCTTTTAGTGTTAACTTTCAAACAGAGGAGGTCTCATAACAAGCTTGTAAGATACGTGCTCCACTTTTAAGTTGAAGACATTCAGATAACTCAGTTAAGTTCAAACAACTAGTAAGTGGAAGAGTAAAAATTCAAATTCGTATTCTTAAAAGCTAATTTTCCAATTCTACTAGTGAAAGTAGAAGCAAATTATCAACAGAGCACACCTATGCTGTTTACCAATGGCAGTAGGAAAGAAAGAGAAAGGTCCCCAAGTAAAGAGAAAGTATGAGTTAAAATTGTTTTTCATGCACCAGAAGACAGAGTATACTTTTAGAGGACAATGGTAGATGAAGTTATTTCAAGAGCCAAGGGTATCCCCCAAGAAACTGGGCCATCCAGAAAACTATGTCATATCACATTTTTAAAGAATATGTCACACATTATAAATGACACTAGCACAGGCTAGAAATTTTTTCCTGAATGTTTAACAGATAAAAATCATTGGACTTGTATCTTATGAATCATACAACTCCCGATTTTTATAAAAATTACCAGATATTTGACGTCCAGTCTATTCAAGCATGTAGAAGACCAGCATATATCCAGGGTCTAAGCAACTTAGTTACATCACAGGTGGCCAGATATTCAGAGGCTTGGTTGCTCTGGCAAGGGACTCCACCTTAAACATGATATAGCTAAAAGCCAATCAGGTATTTTCATTTCAAAAAGGATATCAGCACCTAAATTCAGAATGCTGTATCATAATCAGATTACATCAGCTAGCTTTGTATCTGCCTTACACGTGTATTTCAGGGAACAATTTGATGATTGAAGGGGAATTCTTCTCTTTATAATACTGCCTTTGTTCAGCAGGTCCCTACCAAAGGCCAGAGTTCATCTCCAAGCCATAATAATTTTCAAGCTAGTAGGGGAAAAGTGGCCAGATAAGGCATAAAGTTTATTTTATTCTTATATCTAAAAGCCTGACTATAGGAAAGTGAGGGCTGTTCGGTGATATAATGAGGTCATCCGGGTATTCCATTGTGTGATTATGCCACATTTTATTTACTCATTCTCTGGTTTTCAATTAGAAGGTATTATGAACAATGCCACTATGAACATACATATATACATCTACTAATACAACTATTCAAGTTTCTATGGACCAGTAGCTCTCATCTGGAGAAGTCTGATTATCACAGTGATTGGGAAGTACAACTGCCACTCAGATAGTATGGGACAGGGGTGTTAAACACTCTATAATATATGATATTAGGAAAGGAAGAAGAAAAGGAAAATCGTTCCCCTCCCAAAAATATTAATATTATTCCCCCCTTTGACAAACATCACTGTTGGGTATATTATACACCTAGAAGATGAATTTATGGATCACAGGATATGGACATGATCAACTTTACCAGAAAGTGAAACAATTTATACTCCCACTAGCAGATTATTGGTTCATAATGTTTTTAAAAAATTTATTTATGTATGTATTTATTTATTTTAAAGGCAGCATGAGAAAGAGAGAAAATCTTCTATCTACTGGTTCACTCCCCAAATGCCTGTAACAGCCATGGCCGGGCTAGGCTGAAGCAGGGAATCAGGAGCACCATCCAGGTCTCCCACAAAACTTAGACCATCATCTGCTGCCTTCCCAGGCTCATTAGCAGAAAGCTGGATTGGAAACAAAATAGCTAGTACTTGAACCAGCTCTCTGATATAGGATGCAAGTGTCCCAAGCAGCAGCTTAACCCAGTCTGCCACAATACCTGACCCAGGTTCATATGCTTTTGTACCAGTCGAGCTGGGATGTAGTTATTTTTACTTGAGCTACTTTTTCTCTTGAAGTTCCCTGAGAAGGACCCTTGAATGACACTGCTGAAGCTCTCTCTGCTGAAGATGAAGTAAAGCACTAGTTCTGTGAGTCTCAGAGTCAATATATCACTCAAGATGCTTCCAATGAAGAAGTTCAAATCCTAAGACGAAGAAGGTGAAGAACCAGATAAATAAAAGTAAGAATAAAGAAGAGGAGAAGAAACAGGAGGAGGATAAATAAGCAAACAGAATCCAGCCCTGGAGAATGCAATCTACAGTGACTGGGTGTGTGCATCCTTAAGACTAAGCTGTACTGGGGTCGGTGCTGTGGCGCAGTAGGTTAATCATCCGCCTGCGGCGCCTGCATCCCATATGGGCCCCAGTTAGAGTCCCAGCTGCTCCTCTTCCAATCCAGCTCTCTGCTATGGTCTGGGAAAGCAGTAGAAGATGGCCCAAGTCCTTGGGCCCCTGCACCCATCTGGGAGACCAGGAAGATGCACCTGGCTCCCGGCTTCGGATCAGCGCAGCTCCAGCCGTTGTGGCCATTTGGGGAGTGAACCAACAGAAGGAAGACCTTCTCTCTGTCTCTCCCTCTAACTGTCTGTAACTCTACCTCTCAAATAAATAAATAAAATCTTTTAAAAAAGACTAATTTTTACTAATAACAATTTCAATATGTCTATGATTTTACGTCCAATATTTTTTCTTCTTAGATTTATGGTACTTTAGTTTATAATGGATTTTAAGAATAATTTTCTTCTGTTTAGAAATATGTTAATATTCCATTTAGTCAGAAATAGGATACAGAAAATTCTAAGATATGTTCACTCCTTACATGATAATTTGGTTATTGCTACTGTGTAGCTGTTTGGAAGCATACTACCTTTCCCTTGACTTAACATTTCCAATGGAAGAACCTCTCCATTAGAATGGCACTCCCAACCTCTCCTCTTCACCCCTTACTTGTTCCTTCCCACAGGAATAATGAAACTGATGACATTGGAGAAAGAAGTTCAGCAAGCATACATGTGTATCATTCTGTATAGTCTCTGTTATCTCAGCCATGTGCTGAAACTGTTGCCCCCAGCTGTGCTCTTGCTAGGTAAAACAAGTTAGGACTAAGCTGCATTCCAATTATGTATATTGTCTACCTATTAAAGCTACTGAAGGAATTGAATTACTGTATTTTTAAAAGCTCCTGAACACGGGGTGGGCATGTAGCCATTTAGTCTAGTAGTTAAGATGCCCACATTCCATATCAGAGTGCCTGGCTTCAATTATTGTCTTCTCACTCCTGCTTCCTGCTAATGCAGACTCTGGGAGGCAGCAGTGATGGCTGAAGTGATGGGGCTCCTGCCTCCAATGAGGGAGACCTCGACAGAGTTTCAGCCTCCTGGCTTCGGTCCCCTGGACCACTGTGGGCATTTGAGCAGGGAACCAGTGGGTGGGAGATTCTCTCTCTCTCTCTCTCTCTCTCTCTCTCTCTCTCTCTCTCTCCACTCTTTCTCACTTCCTATGTGTCTCTAATAACATTTTTAAAAATTTTAATAACATTCCTGAAGAAGAAATCTCCATGTTCTAATGATTTCACTGAAGAATTCTAAATAATCTTTTCCAGAAAATAAGAGGAGTGAAAACTTCTCAATTCATTTCATAAAGCCACTATTACTCCAATACCAAAATCAGAGACAGTACAAAAAATTGAAAATTACAGATCAATTATCTCCCATTAATGTAGACACAAAACTTTTCAACAAAATAGCAAAGCAATTTCAGCATGTATAAAAATAATTATGTATCATGACCAAATGAGAGTTCTTTTAGGTGTGCAAACTTATTCAACATTCAAAAAAAGCATTCAATAGGGGCCAACACTGTGGCTCAGCGGGTCAAAGCCTTGGCCTGAAGCACCAGCATCCCATATGGGCGCTGGTTCTAGTCCTGGCTGCTCCTCTTCTGATCCAGCTCTCTTCTATGGCCTAGGGAAAGCAGTGGAAGATGGCCCAAGTCTTTGGGCCCCTGCACCCACATGGGAGACCCGGAAGAAGCTCCTGGCTCCTGGCTTCGGATTGGCGCAGCTCCAGCCATTGTGGCCATCTGGGGAGTGAACTAGTGGATGAAAGACTTCTCTCTGTGTCTCTACCAGTCTCTGTAACTCTGTCTTTCAAATAAATAAAATACATCTTTTAAAAAATATTCAATGTAATCCACCATATTAATGAGCTAAAGAAGAAAAATCATACCAACTAATGATGCAAACACATTTGACAAAATGAAACATCCATTCATGATCTTGGAAAAACATCATAGAAAATTAGGAAGAAACTACTTCAACCTGATATAGAGCAGCTATAAAAATCCTAATATAAGCATTGTACTTAATGGTGAAAGACTAGATGCTTCTTCCCTGATATTGGGGAAAAGGCAAGGATGCCATCACTTTATTGCTATTCAACATTATGCTAGAGATTCTAGCTATCACAATAAGAGCAGAAAAGGAAATACAAGTATTCAACTCAGAAAGGATAAATAAAAATCATCGCTATTTATAAATTACATTATAATCTCCATAAAATTCCAAGACAATCTACCAAAAATTCTTGAACTAATAAGAGTGCAGCAAGTTTGCAACACAAGCCTCAGCATACAAATATCAATTTTATTTCTACATATTGACAATGAATATGTGGATGCTGAAATTTAAAACACAATAACATAATTGCTCAAAAATTGAAATAGACATGAATCTAACATACACAGGACTTTTATGCTAAAAACAAAAAAAGCTGATGAAATAAATCAAAAACCTAGCTAAACATAGTTCATACATTGGAAGGCTCAAAATAGTAAAAAAAAAAAGTCAATACTCCCAAAATTTATATATAGGTTTTAAGCAATTAATATCAAAATCCCAAAAATTTCTTTGCAGATATAAAGTATTTTTTAATTTTTCAATTTATGTAATGCGATCAAATTTCATGCATTTCATCTATACAGTTTTAAGAATATAATGATACTTCCCACCCTATCCTCCCTCCCATTTATGCTCCCACCCTCCCTCCTCCATCCTTTCTTACTTTTCTTTTAACTTATAGCCCTTGTCTGTACTCCCCAGGAACAATGGTTTCTCTGCTTACTACTTGTGGAATTACTTATTTAGTGGAGCGTTAACCTTGTGATTATAAAGTAAATTGAAAGTATTTCAGCGGCCAGTGCTGTTGTGCAGCGGGTTAAAGCCCTGGCCTGAAGCGCCGACATCCCATATGGGCGCCAGTTCTAGTCCCAGCTACAAATCTTCCAGTCCAGCTCTCTGCTATGGCCTGGGAAAGCAGTAGAAGATGGCTCCAAGTCCTTGGGCCCCTGCACCCACGTAGGAGACTCGGAAGAAACTCCTGGCTCCTGGCTTCGGATCGCCACAGCTCTGGGCCATCTGGGGAGTAAACCAACAGAGGGAAGACCTTTCTCTCTGTCTCTCCCTCTGTAACTCTACCTCTCAGATAAATAAATAAAATCTTTAAAAAAAAACACAAAAGCATTTCTTTGCAAGATATTTTTATAGTTTATATAAAAGGGAAAGAAATTAGAATAGGTAAATAAATTGGAAAAGAGAGATAAAAAGGGAGAAATTAGTCCATCTGATTTCAAGACATGTACAACTACAGTAATAAAGATAACTTGGTACTGGCTGATAGATATACACAAAGATTAATGAAATAAAATTGAGACCATGTAAGCATCTTAACACAAAAATTCAGCACCAAATTTTTATAAAGTTGCGAAAGCAATTCAATGGAGGTAAATGAGCTTTCTATCAATGCTGCTGGGACAATTTAATATCCACAAGTAAGAAAAGGAAACTTGACCAAAGTCTTGTACCTTATACAAAAATTAACTCAAAATGTACCATGAACTTAATTATAAAATAATACAAATTCCAGAATAAAACCATAGAAGATATTTTTCTTTTTTTTTTTAAAGATTTATTTATTTATTTGAAAGGCAGAGTTACAGAGAGGCAGAGACAGAGAGAGAGATCTTCCATCTGCTGGTTCACTCTCCAAATGGTTGCAATAGCAGGAGCTGAGCCGGTCTGAAGCCAGGAGCCAGGAGCTTCTTCTGGGTCTCCCATGCAGGTGCAGGGGTCCAAGGACTTGGGCCATCTTCTACTGCTTTCCCAGGCCATAGCAGAGAGCTGGATCAGAAGTGGAGCAGCTGGGAATCGAACTGGCACCCATATAGGATTCCAGTTCTACAGGCAGCGGCTTTACATGCTATACCACAACACTGGCCCAAAGATATTTTTGAGATCTAGGGTTAGGCAATGAATTCTCACACTTGACACTAAAAAGGAAATATAAATTTAGGTTCATCAAAATTTAAAATTTTAACCATGAGAAAGACGTTATTTTTTAAAGATTTATTTATTTATTTGAAAGGCAGAGTGATGAGGAGAGAGAGACAGAAAGAAAGAGAGAGATCTTGCATGCATTTGGTTCATTCCTCAAATGCCTGCAATTTCCAGGACTGGTCCAGGCTGAAGCCCAGAGCTCAGATTCCCACGTGCATGGCAGGGGCCCAAGTACTTGTGCCATTATCTACTGTCTTCCTAGGTGCATTAGCAGAGAGCTGGATCAAACGCAGAGAAGCTGGAATTTGAACTGGCTTTTCATATAGGATGCTAGCACCGTAGGCAGCAGATTGGCTCATTGTGCCACAACGCTGGCCCCTAGTAGGAGGATAAAAAGACAAGCAACTGACCAGAAGACTATACTTGCAACCTAAGTATCTAACAAAAAACTAGTTTCTACAATATATAAAGAACTCTCAAAATCCAACCATAAAAAAATCAAACAATCTAATTAGAAATGGGCAAAAAGAATGAAGAGACATTTTGCTAAATGGATGGTAAACGTCTTAGTTCACTTTGTGCTGCTATAATATAGGATACCTAAGACTAGGTAATTCATAAAGAACATAAATGTATTGATTCACATTTCTAGAAGCCAGGAAGTCCAATATCAAGATACTAGCATCTGGTGAGGACATTCAGCAAATAAGCACATAAAAAGATATAGAGTAGGGCTGGCTCTGTGGTGCAGTGGTTTAAAGCCATGGCCTGCAGCCCAGGCATCATATATGGGTGCTGCTTTGAGTCCCACTTCCGATCCAGCTGCCTACTAATGCACCTGGGAAAGCAGCAGAACATGGTCCAAGTGCTTGGGTCTCTGCATCCACGTGGGAGAGCTGGAAGAAGCTCCTGGCTTCAGATTGGCCCAGCTCTGGCTATTGTAGCCATTTGGAGACTGCACCAGTGGATGGAAGACCTCTCTCTCTCTGTCTGTCTCTACCTCTCTGTAACTCTGTCCTTCAAATAAATAAAATAATTATTTAAAAAAAAAAGATAGAAAGCATAATTAGCCATTAGGGAAATTCAAATTAAGATCACAATGAAATATCATTACATCTAAAAGTGGCTGAAATAAAAACAGAGACAATGCCAAATGTCCATGAGAACATGAAGAATCTGGGCCACTCATACATTCCTGGCTGAAATGTAAGCTGGTAGAGTCATTCCTGTCCTTTTCCATATGCTAGTCTGTTATTTCATGGAACAAAAATATGACTTATGTATCACACCTTATACAAAAAATAACTCTGGATATGTGTTTCGTCCAGTGAACACTGTCAGATAAAAACTAGAAAGTAGGGAGCAGCTGCTGTGGTGTAGCAAATAAAGCCACTGCCTGCAGTGCCGACATCCCATATGGGTGCTGGTTCGTATCATGGCTGCTCCTCTTCCAATTCAGCTCTCTGCTATGGCCTGGGAAAGCAGTAGAAGATGGCCCAAGTCCTTGGGCCCCCTGCAACTACATGGGGAAACCCAGAAAAAGCTCTTGGCTCCTGGCTTCAGATTGGCCCAGCTCCAGCCCTTGCAGCCATTTGAGGAGTGAGCCAGGGGATGGAGGACCTCTCTCTCTCTCTCTCTCTCTCTCTCTCTCTCTCTCTCTCTCTCTTTATCTCTCTCTCTTTATCTCTCTCTCCTCCTTTCACTAATCTGTCTCTACCTCACAAATCTATAAATAAGTAAATAATGCTTAAGGTTTCTGTCCTCATGATGCTTAAGGAGGAAAGATAGACGATGAACAAATAAGTAAATATGTAATGTGGCAGGTGAAGGCAAGTGTAGAGGGGTACAAAGCACTTTATGAGAAACAACAGTATAAGGGGCAGGGATATTATTCTACATACAGCAGTCAAGGTAAGCCTTTTCTGACTTTTGAGCAAAGAGCTGAAGGATGTGAGGAAGTAAGCCATGCACATTTCTTTCTTTTTTTTTTTTTTTAATTTTTGACAGGCAGAGTGGACAGTGAGAGAGAGAGAGACAGACAGAAAGGTCTTCCTTTTGCCGTTGGTTCACCCTCCAATGGCCGCCGCGGCCGGCGCGCTGCGGCCGGCGCACCGCACTCCTCCGATGGCAGGAGCCAGGAGCCAGGTGCTTTTCCTGGTCTCCCCATGGGGTGCAGGGCCCAAGCACCTGGGCCATCCTCCACTGCACTCCCGGACCACAGCAGAGGGCTGGCCTGGAAGAGGGGCAACCGGGACAGAATCCGGCGCCCCAACCGGGACTAGAACCCGGTGTGCCGGCGCCGCAAGGCGGAGGATTAGCCTGCTGAGCCACGGCGCCGGCTGTCATGCACATTTCTGAGAGAAGCTATCTTCTATCAGTAGTAATATTTTATGAGTTCAGTGCTTCTGTTCTTTTGAGAGGCTGTGTGCCAACCTTTCCTCATAAGTAATCCAACCTTATAAGAAGACACCTGTCACATTGCTGTAAATTACTTACTTCCAAACACAGTTGTATTGTCTACTTGAACCAGCATCTCCCAACATTCAATTCCCCCATTGTTCGGAACCCAGCTCCCTGGAATGCGCCTCTGAAATGAGAATTCTTGAGCAAGTGACTTATGGTAAAAGTACTCTCATTAGAAAAACAGACAAGGAAGTAAAGAAATCAGTGTTCAGCTGAGAAAGAGGCCAAGAAAATATGAAGTTTCTGCCTAACTCTATCTTCAGACCGATCCTAAGGGAAGACCTGGCACATGAAAGGTGCTACAGAGTTTTCCCACACTGAGGCAAGGAATTACATACTGTGCCTCTTCCTGAATCAATTGGCTGGGGGTAGAGAAAGACTACAGTCATGTGCAACCTCTCTAGCTTCACTTTTTAAAATATTTATTTACTGTATATGAGAGAGAGAGAGAGAGAGAGAGAATCTCCCACCCACTGGTTCACTCCTCAAATGCCTGCAAAAGCTGGAGCTAGGACAGGCCAAAGCCAGGAGCCAAGAACTCAATCCAGGTCTCCCACATGGTGGCAAGTTTCCAATTACTTGAGCCATCACCCACTGCCTTTCAGGTATTCAATAACAGGGGGCCAAAATTAGGAGCAGAGCCAGGACTCGAACACAAACATTCTGGTATGTCCCAAGTGGCATCTTATCTGCTATATTGGACACCCACCTCCCTCTATAGCATTTCTGAGCAAAGCCTAGTAAAGAGGATCTGTGGGAGACATCAACAGCACCCTCTACCCTGAACAATATTCTCCAGCCACTGAAAGAATGCCTGGAACACTATGGATAACTTAAGACATTTGTATGCATTGCATGCATGCATGGGTCACTGATATTATCATCATAATACCCTTTCCTTAAATTGAACATTAGAAACCACTGACTCCATACTAGACAGTTTAAGACTTGAGGTATAATGCATAACAATTTCAGTAAATCCATTTACTCAATGTGTAATCCACAATTATTTGATAATTACAATCTATATATAATCCTCCCAGTTTTTCTGGATTTTGCCCATAGGCCATGACACATGGAGATTCTGGCACTTGGCTATAATACTATTATTTTATTAAATATCCCACAGCCCAGCCTTAAGCATTGAAAGAAAGGCGCAATCAATGGTCTATGGATACTTAAAATGGCAGGGTGGGGAATAGGGGACAGCCTTTGATCAGATATTCCAACACTAGGGAATTGGTTCATCAAATATCCTGTATTAACTTCTGCCAACCCAGCAAGCCTTTTATACTACACATACTTTCAATAATTTGGCAGCACTATTATCAGAAAACTCCAGAGAGAAAAATCTTATGACTTTTTCACTAAGGACGTTATCTGACAGTGGAGCCTCATAGTTAATTCCAAAAATGTTTTTTAAAGACTGACATAGTCAAACACAGATAACCTTAAAGAGAATGTCATCCAATCACACATAGATTTGATGACAATGATTTACTGAATCCTTCCTTACCATGTAATATGCATTAAAGATCCTGTAACAAACAAAACATAGTCTATGAGCTCAATTTTGAAGATTCTGCAAAGGGTCACTAATAAACTAATAATGGTAATTTTTTAAAAAATGGTTTATTATTTGAAAGAGAGAGAGAGAGAGACAGAGACAGAGACAGAGAGACAGAGACAGAGAGAGAGAGATCTTCTATTTGCTAGTTTACTCTCCAAATGGCCACAATTTCAGGTCTGGGCTAGGCCAAAGCCAGGAGCCAGGAACTCCATCTTGGTCTCCTACATTGATGGCCAAGGCCCAAGTACTTGTGCCATTTTCCACTGCCTTTCTCAAATACATTAGCAGGGAGCTAGATCAGAAGAAATGGAATTGCTTGGGCTTGAACTGGCACTCTGATATGGAATATTGGCATCAGAAGCAATCTCTTCAACCAATGGTGCTGGGAAACTTGGATCTATGCATGTAGAAGTATGAAACAGGACCCCTACTTTATACTTTACACAGAAATCAACTCACAATGGATCAGGAATCTAAATCTAGGACCTGATACCATCAAATATCTACAGGAAAACATTGGGGAAACTGCAAGACATTGACATCAGCAAATACTTCTTGGAAACGACCCCAGAAGTAAGGCAATAAAAGCAAAAATAGACACATAGGATTGCATCAAGCTAAGGAGTTTCCATATAGCAAAACAAAACAAAACAAAAAAACAAAAACAAAAAAAAAACACTCAACAAATTGAAGAGGTAACCACTAGAAAGGGAGAAAATATTTGCAAACTATACAACAGAGTAATATCCAGGATCTATAAAGAGCTCAAGAAATTCAACAACAACAAAACAATCAAGTTAAGGAATGGACAAAGGACCTGAATAGGCATTTTTCAAAGGATGAAATTCAAATGGCAAACAAACACATTAAAAAATACCCAAGATCACTAGCCATCAGAGAAATGCAAATCAAAACCACAATAGATTTTGCCTCACCCCAGTTAAAATGGCTATAATCAAAAATTAAAAGGGGGGGGGGAGTCGGCACTGTGGCACAGTGGGTTAATGCCCCAGCCTGCAGAGCCAGCATCCCATATGGGCACCTGCTTGAGCAATGGCCTTTCCATTTCCAATCCAGCTCCCTGCTAATGCTCCTGGGAGATCAGCGGAGGATGGCCCAAGTCCTTGGGCCCCTGCACCCACATGGGAGACCTGGAGGAAGCTCCTGGTTCCTGACTTCTGATTGATGCAGCTCCAGCTGTTGCAGCCATTTGGGGAGTGAACCAGCAGATGGAAGACCTCTCTCTGTCCCTCCCTCTCTCTATAACTCTGCCTTTCAAAGAAATAAACAAATCAGTCTTGGGGCTGGCATTGTGGTGCAGCAGTTGAAGCTGCCGCCTGAGACACTAGCATTCCACTTTTGATTCCTGGCTGCTCCATTTCTGATCCAGCTCCTGGTGATGTGCCTGGGAAAGCTGCAAAGTTGGCCCAAGTGTTTGGGCCCTGTACCCACATGGGAGACCTGGAAAAAGCTTCTGGCTCCTGACTTCAGCCTGGCCCAGTCCTGGCTGTTGCTGCCATTTGGAAAGTGAACCAGTGGATGGAAAATCTCTCTCTCTCTCTCTCTCTCTAACTCTGCATTTCAATTAAATAAAATCTAAAAAAAAGTCAGGGGGAAAAGCCTAATACATTCACAATAAAATGTATATTCTAAAATCTAAATCTCTTACAAATATATAATATTGAGACTCAGAAGAAGAGCTAACACAACAAAATCTATGAAAAACAGTAGCAGGATTTCAATGGACAGAAGGGAAGTTGGAAAAACATCAATCAACCATTTATGGTGTATCTAATATGTATTCAGGAAAAGGAAAGGCATAAGGACAAATGTGAGCATTGAGATATTCTGAGGGGCAAAAGGAGTCTAGAACCACTGAAATGTTAAGTCGGTGTTAAAGATTTCTGTTTATGCACTTCCAGTAGATAAATCAAGCCATATTCTACACCTGATGGAAAGGTAGTATAGTAACATATTTAATTCCAATGAAATAGAGGGTATTATAAGCTATACATATCCATCCTTGTATGTAGAGGCCATTCAGTTAATAACATCATCAACAGCAGCCTTAAAAAGGGAAGATGTTGGAAAAGGGCAGCACTGAGCTGGAAGCTGTAGTGCACTGGTTGCCAAGCAGCCACCCTCAGACCCTCTCTTGTTACCGTGGTGATGTTTGGAGAGCTTACCTAAACACTCTTGGAGATAGCATCTGACCTCTCCACATCCTTTTAACACCAACTCCTCATGCCACTTCTTTGTCCTCCTCTCCCACAAAGCCACCTACACACTCTTAATCTTGCAAATTTGATCAACTTATCAGTGTACTTCCAACGCCCAAAGCCAGACAGAGAATGGTGCTAATTTGACTACTCGGGCAAATGAATGAAATGAATGAATAGATCAATGAATGGATAGACCAAAACAAGTATCTTCAGATTTTTTTTTAAGGAAATGACATATTTGGGGAATTATGCAAAGATACACTGTGACTTAACGTCATGGAAATTTCTTTTTAGGCTTGAATAGGTCATCCACACAGGAGGCTGATGTGTTCTGAAGATGCTGGGATAGCAGAGTGGACTCCAGTCTGTCTGGGGTCTATGGATAAATTCATTTCTTTGATCAGGGCTTGAAGTTCTCAGCAAAACACGTCCAAATAGAATTTAGCAGGAAGATGTTAGCCAGAGAGATGATAACTGAATTCTGAGTCCTGTAATCCAGCCTGACCCTTGTACCACTGCCTTAATGTAGTGAGTTCAGCTTTAGTAAGGAACTGACTCGTAGTCAGCCCAGTGAAGACAGAGGGGTTTTGTGATATGTTTAATGTATTTTGGGCATCTCAGAACATCCTCATTTTATAAAGTACTGTCTTGCCTGCTTTTATTACTTTTAACTCTGGAGGGCGTGATAGCAAACTTTCTCCATGGGAGGGAAGAAAAATGGGCAGTAATCTAAATGATGTCCATTACTAGCTCTGAAGTTCATTTTCCTTATTTATTCTATTATTGTGTACTGTAATTAATTCTAAAACAGGTGGTCTATAATGCCAAATCAGGAAGCATCCATACTTCCACAGGCATGACTACTATTCACGTAAACACTTTCATTCTTGGGCAGGTTCATATAATCTGAAAATTATCAGTAGAATGATACAAGAGGCTCCAAATGTGTGTGCATAATCACCAAACATCTTTATTGTTGGTATTGTATAAAACATGAATGAGATTTCTGCCCGATTTCAGTAATTAAGCACTACTGCCAATATCAATTTTTCATTAATTAATTGGAAGGATATAGAATGTGATGATACAGTTCTATTACACATAAATTAAACTGAGTATATAGTTTAAGGGGTGCTGATAAGGTGGATTTTAATGATTTTAAAAGGGGCCAGCGCTGTGGTGTAGCCAGTAAAGCTGTCGCCTGCAGTGCTGGCATCCCATATGTGCGCTGGTTCAAATCCCAGCTGCTCCACTTCCAACCCATCTCTCTGCTATGGCCTGGGAAAGCAATGGAAGATGTCCCTAGTCTTTGGGGCCCCTGAACCTACGTGGGAAGACCCAGAGTAGCTCCTGGTTCCTGACTTTCAAATAAATAAATCTTTATTTTAATTTTGACAGGTAGAGTTATAGACAGTGAGAGAGACAGAGAGAAAGGTCTTCCTTCCATTGGTTCACCCCCAAAATGGCTGCTATGGCCGGAGCTACACCGATCCAAAGCCAAGAGCCAGGTGCTTCCTATTGGTCTCCCAGGATTAACCAAGTGAGCCATGGCACTGGCCCCCTAAATAAATCGTTTTTTAAAAAAAAGATTTAAAGCAAGTTTTTCTTGGCTAAAAGTAGAGATAGTTGATAGTTAATGACCTCCACAGTAAATCCAATAAATACACATAATTTCCTTTATTCATTTAAAGATTCATTGAGCAACTACTCTATGCTACATACTGATTTTGACACTGGAGACACACAGGGAACTTATTTTATGCTTTATAAATTTGGATTTTGATATTTTGTGATTGTTATATATACTTGTATATTCCCTTTGGTGGAGAAGTAGTGGGGATTATGTACTTCAATTACATCTTTTTTTAATAGGCAGAGTGGACAGTGAGAGAGAGAGAGAGAAAGGTCTTCCTTTTCTGTTGGTTCACCCTCCAATGGCCGCCGTGGCCGGCGTGTTGTGGCCAGCGCACCACGCTGATCCCATGGCAGGAGCCAGGTGCTTATCCTGGTCTCCCAGGGAGTGCAGGGCCCAAGCACTTGGGCCATCCTCCACTGCACTCCCTGGCCACAGCAGAGAGCTGGCCTGGAAGAGGGGCAACTGGGACAGAATCCAGTGCCCCGACTGGGACTAGAACCCGGTGTGCCGCAAGGCGGAGGATTAGCCTATTGAGCCGCAGCACCGGCCTCATTACATTTGAAATGGTCAAGTACCTTTTATGCACAGCATTAGTGCAAGAACTATAGGAAATAAATAATGAAGATATCAGTTTCTGCTCTCTAAGTCTATGATCGAGTTAAATCAGTGGCACTTTACCAGGGGTGATTTTGCCTGCCCCCAGGGCACATTTGGCAATGTCCAGAGCCATTTTTGGTTGTCACAATGGGAGGGAGGGTTGCTACAAACCTGTAGTGGGTAGAGGCCAGGAATTCTTGCTAACCATGTCACAGTGTACAAGACAGCCCTACAACAAATCGATTTCTGGCTCAAAATGTCCAAAGTGACCAGGTTGCAAAACTCAGAGGATACACACAGCGAAAGTTTTTGGTTTTTATTGTAAGGTAGTAGATGTTAAAAGAGTATTAAATACAAGGCAATTCTACACTGACTTGGTTAGGAGGGGTCACAAAGGAAATGGGCCTGAAAGCACAGCATCGCCTCCATGGCCCTACTGCCTCCACAACCTCATCTCCTGTTACAGAAGTCTGAGGTGGGAAGACTCCCTTTGTTCAAACAGGCACCAGAGACAGTGGAGGATTGAAGTAATTTATTACACCAGCGGGCTCAGCTGGAATCATTTCCCAAGTTTCTTACAGAATTTATAGGTTCATCAGCATCATACCTTAGTTGGTACAGCATTGGTGGGTTTAAACTGCAGCCTACGTGACTTAGGACCACACTTCCAATGGTTGGAGGGCCTGGTGTGTTTGTAGAAGAGATACCAGGGGCAGATTTATTAGGACAGATTTATGACTGGAGTTTACAGAAGCAGAACTTAGGACTTCTTCCCTCCCTAGACAAGATCACAGTGGGCAGCTGCTTCACTCATTAACTGGGAGCAGCCACTTTTCAAGGTCTGTGTTGGGAGGAGGGGTCTGCTTCTCTTTCTTTGTCCCTGATGGCGGCCATATTTCCTCTATACCTCCACACTCCCCCACGGCCTTCCACCGCAGTCCACCTGCTTTGGTAGTCCCTGGGAAAGGTCAAACATGCTTCTGTCTCATGGACTCCCCTCTAAGTTTCCCTCTAATTTAAGCAGCCCTCCCCAGATACCCACATAGCTCCATCCCTCACTCCCTGCAGTTCTCTTCTGTGTTCAGTTTCATTGGAGATGCCGTCCCTAAGCATATCAACTCCTGCCCCCTCCACTCCCTTTCTCTTTCCTAGGATCTCTTGCTCTCCGTAGAAAGAGTGTACCTGGCCAAGACCACTCAAATCACACCAAGGGCCTTCAAAAAGTTCATGGAAAATGCATATTATAAAGAATGATATTTGAATTTCAAAAGTTATTCCACCCAAAGAAACTTTTATCTCTCATTTTCCACACACTTTCTGAAGTACCCTCACATACACAGAATAAGTTACATATCAATAATGGCAGTGTTCTTCAGCGTAAGCCGTGAGAAGTTTGAACGAACCTCAATACAGGCATCTCCAGTGGCCTAAAACTCTGCCTGCTTCAATGTATAGACTTCATAAACAGAGAATAAAGAATGACAAAATAGTTGAAGGGAATGAACATAAAGAAACCTAGCTCAAAACCACTTTGAAAGATTTATTTATTTATTTGAAAGAAAGACTGAGAGGGAGAGAGAGAGAGAGGTGGGAAGGAGAGAGAGAGAAAGACAGTCTTCCATCCTCTGGCTCACTTCCCTAATGGCCACAACACTCAGGTCTGATCCAGCTTAAACCAGGAAGTAGCAACCCTTTCTGGGTCTCCCACGTGGGTGTCAGGGGCCCAAGTACATGGATCATCTTCCCAGGCACATTAGCAGAGAGATGGATGGGAATCGGAGCAGAGAGGACTTGAATCAGAACTCTGATAAAGGATGCCGGCCTCAAAACCAGTGGTTTAACCAGCTGTGCCATAACACCAGCCTCCATAACCATCTTTTAAAAAGTATTCTGGGGCCTGTGCTGTGGTGTAGTGGGTAAAGTCGCTGTCTGCAGTGCCCGCATCCCATATGGGCGCCAGTTCAAGTCCCGGTTGCTCCTCTTCTGATCCAGCTCTCTGCTATTTCCTGGGAAAGCAGTGGAAGATGGCCCAAGTCCTTGGGCCCCTGCACCCGTGTGGGAGACCCGGAAGAGGCTCCTGGCTCCTGGCTTCAGATCAGTGCAGCTCTGGCCATTGGGGCCAACTGGGGAGTGAACCAGCAGATTGAGGACCTCTCTCTCTGCCTTTCCTCTCTCGGTGTAGCTCTTTCAAATAAATAAATAAATAAATCTTTACAAAAACATATTCTAAGGTCATTTACTACCTTCCATGTATACTAGCACATTTAGATGTTCTTAATAAATATTTTATTCTTATTTCTGACTGTTCTTATCACTTTTTCACATTATATTTATTCCAGACATCGATCTTGCGTTAAAAAAGTTTCTGAAACTCTATATTCCAGCCATATGTTAAACCAGGTATTATGTTAAAAAATAATGCATTTCAAGTAGTCCGATCTAAAGGAGGCTCTTTGCCAAAGCAATTCTACAATTTTCTATTTTCATTTGCTCGTCATCACTCATTCTCCCACACTGCACTCAGGGAACCACTACAATTATGCTAATGCTCACAGCAATAGTAGCTAATGTTTATGAGAACTTTTTGTGCTAAGGCCCTTCCTGAAGTTTGTGCATACATTATCGGGTTTTATTCGTATCACCAGAAATCAATGTCACACATTCATGTATATTAATCAACTCTAAATTATTTTCTGTTGATGGCCCAAGGCTCAAACCCCCAAACCTGCCCCCAGCTCTACTATCAGCATCGGGCTGCAGCCCACTTTCTCTTTTCGGCCACCTGCTGGCATCCTCCTTTCCAGGGGAGCCAGAAGCGCTCCTTCCCCTCCCACTTGCTTTGCCAGGGGAACCGCGAAAGCCACTGTTTCCCCACTTCCCGCCCCCCCCTCCCGCCTCCCTGATGGCAATCTGGCTCGCGCCAGATCTGACGCCGGGCTACGCGACCGGCACGTGCGGCTGCCTAGCAACAGTGCCGCCCAATCAGAAGCGCGCCGGGCAGGGGACCAGGCGAGCCGGTAGGTGCGCGCGCACGCGTACCGTTTTCACGGCAGATAAACCGCGCCAACAGTCTCTCCTGAGCCGCGGCGGAATAGCAGTCACCCTGAAAGCGCGCGGTTTTTGCGCTCCCGGCTTTGGGACAGGGCAAACTAGCTTTTGGGACTGAAGAGGGTACAGAGTTAGCCCACGATGTCTGACGAGTCAGAACAGCCTCAGGAAGGCCCCTCAGGTGCCGGACTAAATTGGTCGAATCTTGAGAGAAATCGGGCTGGGGTCCCGGGAGGGGTGATTCGAAGGGCTCATGGTCAAGGGTGCATGTCCTGGATCCAGAAAGTTCTAGAACAGATAATAGATTCACCTCTCAAGTGGGTCACCCCAAAGGAGGTGGCTTTTGTCAGCGTGCTGGCCGTCCAAAGATACCTGTTAGAGGAGGAGCCAGACGATACGGTGCGCGGGGGGCCCCTGTACTGTTATGATGTGACCATCTCCGACGGGGTGTATCAGGAGAAGTGCTACCTAGACCCGAGCCTGAACTCTCTTGTTTATAAAAATATTCTTAAAGTTGGCATAGAAATGAAAATTTCCAGAGTCTCGTGTCTTTACAATGAGAAAAGATTAGGCCAGGGCATCTTGTGCATCGATAACGTCCAATGTGGGCGGACTTTAGACGCGATTTCTTTAGAAACTCCCTTCAGAAATAGGGCGCATGGGATCAAACCCGAGAGGCCCTTAAGGGGCGGAAAGAGTCATTACCTGGCGCTGTGGAATAACGAAGACCCCTACGGAGATATCTGGTTAACTGACAAGCAGCCCAAGGAACACAATTTTACAAGTAAGTAATTGGAGGGAAGGACGGGGTGGGGGGCGGATAAAACGGAATTTGCGGGTGTTTGGCTAAGGGAAAAAGAAACGAAGGCGCCTTTCGTGGTATTAATTACAAGCCCGGAGTGGTAGTAGATAAGTTTTCTTCCGTGAGGAAGAGAGAGAGATGCTATGCTAATGACATTTGCGCAGCTCCTGTATTGGTTTGACCGCAAAGTGGCCATTCAGGAGGTGTCTGACTACATCTTAAATTCCAGCTGGCGCACGTACTGATGTGGAAGTCATTATTCCTCAGGTACCCGTTATCCGTTTGGATACGGTGGAATTATTGTTTCGTTCACGTTTCAGTCATGGAAAGCGCGCCTCGTGTCCGTTGAACAGTCTATAGATTTGATTTTTGAATAAAAGTTTTAAATATTTGCAGTTTTGGCATGTGTTAGCTCTTCATTCAAAAAGGATGTTCTGTGATGTATTCCTTAATAATTTGCTTTAATCGATATACCAGTTTTATGTCTGGGTGTCACAGTTGCGTAAATATTACTTTCTGAATGTGTGATTTTGTGGGAAGGCTTGGAATTCTCGTTTTCCTGTTTCTTACTGTTTAGCATGACCGGTTCTGATCTGAGAAGTGCAAATTTTTCCGTGTCAGAAGTAGGAAGTCAAACCTGAAAATGCCAGCTCCTCAACAGCAACTGCTTTAAAATGTCTTTTCTCCTATAAGACGTGGAATTAAAGGGGAATGTGCTTCTAGCCCTTTTTTTTTTTTGTTATGTTGTCACGGTGTTAAGTCATAGATGGTTTTATTAAGATGGATAACCTCAACAAACTTGAAAATGAAGAACTGGCTTAAGAAAGATGCGATTGTAGTCATATTCACTTATAAGGAGGAAAAGATGTTATAGAAATCTGTGGTCAAGGATGATTTAAAATGTAAAAGCAAAATGGTTCTTTCCAGAATAAAATACTGGATTAATTTTATCTCAAATGTGGAACAAGGCAATTGTGCATTATTACTCTAAATATTGATCTGTTTTGTTTTTAGAATTGAATATGCAAGTGAAAAATTGATGCCCTAGGACAAGAATTAAAAGGGAATTCTAATATATAGTATTTCAGTTTGTTCTGATTGTGAAAGTAAGATCTATTCATTTATCAAAACCATATTTTTATTACAAAAGGCAGTGTCCATGTGCTAAATAAAAATCCAAACTGTTTATTTCAAAATATATTGGGTTAAAAATGAGAGACCCAAGTATAGTAAAACACTAGTGGCAAAATCTATTGTTCAACTGTGAAATTCTTTTGAGTTTACTGTATGTTTAAATTGTTAATAAAATTTTGGCATGTAGTGAAAAACCTTTTTCACCTTTACTCATGCCTTCAACTTACCTCCCAAAATTTCAGACTGTCAGTAGTTTGGTTTGTATCTTTGAAAAAAAAAAGGCATCTTTCATTTATATCTGTACATACAGTATTCCATAGCATAGATGTCTGATAATTCTATAATCATGTCCCTGTCACTAGATAGTTCATAACTTTAGGCAATTAATAATTTTTCCATATTAGAAAACTGTGCTGACATCATTAGGATATATGCATATTTTTGTTGATTTGAATTTTACTTTTGAGTGGATGGATTTTTAGAAGTGAACTTGCTAGCTTAAAAGGTATTTGAATTTTTTGAATTTAATAGATATTGACAAGTCATCTTCAGAAAATGTTATGTTAATTTACATTCACCAATATATGCCTGAGTGTGCCCATTTATCCCTATCTTACTGATTTTAAATTATATTTTTTCAATCATGGAAAGCATGCCTTGTGTCTGTTGAACAGTATATAGATTTGAACTTAGAACAAAAGTTTTAAATATCTGTAGTTTGGCATGTACTAACTTCATTCAGAAATATGTTCTGATTATGAATTTCATTAATTTAAAGAATTTACATTATTTTTAGTAATTTAATTAATTTAAAGAATTATTTTACTTTATTAATTTAAATAATTTATTAATTTAAATAGTTTGTTAATGTGTATTGAATCTTAGTGTGTTATGTACTTCAAATTTTTTTCTCCCACTCTGTTCCTTTTCTCTTCATTTTGTTTATGGCCCACTTTTGTGCTTTTGAAACTTTTTTTTTAAGATACAACTTGCACACAGCAAAGTGAAAATTTTTAAAATACAGTTTGATAAGTGTTTACATTTGTACACATGTGTGAGCACCCATAATCAAGATGTAGAACATTTCAAGCACTCTGGATGACTCCTTCATAGTCCTTTCCAATCAATACCTTCCCTGAATGATAACTCATACTGTGACCTCAAAGGTATCTTTTTAAAATCGAGGTTAGGTCATGGCACTCTCCTGCCTGAATCTCTCCAATGGCTTCCCCCCTTGTATTTACATAGCAGTCCAGACTCCCTAACAGGGTCTAAAGATTCTGCAGCAAAGGTTGGCAAGCTTTCTGTAAAGATCAAGTCAATAGAGTGCTTGCAAAAGACACACCATTCTTGGGTTCTTCTCCAAAGTTAACTCCCTCAAAAAAAAGTGTATAGATAGATAAATCAAGTCTCAGAAAGGTTTCCTCTTATTGTAAAAACAAGCCTGTTGGTGTTCTATTGCACAGTAGGGTAATAATATTTAACAGATAACATACTGTGCTTGTCTAATTAACTAGAAGAAAGACTTCTGAATGTGTACAGTAAAAAGAAACCTTGAATATACAAAGCGATGGATGCTACTTATCCTAATATCATTCAAATGTATGCATGTATCAAAATATTACATTGTACCACATAAAAATGTACAATTACTATTTGTCAATAAGAGTTTTAAAAAAAGAGCCAGTCAATAAATCATTCATTCTCATGGAACATAGGGTCTCCGTGGTAACTGTTCTGTTTTGCCATTGTGTAGGGAGAGTAGCCATAGGTGATATGTGAATGAAGAAATCTGGCTTTGTTCCAACAGAAATTCATTTACAAAAATGGGGAGCTGGCAGGATTTGGTTTGTGAGCTATAGTTTGTTGACCCCTGCCCTATAGAATCCAGTTACTCACTTCTCTAACTTCATCTCTTATTCCTGTACTTCACGATTGCATTCTAGCAATACCAGCCACCTTTTTGATCCCCAAAGTACCTGCCTCAGATACTTTGCACCTGCCTTTTCCTCTTTTTAGGAAGCTCCTTCCTAGCCTCAGGTTTCAGCTAATATATATATATATATATATATATATTATATATATATATATTTAAATAGCACTTATATATATATATATAATAGAAAGTGCTATTTAAATAATTATTCTCCTCCCATTTACTCTATTTACATCACCCTGCAGATGCCCTTCATAGAATTCTAAGACTCTGAAATTATTTTATTTGATTGTTTTCATTTTATCCTCATTTGGTTATATAAGAGTTATGGCTCTTTTTTTCATTGTTGTGGGACATATTCCCTAGACTCAGAAAAACTTCTATCATATAGTAGGCATTTAGTTACGTGTTTGTTGAATAAAGAAATGACTGAAATAAATTGTTATTGATGCATTTTCTAGTGTTGAACAATTTTGCATCCCAGTTAGTGATGGTTATTATTTAAATCTGTACATATATCTAAATGAACTTAGTATATAGGTTTTTTCCCCCAAAGGAAGAATACTTTTTCAGCCCAAATTTAATATCAGATTCATATTAGCCTAGAAGAACGAGTTGAGCAACTTACCTGTTTTCCTGTGCTTATAGAAAGTGTGTATTCATTAAAGATATGGTAGCATTTACCCTTTAAACTGCCTGAATCTGGTGTCTTGAGCCAGGATTGGGGAAGTGTTAGAATGACTCTTTTTCAATGGCTTGTAGAGAAAAATGATCAAACCAATATTGCTGCTTCTTGAGTCCATTTCTGAGAGTTGATATTTCACTAGGAAATCTCATTTCACCTCAATCTTGAAGTTGTACGTGGTAATTTATATTTTTTAATCTGCCTTGTTGTGTCCTCTTTCATAGTCCTAATGTTTGTGTATTCATCTCTTCTCATGGTCAGCCTTGCCAGAGGTTTCTCCGTTTTATTGTTTTGTTTTTTTTTTTTAAAAACTTGACTAACAAAGAAATCTAGAGTGAGAAGATGTTTTCTACTTAATTCTGCCATCATCTTTAATTCCTGATACTTCTTTTGTTCATTTTTCTTGTACTACTTTCTTGAGTTAAATGCTTGGTTCATTTATTTCTGACAAAAGCTTTTAAAATTCTGAAATCTCCAAAGGGTACTGCATTAGCTTTACCTCCCAGATTTTTAAGTGTAGGGATTTTATTGTTATTCATTACACTTATTTTCTAATTTTAATTTGAAACATCCGAAAGCTTACAAAAGACTTACTTATCAGGTATGAAATTCCTTTTTAAACCAGGCTTTTAAAATTTAATTTAGATATTCCATATCCTTCTTTTTAATCAATTTGCCTATGTCTCTGAGAAGAGTATTGGCTTCCCTCTGTAATGATGATTTTGTTTACTATATTTCTAAAAGTTTTTGCTTTAGATGTTGCTATCATTTGTAAAATATTGTGACTAATATCTTGTTGGTGAAATTTACCTTTTATAAATATGGAATTTGCCTCTTTGTTGTTTTTTTTTGGCCTGGATTCTGTTTTCTCTGTTAGTATTTACCACTTCTACTGTCTTTTTGGTAGCAGATAATGGTCCTTAAATGTGAGTGGGCATGCATATCATACAGATTGCTGAGCCCAACCACCAGTTTCTGATATATTAGGTCTGGGATATGGCTCTAGGATTTGCATGTCTAACAAGTTCATTGTAGTCAGTGATGCTACAGGTACAAAAATGACACTTGAGGGGCTGACATCAAGTCCTGGCACAGCTGGTTAAGCCACCACTTTCAGGGTCTTCTTCCCATATCCCGAAGCACTGGTTTGAGTCTGAGGCTGTTGTGCTGCCATTCTAGCTCCCAACTAATGTGCTAGGAAAATAAGCAGAAGATGGCCCAGGTGTTTGGGCCCCTGCCATTCACAAGGGGCTACTGGATATGGAATTTCAGTCTCCTGGTTTCATCCTGGACCGGTCTAGCTGTTGTGGCCATTTTGGAGATAGACCAGTAGATGAATTTCCTTCTCTCTCTCTCTCTCTGGCTCTCTTGCCTCTGTCTCCCTCCCCGTTCACCCTGTCTCTATCTTTATAACTTTGAAATAAAAAAAAGAAATATTGTTTTAAATGACACTTCAATTTCGATCCACTGGCCAAGGGCATCCTTGTCCATACCTTTATTTCCATTTTGCTTTAGATTTCTCTCTCTTTTTTAAAACATTTATTTTATTTATTTGAAAGATAGAGTTACAGACAGAGAGAGGTCTTCCATCCGATGGTTCACTCCCCAAATGACCGCAACAACTAGAGCTGCGCTGATCCGAGGCCAGGAGCCAAGAGCTTCTAAAAGGTCTCCCACATGGGTGCAGGGCCCAAGGACTTGGGCCATCTTCTACTGCTTTCCCAGGCCAGAGCAGAGAGCTGGATGGGAAGTGGAGCAGCCAGGATTAGAACCGGCGCCCATGTGGATGCCGACACTTCAGGCTAGGGCATTATCCCCCTGTGCCACAGCGCCAGCACCTAGATCCTCATTAATTTTAAAGCGTGTAAAAGACTCCTTAGACCAAAAAGTTTAAGAATCACTGCTGTGTTTGTTACTGGTTTATATTTGATACCTAATTTATTTATTTTCATTCTTGTTTGAAAATGAACACATATATTGCTCTAATTCATACAGATTTCTTCCTGTCTATAATAAATAGCCTGTGATTCCTTTTTGGAGATATATTTTTTCTATGAAGTTTAATTAAAAAAAACAAACTAGGAAAAATGTTAAATAAGCCAGGTTCTGATAACAACTAACTCTGGACCTAATTATAATAGAAACAGTAGTTCTTAGACCTCCGGTGTTATAAAAGCTGTTTAGCTCTTGAATTTATTCCCGCCAGTAAAGGAGGCACAAGTGCCTTCATTGATCAAGAATGTTCCACTTGTTCAGATAATTCAAAGCTGATCTGCAATTTGACTCTAGTAAAAAGAAATCACTTAATGACCTCAGATCGACTATTTGGACCTGGAGTCCTGGGCTAGTACTGTGTAGATGCTCTTCAATTTAGGGGAGGGTTACATCCTGATAAACCTATTGTATATTAAAATTTTCATTAGTCAAAAATACATTAATATGCCTAACCTACTGAATATCTTAGCTTAGTACAGTGCATAGGTTGTTTCCTGTCCTGATAGAGAGGCTGATATGGAGCTGAACTCACTGCCAGTGCGTAAGAGAGGGTCACACTACATATCACTAGCCTGGGAAAAGATCAAAATTTGAAATTTGAAGTGTACTGAAAGCATACTTTTACACCATTTTAAAGTTGAAATATTGTGAGCAAACCATCATAATTAAGAGACTATCTATATTAGGAGAATCTGGAAGGAAAATTACACAAAATGTCCTACCTAATAATACTGAAAACTGTGTCTGTGTGTTTATTATATAGGCATAACTGTGAAATGCATTTGAACTCTTGTTTAAAAGAAATTACAAGTATTATTTCATACCAAAATAAAGACAAAAGTGAAGGATGTCATAGCAAAGTGACTACTGGAAGTAATGCAAGTTCAGATTTTAAAAGTTGGGAATGTAGGTTGTAAGAGAGCAAAATGTGAAGAGAACTTCAAATGGAGCCTCTCTTAACCCAAGGAATATTGAAACCAGAAGTATAGGTTAATCCTTTAAGATGATTAATAGCTTTTATTTTTTTAAAACAAAAAGATTTTTTTAGACTTATTTTATTTATTTGAAAGACAGTTACAGAGAGAGGGGTCTTCCATCCGCTGGTTCACTCCCCAGATGGCTGCAATGGCTGGAACTGCGTCGATCCAAAGCCAGGAGCCAGGAGCTTCTTCCAGGTCTCCCATGTGGGTGCAGGGGCCCAAGCACTTGGGCCATCCTCCATTGCTTTCCCAGGCCATAACAGAGAGCTCAGTCAGCAGAGGAGCAGCCGGGACTAGAACCTGTGCCCATATGGGATGCCGGTGTCTCAGGCCAGGGCCTTAACCCACTGTGCCACAGCACTGGCCCCTGATTAATAGCTTTTAAACAGTTTTTTCTGCTTGCCAGCAGGCTTGAAGGATAAATATTTCCAAGTAAATTATATGGTATATGAGAAGATAGTAAGTTGTATTTAGAAAAATAAAGTGGGATGCAGGATAAGAAAAGGGGTCAGTTTTCAATTGCGTGGTTGGGAATAACACCACTGAGAAAATGACCTTTGAGAAAAACTTGAATAGGAAAGAAAGAAAGAAAGTCACTCGGATATTTAAGGGGTGCTGTTTCAGACAAGGGGAGCAGCAAGTGCAGAGACCCGGATAAAGGATCATGTCTGACATGTTTGGGGAAGATGGAATTCACATACATGAATCTGAGAGGACAATACAAAAATGTGTCATTCTATAAATTAAATATGTAAATGCTTAGTAGGGGAAATTATTAGATGACGTTTTCTCCACAGAAAGTTTTAAGGGAATTGAGTTTAGATCCAAGATCTTGGGAAGTAATTATGGTTCAATAAGATAGAGGGCATTTTTGATGGAACAGTGTCCCAGGCACATGGTAAATCATACATATATATCTGTTATGAGTAAGGATATAATGTGTCATTTATGTTGGAGAAATACAGACTGCCGTAGCAATTGCTGTGGGTGTGATTTGGCTACCATTTTAACAATTAAAATAGATCTTTGAAGTTAACATGATATGTTAAAATGTTTTTCTCCGTTTTGTGTTCTAGATACTAAAATAATTTCCCTTTCTCATCTTGAAACAACCTGGACTGACAGAAATGATTTTCCTGCACTGCTTGTGAGGATTTTGCGTAAATCAAAACTGCGATACTATGGGAAACCTGATAAAAAGACAATTGAGCCATACCAGGTATTAGCAATGATAAGATATTACATGTTTATTTAAAGTTCTAAATTATAAATTAAAGATCTCACTCCGTATTAGGATAACTTACTTGTTTAAATAATATGTCTTAGATTCAATTTAATAATTTAAAAATGTACATAGCTGTGTATTGCAAAGTATTTATTATGTAATTTATATTACAAAAAGGGAATTCTTTCTGTATTGGTACCCTTTAGTTCCCTGATCCACCTGGCCTTCTTCACACATTTTTCTTTTATTTTTTAAGATTTATTTATTTACTTGAAAGGCAGAGGCAAAGAGAGAGAGAGAGAGAGAGAGAGGTCTTCTGTCTGCTGGTTCGCTCCCCAGCTGGCCACAACGGCTGGAGCTGTGCCTATCCGAAGCCAGGAGCCAGGAGCTTCAGCCTTTCATGCCCCTGCTCATATTATTCCTTCTCCCTAGAGTGATTTTCCTTCTAATGCCCATCAAACTGCAAAACCAACATTAAGTTCAATGCTTACTTCTGCTTTAAGCCTCTCCCTGTATAAGTTCATGCATAGTGAGTAGGAAGAACCAACTATACATTCTACTGCAGGCCCCACCTTTCGTACAGCTATCACAGTATATACATAACCCATAGGTACCTATTTGTTCATAGATTTGCTAGGCTTATTCTACTGTACACTCTGCTACTTTAGGAAAGCAATGTGCTATAATGATTCAGTGTTCATGCCCTGTATTCAAGTGAACCAAGTTCAAATTTCAGCTCTGTCTGTAATTTTTAATCTTTATAATATTACGGAAGTTAGTTAACCTCTTTAAGCATCAGTTTACTCATCCATAAAATGGAGATAGTAACTGTATTTACCTTACAAAGATGATGTGAGGGTTGAACTAGTTAATGTTGGTAAAGGATTCACATATATTTCAGGCACATAGTAAGTCCTATATTGTTTTTTTTTTTTAAAGATTTTATTTATTTATTTGAGAAGTAGAGTTACAGAGAGAGGGAGAGACAGAGAGAGAGAGGTCTTCCATCTGCTGGTTTACTCCCCAAGTGGCTGAAATGGCCAGTGCTGAGCCAATCCAAAGCCAGAGGCCAGCAGCTTCTCCCAGGCCTCCCATGTGGGTGCAGTGGCCCAAGCACTTGGGCCATCCTCTGCTGCTTTCCCAGGCCATAGCAGAGAGCTGGATCAGAAGAGGAGCAGCCAGGACTAGAACCAGCGCCCATATGGGATGCCAGCACTTCAGGCGAAGGCTTAGCCCACTACTCCACAGTGCTGGCCCCCTAGTTTTTAGCTGTTATTATTAGAGATAGTATCTGGCTCTTCTTTTCATCCCAATGACCAACATAATATCTGGGACATAATAGGAATTCAGTACATGTATAATGAGTAAAGGGGTGAATTACCCAAAATATATATTTATCAGTAAGAGAAAGGATCTGCGAATGTAACATCAGAATTTATGAAAAAACTTAAAAGCTAGAGAATACTTTGAAGGCTGCCTTTAGGCAGAACCACTGTTGTCTGCCACTGTATTTTAAAACTGAGAAAAATACCATAAAGAACTTTCTATTTAACAGATTTCTCTATTTTGGCCATAGGCAGTCTGAGCAATAATGTATACTGGCATTAATATGTCTCTTCTGCTAGAATAGGTTCTCAAGTAGTATCTTAGAAATAATTGTCACATTATGGAAACCAAAGCTTCAGATGCCACTGTAAGTAAACTGATATAATCAAAGCCTTGATGGTATTGTGCTCACTTAGTTATATGTCTCCCTATAGTTTTATAATATTAATATCAAGGCCCTCTAGTAGTTAAAATAATCAGGAATGGTATCAAGATCATCGCTTAAAAACCTTAAAATATGATTTGCCTCAGTCAGTTGACAAAAGTATTTCATGATTACTCAGTGTGAGGCAATATACTAAGCATTACAGGAAAACTAACTATAAGTGAGATCTGACCTGTGCTCAGATTATAGTGACCCTTAAGAAGACCTTTAGATTGTCAATATTGCAGAATTGACAACTGAATCATCACTAATGAGGACTTAAATTTTAATATTATTCTCTATCAATGTAACTTCACAAATAATATACTATATATCATCTGTGTGTATAAAAGTAACAAATATATATGTTCTCTTACACTGTTTTTCCAGACTGTTTTGGAAGTTGCTGACCGTTCAGGCACAGTGTTAGTGATTTTGTGGAATGCCCTGTGTCCAGAGTGGTATAAAAGTTTGCGAGTTGGCTTAGTTCTTCTGCTTCAAGATTATTCTGTTAAAAAGAGTTATCAATTCAGGATGCATCCTCTCCCTGTGGATCCACAGATCAAATCAATTTCTACAATGGGTTAAGTATTCAATCAGTTTGTTGTCTGATAGCTATTTTGTTTATATGCATTTACAAATGATCATAAAATTATTGAAGTTGTTATAGGCTGACGAACTCTTCAATTCTTTAATCCATAAGATTTTCAAGCAATTACATAATTTAACAAATCCACATATTTATTAAGGAAAAGCATCTCAAATATTTGTTAGTAAAAAGAGTGAGCTTTACTTTGGATGTATTCATTTTTGTTTTAGTTTGTCATACAATATTAAGTAAATGACCTGAATATATCTTGCTGTTAGTACTAGGTGCCATCTCAAAATGACTTTTGATAAGCTTTTTTTTTTTTTAAGATTTATTTACTTGAGAAGCATAGTTACAGAGAGAATGAGAGACAGAGAGGTCTTCCATCTGCTGGTCCACTTCTGAAATGGCCACAACAGCTGGGGCCATCCGAAGCCAGGAGCCAGGAACTTTTTCCAAGTTTCCCAGGGTCAGGGGCCTAAGCGCTTGGGCCATCTTCACTGTTTTCCCAGGCCATCAACAGGGAGCTGGATTGGAAGTGGAGCAGCCAGGACTTGAACCAACACTTCTATGGGATGTCAGCACTGCAAATAGATGGTTAACCTACATGCCACAATGCCAGCCCCGATAAGCTTTTATTTTGAAATAACTTCAGACTTCCATAAAAGTTGAAAGTATAGGATAAAACACTCCTATATACCCCTTGCCCATATTTAATAATTATTTACATTTACATTTACCTTTGCTTTATCATTCTTTCTCTCCCTCTCCACACACACACACACACACACACACACACACACTGGGTTTTCCAAAAAGTTCCTAGAAATGTATGTTATAAAAAAACTATGCATGGATTTCAAAAATTTTTTCACCAAAATAAACTTGCATCTTAATTCCATTTTTCCATGAACTCTTTGAAGTACTCTGAAGTATATATCACATACATACATATTTTTATGTAATACATACACACATACACATATATATATTTCCATCTGAACTATTTGAGAGAAAGTTATAGCCATCATACATACCCTTTAACCTCTAAATGCTTCAGTAATACTTCAGTGTATATTTACTAAGAACCAGGATATTCTATCACATAATCATAGTACAGTTACCAAAATAAAGAAATTTAAAAGTGATACAACACCATTGTGTAACATTTAGCCAATATGCAAATGTCGTCAATTGCTTCTAACTTGAAAGGGCTTTTTCTGATTAATGTTGAAATATATTTTAAACGTTTTATTTATTTATTTGAAAGCCAGGGTTACAGAGAGGCAGAGGCAAAGAGGGGGAGGGGGGAGAGAAAGAGAGAGAGGGAGAGAAAGAGAGAGGAGAGAGAGAGATCTTTCATCCGTTGGTTCACTTCCCAAATGGCTGCAATGGCTAGAGCTGGGCTGATCTGAAGCCAGGAGCCAGGAGCTTCTGCCTGGTTTCCCACACAGGTGCAGGGGCCCAAGGACTTGAGCCATCTTCTGCTTTCCCAGGCCATAGCAGAGATCTGGATTGGAAGTGGAGCAGCCAGGAATCAAATCAGCACCCATATGGGATGCTGGCACTGCAGGTGGTGGCTTTACTCCCTACACCACAGCGCTGGCCCCTGAAATCTGTTTTGACATTTTAACACCTGATATTTCAGAATTGTTGAGGTCAATATATTATATGATTCCTTTTTTTAATAATGTGATTTTTGTATTAATTTTTCAGAATTATAGATTGCATCACAAGTTTACTATTTTTAGTTTATAATACTTTTATTCTGAATCTGTATTTATATGCTTTCTAATTCCCCAGCTAATCCATTAAGCTTAATTACTTAGAGAATAATTACACAAATGTCGAAGTGTTTGTTGTTTTCTTAAATATCTATCTTATGGCAAAAATCTCATATGATTTCTTATTAAAATCATAAGCAGAGGTGGGCATTTGGCTAAGAAGTTCATATGGCACTTGGGATGCTTTCATCCCATTTCAGAGTGCTTGAGTTAGAATCCTGGCTCCACTTCTGATTCCAGGTTCTTGCTAATTCACAGTCTGATAGGCAGCAGATAATAGCTCAAGTAGTTGGGTTGCTGCCACCCACATGGGAGACTCAGACTGAGTTTCAGGTTCTCAGCTTTAGTGTAGCCCAGCCTTAGCTATTGCAGGCATTTGGGGAAAGAACTAGGCAACTTGCTCCCTCCTCTCTCAAATAAATAAAGATAAATATTTTTATTTAAAAATGAGATATTGTCAAAACTAGCCATAGGATCAACATGTGAAAGTCAGCTGATTTTTGTATACCCCAATAATAATGAATTAGACATTATAATTTAAAGATTTGTTTTTATATTTATTTAAAAGGCAGAATGAGAGAGAGGGGAAAGAGGAGAGAGAGGAAGGGAGAGAAAGATCATCTGCATATTGGTTCACTTCCCAAGTGGCCACAGCAGCCAAAGCTGGGCCAGGCCTATACCAGGGGCCAGGAACCCCTTATGGGTCTCCCAGGTGGGTAGCAGCAGCCTAGGTACTTTGGTCATCTTCTGTTGCCTTCCCTGGCACATTAGGCAAGAAATCTGTTTGGGAAGCAGGCTAGCCAGGACTGGAACTGTTGCTCTGATATGAGATGCTATCATTACAAGTGGCAGATTAACTCACTGTGCCACCATGCCAGCTCCAGAAGTTATCATTTAGAAAACACCATTTGCATTCTTCGATAATAACTATCAGGTATCTAGAAGTCTAACAGAAAATAGGTAAGACCCATTTGGAAATGATTATAACACATTATTGAAAGACATTGAGAAAGACCTAAATAAACTGGAGGAATATCCAGTATTCACAGGCAGGAGGTCAGTCTCAATTTCATAAATATGTCAAGTCTCCCCAAATTAATCTAAAGATTAAGTGCCAGGGCCGGCACTATGGTGCAGCAGGTTAATGCCCCGGCCTGCAGTGCTGACATTCCTTTTAGACGCTGGTTTGAGTCCTGGTTGCTCTACTTCCAATCCAGCTCCTTGCTAATGCACCAGAGATAGCAGCAGTGGATGGCTTAAGTACTTGGGCCCCTGAACCCATGTGAGACACCCAGAAGAGGCTCCTGGCTTCAGATTGGCCCAGCTCCAGCCATTGTGGCCATTTGGGGAGTGAACCAGTGGTTGGTAGACCTCTCTCTCTCTCTGTCTCTACCTCTCTCTGTAATTCTTTCAAATAAATAAAATAAATCTTTTAAAAAAATAAAGATTAAGTGCCTTGCCATCAGATTTTCTTCTAGAAGTGACATACTGATTCAGAAATTCATTTGAAATTTAGTGAAACAATTACAGAAAATTTCCCCAATTTGGAGAAAGATGATGTCCCAATTTCATATCACCTAAAAATCAACCTTACATGTTTCAAATTTTTAAATTTGAAAGATAAATTTTGGGAAGAACTTACAAATAGGTTCATCACTTAAAATTACTTGGGATTATCCTGCAATTGTGAACATTTACATATCATACAATCCAGGATATCTAGTCGTAGGTATAATACCTTAGAAAAACCCTTGCCTTGTGTGCAGAATGATTCAAAAATGTTAATAACAGCATGTTTATAATAGCAAAAACCTGGAATTAATCTAGATGTTCACCAACACAATAATGGACAAGTAAATTGTAGAATATTAACATATTGGAACATTGTTCAGTTGTGGAAATGAAAATAAAAATATCACATAGAGTTACATGGATGAATTTTAGTAATATAATGTTGAGTGGAGAAAGTAGCCCTTAAGTATTGTTAAGATATGATTCTAGGGGCCGGTGCTGTGGCTTAATGGGTAAAGCCACCACTTGCAGTGCCGGCATCCCATATAGGCACTGGTTCGAGTCCTGGTTGCTCCACTTCCAGTCCAGCTCTCTGCTATAGCCTGGAAAAGCAGTAGAAGATAGCCCATGTGCTTGGGCCCCTGCACCCGCAATGGGAGACCAGGAAGAAGCTGCTAATCCTGGCTTTGGATCAGCACAGCTCTGGCTGTTGCAGCCATCTGGGGAGTGAACCAGCAGATGGAAGACCTCTCTTTCTCTCTCTCCCATGTGGGTGCCAGTTCTAGTCCTGGCTGCTCCATTACTGATCCAGCTCTCTGCTGTGGCCTGGGATAGCAGTGAAGGATGGCCCAAGTGTTTGGGCCTCTGCACCCACATGGGAGACCTGGAGGAAGCTCCTGGCTCCTGGCTTTGGCTTGGCCCAGCCTCGGCTGTTGCAACCATTTGGGGAGTGAACCAGCAGATGGAAGACCTCTCTCTCTCTCTCCCTCTCTCTCTGTGTAACTCTGACTTTCAAGTAAATAAATAAATCTTTAAAAAAAAAAACTTGTCATGGGACTCCAAATCCCCTTAAGCTGGGTGGTAAAAACAGCATTTGAAGTGTTAACTTGAGCATGTGAATAGGATTAAGTGTTAAAGTGATCATATAGAAAGAATTAAGTGTTAAAGTGATCATATAAATAGGATTATGTGTTTGGTAATAATAATAGATAGAATTAAAAAGGAGTGAATGTTCCAACATGAGAAGCAGCCCATACAGCAGACTCATACAATAACAATCGCTTTAAGTAGCACTCTCACCTCAGAATCAGCCCATAAGGCATTCTGGCCTGGCTGAAAGGCCCATGAGAGCATTTCAGACATGGAAAACCAAGATACTGGGGCCAGGTGCTGTGGCTCATTTGGTTAATCCTCTGCGGGCAGCACCAGCATCCGATATGGGTGCCTAGTTCTAGTCTCGGTTGCTCCTCTTCCAGTCCAGCTCTCTGCTGTGGCCTGGGAAGGCAGTGGAAGATGGCCCAAGTGCTTGGGCCCCTGCACCCACATGGGAGACCAGGAGGAAGCACCTGGCTCCTGGCTTCTGATCGGCATAGCTCCAGCCGTAGCGGCCATTTCCATAGCGGCCATTTCGGGGGTGAACCAAAGGAAGGAAGACATTTCTCTCTCTCTCTCTCTCTCTCACTGTTTAACTCAAATAAAAAAAAAAAAGGAAAACCAAGATACTGTGGCAAAAAAGTGTCCTACACAGAGGACTTGTGTGGGTGAGGTCCCAGGGGAAAGAAGTAGTTATCAAAGAAGGATGTACTTTTCTCTGAAAGGAGGAGAGAACTTTCACTTTGCTTATAGCCTTGTCTAAATACTGAAGGAGTTTGTGGGTTCAAAAGTCTTCCATAGCCTAGGCAGCTCATGTCCAGAGTCTTGGGTGATCACTGACCACATACATAAGTAAATTAATTGTTAAATTAACAACAGGAGTCACTCACTATGCACTAACTTCCCATGCAAGACTTTTGTCCTCAAAGAGTTGGACTATGAGAGTTAATAGTAAAACTTGTTCTCAAAGATTTACTTTGTTTAAGTGTATTAAGTGGAGGGTATTATTATGTCTCATGAGTTGTAGTTATGTCTAAGTGCTTGCAAAAGATGTATCATTCTTGTGTTCTTTAAAGTTAATTAAGTTTCTCCAAAAATAAATGCTTAAAAAATGAAATGAAACCAACTTCGAGATGCAGTGACTTTCAACAGCCCATGTCTTGACTGTTGAGGAATAGTTTTTTTCATACAATTTTTAAAACTCTTTACTTTGTATAGAGTTAATTATATGTGTATAATTGAAAATAGATCTTAATAAAAAATAAGAATGGTAATAGGAGAGGGAGGAGGAAGAGGGGTGGGAGTGTGGGTGGGAAGGCAGGTACAGTGGAAGAATCACTATGTTCCTAAAGTTGGATTTATGAAATGCATGAAGTTTATATTCTTTAAATAAAAGTTTTCTTTGGGAAAAAATTCAAAAAAGATTAAAGAAGAAGTATGGAATGGTGATAGCGAAAGGATGTGGATATTTATGGAAGAAGACTGTAGTCCCCATTAAGTATTTTAGTTTTTATTGGTGTATTGGATTTTGTGGTTTTTTTTAAGTGTACTCATTATTATATCCAATAAAGAGACTTAAACTTAGTAAAAAAATTTAAAAAAACTTGTTCTCAAAGTAAAAAATATGATTCTATTGGCATATAGTTCAGAAACAAACACTGCCACTCTTTATTGTGGTATCATGTTTTAAGTGTAAATACAAACAAGTGATAAAGCCTGTTTTTTGACAAAAAAATTACAAAATTCAAGATATAGTTAAACTTTGATGTTTGATGATGGAATGTTTTGATAGAGGAAAAAAAGGTCATTGATAATGGTCTAGTTCTTGGGTTTAGTGGTGGATTTAAAAGTGTACAGTCTTATTATTTTACTGTGTAATTTATGCAGATATATATCTTTAGTATATATTAGATACTATATTCAAAGAATATGTTTGTTTTCCAGAAATTGGACTGAATCTTCGAGATCCTCCAACTAATATAATTATCATTCCAGAAAATCAGGTGAAACCAGAATGGAAATTGCCAAAATTAAATTATCGATTTATCACAAGGTAAAACAGTTTCTTGTAAAATGCTTTAAATATCAATTTTCAATGTTGCTAAAAATAATGTATTATGTTTGCTCAAAATCTCCCCAAAATTATGCTGTAGCAGTTATGTAATATACAGTTTCACAGTCACTGTTGAAGGATGCCTTTTCATTGATTAAAGATATAATATCTATTTTATTACTTTTCTTTTTTAGATCAGAACTGGATGATATGCCAAAGGATAGTATCTGTGATGTTATTGGCCTTTTAGTTTTTGTAGGAAGGGTCCAGCGATCAAAAAAGAAAGGTAAAATTTTTAAGTTTGAAAGTCATTCAAAGTATTTCAGTAAGTAATTCTATCTTCATATGATATGTAATCAACTATCTTCATTTATTTTAATATTCTATCCAAATATAGAAAACCGTGAAGATTTTTGGTCTTATCGTTGGATTCACATTGCTGATGGATCTTCAGAGCAGCCATTTATTGTGGAACTGTTTTCTACATCTCAGCCAGAAATCTTTGAAAATATTCACCCAAGTACTTAATTCATAATATTTTTATCCTTTTGGTTTTAGAAGCAGGAGCATTAACTTTTTAAAAATATAGTTGAAAAATATGACTTATAGAAGTGGCATGTTATTGAGTTAGCAAATTCTGGCAGTCTGACAATATGTTTAATATTTGCTATATTAATATAACATTTTGTGTCATAGATATTAACCACCTGTTGATTGTCCAAAGAATTAACTTGGCATTCAAGTTAGTTTTTGAGAAAACAGATACTCTTATCAATTCTCATTGTTAGAATCCACACATTAAAGAAACTTAAGATTCAGTAAAATTTAAGACATTCCTAACATGATACTTATTAGTAGAGGATTGGCAGCATATATGATTAAATAATGACAGTGGTAAGTATGATTCCACTTGAGTATGAAATTAATATTAGGTTTGGTGGTCTTATACCAGCTGGTCACTATTTTGTTATTTTGGCAATGGTGTTTCCCCCTTGCATTCATTCACATATAGAAATATTTTTTCCATTAGTTTTATTTATCTGAAAATACTTTAGGAATGCCTTATTATATATTTCATAGAACATACAGGCTACTCTTCAGATATAAGAAAAAAGTACGTTTATTACTTTTCAACAATTTGAATGAATGTTTGCTTACTTGAATTCAAAACATCTAGCTATTTAAGTGCTATTTCACTATTGTCTAAGTGATTACATGAATAGATAATGATTGTTATCCGTGTTAAATGCTTGCAACATTGAGGAAACTCTCAGTATTTATTACATCTATTTTAGTTTTACCAAAAGTAAGATAGAAATTATAGAGCACCAAAAACCTTGAGGCTATATACAGAGCTGTTCTCTTCCTTCAGTGTCTATGCAAAACAGTATTACACACATCTGCCTCATTAGATTTTGCTCTTTGCTTGTGAGACTAAGTTTTTAAATATGTCTAAATAAAACAACCTCATGCCGAGTTTTGGAGAATGGGACAGAAAGAACATTATGGCCATAACCAAGGCATGAGCCTCCAAGGTGAGTGGGCTGTAACCACACCACCTACTCTTAGGGCCTAAGAGATGAGCAGCAATGACATATAGTGATAATTCCATTACCTTCTTTTTGGTGCATTTTATGGCCAAGTCCTTTTGTTTGTAGCTACTTTAAATAGCAGTTGTTCACAGAAACTTTGCAAAGCATGCATATTCTATTTCTTGTGATAGCATAACATATATTTTTCCCAGAAAGGTACATTCTGAGGACCTTGTTGAAAATTATTCTAGTACAATAGTTGACAACACTCACAATTTGTTTTTATCTTTTGATCAAGAGTGAAAAAAAATATCCTTTAAATGGATGGTGAGTATTAAGGGGGCTCCACGGGATCATAACCATGGATCTTTTGGAATAATACCAAAATCCTTTGATATATGGCATATATATATATATATATATATATACACACACACACACACATATATATATTTCCCAAAGTATAGAACAATTAAATAAAAGTATACATTTATTTTGGTGCAAAAACATTTGAAATTCATGCATTTTTTATAATATATATTTCAATGGACTTTTTGAAGACCCTTCAAACATAAACATGCACATATACACAAACACAAAAGAAGTTGAATAAGAGAAGATAATATTATGTTTAAATATGCCAGATGCTTATAGATATCTCATTTTGTGCTGTCCGCTATCTTCCAAAAATTTTAAAGAATTTATTTTTTAACAAGTTATCAGGTAAGAAAGTAAATATCGAGAGTGTTTAGGTTATGTCCTGGGGAAGACAAAGAGTTAGAAAGTGTTAAATATGACTCGTATTTTTAGTAGCCATGAAGTTAGCGTTAGATGTCTCTTCTTTCTTAAAAATTGTTATTGTTGTAAGAACACAATGTGACATCTATTGTCTTAACAGATTTTAGAGGTTTTGTTTCTTTTTAAAGAGATCTTCCATCCACTAGTTCACTCTCTAAATGTCCACAACAGCCAGATCTGGGCCAGGGTGAAGCCAGGAACCAGGAACATAGGTGACAGGGGCCCAAGGACTTGCACCATCTTCTACTGCCTTCCCAGGCCAAGTAGCAGGGAGCTGGATTAGAAGCAGTGTAGCCATGGGGCTGGTGCTGTGGTGCAGTGGGTTAACGCCATGGCCTGAACCGCCGGCATCCCATATGGACGCCGGTTCGAGTCCCAGCTGCTCCTCTTCCAGTCCAGCTCTCTGCTATGGCTTGGAAAGGCAGTGGAAGATGGCCCAAGTCCTTGGGCCCCTGCAGCCACGTGGGAGACCCAGAAGAAGCTCCTGGCTCTCTGGCTTCGGGTTGGTGCAGCTCCGGCCGTTGCAGCCATCTGGGGAGTGAACCAGCGGATGGAAGACCTCTCTCTCTCTCTCTCTCTCTCTCTCTCTCTCTGCCTCTCCTTCTCTCTGTGTAACTCTGACTTTCAAGTAAATAAATAAATCTTAAAAAAAAAAAAAAGAAGCAGTGTAGCCTGAACTAACCAGCCCTCAGATAGGAAACACTTGCATTGCAAGTGGCTATTTAACCTGCTGTGCCATATTGCTGGCCCCTACAGATTTCTTTAATATTCCTCTATCAGTATATCTAACCATTAATATTCATTTGCTTGCAGTGTTTGAAATAAAAGAAAAGCTATATAAATAAAGGTACTTCTTAGCAGTTAGATGAATTTATTTTCGTTGCTACAGAATAAAGAACTAATAAATGTGAGATGCAGTCAATGAGTTTCAAGTTATGCTCTAGAGATTTTTATTTTCAAATGAGAATTTACTTTTATATAATTACAAGAATTTATATTTATTTCTAGATTTTAAGACCATAACTTTCGGCCAGTGCCGTGGCTCACTAGGCTAATCCTCCGCCTGCAGCGCCAGCATCCCGGGTTCTAGTCCCGGTTGCTCTTCTTCCAGTCCAGCTCTCTGCTGTGGCCTGGGAAGGCAGTGGAGGATGGCCCAAGTGCTTGGGCCACTGCACCCACATGGGAGACCAGGAGGAAGCACCTGGCTCCTGGCTTCGGATCGGCGCAGCGCCAGCCGTAGCAGCCATTTGGGGGGTGAACCAATGGAAGGAAGACCTTTCTCTCTGTGTCTCTCTCTCTCACTGTCTAACTCTGCCTGTCAAAAAAAAACAAAAAGACCATAACTTTTGGCCTGTAATGCACTGGAACTTTAAAAAAATGGATGAAACTTTTATGACTAAATAATCTGATAGTTAAAAATAATAGACAACTTTTAAAAGTAGTTGAAGTTAAAAACATTTACAATCTCATTTTCATGCTTTCTGTTTTGGAAACCATGAAGTTAATTGGTGAAGTAAAAAGAAAACAGGTATGGGGCTGGCTCTGTGGCATAGCAGGTATAACCGCCGCCTGCAGTGCCAGCATCCCATATGGGCACTGGTTCATGTCCTGGCTGCTCCACTTTTGATCCAGCTCTCTGCTATGGCCTGGGAAAGCAGTATAAGATGGCCCAAGTCCATGGCCTCTACACCCTTGTGGGAAGGCCCGGAGGAGTCTCCTGGCTACTGGCTCCTGGCTTCTGGTTCCTGGGTTCGGATTGGTGCAGCTCTGGTCGTGTGCAGCCAATTGGAGAGTGAACTAGCGGATGGAAGACCTCTCTCTGCCTCTGTCTCTCCTTCTCTCTCTGTGTAACTCTGACTTTCAAATAAATAAATAAATCTTTAAAAAAAAAGAAAATAGATGATATTGAAGCATAATTGAAGCATAAAATCTGATTAAAATAAAGACATGAAATATCGAAAACACTTACATAAGCAAATACAAGTTAATATTGTATAGTCCTGTCTGGTGGAAGACGTTTTGGAGTTTAAGGTTAGATTGAGTTAATTAGTGAAAGTATCATGGAGTAACTAAGCATTTTTCTCTGTAGGAAGCTACTGTTCACCTTGTTGGGTGCCCAATTACAATGACAGTTAGGCTCTTCATTTGTGCAGCAAGCAAATGGATTTAGTTAGATGCGGCCATTGTATTTTCTAAAGAAAAGGCCTCTGGTTAAAAAAAAAAGTAGGCTAGTAAATATTAGGTTCTTTTTACTTCAGGTCTAATCAGAGGACTGGCAGCACCAGTACCATCTGGAATTGTATTAGAGAACAAATTCTTGGGGCAGGCGTTGTGGGCAGCATAAAGCCACTGTTTGCACCACCAGCATCCTATATCCTGTGAGTCCCAGTTACTTCACTTCCAATCTAGTTCTCTGCTTATGTGCCTGGGAAAGCAGCAAAAGATGGCCTAAGTGCTTGGGCCCCTGCCACTCACATGGAAGAACTAGATGGAGTTCTGGGTTCAGGCTCTGGCCTAGCCAAGCCCCAGCCATTGCAGCCATTTGGGGAATGAAACAGCAGATGGAAGACCTCTCTCTCTCTCTCTCTCTCCATCTCTCTCTCTCTCTCACTTTGCCTTTCAAATAAATAAAGAAACCTTTAAAAAAGAAATGCAGATTCTCAAGTCCAACCCCAGACCTACTGAAGCTGAATTTTAATAATAGTCCCTTGTGATTCCAATGTTCATTAAAGTTTATGAAGCATGTGTAGATCCTGATCTTGATGTGTCTGCTTTGAAATGCAAAAGTAAATTCATAAATGTTGCCATTTTCTACAGTGACACATTTTATGTGCACCCAGTTAAAAGTTGTCAGAAATGATGCTCAAGTACCTAAGCTGCTTTACCTCACCACTACAAATGAAAGTCGAGTGTTTATTACTGGTGAGTAATTTCATTCTGTATATTATATTGACTAGTTATATATATATATATATATTTTTTTTTCTCTTCACTAGAAACCTTTCACACATATTAACTTTTATGTTAAAATAGTCAACTACAAGATAGGTTTTTTTGCCCCATTTTATTTATAAATTAAGGAAAGTTTTATTACTTGTCTACAAACACAGTTGACCCTGATATACATGGGTTCTGCATCCATGGGTACAACCAATCATAGATCAAAAGTATTTATGGGGCTGGCGCCGTGGCTCACTTGGTTAATCCTCCACCTTGTGGTGCCAGCATCCCATATGGGCGCCGGGTTCTAGTCCCGGTTGCTCTTCTTCCAGTCCAGCTCTCTGTTGTGGCCCAGGAGTGCAGTGGAGGATGGCCCAAGTCCTTGGACCCTGCACCCGCATGGGAGACCAGGAAGAAACACCTGGCTCCTGGCTTCAGGTCGGTGCAGCGCCAGCCATAGTGGCCATTTGGGGGGTGAACCAACGGAAGGAAGATCTTTCTCTCTGTCTCTCTCTCTTACTGCCTATAGCTCTACCTGTCAAATAAAAAAAGCATTTGAGGAAAAAATTTCATCTGTGCTGAACATATACAGGCCATTTTTTTCTTGTCATCATTCCCTATCAGTATAAGCATGTTTCAACAAAAAATATTTGACCATTGAACTATATTGCTTCTCATTATTTATGATTGAAGCAATGATTTTGTAACTCCTTGGAAAATTGCATTTATGTCCTTCAGTTAACTTTTGTTTGATGTAGAATATACAGAATCATAGATTGATTGAAGACTATTTACCCTGTTCCACAATATAGATTTAGTTAGCAGTATTTCTTATTTTATTTATTTATTTGCATTTTATGAGAGAGAAAGAAAGAAAGTCAGTCAATCTTCTATCTGTTGGTTCACTCTCCAAATGCCCACAAGAGCCGGGGTTGGGCCAAGCTGAAACCAGGAGCCAGGTACTCAATCTACATGGAGAAGCAGAGACTTGAACCCAGGCCCTCAAATATGGGATGCAAGTCCAGTCAGCATTTTACTCACTGTAAAAAATATCCACCCCTCATATTTTAAAATAGTGCTAAATAATGCAAGAAGTTGTGCTAGTTTTTTGTCCTAAGAACTCACATTTTATTTACACAGCAATAAGTATTTCATTACTTATCTACAAGTACAATCAACCCTTCTCTAAATCCATGGTTCCACATCCCTTGATTCAGCCAACCACAAATCAAAAAGATTGGTTAAAAAAAAAAAAACTGTGTCCGCACTGAATGTTTCCAGACATTTTTTCCTTATTCTTTATCCATAAAAATACAGTGTAACATGTATCTACATAACATTTATACTGTATTTGGTATTATAAGTAATGTAGAGATGACTTAAAACATGGGAGGAGATACATAGGTCATATGTAAATACTGTGCCATTTTATATAAGGGACTTGAGTGTCTGCAAATTTGGGTATTGGCAGGGAGTCCTTGAACCAATGCCCCATGGATCCTGAGGAATGATTATAATATTTTTCTATATTTCCTCAAATAACAAGCAAAATAATAAAGACAAAAATTTTCAAATGTGGGTGAGGAAATAGTTTGGAATGAGATGTTTCCCAGAAAGCTACCATGGTGTCAATTAAGAAATTTGTCAACACAAGAGTACTAGGAAAGTGTCACATATTTGGATATCTTTGTCAATACTTTATAAACACTAATAATGTCAGGTATAAGTATGGCACTTTTAAGTATGCTTTAAGAACATGAATTTAAATTCTGAGCAGTATTCATAGGCAGTTTAGTTCATACTTGATTAATATGAACTTTAATATTTCCAATAATGTGTGATTTAAAAATGTTTTTCAGAAGATGTCAATCTTTGGAGAGTTAGAAAAATGTAGATTATTAGTTTATGTTTTTCCTGTGTTTTTTAGTATCCTATAAGCAGCTATAGTTCAGCCCACTTAAACTCTGATCAGTCTTCTTTCCTTCTTGAGATTTGTTTACTGTCTTTGGGTAATAATCTGCTATACAGTGAATAAATGAACTTGACCTTTGTTATTGGTGATATGAGAGATTGATTTAATATTAAAATATTATACAGAAAGGTTTGCACAGTTTACTGTAGTGATCTTTTCCTCCTTTTTTATGCTTTACCCTTCTTGCAAGGAGATCTAAACGACCAGCCCTATACCAACGATATCAAGGTACAAAACTTTATTCAGTGGATTGCCACAAAGACCGAATCTGGAGAAGTGAAGAATACTGTTATTGGTGGATATTACCCCTATCCACCAGTGCCAGAGACATTTTCCAAGTATAGTAGTTCTGTTAAAGGTACTGTGTAATTGCCAGTGCTGCATATGTTTATATACTATACCTGTGTTGCACATTACTCCATCTAGTCATCTTTATTCTTTTCTTTTGTAGGAGTATATTATAGTATAGTATAGTAACATTCACTGATAAGATTTTTACCTCCTAATGGTTCATGTTTTTATTTTATTAGATTGAATGAAAAGAGAGAACACATTAATGTCACTGAGATAACATCTGACCTTGGTTGATCTCAACTCCTATGACATTACATAGAAAGTCTGAAGATACCTAAAAGGGACACTGGACAATTTGATGTCTTGATTCTAGATACTGATAACTGTTTTATGCTCCTCTTGATATATAATGTGTATATGATTAAGTGCTACCTTTAAATAAAGAATGCCACTATAGTAAGTGAGATACTGAATTTGGAATTGAAGTATTGACAAGAAAGCTAACATTACTTTGGTTTTTAGTGGCATTAATATGTGACAGTTGAAAAGCTTTAACATAAGCATGTTCTTTTGTAAAAGCTATAAGATAACTGCATGGTTTAGGGAAAAAAGTGAAACTTTGAAATGCCGACCGTCATCTCGTAAATAGTGTCATCCTCTTATACATCACAATACCAGCAATATGTGGTATTGCTTGAAATAACTAAAATGTGTTTTTGTATGTGGAGGATGTGCAATGGTTTAGAGTTTGAAATATGATATATAAATTACATTCAGTATGCCAAGTATATGTTGAAAATAAAGACTCTAGACTAAAAACCTGTATCACAATTTAACTGATAAATGTATTTTGCTAATTTTTAAAAATTTCACAGGAGATGCCAGATATCAACACAAAATCTCATGTATTTAAGTTCATGGTGCACCTTCATAATTTCATGGTGTGAAATTACATTACAAATCTAATTCTTATTTTTGTCATTTCAGTTCTTTAAAACTTAAAATTTCCTCGGAATTACTCTTTTGTAGTTCATTCTCTCTTGACACCTGTGAGTGAAGTGAAGAAGGAGATTGAAGTCTTGCAGTATAGGGAACAAAAACGTATTGCAATTCAGGGGATTATGACTGTTGTAAAATATATCCCCCATAGCAATGCAGCAGAAAGTGCCTCTGCATCAGAAACATATCAGGTATGGTACCAGAGAATTGATAGAGTATCCCTGAAAGCACTTTGATCATAGTAATAATTGGTAACTGGGATATTTTATTCAGAACTCACATGTGTTAACTCATAATGATGTAAACCTGTGAGAAAAACTTCATTTCAGTTTTTTGTTTTCTTTTTCCATTTTGGGACAAACTGGACTAATGGCCACAGCCTCTGACCTCTACCAAGGCTTTCAAAACCTAGCATCTTGTTTACTTTGTGTATAATTTGAGCCTGTCATGAATATCTTAAACTTTCAAGGGGTACACATTATTGTATTGTTTCCCTACCCTTTGTCTAGACCCGAACTATAAGAAAGCTTTCACAGTAAGTTTTTCCTCTGTATCTGACATAGTAGTCTTACCCAGGCTCTATATAAGAGATAGCAGTAGTCTTGAGGTTAAATGGTCTAATAGAGAGGTCAGTTCTGAAATATAGGTAGAATTAAGACAAATGAGTTTTATTTTTCCCAGGAATTTATCTTTTTAAAAACTATGTCCGGAATTTCTATTCATATGGAAATAAGCATTTAGTACAACATTTTAGATAAACTAGCAAAGAAAGACTTTTGCTTATCTTCCCTTTTGAAAAATTTTGTAGCAGATAATTTAGATTTAATCATCTTTATAAAAGCACTGTTATGATTGCAAAGTTTTGTCACAGCTCTCAACATTATGAAAAATGTGTAAACTAAAATTACAGTCTTTTAAAATAGAAATATTTTTGTGGATTAATTTAAAAGGTTTTCTCTAAATTATTGGTTTTAGAATGCTGACCAACCCTTAACGTCCAAAGCCTCTAGAGAAGAAAGTGAAAGTCAGGGAAGAATCAGTAAATGGCATCAATATGACAGGCCTATGAGTTCCCAGTGTTTTCAACCTGCATCTCTAAGTCCAAGCAATAAAAGAAGAATTCTTCAAGGCCCATATTCTAAACCGTAAGTCATTTGTCAGGTGCAAAGCATAATTTTTTCTTTTAGTTTATTTCTATCCTATAAAATAAGTAATTATGATAAAAGTTGTATTAATTTGTTAAGGAATGTTTTAACAAAGAACCACAATTGAATATCTTAAAAACAGAAATTCACCATAAAACAGTTCTGGAGCCTAGACTGTAAGAGCAAGGTGTTTGTAAAGCAGTTCTGGAGGCTAGACTGAAGATCAAGGTATTGACAGGGTTGGATCCTTCTGAGGATTATGAAGAAGTATCTGTTCCTTGCTTCTGCTGACTTGCTGGCAATCTTTGTCATTCCTTGACTTGTAGAAGCATCCTCTCAATCTCTGCCTTTATCTTCACATGGAGTTCTCCTTGTGTGCTTGCCTGTGTCCAAATTTCCCCCTTTGGATAGGAACAACAGCCATACGGGATTAGGGCCCTACCCTACTCTAGTGTGCCTTCATCTTTTTTTTTTAAGATTTATTTATTTACTTGAAAGACAGAGTTATACACAGAGATAAGGAGAGACAGAGAGAGAGAGGTCTTCCATCCCCTGGCTCAGTCTCCAATTGGCCGCAGCAGCCAGAGCCAGGAGCCAGGAGCTTCTTCTGGGTCTCCCACGCGTGTGCAGGGGCCCAAGGACTTGGGCCATCTTCTATTGCTTTCCCAGGCCATAGCAGAGAGCAACCCAACCCTCAACATAGCAAATTACATCTGCAATGACCCTGTTTCCAAACAAGTTCACATTCTCAGGTATTGAAGGTACGTACATTATCAAGTGAATTTTGGTGAATGGGAACACAGTTCAACCCGTAGTATTCTGTTTCTCTGACTCCCAAAGTTCATGTCATTTTAACATACAAATATATTCACCATATCACAGCATCCTCAAAACTCTTAACCCATGCCAGCATCAACTCTAGTATGAAATTTCATCTAAATATCATTTAAATCACATATGGATGAAACTTAGGATGATTTCATCCTGGAGCAAAATTATTCTCCATCAGTAAACCTGTAAAATCAGACAAGTTATCTGCCAAAATATAATAGACATAAGGTTAGTTATTCCCGTTCTGAAAGGGAGAAATTTGAAAGAACAAAGAGGTCATGGGTCACAAGCAGCTCCAAAACCTAGCAGGGAAAATTCTGTTAAATTTTAAAGCGTTGAAATTGTGCTCTCTGGCTTAATGCTGTGTCCACCAGGCCTACCAAGGTAGCAACCGTACTTAACCCTTCGGATAGGTGCAGCTCCGGCAGTTGTGGCCAGTTGAGGTGTAAACCAACAGAAGGAAGACCTCTCTCTCTGTCTCTTCCTCTCACTGTCTGTAACTCTACCTCTCAAATAAATAAAGTCTTAAAAAAAAAGACTCTCTCTCTCTCTCTGTAACTCTTTCAAATAAATAAATAAATAAATCTTTAAAAAACAAGTTTTCATTGAGGCTGGCACTATGGCATAGCAGGTAAAGTCACTGCCTATACTGCCAGCATCCCATATGGGCACCCGTTGGAGACTTGTCTGCCCCACTTCTGATCCAGCTCTCTGCTATGGCCCCACCTTTGGAAATGTAAAGGTGACCCTGCCCTCTGGAACTAAAGAGGTGGCCCACCCTTGAGATCATTCATCTCTTTTATTGAAGAATAATACCTGTTTGTAGCCAGATATAATTGTCAGCTCATTTCCTACATTCTACATTCCTGTAGAATCAGAGAAGTCTGACAGCCTTCCTCATTTTATGGTATCTCAGTCTGCTTCATTCCAAATAAGCAACTCTTCTGTTTTGATGGTTGATTGGATCCATAAATCACAAGCCTAATCTCTTGAGCAAATGATTGTCTGGTAACACCTTTGGTGCTCTCTACAACAAGCTTTCTTGTTTGCAATATGAATAGGCTGAGAATTTTCCATGTCTTCACATTCTAGCTTTATCTTTCTTAATAATTCCCACTAAATCTCTCTCTTCTCATAGTCTGCAATAAGCAGCAATGAGAAACCAGGCCATGCCTTCAACTCTTCATTTAGAAATCTCTTCAGCTAAACATGCAGGTTTATCACTTAGAAGTTCAAATTCCAAATCCAAAATAACACAATTCATATTAGGCCTCTGCCACTTTATAATAAGGATCACCTTTCCAATAAGAGTCTTCATTTACATCTGAAACATGACCAGAAGTACCTTTTACATTCATATTTCTAGATACCTTCTGTTCTTGACAGTATATGTGTTATCTAATACAATAGAAGCTTCCTCTACATTTCTCCTCTTTTCCTTCTGAACCCTCACAAAATTATCCTTTAAAAATTATTTATTTATTTGAAAGGCAGTCTTAGCGAGAGGGAGAGAGACAGAGAAAGAGATATTCCATCTGCTGATTCACCCCCCAGATAGACAGAATGGCCAGGGCTTGACCAGGCTGAAGCCAAGAGCCCTGAGCTTCATCCGGGTCTCCCACATGGGAGGCAGGGGCCCAAGTACTTGGGCCATCTTCTACTGCTTTCCCAGCTGCATTAGCAGGAAGCTGTATAGGAAGTGGAGCAGCCAGGACTCCAATGTGCCCTTATATGGGATGCTGATGTCATAGGAGGTTGCTTAACCTGGTGTGCCACAACACTGGTCCCCAGATTCTTTAAGGTTCATATTTCTATCAACAGTCTTTTCAAGACAATCTGGGCCTTTATTGCTATACACATCAAAGCTCTTTCAGATCCGCTCAGTATGCAGTTCCAAATGTAATTCTACAGTTTTAGGATTTGGTTATAGCAGCATCCTATTTCCCAACACCAAAATATATATTAGTTTTCTAGGGTTGCTGTAATAAAGTATGGTAACTGGGTGGCTTAAACAACAGAAATTTGGGCAAGTATTTAGCACAGTAGTTACATGCCCACATCCCATATTAGAGTGCCTAGGTTCAAGTCCCAGTTCCATTTCCAATTCCAGATTCCTGCTAATATATACATCTGGATTCAGCAAGTGACAGCCCAAGTACTTGTGTCATTTCCACCCACATGGGAGACACAGAAGGAGTTCTAAGCTCCTGGCTTCAGCTTGCACCAGCCCAAGTTCTCACAGCATTTGGAGAATGAGTCAACAGATGGAAGATCTCCCCTCCTCCCCTTAAATTATAATTTTGGGGACCAGAAGCCAGATACCAAGGTGTCAGCTGGGTTGGTTCCTACTGAGGGCTGCAAGGAAGAATCCATTTTATGTCTCTCCCCCACCCCTAACATATGGTGGTTTTCGGAAACCTTGTTCCTTGGCTGTCAGAAGCATCACATCAATCCCTGACTCTGTTTTCACATAGAGTTCTCCCTGTATACATATCTGTATCCAAATTTCAACATTTTATCTCAGTATAACAGTTATATGGACTTAGGAATCCACCATACTGCAGGATAACCTCATCTTAACTCATTATGAGGGGTTTTCAAAAAGTCCATGGATGGTCAGGCATTTTGTGCAGCAGCTAAATCACCACTTGGGATGCTCATATCCCATATCAGAGAACAAAGTTCAAGTCCCAACTCCTCTGCTCCCAATCCATCTTCCTGTTAATGCATACCCTGGGAGGCAGCAGATGTGGCTCAAGTACTTTGGTCCCTATCACCCACATGAGAGACGCACATTGAGTTCTGGGCTCCTAGCTTCAGCCTGGCCCAGCCCTGGCTGTTGTGAGTGTTGGGGTAGTGAGCCAGAAGATGGAAAATCTGTGTACATGTGCCCTTCAAATAACATGAAGGGGCCAGCATTGTGGCGCAGTGGATTAAGCTACCACTTATGACACTGGCATCACATATCAGAGTGCTGGTTTGAGTCCTGGTTGTTCCACTTCCAATCCGGCTTACTGCTAATGTACTTGGGAAGGCAGCAGAAGATGACTCAAGTGCTTGGACCCCTGCCACTCACATGGGAGACCTGGATGGAGTTCCAGGTTCTTGATTTTGTCCTGGCCCAGCCCTAGCTTTTGTGGCTATTTGGGAAGCAAACCAGCAGATGGAAGATGTCTCTCTCTGTCTCTCCCTCTCTCTAGGACTCTGCTTTTCAAATAAGTACATATTCATTTATAATAATGATAACTTTAAAAAAATATTTAGTTATTTGAAAGGCAGAGTTACAGAGAGGCAGAGGCAGAGAGAGGTGTTCCAGCCCCTGGTTCACTCCCCAAATGGCCACAATGGCTGGAGCTGGGCCAATCTGAAGCCTAGAGCTTCTTCCGGGTCTGCCACGTGGGTGCAGGGGCCCAAGCACTTGGGCCATCTTCTACTACTTTCCCAGGCCATAGCAGAGAGCTGGATCAGAAGTGGGGCAGACAAGTCTCCAACGGGTACCCATATGGGATGCTGGCAGTACAGGCAGTGACTTCACCTGCTACGCCATAGTGCCAGCCTCAGTGAAAACTTGTTTTTAAAGATTTATTTATTTGAAAGAGTTACAGAGAGAGAGAGAGTCTTTCTTTTTTTTTAAGACTTTATTTATTTGAGAGGTAGAGTTACAGACAGTGAGAGGAAGAGACAGAGAGAGAGGTCTTCCTTCTGTTGGTTTACTCCTCAACTGGCCACAACTGCCGGAGCTGCACCTATCTGAAGCCAGGAGCTTCTTCCCTGTCTCCCACGCGGGTGCAGGAGCCCAAGGACTTGGGCCATCTTCTACTGCTTTCCCAGGCCATAGCAGAGAGCTGGATTGGAAGAGGAACAGCCTGGACTAGAACCGGCGCCCATATGGGATGCCAGCGCCGCAGGTGGAGGATTAACCTACCGCACCATGACGCCGGCTCCAGTGAAAACTTTTAAAGAAAAAAAATCAATTTATTTTTAAAACTTCATGGGAAAGAAAAGTTCATGGCAAATACATATTAGAAAACTATTCATGGGGGCTGGCACCGTGGCTCACTTGGTTAATCCTCTGCCTGTGATGCCAGCATCCCATATGGGCACCGGGTTCTGGTCCTGGTTGCTCCTCTTCCAATCCAACTCTCTGCTGTGGCCCGGGAAGACAGTGGAGGATGGCCCAAGTGCTTGGAGTCTGCACCCGCATGGGAGACCAGGAGGAAGCACCTGGTTTCTGGCTTTAGATCAGCGTAGCACCGGCCGTGGTAGCCATTTGGGGAGTGAACCAATGGAAGGAAGACCTTTCTCTCTCTCTCTCTCTCTCACTGTCTGTAAACTCTACCTGTCAAAAAAAAAAAAAAAACTATGCATGGTTTTCAAAATTTTTCCCCAAAATAAACTTACCTTTTAGTTTCAGCTTCCATTAACCTTTTGAAGTATCCTCATGCAGCTGCAAAAACTCTACATTCAAGTAAGGTTACGTTCTGTGGTATTGGGGGTTAAGAAACATAAGATTTTGGGCGAACAAAATCTAACACATAAAATAAACCCTCTTATCTCTCATTCTCAGCATGAACTAAATGGAAATGAGTTTAAAATTGGAAATCATTTTAGAAATTAAAGCTTTTACTTTAAAAAATTAATTTCTTTATTTGAAAGTCACAAAGAGAGAGAGAGACAGAGATCCACTGGTTCACTCTTCAGATGGCCACAATGGCCAGGGCTGGGCCAGGACGAGGTCAGGAATGAGGGGCTTCTTCCAGGTCTCACATGTGGATGGCATGAGTTCCAGAACTTGGGCCATCTTCTGCAGCTTTTCCAAAGCTGTTAGCAGAAAGCTGGATGGGAGTTGGCACAGCCAGCTGGGACAGGAACCTACACCCACATGGAATGCCAGCATCGCAGGTGGTGGCTTTTTTTTCTTTTTAAATGATTTATAGCTTCTTTCTTTCTTTGTTATTTTTTTAAGATTTATTTATTATTTGTTTAAAAGTCAGAATTACAGATTAAGGAGGATAGATTAATCCTCCATCCACTGGTTCATTCCTCAAATGGCTACAATGGCCAGGGCTGGGCCATACTGAAGCCAGAAGCCAAAAGGTTCTTCTGTGTCTGCCACGTGGATGGTCCAAGCACTTGGACCATCTTCCACTGCTTCCCCAGCTGCATTACTACGGAGCTGAATCAGAAGTGGAGCATCCGGTGCCCGTATGGGATGCTGGCACTACGAACAGTGGCTTAAATTGCTATGCCACAGTGCCACCCCCTTATTAAACTTCTTATTCAGTGAAGTACTAAGCCTTTTTACTGTAATGTAAATTTAAAATATGTTATCTCAAAAACTAAAAAAAAAAATATAGAAAGGGAAAAGGAAGGAGAGTGGGAGGGAGAGAGCAGGAAGGAGGGAGGATGGGAATATCATTGTTTTTAGAATTGTGTCTACAAATTACATTAAATATTTTAAAAACTAATTAAAAATTTAAAATGTAAAAAAACCCACTTTTTTAGGGTCCTGTGTTGCAACATGGCAGGTAAAGCTGCCTGGGACGCCAGCACCCTGCCTGTTCATGTCCAGGCTGTTCTACTTCCCTTCCACCTCACTGCTAATGGCCTGGGAAAGTAGTGGAGGATGGCCCAAGTGCTTGGGTCCCTGCACCCATGTGGGAGACCTGGAGGAAGCTCCTGACTCCTGGCTTCAGCTTGGCCTAACACCAGCTGTTGTGACCATCTGGGGAGTGAACCAGTGGATGAATGATTTCTCTCTCTCTCTCTAAACTCTGCCTTTCAAATAAATAAATCTTAAAAAGTAAATTTTTATATAAATAAATCTTTAAAAGGAAAAATGTACTTATTTGAAAAGTTTGCTGTATTTGGAGGGAGGTTTCTATGTAAAACACATAGTCTGAGAGAGTGATCATTTATTTCTTTCCAATTTTTTTGCAGTTTATTTCTTTTTTCTTACATATCATACTAGTTAGGATCTCCACTATAATAATAAATAGAATTGGTAGTAGAGCAAATCTGTTTCATTTCTGATGTCAGAATGAAAGTTCTCAATATGTCACCACTGAAGAACTTGATGAATAAATTTTATTAGATTAAGCAAATTTCTTTTTAATCATAATTTATTAAATTTTTATCATACATGTGGGTTGAATTTTGCCCAATGTTTGTAATGAGTCTATTGATCTAATTTTTGCCTTTTGTTCTTCTCATGTATTTAATTAAATTGGATGTTAAATCATCCATGTTTTCTTTTTGTTAAAGAGTCATTTTATTTGTTTGAAAGGCAGAGTTACAGACAGAGAGGGAGAGATAGGTCTTCCATTTGCTGGTTCACCCCCAAATGGCTGCAACAGTCAGGGCTGGGCCAAGCCAAAGCCAGGAACCAGAAGCTTCATCTGGGTCTCCCACATGGGTACAGGGGCCCAAGGACTTGGGCCATCTTCTGTTGCTTTCCCAGGTGCATTAGCAGGGAGCTGGATCAGAGGTAGAGTAGCCAGGAATCAAACTGGCACCCATATGTATCCATGTATTCTTACAACTAATTTTACTTGCTTATGATATATCACCCTTGCTATATATCAGTGGTTTTTTTTTTTTGATTTATTTATTTAATCAAAAAGTAGAGTAACAGAGAGAGGGAGGGAGGAAAAGAGAGACAGAGAGAAAGATTGATTTATTTTCCATCTACTGACTGACTCCTCAAATGCCTGCATAAGCCAAGGCTGAGCCAGGCCACCCTAAAGTCAGGAGCCAGGAACTTGATCCAGGTCTCCCACATGGTGGCAGAGACCCTGGTACTTGGGCTATCATCCACTGCTTTACCAGGCACCTTAGCAGGAAGCTGGATCAGAAACAGAGCAGCCTAGATTCAAACTGGCACTCCAATATGGAATGACAGAGTTACAAATAGTAGCTTAACCTGCTGTGTCACAACACTGACCCCAGTGTGTTTTATTTAATAATGTTTTGTTTAGCATTTTGACATCCTTGGTTGTAACAGTGTTTGATCTGTAAACTTAACTCTCTTGTAATGTCCTAGACAGGGTTTATAGAGTTTATGCTGGCCTCATTAAAATGATTCAGAATGTGTTCTCCTTTTTGTTCTCTGAAAGAAATATATAAGATTGATATTATTTCTTCCTTAAGAATTTAGATGAAATATCCAGTGATCTTCTGAGAGTGATGTTTTCTTTCAGAGAAGGTTTTAAATTGGGGTTTCACTTTCTCTAATTAATGGCAACAAATTCATATATTCAATTTCTTTCCTGGCAATTTTGTTTTTCAAAGAATTTGATCTTTCACATCTAAATTGTAATATTTATTAGTGTAAAATTATTCTGTAGCATAGCAGGTTAAACTGCTGCTTGGGGTCCCTTCGTGCCTGCATCCTATATAGGAGAGTGGGGTTTGAGTCATAGCTACTCTTCCGATCCAGCTTCTTGCCAGTGCACATCTTAGGAGGCAGCAAGCTCAGGGACTTAGGCTCCTGCCACCCATGTAGGAGACCCAGATGGAGTTCCTGGCTGCTGGCTTTGGCCTGGCCCAACTATTGTTATTGTGAGCAGTTGAGGAATAAGCCAATAAGATGGAACATCTCTGGCTCTCTCACTCTGCCTTTCATATCATTAGATAAACATCCTTAAATGCCCATTCAGACTATCTCAGTAATGTCTTAATCTTTAAAAATTATTGACTGTATCTTCTTGTCTTTCCTATTTCTGTAGAATCTATAATGATATTCCATTTTTCATTCTTGATGCACATAGTTTGTGTTTTTGTCTGTTTCTTTGTGGATCTGTCTTCCTATTTCTCTAGCTACTTTGGGTTTTTCTTTTCTAATATATTCATATAATCCTGTATATTTCTAAGTCCTCCTTTAACTGCATTCTCCATTCTCATTCAGTTGAAAACATCTTTTTAGTATTCAATGTGATCCTTCTTTAATTCATGAGTTAACGTAAATTATAAGGGTACTTCAAAAAGTTCATGTAACATGCATATTTAAGAAAAACTATGCATGAATTTGAATATTTTGTACCAAAACAAACATTTTAATATAGTTCTAAATTCCATCAACCTTTCAAAGTATTGTTTCTGATGAAAAATCATTTTATAATCATACTTTTTAAAAAGTGTGTGTATATGCTGCTTAAGTATTTCAAAATATATGTAATTTCATTATTGTAGAGTTACATAGATTGATTTTAGAGTTTATTTTCTGATTTCTTATTTCTAGAAATAACACGTTTTCATTAATTGAAAAGTAAAATTATGACTATAAAATGTTTATTTTTCTGAATTTTAACTTAAATGATGCTTTTGTCCTTCATGAGTGTTACTTTTTTCAGTTCACTGTAATTAGCTAATGGAATTAAGAATAATATTATAAGATATAAATCTACTAGATAAAATAAATTAAGCAATATTATGTGGCATTGTATAGTGTGACGTTTAGGTTTCATTTTATGTCTTTGATTTTGGAAATATGATAAAACATTCATCACAACAATATCCTAAAAGCTCATAATACAGAAATCTCCCCTTATAAAAGCATGATTCTCCTTAGCATCCAAATAAGATGCATTCACTTTCCTTCATTTCAGTTCAAAAAATAGTTATTGAGCTAATACTATATGGAAATACAAAAATAAAATAAATTCTACACTTTTGTAGAGACAAACTTACAAACCTATAATTTCAATACAGTGTGGTGAGTTGTATGACAGAAGTTTATTCACGGTGCTACAAAAGAATATACAAGGAGAAGTTGGTCTTTGGCAGAGATCAGAGTAGACTTTTTATAGGATGTAATTCCAGAGCTAAATATTGAGGAATGAGTACGAGTTAACCAGGTGAAGAGAAAACAGCACAGGGTTTCTCTAGAGAGAAAGAAAAGCATGAAACTTTGCAGCAGCATGGGGATTATTTTTGAAAAGTATAAAAATTACTTTGGCTCATATTTATACTCCTGTAGAACTGTGGTCTTCCTACCTTTTACTTGTTGATTAGTATTAGTGGCGAATTAAGCCTGTGAATATTAGAGTGGATTAAAATTATGACTTTGCAAAAACTGATGAAGAAAGAGGGGAGGGAGGGACATGAATGGGGGAAGCAGGGGAGTGAGGGAAGGGTGGTTGTCTTCTTAGAACTATACCTATGGAATGCATAAAATCTGTTCTCTTTATATTAATAAACATTTTTTGAAAAGATAACTAAAATGAGGCTGAAAGAATAGGTAAGATTTTTTCCCCCAGAATTCTTGAAAGAAAAAAAATGTGAAAACTTGGCCATTGAACTAGTTTATAAATTCCAATTATAGCAAATGAAAACACTTCCAGCTTTAGTTGATAGTAAAGTTAAATTCTTCCTACTATGGGATACTCCTTTAAAGAAAATTTAAATGTTAGTGTTTGAATTATAATATGTATAGAAATTTTTCCTAATTATGAGTATATTTTTAATGTTACTTTAAGAAACTTAACATGTATTTTATAAAGTTATACAATTAAATTCTAAGGCAGGCATGGGCATAGTGGGTAAGATACCACTCTGGAGACCTTCACTGCCTATCAGAGTGCATGGGTATGAGTCCCTGCTCCACTTCCATGATTCCAGTTTCTTGTGAATGCTGAAAGGCAGCAGATGATGGCTCAAGTGGTTAGGGCTCTGCCACCCACATTGGATTGAGTTTCTGGATCCCAACTTTGGCCTGGCCCAGCACCAGCTATTGCAGGCATTTGGGGAGTGAACTAATGGATGGCAGATATCTGTATGTGTGTATGTGTGTATGTATGTGTGTGTGTGTGTGTGTGTGTGTGTGTGTATCAATCTGTCTTCCTTTCAAATAAATAAATAAAAGAATAAATTCTGAATAGGACCAATTAGGTTTTTCCTTCATTCAAGTTCTTTTTATAACTATTGGCTATTGTTTTATCCTTTGTAGATTTGCTGTACCTCAGGCAGAAGCATCTACGCAGACTTATGGAACTAGAATAGTCATGTCCAGCATCTTCCAACGTATGTTGTTGCTTTGTATTATTGTTTATAAAAACTTTATTGAGCATGTTTATATGCAAATCTCCTTTGATTCTGCATATTTGTCTCATATCTGCTAATAGTGTAATATAAGTGCTTTAGGTAGATATATAGCTTGGATTTTTGTTGCTGGTTTTCATTTGTATTAACTCAAGTCATTTTTAGTACCTATTTACTTAGGTACAGATCAATTTGGTATCATCCCAGGAGTTAAAGAAACTAAAAATATACTTACTAGTTTGTTTCTTTGGTAGTAGTGCATCCCTTCAAATGTACTGTTTTTAGTTAACAGTAGTTAGCTTTTGTAATCTTTACTAATTGGTAATAAAGATAGATAAAAGTAAGTTTTGTTTCCTTTCTTTGATATTCAGTTGACTAATTTGCACTTTGGGTTCATTTCTGAAGTGATTTCATAATGCAATTTAGTTCTGTTAGGGTGTTCTTAGGATTATTTGGTTTAAATCAGATCTCTCTGGAATAGGCTTTTTTTAAAAAAAACACTTTATCACTCTCTTGCTTTTAGTGCTATTCTTACTTTGTTTTCTAAAGAGAAGTGATACTGTCATTTTATTTCATACAGTCTTGTTAAATTTGATGTCTCAATGAACATTTCCAAAGTATTTTGCTATGATTTTTGTTGATTGATACATGATATGAAACTGGGACATTTTGAATGGTTGTATTTTAAAAATTTAAATCTTGCTTTAAATATTGTCCATCTGTGCTAATTTTACCTATTGTGTTTAAGTAGGTTAGCTAATAATAAATTTTTTATTTCTGATATCATATTCTAGATAGACTTCTCTGAATAAGGTTGAATACATTGTCCAAAAATTACAATGGACACTTTAGGTCATTTCAGAAAAAAATATAATCTTGAGACTCATGAAGAAAAATTGATATTCCTCCACTAGGTATAATTTGAAACTAAATAAGAAATATTTTTTTTGAAAATTGATCTTACCTGGAACATAAATTCTAAAAATGAAGGAAAAATATCATGACCGTTTTGGGGTTTTAAGATTCTTTGCTGAAGACCCAAGAAATAATTAAATTTTAATTCATCACCTTGGTTATAAAACTTCATAAATGTTTTATATTAACATCTGCTTTGATTATCCTTTCTGTTTTACCTATAGAAAGTAATATGGTGCATCCCATACTTATATATTGATAGTGCCAGCCACTTACTGAACATTTATGCACCAGGTACCATGCTGAGCTTATTCTGTACATTTTATTTATTGCATAGGGAGTGATTATTTAAAGTTAATCTCACCTTTTCTCTCTTGTTTCATACTGTTTGGGAGGAAAAATTTGTGTAGCTGTCAGGTTATCTTTCATTTGCTAACTGAAATAAAAGAGTAGAATTAATTGACTCTTAGGCAAGAAAAAGAAGTAAAACACAAATAGCCTGCTAGGCCTGCCAACAGGCATTTATTGCAGAGGTTAAAACACCAGCAATGCCTGCATCCCAAATCAGAGTGCCTGGGTTCAAGTCCCAGCTCCACTCCTGATTACAGCATTCCTCTTGGAGGCAGCAGGTAATGACTAAAGTAGTTTAGCCCCTGCTACCTAGTGGAGGGCCTGAATTGAGTTCCTGGCTCCCAGCTTCTCTCTGCATCCCCACCTCCCCCAGGCATTGCAGGCATTTAGGGAATCAAGCAGCAGATGGGAGTGCTCTATGTGTATGTGTTTCCATGCGTGTGTATATATATGTCTCTGCCTTTAAGTAAATGAATGAAGTATTAATAGCCATAAAGTATAAGGAATTCAAAAAACTCAACATCAAAAAATCACCCAGTCCAGTTAAGAAATGGGCAAAGGATCTGAATAAATATTTCTCAAAATAAGAAATATAAATGGCCAACAAATATGTGAAAAAATGCCCCATACCAGCAACTGTTTGGGAAGTGCAAATCAAAACTACAATGAGATATACAGTTCTCCAAGAAAGCACAACAAACGGAACGTGTAGACATCTAAGAACAAAGCTTCAAAAGGTATCCTGGCTCCTGGCTTCAGATTGGCTCAGCTCCGGCCATTGAAGCCATCTGGGGAGTGAACCAGCTGATGTAAGACCTTTCTCTCTCTCTCTCTCTCTCTTTCTCTTTCAAATAAATAAAATAAATATTTTTTTTAAAAAAAAGGCATCAAGCAAAACTGATAAAACCAAAAAACAAAGCAGGCAAATCCAGAATTAGTGTAAGACTGTGATACCCTTTCAAATACTGATAGCAAAAACTAGAATGAAAATCAGTAAGGATATGGAAGATGTGAACAACACTGTCAACCAACTTGATCTAATTGATACTTATAGAACACTCTACCTAACAACTGCAAAATGCATTTTCTTTTTAAGTACCTACAGAACATTTAACAAAATAGTCCGCATTGTGGCCAAGAAAAAGACTCAATCACTTAAAAGAATTTAGGAAAAATAATTAAACCCAATTGAAATAGATGCAGGAAATTCCATATGTCATTAATTCCAACATTTTTATTTTTGGGATGGGTGTTGTGATGCAGCTGGTTGAGTCACCTCTTGGGATACCCATATACCTTATCAGAATGCCAATTCACGGCTTGGTTGCTCTGCTTGCTATCCAGATGCTCCCTGCTAATGTGCCTGGGAAAGCAGCAGAAAGTGGCCCAAGTACATGGGCCCCTGCCACCCTTGTGGGAGTCCCAGATGGAGTTCCAGGTCCTGGCTTTGGCCTGGCCTAGCCCCGGGCATTGCAGCCATTTGGGGAGTGAACCAGCAGCTGGAAGATCTCTCTCTCTCTCTCTTTCTCACTCACTCACTCTCTGTGTCTCTCTCACTCTCTGCATTTCAAATAAATACAGAGATCTTTAAAAATAAATACACAAAGTTAACTAATTTTTTTTTTGATAGGCAGAGTTAGACAGTGAGCGAGAGAGAAAGCTCTTCCTTCCGTTGGTTCACCCCCCAAATGGCCACTACGGCTGGCGCGCTGTGCCGATCCGAAGCCAGGAACCAGGTGCTTCCTCCTGGTCTCCCATACGGGTGCAGACTCCAAGCACTTGGGCCATCCTCCACTGCCTTCCTGGTCCACAGCAGAGAGCTGGACTGGAAGAGGAGCAACCGGAACAGAATCCAGCACTCCAACTGGGACTAGAACCTTGGCTGCTGGCACCGCAGGTGGAGGGTTAGCCAAGTGAGCCGTGGCGCCGGCCAAAGTTACCTAAATTTTAAGAAATTATTTTCATTTTTGTACATTTTAATACCTCTAAAGTTGAGATGCATATTTGAAAATTATTAAGACACCATGATGTAATTGGTGCTATATTTTTATTAGTGGCACGTAAAATAACGATATGTTTTATAACTAATAGTGTTTGGGGTTCAACAAATTATAAAATAAAATTTGGAGCACAGATTAGTGAAATACATAAAAGAAATTAAGAATGGCAAACGTAAAGTGTACTTTGAAAAGACAACACAAATGAGAAACCTCTAGCAATACTAGAGAATAAGAGAAAACAAACAACAAAGATGTATAAATGAAAGGGTAGGAAACTAATGATAAAATAATCATTTTAAAATCACAAAAGACCAAGTATATATAATAGCATTTATATATATATATATATTTATTTCTAAAAACAATGCCAAGCTATTTATTGTGCATATATACATATATAGGAATTTACTCTGGATTGGAAAAATATATAGCAAATAATATTAGTTCTGTTTGAGGAAGGAAGAAAGATTAGAATGGGACTAGGAAGAGTAAAAAGAGATTTAAACCTCATCTTTAATGTTCTGTTTACTTTATTGAAAAGTATAGGAAACAACCTGATGTGAGCAAACCAAATGCAATAATTTAATAGACAGTGGGAGAAATTTAAACAAAATATTTGATAATATTTAAAAATTAGTGGTAGACATCCAGCCCAGTGGTTAAGAAGCCTGGGTTTGGGGCCAGTGCATTGGTGTAGCGGGTAAAGTCGCCACCTGCAATGCTGGCATCCCATCCCATATGGGCACCAGTTCGAGTCCTGACTTTCGATCAAGCTCTCTGCTATGGCCTAGGAAAGCAGTGGAAGATGGCACAAGTCCTTGGGCCCCTGCACCCATGTGGGAGACCTAGAAGAAGCTCCTGGCTCCTGGCTTTGGACCAGCACAGCTCTGGCCATTGCAGCCATCTGGGGAGTGAACCAATGGATGGAAGACCTCTCTCTCTCTCTCTCTCTCTCTCTCTACTTCTGTCTCTTTTTAACTCTGCCTTCAAATAAATAAACCTAAAAAAAAAAAAAAAGAAAAGAAACCTGGGTATGGGTCCCAGCTCTACTTCCAAATCCAGCTTCCCACAATGGGGACCTAGGGAGTTAGCAGGTGATGATGGCTCAAGTGGTTGGGTCCATGCCACCCACAAGGGAGACCTAGATTGATTGCCCAGCTGTTAACTTTGTAGGCATTTGAGGAGTGAAAGAGCAGATTGATTGGAGTGATCTCTCTCCCCCCCCAATATAAATAAAATTTATTGATACTAATTTTAGGTATAATTATACGGTGCTTATTTTCATTTTAAAAAGATTATTTATTTGAAAGACAGAGTGACAGAGAGGGAGAGTCAGAGAAAAAGAAATAAGGGAAAGGAGATCTTCCATCCTCTGGTTCACTCCCCAAATAGCTATAGCAACCAGGTCTGGGATATGCTGAAATCAGGAGAGCCAGGAATTCCATTCCGGTCTCCTGCTTTGACGGCAGTGGCCCAGGTACATGGGCCATCTTCCATTGCTTTCCTGGAGCATTAGCAGGGAACTGGATAGGAAGCAGTGCAACTGGGGCCCTGAATGGTATCTGATATGGGATGCCATCATTTCAAGTGACAGCTTAACTGGCTGCACCACAATGCCAGTCTTGATTTTTCTTTTAAAAATCGTTATGTTTTAAAGATACATTCTAAATTGTTTATAGATGAAACTGTATCTCCAGGATTTGTTTTTAAATACAACAGTGGAAGTTGAGAGTAGTGTAGTGAATACATGAAAAAAAAAAACCACAGTGGCCATGTAGTTATAAATGTTAAAGCTGAGGAGTAGAAATGTTAGGGCGCATTGTACTTTTCTGTCTACTTTTGTATGTTTGAAATTTTCTACAGTAAAAAAGTCTTAAAACATGAAAAATTTGAAGATGACAAAATATAAATCTAAAAATGTGTGATTCTAATTGGTGAGTATACTGCTATTCTCTGTTTCACAATTTTTCCGTTTTTTTCAACTTAAGTCATTTATCTAAGCCATCTCCTGCCACAAGCTAATAGAAGATCAGCAAAATAATATATAAGTAAGGAAGGTTAGCTTAAGGTCCCATATACTTTTCTGGTCCACATGCAGAGTGATGTTCAGAACCAGTGCTGTGGTACCCAGTGCCTGTGTAACTTCAGGTTCTCTATTCATCTTAATAGTCAGTTGGAAATGGACTCACATGAGGATTATGGAATAGAATATGGTTGTCATTTCCCCAAGGAAAGGGTTTGGACCTGAAGTGGAGGTGGTGGAAGGTGATAAGCTCAGGTCTCTTGTGCTGTCTGTGATGTGACTTCAGGAAGACATTCGACATGTTCAAGCCCACCCCAAGGAGAGCATGACAAAGTAGGTGAGGGCCTTACACATGCAAAGTGAGCCCTCCTCACTGTGGGTGCCACTCAACATAGGCCACCCCACCTGTGGGTAAGGCTGGCCTAGCAGCTGAGAAACCAAAGACCCAGCTGCTGCCACCACCATTTTCTACCTGGACCTCTATTTTTTCTTATGCAAAGTAAAAGGTAGACTGAAAACACTATAGTATACAGTTGATACCTAAATTAATTCTTAAAAGACGAGTAGGGTTTTGCTAAGTTAGCCATGTATATATAAGCAAAGAGCAGTTTTAGCACAGTTAACAAATCCTAGAAAATTCACAGAAAGCTCAAAGAACTACAGGTTGTTTTGGTGTGTTGCAGTATAAATGAAGTGTGATTCAGGAAGTAGTCTGATGACTGAAGAAACATTAAAGGAGTAGATCAATGGAAGTCCTAGTAGGCCATATGACAAATCTTAGATTTTTTTCTGTAGTCCTTGGGACATTTGGACATCTTACTTTGTCACTTACAATAGATTTTTGACTTCAAGTCTATTTTGTCTGATATGAGAAGTCTTCAAAAAGTTTATGGAAATTTTGTATTATTATTTTGTGTTTATAAAGGTTTATTTATTTAATTTGAAAAGCAAAGTCACACAGAGAGAGAGAGAGCAAGAGACTGAGAGAGATCTTCCATCTACTGGTTCATTCCCCAAGTGGTGGCGAAGGCTGGAGCTGGGCCAGACCAAAGCCAGGTACCAGGAGCTGCATCCAGGTCTCCCATTTGTGTGCAGGAGCCCGAGTACTTTGGCAGTCCTCCACTGCTTTCCCAGGCACGTTAGCAGGTTGCTGGATTGGAAGTAGAGCAGCCAGATTCTAACTGGTACTCATATGGGATGCTGGCATTGCAGGCAGCAGCTTAACCCTCTATACCACAATGCCATCCCCTGGAAATTTTGTATTTTTAAAAAACTATGGGCAAGCATTGTGGCACAGTGGGTTAAGTTGCCACTTGGGGTTCCCTCATGCCCTATCAAAGTGCCAGTTTGAGTCCCAGCTACTCTGCCTGTAATCCAGCTTCCTGCTAATACACCTGGGAAGCAGAAGATAATGGTCCAAGTACTTGGGTCCCTCCCACTCACATGAGAGACCCGGATGGAGTTCTTGGCTCCTGGTTTTGGCCTCTCTCTCTCTCTCTCTCTCTCCGTGTGTGTGTGTGTGTGTGTGTGTGTGTGTGTGTGTGTGTGTCACTCTGCCTTTCAAATCAACAAAGAAAGAAATCTTTTAAAAAAGTGTGCCTGGCTTTGAAAATTGTACCAAAGTAATCTTATTTTTCACAAACTTCTTGAGGTATACTCATAATATGCATCATGGTTTTGTTTCCAAGTTGCCAATCTCTGCCTTTCAATTAGAGTTTTAATCAACCATTTATATATACTATAGTTGCTGATAATGAAAATTATATTTCTGCTATTTTGCTACTTATTTCCTATACGTCTTACACCTTTTTGTCCCTTATTTCTTCCATTACTGACTTTTTTGTATTGTAGTTTTTTATATTTAAGATTTTCTTCAGTGAACTCTCTTGATTCCCTTCTCTTTTCCTTTTTTTTTTTTATATTTTTAGATACAATTATTCCTCAGTGTCAGTGGGAGATTGGTTCTAGGACCACCAATGCAGATGCATGGGTTCCTTACGTAAAATTGTGCTAGTATTTGCATATAACCTACAAATATGCTCCTGTATAACTTAAATAATCTCTAGACCACTTGTAGTACCTAATACAATGGACATGCTATATAAATAGTTGTTCTGTATTGGTTAGGGTATTATGAGAAAAAAAAGTCTGTTCATGTTCAATATAGATAACTTAATTTTTCCAAAATTTCCAATCTGTGGTTGGTTGAATGTACGGATGAGGAACCCACAGAAGGAGAGGCTCAAATTTATTTCATTTGTGATTACTATGGGGATTCAGTTTAACATCCTGAATTTATAACAATGTAGTTGTATTGATGGCAACTTTACTTCAATAACATACAAAAACTGTGCTCCTACACAGGTCTTCCTAACCCCATCATCTATATTCTTGTTGTCATCACAGTTTATATCTGTGTACCTTTCTGTAGTATTGCAAAGATTTATAATTATATTTATTCATTGTACATGTTTGTTCTCATATAGAAAAATAGTTAAAAACTAAAAATACAATAATATTGGCTTTTATAGTTGCCCATGTAATTACCTTTATCAAATATCTTTATTTGTTTATATTTGTACACCTTCAAGTTACTGACTAGTGTCCTTCATTTCAACCTGAAGCATTCCTAATATTTCTTATAGGATAGATCTAATGGTAACAAACTCCCTTGGTTTCAGTTTATCTTCAAATGTTTTGATTTCTTACTGATTTTTGAATGATAATTTTGTTGTGTATAGAATTTCTGTTTGACAGGCTTTTTCCACAAGCATTCTATTTTGGCTCCTTGGTTTTTAATGAGAACTGTATTGTTAGATTCTTTGAGACTGCCTTGAACTTGACAAGTTGCTTCTATCTTGTTACATTCGTGGTTCTTTGTCTTGGTCATTTCTTGGTTTGATTGTAATCTGTCTCATGAATCTCTTTGAGTGTATCCTACTTGGAGTTCACTAAGATGGTTAGATATGTAGATTTGTATCTTTCATCAGTTTTAGAAAGTTTGGGATCATTGTTTTATAAAATATTTTTCTTCTTCTTTCTCTTCTCTATAGATGTGAATATTGATTTGCTAGATGTTATCCCAACAGTCACCGAGACTCCTTTTACTTGTTCCATTCTTTTTTTCTGTTCCTGAGACTGGATAGTTTCAATTGACCTTCAAGTATGCTGATTATCCTCCTGTCTACTTATAACTACCATTGACCCACCCTAGTGAATTTTTCATTTCAGTTATTGAACTTTTCATTTCCAGATTTTCTATTTGCTTGCTTTTTATACTTTTTCTCATTATTGATATTCTAATTTTATTCACACATTTTTCTGCATTTATTTTAGCTTTGTTTACTTTCTCCTTCATGTGAACATAAGACATTTGTTTTAAAGTATTTTAATTAAAAGTGAAATGTCTGGGCTTCTTGGGTGACTTTCTGTTGGTTTACTTTGTTCTTTTGAATGAACTATATTTTCCTATTTCTTTGTATACCTTTCATTTCTTGTTGAAAATTGGACATTAGATAATATAATGGTGAAAATCATATTCTTCTCCTTCTCAAGGTTTGCTGGGGATTTTTTTTTAAATTTTTTTTTTGCCAGGCAGAGTTAGACAGTGAGAGAGAGAGACAGAGAGAGAGGTCTTCCTTCCGTTGGTTCACTCCCCTAGTGGCCGCTACAGCTGGCGCTGTGCCAATCCGAAGCCAGGAGCTGGGTACCTCCTCCTGGTCTCTCATGCGGGTGCAGGGACCCAAGCACTTGGAGCATCCTCCGCTGCCCTCCCAGGCCACAGCAGAGAGCTGGACTGGAAGAGGAGCATCTGGGACTAGTATCCGGCACCCCAACCGGGACTAGAACCAGGGGTGCCGGCGCCACAGGTGGAGGATTAGCCAAGTGAGCCACAGTGCCGGCCCTGCTGAGATTTTTTTTTTTAAGCTGTAGTAAGCCATCTGTCTTGTGATTTCCTAATTATTTTTCAGAAACTATTTCTTGTATGCAGCCACTGAAGTCTCTGTTCCTTTGCATACATTCAGCTACTGTTTTAACAGACATTTCTTTGAACAGTAGGAACCAAAAAATACCACCTCTTCTCATCTTGCAAACTGGCTCTGTGCTGGGGCCCTCCCCCTCCTTTAACCCTTAGCTTGACTTGCACTTTGCCTATGGAACAGCCTGAGTTGAAAGTTTAAGGTCTTAGCTCTTTTCTGAAGATGCAGCTTGCATTGGGCTTGCACTTGGGTTTTTAATTCCCCAGAGTACATGTATTCTTTTGAATGTATGAATTTCCCAGCAAAACTTTCAACCTGGCTTTTCTTCTCTGGCCTTAGAAAGTTTATTTTATGTCTCAACCATAATCTTCTGCCACATGTGTCTGCAGGTTGTTTATTCACTATACAGTGTTTCTGAGTTGTACTCAACTACTTTTTCAGCCTGGGTAAATTCCAAGTTAAATGAAACACAGAACAAAGTCTTGTGTAGGTTCTTCAGTTAGACTCCAAACAGGTTAGACCAGAACTTCATAATAATTTGTGAATAAAGTCCTCTTTGCTCACTCCAGAACTAGGACCAACATCCGTAAGTGGAAACCCAGGCTGCCCTCTTCAAGACTGCTGCCACACCAGGAAGGAGGGCTGGAGCAAGGGCAACTGAAAAATGCCATAAAGCTTTCCTACTATTTTTAAGTTGCATTTTTTTCTTAGTCCAGCATTTACTTGGTTGCTGTAAGCATTTGAGTGTTTTCCTGATTCCTTATAAAATCAGTTATTAAAGTTTCTGCTTATTTTCAATGTTTGTGATAGGGGACAGAAACTTTGAGATGCCTGCTCTGTCATTTTGCTAGACTTATGAGGTATTATTGTTTAAGGTGTTATTGGCTACTGATGATAAATACTTAGATTCTGTTAATTCATACTAGGTTGCAAAATAATCATTTCTATCATTCCTTCTTTCTTTATTAGCTAAGAAAACTCTATAAAGAGATACTTCTCCTCAAATATTACCTAAATAAATAGTTCATTAGGTAAAGCAAAATAAATGTTGGATCTTTATCAATTTTTTTGTTTTTTTTTAACTTTTATTTAATGAATATAAATTTCCAAAGTACAGCTTATGGATTACAATGGCTTCCCCCCATAACTTCCCTCCCACCCGCAACCCTCCCCTTTCCCGTTCCCTCTCCCCTTCTATTCACATCAAGATTCATTTTCAATTCTCTTTATATACAGAAGATCAGCTTAGCATATATTAAGTAAGGATTTAAACAGTTTGCACCCACATAGAAACACAAAGTGAAAAATACTGTTTGAATACTAGTTATAGCATTAAATCACAATGTACAGCACATTAAGGACAGAGATCCGACATGAGGAGTAAGTGCACAGTGACTCTGTTGTTGACTTAACAAATTGACACTCTTGTTTATGGCATCAGTAATCACCCTAGGCTCTTCTCATGAGTTGCCAAGGCTATGGAAGCCTTTTGAGTTCACCGACTCTGATCATATTTAGACAAGGTCGTAGTCAGAGTGGAACTTTATCAATTTTAAAAATAATTAAATGCATTTCTAGCATCCTCTAAAGGTGACGAGTTAGTTCTTGTTTGTTTTGTGGTATTTTTGATAATATGAACTTACAAATTAAATATAATTGATGTGTCTTATCAAAAGCCATTACCATCCTCATTGCTGCTCATAATTTTCTATCTTTGTTAGTTGAAAATTCTTCATATATTCTCATCAGTGTTTTTGATATAGCCGTAATAGTGTATAAGAGGCTTGGTGGGTTTTGGTGGTGGTGGTGGTGGTAGTGGTGTTTGGGTTTTTGTTATTATTCTTTTTTTAAGGAGTTTTTATTTATTTGAGAGGTAGAGTTACAGACAGTGAGAGGGAGAGACAGAGAGAAAGGTCTTCCTTCTGTTGGTTCACTCCCCAAATGGCAGCAACGGTCGGAGTTGTGCCGATCCAAAGCCAAGAGCCAGGTGCTTCTTCCTGGTCTCCCATGCGGGTGCAGGGGCCCAAGCACTTGGGCCATCTTCTATTGCTTTCCCAGGCCATGGCAGAGAGCTGGATCGGAAGAGGAGCAGCCGGGACTCGAACTGGTGCCCATTCTCCCAAAAGCAATTTACAGGTTCGATGCAATACCATTCAAAATACCAAAGTCATTCTTCACAGACCTAGAAAAAAATGATGCTGAAATTCATATGGAGAAATAGGAGACTGCAAATAGCTAAAGCAATCCTTTACAATCAAAACAAAGCCGGAGGCATCACAATTCTGGACTTCAAGACATACTACAGGGCAGTTATAATCAAAACAGCCTGGTATTGGTACAAAAACAGATGGATAGACCAATGGAACAGAATAGAAACACCAGAAATCAATCCAAACATCTATAACCAACTCATATTCGACAAAGGAGCTAAAACCAACCCCTGGAACAAGGACAGCCTCTTCAACAAATGGTGCTGGGAATACTGGATGTCCACATGTCAAAGTATGAAACAAGAACCCTATCTTACACCATATGCAAAAATCCACTCAACATGGATCAAAGATCTAGATATATGCCGCGACACTATGAAATTAATTGAGACCATAGGGGAAACCCTTCAAGACATTGGAACAGGCAAAGAATTCCTGGAGAAGACCCCAGAGGTACGGGAGTCAAAGATAAAGGAAACAAGTGGGATTACCTCAAATTGAAAAGTTTCTTTACAGCAAAAAAAATAGTCAGGAAAGTGAAGAGACAACCAACAGAATGGGAGATATTATTCGCAAACTACACAACTGATAAGGGATTAACAGCTAGAATCTATAAAATGATCAGGAAACTCCACAGCAACAAAACAAACAACCCAATAAAAAGATGGGCCAAGGACATTAACAGATATTTTTCAAAAGAGGAAATCCAAATGGCCAACAGACACATGAAAAAATGCTCAGGATCCCTAGCCATCAGGGAAATGTAGATCAAAACCACAATGAGGTTTCACCTCACTCCGGTTAGAATGGCTTACATACAGAAATCAACTAACAACAGATGCTGGCAAGGATGTGGGGAAAAAGGTACACTAATCCACTGTTATGGGAATGCAAACTGGTAAAGCCACTATGGAAGACAGTTTGGAGAGTCCTTAGAAACCTGAATATAGCCCTACCACATGACCCAGTCATCCGACTCCTTGGAATTTACCCAAAGGGAATTAGACTGGGAAAAATTGAGCTTTCTGCACCTCAATGTTTATTGCAGCTCAATTCACAAAGCTGAGACCTGGAATCAACCTAAATGCCCATCAACAGTAGACTGGATAAAGAAATTATGGGATATGTACTCCATGGAAAACTATACAGCAGTAAAAAACAATGAAATCTGGTCATTTGCAACAAAATGAAGGAATCTGGAAAATATCATGCTGAGTGAAATAAGCCAGTCCAAAAGGGACAAATATCATATGTTCTCCCTGATCAATGACAACTAACCGAGCACCTAAAAGGAAACCCATTGAAGTGAAATAGACACTATGAGAAACAGTGATTTGATCAGCCCTTTTCCTGACTGTTGATGTACAATTTAATACTTTATCCCTTTTAGTATTTTTTTGTTCTACTTAATACTATTGGTTGAAATCTGTAATTAACACACAATTATTCTTAGGTGTTTAAATTTAACTGAAAAGTGATCTCTGTTAAATATAAGAATGGGAATAAGAGAGGGAGGAGATATGCAGGTCGGCACATGCTCACTCGGACTTACCTCCAATGGTAGAGCTAGAAATGTGCCGGGGGATTCCAATTCAATCTCATCAAGGAGGCATGTACCAATGCCATCTCACTTGTTAAAGTGAACAGTTTAAGTACATAATTGATCAAAAAGATAGGTTAAGTGTCAAAGAGATTTCTCAGATAATACCAGTGTCTGCAAATAATGAAGGATAGAATTAAAAGGGAGAGAATGATCCTGAGGGGGAAGCAGGATACATGGCAGACTCATAGAATGGCAAATGCCCTAAACAGCACTCAGGCCTCAGAATCAACCCTTGGGGCATTCGGATCTGACTAAAAAGCCCATGAGAGTCTTGCAGGCATGAAAAGCCAAGACACTGTGGCAAAAACGACCTGAATGAAAGATCTCGGTGAATGAGATCCCAGCAGAATGAACAGGCCATCAAAGAAGGAGGCTCCTTTCTCTGAAGGGAGGAAGGAATCTCCACTGTGATATGGCCTTGACAAAATAAGATCAGAGTTGGTGAACGCAGGAGGCTTCCATAGCCTTGACACCTCATGGCAAGAGCCTCGGGTGATTACTGACGTCATAAACAAGAGTGTCAATTGTTAAATCAACAATAGGAGTCACTGTGCACCTGCTTCCCACTTACGATCTCTGTCCTTAATGTGTTTTACTATGAGAATTAATGGTAAAACTACTAGCCAAACAGTATATATCTTGTGCAGTTGTATGGGTGCAGTCTGTTGAAATCTTTACTTAATATATACTAAAAAGTTGATCATCTGTATATAAAGATAATTGAAAATGGGGCCGGCGCCGTGGCTCAACAGGCTAATCCTCCGCCTTGCGGCGCCGGCACACCGGGTTCTAGTCCCGGTCGGGGCGCCGGATTCTGTCCCGGTTGCCTCTCTTCCAGGCCAGCTCTCTGCTGTGGCCAGGGAGTGCAGGGGAGGATGGCCCAAGCGCTTGGGCCCTGCACCCCATGGGAGACCAGAATAAGCACCTGGCTCCTGCCATCGGATGATCCCGGTGCGCCGGCCATGGCGGCCATTGGAGGGTGAACCAACGGCAAAGGAAGACCTTTCTCTCTGTCTCTCTCTCTCTCACTGTCCACTCTGCCTGTCAAAAAATAAAAAAAAAAGATAATTGAAAATGAATCTTGATGAGGGGTGGCATGGGAAAGGGAGTGGGAGATTTGATGGTTGCAGGTGGAGGGAGGTTATGGGGGGAAAAGCCACAACAATGCAAAAGTTGTACTTTGTAAATTCATATTTATTAAATAAAAAAAAAGAATTAAGAAATCAGCCTGTCTGCAGTGGGATCTCTTTCCTGCCACTTACAAAATATTGAACTTCTTCAAGTTCCCTTGGGACTGTATTTGCTTCAGTTTAGTAATAAAAAAAGTGAAAGTAGTAAAAAAAAAAGAATATCATACATACAATACCTTGTTTGCTTTAACCACATACTAAAATAATCTCAGAATATTCATTTAAGATTTATTTGTTTAGCCATTCTTTTTGTTCTTTAGGTATACGCCACTAGGTATACATAGTCAAATTGTTATAGAGTCAGTTGTAATATTTCTTGTGTGATTCTACTATCAACTGAATAAACATTTAGGTTTATTTATTTTATTGTGATGCTTAGGGACTGCTTTCTTTAAATGATGCATTTACTTTTATTTTATAATTTTATAGATTATTTTTGTGGTTCAATAATAAAATATACAAAGAATATATATATTTTTAAAGATTTATTTACTTATTTGAAAGTCAGAGTTACACAGAGAGAAGGAGAGGCAGAGAGAGAAAGGGAGAGAGAGAGAGAGAGAGAGAGAGAGAGAGAGGTCTTCCATCCGCTGGTTCACTCCCCAATTGGCTGCAATGGCCGGAGCTGGGCCAATCTGAAGCCAGGAGCCAGGAGTTTCTTCTGGGACTCCCACATGGGTGCAGGGGCCCAAGGACCTGGGCCATCTTCTACTGCTTTCCCAGACCATAGCAGAGAGCTAGATCAGAAATGGGGCTGCCGGGACTCAAATCTGCGCCCATATGGGATGCTGGCACTGCAAGCAGCAGCTTTATCCACTATGCCACAGCACTGGCCCCAAAAGAATATATTTTTAAGACATTTGGCTTCTGTTTCTATCCCTATATCCTATTTGTCCACTCCCACAATAGTTTTAATTCATTTTGTAGTACAAGCTTCTATTTATGTTTGTTATATAAGCAAGTATGTGTGTGTGTGTGTGTGTGTGTGTGTGTGAGAGAGAGAGATAGGTAGAGAAGACCATGCCCCCCTTTCTCAGATAAATATGCTACAACTACCTTTCAAGATTAATTTGCCAATGGCTGGGCCGGCGCTGTGGTGCAGCGGGTTAACACCCTGGCCTGAAGTGCCAACATCCCAAATGGGCGTGGGTTTGAGACCCAGCTGCTCCACTTCCGATCCAGTTCTCTGCTATGGCCTGGGAAAGCAGTAGAAGATGGCCCAAGTTCTTGGGCCCCTGCACCCACCTGGGAGACCCGGAGGAAGCTCCTGGCTCCTGGCTTCAGATAGGCGCAGCTCTGGCCGTTGTGGCCAACTGGGGAGTAAACCAGCAAATGGAAGACCTCTCTCTCTCTCTCTCTCTCTCTCTCTCTCTCTCTCTCTCTCTGCCTCTCCTCTCTGTAACTCTGACTTTCAAATCAATAAATAAATCTTAAAAAATATTTGACAATGGCTAATTCATTGAAAATGAGTTATATACCCTGTGACCCAGTGATTGCAACTACATTTTGGCCACACAAGGAAACATGTTCTAAGATATTTCTTAGAGCATTGTTTATAATAGGTAAAATTAAAAGATAAATGTTATTTAATAGTTAATGAATTATATAAATTTGATTACTAGTGCATTCTCATATATGTTTCATGATAGAATTGGTGTTTTTTATACTATAAACTCAAAAGTCATTTATTTTGTGAATATATAGTTAATATGCATGGGTGTGTGTATGGCTTTTTTGTGCTAGTTTTTTGAAGGCTACAAAGTTCAACATATAATCCTTTATATGCAATAACTTAGATAAGTAGATAAGGCATATGTTTGAAATGTAAACAATAAACAAGAACAGTGCAGACAAGATCACAAGACATTTCATATAGCATCTGACTTACACAGTCTTTTATTTTCGTATACTAGCTGTCAAGCACAGACCTTACCACTGACTGGAATACCATGTTCATTTCTACCGTTGTAGATTTGCACCACAGGGGGGGCATTGGAGGGAAGAGGGAAGAAAGAACGCAAAACAAATAGCTCTTCTCCCATGCCCGTACACATTGCACCTCTTATCCACATAAGAAAATGCTCACCATGCTTATATATATATATATATATATATATATATATATATAAAATTGTACTGTGCCCTTTTTTTTACTTCACAACTTAAGTGTAGTCTTTTCCTTAAAATTTTCCTCATTAAAACATAAAACCAATCTCAACAGAAATAAGTGAAAAATGGGTAACTGAAATAAAAGAGGGATAATCATAAGACAAAAAGTACAGTTTTTCTAGGTAATTAACCTTTATTTTAGCTATGCATTAAGCTTAAAACATAACATGCTTCATATGATAATTTTAGTAGTATTCACTCTAAAAATAAATCCTAGTTCATGATTTTCCATCTTAGTTTTAGAAAAATCTGAGCTCTAGATACATTTGGTCTCTTTCCCAATTATTGTCTTTGAAATGCTGCTATTCACAACCGATAAATATCAATCGCTCCTGCATTTATTTAAGACCTATTTGAACTAATTACTTATGACTGTATAACTGGGATAGGTAATTACAATCCCAGCTTACTAAAATGAAAAATAAATCATGATACTTTAGAGGAATTTTTCACATAACACTTATACCTTGGCAGTGCTTAAAATTAAAACTCACATAGAAAATAATGACTTACTCCTGATAGGGTTAATCATAGGATTTTGTTTTCTGTAAAGTAGATACAAATACTTAATTTTTAAAAATTGGAATAATCTGCAAGCTTTTCATGCTATATTCTAGAACACTACATCAGGAATGCTTAATATGGCTTTGGTCATTGCAGCAGCTCCTTATTGCTGTTATATAATTTTATTAGCTTGATTTATTTTTAGAAGATAAAAAAGATTAAGTCATTTCCAAATTCTTAGTTTAGTCCTATTATCTTTTCATTTTAGTTTTGATTTATTCGTTTCCTTTTTGTATGTGATTAACTTTTTTATCCTTTTTGTTATAAAGTATTGTTACAGGTATTTAAGTGTATTCATCAAATGAATTTTGAGTTAAAGAATTCTTTTGTAATATTGCAGTATTTTCAATTCCTGGTAAGAAGACTGTGCAGCTATATCTTCGCTTACAACTCAATCTAATATTCTACTATGCAATACATTCTCAGTAAGTCTCCAGCTAGGTTTCAGAAGCCAAGCTACTAGTTTGGGGTATGGAGTAAAGTCTCAGAAGAAGAAATGCTGTATTAACCATACTGAAACTTGCATATGAAGCCACCTTCTGCCTCAGCAAGGTTTTTTTATGCTAGGATAGGAGTCAACACAGCCTGCAAGGTAGAAACTCAGCAACTGTGGTAAACTGAAAGAGTTGCTGTCAGCTTGCCTTAGCTAGCAGAACTGACAACATGAGGAGAGTCTTGTTCCAAGAGCATGTCTTTTCTAAATTTACCATACATCTTAGTTCCCAGGATGCATTATTGAATTAAAATTCTATTTGTACTGAATTTCTTAGCATGGTGTCTGGCACATAATAGATGCTCAAAAATTATTTGTTGAATGAATGAATGTCATAATATGTAAGTGCTAAATTATATTTTCCTTTAGAAACTAAATGTGTTTGATCAATTGTACATATGAGTACATGATAAATTGGCTTGGTGATAGAGAACAATCAAGAACTGAGGGCATCATTCATCTCAATTTAGCCCTCTTTGTGTTTCCCATGTTATTTATATCTATGCAGAGTGTCATATATAATAATAAAAAACTGTCCTTTTGAAGGAGAGATGTATCCAAGAAAAGAGCTGTATGTGTTTAGGTTTCTTTTCGCAGGGATTAACAGAATCATATTTTAAGCTCAAATTTTACCAATAGTGAGTATCTCTAGCTACTACTATTCTCATGAATTTGATTTAACTTAAATTTGTCATAGAACATAAATGGAATATATATTTCTTTAAGAGCATATAGAAAATATAGGAAAAATGTGAAGGTAATTAACAAATCTGCATAATTAAAACAGCAGAGAAGACATTGTCACTTTTTTTTTCTAGAGGAAAGGTTTATTTCGGGTGGGGGAAGCCCGATGGGCAGGGGGGACGGGGCATAAAAGAGAGAGATCAAGAGAGAGCGACGCAACATTGTCACTTTTAATATTTTAGAGTGCATTTTTATTTTGAAAGTGAATATAGTTATCCTTGGGATATTCACTTTACATTTTATAGGTGGTTGTTTGATTTTTAAAATCACCTAACTATTCCTTATTATTCTGTGCTTTTTAAAAGTAGTGAATACCATTATTGGATCAATTGTATCTGTTTTATTGTGTCTTTAACAGGTCAGGAAAGTTTTGGAGGGAAGACTGCAAAAACCTTAAGTGATAGATGGGAGAGCCAGATGTGGAGAGACAAAAAGTATCATTTAATAGATCACCTGCATTACAGCTGTGTTTATCCTGAAAGTATTCCACGGAAATTTCTCTTTGAACATAGGAATTTTCTTGCTCAGCAGTATAATTCTCAGCCTGCAAAATACATACCACCAGAAGAAAGACCCCCCAAACTTGAAGATTTTAAGAGCGCCCGAAGCCTTGGACATTTTGAAGTAACCATTCTAGGTAAGTCAGTTATTCTTCTCTTTGAATAATATTAATTTAACATACTTTAAACATATATACTAATTTTGCTTTTAAAAAAAAGTAAGCTCAATTGGAGCTGCTGTTGACTCAAACTAGAGGAATAGAGCACTAATTCTGGAATAAATGGAGCTCAAATTATGGGCTTTTAAGCATTAACAAGTGCTTAGAAAGAATCTAGAGAAAGAAAAATAGAAACTAAGGGAACTTTCCTCACATCTGACCATCTGTCTACTAGACTTCTAAGACTGGTTCTGTTCTCCCTCAGCTACCACTTTTTACTCATTTTCTCTGCTTATTTCTCAGTGCATTGAAGGGTAAAGTATAATAAAAAAAAAAAAGGGTGCTAATAAGGTGAATGACAGAAGGTCTATTTACTCTTGAACAAAATAAAATCTTCAAGTAATTCAGGTTGAACTGAAAAAGGTTATTGAAAAGACTTCCCTTGTCTGATAATGAAAATAAGCTAATTTTTATAGGTTGTTCAAAACTGAGAGGTAACTGTAGGACATAGAAAAATATAAATGAATCAAAAAATTAAAGCTTACATTTATTTTTGTTTCTAATAAGTGAAAAATGTAGATGAAATAATTTTAAAATAAAATCTTAGGGTTGCGCATTTGGCACAGCAGCTAAGATGCCACTTGGAACAACTGCATCCGGTATTGGAGTGCCTGGGTTTGAGTTCAGGCTGTGTTTCCAATTCCAGCTTCCTGCTAATGTGCATCCTGGGAGATAGCAGATGATGGCTCAAGTGGTTGTTTCCTCCCATCCATATGGAAGACCTGGATTGAGTTACAGGCTCCTCTCTTAAGCCTGGCTCAACCTTGGCTACTGTGGCCATTTGGGGACTGAACCAGTAGATGAAAGATCTCTCTCTCTCTCTTTCTCTCTCTCTCTCTCTCTCTCTCTCTCTCTCTCTCTCCCACCCCCTCTTTCTCTGTGTGTGTGTCTCATAGCCTGTCAAATAAAATGAATATAAATCAATTTTAAAAATTCCCTACCTCCTCACACAAAAATATGCATATACCTGTGAATATATATATATATATATATATATATATATATATATAATCTGTGAAAAGTATCTATTTCCACTGACTATGTCAGACAGTCCTGAACCAAAGTTTCAAAAGCTTTTTCCTCTAGTAAATTACTTTGTCTCTTCAAGTAGTTTATCAACCTTAGTTTTATATCTAGTAAACAAAGTTTATAGCATTATTTTACATATATCACAAAATGTAATCATGGAAATGATGGCTTCTTTAGACACAAAAATTTATTATTTTTCTTTCTTTTAACCTGGTACTGATCCACTGAAACAGACTGGCTAAGACATCTCAGCAGTTTTATATGTCATTGTAAACTTTTATAGCTTTGGCTATGAGTCAGCTAAAAGCAAAAATCAGATGTGAAGAAGGCAGATTTACCACTCTGTTCACTAGCTCTGAGAAGTTTATGCTGTTTTTATATACATTTTAGATCCTGTTTTCAAGGATGTTTTTCAGGATTAGATGGCAGTCAAAAACAAGCTGTTTATAAATAAAACAACATTTTTTTTAAAAAAATATATTTATTTATTTTAAAGGCAGAGTTACAGAGAGGCAGAGGCAGAGAGAGAGAGGTCTTCCATCTGCTGATTCACTCCCCAGTTGGCCGCAAAATCTGGAGTTGTACTGATTCGGAGCCAGGAGCTTCTTCCAGGTCTCCCACACGGGTGCAGGGGCCCAAGGACTTGGGCCATCTTCCACTGCTTTACCAGGCCATAGCAGAGAGCTGGATTGGAAGTGGAGCAGCCGGATCTCGAACCGGCACCCATATGAGATGCCCACACTTTAGGCCTAGGTTTTACCAGCTACACCACAGCACCAGCCCTGAATAAAACAACATTTTAGAGGAAGCAGGAAAAGTAGATGTTACTAGGTGTTTGCAAATAACTAGATTACTACCATTTGGCAATAATTTTCTCTAAGCTTTCTGACAGGAAGGGAGAAAGGGTGCTCTTTTGTGGGATTTTGTTGATGTTGTTTTTCTGATGAGATATTCAATTTTAGAACTAAAAACATTGTGTATCTTATAGTCTTGCTCACTGGCTAGATAAAAGCCAAGGCATGATTACAAATCAGTTCTCCTGAGACTCTAACCATATATTTTGTGGCAGAGAAAACAAACACTCATATTCAGGAATCCTGTTGGCTTTTTTTTCCCTTGAACAAAATTCTAGTCTGAAGTTACTATATGAGACTATTATAGAAATAACACAGAATAACAAAAGAGGTGATACCTTAAACTACAGTTTTCTTTTTTAGAGGTATGAACATACTCTTCAGATGATTGATTCCTGCTGCATCAACCCTGTAATGTACATAATCAGTATAATCATTAGTTATGTCTTAGTAATATGTTTCTATAAAGGAGTATATTTTCACTGTAACTATCATATAATCCAAATACTCTAAGGGTTTAACTTAATATAGGGATAAAATATAGAGAATGAATGTAAATGGTGCTTGTTCAAGTGATTCTCATGCAACCTTGGTGGGATGGGGTAGCCCACAAAAATCTCCTTAGAGAGGCTACCCACACTCCTTGAATTTAAGGTACACGTCAGTAGCCCATTAAGTCTCCTGCCCCTCATAAGGGATTCTTATTGCTACAGAGAGAGAGCCACTGGCAGGAATGCATCCTGTCCGTTAAGCATGTAGTAGTAGAATAAAAGTAGTGAACTATTACTTTCTAAGTAGTATTCGAAGGTTAGATATTCTCTAATACTAAAAATGAGAACTGATTATCAAATGTTAAAGTGATAAATTTGACATATCTTTTAGGAAAAATGAATCCAAGTAGTATTATAAGACCTAATAGTCTTATCTTTTTTAAACATGAACATGAAGAGTGCATTTCTGTCTTCCTAAGACATTGTTAAAAGATAGAATCTGAAAACTGAAAGATGACTTTAAACATATCCTGTGCAAGGTAGAAAGCTCGTTTACTGTAAAAGGCCAAATTGCAAATGTTTAAGGCTTTACAGGCCATTTAATTTCTGTAGCAATTACTCAGCTTGCTGTTTGGGTATGAAAGCAGCCACAGACAGTATGTTAACGAATGTGCCGCATGGCTATGTTTGAATAAAAGTTTGTGTACACTGGAATTTGAGTTTCATTATTTTTGCACATTACAAAATATTGTCCTTTTGACTTTTAGCTGTTTAAAAATGTAAAAGTCATTCTTACTTAATGGTATATACAAAAAACAAACAGGCTGGATTTGACTACCAGGTCGTAGTTTTCTGACCTCTGTTCTAGACCCTATTCTTGGGTAAGACTGTCTAAACCAATCCAGGCTAGTAAATCTATATAAAGTTTAAAGTTCTCCTAGCCCAAAGATTGTCTCACATTGATACCATGTTCTAGTAGATTATTCTCCCTTTGCAATATCTTGTTGCTCTCTACAGGGCATAATAATTTTGAAGTGCCTTATTCTTGGAGCCACAAAGATTATTTGAACCATAACCTTGTTACTTGGTCATTAGCTCTGACTAGTACGGGTGAGTCATTACTGAAAACATTGGAATAGAGTTATTAATCAGCCTTCCCACAGTTCTAATGACTCTCAACAACCAGTTGGGTACCATGACAATATCAGAAATCTATCCCAAAAGTACTGGTTCTTATCTTAATATCCTTGTTACTCCATCTTGCTCACCTCAGATCAATCGATGTGAACCACTAAAATGTCAGCCTGTTGCCTAACATGTGAGGTCACATTACTACAAAGAGAATATATTGAAGTGAAGTAACAAACCAAGTTTTCAGTACCTGTAAAAACTAGCCCAGCTACAAAACTTAAAATCTCTTGGTCAGTCTCTCCCAATTTTGAGGATTATTTCTTACCTTAAATATAAGAAGATACTTTTCAAAAGCTTGATTGGACTTAATAGATTTTATCAGGATATATCACTGGCTCTCCTAAAATTGATTTAATTACCCATGAAATCTTTTGAGTCAATCAGAGTTTAAGAATTCTCTCTTCAATTTGCATTTGATTTACACAATTAGAAACATAATCCAGCCAGCCTTTCATAATTCTCTGAAGGCCATCCATTGATCTTTTGGAGATCAAGAGATATAAACCCCAATGCAAGCATTAATTGTTGAGGGAGACAACAGTGAGGGGAGCCTAGTGCTACTCAGCTAATTGTTCAAGTGGGCTTTCATCAAGGAAAGAGGCATACCTTGAGAGTATGTGCAAATAATTTATCCTGACCCTACAAGCGAATACCAAGAAAGGTAGAAATTCTGTTGGTCCCATTTGCTTTAATAGGAGAAAAAGTCAAGATAAATTAAACCTTATTGTCTCACTTTATAGTTACCTTGAAATCGAAATTAATGCTATCAAATATTATACTGTTATTTGAATATATTTTACAGCAAAAGCACCATTTGATAAATTTTGTCAAAAATCTTTTGACAAAATGTCTAGCAAAGATAGTTTAAATAACTCATTTACATCATAGCCGTTGTTGTTGATATTTGTACAGGATTTTTGTGTTCATTGTTTGGCAGTGTGAATACAGTTGAATTTATATTTGAACATTAATGCACAAATAGGATAAATTTTGGGTAAATAAAAAATCTACATTTATTTAATCAATTTAGCAAATATTCACTGAGAATCTACTATACCTAGCATTGTTCTACATGCTAGTTACATTAATGAACAAAGCAGATGTAAGCACCACCCTAAAACATCCTATAGAGAGATGGTGATAAGTGTTAGGGGAAGAAAAGGGGTTGCAGAATGCTGCAGCTGGAAGCAGTTAAATTTTCAATACAGTCCTCATGTAATCTCCCTAAAGAGTAACATTTCACCAGAAGCCAGATGGAGGTGCAAGGAGCATGCCATGTGATAATCTGGGGAAAAAAAGGTACAGGAACAGCTCGTACAGAAGCCCTGAGACCTGTTGCACTCTGAACACTAGTCTTAATCAAACAATGTAGAGCAAATTTTACTTGAAAATGTTGAAGCTGGCCGGCGCCGTGGCTCAACAGGCTAATCCTCCACCTTGCAGCGCCGGCACACCGGGTTCTAGTCCTGGTCGGGGCGCCGGATTCTGTCCCGGTTGCCCCTCTTCCAGGCCAGCCCTCTGCTGTGGCCCAGGAGTGCAGTGGAGGATGGCCCAAGTGCTTGGGCCCTGCACCCCATGGGAGACCAAGAAAAAGCACCTAGCACCTGGCTCCTGCCATCGGATGAGCGCGGTGCGCCGGCTGCAGCACGCCAGCCGCGGCAGCCATTGGAGGGTGAACCAACGGCAAAGGAAGACCTTTCTCTCTGTCTCTCTCTCTCTCACTGTCCACTCTGCCTGTCAAAAAAAAAAAAAGAAAGAAAAAAGAAAATGTTGAAGCTAACCTCAATATTTTATAAGTTAGAAACAAATCAAAATATTACCAATGGCATACTGGTTTTTCAAAATGTTAAGGTTTTTTAAAGTGTTACTTTCTCTTTTATGTTTGCAAACTAGAATATATCTGTGGTCAATGAGTACTTTAATGCAGAGTTTCCCTTTAAAAATGTTATTAAAAACATGAAAAAAAGTTCAATATAATTAGCAATCAGGGAAATGTGAATCAAGACCACATTAAGGTATCACCTTACCCCAGTTGGAACAGCTTTTATCAAAAAGACAAAAAAATAATAAACACTAGTGACTTTGTGGAGAAAGGAACCCTAACACAGTGTTGTTGGGAATGCAATTTAGTATAGCCATTAGGGAGAACAGTATTTGGATGTTCCTCAAAAAACTAAAAAATAGAACCACATGAACCAATGTAATATTGCATCAGCAGATGAAAAAGATACCTGAATTTCTGTATTCATTGCTGCATTATTCACACTAGCCAAAATAGGGAATCAACTTAGGTTTCATCAATGGATGAATGAATAAAAAAAGAAAGCTATCTAGATTACACATTGGAGTATTATTCAGCCAACAAAAAGAATGAAATGAGGATATTTGCAACAAAATGGATGGAGTTGGAGATCATTATGTTAAGTGAAATAAGCCATTCTCACAAAGACAAATATCACATTTTTTATCATATGTGGAAATTTATACATACACACATATAGTTAATATGAATCTAAAATAGTGATTACTAGATGCTAGTGATAGGGACTCCAGAGACCCCTGGAAAGGAAAGAAAAACAGCAAAGAAACACAAGATGTAATTCTTCAGGAGCCCTGAGGGAGGGGAAGACTGAAGAAGACTGGAAGACTGGAGAAACAAATTGCATATGTTTGCCCACTGTCCCTGTCCACATTGAAATTCTTTGACATAAAACAGGAACCTAGATCACCTTCATCGTCCCACAACACTAGGAGGGGCGTGAAATGGGGAGATATGATTTTGTGTACTCAAACGCACTCAGGTGAAGGCAGTGGTTTCTGCTGTGCCACAAAACAGTAGTATAGCTATGATCCGAGGTAACAAAAGTGGAAGAGCTAATTACCTGCCATGATTGCTTTATGCTTTGTACATCTGTTGAAATATTATACTATACCCCATAAAATGTACAAGTATTTCATGTTAATCCAAAATTTGAGAAAAAAAAAATTAGGGGCTGACACTGTAGTGCAGTGGGTTAGCCACGGCCTTCAGCACCAGCATCCCATATGGGTGCCAGTTCAAGTCCTGGCTGTTCCACTTCTGATCCAGCTCCCTGCTGGTGCACCTGGGAAAGCAGTAGAAGATGGCTAAGTCCTTGGGCCCCTGCATTCATGTGGGAGACCCAGATGAAGTTCCTGACTCCTGGCTCTCTGGCCATTGTGGCCATCTGGGGAGTGAATCAGCACATGAAAGTAGTCTCTTTCTCTCCCCCCCACCCTGTGTGTGTGTGTGTGTGTGTGTGTGTGTGTGTCTCTCACCCTCTCTAGCTGTACTCTGCCTTTCAAATCAATAAATAAATCTTTAAATAAAGTAATCTTTATTAATCTACCATACAACTAAAGGTCAGGTAAAATTTTCTAAGATTTACTAAAATTTGATATTCAAATTATATCATTATCTAGGATATAAAGGGTTCTAATTCAGTAGTATAGGAAGTGTAGCCACTTAATTCAGCATTGCTGCGAAACTTCTGTGAATGTGAACATGCTAGTAGCTTATTTCCTTGATTTTTAAAAAGATTGATTTATGGTGCTGGTGCTGTGTCATTAGCAGGTAAAGCCTTTGATTGCAGTGTTGGCGTCCCATAAGGGCAGTTCAAGACTCGGCTGCTCCACTTCCAGTCCAGCTCCCTGCTAAAGTGCCTGGGAAAGCAGTGGAAATGGCATAAGTACTTGGGCCCTTGCACCCATGTGGGAGACCTGGCTCCTGGCTTCAGATTGGCCCAGCTCTGGCCATTGCGACTATTTGGGGAGTGAACCAGCAGATACAAGATTTCTCTCTATCTCTGCCTCTGCCTCTCTGTAACTCTTTTTTATTTTAAAGCTATGGGGTTTAGTGTCATTGGCCCATAAAAAGCAAAGAATATATTTCTAGATCAGTTTTCAGCTTACCAAGAAGGACTTTGTTTACCAATCAATGGTCCATACTGAGTACTTAAGAATAGCTGTAAAAAGTTAGTGGGAGAAAATATTTAGGTCATAGAAGCTAAGTGACTAAATATCTGGGAAGAGTGAGAGGAAGGAGTAAAGGATAACTCCAGAATTTCTAGTTGGGGTGACTAGGTGAAATGCATAGTTTTAAGGCTGTTCTCTGTGTGTCTGTTTGCCTTTGCCCCAGCCAACCTGATCTTATTCCAGACTATACCTTTGGTTTGTGCTATCCCTTGCCTTACCTGCAATGCCTTCTTCTCTGTTTATTTAAAAGCCACTCATCCTTTAGTACCCAGCTCAAATCTTGTCTTTCTCTAGGAAATCTTTTGTCCACTCTAACATTGTTCCAAATAAAGAAATAACAGCCAAAGGTTCATGATTGACTTTGGTTGTTCCCCCCCTTAGCCCTTTGTCTACTACAAACTTTTGAGTATGTGAAGCCTGTCTTATATATTTGAGAACAGATGAGACCTGGTTGCTACCATACCTGACCTTGCTTGAGTCAGATATACTTAAGTCAGAGTAGCAATAATGGAACCAGTAGCCAATTCTGAATTCTATCCCGTAATGGCACCTGTCATGAATGACCCAGGAAACACTGTTAGGTGTCTCCATTTCATGGCCAGGTTGGATAGTAAGATTTTGATCTTTGCATTATTATGGAAAACATTTTTAAATGCTATTTCTAGCAATGGTGACAGATTCCACTGAATCTATCAACTGGCCCATATTTCTAAGTTGCTGGCAAAGCTAAGAATTTAGTCCCCAGTTTTGAAACACGAGTTTTTCCAGATCTGAAACTATTTAGTGTATGTTAGGATCAAAACAACAAAATTGGCCCTGTGAGCACCATATATTAACCCATATATTAACTTTGAATAACGTGATTTTTCTCCAACAGGTTTAAACCATGACATTGCAATTGATGTTGCATTCCTACCCATGTATTCTCCAGAAGATGTCCGAACCTCTCAGATAGACACGTTGTTAACTTGCATGAATTACAGCTGTGTATATCCACAGGTGGTAACTGACAGTGACCAATCGCCAGATCCAAAAGCCCTTGCAGGTAAGATCATCTCGGAGTTCTTTTCATTCAGAAAAAAAATTTATAATAAACAATCATCACCTTCAGATGTTACCAGGTAAACTCTTCTAGTTTTAAAATTTAGTGTTGGTGAATTAAAGGCTTACTTGGCAAATGTACCCAAGGACTTCTTGAGAATATGTCTTTTAAATAAATTAAACAGCTTGTTTCTGTTCCAGGCAGGCATTGAAAATAGTCTCTTAAAACACAATTCTAAAAGTCATTATTTCATCAGAACTAAGTAGATGCACATGGAACAGTGCAGATTCTACTATTTTTTCCTTCTAACTCAGGCGAAACAATTTATCTTTTTCCCCTTAAGATGGCTTGGAATTGTAATACCTCCAGGATATAATACAGTGCAGTTGTTTTCTCTTGAAGATGTTTAGTTATTCAAGTGATATTCAGTAAATTCCTTGAGTACTTCTAGGAGTGTATGCAATCCTGATAGTGAGATGCTTCAGACAACTGATTGTTTAGGCTGCTGCTTAATATACCAAACTTTAAATTATATCTGTATACCTTTAAAATTGTTGATCCAATTTAATTAGCCTGTTCACTTTATATTGTCATTTCTATTACCTAAACATGTGGTAAAGTTTCTAGTAATTTTCATTGAGCCAATCAGGATGTTACATTTAAAAGAGCTTTTTAAGAAAAAAATGTTATTATCTTGGGATTGTGTGGTGAGTTGTTCTAAGCTGATGAAGTTCTTGAGTGTAGTTTTTTAATGAGTCTTATGAGGTGTGCCTGATGATGAAGTAACTTTTGGCAGCAATGGTTGCTGCAAATTAGATGTTTGAGTATCTAATTGTATAATATATGAGGTTTTTAAAAATTTTTCTTACAGTCCATTTTAGAGATGACATATTAGTTGACATAGAAAGTATTACTTGCTACATTGCCGCTCCTTAGGCTTTAAGTAATTGCAAATTTTTAAAGTAGTGCCCTTATGTGTATTTTAAGTATTTCTGTACTCATGTTCTTGATTCATATAATATTCACTTTTGTCACATCTTCTGCCATGTGTGTGTTCTATAAATACAAGTTCAAACTTCTCAGCTATCTTCTTGTTGCTTGTACCAGTCAGTATTCTTCTCAGAGTCACTAACATGGTCACATGAAAATACTTGATACCCTACTATCAAAGCAGGTAATATTAAGGAAATGAAATAGAAGAATAACTAGGGAAGAAAAATGAAGTGCTAATCAAAAGTAAAGTGATTCATTTTGAGAGGCATGTTTTTCATGACAGGGCAATCACAACAATAATAATAGTATCCATTTAATTCTGTGCTAAACACTGTGCCTGAGCATTTGATGAAAGTTACAAATCATCCCAAGAAGAACCTTGAGAGATGAAAATTATCTCATATTTATAGATAACTAAACTGGAAATGGGAGAAATTCACTAGCATTGAGTAACAGAGCTGGAATTTGAACTCAGATGTGTCTGATTCCAAATTTTTCTATTCCTTTCCTGAGTCCAAACTGAAAGATAAACTTAGTAGTAGAGTAACGTAATGCAGTGGCTCATGATATAACACTGGTGCACTCTTTCAAACATTTTTTATAATTTAAACACTCACATGGTACAGAAAGGTACTGGATAAAGTTCTCCTTATCTGAGCAGATCCATCCTCTTCCACCAACCCACTCACCCACTCTCTCAAGATAACCAGTATTCTTTGTATTCTTTAAGAAGAAGTTATTTTTGCATTTAGCAGTATATATTCTGCCTCTCTTTTTCTCTCTTTATGAAACACACACAAATGGATCCCAGAAATAGGCATAAATATGCAGTTCCATAATCAGTTTTTCCCTTTGACAGTGTATCTTGGATATCTTTCAATTAGTATATAGAGAGCTCCAGCAATTTCTCTAATAACTACAAAGTATTCCACTGTGTGATTGTTCCAAAAGTTACTTAATTAGTCCCCTACTGATGGACATTTAACATTGTTTCCAAATGTTTTGACTGTTAACAGTATCGCAGTGAGTCTCCATATATGTATATATATTCCACTTTACTCACACTGTTATAAGCACAAGGTATTGTTGATCTTATCAATTTGACCATTTATATAAGTTTTCTTTCTATGGACTTTCTATCCTAGCTTTATTTTCTTCCTTTTTCTTATCAATTTGTAAGTTATTTTTGCATATCAAAGAACTTAACCCTTTATTGTGTGTTATAAGTATTTTTATCCTGTTTGACATTTATTCAATGAAAGGTTTAGTATTTTAAACAGTTTTATTAACTCAAATATATCAGTGTTAGTTTGTGGTTGCTGGTTTTATGCCATACTGGGAAAGACATCACCCAGTTCAAGACTATGTTTTATTTGCTCGTTTTTTCCGGTACTTTTATTTATTCATGATTTGTGTATTTTTATTGTGATAAAGTATACATACCATAAAATTTACTTTTGAAACCATTTTAAATTTTCTATTCAGCAGTTTTACAGACATTCACCATCACCACTATTTCTGGACCATTTTCATCATCCCAAACAGAAACTCTGTATCTCTTAAATGGTAATCCCCTATAACTGCTATTCTACTTCCTGTCTCTATGAATTTGCCTATTTTTATATTTTATGCAATAGAATTATACAATAGCTGCCATTTTGTGTCTGCCTTACTTCACTTAGCATAACATTTTCAAGGTTCATTCATGTTATAAGACGTATATCAGAATTTCATTCCTTTTATGACTGAATAATATTCCATTATATGTATATAACACATTTTGTTTATCTACTCATCTGTTAATGGGCATTTAGTTTGTTACTATATTTTGGCTATTGTGAATAATTTTTCTATGAACATTGGAGTACAGGTGTCTGTCTGAGTCTGCTTTCAGTTCTTTTGTATATACCTAGGAGTGGAATTGCTGCATCATATGTCATTCTTCGTTTAACTTTTTAAAAAAATGCATTTATTCATTTTATTTAATTGAGAGTGAGACATACACACATGCATGCACACACAGAGAGACAGACAGACAGACAGAAAGAAAGATAGAGAGAGCTCCAGTCCACTGGTTCACTGCCCAAATGACTATGACATCCAAGGCTGGGCCAAGCCCAAACCAGGAGCCAAGAACTCATAGCATGTGTGGCAGGGACCTAAGTACTTGAGCTACTACCTGCTGCCTCCCAGAGTGTACAATAGCAAGAAGCTGGATTTGGGAGCAGGGCTAGAACTCAAATCCATTCATCCTGATATGAGATGTGGGCATCCCAAGAAGCATCTTAACCGCTAGGCTAAATGTCCGTCCATGTGTTTAACTTTTTTGAGGAACTGCCAAACTGTTTTCCACGGTAGCTGTACTATTTTACTTTCATACCAGCAATTCATGAGGATTCTGGTTTCTCCACATCCTCACCATTAAATTTTCTAGTTTTTTTTTTTTTAAGATTTGTTTATTTATTTGAAAGGCAGCGTTACAGAGAGGCAGAAGCAGAGAGAGAAAGAGAGGTCTTTCATCCACTGGTTCACTCCCCAAATGGCCGCAATGGCCGCAGCTGGGCCAATCTGAAGCGAGGAGCCAGGAGCTTTTTCCGGGTTTCCATATGGGTCTTGGGCCATCTTCTACTGCTTTCCCAGGCCATAGCAGAGAGCTAGATCAGAAATGGAGCAATCTACGCCCATCTAGAATGCTGGCACTGCAGGCAGCATCTTTACCTCCTAAACCACAGCACAGGCCCCCTGTTTTTTTGTTTGTTTGTTTGTTTTTGAAAGAGCCATCCTAACAAGTGTGAAGTGGTGTTTCATTTGATTTACATATCCCTAATTACAAATGATGCTGAGCATCTTTTCTTGTGCTTATTGCACATTTGCGTATCTTTGGAAAAATGCCCTAACCAATCACACCTGTTGCCAGGCAGTTTCTAAAGCCATCCAATCACAGCCTGTTGCCAGGCAGTTTCAGTTGCCAGCAGCCATCTTGGCATGGCCTTCTCATTCCACCACAATTTATTGAATAATGCATACTGATACAATGCCCTACTTCATCATTTTAATTCAGAAGTACAAGGACATACATGCCTTCCACCTCCTTGAAAGTATTTGGTTAACATAATTAAGAAAACGGTTTTATTATTTTCTAGGTAATCAGGACTTCACATATTATTTTCAGAGCCAGGAATACCACACCATTTTTTTTTATATAACTCTGCCTTAGCTCTCCCTTCTTACTTGTGCATAACCTGAAGATCAAATAGAGGTAAATGATTAGGACAGATGCTCAGGCCTTTCCTGAGCATCTGTCCAAGTCTGTGTATATGCTCTTTTTGAGTCCCCAGTGTACACAGAAGCTTTGAAATGCCCTTATATACCCACATCTATTTTCCCAATTGCTTCTTCCCTGGGTGTTTTCATCTGGTTATTGCTTGCCCCAACTTTATATCCCACCACCTGCACTGGCCAATACTTTTACCTTTATGTGCTTTCAATGAAAGCCACTCTATCTGTGGGAATGTTCCAAACTGGGTGAAACAAAAGCAAGCCCTTGCTTCTGTCCTTGAGGGAGCTGCCAAACGGGTCAAAACACACAACCAAATTTTGAGATTAGGTCTGCATTGCTCCCTTTGGTAGGAGTGCGAGCTGCCATCATCATGAGTGAGGAGTGGTAGGCAGGCTGTTTAAAGGATCATAGCACACTCTGACAGCTGTGCTGCAGTTTCTTTATTCACTTATCTTGTCCTTGTTGTTCTTAGTCTTTCTCTAAATTACAGAGTTCTAAAAATTTAGATTCTGAGAGTTTTTGCGAACTTATACAATGCTTTTTAGAGAGACAGAGCCCTACCCTGCTATTTTCAGTAATGTCACTCACCTTGATAAAGCTGCTTAAGAGTTTGCATAGCTAAGTTAATAAAGCCACTTCAAAGGGCTACAAAAGCTTATGGAATTCGTGTAATCTTTCCATTGGTCCATGAACTTTCTGAAGCTCCCTCATATATGTGATTAAAATATATAGGGTAAGTAATTCTTGTTTTGCTGTATGGACTATAGATTTTGAAAAGTTCAGAAAGTTTGTCTTTGCACTCCTTTGAAATCTAACAATCAAATGTTATTTGGAACCTTATAAATAATCTTGAGAATATAAATATATATATATATATATAAATATTTACTTTGCTACATTAAAAACTGCACTGAAACAATATATGTCTTTAGAGTACCAGTCCATGTCTTAACATTATGGGTAGCATCTTTGTGAGGTGTTCACGTCTATCTGCAGAAGTTACTATACCATATCTTTGATAAACGGTTAAGATGAATTGGAGGAAAGAGGGAGAAGATGAGGGACAATGTTAATATTGCAAGAAAAAAATCATCACCTTATGTGATTCTAAAGCCAAGTAAATATTTAACTATTTTACAATACTTACCATCTGCTTTTTACTTTTAGGTGATATTATAAAAGCAGTAACTGAACTGGATAGAGTACATATCGTCGGTATCTTGGATATCTGTAATTTGGGTAACAATAAAGTAGAAATCTATTTGCAGAAAATTTATATTCCAGAGAATATGCCTTAAGAATTGACAAATGAAATTATTACAGATATAAAGAAAATACTGCTTTAAAGATATTCGATCATTTTGTTGGTGATTTCAGTGACTATTTTTAGCAAGAATAGAACATGAGATCTAAATTTAAGTGGTTTTATGTTTGTCTTGTGTTTGGATTTATCACACAACATTTTAGAGTCATTATTGAAAAAGGTCATCAGAACAAGTTACATACATCAAGAAAATTTACCTTACTTCTGTATGACCATTACCTCAAACTTGTAATAATTTATGTTTGATGTTCTGTTTGTGAAGAACACTTTTATTCTAAAGCCTCATTATGTAAGTCATCCTGACATACAAGAGTAAATTTCCATGGAGATTTAATATCATTCCAGTTTTATTCACTCCTAATGGGAAATTTTGAATTGTCAATTTGAAGACTAAATTTTCCTTAAGTGGCCAATCTGCATTTCTCACAACCAAAGTAGCTCCGGTAATTTTCAAAAGCTTACATGGGTTGTTTTGTGTTAATTTGGTCAGCTATAAAATGAATGTGGAGAATCACATTGCTTTAAGGTTATTTCACTGCACATTGCGACTTCATATACTTTGGGTTTCTAAATATTTTGATCGTTATGTAAAATCAGAGGCTGCTATATGTCTCTATTCTTGCTGTATTCATTTCCAGTTTCAGTATATGTAATGTAAGTTTTAAACAAGTGAAATTTTATCACATATTAACATTTTAAGTGCTCGTATTGCAGATAGGAAACAGTAACTAAGGGGATACATTTCGTACTGGTTATCTATTGTACTTCATTTGAAATGTAAATGGCCACTCCACATTTGCAAGACCCTGTGGTTGACATCGCTGTGGTTTCTTAGATGAGCCAAATTGGCCATTAAATGAGATTAAAGACTATTTTGTGTCAAGATGAATCTGATTATAGCTAAGCTATTAACTTGTGGGATTTCCCTGTAGCTCTGTTGTTCTGTGACTTCATATGCTATACATTTAAAATGTGCTCAACAGCCTGCAAACCTAAAGGCATACTTCAATTTCTTCTTAAATGTGTTTGTTTTATTCTTTGTAACTGTGTTTAAACATTAATTGAAATAGTGGGTTCTTCTCATTACAATTTTGAGTGTTATTAAAGAAGTTAAAATGCAATAATGTTTTGGTCTCCAGTCTTATTTTTAATATATTTGATGTATTGTGTGTTTCCTCCATATTTGGGGGCTATATACGTACTTGCTAAATGAGCCAAGATGATTCTTCCATATGGGTTTGAAGACTGTTGTTTATGAAACGGAATCTGGGTTTGGTGTTAAGCTATTATAACTTTTAAAAGGCAATTTAATTTTAGTGCCGCATAAATGTTAGAAGAGGAAAAATCTTAAATAGCTATTGACTAAAAACCTTCTGACAAAGATTTCAGAACTACATGAATCTAATTTCTGTTCTTACATTACGTGAGAATAAGAACTACTTTAAAATTTCAGGAGTTTTATTAACAGCTTCCCTGACAGTTTATTTTATGTTCTAGTAATGTTTCTGTCCGATTTGGAGTTAAACACCTGTGCCCATATTTCTGTTGTTGAAAAACTAGATAGCTACTATGGCAGTGTTGTAAGAAAAATGGCAAATTGTCAGAAGAATCTATCTTCAAGTTATAATATGTATTCATTAATTACAAAGCAACACAAATATGCTACTGTGATGCCACCTTCAGATTAACAAATCAGTTAATAACATATGAACTATGTCATCTCCTAGAGAACCACAATCTCTCACTGAAGCGTCTGATTCTGGCTGGTGCATGGCATGGGCCCATTGAAGTCTTTTGGACTGCTCCAACTTCCAAACACTCTTAATTCCTTGTTGGAACTACCTTGCATTCATTCCATTCCTGTTAAGAAGAGTATTTTTCAGAAATTTGAAATGCTTATTTGGAGACACTAACAATATTATTTAATAATAAATTCTCATTTTTCTAAATTCATGAGTATGACTTATAATAGAGCCACTTGCTGTTTCACTGCTGACATTTCAGGTGCCATTAATTTTTCTTTTATTAAGATTTGACACCCAAGAATTTCTTAGTAAATTGATGGAAGGTGAATTGTACATTAACCAGTCCTTCTTGTTTCAGTAATCAACTACTTTTAGTAAATCAAGTTTAGGAAAAAAAAAAAAAGGGTTTTAAAACTAGGTAAGGTATGATTTGGGAATTATGTGTCATTTACAGATATTTAAGATTTGGGTTTTTTTTAACATTTATTTATTTGAAGGGCAGAGTTTCAGAGAGAGAGAGAGAGAGACAGAGACAGAGAGACACAGAAAGATATCTTCCATCCACTAGTTTATTCCCCAAATGGCTACAACAGTCAGGGCTGGGCCAGCCTCCTCCTGGTCTCCCATGTGGGTGCAGGGGCCCAAGCACTTGGGTCTTTTTTTTTTTTTTAAGATTTGTTTATTTATTTGTTTGTTTGAGAGGCAGAGAAAGAGAGAGAGAGAGAGAGAGGTCTTCCATCCTCTGGTTCACTCTCGAATTGGCCGCAACAGCCAGAGCTGCGCCGATCTGAAGCCAGGAGCCGAGCTTCTTCCAAGTCTCCCACCTGGGTGCATTGGCCCAAGAATTTGGGCCATCCTCTACTGCTTTCCCAGGCCATTAGCAGGGAACTGGATCAGAAGTGGAGCAGCCGGGTCTTGAACTGGTGCCCATATGGGATGCCAACACTGCAGGAGGCAGCTTTACCCACTGTGACACAGTGCTGGCCCCTTGGGTCATCTTTTGCTGCTTTTCTCAGGTGCATTAGTAGGGAACTGGATCAGAAGTGGAGCAATCAGGACATGAACCCATGCTCTTATGGGATGCCAGCATCACTGACAGCAGCTTAAACTGCTAAGCCACAGCACAGGCCCAAGAGTTTGTTTGAGTTGATGGAAGTCTGCAAAATGGAAACACTAGATACTAAAAACACTTTTTTTTCTTTTTTTGTGAAAGAAACAATCCATATGATAACCAGGAAAGGAAAGAAGAGTAACAAAAGTGACAAAAACCAGCATCAATGTCAGGACTTCATTTTACAGTGTATCAACATGACAGGTAGTTGTCAGCAGCTTTACTACCTGGGACTTGTTAAAAGTGAAAATTCTCAGGCCACCCAAGATCTGTTGAATCAGAAACTCTGTTGGATACAGCCCAGTCATCTAGTTTTAACAAGACCTGGAGGAAATTACAATGTATAGTCAAGTTGACAACAATATCAGAAATACATCATGTTTTTATTGTGATATAAATACATTTAGAGGACAAGCATGGCAGCAGAAATCTTGATATCTTTTATCCTGATTAGATGTCAATAGATTAAAAGCTAAAATTCTATATAATTGGATCCATTATTCTTAAGGTGTATTTTTCTTTTTTGCTTTGATATATATTTCGTTTAAGTTATACAAGTTTCGTGTATTTCCTTTATACCGTTATAGGAACATAGTGGCACTCCCCCCCCCACCCACATCCTGACCCTTCCTCCCCTCCCTCTCATATTCCCACTTTTAATTTTACAATGATCTTTTTTAGTACACTTAATGCTCATATAGTTAATGCTATCCTAAGTAAAAGAGTTGGACAAATAGTATGTAGAGAAAACAAAACAAAGCAAAACAAAATACAGTTCCTCAACAAAAGTGACAAGGGCTATAAACCAACATTGATTATCAAAATGTCTCTCACTTTAATACATTTTATTTCAGGTACTCTATTCATTACCTCATTACCTCTGATCAGGGAAAACATGATATTTGTCTTAAAAACACTTTTTTCTTCATCCAGGTCACACCAATTGCTATATTGTCCCTCATTATTATATTGTCATACTGATATCACTTCTAGCTCTAAATTTTTGCTTTCTTTTATGCTAGTAAAAAATCCAGAGGGGCTGGTGCCGTGGCACTGTAGGTTAATCCTCTGCCTGTGGCACCGGCATTCCATATGGGCGTCAGCTCTGGTCCTGGATGCTCCTCTTCCGATCCAGCTCTCTGCTATGGCCCGGGAAAGCAGTAGAGGAGGGCCCAAGTCCTTGGGCCCCTGCACCCGTGTGGGAAGACTGGGAGGAAGCTCCTGGCTCCTGGCTTCAGATTGGCGCAGCTCTGGCCCTTGCAGCCATTTGGGGAGTGAACCAATGAAGGAAGACCTTTCTCTTTGTCTCTCCCTTTCACTGTCTGTAACTCTACCTCTCAAATAAATAAATAAAATATTTTTTAAAAATCTATAGATTTTGAAATGAACCAGTTAAAAGTTAGCTACAGTTTTGTTTCTCAACTCCCCCTTAGGGAAAGCCACTTAAAATGCTTGGCTCCAGTTTCATTATTTGTAAAATTTGCAAAATAATTATTTCATCCATGTATATGGTTCATTTGGTCTATTAGCATAAGTGCTGATAATGTTTTTGCATTCTTTTCATATATTTCATGAAAATGTGAATCTATGAAAAACATTTTAAAGTTATTAAACCATTCACAATCATACTGTAACAAAAAATTGAAGTATTTTAATACAAGTTATTTTAATGTTAATAATCTTCCTAGTTGTTACCTGTTTAATAAAAAAGTAAGGTACATGAGCAAAATTAACACTTTAAGATTCGATTATTATTTATAGCCCTTGCCTATACTCTTTTTTAAAAGACTTTATTGTATTTGAAAGAGTTACAGAGAGAGATAGAAATAGAGAGAGGTCTTCCATCCGCTGGTTCACTTCCCAGATGGCCACAACGGCTGGAGCTGAGCCGATCCGAAGCCAGGAGCCAGGAGCTTTTTCCGGATCTCCCATGTGGATGCAGGGGCTCAAGGACTTGGGCTATCTTCTACTGCTTTCCCAGGCCACAGCAGAGAGCTGGATTGGAAGAGGAGCAGCCAGGACTAGAACCAGTGCCCATATGGGATGCCTGCGCTTCAGGCCAGGGCTTTAACCTGCTGTGCCACAGCGCCGGCCTATACTCTTAAGGAACAATGGTTTTTCTACTTACTACATGTTGAATTCTTTATTTATTGGAGGACTAAGCTTGTGATTATAAAGAAAATTTTAAGTATGTCATTGCAAAAATTAAGAGAAAAATAAGAAAAGAAGGGAGGGTGGGAGTGAGGGAGAAAGAGTGCGAAGAGTCACTGTGCTCTTAAAAGCATATATGAGGCCAGCACCGCGGCTCAATAGGCTAATCCTCAACCTGCTGCACTGGCACCCCAGGTTCTAGTCCCAATCCGGGTGCCAGATTCTGTCCCGGTTGCTCCTCTTTCAGTCCAGCTCTCTGCTGTGGCCTGGGAGTGCAGTGGAGGATGGCCCAAGTCCTTGGGCCCTGCACCCCATGGGAAACCAGGAGAAGCACCTGGCTCCTGCCTTCGGATCAGCGCGGTGCACCGGCTGCAGCACGTCAGCTGCGGCGACCATTGGGGGGTGAACCAACGGAAAAGGAAGACCTTTCTCTCTGTCTCTCTCTCTCTCACTGTCCACTCTGCCTGTCAAAATAAAAGCATATATGAAATAAATTTTTAAAAATGTAAAAATATTTTACACATACACATCCTTGAAAGAGAAATCTGAAATTTTATAAATTATATGTACATTTTCAGTGAAAATCAAGCATCACTTTTTTATTGTTTATTTTAAAGGCAGAAAGAGACAGACAAATGGACAGAGGTCAGTTCATTTGCCCACTCACCAAATGCCTACAACAACAGGGACTGGACAAGCTGAAACCAGGAGCCAAGAACACACTCTTTGAGTCTCCCATGTGGGTGTCAGGGACCCAACTGGTAGAACCATCAGCTGCTGCATCCCAGAGTGTGCATTCGCAGGAAGCTGAAATAGAGAACACAGCCAGGACTCCCACCTAGGCACTCCCTTATGGTATGTTGGCATCCTAGACGCCATCTTAACTGCTGCACCAGAAGTGTGATTCTCAAAGACACTTTTTTTAAAACACCAGTACATTTGTACATTTGTACATTATGCAAGGCCAGTGTATATGATTCCTCATAGCTTAAGATCTAGAAGTTGCTGCTAACAAGGTTTTGTTATCTACTTTGTAGATGAAGAACTGATGATGATTTTGATGATGAAGAACTGAAAAGCACAAATAAATAGTCAAGACATTAAATTGTAAGGCCAAACTTATGCTCCAAAGCCTGCTTCTCTGATTTGAGTGAAAAGTGATTGAAGAATAAAATTCCAGTTATTATATTAGGTCACTGTGTGATGAACTCTAAACCTCAGAGCTCATAACATAATGTGGCACATTATTGTTGTGGTGCATATCCAAATATTTATAGTGCATATCCACTCTACGCCAGGAACTGGGTTATCACTAGAAACACAATACATACAAGCGAAAACACACATGACCTCTACGCTTGGCTAGCTTATATTATTGTAGCAGAAAAGCCCATTCAAAATACTCCTCAAATACGTAAGGTAAATGTCACAAAGGAAAGGTTATGGTCTCTCTCTCTCTCTCTCTCTCTCTCTCTCTCTCCTCTCTTTCTTTCTTCCTCCTTTCCTCTGTCACTCTGCCTTTCAATATATCAATCTTTAAAGACTGAAAGAATAAGGGCTGATGTGGCTGGACTGCACAAAGTGGGATACAAAAAGAGAAAGGCAAATATATGGGCCTTTGCAGAATATACAGAACGTTATAGGCCATGATAAGGAATTTAGTTGGTATTTTTTTAAAGATGTATTTATTTATTTGAAAATCAGAGTTACACAGAGAGAGGAGAGGCAGAGTGAGAGCGAGAGCGAGAGAGAGAGAGAGAGAAAGAGAGAGATGTCTTCCATCTGCTGGTTCACTCCCCAAATGGCTGCAACAGCCAGTTCTGAGCTAGTCCGAAGCCGGGAGCTAGGAGCTTCACCCAAGTCTTCCAAGCACCTGCGCCATCCTCCACTGCTTTTCCCAGGCCCTTAACAGGGAGCTGGACCGGAAGTGGAGCAGCCGGGGCACAAACTGGCACCCGTATGGAATGCTGTTGTTGCAGACGGTGACTTTACCCGCTACCACAATGCTGGCTTTCAAATTGGTCATTTCTAAGCAACTTCAGTTTTCATAGAGGTCTAGTATGTCAGATCTAGAAAAGATCTGATAGAGAAATCTAATACAAATTCCTTTATTGTGAAATCAAGAAAATGATCCCAAGAGGATATTTTCGAGGCTGATGTTCATGAGGACATCATCCTAGTTATCAAGTTGGCACTTGTAGAAACTTACGATTTGTAAGATACTTCATAAATATTCAGAGTGTTACCTAAAGCGCAAATGGACACCAAACCTTTCTAGATGGGAAGTTGAAGCCCAATGTGATTGAAATGAGAGCAACTGAACCGTCAAAAACAGCTAGATGCAGTTACTATTCCTCATGTGTAAGTTGTGTGAGCTAAATTCCTAAAACTTGAAAGGGCATAGGAATTTCAGGGAGAGCTTAGTTAATTTTTTGAAAGCTTTTATTTAATAAATATAAATCTCATAGGTACAGGTTTTTGGAGTATAGTGGTTCTTCCCCCCACCCGATGCTCGCTCTCTCACCCCCACTCCCGTCCCACCTCCTACTCCCTTTCTTATCTCATTCTTCATTAAGATTCATTTTAATTAACTTTATATACAGAAGATCAACTCTATACTAAGTGAAGATTTCAACAGTTTGCACCCACACAGACACACAAAGTATAAAGTGCTGTTTGAATACTAGTTTTACTGTTAGTTCTCATAGTACAACTCATTAAGGACAGAGGTCCCACATGAGGACTAAGTGCACAGTGACTCCTGTTGTTGATCTAACAATCGACACCCTTATTTATGATGTTAGTGATCATCCGAGGCTCCTGTCACGAGCTGCCACGGCCATGGAAGCCTTCCAAGTCCACAAACTCCGACATTATTTAGGCAGGACCATAATCAAAGTGGAAGTTCTCTCCTCCCTTCAGTGAAAGGTACCCCTCTCTTTGATGGTGCCCTCTTTCCACTGGGATCTTACCCCCAGAAATCCCCCATGTAAGACATTTTTTGCCACAGTGGCTTGGCTTTTCATGCCTAAAATCCTCCCATGGGTGTTCCAGACAGATCCAAATGCCTTAAGGGCTGATTCTAAGGCCAGAACACTGTTCAGGGTGTTGTCATTCTATGAGTCTGCTGTGTGACCTGCCAGGGAGAGCTTATTTAAAACGCGAATTTCTGTGTTTTCCCTCAGGTTCTGATTGAGGATGATGGAGTGTGGAATCCAAGAATCTTCACTTTAATAAGATTCCAAGAGATTCTAATGTGTCAAAACTTTAGAATAAGATGCATAAACACTCACTCGCTAGCAAATTAAGAGTTAAAAAGAAAGTTGGGGGTGGTCTTTTGCCTTAATCTGAGGATGCTATTTGAGAGGCCCATATCCCATCCTGGAGTGCCTAGATTCAAGTCCCAGCTCCCCTCCTGAGTCTAGCTTCCTGATAGTGTACAGGACAGAAGTAATTAGAACCCTACCACCCACATAAGAAACCTGGACTGAGCTCCAGACTCTGCCTGAACCAACTCTCTCTCTCTCTCTCTCTCTCTCTCTCTCCCTCTCTCTCTCTCTCTCTCTCTCTCATAAATGCAATTAATTAAATAATTTAAAAAGAAATTGAATAAAATTGTACCAATCAGTATTATTCCAGGACTAATTTTACTCAGTTGCAAATGTTTCAAAGCAATTTAAAATTATTACCTGTTATGACTCTCTCTGCAAGCCATAAAAGGAAAATATAAAAGTACTTATATCCAAGTCATATAATGTTGGTAATCATAAAAACGCATGCACCTCGACCTTCAGAGCAATTTAACCCAATAGTTTTATAAATTTATCTTTAATACACCAGCACTGGCACAAAGTGTTATGGCAAAGTTATCATTTTGAAGACATATAATGATTTAATTTGTTCAAAAATATAACATGAAGATTTAAAACTATTGTAGTAAGGTCACCTAACAAAATACAATTTCTAATGAATTTAACTCTTCACTAATTTTTAAAGCTATTTTATGAGAAGATTTTCCTTCAGGAACAATTTAATAAATGTTAGAAAAGGTTAAATCATAGTTTTGGAACTTTACTAATTATTTGTATGACTGTCATCAGCAGTCAGCAGGCTATGATTTTGACAAAAATATTTATAATGACAGTAATCACGTTTATTTTCATTCTGATGATTTTCTTTGTCTAATGAATATGGGCTTTATTATTATCTGTAACACATCAAAATGGTAGTGCTGCTCGCAAAATAATGAACTGCTTGTGCTTACTCCTAAACAGAATATATGCTAATACACAAAAATTTGTAAATGAATACTAACCCCACATATGGTACCAGGATACAGAGAAGCAATCAGCAGCTAGAATAGGGTAGAAGGTTTATATTTGCTCTGGACTTACTCAGCAGGTTCTACTGCTGATTTCCTGAATTCCTCCCCTGCCCTGCAGGGTGGTGGTAATTGTTAGTTTCCAGCTTCAGGGTCCATTCCAATGCTAGTATCTCAAGTGTCTAAGAACAGACAAGAAGCAGGGGGAAGAAACAACTTCCTTGATCACCTCCATCAGCATGTCTCCTATTGTCCTATTTTTCGTTGTCCTGTCGCCTTGACTCTAGTAGTCTTCCTGATTCTAGACTACTTGCCTTGGACTTTGGACCATCATTGTACCTGCCTTCTTTTTAACCTTGTGGCTTTCAACTTCTTGGACGGCCTGATGCCTGTTTGTCCAGTTTGCTGACTCTTGGCCCAATCAGATTCCTGATATCTCTGTTTGTCTTACTGTCTGTTCACCTATTCCTTCACCAGCCCTAGGCACACATTGCAATCTCCCCATCCCGGCAAGTTGCCCAGACCAGTTGACCCCGTAGCAATATGTGTTCAAGTGCTGCCAGTGTCCAGTGTACTTGGATGCCTGATTAAAGTAGAACTTAAAGGAGGCAATAATCAATAAAGTTAACCATACGTTTATAGAAATAAAATTTAAAACTTTGTTAAAATTAAATTCTGGGGTCCGGCACTGTGCATGGTAGATAAAGCTGCTGCCTGCAGTGCCGGCATCCCATGTGGGTGCCAGTTCGAGTCTTGGCTGCTCCATTTCCCATCCAGCTCTCTGCTATGGCCTGGGAAAGCAGTAGAAGATGGCCCAAGTCTTTGGGCCCCTGCACCCGCGTGGGAGACCCAGAAGAAGCTCCTGGCTCCTGGCTTCGGGTCAGCTCAGCTCCGGCCGTTGTGGTCATTTGGGGAGTGAACCAGCGGAATGGAAGACCTCTCTCTATCTCTGGCTCTACCTCTCTTCAACTCTGCCTTTCAACTAAATAAATAAATAAATCTTTAAGCAAAGAAAATTAAATTTTGAACCACCATTTGTAGAGTAGAATACATGGTTCATAAGAATTAACAGAGTGCAACAACTCAGAGGTATCAGTCAACAAATATTTGAGTGCCTACCATTGGCAAGCCACTATACTGGAAAGGAAGGGATTTCTAACCATTGAAATACATTTACTTTCCAATGAGTAAACAAGGTAGCAGAGAGTTTTCCTTGGGGAGCCTGTGAAGAAAAAAAATCCACAAAAAGATTAGAGGAAAAAAAGGGTAAAATCCATTCTACTAATGACCTAGCAATTAAAATGACAGATCTTAACTTACTCCCAGCTGAACTGTCTAGTAGCATATTTCAGCAGGGGTTGGAAAACCAGTTTAGTGTTTTAGATATTCTGAGAGAGGTGACTTTCAGCCTTGTCACGTGGGATTCCCAAGAGTCCAGTTCCTCATTCCAATCCACTCCATGTTTATGAAAGTGCATTAGCTGGAACCATAAGAAAAAAAATCATGGCAGGAAGTCATCCAGTCCTGATCAGTTGACAGGTAGCACAAAGTTGACTGAGTTATTTATTATTAAGGCAGTCGTGATTAAGTGTGTGCGCAGTTGGAGGAGGGACAGGCAAAGGGGAGTGTAGATAACTAAAGTGAAATAGAGCTGGTGTGTTCAGAGCTTATGTTGCTAGAGGCGAGATCAGTTACCTACCTGCAACTGAAATTTCAAACTTCTGTTTAGCGCAGACATGAGTGGACAATGGTGACGGATAGTTGGAAATATCAGCAGGCATCTTGAATGTTATGCTCAAATGCACGAGCAATGAACCAGGCTATTAAGTCCAGGATTTTTTGGCTCTTTGTAGTTTTTACCTTTTCACTTAAAAGTACAGCATCTTTTTCCACAAATGCCTATGTGACTGTGACTTTCTACAATGAAACCAGCAACTATACTACAACGGAGACATGTGAGTGCGGTGTTTATGGATTAGCCTCACCAGTGGTTAACGCTATGGGAGTGGTAGGCATCCCTAAGAACAACAACTACCAAGCTTGTGACTACAACACTGAATTTACTAACACTAAGAAGCCCTGGATTGCGCTGATAGAAAGAGGTAACTGTACATTTTCAGAAAAAATTCAAACAGCGGACAGAAGGGACGCTGATGCTGTTGTGATTTTCAATGCTCCAGGGACTGGCAACCAGACAATACAGATGGCAAATTTTGGTAAGTAATCATTGATTCTCAGAGTGGGCGAATGTCTTTGTTTTCTTTAAAAATGGTATTAACGTCCAGGATTACTCTTGAATGTGGCATTGAAGTTGTCAAGCAATTTTACTTTTGACTTCCTTGTCTGTCACTGCTTCGAATTACTTTATTACTATTCAGTACTTTCAATTAGTGTATCCGAAGGATAAAAGCCCTTCATGAAATGGTTCCTTTTTTTATTTTCAGGTTTTCTTAGCTCTCAGTTTTCTGAGTGTGTGTTATATTATTGCTTTTTAACAAACTGTACCTCTACACATCAAAAATTGATACTCTTTTCATTTCATTATTAATTTGTACTTTTAAGTTTGATTCATTTCCTCCTGTGAAAACGATTGTATACATTCAAATTATGTAAAACTGAAGAGCAGATTCTCTATTATGATTAAACCATAGCATATTGTGAGTGTGTAGGTGGTGCAGAAGATGAGAATTTGACTCAGCTATATAGCATGTAAGATTTGAATGTGATTGTAGGATTCATACCTACAAAAGCACTCTGTAAGAACCGTTGGTATCCACTGGAAAGAGCATGGCAGTAATAGGATTATGCAGTGAATCACATCAAGGATAAAGATTCCCCTTAGAAATATGTACTAGTGTTTCTTAAGTAAATTGAATCATCTGATTTATTAATTTTGTGAAGGAATTTGCTTCTCAAAATTACTGGTTTTATTTTGTTATGTTTTGGAATGCAAGCCACTTACCCTGTAAATGGTTTTTAAGCCAGTGAAGAAGTAGACTTTTGACCCAAATTTTCTACATTGTGGGTTGCTATGTGTATTTTCTGTCCCAGACTTGGCCAAAGGAAAAAGCGAACAATCTCAAACAAGGTAAGGGCCAACAGGATTGGTGTTATCACTGCCAAATTTGGATTCGAAGAAAATCGATGGAAATTAAGCAAATTTCATAATTTTTAAAAGGAGAAAATCAAATTTGTGTTAAAATTAATAGGAAACATTCCAGGTTGCACACATGCAATATAGCAGTTTAGTGCTAATGTTTGAAAAAACAAGCTGATTGTTTCTCTGGGTATCAAAAACCCAGGTATAATAATATGACGGCCTTTCAGCAGTACAGAATTATTCTAAATATAACAAAACTCTGTTTTATACTTTTTCTAACATCTGAGGGACATTGTCAGAGCTTAGACAGCCACACTTTTTTCTCAAGCTAAGAGCATTTCACAAGCATTAGCTGTATGTTCCTACATTTTCACTTTATTTTTGCAGAGCAAAAGCAGTGCTAAGAGTCAAACCTGCTCGAAAGAAACGACTTCCCTTGTGTTTAAGCTTAGAGCTCCCGAATACTCAAGATTTCCTTGTGCATACACAATCACAGGTCTGCTTCATCACTTGTCTGCTATTTTTAAAATGTAGACAGCATCAAGGTGGATTGCAGTCCTGTTTTCAAAACTTGCTTTGCAACTTGCTGTCAGGACCAACATGTAGTGGAATGTACGTACCCTCACACTGCGTTTAAAATATTTACCAAAGGTCACTCGATAAAAGCTTGCCTAAAGGTGTGTGCAGTCATCTGAGTATGGGGCTCTGAACAGAGTTTTTCAAAGGAGTCAAATAGAGTTATCATACAATATATGAGGGCTCCTCAAAAAAGTTCATTAAAATGCACATTATGAAAAAACTATGAGTTTCAAAAATTGCACTAAAATAAATGTTATCCTTCGATTCCATTTTCCGTAAGCTTTTTGAAGGCCCCTCATAAACACTACAACATGGATGGGTGTCAAAAACATTATGTTAAGTGAAGGAAGCATATATTGCATGGTTCCATTTCAATGAATTTTAGAGAATAGGCAGTATCATGGAGATGGGACAAAGTAGATTGGTGGTTGGCTAGGACTGAGGAGGCTACAGGGTGGAGAGTCACCACTAAAGGGTATGAGCTTCCTTTTAGAAGTGATGAAATGTTCTGAAATTGAAATTGGTGGCAGTTACTCATTAGGAGTCTTTAAAACATTCATGGAAATGCATATCATGAAAAATTTATGCATGGATTTCAAAAATGTTGGCACCAAAATAAACTTATATTTCATTCCATTTTCTTTTCACACATACTTGGAATGCTCCTCATCTACCTCCAGTATAGTAGAAGATACATCTTCAAAAGCATCGTTTAAAGCTACAGCATTGTCTGTTTTAAAATAAGCACATTGAAAAAGATAGCATAATGATAGCAACAGTGAGAGTTAATGTTTATTGGCATTTATTATATGTCAGGTACTGTTCTAGGATCTTTATTTTATTGAGTATCATTCTTTAATTCCAAATGTTAATTCAAGAGAATTAACATTGTAAGCCTGGAGTTTGCAATTATAAGAGCTGTCAACTAGAGTGTTACTGGATTTTTTTCCTTCCCAGACATTTCGCAGGTATGCAAATATCTATGATGCAGTTGGCAAATGTAAAGAAATGAGTATGGATATGGAAACTACATGGTCAGCCTCTAGATGGTTAAAATTTGAGTCATGATTTCATAATGTAACCCAAAAATTTCCTTTTCCTTGGTGGGTTTTTCTTATTTGATGGCTTGTTTTTGGTTTGTTTACTAAAGCTCATGGCTTCACCTTCTGTCACCTCATCTTTTTATCACCCCTACATCTACGCTGTAGCCTCCTCATTTCTGTGCACCCTCCCACCCTTCCCTGACTCCCCTACCTCTTAATTCCCTCGGTCCATTTTCCTATGCTGTCTTACAAGCCCTTGCACAGTGTGTGTCTTTTTACTTCTTACTGATGCCAGTGCCCCCAGCCAAGACCACCAGCAAGAGACTGAGAACACATAGCATGGAAAACCATGGGCATCTCAGTAAGAGAGCATTAAGAAGGACTTACAGAGGGGTGGGCATTTGGCACAGGGGACTCCCACATCTCATATTGGAGTGCCTGGGTTTTGACTTCTGCTCCACTCTGCATTCCAGCTTCCTGTTAATGTGCACTCTGAGAGGCAGAAGTAATGGCCCAACTATTTGGGCCCCTGCCACCTAGGTGGAAGACCTGGATTGACTTCCTGGCTCCTGGTTTCAGCCTGGCCCAGCCCTGGCTGTTGCAGTCATTTGAGAAGTGAACTAGTAGATGAGATTCTCATCTGTCTGTCTGTCTGTCTATCTATCTATCTACCCACCTACCTATCTATCTTTCCCACCCCCCCTCCCTCTCTGAAGCTCTGTGTTTCAAATAAAATGTTTACAAATAATGGACTTAGAGGTTTACGCTTGCTTAACATGATTTAGGGGAGGATTTTAGGAAGCAAGCCTTGCCCAATCATCCTAGCTTGCTTGAGATCGAAGGTTTCCTGAGACGCAGGATTCTCAGTGCTAAAACCAGGCAATTCCTGGGTAAACTGGGACAAGTTGGCCACCCTAGCTGGCTTTCTGGATTGGGATGCTGTCAGGAAGTGGGAGTAATTCTATGATTGGGTTTCTAAGTACATATTTTCTGTATGCGCAGAAGACTTGCCCAAGGCTAAAGCTGTGATTGATTAAAAAAGGTAGTCATCATTCATCTTAGCCAGGGACACAGGAGTATTTGGTCATATATGTGGCTTGGACACTGTCCCTGTTTTACCTGAGTTCAAACATGATTACAGGGTGTCTTTATTTTTGTCTTTAATGTATCAAGGTCACAGAATGACCTTCTCTAATGTTGATGTTTTGTGAACTGGTTTTATTGCAACAAGAAAACACCAAGGCCCAATTGACATTGTTAGACCAGGTGCTGGATATCAAGGGATACTTGTTTCTCATTGACAGTTCACTCTCTTACTGATGTGCCACTACATTCTCTCCCCACCCACGTCCTTTTTTTTAGATTTTATTTTATTTATTTGAGAGAGTTACAGATGGAGGGAGAGAGAGAGAGAGAGGTCTTCTACCTGCTGGTTCACTCCGCAGATGGCCACAGCTGCTGGAGCTGGGCCAATTTGAACTTTCTCCGGGTCTCCCACGTGGGTGCAGGGGCCCAAGGACATGGGCCATCTCCTACTTCTTTCCCAGGCCATAGCAGAGAGCTGGATTGGAAGAGGAGCAGCCAGGACACGAACCAGCGCCCATATGGACGCTGGTGCCACAGGCGGAGGCTTAGCCTACTACATCACAGCACTGGCCCCTCCACCCACGTCCTTTTACATGTCTGTGCCTCCCTATCCCCTAAAGGCTGCTTTCAAAGGCCCTGGTAAGTCCAAGGGATGTTTCTACAAGCTGGCCTCTCATGGTTTCGTGATGTAAGTACAGAATGTCCTTACTCCAGGTGCAGTCCGTTCACAGGCTCCCTGCTACAAGGGTTCTTTTCCTGAAGGGGGACAGTTCCGCGTGAGAAGAACCCCACCAAGGAGGAATAGGGCATAGCATAACACTTGGAGGAAAGCCTTTCACTCAAAGTCTCTGAAGTCGCTGTGTGTTTTGACTTGACATTTTACCTTTTAAGATTTTTTTTAGTTGTTTGAAAGGCAGAGTGACAGGGACAGAGAGATCTTCCTTCCACTGATTCAGTCCACAAATGGCCGCAATGACTGGGACTGGGCCAGGCCACAGCCAGGAGCCCAAAACTTCGTCCAGGCCTTCCGTGTAGATGGCAGGGGCCCAGGCACTTGGGTCATCATCCGCTGTCTTCCAGAATCATTAGCAGGGAGCTGGATCAGAAGAGGAGCAGATAGACCTGGAACGAGTGCTCCTGTGTAGGATGCTGCTGTCAGAATTGACACCTTACCCCACTGTACCACAATGCTGGCCCCTTTACTTGGTACTTGAATGGTGTTAAGAATAGAAAGGTATGCCTACAGTGTCCTTAAGTATGTAACTTCTTAACAATCCTTAGGAAGTAGCCATCTATTTCTATTCCAGATATGCAAGAAAAATCAGGACTCCTGAGATACTCAAGGAGAAAATTCAGAACATGCTACGTACTTGCTGAACACACAGGTTTTGAAAACTAACTATGCTATTTATAGGTAAATTACCTTAAGAAATGCTTAGATTTGAATGTCATTTATTGCAGCAAAGTCAAAAGTTTGGGAAGGATAAAATGATTCTTACTTTTCATCTTTTTGACTGTATCCAATGGAGTGCATTACAGAATGAGGGCTGCAGCCTCTCAGAATCCCTGAAGCTTACCAGTTCCTGAGCAATGTCGTGCAAGGAAAGGACGGAGAACAAACTCAAGTGCTTTACAAAGCTGGTTTTCTAGGGGAGGGCGTTTGACCTAGTGGTTTAAGATGCTGCTTGGGAAGCCTGCATCCTACATCCAAGTGTCTGAGTTGGGCTCCTGACTCCGCTCCCGATTCCAACTTTCTGCTAGTGTGTGTCTTGGGAGGTAGCAGGTGATGGCTCAAGTACTGGAGTCCTTGCCATCTACCTGGAAGACCTGAGGGAGTTGCCGGACTCCTGGCTCAGCCCCGGCTCTTGTGGTCATTTGAGAAGTGACCCAGCAGATGGGAAAGCTCTGTGTCTGTCACTCTTTCTGTCTCTCTGCCTTTCCAATCAATCAATAAAGAAACCAATTTGTAAATTAAAAAAAACATTTTTTCTAGAAATGAAGGGAAAAATAGAAACAGGATGTAAATGAAGTGAGAAGATAATAAAACTCTCCAATAAGACTTGGACTCAGACATTAACATAAAGAATAGTTTTATTCTAGAAAACTGATCAGTTCCATTTCAAGTGAATCTCAAATCTGTCTAGGTCTGTGCATGTCCCTAATACCATCCTTTCTATCTTAGAGCTCTACAACAGCTTCCTAACTCTCTTCCCTGCCACTCTTGTCCCCTTTCAAGCTCATTCCCCACACTGCAGCCAAAGTGGATTTTATCAATGATACATCACTCTGGTTTAAACTCCTTCTGTGACTCCCCATGCCACTCAGGGTAAATTCAAGCTTCCTCCCGTGTTCTCATCCAGCCCCGACTCATCTGGCTCCTGCCTGCCACTCTGAGCACATCTCCTCACTACCTACCCTTCTATCCTTCACCAAGCTCTAGTCACCCTGGGTTCCTTCCAGTCCCTCAGTTCCGCTCAACTCTTCCCTGCCGTTGAGCCTGAAGGTAACCCTTGATGCCTCCCACATCTCATTAAACAAAGTCCTGTGGGTCCTGTGTGCCAGCATTTCCTCATCCAGTGTTTCTACCTCTGCTTCTTCCATCCCAGACTTGGCCAGCATCATCTCTCACCTGGACCACCCCCAATAACTCCCCAATGGACTCCCCTGCTGTTCTCACCTCCTCTATAGAATCTGTTTTCCACACAGCAGTCAGAGTGATCCTATGGAACATGCAATTCAGTCCCAATCAAAATAAAACCAGGCTTAGTGTCCAGGCCTCTCAAGCCCTATATAATCAGATCTTGTCCCATGTCCTCCTCCCCATATTACCATCTACTAGTTGCTCTGGTTTACTTTCTTTTTCTTAACCAAGAGAAAAAGGTGCAAGCTTTTGCACTTGATATGCCTTCTGCCTGAGCTGTTTCTCCTTCATTTTTTTTTCTCCATAACGCCACCTCCAAAATATAAGCATGTGTACTAGCACTCGTGAAATGCAGACTACTATCAGCTCTCCCACTGACTACAGCAAATAGCTTCTGAACGGGGCTCTCTGCTGGTATTCTTGCCACCTGTCCCACATATTCTCTATGCGGCAGCCAAAGAGATCTAAAAATATAGACAGAGCACATCATTCCTTTCCTCAACCCCCCAGGGACTTTCCATACTTCCTCAAATGAAATCTAAACTTTGCCAGGCCTAAAGGACTTATACAAGCCTCTGCCTATCTCTCCAAGCGAACAATCCAGCCTCCCTTCTCTGTCACGAGGCTTCCTCCACTCTGACCTTTGAACATTTTTTCCAATACATGAAGCTGTGTCTGCATAAGACCTTGTTTGCTGGTTTTGCTCTCTATCACCACAGTCATTATCACTCACAGTCCTCTGAATCCCACATTGAATGGTTCTGAGTCTCTAACAGGTCTCCCCTCAATTGTATTCACATGATTTCCCATCAAAACCTGTGGATCATTTCTGTTATCCATCCCTTATGATGTGTAATTGCGACGTGTGTCTTACCTGTCTCGCCCACAAGACTGTAAGTTCTGAGAGGTCTGAGACCATGCCTGGCCTGTTGGCCACTGTGGCCTCGTGCTGAGCATGATGGGTGTCTTCACGAGTTGTTGAATGGGTGAAAGTGTAAGAAACTGGAAAGTGACTCCTTTTTTCCGAACAAGTTTAAATGAAGTTGATTACATGAAATGAGAAAACAGCTTCATTTTAAAATTATTTTTGTCTTTAATGACACAAGAAATACTACTATTTCAAAAAATATTAAAGGAGCCAGTGTGGTGGCACAGCAGGTTAAGCTGCAACCTGTGAAGCCTGCATCCCATATAGGAGCACCAGCTCCAGTCCTGACTGTTCCGCTTCCAATCCAGCTCCCTGCTAATGTACCTGGAGATGCCCCCAGAAGATGGCTTCAAGTACTTGGTCCATTTGAGCCACTCCTACCCTTGGCCGCAACAGCCAGAGCTGGGCCGATCTGAAGCCAAGAGCCTGGAGTTTCTTCTGGGTCTCCCACGTGGGTGCAGGTGCCCACTGCTTACTCAGACACATTAGCAGGGAGTTGGATCAGAAGTGGAGCAGCCGGGACAGGAACCAGTGCCCATATGGGCTGCCAGCACCAAAGATGGTGGCTTTATTAGCTGCTCCACAGTGCCGGCCCCACAAAAGATATGTTTCTAGGAAATACTCTTTATCAAGTATCAGGACTTAAGTGAAGTTTTTGAATCTTGTTATTCTTTTTTTAAAAGATTATTTCAATCACTTGAAAGGCAAAGTTAGAGAGGGAGAGACAGAGAGAGAGCAAGACCCATCTTCCATTTGTTGGTTCATTCCTTGAAATGGCTGCAATGGCCTGGACTGGATCAAGCTGATGCCAAGAACATGGAGCTTCTTCCAGATCTCCCACTTGGGTGGCAGGGCCCCAAGGTCTTGGGCCATCTTCCCCTGCTTTCCCAGGTGCATTAGCAAGGAGCTTGATCAGAAACAGAGCAGCTGGGACTCGAATTGGTGCTCATATGGGATGTTAACATTACAGGTGACAGCTTAACCCACTGTGCCACAATGCTGGCCCCAAATCTTGTTATTCCTATTGGTAAATTAGAATATGAATGTTTATGTATATATTCATATATGTGCATATATAGATATATTTAGATGTATTCATCACTGTAGGATATAACCCAAAGGGGAAACCCAAGAGTTTACTGCTAGCTTGGGGCAAATACTAAAGTAGTATTCAATAATAATAGGCAAAATGGACAATTCTGCTACTCTTTCTTTTTCAAATATAATGTTACTGGTGCCCTGGATAAAAGAATTGAAAAAAAAATTCATTGCTTTTACATGTGACTCCAACTTGAGCATCAAGTTGTAAAACAAAATTTTAAAACATTTTGACGAATTAGGAAAATTGTTCATTAAAAACAAAATGAAACACCCTAGTGACTAGTAAAGAATAATATAAGTAGAGACATAGAAGATAGAAAACCATGAGCAAAAAAGACAAGCTTGCAAGCAAAATATTTGACAATCACATTGTATCGCAAGTTAACGAATGACCATGGGACCAAGCACTTGGGCCATTCTCCACAGCTATCCCAGGCCATAGCAGGGAGCTGGATCAGAAGGGGAGCAGCTGGGACTAGAACTGGAGCCCATATGGGATGCCAGCGCTTCAGGCCAGGGTTTTAACCTGCTGTGTCACAGCACTGGCCCCCAAAATGGGTGTTTCTAAGTGGTGATAATGTTAGGACCTTTGACAGAACTGTTGAGGAATAAATTTGGAGAAAATCTTATTTCAGAGCATCCCTCATCACATTACGTAAGCAACAGCCTGGTCCATGTACAGCTCAGGATCTGCTTTGAGCACATAAATGTTCAACAAATTAGTAATACTCATTATATATGTTTACTTTTAGATATACAAGTGTAATTTTAAAAATTGATGGAAAATGGAATGAAAAGCTAAGTTCAGCCAGTGTTTTTGCATAGCAGGAAAAACCACCGCCTGTGATGGCAATATCCCATAGGAGCACCAGTACATGTCCCAGCTGTTCCACTTCCAACCCAGTTTCCAGCTAATGGCCTGAGAAGGCAGTGAAAGGATGACCCAAGTGCTTGGGCCCCTGCCACCCATCTGGGAGATCCATATGGTATTCCAGGCTCCTGGCTTCAGCCTGGAACAGCCATCTTGGGAGAGAACCAGGAGATGGAAGATCTCCCTCTCTCTCTCTGTCTCTCCTTGTCTCTCTGTAACTCTGACTTTCAAATAAATAAATACATATTTTTAAAGATAAGTTAATTTTGCTGCAAAAATTTTTGAAACACATGCTTATCAATGGTCTTCAAAAAATCCATGAAAAATGTGTATCATTGAAAAACTGCATGGATTTTAATTTTTGCCCCAAAATAAACTTATCTTTTAATTCCATTTTCCACCAACTTTTTGAAGTACCTCTATAAATCCTATTCCTACCCCAATTTTTAATAAGATATATTCTCAGGGCCAAAGCGGTGGCATAATGGCCAGCATCCAATATGGGCACCAGTTTGAGTCGCAGCTGCTCCTTTTCAATCCAGCTCTCTGCTAATGTGCCTGGGAAGGCAGTGGAAGATGGCCCAAGTCCTTGAGCCTCTGCATCCACGTGGGGATCTGAAACAAGCTCCTGGCTCCTGACTTCAGATCAGCCCAGCTCTGGTTGTTGCATCCCTTTGGGGAATGAACCAACAGAAGGACGATCTCTGTTTCTCTCTCTGCCTCTGTCTCTCTCTGCAACTCTACCTTTCAAATAAATAAGTAAATCAGATGACAGAAGAAAGTCGGATCAGAAGTGGAGCAGCTGGGACTCTTTTAAAAATAGCATATATTATCAATATGACCTATTTAATGACTTCCCTATGCAATGATAGTGACACCATATAGTTAAATAAGCGAGTCTCTGGAAATAATCAACATATTGACACCTCCTCAATTTAAGAACAAGCAGAGGGAAACAAAATTTTGCTTTATTCACTTGTTTTCTTTTAAAAATATTTATTTATTTATTTATTTGAAAGAGTTACTCAGAGAAGGAGAGTCAGAGAGAGAGAGAGAGAGAGAGAGAGAGAGAGAGACAGATCTTCTGTCCTCTGGTTCACACCCCAGATGGCCACAATGGCTGGAGTTGAGCCAATCGGAAGCCAGGAGCCTCTTCCAGGTCTACACGTGGGTGCAGGGGCCCAAGGCCTTGGGCCATCTTCTACTGCTTTCTCAGATGACAGAAGAAAGTCGGATCAGAAGTGGAGCAGCCAGGACTCGAACCTGTGCCTGTATGGGATGCTAGCACGTCAGGCAGCAGCTTTACCCACTACGCCACAGTGCTGGCCCCAAGCACTTGTTTTCTGTTTCTGTTTTAAGTGGCGGTCTCTCAATATCATTATTCTTAATATTGGAGTTCTTCATTTCTTTCAGTATTGCACCTGTAAAAATCTTTGTTTTACTTCCCCTTAATTATAATTGTTCATAGTAAGTACTTTTATGTTAATAGTAAGTAATTTATGGTGATTGTTAATAGTAAGTATTGTTACCTATGTGTCAAGCATGTTTCTAAGAGTAGTCATCTCAGCAACTGCATGAGGTACATAGTGTTAGTATATTCATAGGATATATAAAGAAACTGAGGCAAGGAGAGGTTGGTTAACTTTCCCACTATTGGACAGCTGAGGTTCGAAACCTAATAGCCTGATTCCAGGGTCTGCGCTCTTAATCAGTACACAAAGCCACCTCTCTATTGAGCATATACTAGGCAGAAAACCATAGAAAATGATAGAAAACCATACATAATCATTGGCTTCAAAAGAGGAAAAACAATGGGGAGGCTGTTATCTCTACAACTAGTAGGGAGCAGAATATGAAAAATCCTATAATAGAAGTGTTAAGAATTTTGGAATGGAATTGTGAGGTCAGAGTGTTGAAAGAGTTTCCAACATGGATGTCAAATTATAGAAAATGACAGCAGAGAAGTCAAAAGTCAACACTGGGAATACAATTGTGAGAGAGCTGTAGGACAGGCAATCAGAAAGGGACCTATTTCGGTTCAGATTTCCGAGGCTGTGAGCAGATCAGCATGGTGATAATGTCCATGACATAGCCATGAGGGTAAGGGTAACTGAAGTGGACTGAAAGCACAACCCCTGAAGTGGAATCACACTGAGGCCGGAGCGATGGACAAGGAAAGGACTTAGGGTGGAGAGGATGGCTGTGATCCAAATGACAAAGTCTTAATAAACATGTGAGAATGATTACGAAGTAGGTTCATGATCAAACAGGAAAGAAAGAAACAGAGAGTGGTAAAAACAGAATGCCCTGAGACTCGGAGAAATAGGAGCTTTTATTCATGAGGGTGGGGGAGAAGTAATCTGGAAGCAACGCATGAGAGAGAGGAGAATCCGTATCCCCTGAAGTACTTGGGATATGGACAGATGAGCTGCTGCTACCGGAAGTAGCTGAAGAAGTGTGTCCTCATTAATAAGATGAGTTTGAGTTAAGACAGGAGCCATAGGAAATCCACAGTGAAGAGAAGATGAGAGGACATTACGATTACACACCTGTCATCTCCTCAGGGATCTAGGAGCCAAGGTGAAGCTTAGGGGGAAAGGAGCAGTAGAAGAAAAAGTAATATGCAGTGTGAAGAGGGGAGCACAGACGTGAATGTCAACCGAATGAGCTTCCATATGGGGAAGTAATGAAGGATGAAATGAATAGGAGGCCAGGTGGCATTAGGGTGAAGATTGCCAGCTACACTGTGGGATAAAGTCGTCTAGGTAAGTACGGCACATGGCTTCTCCATCTAAAAGGTTGGCAGTATATATAAAACACACAAAGGAATTATTCACAAGAGGGGAGGCAGTCTTGAAGGGGCTGGGGAGGGCAGAGCTGGACAGGTAGAGATGACAATGTGAAAGAATTTCAATCAGAGGGTTTGTTCCAAGAGCTGTGATTGTAGATCACAGGGATGAAGGCAAAGGGTATTAATGTTTGGGCAGGGAGGGCGGGTACCATGGAGGGTAATAGGTACTGAATGACCTGGATATCAAACCGCCCTGCCCTAAGTTTCCAAATGGAATTGCTCTTAAGTCTTTTTTTTTTTTTTTGTATGCGTATTTTTTTTTTGGGGGGGGGGCTTAAATCTTAATCCAGGTGCAAGTTAGTATTCAATTTGAGTGTGTGGGGGATGTTGCATAAAAATAGGAAATCATTATAAAGAATGTGCACGTGGTATAAAATGTTCTGAGAAGTGGTCTGTTTGTTATGACAAATGCTAAGTGCCCATCTCTGCATTGAGAAGATAATAATTTTAGTAAGAACTGGTGAAAACCTAGTCAAGGCCTTGGGATGTGTCAAAATGCAATCATTAAATGCCAGGATACCCTGCATTCCAGAATTGAATTAAATCCAAGCTACTTTTCCTTGTGTGTATTTTTAGCTTTTGAATGCAAATATAAATTGAGTTCTTTTCATAAAAGCAGTCAGTTCAGCAGAGGAGTCCAGAATCGGTCAAATAGGATGTTTGACATTATTTTCGCTCAAAAAAGGTCAGCATGGACCGAATAACCATTTTTTCAGGAATAATTTCTTAACTGATTTTTTTAGCCTCATATAGGATGCAGCCGGCCTCTGGCTGCTCAGTAACTTATGCATCCTGACGTTAGCTACAGTCAGAGGCCACAGTGGTGACTTCTGAGAAATTTGGTACTGTTTTAACTACAGTAGCAGGCAAATGCTCCTAGGAAGTTGACTTTCATCAAAAAGCCAGGATGTATAAAAAGCCCATATTGACCAGAGGGCTTTATGAGTACTTCTTGGAACTGAAATCAGGTGGAAAGAGGGGTAAATCACATAATTTTGTTTAGATAAAAAGTATGTAGTTTGATCATTTCCCAAAGATTACATCCTTTCTCACCTGAAAGTTATAGCACATTGCCTCCACACAGGCAGTTTAAAGAAGCTCTAAAGAGAAATAGTAGGGCTCTAACCTCATGCATATTACCAAAGATACCTGGCTCACCTGGGAAACCACAGGGTAAGGAGAAACCCTAGGGTGTAAATCCCTAGGGTGCTATTCATTCTTGTTTACATAGCCATAGCCTCAGCCCGGGCTGGCTGTCAGGGAGAGCAAGTTCTGGCCAACAACTGAGTTGTCTAACATGAGAATAAAATAAGACCAAAAAAAGAGTTGGGCTTTTAAATCTAGAAGGCAACAACTTACTTATTCAGTTACTAAAAGCCAACTATTTGTGGGACAAGTTTTGTATTTCATATGTTGGAAGTTCAAAAAGTTCACAGGAAAAGGGAATTAAAAGATAAGTTCAGGAGCCAATGATGTTGTGGCATATTTGGTTCAGCTGTTGACTGTGATGCCAGAATCCCATATCAGAGTGTCAGTTTGAGTCCTGGCTGCTCCACTTCCAATCCAGCTCCCTGCTAAGGCACCCGGAAAAAGAGTGGAGGATGGCCCAAGTCCTTGGGCCCCTGCCACCCACGTAGGAGACCTGAAAGAAGCTCCTGGTTCCTGGCTTTTGGCCTGCCCCAGCCTTGCCTGTTGTGGCCATTTGGGGAGTGAACGAAGAGATGGAAGATTCTCTCTTTCTCTCCCTCTCTCTCTGTCACTCTGCCTCTCAAGCAAATAAAATGAATCTTTAAAAACACAAGCTCATTTTGGTGCAAAAAAATTTTGAAATCGATGCATCTTTCCATAATATGCATTTTCCGTGTGCTTTGAGAGACCCTCTTGTTGGATCTCTGAGCCTTCATGCATGCAGCATGATTTCTACTTCAAACAGTGGAATGCAGTCATGATCAAGGGCAGGCATGGGCTTCGTAAGACAGACTGGGATTTGACTCCCACATCTGTTTGTTTTCTAGTTGTGTTATCTTGGACAAGTTACTTAGCTTCTCTGAATTTGTCTTCTTGTCTCAGTTATCTCATCTGTAAAGTAGGAATACTAGTAGCACTGCTTTAAATGGGTTGGCTGTGAGGATTGAATGAGATACAGTAATGCAGGTAAAGAAAGCAGTTTGCACTGAATCTATTCTGTAGTAGCTACTCAAAAATATGGAAGTAGTAAGATGATGCTGATGAAGTCATCCCCTTTCCTGAGTTTTCTTTTTCCTCTTCACTTATCCATGTCTCTTTCTCACTTTAAAATCTTGGGCAAAATTTATGTCCTACAAGAAATCCTTTTGACTAACAGTTTACCCTGACCCTGATCTCTCCTTTACTCAGCATCTATTTGACTCTTACATAAACAGTTTAGATCATGTTAATTTGCTGTCTTGCCTTTTTAATGCATTCTTACATGTTCATGTGTTTCATTCCTGGATGCCTAATGATCATAGCTGAATAGGCTCATAGACTAAACATAATATAAATTTTCCTGGTAGTTTAGGAATCCCTTCAACTAAAACCCCATCTGATGGCCATCCGTTTACTGCGTGAGTACTTTTGGTGAGAAGCAACTCATCATCTCACAAGGCATTTCCATTTACAGTTGGAAAGATCAAGGTTTTCAGAAGCTATATTTCAAATTATGCCAACATGTGCCTCCCTGTAACCCCCGCACATCATCCCCTAATTGTGCCCTCCTAAGCACTATGGGATGTTACCCTGGTCACTGGTTGAAGTTGTCTTCTATTTATATCACCCAGTAAATTCCCAACCAGTGGTATTTACTTGCTGGCACTTTTTAATTAATGGTAGAATTTGAATTTCAATGGTTTCCTCACTAAAATGCTTCCTATTGATGGGACACGGGGCATTCCCTCTACTTTATGAGAAAGACTATTATTTATGCCTTGAAGGGCCAGTCACCTATGTGATGTGATTTTGGGGGCTCCCTGGAATTCCTACCCAACAATATTCTCCTCCCTATTGACATACTGTCTAAAATGTCACCCACCATTAAAGCAGTGGTTCCTCTGGGTTTTAAAAATGGAGTCTTTGTGTCTTCATTTAATAGCACGTTATCCTGAGCTAGATGACCTTACCATCTCAATAACTGATACCACCACACAGATGAGAGTTTGTTGACAGGGACCTGAATGGAAAGCAGCAGAGTGGATGAGGCATGACCTAACTGCAGTACTAGACTACTAGACATCCAGGGACCTTGTTTTGTTTGTCTCAGTGTATATAGCACTTAGCAGAGTGACTCAGACTACACCCTTGAACGAATAAATGAGAGGATGAAAATGAATGAATGAGGTTGAAAGGGGAAGCATCTGCTCCCCCAAGCGAATATTACCTAGTTCACAATTGTATCTATAGCCAGAAAGGTTAGGGTTCCTCAGCTTAATGACACTTTTCTGGCTATTAACAGAGTGTTCTTGTTATCTTTATCTGCTCTCCCTGAAGCTATTTAATGTCTCACCATTAGCTGGCAGTCAGGGACGTGAGTTCTTTGTTGGGCGACTTCTATATAAAGCTCTGGCAATGGGAACTGCCTGGATTATCACCAGTGATTAACACAGCTACACAGAGTGCTTACACCCACACAGGGTCATGAGGGAAGGAACCAGATTCCAGTTCAGATCTGGTTTCACTGCACACTATTGCAGGGTTAACGTTAGTCCTCCACTTGCCTATGTGTGCTATTATAGATATAGTATGTGCCCTATACTATGTGAATTTCGGAAGAGTATAAAAAGCCTCCTTAATGCTCACCAGTGTTTAATCTAAGTTTAGAAAGGGGGGGGGTTAGCACTTAGAAGAGTGATGAGATGATTAAGTACCTTCAGAGAATAGGAACTCTTTTTGTGCAGTATAGGGAAGCAACTGTTTCCTGCAAGCAATTTTTGCCCGTTTAGTAAAGCAGACCCAGACGGGCTTCCCTTCAGCATTATTGTATCCCTTGAAAGCAATAAATCTGCATTTTGGATTGTGTGGAAACTCTAAGAGGAAGACCTGGCAGCAGACCTCTGAACTGTGAAAGAGTGTTTTTAAAAATACGTAAAATGATTATTTTCAGACATATACAGTTATGTAATCAAAGCGAGACACAGAAATCTGCCTCAAAGAACAAGGTAAATGATTTAAATTAATAGTCCAATGGCTTTTATACAAATGAGTACTTCCTAAAGCACTAGAAAACTTGGTTTTCTTCTACAGGGAAACATTTCTAGGTGCAGAACTTAAATACAATGTGACTTTCCATTCCTCATGGAAGGAGTCCTAGTCTTTCTCCAAAATAAAGAATTATTACTATATTTTATAATTCCAATTATAGAACTTGCCAACTTCAAGCAGTTTTATTCTATTTGCAGATAATTTCATTGTGAAAATAGTTTTTTAAAAAAATTCTATATACTTGAACTATACTTTTTTTAAAGATTTATTTATTTTACTTGAAAGTCATAGTTACACAGAGAAAGAGGGAGAAGCAGAGAGAGAGAGAGAGAGAGAGAGAGAGGTCTTCCATCTGCTGGTTCACTCCCCAAATGGCCGCAATGGCTGGAACTGCACGGATCTGGAGCCAGGAGCCAGGAGCTTCTTCCGGGTCACCCACACGGGTGCAGGGGCCCAAGCACTTGGGAAATCCTCCACTGCCTTCCCAGGCCATAGCAGAGAGCTGGATCGGAAGTGGAGCAGCCGGGTTTCGAACCGGTGCCCATATGGGATGCCGGCACTGCAGGTGGTGGCTTTACCTGCTATGCCACAGCGCCGGCCCCAGATTGTACTTCTAATAATTACAAAAGTTAAATCTAAAAGAATTGTTCATTTGTGGATAACCTCGCAGAAAAGGAGATGGCCACAGCCCATTAATCCTCACTTTGTGAATGCTTAAAATGTCAGTAAAAAAAAAAAACGGTGAATATCTATAAAACTTCTCTCCTTCATGCAGCAATACCTTACAAATCTGTAACTTTAGATTTTCATTTAATCAAGGTATGCCCCTAACCTGTAATTACACTTTTTATGGAAATATTTCTACTTCCCTGTGTATATACTTAGTCTTCCCAGATCACATACCCTTCTTTCACTTTAGGCAAAGAAAATATTAAAAGAGAAGGGTAATCCAAGGCCTTTTGCCTTCAGGCAAATGAAACAGCAAAAATCACCAAAAACCTCACTTTCCTAAATTTACTTTCAGATCAATTCAGTGATTGCATACATTGTATTCTGATTTCTGAGATGCTAAACAGTAAAGTACTCCCGCTTTACTGAAATATGAGAAAAGAGATAGTCTTGCTGCATGTTGGTTGTTACTATGGTCCTTGAATCAGTTTCATTCGATATTTGATATACTAACCAGCATTCGTGACAAAAGAAAAACAGTGAATACAAAGACACAACAAAAGGCGAAGTTCTGATGCACCAAGCAGTACTTTTGCCTCTGATGTTACTGATTCTGTTAGCACGGTGAAAGGCAACTGACAATGATGATGTTTTAGGAAGCTCAGACAACTACAATTTAATTGAGGGAATTGATAAAAAATATACCCTTTTAACTCAGGGGTATGTGAAGCTGCTCTGGGTGCCTTCTAGAGAAATTAAAAAAAAAAGAAAAGAAAAGAAAGTAGCCAACTGTATTCTGGCCAGTTGTACTTTTTGAGTGTCCATTGGCACTGGAGGGTGTAGAAACAAACGTCTTTCTGGGTTGTCTAGTTTCATCATTTGCCTCTTCTGAAATTTTAAGCAGGAATATGCAGCCAACTAAACTGTGCTTGGGATATATACCTATATATATATATATATATATATATATATATATATAAAATTTATAAGACTGAACTATATAGCGAGCGGTCCATGTGACTGTGAAGGAACTTTTTTGGAAGATACCTACTTACTGGATGTTTGCTACTATACCACTTTACAGGATATTGAAAAATATTTTGAGTCTTGACAGATAAAGAAATAATTTTTTACTAAGGAAAACATTGACTCTTAATTGCCCATTCTCCTCCATAAGCAAAACCCCCCACTTTATAGGAAGTTGTGCTTCTTTATAGGAGTAGGCCTCAGATTCCCTCCCTAGATCTAGAGAACACGGTGGAACTATGTCTTTGAAACCCTGCAAAAATATTGAGTTAACAACCGTTCCTTCACAGATATCCTCTTGTGAATGGATTATTCTCTTGTGGTAGGATTATTGAGTTGTTTTACGTATTTGTGGAGCAATTACCTAACAGTAAGTTTGTCTTGTTTCATAAAACACAGGGGAGTGCCTAAGTATATAACAAGGTTTTCGTTTATTTGGGCCTAGATATTTTAAATCTTCCTTTTGAAGCTAGCTCCATGAGCCAGACTTCTCTGTGCCAGAAAGACTTGTGAATCTGTATCTGGATGTATTCATCGCATTTCATAGCTACAGTGGAATTCTTTTTCTCAACCCACTGTGCAGCTGGATGACACAGCAGTTTTTTGTTCCAGCGTTCTAGAGGCAAGGCCCAGCAGAGGGCATGTTGAGCAATTCTGTGGCTAATCCAAACACCTCGGAACTTGTCTCAAACATATTGAAACAGCAACTTGTTATATCGGCACCTGAAGTCAAACTTTCAACGTCTTGTGACACGAGATGACAACTCTTTCAATTAAGAGAACACCAAGCCACTCAGTTAGCCAAGGTCAGCCAAATAAATTTGAAGAAAACAAGGATCAATCCAATTGATTACTTTAAAGCTAAGCATCTTGACCATGTGAATAAATTCCCAGAGTGCAGAGACAAGTGAGTCTGTAGGTTATTTTCAGTGGCTACGTGTTCAGGAAAGGAAGGTGATATACAAAATACAAATAGGCCAAGTTATGCCATTCATTTAATTACCTGTGTGTGGCCAGTCCACTGGCAGCATTTAAATCTGAGGTTAACTTCCTGTGATGACTCAGCAGACTTCAGAGCCACCTCTTAATGTGTCTAAAGGGAATGTCTACGTATAACATAAGTGAAAATGTGCTGAAAATACATTTCAAAGCCAACTTCAGGAGTCTTTCATTACCTGCTCTTTATTTAAAAAAAGGTTTATTTTTATTTTTAAATTTATTTATTTAAATGGCAGAGAGGGAGAAAAAAGTCTTCCATCCACTGATTCACTCCCCCAAATGACTGCAACAGCCAAGACTGGGCCAGAATAAAGACAGGAGCCTGGACTTTCATCAGAGATTCCTATGTGAGTGGGAGGGGCCCAAGTACTTGGGCAATCTCCCACTGCTTTGTCAGGCAGGTTAGCAGGAAGCAGGATCAGAAGCAGAGCAGCTGGGATGCTGGCAGTCACAAAGGACAGCATAACACGCTGCTCCACAATGCTGGCCCCTATTATCTGCTCTTTTGTATTATTTACATCACTGTTTCCCATCTACTATATCTGTAATTAAGCTCTGACTCAATTTTTTAAGGGACTGCTAAGCAGTAACCCTGAGAAAACCACTCCTTGATTTAGATAAAAAACTCAATTCAACAAGAAAGAAAGCAATATGTATTTCAGTTCAGTATCTGAAGGGGAAAACTAAAGAGGCAAACATGTTGTTTATGTTTGAAGAACTTAATTTTCCTAAGAGGAAGCCCATCAGAGCTTTGATAAATGACTACCACTTTAAGCATGAGAGCCTTCTATTCATTTTTTTAAAAGATTTATTTTATTTATTTGAAAGACAGAGTTACAGAGAGAGGCAGAGACAGAGAGAGAGGTCTTCCATTCGATGGTTCACTCCCCAGATGGTCACAATGGCCAGAGCTGTGCTGATCCAAAGTCAGGAGTCAGGAGCTTCTTCCGGGTCTCCCACATGGGTGCAGGAGCCTAAGGACTTGGGCCATCTTCTACTGCTTTCCCAGGTCATAGCAGAGAGCTGGATTGGAAGTGGAGCAGCCAGGACTAGAACCGGCACCCATATGGGATGCCGGCACTGCAGGCCAGGGCTTTACCCCTCTGTGCCACAGCACTGGCCCCAAGCCTTCTATTCCTAAACAAATGACAAACTGCAGTGAACCAGAAAGATACTTAATTGCATGAAACAAGTTCCCTTACATTTTCTCCACCTTTTTACACCTACATGTCTAAAATGTTGCTATTGACTTTCTCATCATGACATTTAATATCTTGTTCTTCCCCCTACTATTTTACTTTTTTAAAATTTATTTATTTGTTTGTGTATTTATTTGAAAGAGAAAATGATGGGAGGGAGAGACAGAGACAGAGCTCGCATCTGCTGGTTCACTCCCCAAATGCTGGGAGCCTGGAACTCCATTCATGTCTCCTATGTGGGTGACTGGGACCCAAGTACTTCGGCTGTCATCCACTGCTCTCCCAGGTGCATTATGTGGGTATCCGAAGTAGCGGCTTCAACTGTTGCACCACAACACCAGCACCCTCCCCTCCTTTATTTTAATAACCATTTGCCACAGTTAGCTTCTTATATGTTTACATGACAATAAAACAAATAAAAGATTGTATTTGAACAAAGCAACTGAATGCCCTATTTTTAACCAGTTGTTTTGATGTTTCATAGATAAACTTGATTCCTGATCGTCTCCTAGTATCTATTCTGTATCTAAGTTCTTTTCAAAAAGTATGTATTGGGGCTAGCGCTGTGACGTAGTGGGTAAAGCCTCCGCCTGCAGTGCCAGCATCCCATATGGGCGCCAGTTCCAGTCCCAGCTGCTCCACTTCCGATCCAGCTCTCTGCTATGGCCTGGGAAAGCAGCAGAAGATGGCCCAAGTCCTTGGGCCCCTGAACCCATGTGGGAGACCCAGAAGAAGCTCCTGGCTCCTGGCTTCAGATAGACACAGCTCTGGCTATTGCAGCTATCTGGGAGTGAAGCAGCAAATGAAAGAGACTCTCTCTCTCTCTCTCTCTCTCTCTCTCTCTCTCTCTCCCTCTGCCTCTCTGTAACTCTGCCTTTCAAATAAATAAATAATTTTATTTTTTTGAAAAAAGCATTTATTCGCTTGAAGCAATTCTTCCTATTTGCAAGTGCCAACCCTGTGTTCTTTCATTGTCCATACAAATGAAATTATTAAAAAATGCGGTCTACAACTGACCTAATTCAAGGTACATTTCAGTTAGACCCTTGGTTAAACCCAATGCAAAATGGAATATTTGTGGATAAATGGAATCCACCTAAAAGGGGCTTCTTACACAGGGGTCCTTGGCAGTCTGCAGATAGGCCTCATGGAGCCTTTATGTGGTTTAAGTATTCTTCAAGTTATACGTACACTGAGTCGTCTTTTTAAAAATAAAAGCAAGGGGCCGGCGCTGTGGCACAGTGGGTTAATCCTCTGCCTGAAGTGCAGGCATCCCATATGGGCACCAGTTCTAGTTCGGGCTGCTCCACTTCCAATCCAGCTCCCTGGTAATGTGTCTGGGAATGCAGCGCAGGGTGGCCCGAGTCCTTGGGCCCCTGCACCCACATTGGAGACTCGGAAGAAGCTCCTGGCTCTTGGCTTTGGATCAGCACAGCTCCGGCCATCGCAGCCAATTGAGGAGTGAAGCAATGGGTAGAAGATCTTTCTCTCTGTCCCTCTCACTGTCTGTAACTCTCTCAGATAAATAAATAAAATCTTTAAAAATAAAATAAAAGCAAATCTCATCCTAAATGTTTTAGAGTGATGCTGTCCAATTGAGATTTTGCAGTGACACAAATTCTATTTCTGTGTCTAATATGTTAGCCAGAAGCCACCTGTGGCTATTAAGCATTTGAAATGTAACTAATGACACCGAGGAACTGAATTTTCCCCCTTATTTAACATGGCTCTTGGCTACCCTACTGAACAGTTCAGCACTAGGCGAATGCTAACATGGGGTCATTTGATAAGCTACATCAGGTCCATAAAACTCCTGGAAATGGTATACAAAACTGTGTGTGTGTTCATTCCTTCTGCACACAGGTTTCACCAATTTCCAGAGGCAAACCTGACCTCAGAAAGGTTTAGAGCCACAATAATCCAAGCAGAAGCACATGCCTCTGTTTGGACTCAGTGTTCCTGATAACAAACTTAAAATTAGAAACAAAATAAGTTTTATTATTTGTCTTTTTATATCATAAGAAAACATCCAAACTCCTCAATAAACTAATGCTTTCTTAAAGTTAAATTTATGGGGGCGACCGCCTGTGGTGCTGGCATCCCATATAGGCGCCAGTTCAGGTCCTGGCTGCTCCACTTCCAATCCAGCTCTCTGCTATGGCCTGGGAAAGCAGTAGAAGATGGCCCAAGTCCTTGGGCCCCTGCACCAGTGTGGGAAGCCCGGAGGAAGCTCCTGGCTCCTGGCTTTGGATCTGTGCAGCTCCGGCCATTGCGGCCATTTGGGGAGAGAACCAGCAGATGGAAGACCTCTCTCTCTCTCTCTCTCTCTCTCTCTGATTCTCCTCTTTCTGTGTAAGTCTGACTTTCAAATAAATAAATAAATCTTTAAAAAATTTAAATAATAGATTATACATTTCTATAATCAACATGTATTCCTTTTTTTTTACTTTTTTATTTTGATAAACAGTGCAGATTCACATGCATTGTAATAAATTGAGAGATCTTACATACTCTTCAACCAATTTCCCCTGATGGTATCACCTTGTATCATTATAGCACAATACCACAACCAGGAAATTGACCTTGATACAATACACCCACCTTACTTGGATTTCACAAGTTTTACATATACCATTTGCATATTCTTTGCAATTCTGTTACACGTGTCAGTGTGACCACTGCCAGAGTCAAGATTCACGATGAATCTGTCTTCCACAAGGCTCCTTCATGTTGCCTTTTTATTCTTAACTCCAAGCAACCATTGATTTCTTCATCCAAATCTCCCGTGTGGGTGGCAGGGATCCAAGTACTTGAGCCATCTTCCACTGCTTTTCCCAGGCCATTATCAGGGACCGGGATTGGAAGTGGAGTATATGGGATTCGAACCAGCACCCATATGGGATTCTGGCTCTGCAGGCAGCTGCTTTACACACTACACCACAATGCTGACCCCTATTCATGTTTTTCATAATCAGAGAAGAAGCATCCAAAACAGGAATGGGTTCTTTCTACATATGAATTTGAAGAATACTTGTAGATAATATGATTTTACAAAATAAAATAAATGTTCAACTACGATTTTTTTTTTAAATTGGCTGATAAGACAGATGCCCTAATATTCACGCTTAGTTACCTCTGTGAAGATATTTCTGCGGAGGACTAGGAAAAAAAGATCTAGGAACAATACTTGGCGTTCTGATACTTTGATTGTAGAGATGACCGAGAGAATGCAGATGAATACAGAGGTAAGAGCATTAGGCAGGTATTAGATTCAGTCGTTTTATGAATGCATTTTCTAGGAAGTACCTGTAGTGCACATATACATGGCCTTGGAGCGTTTTGGATATGTTTACATGTAGTTTGTTGCCTTGTTTTGTTTTTAAAGATTTATTTATTTATTTGAAAGGCAGTTACAGAGAGAGAGAGAGAGAGATCTTCCATCCATTGGTTCACTACCCAAATGGCCACAACAGCCAGGACTGGGCCAGGCTGAAGCCAAGGGCCAGGAGCTTCTTTCAAGCCTCTTATACAGGTGCAGGGGCCCAAGCACTTGGGCCATCTTCTACTGCTTTCCCAGGCCACTAGCAAGGAGCAGGATCAGAAGAGGAAGAGCTGGGACTCGAACAAGCGCCCACATGGGATGTTGGTATTGCAAACAGTGGCTTTACCCTGCTGCACCACAGCGCCAGCCCCTGACGCCTTGTTTTAAGAGTCACATTTGTATACTCACTCAGACAGAGAGCAGTCTACTTCAGCTCAAGCGGGGCAGTAAAACTACTATAGACAAAACCCATTATTCTCCTCATAAAAGAGCTTGAATGAAAACTTTTCAATGGCTGCCCACTGCCTAATGAATGAAGACCAGCTCCTAAATATCTGATTGTTATCCACGGTTGCCAAAGCCTATTCTACCTGTTCTGCCCAACTTTCCACTCCTTCTCTTGCGCTACAGCCAGACTGACATACTGTTCCCAAAACCCACTCTGCTATTTCCTGACTTGGAGCTTTTGCTTCTGCTGAATCCTCTACTGAAATGCTTTCCCTCGCCATTTGTGCCTATGAACATCCCACCTATCCTTCAAGGCCCTGCTCAGATGATGCTTTCTCCATGAAACATATTTTAATTCCTTGAGTCAGAAGCAAACATTCCTGCTTCTATTATTGCATAGGACTTTGTACCCCCTCACAGCACCCATCTTTCTAACCGCTCTTTTGTTTAAATGTCATGCCAACGCAATAACAGGGATGAATCTCAAATGGATTTTGCTAAGTGAATCAAGTCAGACACAAAAGGCTACATACTGAATGCTTCCATTTATATGACATTCTGGAAATGACAAAAAACATAGGGAAGGAAAACAGATGAGTGGTTGTCAGGGGTTAAGAGTGGGAGGAGGGTTTCACTATAGAGGCATAGCACGGGGGAGTTTGGGGGATGATGAAACTGTTCTACATCTTGATTGTGGTGATAGCTACACATGCAATGTGTTTGAAAAAACTTATAGAACTGCACACTAAAAAGCATGGATTTTCATGGGAGACCTGGATGAAGCTCCTGGCTCCTGGTTTCAGCCTGGCCCAGTCCTGGTCATTGTGGCCACTTGGGGAGTGAACCAGCAGATGAAAGATCTCTCTCTCCCTCTCTCTCTCTCTCTCTCTCTCTGTGTGTGTGTGTGTGTGTGTGTGTGTGTGTGTGTGTCTGCCTCTCCCTCTCCCTCTGTAATTCTGACTTTCAAATACATAAATTAAAAATGCGTGGGTTTTACTTTATGCAAATTACAAAAGCAGTGGAAAAAACTCATACCAGCTAGGAAACAACTAGAAAGCCTACCCTTGAGTTCTTGCTATTCATTTGCTTGCTGTTCAAATGTATTCTAATGTGCCAAGGGAAGATAAGGGGCTACAAAAAAAAAAAAAAAACAGATACATGGTCCTCTCTCTCAAGATCTAGGTTTATAAATAAATAATAAAAAATAAATAAAAAAATGAAAGATGCTATATATAACATTGGTATGTGTAGCATACAGTGGCAATGTTAAAGGGGGCAACAGTCAGATTGACCTAGATATTGAGAGCTCAGAACACCAAGTTAAGAAATTTCCATTTTATTTAATGTATAATGAAAAGTGACATGATTATAGTTCAGTTTTAAATAGTACAATCTGGCTGTAATATAAAAGATGATTTGGAATGATGGAGAGACAAAGGACAAACAATTAACTAAGAAAAAAAAGTCACTTCTCTTTGTAGACCAAGACTATTAAACTGTGCTTTCAATTCAAACTTGTATTGTTGATCATCTAGATGCTTGTAGGCAAAAACAAAGAGAAAGACCACACATTTTTCTTGATTCAACTTCCAGCAAAGCACTTTAGTGGGGGTGGGGGGACTTGTGGAGTTTCTCTTCATCTTCCCCAGCAATTGCCATAAGACTATATAGACAATAGAAGATCGAGAAACTATGATTCCAATGAATAAATTAGGGACTGGGTGGATTTTTTTAAAATCACAAAAACTCATATAAAATGGTGATTCCTGTATGCTCAGTTTTGCGTGATAGTCCAGGAGGTCGAGGTTGGTAAAAATACTCGATTCCTAAATGTATATGCTGATTGTGGTGACCGGGTGGAATTAATCTAGTACATTTTCCCTGGCAATATTGTTTTATTGAAAGTACACTAGTTCATTTCTTTTTCTTGTACTTAACACAGCTTGCCCTGAGTGATAAGGGTAATAATCTGTTGAAAATAAAATTAAGTAACAGCAGAAAATAAAATTCTACTCTCCACTACACTACTCTTAAGCAATTAACTACTTCCTGTGTCTTGACACTTGAAAGCCATTGCCTAAAATGCCATGTGTGGGCCATATTGAAGGCACTAATACTAATTATCCTGCTTCCTGGGATGTGTGTGCTAAAAAGTTTTCACCCTGTCTTGAATCCAACCACATAGAAGGCTCCCCACACCAGCAAAATGCTGTGCCTGAAACACCATGTAAGGCACAAACATGTGCTGTCGACTCCCTAAAGCACCTCAAGGATCACCTAAGAAAAATGAAGACCTTTAATGAACTGGTGGGATCACCTAAGGTAAACTTCTCAAGACTCTTCTTCAAACAAACAAGAGCTTTAAGCTTTCAATTGCTGCCCCCTTTCCCCCACCATACCCCCCCCCCTCCCCCCACACACACACGAAAAGCAAACATTGCTGAACCACTTCATTGCCTCTGGTAAAAGGCTTTTCTGCAACTCTGGAATTGACATCATCCAGAATATTAAGCAGTCACTGACTTCTGTGTCTGGAATCCTTGGCTATGGAGAACATAACTCTTCTGATGCTATCTGCACTTACAGTCATGCAGAGAAGTGTAGAAGAAGTGTCCTTATCACCCCTCCCCCACTGGAAGATTATCATTTAAGGAAGAAGTGATTTTATGGATGGCGTTTTGCTTTTGATGCTCCTCTTAGTATTTTTCCTCATTAAAGTTCCTACACTTTTATACTGCGTGATTTGTGGTGAAGTCAAATCCAAAGTAATTTTTGTGGCCATAAAACACCCCTCTGTTAAAGCCTCCTTATTCCTTGCCTGTTTCCTGCTATCAACATAACCATAACACTTATCTAATTCTGGTGTGACAGAACTTAATTACTGTGTGAAACATGAGGGGCAAGCTAGCCAATTTCAGTTGTCTCAACTATGTTCTAGCACCTGGTCACTTATTGCCAGATACTTGTTTACTCTGAGTTATTGATCAATTTTGAGCCCCGGGCAGCTGCAGCTAATCCTAACGCATATAGTTGGCAGCTGTGAATTTGTGACTTTGCCCTTGGAATACAAGGGCCACCTTTGCCCACACTCATGCAGACTTTAGCTTCTAAAGGGCAAATCTTAGCCTCCGTAGGTGATTGTGATTTCACTATCACAGAAGGATGTTTAGTTTTTGAATCTTATTTTCCTCAACTTGGATATTTTTATTTTACTTTTAATTGGCAAATAATAATTGTATGTATTTATGGAGTATGATGTGATGTTACAATACATATACAGATTGTCATAATGATCAAATCAGACTAGCATATCCACGGCCTCAACTACTTATTGTTTCATTGTAATGAGCACATTCTTTTAACTATCTTGAAATGCACATTATTAATTGTAGTCATCCTGCAGCATAATAGATTATCAGAACCTATTCCTTTTTTCTAACTGAAAGTCTGTGCTCTTTGACCGACACTTCCCTTTTCCCCATCCACATTCCCACTCCAGCCTCTGGAAATCACTATTCTACTCTCTTCTGTGAGTTCAACTGTTTTAGATTCCACATCCAGGTGACACCATGCACGATTTGTTTTTCTGTGCCTGGTTTATTTTCCTTAGCCTAATATGTTCTGGGGGGTGGGTAGCATTGTGGCATGGTGGGTTAAACCACCGCCTGAAGTGCCATCATTCCACATGGGTGCCGGTTCAAGTCCCAGCTGCTCCACTTCCAATCTAGCTACTTGCTAATGTGCCTGGGAAAGCAGTGGAGGATGGCCCAAATGCTTGGGCTCCTGCAACTGCATGGGAAACCCAGAAGAAGCTCCTGGCTCCTGGCTTTGGCCTGGCCCAGATCTAGCCATTGCAGCCTTTTGAGGAGTGAGCCAGCAGATGGAAGACCTCTCTCTCTTTTTTGTTTTAAAAGATTTATTTATTTTTTTTAACTTTTATTTAGTAAGCATAATTTTCCAAAGTACAGTTTATGGATTACAATGGCTTTTCCCCCCCCATAACTTCCCTCCCACCTGCACCCCTCCCATCTCCCGCTCCCTCTCCCATTCCATTCACATCAAGATTCATTTTCAATTATCTTTATACACAGAGGATCGATTTAGTATATATTAAGTAAAGATTTCATCAGTTTGCACCCACACAGAACATAAAGTGTAAAATACTGTTTGAATACTAGTTATAGCATTAATTCACATTGAACAACACATTAAGGACAGAGATCCCACATAAGGAGTAAGTACACAGTGACTCCTGTTGTTGACTTAACAATTTGACACTCTTGTTTATGGCATCAGAAATCTCCCTAGGCTCTAGTCATGAGTTTCCAAGGCTATGGAAGCCTCTTGAGTTCGCTGACTTCTATCTTATTTAGACAAGGTCATAGTCAAAGTGGAAGTTCTCTCCTCCCCTCAGAGAAAGGTACCTCCTTCTTTGATGGCCCGTTCTTTCTACTGGGATCTCATTCGCAGAGACCTTTCCTTTAGGGTTTTTTTTTTTTTTTTTGCCAGAGTATCTTGGCTTTCCATGCATAAAATACTCTCATGGGCTCTTCAGCCAGATCCGAGTGCCTTAAGGGCTGATTCGGAGGCCAGAGTACTATTTAGGACATCTGCCATTCTATGAGTCTGCTGTGTATCCCACTTCCCATGTTGAATCGTTCAACTCTCTCTCTAACTCTGCCTTTCAAATAAATAAAATAAATCTCTTTTAAAAATATGCTCTAGGTCCATCTGTGTTGCACCAAATGACAGAATTTCCAGCTCTTTAAATTCTGAATTAGTATCCCATTGTGTATGTATACCACGTTTTATGATCCATATGCTTTTAAATTCACCTGTTGATGGGCTTCCATACCTCGGCTGCTGTGAATAATGCTGCAATGAACACGGGAGCCCAAACAACTCTTAGACTGTTTTCAGTTCCTTGACTATATACCCAGAAGTGGAATCATTGAATAATCATAGTTCTGTTTTTAGCTTTTGAGGAACCTTTTTGAGGAAACCATACTGTTTCCCAAGATGACTGTACCAACAACATAACATGGTTCCCTTTCTCTACATCCTTGCCAGTATTTAACTATCTTTCATCCTTTTGATAATAGCCAATCTAGTAGGTATTAGGTGACATCCCATTGTGGTTCTAATTTGCCTTTCTCTGATAAGAGATCTGCATTTTTTCGTACATTTGTTGCCCATTTGTATATCTTCTTTTGAGAAATATCTACTCAGATCTTTGCCCATTACATTTCATTTTTAAAAAGATTTATTTCTTTATTTGAAAGGTAGAGTTACAGAGAGGGAGAGGGAGAGGTATAGAGAAAGACGTCTTCCATCTGCTGGTTCACTCCCCAAATTGTTCACTCCCCAGGGCTTGGCCAGACCGAAGCCAAGAGACAGAACCTTCATCTGGGTCTCCCATTGCAGGAGCCCAAGCATTTGGGCCATCTTGCACTGCTTTCCCAGGTGCATTAGCAGGGAGCTGGATGAAGGTGGAGCAGCCAGGACTCGAACCAACCTCCATATGGGATGCCAGTGCTGCAGGTGGTGGCTTAGCCCACTACACCACAGAGTCAGCCCCTATTCATTTAATTTTTTTAAAAGATTTATTTATTTATTTGAAAGTCAGAGTTACACAGAAAGAAGGAGAAGCAGGAAGAGATAGAGAGAGAGAGAGAGAGAGAGAGAGGTCTTCCATCTGCTGGTTCACTCCCCAAATGGCCACAATGGCTGGAGCTGCGCTGATCCGAAGCCAGGAGCCAAAAGCTTAAGAGCTTCTTCCGGGTCTCCCATGCGGGTACAGGAGCCCAAGGACCTGGGCCATCTTCTACTGCTTTCCCAGGTCATAGCAGAGAACTAGATTGGAAGTAGAGCAGCTGGGACTTAAACTGACGCCCATATGGGATGCCTGCACTGCAGGCAGCGGCTTTATCCACTACGCCACAGAGCTGGCCCCATCCCCCATTGAATTTTGAAAAAAATTTTCATTTTATTTGAAAGCCAGAGATACAAAGATAAATAGAGAAACAGATATTTTATCTGCTGGTTCACTCTCTAAATGGCCACAACACCCAAGGTTGGGCCAGGCCAAAGCCAGGAGCCTGGAACTCAATCCAGGTCTCCCGAGTGGGCGGCAGGGATGTGAACACTTGAGCCATCATCTGCTGCCTTCTATGATGTGCATTAGTAGGAAGATGGATCACAAGCAAAGGAGCTGGAACTTGAAGCAGGCACTCCAATATGTTATGTGGGCATTCCAAGAGGCTACTTAACTGGTATGCCAAATACCCTCACCCACGTGCCCCTTTTTCATGGGTTATTTGTTTTCTTATTATTGAATTCTTTGGTTTTCTTGTATATTTTGGACATCAGCCCTTGTCTGAGGTGTGATTTGCAAACATTTTATCCCATTCTGTAGGTTTTGTCTTCACTTTGTTAATTGTTTCCTTTGATGTACAAAATCTTTTTGATAATGCCATCCTATTTATTTTTGCTTTAATTGCTTATGGTTTGGGGGTCATATCCAAGAAATATCTGCCCATGCCAGCATTATAGAGCATTTCCCCTGTGATTTCTTCTAAGATTTACAGCTTAAGCCCTTACTTGTGAATCTTTTTTAATAATTTTTTTTAGTTTTAAAATGTAATATTTTTTAGCATTTTGCCACATTTACTTCATATGTAGATATTATATACATACACAAATATACTATTTTTCTTGAAAACTGGGATATTAATATCACAAAATGAGAGATTCATGACAATGATCATAACATATGGAAAGAAGGTGTACTGTCATGTTTAAGTCTTTACCCCATTTTAAGTTTATTCTTGTAGAAGAGTTGAAATAAGGATTCATTTGCATTTGGCTATCCAGTTTCCCCAACACCATTCACTGAAGAGACTGTTCCTTTTCCATTGTGTGTTCTTGGCACATTTGTCATAAATGAATTGAGTTTATTTTTGGGCTTTCTATCCTATTCCATTGGTCAATGTGTCTGTCTTTATGCTAGTATAATGTTTTGATTAATATGGCTTTGTAATATGTGTTTTTAGTACTTTTAAATTTCTATTTATTTGAGAGAGAGAGATTGATTCCATCCACTGGTTCACTCACCAAATACCCACCAGGGCTGGGCCAGGTAGAAGCCAGCTGCCTAGAATTCTACCCATGTCTCCCATACCTGTGGCAGGGACCAAAGTTCTTGGGCCTTCCCAGTCACATTAGCAGGGAGTTGGATCAGAGGCAAAGGAGCCAGAACTTGAACTGGTACTCTAGTATGAGTTACAGGTGTCCCAAGCAGCAGCTTAACCAACTGTACTACAACCCCCGCACCCATATGAATTTTAAGATTCATTTTACTGGGGCCGGCACTGTGGCACAGTGGGTTAATGCCCTAGCCTGAAGCACCGGCATCCCTTATGGTCGCCGGTTCTAGTCCCAGCTGCTCCTCTTCTGATCCAGCTCTCTGCTATGGCCTGGGATAGCAAAAGAGGATGGCCCAAGTCCTTGGACCCTTGCACCCATGTAGGAGACTGGGAAGAGTCTCCTGGCTTTGGATCAGCACAACTCTGGCCATTGCGGCCATCTGGGGAGTGAACCATCGGATGGAAGACCTCTCTCTCTCTCTCTCTCTCTCTCTCTCTCTCTGCCTCTCCTTCTCTCTCTATGTAACTCTGACTTTCAAATAAATAAATAAATCTTTTTTAAAAAAAAAAGATTGTTTTTACTATTTCTGTGAAGAATGATATCAGAGTTTTGATAAGGATTGCACTGAATTTGTAGATAGCTTTGTGTATATGGACATTTTAATGATTTTTTTTTTGACAGGCAGAGTTAGACAGTGAGAGAGAGAGAGACAGAGAGAAAGGTATTCCTTCCATTGGTTCACCCCCCCAAATGGCCGCCATGGCCGGTGTGCTGCACCAATCCCAGGAGCCAGGTGCCTCCTCCTGGTCTCCCATGCGGGTGCAGGGCCCAAGCACTTGGGCCATCCTCCACTACCTTCCTGGGCCACAGCAGAGAGCTGGACTGGAAGAGGAGCAACTGGGACAGAACCAGCGCCCCATCTGGGACTAGAACCCGGGGCGCCGGCGCCTCAGGCGGAGGATTAGCCAAGTGAGCCATGGCACTGGCCCTTAATGATATTATTTTAACCCAACATCACAGAATATCTTTTCATTTATTTGTGTCATCTTTAATTTCTTTAATCAATATTTTATAATTTTCAATATGGAAATCTTTTACCACCTTGATTAAATTTACTCGTAACGGGGGCTGGCACTGTGGTATAGTAGGTTACTATACCATATAGTATATGTATAGTATATACTATACCATATAGTATATTAGGTTACTCTGCCTACAGTGCTGGCAACCCCAGTAGGCGCCAGTTCGAGTCCTGGCTGCTCCACTTCCCATCCAGCTCTCTGCTATGGCCTGGGGAAGCAGTAGAAGATTGCCCAAGTGCTTGAGCCCCTGAACCCACCTGGGAGACCTGGGAGAATCTCCTGGCTCCGGGCTTTGGATTGGCCCATCTCTGGCCATTGCAGCCATTTGGGGAGTGAACCAGCAGATGGAAGACCTTTCTCTCTGTCTCTCCCTCTCTCTGTAACTCTGCCTCTCAAATACATAAATAAAATTTACCCCTAAGTATTTATATGCTATTATAAATAGGATGATTTTCTTAATATCTTTTTTTTGGTAAGGCTACAAGTAGAGCTCAATTTTTTCATCATTTTTCATGTTAATGTGATGTGCAGACAAAGAAAACAGATTCTTGTAGTTCACAGATACAATTCTAAGAATATAATGATACCTTTCTCTCTCTTCCTTTCTTTTTTTCTTTTTATTAATATTTTAAAGGAACATGTTTCTTTTACTTTTTTAAAAAGGTTTATTTATTTATTTGAAAGGCAGAAGCAGAGAGAGAGAGAGAGATGTCTTCCATCTGCTAGTTCACTCCCCAATTAGTCACAAATGGCCAGAGCTGAGTCAATGCGAAGCCAGGAGCCAGGAGCTTCCTCCAGGTCTCCCATGCGGGTGCCAGAGCCCAAGGACTTGAATCATCTTCTACTGCTTTCCCAGGCCATAGCAGAGAGTTGGAGCAGAAGTGGACCAGCTGGGACTCGAACTGGCACCCATATGGGGTGCTGGCACTGCAGGTGGCGGCTCCACCCACTATGCCACAGCACTGGCCACATTTTTATTAATATTTGAGATAACATATTTTTAACTTATATTGTAGTCAAAGGCTTAATACTCCACTACATAAGGAGTTCAAATAAAAAGTAAGAAGACCATAGTTTAGCAGGAATATAGGCAAGGACTATAAAAAATAATCAAATGAAAAGATGTCCATTTCACTTATATACAGTAAATATTAGTGTTTATAAACATGAGTGATATTTGTAAGTTGCTATTTTTATCCTGGGACTTTTACTCAATTTATCAGTTCTAATTGTTTGTGGAGTCATTAGGGTTTTCTATATATAAAATCATGTTATCAGCGAAGAGACAATTTTCCTTCTTCCTTTCCTATTTGGGTGCCTTTTATTTCTTTTTCTTGCCTAATTGCTCTGGATAGGACTTCTAATGCTGTGTTGAATAGAGGTGGTACAAGTCAGCATTCTTGTCTTGTTCCCACTGAGTCTGGCATTCCCTGTGGGCTTGTCATATGCAGCCTTTATCGTGCTGAGGAAGATTCCTTCCATACCTAACTTAGGAAGTTTTTATCATGATAAGATGTTGAATTTTGTCCAATTTTTCCCATCAGTTAAGGTATTTTTATCCTTCATTGTTTTAATAGGTGCTCACATTTATTGATTTGCATTTGTTAAGCCATCCTTGCTTCCCAAGGGTGTATTTCATTTGATCATTCTTAATGAAGGGATATTTATTCTTTTTTTAAAAAATGACTTATTTATTTATTTGAAAGACAGAGTTACAGAGAGAAAGGGAGAGACAGGGAGAGAGAGAGCTTCCATCGCTGGTTCACATCCCAAATGACCACAACAGTCAAGGCTGGGCCAGACAGAAGCCAGGAGCCAGGAGTTTCATCTGGGTCCCCAACATGGGTGCAGGGGCCCAAGCACGTGGTCCATCTTCCACTGCCTTCCCAGGAGCATTAGCAGAAAGCTGGATTGGAAGTGGAGCAACCTGGACTTGAATGAGTCCCCATATGGGATGCCAGCCCTGCAGGTACTTTTCAGAAGCCCCAGCCTTACTAGGAATTATCATATTAGATCTTACTGAAAAGCAATCCCATTCTGTCTGTAGGTGCAAAAACGTTACTGCCTATGTGCATTTTTTAGAATTTATATACTCCCTAATTTACTGAGCCTATCTTATCCATGCCTGCCATATCCACTCCCTTCTATGGCTATTCTGTCATTTGTCCTGGGCAGTGGCAGAGAATCATAGACATTTGTTTCAGGTATATAGTCATGAGCCGCTTAATAACATTTTAATGGTGATGGACCATATATATGATAGTGGTCTCATAAAAAAATAAAGGAGCTGAGGGGGCTAGCATTGTGGCATACTGGGTAAAGCTGCCACCTGCTGTGCCAGCATCCCATGTGGGCACCAGTTCGAGTTCCGGGCTACTCCTCTTCTGATCCAGCTCTCTGCTATGGCCTGGGAAAGCAGTGGAAGATGGTCCAAGTGCTTGGGCCCCTGCACCCGCATGGGAGACCCAGAAAAAAACTCTTGGCTCCTAGCTTCAGATTGGTGCAGTTCCAGCCTTTGCGGCCATCTGGGGAGTGAACCATTGGATGGAAGCTCTCTCTCTCACTCTCTTTCTCTGTCTACCTCTGCTTCTCTGTAACTCTATCAAATAAATAAAATAATTATTTGAAAAAAAAATAAAGGAGCTGAAAAATCCCTATCACCTAGTGGATGCATAGCTGAATAAGAAATAAGAGAAAATGAAGCGACAGGAGGAGAAAAAGAAGAACCTCTGAATCAATTCACGGTGAAGCGTTTAGCAGAAGCTCTAGGAGACTTCAACAAACTCCTTAAAAAGTTTGAAAATATGGACCTCAACACTGAGAGGTTTCAGTTCACAGAGTGGAATGTTAGTCACACACAAGCAAAAGTGGAATGTTGTTGCAAACTATGATGAAAAAAAGATGCAAACCAAGCCGATGACCATGGACCTATTTCTAAGAACAGTGACACCTTCTCAAGGAGAGCCTCGGACAGGTCCTTCAGGAGGCAGAAGGTGTTGTTATCACCTGAGAAGGCAGCTCCGTGCATATTATGTCCCCTCAACACCTTCTGAAGGGACAAAAGATGTGGAAGTGGAAGACAGTGATATTGATAAACTTGACCCTGTGTAAGCCTAGGCTCCCATAGGTATTCATGTCACGGTTTTAAGTGATTTTTTTTAAAGATTTTATTTATTTATTTGAGAGGTAGAGTTACAGACAGGTAGAGACAGAGAGAGAGAGAGAGAGGTCTTCAGTCCACTGGTTCATTTCCCAGATGACCGCAACGGCCAGAGCTGCGCCGATCTGAAGCCAGGAGCCAGAAGCTTCTTCCAGGTCTCCCACGTGGGTGCAGGGGCCCAAGGACTTGGACCATCTTCTACTGCTTTCTCAGGCCATAGCAGAGAGCTGGATTGGAAGAAGAGCAGCCAGGGCTAGAACCGGCGCCCACATGGGATGCTGGCACTTCAGGCCAGGGAATTAACCCACTGTGCCACAGGCCAGCCCCTTAGCAATTTTTTTAAATTACAAAATAAATCAATAAATACAAAAAGAAGCTTATATAATAAGGATATAAAGAAAAAATATTTTTGTGCAGCTGTACCATGTGGGTTTTTAAGGTAAATGTTACTGAAGAAGACTAAGAAAGTTAAAAAGCAAAATGTTTATGAAGAACAAAGTGACAATAAGCTATGGAAAATGTATTATTTTAGAAAGAATTTGGTGTAAGTGTACTACATCGTAAACGTCCGGTGTTTGTAAAGTCTAGGCCTCCACATTCACTCAGCACTCACTGACTCACCCAGCGCCACTTCCAGTCCTGCCAGCTCCATTCAGAGTGAGTGCCCTGCATAGGTGAACCAGGTATTACCTTTTACATATATTTTACAGTACTTTTTCTATGTTTAGAAACACCAACACTTACCATTGTATTAGAATTGCCTGCAGCATTCAGCACAGTACCATGCTGTATAGGAATGTGGCTCAGGAGCAAATAGGCTATGACGTACAGCCTAGGTGTATGGCAGATTACACCATTTAGGTCTATATGAGTACATTCCATGGTATTCGCAAAACAATGAAATCACCTAACAATGCATTTCTCAGAACATTAAAGTGATGCATTACTATATGCTGGCTTGTTCAGTTTCAAACAGAATATTAAGTAGTTCAAATATATCTATTCCTTTTTTATTAGAAGTATCCCTGTTTTGTAGTTGAGAAAGAAGAAATAGGGACTTCCTCAGTATCACATATGAGCAAAGTTAAAAATAAGAACAGAGACTGTAATGGAGGAGTTCTGTGGATCTAATCTACAGAGTGGCATATCAGACTTAATAAATGGATTGGAAATAATCTTTTTTTAAAAGAGTTATTTATTTATTTGAAAGTCAGAGTTACAGAGAGGCAGAAGCAGAGAGAGAGAGCGAGGTCTTCCATTCACTGGTTTACTCCCCAAATGGCCACAACGGCCAAAGCTGCGCCAATCCAAAGCCAAGAGCCAGGAGCTTCTTCCAGGTCTCCCACGTGAGTGCAGGGGCCCAAGGACTTGGGCCATCTTCTACTTCTTTCCCAGGCCATAGCAGAGAGCTGGATCGGAAGTGGAGCAGCCAGGACTCAAACCAGTGCCCATATGGGATGCCGACACTGCAGGTGACGGCTTTACCCACTGCACCACAGCGCCGGCTCCTGGAAATAATTTTAAGTTAAATATGTAGTCACAATTGTAAGGCACAAATCATTTAAAAACACTTTCCCTAAGTAATTGTTTTGTCTTTTAATAAAGTATGTGTAAGTCTGGGTGTGACCACAGATTTAATTCCTTTAGAATCTTCATCTTGCTGGAAACCCAAAAATAAAATATGGAAGAGTACGTGAGACCAGATGAGTTTCTCACACAGGTTGGCCTGATAACACAGCAGAGGATAAAAACCACTCAACCATAATTCCTTTCAGCACTCACCTGCCCAACTTCCCTTTCCCCTTGCAGTCCATTCCTGCCCCTAGATTGGGACCCTTCCCCTCTCTTAATGGCTCTTTAGGAATCCCTGAGCCTCTTAACCACCTCCCTAAATTCAAGATAGTTAATCTGTACCCACAGCGGTAATCTGGCAGATACTATGTAGTTTTCTGCTGTGTCCCCCAACATCAATTCCTTTCTGCAGCAGTTTTCAACAGTGGGCATAAAGCACCCTTTACAACATATTCAGACACTCCTCTCCATACACACATGTGGGCAATCACGTAAACTGAGTATGTAGACATTTATACATGATTATGAAACACTTGACTGGCTATCCTCTCATAATCTCTGTTACCTAGAATTTATTTAAGATTTACTTATTTATTTGAAAGCCGAGTTACAGAGAGAGAGGGAGACACACACATACCTACACACACACACACAGAGAGAGAGCGAGAGAGGGAGAGAGAGAGAGAGAGAGAGAGAGAGAAAGAGAGATCTTCCATCTACTAGTTCACTCCCCAAATAGCCCCAACTGTAGGAACTGGGCTGATCTGAAGTCAGGATCCAGGAGCTTCTTCCAGGTCTCCCACATGGGTGCAGGAACCCAAGGACTTGGGTCATGTTTCACTGCTATCCCAGGCCATTAGCATGGAACTGGATTGGAACTGGAGTAGCTGGGTCTCGAACCGGTGACCACATGGGATGCTGAGCTACAGTCCCTGGCTTTACCTACTAGGCCACAACACTAGCCCCTATTACCTAGAATTTCTAGGGCTGCTCAGCAGGTCATAAGAAAACCTAGCCGGGGGGTGGGGGGGCGGCACTGTGGCACAGAGGGTTAAAGCCCTGGCCTGAAGCACCAGCATCCCATATGGGTGCCGGTTCTAGTCCCAGCTGCTCCTCTTCTGATCCAGCTCTCTGCTGTAGCTTGGGAAAGCAGTAGAAGATGGCCCAAGTCCTTGGGCCCCTGCACCTGTGTGGGAAGACCTGGAGGAGGCTCCTGGCTCCTGGCTTCGGATCCACGCAGCTCCAGTCGTTGCGGCCATCTAGGGAGTGAACCAACGGTTGGAAGACCTCTCTCTCTGTTGCTATCTCCCTCTCTGTAACTCTGTCTTTCAAATAAACAAAATAATTCTTTAAAAAAACCTAGTCAAGGGGTTCTTAGAGTGCTGAAGTGTGTTACTGGGTGTGGCTTAAAGCCAACATTCTTTGCACCCTGTATTAAATCTATATATGTGGATAAATAATACAGCGGAAGTAAAATGGCATGGTACTTGGGAACATACTTACCCCCACGTGAGTTCTAACTGTGCCCCTTCCTAGCAAGATGCTTCACCTTTCCAGTTAATTTTCCTCACCTGAACAAGCCATCATGCAAATCCAGTGATATTATTGAATGCATGAAAAGCAACACACATAGTAGGCTGTCAATAAATCTAGGTTTCCTTCTCACCTCTGCTTTTGCAAGTAGTGTTCCATAGCGTGGCAAATGGTGTGATAAGAAGAGTGTCATTTTATACTTAGGTGTGGGATCAGATTCCAGTTCTGACATTTGGTTATGATGGGTGGCCTCAACAAGTCACTTCACTGGATCCTTGACTTCTTCTTAACAGGTAGCATATAATTCTTACAGGTATAAGGTACCTAGCCCATAGTAGGTTCTCAGTGGTAGCTATTGATACTATTAATAGATGTGAAAAGACTATTCTTAGTTTTATATAAGCATACCTATTGCCTGTAAAGGCCCTCTTTGAAATTCTGTCTTTTCTTTGAGTGCATGAAAACTTTGTTGTTTAAAATAACCTGTTTTCCAGGGCGATGTAGTGGCACAGTGGGTAAAGCCACCACCTGCAGAGCTGGCATCCCATATTGGCCCTGGTTTGTATCCCAGCTGCACCATTTCCAATCCAGCTCTCTGCTAATGGCCTTGGACAGGCAGCAGAGAATGGCCCAAGTGGTTGGGCCCCTGCACCCATGTGGGACATCCAGTGGAAGCTCCTGGCTCCTGGCTTCCACCTGACCCAGTCCCTGCTGTTGCGGCCACCTGGAGAGTGAACTGACAGATGGAAAAATCTCTCTCTGTGTGTCTCTCCCTCTCTGTCTATAACTCTGACTTTTGAATAAATAAATAAATCTTAAGAAGAAATAAAATAACCTGTTTTCTAACGGTTGTATAGCAACTCGAGTTGACAGGGGTTTTTCTGCAAATGCAGAGAAGGGTATTCGGAACTCTGCTGCGGCATCATATTCTGTCATTTTGTTTTCTTTGGCTGCTCCCTGTCTTGACACCCCCAGCATTTTCTTCTTGCTCGTCATAGAGCAACTGCCTAGAATGGAGATGTGTTGCCATTCCTTCTCCACACACTCTCTACACTTATGTGGTCGAGCAGTGCAGCCACAGCATCACTGGGATGCCAGGGCACTAGTTGTCCCACGCTGTGCTTTTTCATTTGTATGTTAGTAAGAAGCCAGATGTGATGTTTCATTTTTTTCAGACATATGAAAGGCCAAACACTATCTTCCATCTCTGTGCCTCCATCTCTGTGCCTCCGTGGAAACTCAGAGTCATGGGAAACTTAATCGGCCGCAGTGGTGCCCCACTGTTGCTCCTGCAGGATGCTGCTCTGTTTATCGGTTCATCATGAGATAGTGCACTGCTCAGGGATGCTTTCAGTTTGGTATTGCTGATACACATATTTGGCAGGGTTAGCCTTTGTTGAAAGGATTTGAGGAATTCAAAAAGGCTCCTGGCCCAAATATATCTCCCTCAAATGGTCACAGTGCCTGAAATGCATGCAAGAAACATTTCACTTGAGTTTTCTTTCTTTGTCACAAGGAAATGTTTAAATGTGAATGTCACTCCCCAGAGGGAAGATAGTGAATCAGTCAGTTATTTCAGTTAGCAAGGGTTAACGCCAGAGCTGCATTGGAATCCTGCTTCTGTTCCTACCTGTGAGCTTGGGCAGCTTGCTAATTCTGAGCTAGTTCTCTCTTCTGTAAAATAATAGGTGGTTGTGGGGATTAAATGAGATTTTACATGTAAAGCACATAGTGAATGCTTAATGAACTTTAATGTGATAAGCTTTATGGAGAATAGAACTCTGACAAAATATATTTAGGATTAGGAGACTTGATTTATCAGGAATCAGGTGAAGTCTGGTGCAGGGGAGGTTCTCAGAGCCGATGCCTTGGTGGAGTGATAATATGGCCAGGGAGTAGCACGGAAACTCTCTGAGGGCCTGGGGTTGGAAGAAATGGGTGGGAGGAAAAGGAAGGACTAAAGCAAAGTCAAACTATAATTACATGAACATTCCTGTAGGGTAAGAAGTGAACTCTGACATTGGGAGTGTTCAAGCAAAGGCTAAGTGCTCGCTACCTGTGAGAAATACTCTGGTCTACCCCAGGGCTTCTCAAACTTCTAGAGGTGTGTGCGGCACCTGCGGGTCTTGTTCCAGTTGCAGGGTAGCATTCAGTCATTCTGGGGTGGGGCCCTTGATTCTGCATTTCTAACCAGCTCCCTGATCAACAGCCCTCCCTTTTAGTAGCAAGCCTCGGTTGCACTTTTAAGATAGCTCGCAATGAGATAGAGGATATTGCTGGGAGAAGCCAGAGAGTTACCCAGGAAGTCTCCGTAGAGTGGAAGGACTCAGATACAGTCTTAATCCACAAGCTGGTTCTTCGTTTTGTAAAGCTTTGAGATTTGATGGGGAGTATAACTACAGACTGGGCTCCTGGGGACTGACTCACACTTAACCAAATTCACAAGAGACCAATATATAAGCCAGAATGCCAGTTGATTAATTTATAATGAGAGGTATGACTTCCAAGCAGACCAGATACTAGGGTTTGCTGTTCAGTGCATTATCTCCCTGTAGGCTTATTTACATGAGGAGCTGAGTGCTAATAAGAAGGTTGCTTGGTGAGGATGGACTCGGGGCAAGGGTAGTTCATAAGATGATTTTAATGGCTCACATCCCCAAGCTCTGCTAGTCTGCTACCTCCATTCCACAAGTAGGCTAGATTTCCAGAATAGTTCTGGGGATGCCAACCTTTGCACGGGTCTCTCTGCCACCAGTCTTGCCCTCGTGCAATGCAGAAGATCTTTTTAAGCCCAGATCTGATTACATCATTCATTGGCTCCACTGACTGACTCCAATATAATTCATAATTTTACAAAAAGGTTAAAATATACAGAAAAGCTGAGAGAGCACCCCTACAGCCACCACCTAGGTTCAACAATAGTTACCATTTGCCATATTTGCTTCATGTACGTGTGTACGCCTATGTATTGCGTCCACACTCTATCGTCGTTTGCTAAAGTCTTCATGTTCTGGCACAACCTAGTTGACTAGCTGCACTTGTCTTGGCTCCCCCTTTGCAACTTGAATCCCAGCCATACCTAACTACTGAATGTCAATTCCCTGATGGTCCCCTGGTGTACTCCCATGGTACACTGGTGGCTACTCCTGAATATCCTTACTCACTTTGTTTCAGTAATTCTCCTTGTTCCTAATTCAGCCACACCCATGTTGCCATAGCATCCTATGCTTTTCTCAGTCAGAACATTGATTGTACTGCACTATTATTGCTGTTTACCTTTCTAACTGTCCCACTAGATGTGAGCTCATTGAGAGCAGGGACTGTTTCTTTTGTGTCTATGTACCTGGGCGGCTTCAGTGCCTCACACTTAGTAGATGTTCAATTATCAGCAAATCCAAGTGCCTACTGCACAGTTCTCCTTGGCTACATCATACGTACCTCGACATTAACTTGTCTAAAGTCAACTTATCTCTAGTTTGAAATCCTCCTCTTGTATTCCCTGATTAAATGTCATCCTGTCTTCCACCCAAAAGCCTCAAAGCAATCCCTAACTCCTCCCTCTTTTATCCCCCAAACCAAGTCCTATGGATTCTACCTCTAAAATATATTCCATTCTCTGGGCTGGCATTGTGGCATGGCGGGTAAAGACACTACCTGCAATACTGTTATCACATATGGGTGCCGGTTCGAGTCCCAGCTGCTCCTTTCTCCATCTAACTCCATGCTCATGTGCCTGGGGAAGCAGTGTTTGGGCCCCTGCACCCATGTGGGAGACCTGGATGAAGTTCCTGGCTCCTGACTTCAACCTGGCCCAACCCTGGCCCTTGCGGCCATCTGGGGAGTAAATCAGTGGATGGAAGACAGACCCCTCTCTATATATAACTCTGACTTTCAAATAAATAAGTAAATCTTATATATATATATATCCAAATAAATAAGTAAATATATACATATATATTCTCTCCACTACCTGTGTAGCCCAGGACACCTTCGCCTCTCACCTGAACACTGCTAACAAGCGTCTACCTGGGTTCCCAGCTGCAACTCTTGTTCTCTCCAACCTATTATCTACAGAGAAGCCATAATGATCTCTTAAAATGCAGATAAGATTATATTGCTCCACATTTAAACCTATACTATGTTACTCTTTGGTTTTGGATACAGTCCAAACATCCCAGCTTTACTCAAAGGACTCTCAAGAACCAGCTCCCATGTTCCTCACCAACTGTGTCTCTTAACTATCCTCCCTCTAATACTTGAGGTTCCAAACATTCTGCACTTCCAGAGCCGGTAGGAATTGTAGTTTCCCAACATCATTTTGTGTTTCCTATATCAGTGCCTTTCATTGTATTTTTAAGGATTTATTTATTTGGAAGGCAGAGTTACAGAGAGAGAGGGAAGGAGGAAGAGGGGAGAGGGGGAGAGAGAGAGAGAGAGAGAGAGAGAGATCCTCTTCGATCCTTGTGCTGTTTTCTGCCTAGAAAGGCTAACCCTACCAAAGTCAGCACAGGTGTAACCTCCTCTGGGAAGCTTTCCCTTTCTTCCCAGTTTGGGTTAGGTGCCTGTTTTCTACTCCTTCTTCACTTCCCTTCACTCACCTCTATTGTAGCCCTTATACTACATAAAATATTGTAAAATAATCATTTTACTTGTCTTTCTCACCAAAGTTAATGTATGAATTTTTAAAAACAGAGCTAATGTTTTACTTGATTTTACCCCATGTTATGCTTAGGCCATAACATGTAGTAGATGTGTGATAAATATTTGCTTATGAAAATAATGGATAAATAAATGTCTCCAAACTTCAGTTATGTATATAACTGATGCAATTCTTTCTTTTGAACACATTGTTTCTTCAAAGTACAATATATTTAACTTCCATTCAAGTAATGTTGATTAAACTTTGAATGTTTTTCACCAACAAATTTCTATAGTTTCTGGAATTGTAGCATTTCTTAGGAATGCTTGGTGCTACCCATTTCTTTGCCCCTAGATAATTTTAATCTCAGAGATTATCAGCATTATTTTTTAAAAGATTTACTTATTTATTTGAAAGTCAGAGTTACACAGAGAGAGGAGAGGCAGAGAGAGAGAGAGAGAGAGATCTTCCATCTGATGGTTCACTCCCCAGTTGGCCACAACGGCCAGAGCTGCGCTGATCCAAAGCCAGGAGCCAGGAGCTTCTTCCGGGTCTCCCACGTGGGTGCAGAATGGAAGTTAAAGATGACGGCTCCGGACGCCCCTCTCTCGTAAGCCAGATGGATTTTGTCCGCAAAGGTGCAGCCCCGCTTCATTGGATGAGGGCCAACCAAGAGACTTTGGGAATTATGTTGATTAAGTAAATGTTAAGAGAGGGATTGAAGGGAGAGACTGGGAATTTTTTAAGATTTATTTTTGTTTATTTGAAAGGCACAGTTACTGCGAGAGAGAGTGAGAGACTGAGAGAGAGAGAGAGAGAGAGAGAGAGATTGATTATCCACCCACTGGTTCAGTCCTCAGATGGCTGCAAAAGCTGGGTCTGGGCCAGGCCAAAGCCAGGAGCAGGAGCTTCTTCCGGGTCTACTTCATGGGTGCAGGGGCCCAAGCACTTGGGCCATCTTCCATTGCTTTCCCAGGTCACAAGCAGAGAGCTGGATCCGAAGTGAAGCAGTCAGGACTCAAACTGGTGCCCATATGCCATATAGGATGTCTGTGTTGCAGGCAGCAGTTTTATCCGCTATATCACAATGCTGGCTCCAAGACTGGGAACTTTACAAATGTTGGGCTGGATCAAAGTGGGTTATATTTGTTTGAACTTAAAATGTAGTCAAGAGTGAATCTCTTCAATATAATTTTCTCGGATGAGTAAAATCCTCCAAGTAGCATCATTAAGGTTATTTTAGAATTATTATATTCTTGAACCTTTTTACTACTAGTACTAATAATGGTATTTATTTAAAAAAACATTTGTTACACTCTGTTAAACACTGTTGTAACTGCTTTGCATATGTGAGCTCATTTGTTCATCTGAGCACCTCTTTGAGGTAGGTACTATTATTACCCTCACTTTGCAGATAATGAGGAAAGAGAGGCACAGAGAAGTAAGTTCTCCAAGGTCAAACTTTATTTATAACTGGCAGACCCGGGCGTATTAAGTCCATGCACATTTATTGAGCATCTCGTAAATGTACCAGTTGACAAGCGAGACAAAAAGTGTACACTTCCGTAAGGATAAGTCAGAATGCAATAGTGCCATAAGTAAATTGCCTGGGTGAGTCTGGCTCCTTCCAGGTAGTGGGAAATAGAGAAAGATTATGTAGTTAAGGTCATGCGTGGCGCAGGCACATCCGTTTGGGTAAACCTGGTTTGTGGAAGGTGAAGCAAAAAAAGGGATGGTTTTGAGGTGTGTGAAACAGTAATTATTTGGTAGGGACTAGGCTTACTTTTAGAAGAGGCAAACCAGTGCAGTATATTTAGCCTGAGGTTAAGGGTAGGAAGGAAATGTATACATATGTATGACGCTCGTCGGGACCAGGAGAGAAGAAAGGTGCCATTCAGAGCCAGTGGAAAAGAGTAACAAGGCGCTCTTCCTGGCCCTTCCCTAACGATCAGCAAACAGCCTGCCCCCAGCACCACCCACCTACCCACATTCTCCTGACTAGGGCTCGGACTCTTCGCCTCTGCGCTTTTTCGAAGTACTTTCATATTCTGGCACTGTCCGCCGGACACGTCCTTTAGGCAAACGTTACAGAGGGGACGGTATGTTCGTGCCATTCCAACCGGCCTCCACTCCTACCAGGAAGAGTGTGCGTTCGCGGCCGATCCTAGCGTTCCTCGCCCGGACGTTTTGCAAAACACGACGCGACACACCTGGCCACCCGACCTCAGCTGCTGCTGTAATGCCTTCCCATCCTGTTACCCTTTTAAGAGGCGGATCCCGCAGTGTCCTTTCCTCCCTCCCAGCCACCTCTACCCCCAGTCGGCTGGGCGGAGCTTCACGCTGAAGCCCCAGAACCCGACGCGGCCCTTCAGTAGCGGAGAGGACCGGAGCTCCCAGCGGCTGAGGCTGCGGCAACCTCCTGGCTGACGCTGCGTGCTCCTGGGCTCCGGCCGAGCTCGCCGCGCCCCCGGCTCTCTCCGCCCCCTCCCCACCTGGCACACACCTGCTCCAGGCCCGGGTCTTGCCAAGCGCCCGCACGGTGCGTGCCAGGGGCCCTAGGGAAACGGGGATCGCGCGCGCCATGGGGCCGCCGTCCGGAGCCGGGGTCTCCTGCCGCGGGGGCTGCGGCTCTTCCCGATTCCTGGCGTGGTGCTTCTTGCTGGCACTGAGCCCGCATGCCCCCGGCTCCCGAGGGGCCGAAGCAGTGTGGACCGCGTACCTCAACGTGTCCTGGCGGGTTCCGCAACCCGGAGTGAACCGCACGGTGTGGGAGCTGAGCGAGGAGGGCGTGTATGGCCAGGACTCGCCACTGGAGCCCGTGGCTGGGGTCCTCGTGCCTCCCGACGGGCCCGGGGCTCTCAACGCCTGTAACCCGCACACGAATTTCACGGTACCCACGGTTTGGGGAAGCACCGTGCAAGTCTCTTGGTTGGCCCTCATCCAACGCGGCGGGGGCTGCACCTTCGCAGACAAAATCCATCTGGCTTACGAGAGAGGGGCGTCCGGAGCCGTCATCTTTAACTTCCCGGGGACCCGCAATGAGGTCATCCCCATGTCTCACCCGGGTGAGTGCAGCTACTAAATTGCACCCCTCTAAACCTCTGCCAGGGTCAGTTTCTCTGATTTTCCTCCGCGCCTCCTCCCTCTATCCGGAGGAAATGGGTGGCTTCTCTGCCCCCACTTAGTGGGGCAGGGTCCTCCCCCAGCTTCTTCAGACGTGGGGGTTGGGCGGGAAAAAAAATCTATTAGAATTTGCCTCTCTGATGGAAAATGGGAAGGCAAGCCGGGTGCGGAGGCTGGCCATTCAAGGGCTATTTGGGCTTTTTGCGCCCCCCCCCCTTTCCTGGTGTTCTCCAAGGGTGCCTTGCCTCCGAGGAAGTGGTGGTGGGCCCCGACTTTTAAATAAGTGGGGAGCGGATCTCCTGGAAATTCCTTCCCCACTCTTTGCTGTGTGACTATCTCAGATCGGCAGCAGCTTTCCCCTCCTCTCTCCTGTTTTTCTCTCCCTGTTTCCTGGGTATCAGGTACAAGATTGTGTTTCTGTGCTCTGTTAACCTCATTGCAATTTGGGTAGAAACTTTGCGAAGCTCTTGGGTTCTTTTCTGCCCGGTGGTCTCAGGTCCCAAGTGGTTGTTGGGTTCAGTGCTTTTGTTTTCCTCCGAAAATTCGGATTGAGGTTATTGAGTTCCCAAACAGGCGATTACGTTATTGAGAAAGAAGAGGTTTATGCACGAGGATAGCAAGGCCTAGACTTGGGAAAAACTAGTCCAGGGAGTTCTGAAATTTGTGGAACTGGTGTAGGTTGCTCTTTCCTCCCTCTCCTCCCCCTCCCCGCCAGCTATCCTTCCAGAATCCCATTTGTGATTAGGTATCTATCTGTACCATCTGTATGTAGTGATCTTAGGCCCCAAAGAAAGAGTTTGGGCGGGAGGGGGAGGAAAAGGAAGAGACATGTGCAATAGCAGTGTGTCATAATTGTTAAGAGCTGGGCCTCAAGCAGACCTTGACTCAAATTTCTGCTCCATTTTGTGTTAGTACCGTGACCTTGGCAACTTATTTGAAGTCTTTGAGGCCGAATTTCCTCATCAGCCCAACAGGAATGAACAGTGAGAGAGAACTTACTTCACAGATTGGCCCCCAAGGCTAGTATGCAATAGTCTAGGACAGTTGGAGAGTAAACATGTTACCTGCTCTCAACTCGAAGAAAGAGTAAACTGGTATGGATTAACCTCTGAGGAGGCATTAGAGAGACAGGTCTGCTTATTTACCTGCTAGAGGCTGTGTGTTTTTCTTCAAACAGTATGACTGGTCCTGCCTGGAACACACTTGTATTGAGTGGCTGGGTGGCATCATGGAAAAGGCACTGAACTGGAACTCCGAGCGCTTGAGTTCTTTTAGCCTCTGCTTAGCTTCTATCAGCTTCGTGACCTTGTCCAAGTTACCTGTCAAAGGGTAGAATAGAGGTAGGGGATGGAAGCCAAGCTGGCAGAATGTATGGCGGCCAAAGTGAAGTAGATGAACTCTAGCATCCTTTGCAGCTCTAAAATCTTGTGATTCTTAGCTTGTATATTGATAATGCATTGATTAGAATGAAATGCCTTTTTTTAAAGGCTCATAAAAATGAGGAATTAAAGACTTACTCAATTTTAAAGTCTTGCCAGTTTAGTTGGCTATCTAAATGCCAGGGTTTGACCGTCTTCTCCAAATAATGAGATTCATTTGCATGAGTGATTTGTAGTGAGAAGAGTATTCTTTAATTAGAGAGTTCCTATTTGGATGATTTTCCTTGCACTTCTGTTAAGGATATTATCTGATCATTTTAGGAGACAATCAGATTAACTTCCCTTGCACTTCTGCTATGTGCCGAGCACTCTCCATGTCTCATACTTTAGTGAGAGGCCCTGCAGTGTGGTAGGAAAACAACAGGGATTGGAGTCCCGATTGGAGGTCAGAATTTTTGTATTTATCACACAATAGGCTTGTGTCCTTGGCAGATTATTTAATTTTACTGAGTCTTGCTTTCCCTGTCTGTAAGACAAGGATGGTATTTCCATTGCTATGATTAGTAAGGAGAATATATGTAAACCACCTAGCAGATAAGAAAGTCAATGAATGTTAGTTAATATAATAGGTTAATACTAATGGGGTGTGAACAATTATTATACAAATGTATGATAATGCAACTGTCAATTTGAAAACATGAATACACTGAGAATCTAATTATGGCTCTGTGTTTCAGGATACCATATAGGTATAAAACCCTAAATACTGAGCACTTAATTAAACTACAGTCAGAATTTTAAAAACGTATTATTATCTGAGATGGTGGCAATAGCAACGTTTACCATTAAGCTGTCTAGCCAAAAGTGCTAGCAAATCACTTGAGGTATAGAATCACATTTTTCCTGGAGTAATTATTTTTCAACATGGGGAGGAAAAATAATTTTGCATTTCATCCACTTGTGTTATTGAATATTTCTTTGCAAAGTGCTGTCCTATTTGCTTTACTTGTTTCGGAAAGGAAGCCCAGGACTTCATTTTAATCTCTGGTCAAAAACAATTTATCTTGGATCACATTGGCACAGAGGTGGGACTGAGGTTCTTTAAGTGTTGATTATCTCCTTATGGATTGGCGTGAATTACCTGGGGGCCACCACCTGTGGAAAAGCCACGTGTCCAAAATCGCTCTTCACTTACTCACAGGGGCTTGTGCTAGAACTGTTTGTCCTTTGTTCGATTTTGTGCTGAGCGTCCACACTCTCACCTATCACAGTCCTGTGCCTGAGAAGACACATTTCTTTCAAGTCATAGAACTAGCCGGCTTTAGAATGGTGGCTTCAAAGTTTTTGTTCTGTAGAGAAAAATTCCACTGTAATAGAGCAGTCAGTGAGGGAAAAGGGACTGTTTTTATGCAGACCAAGGTTTCACCAAAGGTCCTTGGAGCCTAGCATCAAAACACACAGTTTATTTCTGTATATTCTTTTGGTTGTAAAGTAGCCAGACATCCTAATCCACCCAGATAAAGAATTGCCAGTGATAGATACTTACAGCTTGACTTGCAGTCTCTGGATGTCCATATTTCTACCCAACGGATCCAGAAACAGAAAATTAGGAGGACGTTTTGATTCAAAGTCTCATTACGATTCAGATTCCATAAACTATGAAAAGCAGATAAGAATCAGCCCAAACTCAGAGTAAGTGCTAAAGCCATTTGAAATGTAGCTTGTCACGATGAGACACGTTAAACATTTCTCACTATTGCACAACTAACTGTTCTGCTTTCTCCCAGCAGATAGGCCTGAGCCTTGCCTGCTGTCTAATTGAGTACAGCCTAGGGGTTGAAGTGGTGTGTGTACTTGCTTGTCCAATTGTCCCTGAGTCAGCATGTGCAGACATGAATTGATTGAAAGATCTGTGTAGAGCTACAACCTTCACAATCCATGAGACATTTAGAAGAACTTGAAACATGAGCAAGGGAGTAGAAGGAGAAGCATTATTGCTGAGGGCTGATAATGAACCTCAGGAGTTGACATTAAAGTCTCCAGTGGGATATGGATTGATATATGAGGGCACTTCCAAAAGTTTGTGGAAAAAACTAGAATTCAAAGACAAATTGATTTTGGTACGAAAAATTTTGAAATGCGTGTCTAATTTCTTTTCATTATATACATTTCAGTAAACTTGTTGAAGCCCCATCATAAGTAACAGTGGGTTGTGTTCATTGTTGAAGGAGTACAGATTAGTTAGGAGCACATCAGTTGGCTCTCTGCCACTTAGTATTTCTCAAATGTTAAGCCAGATGTTTTATGTCTCTGAATCTCAGTTTTCTCCTGTGTAAAATGGGTATGATAATCAACTTGCCTCCTAAGATTGCTGGGATTAAATGAGATAACGCAGAGCTGTTTTTAGTAGATTGAAAGGTTCAAAAGTGGCTGAGAAGGGAACAGGTGGCGATTTACAATTCCTGAATCCATCGCCAGATGTGTTCTTCTTGAAGAATTATACTGGCTGCATTATCATCTGACACTTATGCCTTGCACCCAAGATCCGCAGTATTCAATTTATGTCTCCAGTTAAAATTGAACAATTTGGTGAGTGAGTGTAGAATTTCATAACATAAAATAAGAAGCCCTTTTTAAAAAAAATAGAAAAGGAGATATAGCGTGGTCAGCAAATTGGTACCCCAATCCTCTTTTTTAAAGATTTATTTATTTATTTGAGAGGCAGAGTTACAGACTGAGGGAGAGACAGAGAAAAAAGACCTTCCATTCACTTGTTCACTCCCCAAATGGCTGCAACAGCCAGAGCTGAGCTGATCCGAAGCCAGGAGCCAAAAGCATCTTCTGGATTTCCCACACAGGTCCAGGGCCCCAAGGACTTGGGCCATCCTCCACTGTTTTCCCAGGTGCATTAGCAGGGAGCTGAATCGGAAGTGGAGTAGTCAGGACACAAACCAGCACCCATATGGCATGCTGGTTTTTTCTCCCTTTTTAATTTTTTAAAGGTTTATTTATTTATTTGAAAGGCAGAGTTACAGAGAGGCAGAGGCAGAGAGAGAGGTCTTCCATCTGCTGGTTCACTCCCCAGATGGCTGCAACAGCCAGAGCTGCACCAGTCTGAAGCCAGGAGCCAGGAGCTTCTTCCGGGTCTCCCATTTGGGTGCAGGGACCCAAGGGCTTGGGCCATCTTCCACTGCTTTCCCAGGCCACAGCAGGGAGCTGGATGGGAAGTGGAACAACTGGAACTCAAACTGGCACCCATATGGAATGCCTGCACTGTAGGCAGCGGCTTTACCCAGTGCGCCACAGCGCCGGTCCCTTCCCCCCCTTTTAAAAAAAGATTTAATTTTATTTGAAAGGCAGAATTATACACACACACAGAGAGAGAGAGAGAGAGCACGTGCGCAAGTGAGCGAGCAGGAGCCAGGAACTGCATCCCAGTGGGTGCAGTGGCCCAAGTACTTGGGTCATCTTCCACTGCTTTCCCTGGCACATTAACAGGGAGCTGGATCAAAAGTGGGGTAGCCGGGACACAAACCAGCATTCTAATATGGGACTCAAAGCACTGCTCCAATATGGGACTTGAACAGTCCTCTAATATGTGATGCTGACATCACAAGTGGTTTAACCCATTGTGCCACAACCCTGGCCCCTTGTATGTATGTATGTATGTATGTATGTATGTATTTTGCCATGAGTTTCCTTATTTAAATAGTATTTTTATTTGTTTTTAAATTTTTTAATTTATTTTTAAGGAATACAAATTTCAAAAGTACAACTTTAGGAATGTAGTTATTCTTCCCACCATACCCACTCTCCCACCCATACTCCCACCCCTCCTCCTCCTCCCTCTCCCCTTGTATTTAAAAAAACAATTTCATTTATTTGAAAAGCAGAGTGATACAGAGAGAGGGAAAGAGAAAGATTTTCCATCCTTGCTTCACGCCCCAAAATGGCGGCCAAATGGCTTCAAGAGTTAGGTTTGAACCAGACAAAAATAAAGAGCCCTGAATTCCATCCAGGTCTCTCACATGGGTAGCAGGAGTCCAAACACTCATGCCACTTTCTGCTGCCTTCCTGGGTGCATTAACAGGAAGTTGGATCTGAGGTGGAGCCCGGGACTTGAACCAGCTGCCTCCAATATGGATTCCAACGTTGCAAACAGCGGCTTAATCTGCTGCGCCACAACGCTAGCTCCAAGAGATTCTCTTCCCTGTGTCTAAAAGAACTTCTTCCGCCCTCCCGCTTTCCCTAGCACCCCCTCCCCCAGTGCCGATCTATGGAAAATGTGTTATATAGAATGCCACATTTAATCTTTGCTCTCATTCTTAAATGAAGGAAATAGAGGAGAGTACCAAATACATTTTCAATTTTCTAATTATAAAATTAACGTTGCTTCTGTAGAAAACTTGGAAGATACAGAAAAATATAAATAAAAATAAAATTACTTGTAATTCCACACCACAGAGATAGCACTGTGTTCCTTCTTGTTACTTTTTCCATGCAGAGGCATAGCTTTCTATTTTGCTTTTAACATGATGGTTAATTTTTTCAACAGTATAAATATAGTATTAAGAAAATATAGAAAAATTAAAAGAAGACATAAAGTCTATAGATAACCTTGACATTTTGGGTTGTTTGTGTTGTCATTTTATTCTTTGATCTGTATATATATATATTATTTTTAATTGCATATTTTATTAATATATACTAGTTTTCCATCCTGCTTTTTATTGTATTTCTTCATGTAATTAAAAATATAAAAAGGGTTTGCTTGTAGTTGAAGGTCATGGCCATTGACTGAGGGTTGGGGATTGAGCCTCAGACCTTTTATTAGTTGGTAGAAAGAAATCTATCTTGGCCAGTGCTGTGGCATAGTGAGCAAGTTAAGCTGCTGCCTGCAGCACCGGCATCCCACATGGGCGCTGGTTCGAGTCTGAGCTGCTCCACTTCTGATCTAGCTCGCTGCTAATGCTCCTAGAAAAGCAGTGGAAGATGGCCCAAATGCTTGGGCCTCTGCATCCGGAGAAGAAGCTCCAGGCTCCTGGCTCCTGATTTTGATCTGACCCAGCCCTGGCTGGTGCATCCATCTGAGGAGTAAACCAGTGGGTAGAAGACCACTCTCTCTCTCCCTCTCTGTAAGTCTGCCATTCAAATAAACAAATCTTAAAAAAAGGAATCTATTGGCCAGTGCCGCGGCTCACTAGGCTAATCCTCCGTCTGTGGCGCTGGCACAGCGGGTTCTAGTCCCGGTTGGAGTGCCAGTTCTATCCCAGTTGCTCCTTTTCCAGTCCAGCTCTCTGTTGTGGCCCAGGAGTGCAGTGGAGGATGGCCCAAGTGCTTGGGCCCTGCACCTGCATGGGAGACCAGGAGAAGCACCTGGCTCTTGGCTTCGGATCGGCGCAGCGCACTGGCCGTAGCGGCCATTTGGGGGATAAACCAATGGAAGGAAGACATTTCTCTGTTTCTCTCTCACTGTCTAACTTTGCCTGTCCAAAAAAAAAGGATCCTATCTTATGGGAGATCACAAGGGCACCCTATAAATATGTACAATTTATATATCAGTTAATTTTTAAATTCATAAATAAAATTTAAGAAAAAAATTTTAAAAATATGATGGGAAAAGCTTGAGTTGGAGCATTTAAAACAAAAACATGCTCCGTAGAGGTTTGTGTAAAAATACATTTATTAGTAAGCATAAACATGGTCTAGTTTAACCCATAGGCATTGCCAACCATGGCCTTGGCCTTTTGAAAGTTTCAATTGATATTTGTGCTTTAGATCCTTCTGTCATAGTCTGCCATTGTGGTATAGAAGGTTAACCCACCAGTTGCAGTGCCAGCATCCCATATAGGAACCGGTTTGAGTCCCAGCTGCTCCACTTTTGATCCATCTCTCTGGTATGGCCTGGGAAAAGCAGTGGGAGATGGCACAAATATATGGGCCCCTGCCACACATGTGGGAGACCAGGATGAAGCTTCTGGCTTCTGGCTTCAGCCTGGCCCAGTCCTCTCTGTTGCAGCCATCTGGGGAAGCTGAGGAATAAACCAGCAAATGGAAAATCTCCCCACCACCACCACCACCACTGTAACTCTTTCAAGTAAATAAATAAATCTTAAAAAAGGAAGATCCTTTTCTCTAACAGTATTCCCATAGGGGATGCCTTCTTCACAATTGAGGTTTCGTCCTGGTTTTCGTTAAATAGCACCTCAGTGTTTTTAAAAATCATAATGTCCATTGAACTGTAGACTGATGACGGTATTTTCCTCAAAATATACTGGATAGGGTCCCACATATTTCCTAGAGATGAATTTTATACATGTAAAATAAATACCAAAAAACCATTAGTTTATGCCTCAGTGGATATTCAAAAATGGAACACACCAGTGTTACCAGCACTCAGATCAAAAGAGAATACTACTAAGCCCCAGAAGACCAACTTATACCCCAATGTGAAGAATATTCATTTACTTTTAAGAAATTATTTATTTGTCATAAAGAGAGAGAGAGAGAGATTGATTGATTGATTCCCCACTCACTGGTTCACTCCCCAGGGCTGGACTGAAGCTGGAACCAGGAGTGCAGCAAGGTCCCACGTAGGTGGCAAGGACCCAATACTTGAGTCATCACCTGCTGCCTCTCAGGCTCTGTGCAGCAGGAAGCTGGAGTCAGGAACCAGAGCCAGGCATCAAACTCCTCACTCTGATATGGGGCGTAGATGTCTTAATTGGTGTCTAAATCACTAGGCCAAAGGCCTGCCCCTAAAGAACTTTTGTTGTATTACTATTGCCAGCTTTTTCTCTTAAGGGAATGACTTCTTCGTGCATGTGATAGGAGCCAAATCACCCACAGGGACAGTCAGGTTTCTCACTGCATTGGAACTGTGTTAGGGTGCTCTTCTTCAGTTTTGTATCATAAGGAGTGGTTACCAAACACTATGCACTTGTTGAGCGTTGTCACACTTTACTATACAAAACCCACCTTGAAGCTCTCTGGGCACAGCAGAACACAAGGGCCCTTTGTTTTCATTCCATATCCTGTGTCGTTGTTGTTTTCTTTTCCAGCTGTATGTATTCCCTTCTAGACATCAGGCATGTAATTACTTCTGGAATTAACCCATAGGCATAGTACAATATTGATTCCTTTTAAAAAGCAACCTTGGTGATTCATGCTGAGCTGGAAGAAACCAGCTATTAAGTTCAGAATCTAGTTGTGAATGACTTGAGTTTAATACTTGAAAGATCAAGTTAAGTACAAACCCAGGATTTTGGGTTAACCCTATTCATTTGGACACTTTAAAAAGAAAATGATCTTAGAACTCACTTGTTGGTGTGTGTGTTTCTACATATTAACTTGTCACTTCAGGCAAAATGCTACAAGTTGCATAGTTCAATGCTGCCTGCAACTAAAAACTTCTTAGCTTTGAAAAGAAAATATGCCATGTTAACATATTGGTGGAACCATGAGTTGATTAGTGTTCTCATCCTTATTATTATTCTGCATTTTCTGAATTTCTTATAATGAATGTTTTACTTTTGTAAACAAAAATATCAGTTATTAAAAAGTTAAAAATACTCCAGTAGTACTGGTAAATTTAAAGATAGCATTAATAATATGACTACAGCAGTGATAAGGAGAAACCATACTTGATCATTGAAATGATTTGCAGCCTATTGAAAGAGTTTACGAAGAATTGCTTTGGCCTTTTGAATATTTCGAACCCTCATGATTGTTAGTGTGATCCTATCTTGTTAAAACTGATTGGCTCCTTCCTATGCAAAATGAACTTTGAACACTCACTAAAAGAATGTTAAGGATTTACCTTTACTATTTTAATATGGAATGTTTCTCTTTACTCATTGCATCACTGTTTGTATTTTTTATACACCTCCCAACATGTACCTCACCTGTTTTTTGTTTTTTGTTTTTGTTTTTTTGTTTATTTCCCATAAGAGACTTGCTAATCCTTACTAGCACTCTTCATTATCCATTCTATTTCTTTTTGAGATTAGTACTAAATTGAACATCTGAGTATGAAGAATTCAATGTATTTGTAGTTTTCACCCATGAGACACTAAATTTTTCCGATGATAGCTTTTGTCATTCTAGAAGAGGAAATTTTGCTAGAATAAGGTCAGGGGGGAATCATGATGTTCTTATTTTACACTTTATTAAATGTATTGAGAACATGAAATTAAAATTGAATTACTTGTTTTTTAAAATTAGTATTTCCCTTGACGTGATATTCCTCCAATTGGTGGTCCACAGGAGAAAACTGCTTAAGTACCACTTTTTTTCCTCTTAGGACATGGTTTATGGCTCATTTTTCTTTTTTTCTTTTTTTTTAAAGATTTATTTTATTTACTTGACAGGCAGAGTTACAGAAAGAGGCAGAGACAGAGAGAGAGAGGTCTTCCATCCAATGCTTCACTCCCCAGATGGCCAGAGATGAGCCAATCCGAAGCCAGGAGCCAGGAGCTTCTTCCAGGTCTCCCATGTGGGTGCAGGGGCCCAAGCACTTGGGCCATCTTCTGCTTTCCCAGGCCATAGCAGGGAGCTGGATTGGAAGAGAGGAAGCCAGGACTAGAACCGGCGCCCATATGGGATGCCAGCGCTTCAGGCCAGGGCATTAACCTGCTGAGCCACAGCACCGGCCCCTCTATCTCACTTTTCTACCCCCTTACTCTGCCTTTTATAACTTCGTTAATTCTACCTTAGGCAATTTTACACACAAACACACAGGCATGCCCGCTGAGAGCGCTTTCTTCCTTTTCAAAAAATGTCTGTTTCCTTCTATGTGATTCCACTTCATTTGAAGTGAAATTAAACATAACGAACCAGTGCTCTCAATAGCTAATGACCGTGAATGTGTCCATAACTCACTCCCATAATCTCCCTGAAAACCTCCAATCAGCCATGTAATTCTCCATATTAAATATGCATTTTCTCATGTATTCAAGATAACCTTTAAGTGCTTTTGTTTGTTTTACTTTAGGAATTATAACGATACTGTTTTCTGACAAATATGAATTGAGCAATTTATATTTGCTTTGCAATTTTTAGTCTTCAAAGCATTTTCCCATGTGGTCATCTGTGGGTTCAGTTGAGAAGGCAAGAACTGTTTAGCAATATTACTATGGGAAAATCTATGGGCTCTAGTTCCAAACAACTGGCTTACAAAAAAGAAATAACCCATTAGGGTTTCTGTTGTGGTTATTCCTCATGACGATAACTCCGTAATATATAGTTTATTATAGTCTTCCCAATCACGCTGGTTTAGAGCTTTCTCTACTTATTCTGTTTCCTTGTCATATTGTCCAGGGTTATATCTCACTTTTTCCATGTATTTCACCTGAAGGATTCTGCAGTTTGTTTTCTTAATCTATGATGACCTCAGAAGACATGGACTTATTTTAGTAGCATTTGCAATATTACTGAGAGTTTAAGAGTACATCTTTTTTTTTAAGATTTATTTATTTATTTGAAAGTCAGAGTTACACAGAGAGAGGAGAGGCAGGGAGAGTTAGAGAGAGGTCTTCCATCTGCTGGTTCACTCCCCAGTTGGCCGCCAATGGCTTGAGTTGTGCTGATCTGAAGCCAGGAACCAGGCAGGAGCTTCTTCTGGGTCTCCAACTTGAGTGCAGGGTCTCAAGGACTTGGGCCATCCTCCACTGCCTTCCCAGGCCACAGCAGAGAGCCAGATCAGAAGTGGAGCAGCCAGGTCTTGAACTGGCGCCCATATGGGATGCCGGTGCTCCAGGCCAGGAACTTAGCTCGCTGTACCATAGCGCCAGCCCCAGGAGTACATCTTAACATCCATTTGTGGCTTAGTTAGCCTACAATACATTATAAAATACATTTTACTCAGTTTTAGAGAATTTCAGAAGTCATATGGATAAAGACTAGAAAAGTGTGGCTTTTAATTTTTTTAAGTGAGGCTTTCATTCCTAGAACCATGAGCAATCTCTGTGTAACAAAACTCCAAAATCCTTTTCATTGGCGTGCTTAAGTCATATTCTTGTCTTCTGTTACCACCATTCCATGCTGGCAAGAAGGCAGGCAGGATGTGTAAGATACACTAAACTGGCCAGTGTACAATCACCAATCACTTGTTATAACCCTCAACTCCCACTCTTTGTGCTGCTCCTGTCTGACTGATGATGCATTTTGGTTGAACTGGCTAAGAAGACAAGGGAACTGACTTACCTTCATGAGTAATGTAATGGAAAGTCAACAGATTATCCTTTGATTGGTAGGGAAAATTATGTCATTGCTCTTTTTTTTTTTTTTTAATTTCCATCTGCTGTACCAAAGGTGAATGTGTTCCATTTGAAATTGGGAGGCAGCATATTGCAATGGAAGGACAGGTGTTCTTGAATCAGACTGCTGGGCTTGAATTCCAGCTCTACAGTGAATAAGTATGTACTGTTAGGCAAGTTGTTAACCTGGAAATCATTTATCTTGTTCATCAAAAGGAGATAATGATGCCTGCTTTCTGTCATGTTGTAGATAAAGTATTTGGCATGTAGTAGTCATTTAGTAAATGGTCTGTTGAACTTTTTACTAACTTTTTTTTAAAGATTTTATTTATTTGAGAGGTAGAATTGTAGACAGACACAGAGAGAGAGAGACAGAGACAGAGAGACAGAGAGAAATCTTGCATCCACTGATTCACTCTCCAAATGGCTGCAACTGCCAGAGCTGCGCCTATCCGAAGCCAGGAGCCAGGAGCTTCTTCCAGATCTCCCACACGGATGCAGGGGCTCAAGGTCTTGGACTATCTTCTACTGCTTTCCCAGGCCATAGCAGAGAGCTGGATTGGAAGAGGAGCAGCCAGGACTAGAACCGGCGCCCATATGGGATGCTGGTGCCACAGGAGGAGTATTAACCTCCTGCACCACAGCGCCAGCCCCTTTACTAACATTTTTTAAAGATATTTATTTGAAAGGCAGAATGACAGAGAGGGAGAAACAGAGAGAGATCTTCCATCCATTAGTTCACTTCTCAATTGCTCATAACAGTCAGGGCTGAGCCGGGCTGAAGCCAGGAGCCAGAAGTTCCATCCAGGTTCTCTTAGGTAGGTAGCAGGAGCCCATGTATTGGAGTCATTATCTGCTGCCTTCTCAGGTGCATTAGCAGGGAGCTGGACTGGGAGCAGAAGAGCTGGACTCATATTGTCACTCCAGTATAGGATGTGGGCATCCCAAGGAATCGATTAATCCACTTGCACCACAACATCCGCCCCTGCTAGCAATTTTATTTCTACTTTGGTCATTAATCTGATCATGACCACATTTTGAAACATATATCTGTTTCATATGTAAAAGCAAAAAATAAAACTGTGACATCCTTGTTGCTATTTTTCTGGGCAATTCCTGAGAAATACAGGGAGAAATCACATAATCAGCCCAACTTATCTTCCTTTTCCCATGTGTTTCCATTTTAAGCAACAATAAGATATTATACTCTAACAATGGAAATGACTATGACCCTTTTGCTGGCACAGTGGTAAAGAGAAGAAACTCAGGAATCAGATGGATTTTGATATAAATCCCAACCCCATCATTTAATAGCTTTTTGTCCTTAGCCAAATTAATCTCTTTAAAACTCAATTTCATCCCTTGTAGAATGGGAAATGATAATTATTTTCTGCCTCATTGGGTTATTATGGGGGATAAGATAGCAAATATATGTAAAACCCCTTGTGCACATCTTAATACATTAAAATATAGCTTAACTACTTCCTTGCCTTCATCTGTAGACTGGTTTTGAAGATTGGTGATGCATGTCACTGTAGGACTTGCCAAAGAAATCCTGTTTTACTTTGTTCAGTGCATTATCCTCTGAATTTCTCTGTTTAACCTCTTCTCTCTCTAAAAATGTAATATCTGAAAAAGACAGTTTGAGAAATAGCAATTGTTATAGTTACATTTCCAAGCCTTCTCTCCCTCTTTTTTTCCTCTTTATTTTTTAAGCATAGCCTCATATCTTAACTGTATCATAGCTTTGCCAATTTCAGGGAGTGACCGAACCAATTGAGTTACCTCACTATGATAAGAACAGAATGTTTTGTACTATGATGACAGACAGTTATAGTTCTTTATACTTATATGATACCTTTTATATCAGGTTAGTAAAACCTCAAAACATAGTTCTATGGACTGGGTTTCTTCTCTTTATTGATAGGGAGAAACAATTTATTGTGAAAGGATAAATATATATATATATATATATCATATATATGAGATAGATTTGTGTTTGTTTTACAGTGTGTGAATCTTAGGGCAGAAAATATCTATTGTGATACTTCATAAAAGAGGAAATTTAATATACTCATGGAGTAGAATATTCTTATTAATAAATTTTTGGTTCCTATTATGATAACAACGTCATGCATAGGCATGCTGAATTTTCCTTTTCTATACTTTGGATACCTAATGAAATTCCATCTAATTGGACTACTGGAACTTTTGCCTCATTGGATTCTTGTAGCCAGGTTAAAATGAATCTTTCAACAAAATCCTCTTCATAACTTCAATTACAAATGCAATTTCCAACTTAATCACCCATTATAAGCAGACGAGAATGCCTACAAACAGAGGTTCTAATTTCAACAGAATTTGAACTCCCCTTTATGACCACGATTGTACTGGATATTGTGGTAGGAGGGAAGGAATGAGCAGGCCATCGAGACAAACAATGATGCACTGCTTTCCTTATAGGGAGTTCACATTTTCAGGATTTATGCAGTTTTGTTTTTTGCTAATAACACTATTTTAACCTAGCATCCAAATATAAATTTGGTAGGGTTTTCAGAACCACATAAAAATGATAAAATGATACCACTTAGAGTTTGGCAGCATTCAAGGCACAAAACACATGGATCTTCTATGCATTCTTGTACTAGTTTTACCTGATCTGAAAGGTGGAAGATAAAGTGGCAAGTAGTAGAGCCATGTCCCACTTTCATTGTCAGTCTGGGCTGTGGCCTAGTTCTGTGCCCATATATTTTCTTTTTTAAAAAAATATGTATGTATTTATTTATATAGATGGAACAGATTTCATGTATTTCATATACACAGTTTGAAGAACATAATAATAACTTCCCACCTTCCCTCTTTCTTCATTCCTTATTTTTATTTTAATTTTTATGATGACATATTTTCAATTTACTTTATAATCACAAGCTTAATGCTCCACTAAATAAAGAATTCAACAGGTAGTAAGTAGGAAAAAAAAAAAAAAAACCACTGTTCCTCGGAAGTATAGATGAGGGCTATAAACAATATTCAAATCTCAAGATGTCAATTTCACTCATTTACATGACTTTTTTTGGTACTCTGTAACCCAGGATACAGCAGCAGTTTATTCAGTGGAATTCTCCTTTGCAAGGCCTCACATCATAGGAAGATAGAATTAACAAATACAAGGACAAAAGGATCACCGTAATTTCTAATGTTCATTTATATAAGTTTTCTTGTCCTGAAACCCCTAAGACTTCTGTTTGCTTACCATTTTAAGTGCACAAGGAATATCTTTCTACTTATTTTAATCTGTTTGATATGTCTCGTTAGTAGTTGCTTCACCTTGTACCATCATCTATACTTATCTTATCAAACTCGGAATAGCTCTGAATATTGCACAATTTATTACCCCTAAGGATTGGTGCTATAGAGTTTACTGACCAGCATTGCTCCAGAAAACACTGATAAACAACAATAGCAAATGTAGAATTTGGTTTGTAGAAACCTTACCTCAAACAAAGACTGTGGAAAACATTAGCATAAAATGTTTTATATAAATACAGAGTACTCCATTTGTTTTTATTTTTTAAAGATTTATTTTACTTATTTGAAAGGCAGAGTTAGACAGATGCACAAACACAGGGTGCCACAGGGTGCCACTCCCCAAATAGCCACAGTAGCCAGGGCTAGGTCAGGCCAAAGCCAGGAGCCAGGAGCTTCTTCCAGGTCTTTCCCAGGCTATAGCAGAGAGCTGGATCAGAAGTGAAGCACTGGGGACTCGAACCAGCACCCATATGGGACAAGTGCTGTGCAGACAGCAGCTTTACCCACAGTGCTACAATGCTGGCCCCATTATACCCCACTTATTAGTTAAATAACACATGCACTACAGCTTCTTCATGACCTTGCAATAGCATGATTTATTATTTTCAATTCCTCAGTAATACAACAATTTAAGAGTTTGTAGAGACTCATCCTGTTCCAGCTGCTTCAAGGCTTGTGTTAATGCCCTCTGAACCCCCTTGCCAGTGTTGAAACCATCCGTCTCTAGGTGAACCAGGATGACCATGTTCTAACTTGTGTTTGGGGCCAAAATGGCATCTGTCCTAGAACTTGTACTTAACTCTGAAACTGGGGTGTAGACAGACCCTGGGTTGGCAAGGACTTAACTGCCACCATTATTGCAGCCCCAGCAGCACGGTCATCTCAATAGTCAGCGCTGCAGCAGTGAGCATCGTGGTGAACCCGAGCTCTATAAACTAGCATTAGTGTTTAATTTTTTTATCTGTACCTGTGGAATGTCCTTGCTGTAGGCCGACCTATCCCGCCATCTTTATATATTGGGAGGAGGTGCTCCTTAAACTGTTTACCCCAGTTATCTTTCATGGATGAATTTGTTTTCAGATTGAATAAAGATTCCATTGATCACCAATAGAACACAGTGGTCCCCCTTTATCCATAGGAGACATGTTCCAAGACATTCTGTAGATATCTGAAACCACAGATAGCACAGAACACTAAATACACTGTTTTTTTTTTCTGCCCTAGACATACCTACTTAAATCCATGATAAAGTATAGTTTATAATTTAAGCATAGTAAGAGATTGAAAAAATAGAGCAATTATAACATACTTTATTTTTTTAAAAAAACTATATGCAACTTTACTAGGGCTTAAAAATTTTGTGGTATTTGTACTTAAAATGAAGTACAATGATTTATTCTGCAGCCTGGAAAAACTTGAAACATTGCATGCACTCCTGCTGTGATAATAAATTATCACAACCTTTTAGGAACACTCTTCTCTGTTGCAGTAAAACAAATACACATTCTCATTGCCGCAGAAGTTTCATCTTTGGGACTCCTACTACAGGAACAAAGGCTTCAGTAGCTACAGATATGTCGGGCATAGAGGGTTTATCACAGCACCGGAAAGCACCACCACCAAAACCAACCTGGAGATAATGTGAAAGTCTGCTAATAGGGGAATGGTTGACTAAACTGCAGTATTTCCAGTGCTTGTGGGATAGTCATTCATTCAGTCACCGTGTAGTCATTGATATATTGACTGACCGTATTTTTTGAGCATCTACTGTATGTCAAGCATTGCTTTACATACTTTTTCTTAAGTTTTAAGATTTAACATTTTGTTAACATTTTGCCACTTTCACTTCCTATGTAGATATTATATACATGCACATACATACTATGTTTTTGAAAACTGATATTAATATTACCAAATGAGGTATTCATGACAATGATCACAACTTGGGGAAAGAAGGGTATATAGTCATGATGATATAATTCTTTATAAAATTATTATTTCTTAGAGGTTTTGTTTTTATATAATTGAAAGGCAGAGTGAGTGGGACCAGCGTTGTGGCATAGTGGGTTAAGCTGCCACACTGGCATCCCATATAGGTGTCGGTTTGAGTCCTGGCTGTTCCACTTCCAATTCAGCTCCCTGATAATGTGCCTGGGAAAGCAGTGGAAGGTGGCTCAAACAGTGGAAGTTTGAGCCCCTGCACCCACGTGGGAGACCTAAGTGAAGCTTCTGGCTCCTGATTTTGGCCTGGGCCATCCCCAGCCATTGCAGCCATCTGGGGAATGAACCAGCGGATGGAAGATCTCTCTCCCTCTGTCTCTCTGTAACTCTGCCTTTCAAAATAAATAAAAATAAATCTATGAGGGAGAAAGAGAGGGAGAGAAGGAGAAGGAGAGAGAGAGAGAGAGAGAGAGAGAGAGAGAGATGGATCTTTCATTTGCTGGTTCATTTCTCAAATGGCTGCACTGGCTGGCTGGGGGCTGGACCAGGCTGAAGGCAGGAGCTGGAACACCATCCAAGTCTCCCATGTGGGTGGCAGGGGCCCAGGTACTTGCACCATCATCCACTGCCTTCCTAGGCACATGTGCAGAGAGCTGGATCAGAAACAAAGCAACCAGGACTTGAACCGGCCCTCATTTGAGATGCCAGCATCACTTAACCCACTATGCCACAACACTAACCCCTATAAAATTGTTTAAAGTTTATGGATTATTTATTTCTTGGAATTTTTTGATTAATGTTGTCTGAATTTAACCATGGATGGCTGATACTATTGAAAACAAAATTATGAATAAGGGAGAACTGCTGAGATTAAAATGGTTTTCATCAAATATTTATTTGAAATGTGTTATGTGAGGCACTCTGCTAGATCGTGTAGATATAGTAATTAAAAAAAAAACCAGTCCCTAAGCTGAAGAAGTTCATAATTTAGTAGAAGACAAGTAAACCAGATCACTTGTAGGGAAGTCTGCACTAAGTAGTGTAAAAGCAGGACATCAAACCCAGATGGGTCAGGATCTTATAAAAGGAGGTTGAACTTTATTCTGTAGGTGGAATAGACCTCTTTTAAGGCCTTCAGCAAAAGAATACTATGAATATTTCCCTTTGACATACATACTCCATAAGGAGAATGAACTGGAAGGTGAAACTGGTGGTTTAAAGACAAGTTAGATTATTAATGGTGATTTAGATGAGAAATAATGGTGACAGTAGAGATGTATTATAACAGGAAACGAATTGAACTATTTCTGATGCTGCTAATTTTCAAACTCCTTTTTATGGAGTATATTACATGATGATAACAACAAAATAACTCTATTGGCAGAGATTTTCTTTATGCATGGTAAATGATTTGCATTGATCTGGACAGAGAGACCAGATCACTTATCTTGAAAGTCCTTGACCTTCATGTCAGTCAAGCTGTAATTAAACTCCAACCCAATATCTTGCAAGGTATTGTCCACTGGACCACATGCTGCAAAAATAACCCACAGAACTTGTTAAACCTGCAGATTTCTAAGCCCCACCCCAAACATACTGAATCAGGGAAGGGGCCCAGGGAGCTCAGTGTTTGAACACGTTTCCCAGGTAATTCTTAACGTATTTTAAAGCGTGAGAGTCTTTGATCTAGCCCAACAGTTCTGACAATCTGGCAGGGGACTGGAAGGATCCCTATAACTCTTCCAGGGATCCCTGAGGTGAAAACTGTTTTCATAAAAATATTTAGACATTATTTGCCTTATTCACTGTTGATATTTACATGGATAGTGAAAGCACTGGTGAGTAAAAATGCTGGTACCTTAACCCAAATTAAGACATGGGCTTGAAAATCTATTAATAATATACTCTGCATCCATGCACTTAGAGGAAAAAGAAAATGCCCGTTCACTTAAGAATGTCCTTGATGAGTCGGTAAGAGTAACTTTATTGACTTTCTGCTCTGCACAAGTGTGTGTGTGTGTGTGTGTGTGTGTGTGTGTGACAGAGAGAGAGAGAGAGAGAAAGATGATGTGATGATGATGATGAAGAAATGGCAGTAGGAATACAGCTGTTTGGCAGCATACTGAAGGATGATGGTAGTCTGAAGGAAAAACACTTGAATGCCTGAGTAGGGAGCTCACCCAGCTGCTTTCGTCCAACTCTTTTTGACTTGCAGACCTACTGACAAATAAGCTATTCAGTTAGGTATTTGGAAGATCTTCTGAAAAATGAACTAGGTGGGCCTGTTGTTTCGAGAACAACAGTGTTTGTTGCCAATGACAAAATGGAAGTTTTCAAGCCAAAATGGAATTTTGAAAACTATATCTACAATAAGCTTGATAGCTACCAATATATACTTTTCTGATGTGCTCAACGGTGATAGTAACAAGACTCATTATTCTTACATTGTGTAATCTTGAAATGAGCCATCATTTGGAAAATGTGCATAATTCAGTGAATCCATAATTTTTCAAATGACTAATGCATGATATTCCAAAACCACACATGAATTCAATATCTATTCAATGGGTAAGATACACCCAGTGGATTTTCATTTAACCAAGTAGAAAGAATTCCTTGATATGGTTTCAACTTCTCTTTTGCTCCTAACATTTCAGCAACTACCACGTGTTGAGTTATCTACATTATCTACAATGATCTGAAAATGCTATGAAAACACACCTCAGTTTTCCAATAGTACATCTACATGAGTATAAATGTACTTCATATGCTTCAACCCAAACAGTATTATTTCAATAGAAATAATACAGAAATGGATATGAAAGTCCACTGTCTTCTGTTTAATGTGACATTAAAGAGACTTGTGCAGATGAAAAGTAATACCACTATTCCCTGCTCTAATTTTTTGAAATTATAGTTAATTATATCAAATTATATATATGATCACTTTAAATGAGTAAATACTTTAAGAATTCTTCAACATTAATTTCTAATATGGCAAATATCAATAGAAATAATGTACATAAAATAAAATTTCTTTGTGGTCTTCAATAATTTTAATGAGTAGAAGGGCTTCTGAGACTAAAAAAATGGAGCATTGTTGATTTATTCCTTGCATTCTTAATGGTATGCTAAGCATAACCACTAGTGCAAGTCAGAATAGTGTAGGCAGGGTTACTCTGTATGTGTGTGCATGCATGTGTGTTTCAATAACAGTTCTAATAATTGTTTACCTGTGTAACATGTCATCCACAAATTGTTCATCAATGACCTTTTGAGCAGTGTTTCTTCTAATTCCCTCATGTTTTTAATATGATGTTTCCTGATGACTACATATGCCAGAAATTTTTTTATGTCATATCAAATCTGTGACCCATTCCCTTATGTATTGCCTTCCAAAACTACAGCAAAATATCTGGGTATGCAGTGCCAAAAAGCAGCTCACTGAGTTATACATGATTGTGGGCCTCTGCTTCATTTATGGACTTAAAAATGATAATGTAGGTGAGTGTTTGGCACAGGAGTTAAGATGCCACTTGATACATTTACATTCCATATCAGAGTGTCTGAGTTGGAGTCGATACTGTGACAGTAGTAGGCTAAGCCTCCACCTGCAGTGCTGGCATCCCATATGGATGCCAGTTTGTGTCCTGGCTGCTCTACTTCCGATCCAGCTCTCTGCCATGGCCTAGGAAAGCAGTAGAAGATGGCCCAAGTGCTTGGGCCCTGTACCTACGTTGGAGACCTAGAAGAAGCTCCTGGCTCCTGGCTTCAGCCTGGCCGAGACCCGGTCATTGTGGCCATTTGGGAAGTGAAACAATGGGTGGGAGACCTCTCACTCTGTGTCTTTACTTCTTTCTCTGCAACTCTACCTTTCAAATTGATAAGTAAATCTTTTTTTTTTTAAAGATAGCAGGTTCTAAAGCAGGCATTGTGGTGTTAAAATAACTAACTAAATAAATAAATAGGTGTGCAGTACTGATTTGGTCCAGTTACAAGTAATCCAAATACATGCATTTCTAGATACTTTTAAGAAATAATTTACATGTTCGTTTCTTTCATGAAGTACAATGATAACACTAAATTGCTTTGTTCATTGAGAGAACTGCACTATAGAAGTCAATATAAGAAACTTGAAATAGTTGAGTTTCTCCTGTTGCTCTAGGAGTTTGGACTGTAGAGGGAAAAAGTAAGCCTTGACAACTACTGAATATTCAGAAGTCCACTGGAATTGGTTCCAGCTTTTCTACTGGAGGAAATGTTTGTTATGTTGGACCAATTCACACCTAAAGTGCTGACTCCATTGTGTTATCAGGATATTTGGGTAGTATTGAATGTGAGCTTGGTTTTAGAAGAGCTGTTTCGGCCTGTAGTTGCCCTTATTACTTGTAAGTCACTCGTGAATTCCCTTTCTTTTACAATATTAAAAGTAGGAGACTGGGTTTGATACGGGGCTCTGGTTCCTGGTTCCAGCTTATTGTTAATGAGCACCCTGGCAGGTAGCAGGTGGTGGCTCAAGTACTTGGGTTTCTGCCACTGACATGGGAGGCTGGATCAAGTTTCTGACTCCTGGCTTCAGCTTGGCCAGGTCCAGGCTGTTGCAAACATTTGGGAAGTGAACTAGTGGATGGGAGTTCTTTCTTTGTCCTTCTGTATCTTTGCTTCTCAAATTTTAAATAAAGAATACTATTAATTTGGATAAATACTAGAACAGCTTTTCTCATCTTTTGTTTTTGAATGCCCAGGTGCTATATAATTTATTCTACGTATTGACATTTTAATAGTACATGTAGGGTTAAAAGTCCCAGAAGCTCACAACTTGTACTTAGCTGCAACTTAAATACTGTTCAGTGAATTTGTGTTCATAAATAAATAATTAAGGTTATACCAAAGCCATAATATCATTAGCTTTTTAATGAAAAATTTATTTTTTCTCATCAATTCTCACATTAGTGTGACATTAATACAAATAGAACAGATTCAATGTAGTTCCTAGATACAATTCCAACAATATAAAATATTTCCCTTCCTTCCCCTCCCTCCCTCCCTCCCTTTCTTCCTTTCTTAATTTTTGAGATAACATATACATCTTTTCACTTGATCATTAGCTCTAAAAAAAAAAGTGAAAGGGAGTAGCTACTGGCAGGATCCTAGATTAAGCTTATTTGCTTTTCCCCAGTAATGTGAGGATTGACACCCTTTATATTAGCAGTTTGGTCGAATGATGTTTGGTAATAATAGTAAGAGTTGCTACTTCCTGTTTCATTACCTTTTGTTCCCAAGATAGGTTCATATCAAACTACTTTTCATTGTTGAACATTCAAAATTGGAGGCTATATTCTTCTACTACTTAATTGCTAAGTATTTCTAATCTACCCCTTTTCCTAAAATACTTCAGCTAGCACATTGAAGATATGATAAAACCCGAGCTACATCATGTTATGCTAATGACTTTTAAGTAGAGAACTCAAGGAATCCTTTAAGCAGTTAAAGTCCAGATTAGCTATTGTTGACCATTATTATGTTGCCAAGTTTCTAGTGGTATAAGTACATTGGAATTATAAAAATGACAGCTTTTCTGGTCTTTAACTCTGAATGTATTTATCTGATATAACCCATTAACATTTATAAATAAATTCTTGGTTTATCTACAAGTCGAATAGGCACGTAGATTCTAAGTTGTAAGTTTGTCTTAATGAGTTTTTGCTTAACAGTCTAGGGAAGAAAAGGATATAACTGCTTTCATGATCACCTTTGAAACAAAATGCATATACAGAGATATCAAAAACCTGAAATAGCAGCTGTTCTGTAATCTGGGTTTAGGCCATTCATTGCTTCTTGTCCAAATAATGGTCCGTTTTCTACTCAGGCATTTTTAACAAATTATTGATTTTTTTCCCTTCTTTGGTATGGGTGCTATGATTTTTAGGAAAAAAAAAAAAGGATTACATTTGGAGATTCTATAAGGATACAAGAAGAAATGTAGTCATATTCTTTTTGCAAGAGTTGATGATGGGGCTGGCTCCGTGGCTCACTTGGCTAACCCTCCGCCTATGGCACCGGCACACCGAGTTCTAGTCCCGGTCAGGGCGCCGGATTCTGTCCCGGTGGCCCCTCTTTCAGTCCAGCTCTCTGCTGTGGCCCGGGAGGGCAGTGGAGGATGGCCCAAGTGCTTGGGCCCTGCACCCCATGGGAGACCAGGAAAAGCACCTGGCACCTGGCTTCAGATCGGCTCAGTGCACCGGCCATAGTGGCCATTTAGGGAGTGAACCAACGGAAGGAAGACCTTTCTCTCTGTCTCTCTCTCTCTCTCTCTCACTGTCTAACTCTGCCTGTCAAAAAAAAAAAAAAGAGTTGATGATGGAACCTTAGAAACCTGGTACACCTCTGTCTCCTTCAGGCAGACCTTGCAACCCAATCTTCTTTTTCTACTTCTGTGTTATTTTTGCTACATTATGCAGCTGCTTTTACTGCTTTTTAAAAAAGAACTCTATCAAGTTGAGAAATGATGAAACAATTAAAAAACAATTTGTTATTTTACAAATTACTGGACATTGAAGGAAAATAAATTTTCTTTTAAAAATGTTTTATATTTGTTTATTTCAATAGCAGAGACCAGAGACACACCCAGGGGTGGGGGAGTTAGGAGGTAAGGGTTAGGTGTGTGGGGGGGTAATGCTATGAGGAGGAAAGATCCCATTCACTGATTAACTCCCCAAATGTCTGAACAGTCTGGTCTCTGCAGATCTGGAGCTAAAGTCCAGAGCTGGGAATTGCATCCAAGTCTCCCATGTGGGTGGCAGGAACCCAATTACTTGAGCCCTTGAGCCATCACTGCTGCCTCCTAGGGTCTGCATCAGTAGGAAGTTGGAGTCAGAAGCTGGAGCTGGGTATCAAACGCAAGCACTGTGATGTGATATTTGGGAATCTTAACTGACCTCTTAACAGTTAGACTAAATGTCTATCCCAATTTTCTTTTTTATACAGGGAGATATTCTCATATTAACCTGGTATCAGTTTGAAATATGATTTGGAAATTATTTTTTCTACTCCTGGCCTTAATAATAAAATGCATAATTCATTTTGGTGGTTTCAACAAGATACTTTACAAGTGTTAAATGGCTAATATACAGAGGATATTTGAAAGTGCATAGAGGTGTGGGACACAGTTTATTTCTTTTTTTAAAAGCATTTATTTGAAAGCTACAGTTCAGAGAGAGAGAGAGAGAGAGAGAGAGCGAGCGAGCTTCTATCTGCTGTTTCACTCCCCAGATAGCTGCAACTGCCAGGGCATGGCCAGGAGCCAGGAGCTTCTTCTGGGTAGTGGTAGCTTCCACGTGGGTAGCAGGGGCCCAAACACTTGGGCCATCTTCAAACTGCTTTCCCAGGCCATTAGCAAGGAGCTGGATTGGAGATGGGACAGCCAAGACACAAATCAGTGCTCAAATGGGATGCCAGTGTCACAGGTGGTGGCTTAGCCACTGTGCCACAACACTGGCCCCTACATTTTATTTCTGTATCCCCAAGTTCTAGCACAGTGCCAGGCATGTGTATAGACACTTTAAAAAAACATAATAGGTTGGGGGTGCTGCCTTTTCTTCACTACAACTGAGCCATAAGAAGGCTAGCTGAGGGGCCGGCACTGTGATGTAGTGGGTAAAGCTGACGCCTGCAGTACTGGCATCCCATATGGATGCTGGTTCGAGTCCCAGCTGCTCCATTTCTGATCTAGCTCTCCACTATGGCCTGTGAAAGCAGTAGAAGATGGCCCAAGTCCTTGGGCCCCTGCACTTACCTGGAAGACCTGGAAGAAGCTCCTGGCCCTGGCTTAGGATCAGCACACTTCTGCCCATTTCAGCCAACTGGGGAGTGAACCACTCTCTCTCTCTCCCTCTCTCTCTCTCCCTCTCTCTCTCTCTCCCTCTCTCTCTCTCCCTCTCTCCCTCTCCCTCTCCCTCCCCCTCTCCTTCTCTATCTAACTGTGACTTTCAAGTAAATAAATAAATCTTTTTTTAAAAAAAAAGACAATCCATAAGAACAAGAGAAAATATTAAAAAAAAAAATAAAAGGCCAACTGAACCATAGACTTGATAGTATCAGCACTCTTTTTTTAAAAAAAGATTTATTTTTGTTTATTCGAAAGGCAGAGTTACAGAGAGGCAGAGATAGAAAGAGTGAGGTCTTCCATCTACTGGTTCACTCCCTAGATGGCCACAGTGACCTGAACTGTGCCAATCTGAAGCCAGGAGCCAGGAGCCAGGAGCCAGGAGCCTTTTCCAGGTCTCCCACACAGATACAGGGGCCAGGGACTTGGGCCATCTTCTACTGCTCTCCCAGGCCACAGCAGAGAGCTGGATCAGCAGAGGAGTAGCTGGGACTCGAACCGGCACCCATATGGGATACCGGCACTTCAGGTAGCAGCTTTACCTGCTACACCACAGCACCGGCCCAATATCAGCACTCTTAGTCTGCTGAGCTATGCAGCCTATATTTGATTTCTTCGGCCCAGCACTTTCCACATGAGATAGCTGATACAATAAAATTTGGGATAGAAAAATGGAAAGCTTTAGAATTTATTCGAGTCTTTATTCGTACCTCAACCTTGGTTTTAAAGTTCAGCTGTAATAAAGTTTACCTATGTTTTGAGAAAATAGAATCTTTCGTACTGGTGAAACTGTTTCCATTTAATACATTGTTGTTCTATAAAAGAATAAATTGATAAACAAAATTTTGTAACATAAATTACATAGCAGGGGCTGGCACTGTGGTGTAGCTGGTAAAACCACTGCCTGCAGTGCCGTCATCCGACATGGGTGCTGGTTCAAGTCCCAGTTGCTCTACTTCCAATCCAGCTGCTAGCTAGTGTACCTGGGAAAGCAGCGGAAGATGGCTGAAGACCTTGGGCCCCTGTACCCACGTGGGGGATCTGGAAGAAGCTTTATTTAGGCCCAGTTCTGGCCATTGCGGCCATTGGGAGAGTGAACCAGCAGATAGAAGACCTCTCTTTCTGTCTTTCTCTGCTTCTGTCTCTGCCTGTTTGTAACTCTATCTTTCAAATAAGTAAATAAATCTTTTAAAAAATTGCATAGTTTGTTCAGTGATCCAGTTTGTTTTCTGTTGACTGGATTTGTCTTCCTGAGGGTCTGAAGTCTAATCTTTAAAGATGAGTTCATATGCTCAATCGGAACTGCCCCAAATGATAGAGTTAGAAGTGTGCCAGGGGATTCCAATACATTCCCATCAAGGTGGCATGTACCAAGGCCATCTCATTAGTCCAGGTGATCAATTTCAGCTCACAATTGATCACACTGATAGGTCTAAGAGTAAAAGGGTTCACACAAACAAGACTAGTGTCTGCTAATACTAACTGATAGAATCAAAAAGGGAGAGAATGATCCAACATGGGAAGCGAGATACACAGCAGACTCATAGAATGGCAGATGTCCTAAATAGCACTCTGGCCTCAGAATCAGCCCTTAAGGCATTCGGATCTGGCTCAAGAGCCCATGAGAATATTTTAGGCATGGAAAGCTAAGACACTCTGAAAAACAAAAAAAAGAAGACCTAAATGAAAGATCTCTGCGAGTGAGATCCCAGTGGAAAGAACGGGGCCATCAAAGAAGGAGGTACCTTTCTCTGAAGGGAGGAGAGAACTTCCACTTTGACTATGACCCTGTCGGATTAAGATCGAAGTCGGCAAACCCTAAACGCTTCCATAGCCTCGGCAACTCATGACTAGAGCCTGGGGAGATTACTGACGCCATAAACAAGAGTGTCAAATTGTTAAATCAACTTCAGAAGTCACTGTGTACTTGCGTCTCATGAGGGATCTGTCCTTAATGTGCTATCCAATGTGAAATAATGCTATTACTAGTACTGAAACAGTATTTTTACACTTTGTGTTTCTGTGTGGGTGCAAACCGATGAAATCTTTACATACTATAATATTAAATCGATCTTCTGTGTATAAAGATAATTGCAAATGATTAAAAAATCTTGGTGTTAAATTGGAAATTGCATAGATAATCAATTCTTTAAAAAAAATCATGTAGGATCTCTGTCTTTAATGTACTGTACATTGTGAATTAATACTATAACTAGTACTCCAACAATAATTTCAGTTTGTGTCTCTATGTGAGGGCAAACTGTTGAAATCTTTACATAATATGTTCTAAACTGATCTTCTGTGTATAAAGAGAATTGAAAATGAATCTTGATGTGAACAGAAGGGGAGAGGGAGCGGGAGAGGAGAGGGTGGCGGGAAGGAGGGAAGTTGTGAGGGGGGGAGCCATTGGAATCCATAAGCTATACTTTGGAAATTTATATTCTTTAAATAAAATTTAAAAAAAAAAGATGAGTTCATGCTTGTAAAGAAGTGCCCTGAGTTTCTCTAAGAAGGAAATTGCAGTATGTCACCCTTTCAAATAAAGAAAAAATAGATTTTAATCTTCCTCTTGAAAACATGCTGTTCTTCACTTTTTAAAGATTAGATTAGCTTCTGGTGTGTGTGCATGCCTGTATACATGTGTCTCTGTGTTGGAATTGTCTAATAAATTGAATTTATTTATTTAATTTTATGTATTAGATTATCATGGAATACTTGCACACATTTAAGGCTTTCAGAATTTGTGTGTGTTTTAAATGTTCTCTTTACTTTCTACTTCCTGACATATTGGAAATCAGGGAGATTAAATATCTAGAATAAATTCTGAATGTGACTGCATTTATATTGCTTATAATTTATATATACTTTATATACAGAATATTTTTTGTGATCCTTTAAAAATATCACTTACAATGTCACTAGTATTGAGAGGTTTGGAATCAGCTGAAGCATTATTACAGCCCCTTGCCAACATTTTAAAGACAGAGAAAAGCTTAAGAGAGAAAAAGGCTCAGCAAGGCCTGCTTTAGCAACAGAAACACACACACATACACACACACACACACGCAGAGAAGAAATTTTTTTTCCTGTTCTACAAAGTCTGTTCTTTGGAGTTTAAGTTTACAGATCTTATTTGTGATTTTCAACAGAGTTGCAAGTAAAAAAAAAAACTAACTTGATCCTGAATGTGGATTTTGACTGTGTTTTTTAAAGTAGGGTTGAATGAGTGAAAAGAACCAGCAAAGTAGATTTGTTACCAGTTTTGAATTGTGTACTATTTCTACTTACGCTTTGACTCTGAATGTCCAATGGTAAGGTGGCCCTGGCTTGCTCAATTATACCCATTTCTCTATACCTCCACCTGTATAGGGCGATGGCAGGAGTAGTTACACCATAGAATTTGACATACACCACAAATCAAGACTTCCTCTGACCTTGAAAACCAGTTTTTATACACTTACCACTGCACCCCTGAATGTAATTTTCCTTTTCACAATAAAATAATAGATTTAACTTGCACTGAAGATAGAAAACTAATGTAGAATGTTGGTGAAGAGCAGAGGCAGTAGAAGCATACTCTCTTGGGTTCAAATACCAGTTCTACACTTAATATCTTGTATTGTGCTAGACAAGGTAGTCAATCTGATCTCTTTTTTTTAAAAAAATTATTTATTTGAAAGTCAGAGTTACAACAAGAAAGGCAGAGCCAGGGACATGGAAGAGAGGTCTTCCATCTTCTGGTTCACTCCCCAGATGGCTGCAATGGCTGGAGCTGGACAAGCCAGGAGTCAGGAGCTTCATCTGGGTCTCCCATGTGGGTGCAGGAGCCCAAACACTTGGACTATTAGGCACATTAGCAGGGAGCTGGATCTTAAGGGGAGCAGCCAGGACTCAAACTGGCACTCATATGGGATGCTAGTGTTGCAGAAAGCTTAACCCCCTGTGTGACAACACTGGTCCCTCTGATGAAATTTTGTAAGAAAGGAATACTGGATACAGGGTGACCAGTTAGAGGGTTTTGGCACAAGTAATTGTAATGGGATCAATGTAGAGGAAGCAGTTTTTAGATAGCTGCAAGGGTGTGGGGTGGAGAAGATATATCATAATGCTTAGAAATAGGTTTTTTATATGATTATACAGCTATTTCAGATTTTTTATGGTTTTGCCACATACAGCATGTATAAATATGGATGATGAGAATTGAAAAAGAGCATTGTTCCTATTATTTAGACAATGTGCATTTCTTGGCTTTCCTTGTGTTTTACTCTCCATCTGACAACAGTGGCCAGCATGTTTCTGAGTATCCACCCCAGCCACCCACCTCATATCTTTATATTTCTGTTCATTAAAAACTTATTAGAAAGCTACATTTATGATTTAAAATGAAGTCTTTAACATGAAAATATATTCTGGGGCCGGCGCTGTGGCGTAGCAGGTAAAGGCGCCACCTGCAACCCCGGCATCCCATATGGGCATCAGTTCGAAACCCCGTTGCACCACTTCCAATCCAATTCCTTGCTAGTGCTCCTGGAAAAAGCAGCAGGGGATGGCCCAAGTGTCTGGGCTCCTTTACCCATGTGGGAGACCCGGATGAAGCTCATCACTCCTGGCTTCAGCATGACTAAGCCCCAGCCGTTGCAGCCATCTGGGGAGTGAATCAGCAGATGGAAGATCTTTCTCTCTGTCTCTCTGTAACTCTGCCTTTCTAATAAATCTTTAAAAAATAAAATTATGTTCCAAAGCCTGAATGTTTATAAAACTTTTAGAATTATATGTGCTTTCAAATAGTATATGTTACAAAATCAGAAACGAATGCTAGGTTGTGTAATTAATCAAAACTTTAGGCCGGCGCCGTGGCTCAACAGGCTAATCCTCCGCCTTGCGGCGCCGGCACACCGGGTTCTAGTCCCGGTCGGGGCGCCGGATTCTGTCCCGGTTGCCCCTCTTCCAGGCCAGCCCTCTGCTGTGGCCCGGGAGGGCAGTGGAGGATGGCCCAAGTGCTTGGGCCCTGCACCCCATGGGAGACCAGGAAAAAGCACCTAGCACCTGGCTCCTGCCATCGGATGAGCGTGGTGCGCCGGCCGCAGCGCACTGGCCGCGGCGGCCATTGGAGGGTGAACCAACGGCAAAGGAAGACCTTTCTCTCTGTCTCTCTCTCACTGTCCACTCTGCCTGTCAAAAAAAAAAAAAACAAAAAACTTTACAACAAGACATTTTCCTGAGAAACGGCTTGCAGATGAAAAAGATGCCATTCCCTTGCAAAATTTCCAGTTCTCCAAACTTACGATAAATACTCATGTCATATACTGATATTTATGTTTTTCAATTTTTAAGATTTATTCATTTTATTTGCAAGTCACAGTTATACAGAGAGAGGAGAGGTGGAGAGAGAGAGAGAGAGAGAGAGAGAGGTCTTCCATCTGCTGATTCACTCCCCAGTTGACCGCAATGGCTGGAGCTGGGCCAATCCAAAGCCAGGAGCCAGGAGCTTCTTCTGGGTCTCCCACACGGGTGCAGGGGCCCAAGGCCTTGGGCCATCTTCCACTGCTATCCCAGGCCATAGCAGAGAGCTGGATTGGAAGTGGAGCAGCCGGGTCTTGAACCGGTGCCCATATGGGATGCTGGCGCTTCAGGCCAGGGTGTTAGCCCACTGCACCACAGCACTGGCCCCCATATACTGATATTTAAAGGACGTACAACAGAGGTATCTACATTTCAGATTCCTTCACTCCCCATTATTTTTGAAATTTCTCCCCCATGTGAATGAGAACTGTGAGCCATTAACTTCTTATCAAATGGAATGATTTCACATTAATAAAGTTATAAAAGATTTTAATTAAATGGCTATTATATGTAAAAATAATATCTTTTGGAATTTTAAGGATCTGTAATAATACTTCTTGAATATATATATTTTTAAGATTTATGTGTTTGAAAAGCAGAGTTAGAAAGAGGGAAAGGGAGGAGGGGAGAGAGAGAGGGAGAGAGAGAGAGGTAGGTATCTTCCATGGAATCCATTGGTTAACTTCCCCAAATGGCTGTGATAGCCAGATCTGGGCCAGACCAAAGCCAGGGTCTCCCATGTGGATGGCAGGACCCCAAGCACTTGGGCCATCTTCTGCTGTTTTCCCAGGCACATTTGCAAGGATGGATCAGAAGTGGAGCAACTAGGACTTGAACCAGTGCTCATATGGGACACCAGCATCACACATGGCATCTTAAACCTGCTATGCCACAATGCCGGCACCTGAATATATTTTTAAAATTAATAACTTTGGAAGAGGGGAAAATTTTAGGTAGCATACTCTGATGTATTTCTTTATGGCTGATCTTTTAAAGACTTTGTCTACTAAAGACTATAAAATTGAGGGTTTAATCGATAATAATTCACTTATTTTGCTTGTTTATTAATTTAAGAAACAGACAAACACAGAAAGATTTTGTATCTGCTGGTTCACTCCCCAAATTCCTACAACAACCAGGGCTGGGCTGGGGCCAGAATTAGGAACCAGGAACTCAATCCAGCTCTCCCACATGAATGGCAAGGACCCAACTATTTGAGCTTGCTGCTCCAAAAGGCCTCCACTAGCAAGAAGCTGGGATCGAGAGCCAGAACCAGGAACTCCAATGGAGGACATGGGCATCTTAATCAGCATCTTAACCCCTAGGCCAAACGTCCACCCTTGAATAATAGTTCTGCTACGTACATTGCCATGTAAAGTTTGTAGTCTTACTTTGGGCCCAAGAGGTGTTAATATGACTTTGACATTACTTTTTATATATAAATTCTAGCCTAAGGGTCCTTTTAAAGTGTGTGTGTTTGTTTTCATTCCAGATTAGAGTTTTATCATTAACCTAGATTAATACAACCTATCTCATTGGCAATACATTAACATTCAAAGAACTGTATTCTTGTGCATAAGATTATCAGTCTAAGGTCATATAAACTAGAAGGAATATAAACCTTGATAAGCATTGGAATGACTTGAGCAATCTGACATGGTCACAACATTGGGTAAGATAATGTTTGCCCTTTATTTTTTTCCCACAAAACATATATTTGAAAGTAGAAAAGGAGATTTTACATATAGTAGGCCTTTAATAGCAAGCATTCTAATTTTGGGCTTGCTTTTACTTGATCGAGAATAGAAAAAATTTATTAATTTTGTGTTAGCTTTTTTGATAACCGGATTAAATTCATAAAAATCCTTAAAATACCTTTGAGGATTTAGAAAAATGGCACATCGTGGACGTATGTATAGCTTGTACTTTGGGCTTATAAGCATTATTTGTCTCAAATTACTATCTTGATAAGTAAATCCTTATACATGTTAGTAGTGAGCTCATGCAATGATTATTTATACATTGGGAAATGTACAGTTAAAAATTTCTGTACTTTCTCCATCTTGGATTCTCTAGGAGGTAAGCCCTATTTTCTACCACCCGTGGAACTATTTGTTTTTTAAGCAAGAGGCTTCATATAAGGAAAACTTGGGGATGGGGTGCAAATTAGTCCTGAAAGGCAACATGGTTGAATTATAGATAATTAACCTGAGGACAGGGGAGACATTTGTTGCATATAATAGCTTCCTTACTAAACCATGAGTTCTTTAAGATCAGTAATCAAACATCATGCATATATTCCCTTCACCTTTGGTATGGTTTAGTAGATGCTCAATAAATTCTAGTTGGATGAGTGAACATCCTTGCTTTGCATCATTCGGATTAATTTGAAGTAATTTTAGCAATTGAATTTTTATGCTAGGATTACCTTACCAAGCTAAAACTGAATTCATTTTCTTTTACAGGTGCCGGAGACATTGTTGCAATCATGATTGGTAATCTGAAAGGCACAAAAATTCTACAATCGATCCAAAGTGGCATACAAGTAACAATGGTCATTGAAGTAGGAAAAAAACATGGCCCTTGGGTGAATCATTATTCAATTTTCTTCGTTTCTGTATCCTTTTTTATTATTACGGCAGCCACTGTGGGCTATTTTATCTTTTATTCTGCTCGAAGATTGCGGAATGCGAGAGCTCAAAGCAGGAAGCAGGTTTGTAACATTATTTTCTTCCACTTAAACTTTTTTGCTGTTTTAATTGTAGTTTCAGTGTTATTCACTTTAATTTATGTTACTTGCTAGACGATGATCTATGCATATGTTTTTAGAAGGATATCCACTTCCATCTTATCAAATCTTTTCTTTTCCTGTAATTTGTCAAGGAGCTTAATTATGCCTGATTAAGACTTGTAACACCTCATTAAGGAGCACCACCAGCATTTAATTATAAGTGGGTGTAAATACATATGTTCTCTTAAATTCCTGATTTACAAAAGCATTTCATACTCAATAGAGAATTTAGAAATTAGGAAGTAAAGAGGAGACGACCTTCACCTAAAACCCAATATAACTGCCCAAAAGTATCTGCTGTTATTTTTACATGTAGCTATGTATTTGCATGTGGGAGTGTGACTGAGAAAAAAAGACTATCATGAGAAGGCATATTTATACATTTAATTGTGCATGGTATAGTGCTAGGCCCTGAACAGAATTTCTACCACATTATAACGCTGGATGTATTAAAAGATACAAAGTATAGAAATAATAGAGCAAACATACCAGAACATTATTGAACAGAGAAGTACCTATGATTATGAGGCGTTAATCCTGCCACCTTTACCTGTCCTTCATCGCCCCTGATAGCCTCGCTTTTCTCCTTACTCAGCTGAAAGTCCACGGATACTCCCATGCACACATTTTCTGTTATGCAGGCATCCCTTGGTATCTGTGGGAGATTGGTTTCAGGAACTCCCTCCCTCAAGGTACCAAAATCTGCAGCTGCTCCAGGCTTTGGTGTAGTATTTGCATAGAACTGTGCACATCCTAACATATTTTTAAAACCATCCTATTATAATACTTACTACAGTGTAAATGCTATGTAAATAGTTGTTACACTGTTTTGTTTTAGAAATAATGACAAAGAAAAAAGCCCATGCATGTTCAGTACAGGTGCAGTATTTGTCTGAATATTTTCAATCTGAGACTGTTGAATTCCCAGATTATAGAACCCACGGATAAGGAAGGCCAACTCAACTTGCTGGCAAAAACCCAACCCTGATCAAATTGTACTTTCCACCAACTCTGCAGCTGTACCTTACATTAAGTAGCAGAAAGAAACATGTACAGCTGTACTGACTGATCTCACTTTCAATTTGTGACCACAAGCTCAGAGTGGGCCCTTAATGCTGCCCATTCATCATACTACAATTTCTTAGTCATCTACTGTCCTACAAGTCCCTTTCTCCTTGAGCCTCCAGCACCTCTGTCAACTTTACTCCCACTTTGTATCTTACTCCATGGACGAAGTTGAAGCAATTGAAAGAGTACTCTCCTTTCTCTTCTACCCATCTAGCTGCATCTGAGCATAATTCCGTTCCTGTGTTTCGTCGTCTTCTGTTGCAGGAGGAAGAACCAGTTCTTTCACTCATGTATGGGATCCTTTTGTGTGTGTGTGTGTGTGTGTACGTACTCAGGAACATCATTCCAACATTTGTCTTCTCTAACTCTCCTATTTTAATAACATCTCCCTCTCCTCTGAATTGTTCCTATCAACATACAAACTTGACTGTCACTCCCATTTCCAAAACAATTTCTCTTGACTCCAGGTCAGAAATCTTAGAGTTCTGCCCTATTCCTCTTTTTTTTCCCACTTCCCATATAACCTCTGTCAGCAAACCCTGTTGACTCTGCCTTCACTGTATATTCAATGTCCAGTTATTTCCCACCACTGCCATTTATTCTGCCCTGGTCCAAACCACCATCATTTCTTACCTCCCCTTCTCCTCGGGTATTCTCAACACAACAACAGAATGGTGTTCTGTTTCTCCAGAATGTTCAGTATTTGTTTAATGCTTTCAGAGGAACTTGTATTCGAGGCAACAGAATCCATTTACATGTACTGAGGAACTTCCTCCAAAGACAGTAAATTTCCAGCCACTTCATGCACTCCTTCTCCAATAAGCAAAGAGAAACACAGTTTATTTCGGGGTGATGAGAGCAGTGGGGGGTCACTCAAAGTTAACTGAATTTAGAAGTAGATCAGAAATTGAAGTTTTATTATAAAAACTTCATACAGATTAGATACTGGCATATGGTAATAAGTGATGATTATCTCAGTGTTTAAAGTTAATTGACTTCTGTCCTTTCCTCAGAGAAGCACCTTATCACATTGGTGGCAGGTTCAGCCTGTTACTAGCTATGGTCAGAAGGATGTTTAAAATTCCTATGCCATGCCACTCAATACCTTCACACTGTGTTAATATTTGACATTTCTGTATCATGCTCCTTTTATCTCTGGGGTTGGAAAGAAATTGGTATCCAATATGATTAACTATTCAAAGGTTACAGTTACAATGACAAGAGTGTTTGGTTTGTGTATGTTCATAGTGGGGTATGTGTTGCTGTATTTTAAATTCTATACTAAATCTATTTACTTGGCATTAAACCACAGAAGCAAGTAGTAAGGTTTATAAAGAAATTTACCTGATGTTGCACAATCTTCATTGGACATTTAGATGTGGTCTCATCATTTATTTAAGTAATTTTCACAGTTCATAATACTTTTTATGAGAATTAAGCTCTGTAGAAATGGTCAGGATTAGCATTAAAATTTTTCAACTATAAAAGGAGACTTTTTTGAAAGGATGACTTTGACTACTTAATGGATTTTATCTCACTACCCTTTGGGGACTAAAGGTTTAAATATTTGGCTGATAATCCCTTTGCTTGTAAATATTTGAAAGTTCTAGAACAGCATTACATATTTAATATTCATGACTTCCTATTGCTTTTTAAAGGTAGATGTTGATGCATATGATGGTTATATCTATTACTAGGCATTTAACTGGGGTTATCTTCATTTTACTAGTAGAAATGGTAATGAAGTATGGAAACTTACATTACATTACATGAGTATGGAAACTTACATTCATTCGAATATTAGGAAAATATTTTCAGAGATTTTTGTCATTTTGAAGATTACAATGCCAGGCAAACTGATACCTCTGTAACCATGAATTTCAATGACTGAGTGCTCAGCTGATCCATCAGATACAACAGTGTGACATGTCATGGTATGATGTGTAAGAATACACATTGTTCCTGTTTTTATGGATGGCAAACTTTTAAACAGGAGGAGAGGCATCAGTGGGTTTGTGAATGAAAATAACATTAGACATCCCAAGTCATTCATGTGTCTACTAAAGATAACCCTAACAGGGGTCAAAGAAGATTGTGCTAAACCTTATGGCCTACTCAAAACAAACTACATTTTGTGAGTGACTGGTACAAGACTTGACTGCAGCATGGTGTACCTTTTGGTACACCATTTTGGTAAACAGTATATGTATCCTTTTTTTATTTTTATAAAGCTTTTATTTAACGAATATAAATTTACAAAGTACAGCTTATGGATTACAATGGCTTCCCCCCCCCCATAACTTCCCTCCCACCCGAAACCCTCCCCTTTCCCGCTCCCTCTCCCCTTGCAGTCACATCAAGATTCATTTTCAATTCTCTTTATATACAGAAGATCAGTTTAGTACATATTACGTAAAGATTTCAACAGTTTGCCCTCACATAGCAACACAAAGTGAAAAATACTGTCAGGGTACTAGTTATAGTATTAATTCACAATGCATAGCACATTAAGACAGAGGTCCTAAAGATGGCTTTAGGTGAAATAGGAACCAGCCTAGGTGTGACATGATGAGCTGAATTTACTTTTAATGAAAAATGACTTTCAGGAGAAAAGGATTTACTAACTGAAATAGACAGATTGCAAGGAATCATCTTCCGGGGCCGGCACCGTGGCTCAACTTGGTTAATCCTCTGCCTGCGGCGCCGGCATCCCATATGGACACCGGGTTCTAGTCCCGGTTGCTCCTCTTCCAGTCCATCTCTCTGCTGTGGTCCAGGAGTGCAGTGGAGGATGGCCCAAGTGCTTGGGCCCTGCACCCACATGGGAGACTAGGAGGAAGCACCTGGCTCCTGGCTTCGGATCGGCATAGCTCTGGCCGTAGTGGCCATTTGGGGAGTGAACCAACGGAAGGAAGACCTTTCTCTCTCTCTCTCTCACTGTCTAACTCTGTTAAATAAATTTTTAAAAAGTTCAAAAAAAAAAAAAAAGGAATCATCTTCCAAGAGGATGAAAAGAATGGGAATCCTTTTGGAAAGGTCATAAAGCCTTGGTGAAAGGGTCACACAGACCTGACACATAATGCTAGAGAATTAAAGGACTAGCACTGGAAAACAGCATCTACTGTGACACAACAGAGTATATGTATTAACTCTTTTACTTACAGTGGAGACCCAAGTAGGCATGGGGTAATGGCCTTCCATTTTTAGTTGTGGGAGCTCAAGGAGAGAATCTTTGACACACATGTTGATCCCCAAATTGATGAAATTGGGAGGTCAACATTGTACATTACATTTCTGATGTCTGACTGATACCTTGAGCAAAGGACTTAAGGAAATAGGTCTAGCTAACAGAAATAGAACTAAAGCGGAATGATACGTGGGAGGGAGATAGCTTCACACAATAGTGAATGGGAACCTGTAACTGTGTAATAATGTGAGTTGAGACAAACTGTTGGCTTTGTCTCCAGGTAATATGGAACCTAGAAGTGACAGAATTAGGCCACTGGTGACAACACTTGTCCATAATAACATCTGGCATATGGCGACAGGCCGATTCTTCTAGGAAGGCTTAATAAACAATTCTGCGTTGCTTCCTGTTTTATTTTTTTAACCAAACCCAACTGTGTTAAAACCATGCTGTGACACAGTGGAAAACTGATACTGTGGGTAAATATGCAGCTCCCTTATATAAATAAATAATACAGTAATCAGATGTGTTGTGAAATTTCACTAAAGTCAACTCAATATGTGACACAAGAGGAGAATGATTGGCCTGAGAAAGAATTGGAATAATTTAGCTTGTTGCTTGTGTCCAACAGCTCTGTACAAATTCATCACAGAGCTCAAGTCCATACATTTATTTTCCATGCTTTATCCATGTGAGGAGTATGCTGAAGTCTTATGACAATGAGGTGAACCGCAAGCTGGGCAGGACTGAATTGGACTGCTCACAAGTGGACGAGGCACTGGTGCAATGGCTAGAAAGATAGCTCCTGTGACTAGAAGATAGCCAGCCAAGAGCCATTGGGGAAGCCAGCAGGGCCTGTAGGGTAGTTTGGCTGGAGAGGGGCAGGGCACTCGTTGAAGTGCAACAGAGCCAGAAAAAAAAATCAGGGCAATGGATATAAATGGATAATTAAATTGGTCCAGCAATATAAAGATGTTTGTCACGGTCTCATAGACTGGATGAATTGTTCCTTTGTGCCTCTTTTCACCCCTTGTTGCCTTCAGTTAGGATACATATACTGTTGCTCGAATTTCAGGTATACCTATGTTGCTCTTATCACACTTTATATATAAATACTGTACCAGTCGAACTCTCATGTAGTACAGTTTATATAAAAACTCTACGGCAGTAAATTACTTTATAGTAACTAACTCTACTAAATACTATTGTAACTGAAGTATTTATAAACATTGTACTAGCAGTTACTATGCTGATAGTTTTGCTTTTAAAAAAAAAAGACAAAAGGCTGTGACCAAGTTCAAGGGAATGGATTGTAAGTAAAGAAGTACAGCAGAACTAATTGATTACTCTTTGCATGTCCTAAAGGGACCCATGTTTGATCCTTGACCAACCTTGGAATGTGGCCCTCAAACTATTCTTTACACTGGTGATGGATGATTTTGTTGTATACACCTGGAGCAATGGACCATGATGTACCAGCTTGTCTGGGTTTACTTTCCATAACAAACAAGATTGATGATATGCATCTGGTTTCATTGCTGGGGGCCTGAGTTTCAAGCAACATGGCCAGTTGTTTGCAGAATGTGCCTAGTGACCAGCTGCCCCATATGAGACTTAGATGCTGGTACTCAATTGGTTCCCTGGGCAGAGGGAGCCATACATGTCCCTGTAATTTGTTGCCAGAGAGATAGCACTCCTTTGTGCTCTCAGATAAGGAAAGACTAGGCTAAGATGATATCTTAAAAATTTGTCCTTGGACTTAAAGTATTAATACAAATTATCTGGAAAATTTCTGTTTACATTAACTTTGCTCCATTAGTACATGAAGTTAACTGGAAGATTCATCACATTATCTGTGTACTATACCACTAGCAACATATGTGTGTTTGTGTTTGGTGTATTTGTATGTATGTATCTCTTCTTGTTCAGATTTGAAAAGTCTTTAGAGCCTTTTATCAAACCATAGAAATTTGGCTTTTGGATAAGAAGAGCAGATTAAACAAATTCTTGTCAAAATGACATTTAGTTTTACAGTCTTTCTTCTGACTTTCTCACTGAACAAAAGGAAGTTCTTACAATAGGTCTCAGGCATTTTAGATATTCACTCACACCAACTTGACATTTATATCACTAATTCTTTTTTCAGACTTATGGAGGTATAAATGACAATAAAAATCTATATATCAAAGCTGTAGAACATGATTATTTGATGTACGTGTACATTGAGAATGTACCACAATCAGATGAACACACCCATCACAGTTACATTGTACATGTGTGTTTGTATGTGATGAAGATAATTAACATCCACACTCTTGGCAAATTTCAAATAAACCGTGTTGTAATCAGGTTCCCCAGAACTTACTCAGCCAAAAATGTTGAACTCACAGAGGCAGGGAGTAGAATGGTGGTTGCCTGGGCCTGGGGGTAGGAGAAGTGGGGAGATGTTGGTCAAAGAGTAAAAATTCACAGTTCATTCTAAGGGTATTGGTGGTTTTTCTTTGAAAAATGCTATTACCTGAGCTATAACCTACAACTTCATCAAATCCTACCCTTCTTCTCAACTCTTCCTCATACTGCTCATGGTGATCGTCTTCATAGGAGTGGTTGGCAGTCCTGTTTATCCCCATCACTGTAGTTCCATCTATTTATGTTTGTGTATCTCTTTGGCTGCCTCCTCTTGCCTATGGGAATACTTTTATCCAAACATTAGTGAAAAGCTGCATGGCACAGTGATTTTATTCCAGGAATATATCTGAGAAGAATCCTCTTACTATAATTCTTCATTTTAAGTATCTCATTTACAAACTCTGAGCCAAATGTTTATGACAATGCTTATTTTAAAAATATAGTGACTGGGCCGGCACTGTGGCATAGTGGGCTAAGCCTCCACCTGTGGTGCCAGAATCCCATATGGGTGCCAGTTTGAGTCCCGGCTGCTCCACTTCCTGTCCAGCTCTTTGCTATGGCCTGAGAAAGCAGTAGAAGATGGTCCAAGTGCTTTGAACCCTGTTCCCATGTGGGAGACCCAGAAGAAGCCCTGGCTTCTGGCTTCCAATCAGCCCAGCTCCAGCCATTGTGGCCTGCTGGGGAGTGAAACAGCAGGTGGAAGATCTTTCTCTCTGTCTCACCTTCTCTCTGTTACTATGCCTCTCAAATAAATAAATAAATAATCTTTTTTAAAAATGTAGTGACTAAAGTGCAGGAAATGCAGTTTGCTGATTTCTATCCTCCCTTCTTGCTTTCTCACACCCTACCCCTCTAAGGTAATTAGACTTGGCTCCATACCTAATGTTATTTATGTGAGTTTCAGGTCAGTAAAAATCTGTACATCCTGGGACCAAAAATCGGGCTGTCAAGTCACCAAACCAAAACACATATTTTACCTAGTTGGATGTAAATATACAAACCAACTAGGTAAAAATACTGTTGTGTCCACTATAATTTTAAAATCAAACATGGTAATAAAGAGCATGAATTAGTCTTATTTTTCAGTATCAGACTCAGCAGCTGAGATTCTTCAGTGACCAGAGCCAGTGAAGTTTTGATTAGAGTGGTGGCATTAGCTTCAGTTAAGAAAATTGGCCAACCACAAGTTTCTTTGAATCAGCTTTCAATTCCACAGCCTAATATTCTTAGAGCAGTTATCTCTTAGGATTGGAGAAGAGGAGGGGAGAGGTTGTTTGTGTATACTATGTTTAGAAAAAATTCCCCAAGTCACAGTAAGTAACCAATTTAGGAAGAATGTTAAGATTGGATAATGGCTGACTTTGAGGGACTTTTTTTTCCTTTTTTTTTTTTCATTTATTTTCTTCACAAGGAATGTGAAGCCTTTTGAAGGCTCTTTTGCCATTACACAATGGAGGCAGTGTACTGTAGTAGAGAGATCACGGGCTTTAAAAGGCAGATAGGACCTGAGCTTGAATTGAATCATAGCTCTGCAAAAAAACCAGCTGCCTGGACTTCAGTCAAATTTCTTCTGAACCTTACTTTTCTCATCTATAAAACTCAAATATTAGAATGCCTATTTCACAAGGTTGTTAATAATGAAACAAGACAACATAAATAAAAAGCTCAGGGCTGAACTGACACATAATAGGAGTCCAACAAATGTTGTTAAACCTTTAGTTTTCCAAATTTAGTGGAATATAAGCTTTTAATAAGTAAAACAAATTTATCTTAGATGAGAAAATCATAAAAATCTATATTTTATAAATTCAGGATGTGTTCTTAGAGCTAGTCACTGGGGGAATTTAAAAAAAGAAAATAAAGACCTGTCCTCCAGATTCTTGCAATCTAAGAGAGTAAAACAAATAATATAATTACAGCACATGATAAGAGGTAGAAACAATGTGCTACTAGAACCTACAAGGTAAAAGAGGATTTTGATATGGTGACTAGGCCTTGACAAAGTATCCAGTGTAATTTACACATCAATGTAGATACATTCTTGAAGTTCTTAATTTTTTAAAGATTTATTTATTTATTTTTGAAAGAACTAGAAAGAGAGAGAGAGAGAAAGAGAGAGAGACAGAGAGATCGATCTTCCATCTGCTGGTTCACTCCCCAAATGGCTGCAACAGCCAGGGCTGGGCCAGGCCAAAGCTAGGAGCCTGGAACTCCATCAAGGTCTCCCATGTGGGTAGCAGGGCCCAAGCACTTGGGCCATCTTCTGATGTTTTCCCAGATGCATTGGCTGGGAGCTGGATTGGAAGTGGAGCAGCAGGGACACAAACCGGCACCTATATGGGACGCCGGGATTGCAGGCTTTACCCACTACACCATAGTGCCGGCCAGAGGCTCTGATTTTTAAAGAACAAAATGTGAATTACAGTTTGCATGGGTACATATTATCTTTAAATGGTGAGGTATATTTGGGCACTCAAAAGCTGACATAAATAATATTGTACAAACATACATATTTAATATAAACTACTCAGCCCTAATGCTGCTCTCATATTTCAGTGTTTTAGAGAGAGGAATGCGTTTATGAATTCTTGGTATCACTATGACAGTGAAATATTTTGAGGATTAATGGAGATTTTGCAAGTTATCTTTCTTCAAGCTCTAAAAATATAGTTTGCGCTTTTTACCAAAATCGCTTGTCTTGCATCCATATTTAAAGAAAATAATTTTTCATTTCTTTATAAAAGTTCAAAAGGAGCTGTTGAAAATATCAAAATTTCTTTTTAAACAAATTTTTATTTCAAGGACACGTGGTTAAGCCTTGGTTTGTGCTATGCTGCAAGTCTTTTAGGATACTTTATAGCCAAGTTCCTTGCTTAGTATATTCTGGAATCTTGGATTTTGCCCTTTATTATTTTGTATTTCCTTCTCTCTACCTAATGTGAAAACAATGATCTTAATGTAATTTCTACATTATATAAGTTTACCTTCAATCCTGTACCTCAAATTGATTTGCAATACAATCTTGGCTATCATTTGGAAAGATATATTTAACATTCATTCCTAATAAACTGGAGAGAATTAGCACTAGAGACTTAGGCATTTTATTGTATTGAATTGACTCTTTTGAAATGAGAAAACAACTATATAAACTTAATCAAGTGAACATGCAAGAAAGGTATGACTTGCTTGTGAGTGCATTTCCCTAATTGTGGTATGCAGTTTTTTGCTTAAACCTAAGTCAGAAGTTTTTTTTGAAAACAAAGAGCAAAATTATTGTCAATGACTATCAACTAAATAACTTTTTCTCTTGTTTTATTTTGTTGGCTCTATTTTTGCTCAGTTTCATTTTTCTTCTCTTTTTTTTAAAAAAAAGAGATTTATTGTATTTATTTGGAAGGCAAAGTTACAGAGAGAGGGAGAGAGAGAGTGTCCATCCACTGGTTCACTCCCCAAATTCCTCACAGCCAGGACTCAGCCAGGCTGAATCCAGGAGCCTGGAACTCCATCTGGGTGTCCCACGCAGGTGGTAGGTGTCCATGGACTTGGGCCAACTTTTGCTGCTTTCCCAAGCACATTAGCAGGGAGCAGGATCGGAAGTGGGAGGATTCTGGTGTCACAAGCAACAGCTTAAACTGCTGCACTACAATGCTGGCCCCTGCATTTTTCTTCTCTTGATGTCAAAGTAGTAGCACATAATCTATGTGAAAAGAAAGTAGTGAAGTTTGGAGGTCTAGGCCCAAGCCAGGACCCTGTGGGCATACTGGTTGTTCACCAAAAGGATTGCCACAATTTGGAAGACAATAGAATTCAGGAGCTGGGACAATGTCAGAAGATAGCTGAGTTGTGGATGGATATATTGTAATGGACTCTTGGAAAAGGAAGACCAGAATTCCAGTACCAGCTCTATCATGTTTTATAGAGGTGACATTCTCTTCTGGATAAGTTAGTTTACTATCCCAAGCCTCCATGTGCCAATGAAGCTATTTATTGCCTCCTTCAAGGAGTTGTTTTGAGGGTTAAATAAGGCAATGGATATCAAAAATTATTTTTAAGCAGTATTAAGAAGAGTATAAGGGGCTGGCACCATGGCATAGCAGGTTAAGCTGCCGGCTGCAGCGCTGACATCCCATATGGACACGGGTTCGAGTCCTGGCTGCTCCCCTTCCAGTTCAGCTTCCTGCTAATGTACCTGGGAAAGCAGCAGAAGATGGCCCAAGTACTGGGGCCCCTGCACCCGTTGGGGAGACCTGCAGGAAGCTTCTGGCTCCAGTCTTTGGTGCAACCCAGCTCTGGCCGTTTTGGCCATTTGAGAAGTGAACCATTGGATGGAAGCTCTTTCTCTGTAACTCTGCCTTTCAAATAAATAAAAAGAAACCTTAAAAAAAGAACTGTTTAAATAAAAAGAAAAGAGTTAATAGATTCCTGCTCCAAATCACAGTTAAAACAGGTGGCTTCCTTGGTGTAACTCATGGCTTTAGTGGGACTTACACTAACCAACTCTGGTATTTTGAGCAAGACATTCATATTCTTTGGGTATCAGTTTTATTATCTGGCAGAGTTAATGTCGGGCTAGTTAATATAAGAATCCTCAATGTACCTCCGTTCACTGTCACTCTATTATTTAACTTTCCTTGCAAGTAACAAATAGAAGGAGAAGCATTTGTGATCAAAATAAAGTCTTATTATAGAATTCCCCCCTTTTAATTCCTATGTCCCTACATGAGTGTGTAGGACTTCAGTACCTGTTTCCCTCCTTTTAACTTTTTCTGTTGAGCTATATGAATATTTGCTTGTCAGTTAGCAATCTGATAGAGTCGTTCCTGCTGTTCTTGTGACAGAAAATCAACAGTTTTTCACTCTTTGGCAGTAAGCCAAATACCTGCCACAAAATGATATCTTATATAGGAGACAGGCTTGGGCATCAAGGAGGTTCCTGACATACCTGTACTTGCAGATTATTCCTTTCCAAAAATATCTTTGCTACGAATATGTGTAGATATGTTACAGGGGCAAATTATGTTTGTTGATGGAGGGGCTTTTTAAATTAATAAACATTTTATTGCATGCCTGCTAATGCCAGTCATCATGCTGGACACTTTACTCACATTATCTCTGTAATTTTCATGTAACTGGGATGTCAGATGGGGACCCTACTGGGGATGGGGCTATATATAAGGGGAAAGAGGAAACTGTTTACATTCTCAGAGTAACCTTTGGTTCTCAGCACCTGCTCTTTGTTGATTTTCTGCTAAGTTTGTTCATTTTACAGTTCACAATAGGTAGATAGCATATCATCTTGCCATATAACACACATTCTGTTTGTATTCCACACGGCATTCACCCAAGTGTAAAACCTAGCCTCTACTTCAGTGTACACATATGTTCACTTGAGGTGCTCATGTATGGAGTCAATTTGAGTGAAAGGGAAAGGTTTATTTGCAGCATTGCAAGTAACCTGAGGTTAACACTAAATAACTCATGCGACCTGGGGTGTTTTTCCTTTCATCAGTTCACCCCATGAGGAAGACAGACATACTCTCACTAGTTCCTCTCTTAATAATCTTTCCTTTGCGTTTTGATTCCTCCTGTACCCCACCTCCACTTTCCACTCAATTATGCATAATGATTTCGACCTTATTCCCCAAATGAGCCTTGGACTTGCCTTTGCATGTCCAGACTCACCTAGATAGATGCTCAGTGAGACAAAAAAATGATACTCTTCAAAGGGATCCTCCTTATAAGGCAATCACGGTTATAAACAGTATTTATTTTTCCTAATACCAAACACTGTAGAGGTTGGCATCATTGTATAGTTGAGTAAATATGCTTAAAGAATTAAGTGACGTAGGTCTAGGTCTTACTCACCTAGACTTAGGTCTAGGGACAAGTGTCTAGGTCCATTTGTATCCAAAGCCAGTGCATTGTCTACCAATCAAGACATGAATCAAATTGTAACAGATGCACTCAAAAATAGTTTCATTGCTTTGAAAACTCATAGCATCTGAATCCATTTGGGATAGGGGCTGGGACACTTAGCTTTACTGTTATGGTCCCAAATGCTGTTTAATAAAATAGGGAGGCAGAATACGTGGGAAGCTTCAGTAATTTGAAAAATCCTGCCTGATAGCAGATAAATGGGACAATTATTATGGCTAATTAAATTTTATCTTTTGAAGTATATTTATACATTGACTTTTACCCTATAAATATTTAACAATTCTATCTACCATTTTCATCATACTTCTTTTAAAAATAGCTTTTCTAATACCTGCTTTTTTATTACAGAGACAATTAAAAGCTGATGCTAAAAAGGCCATTGGAAGGCTTCAACTGCGTACATTGAAACAAGGAGACAAGGTGCATTTAAGACTTTTATTTTTTATTTTTTTATATATAAAGCTTTTATTTAAAGAATATAAATTTCCAAAGTACAGCTTATGTATTACAATGGCTTCCCCCCCCATAACTTCCCTCCCACCCGCAACCTTTTAAATATTTGTTTTAAGGTAATGCTACTAAGCCATAGTTCAAGATAAATGTTCTTATAAACTGTGCTTTTCCTTGGTGTTTATAAATCTTATTGACTTGTTCTATTTAGGGCAGGAGATATGCTGAATAATGGCCCCTAAAGATATCTAGGTCCTAATCCCTGGAGCCTGTGAAAGTTAATTAATGTGGTATAAGGGACTTTGCAGATATTATTAGTTAAGGGTCTTAAGATGGGGAGATTATCCTGGATAATCACAGTGTCCATATAAGAGGAAGGAAAAGGGAGATTTTACTACTGAACAATAGGAGATGTGACAAAGGAAGTAAGAAATTGGAGTGGTTCCAGGAAGAGGCTATGGATCAGGAATGCAAACAGCCTCCAAAAGCTGAAAAAGGTAAGGGAACAGCTTTTCCCCTGAAGTTTCCAGAAGGAACACAATACTGCCAACACCTTGTTTTTAGACTTCTGATCTTTGGAAGCGTGAGAAAATAAAGTTGTGTTGTTTTAAGCCACTAAGATATGATGATTTGCAACAGCAACAAGAAACTAATATAATGTTTCAGTGCACCATTACTTGAACATCCGCTTTCAGATTTAGGACAGTTGAAAACTACTACTGTTGGGAAAAACATATGTCATAAAAAATAGATATTGAACTTACGGAAAAAAAACATATCATTTGCACAATGGCAACAAAACCATTAAATACTTAGATATGGGGCAAACATTTGGCCTAGCAGTTAAGATGCTGGTTAAGACAACTGCATCCCATATTGGAGTATCTGGGTTTGAGTCCAAGCTCCACTCTTAATTGCAGTTTCCTGCTAATGTGCACCCTAAGAGGCAGCCAATGGCTCAAGTACTTGGGTCTCCGCTGCCCACATTGAAGACCTGGATTGGGTTCCCAGCTTCTAGCTTCAGCCTGGCCCAGCCCTGGCTGGCTGTTTCAGGCATTTGGGGAGTAAACCAGCAGATGGAGGCTATCTTTCCCTGTAAACTTTTCTCTCTACCTCTCAAATAAGTAAATAAAAAAGTAAATAAAGATTAGGTATAAATCTTATAAAATACATATAAGATCTATATGCTGAAAACGAAAGAAAGATATCTAAATAAGTAGATTCATGTTTATGTGTCAGAACTCTCACTGTTGTTAAGATGTCAGTTTCCCCAAAAACTAACAGAGTAGTTTCAATAAAAATCCTAGAAGGATCCTTTGTAGAAATTGGCAAGTTTATTCTAAATTTGTATGGAAAAGCAGAAGAATTAGAATAAATAAAACAAATTTGATAAGGAAGAACAGTTTTGGCTAACTTATACTACTTCATTTGCAGAATTATTTTAAAGCTACTGCAATCAAGATGGTACCGTATTGGAGAAAGGATGAACTTTGCAAATCAATAGAATAGAAGAGAGAGTTAAGAAATAGGCCCACACATATATGGTCAATTGATTTTTGATACAGGTGCAAAGGCAATTCAATGAAGAAAGAATGGCCTTTTCAACAAAATAGCCAGTTTTGGGCTATACATATGCAATGGTTTGATATACATAAACAAAAATGAATCTCAATCCATACTTCATAGCCTATGTAAAAGTTAACTCAAAATGAATTACAGACTTAATCTATAAAACCTAGAACTATGAGGTTTTCAGAATAAAAATTTGGAGAGAAATATATTAATGACTTGTCTTACACAAATATTGCCTACATAGGATACCAAAAACAAGTCCATAAAAATAAAAAATGGAAAATTTGACTTTGTTGAAATAAGAATTTCAGCTTTTTGAAAGACAGTGTTAAAAAATGGAAAAGACAAAATATAGACAAGAAGAAATTTTTTTTCAAAGCACAAATCTTGTTAAAAGACTAATAAAGAACTTTCAAAACTCAGCAGTAAGAAAACAAGCAAAACAGACACTTCACCAAAGAAAATAGAATAGTACTTGACATCATTTGTGAAAAAAATAATTAAGTTTATTTTGTTGAAAACAATTTTTGAGATCCATGCATAATTCTTTTATTTTTTTAATGTTTTTATTCATTTGACAGGTAGAGATATAGATAGTGAGAGAGACAGAGAGAAAGGTCTTCTTTCCATTGATTCGCTCCCCAAATGGCCTCCACAGCCAGCGCTGCACCAATCTGAAGCCAGGAGCTTCTTCCTGGTCTCCCATGCAGGTGCAGGGCCCAAGCACTTGGGCCTTTCTCCACTGCCTTCCTGGGCCACAGCAGAGAACTGGACTGGAAGAGGAGCAGCCGGGACTAGAACTGGTGCCCATATGGGATGCTGGCGCTGCAGGCGGAGGATTAACCAAGTGAGCCACGGTATTGGCCCCGCATAATTTTTCAAAATATGCATTTCCATAAACTTTTAAAGATCCCCCACTTATGCATCAATTTCAGAATTTTTAGAATATTGTGTCTTTTAATTTCACCTTTCCATGCAAATTTTAAAGTACTATCATATATGCATGATAAATAAGCTCATAAAAAAGATGTTCAACATCCTAAGTCAATAAGGATTGAAGAAATGCCAGGAAGCATTCATTAGAATGACTAAAATCAATACAGTTGAAAATACCAGTAGATAGCCCAGATGTGGCACAACTAGAGATCTCATGTATTTGCTGTTGCAAATACAAATAAGCTAGTCCCAAAGGGACAAATATCATATGTTCTCCCTGATCTCTGACAAGTAGCTGAGCACCTAAAAGGAAACCTGTAGAAATGAAACGGACACTATGAGAAACAATGACTTGACCAGCCCTTGTCCTGATTGTCAAGGAACAACTTACTATTTTATTTCTTTTAGTATTTTTTTTATTCTACTTAATACCATTGGTTGAACCAAACTCTTTAACATACAATTATCCTTAGGTGTTTAAATTTAACTGAAAAGTGATCCCTGCTAAATATAAGAGTGGGACTAAGAGAGGGAGGAGATGTACAGTTTGGCACATGCTCACTTGGACTTACCTCTAATGGTAGAGCTAGAAATGTGCCAGGGGATTCCAAATCAATCCCATCAATGTGGCATCTACCAATGCCATCTTACTAGTAAGAGTGATCAGTTTCAGCTCATAATTGATCATAATGATAGGATTAAGTGTCAAAGGGATCACATAAACAAGACTAGTGTCTGCTAATAATAACTGATAGAATTAAAAAGGAGAGAACAATCCAAGATGGGAAGTGGGATACACAGCAGACTCAGAATGGTGGATGCCCTAAACAGCACTCTGGCCTCAGAATCAGCCCTTAAGGCATTCAGATCCAGCTAAAAAGCCCCATGAGAGTTTCTCAGGCATGGAAAGCCAAGATACTGTGGCAAAAAAAAAAGACCTAAATGAAAGATCTCTGTGAGTGAGATCCCAGCGGAAAGAACAGGCCATCAAAGAAGGAAGTACCTTTCTCTGAAGGGAAGAGAGAAGTTCTACTTTGATTATGGCCTTGTCTAAATAAGGTTGGAGTTTGTGAACTCAAGAGGCTTCTGTAGCCTTGGCAGCTCATGACAAGAGCCTCGGGTGATTACTGACATCATAAATAAGAGTGCCGATTGTTAAATCAACAACAGGAGTCACTCCCCATGTAGGATCTCTGTCCTTAACGTGTTGTACTATGCAAATTAACGGTAAAACTGCTACTCAAACAATACTTTATACTTTGTGTATCTGTGTGGGTGCCAACTGTTGAAATCTTTACTTAGTATATACTAAGTTGATCTTCTGTATATAAAGATAATTGAAAATGAATCTTGATGAAGAATGAGATGGGAGAGGGAGTAGGAGGTGGGATGGTTGCAGGTGGGAAGGAGGTTATGAGGGGGAAAAGCCGCTATAATCCAAAAGTTATACTTTTGAAATTTATATTTATTAAATAAAAGTTTTTAAAAAATGCAAAAATAGTACCTCCACTTTGAACACCAGTTTGGAAGTTCCCTATGAAGTTAAAAATACACTTATCATAGAACCCAGCAATCTCACTACAAGATATTTATCCGTAAGGGGGAAAATAGCTCATATTCACATAAAAACTTATACATATATATATTTATGTTTATGTATACATACTTATATATAAACAATTATTTATAGCAACTTTATTCATAATTGCCAAAAACTGCAAAGAACCCAAATGTCCTGCAGCACAGGAATGGATAAACTCTGGAACATCCATTTTAGAGAATCCTATTCAGCAATTGAACGAGGAGACGCCGATGCAAGAAAAGCAAGGCTGAATTTCCAATGCATTAAGTGAAAGAAGCCAGATTCCAAGGCTAAATAATGCATGATTCCATTTATATGATATTGTGGAAAGCTGAAACTATAGGAATTAGAAACACATCAGTGGTTGCCAGGGGCTGGGGCTGAAAGGAAGGGTTGACTACAAAGCATTACGGAGGAATTTTTTTGGAATCATGGCATTAGTCTCTATCTTGATTGTGCTGAGGATTAAGTGACTGTAGCTTGTCAAAATTTGCAGAACTGGACAGGAAAATGGTGAATTTTATTGTAGGCGAATTACACCTTAATTTTTGAAAACTGGGAAAATTTAGCTATGGAACTTGTACAAATGGCATCTTATGAATTTTACAACCAGGAAAAATAGCTTAAATCAGTGTTACATGCTTATCTTTGTTCTGTTCCCCCTTTTAGTTGACTTTATTCTTTTAGCCTTTTGAAGTCTAAATGATTTTTAAATCGCCTATTGAGACTTTATAGTTGCCTAATCTTTCTTATTGTTTAGTGGTAAGATGCTCCTCCTTCTATAGGAGTCTATACTAGTTAAATGCATGCATATTCTGATATTTCTCTATAGCCTAATGCATTATATATCAGAATATTAAAAATTATTTGCTCGTAGGAAATCGGCCCTGATGGAGATAGTTGTGCTGTGTGTATTGAGCTATATAAACCAAATGATTTGGTGCGCATCTTAACCTGCAAGTAAGTTTGGTTTGCTTTTATATCATCAATAAGAAAAGCTGACCCACAAAAACCATTGTAATGGGGGAAAACAATTTTGAATGCTTCTGAATTGATATTTTTAGTTTATTTTCACATATAGAGGTTTTTTTGAATAACAGTGAAGTTGGTTTTAAGTCTAATTGTATTGTTGCCATAATCTGGAACAATTTGTTCTAAACTAATTCCATAGAAAATGAAAACCTAGTCAACAGGCCAATTTACACACACACACACACACATGTTGTGTGTATAAATTGGCCTGTGTATATACAAGAGTACTTCGAAAAATTGTGGAAAAAGGAATTAAAATGTTTGTTTTGGTGTAAAAACCCATATAGTTACATGTATTCATTCATGTTCCTATATACAGTTGTACATAGTACTAGATTATTTCATTTTAAATTAATTTTAACAATCCCTTTGGGGAAAAAATAAAACCAATTCATGCACACTTAGTTGGAAGTCTCTGCTACTTAGGTTATTATTATTATTATGCATTTCTTGAAGTTTGCTTTTAACACTCTTAGCACTCTTCTCTTAGCTAATAGTAATGCTCTCAGAACATATCACATTTCCTCAAGCATCAGTACTGCGTAAACTCCACACTATATTGTACTGTGTTATTGAGAATGACCATATCATTATACAAATAAGGAATGATAAGATAAAAAGATTTGAAATACTGTACAGTCTTAGGTCCGGTAATATCTTAGCCATTTTCAAGTTAATGAGCACTAAAATATTTTGTGTGTGTGTGTGTGTGTATGTGTTTGTTTGAAGCTAGAGTAATGATGCTTTTATATTTAAAGTACTATATGATGAAATTTCCATGTTTTGCTTCTGTGACTCCTTTGTGTTAATAGTGTATTTCAAATGAAAAAAAGAAATCCATTCAAAAACTAAGTAAAGTTACAGGGTAATCTGTTAATATATGTTAGGCAAAGCATCGTTGCTATTTTATAACCAATAACTAAATTTTGCTTTTTTATTCTTTCATTAGCCATATTTTCCATAAGACATGTGTTGACCCATGGCTGTTAGAACACAGGACTTGTCCTATGTGCAAATGTGACATACTGAAAGCTTTGGGAATTGAGGTAAACATTACTGCATTATTGATGCGCAGAGACTTGGAAAGGTGCCTGGGCTTCGAGGAAGATGACACCCTTATTTTTTTACCTATGTAATGTGCCAGACTTACAGTTTATACCTAAAATGGGACATATTTACATCATAGAGACAGTGCGGTATCTTATCTTGAACAACCTCCCTTTTCCTTCTTCCTCTTCCTTTTCAAATGCGTTTATTATTTGGTCAGAATTTGAAGTCGAAACCATATAAACTACCAACTTGGCATTCCCCCTGTTTTCCACTGTCTTCATATTGTGTAGTGACCAAATTTGTAGTTAACAGAGCAAATATAATGTGTGAAAGCAGAGTTAATATTCAATTATAATTTTATATTAGAGAAATTTAAAAGACCAGTTTTCAAAATAAACCTGAAAGTCAAGCTCAACAAAATCTTCTTGACTTGAGGAGACACATAAATAACAGTGATCCTCAATCCCCCGGGGAACAGCATGGTATATAAACATTTTTGAGTGCCTGCCTTGTACCAGGCATTCTGTTATAAAGGGCTGGGATAACCCCAGATGAACATGTCAGATGTGAGGGCATTCCTTCTTTAGCATCCTTCACACCTTTGGTTCACCCAGTTACTCTAATTGCTCTGACTGGGGCCAGCAAAAGATTTTAGTGATCATCAAAAGGGATTATAGGCTTAAAAGGTTAAGAAACATCGCTTTAATGAATCACCTATGAAGAAAGCCTATAACGATATAATAAGGAAAAGGATATCCTCTAAGAGTTTTAATATGTTCAAACACTTTCCAAAGGTGGACGTTGAAGATGGATCAGTGTCTTTACAAGTCCCTGTATCCAATGAAACATCCCATAGTGCCTCCCCCCATGAAGAGGATAACCGCAGTGAGACTGCATCATCTGGATACGCTTCAGTACAGGGAGCCGATGAACCACCTCTGGAAGAGCACGTGCAGTCTGCAAGTAAGCACCGTACCGAGGGCTGGTGAGGGCCCCACAGATGACCCCTTGTGAATCACCAGTGTCCATCAGAGCGCCTTCTGCTTTTGAGTATTTGTTCCATTCACCCAGTGACACATTCCAGGTTTTTTCCCCTTAAAATGACACACGGAAGGCTGTACCCTTGCCTTAACTTAATTTATACATGTTCAAATGGCCCTAAAATAAATGAAATGCATCAGGAGTGGGATTGTTCACGAAAGAAAGATTTATTGGAAAGCTTCTCTCTAATGCACTTAAATATTAGCTAATTAACTACTTATAGGGGGCTAAAGAAAAACCTTAAATTTTAGAAGCCATTGTCTATCGCACATCAGTCATTGATTCTTATTAAGATAATGGAATCTTAAAATGATAAAATAACATTTAATTTACAGAAGCTTGATTCATTCCCAACTTCACAGAAACCTATGTTTTGCAGTTAGGAAATGATGTTTAAGAATAGTATGTGCTGCCACCTGTTGACAATGTATCATGAATTCAACAAAACTTTAGAAACTAAAACTATATTATTTTCAAGTGAAATACTGTTACTTAGGGATTTTATACATGTGGAGAAATTTTAGAGAATTTTGTTGCTTTCTTCACCTATAAAGAGCAAACTCATAAAAATTACTTTCCTATTTTTTTAAAGATTTATTTGAGAGGCAGAGATACAAAGAGAAGGAGAGAGAGAGAGAGAGAGAGAGAGAGAGAAAGAGAGAGAGAGAGAATATCTCTCATCCACTGATTCACTCCCCAAATGGCCTCAATGGCCATGGCTGGGCCAGGCTGAAGCCAGGAGCCAGGAGCTTCTTCTAAGTCTCCCACATGAGTGCAGGAGTCAAGTACTTGATCCATCTTTTGCTGCTTTCCAAGGCATACCAGCGGGGAGCTGGATTGGAAGTGGAGCAGCCGGAACTCGAACTGGCACCCATAAGGGATGCCAGCACTGCAGGCAGAGGCCTTAACCTATTAGCGCACAGCGCTGACTCCTGTTTTTTTTTTTTTTTTCATGCTTTTTGTTGTTTTTTTTTGTTTAAGATTTATTTATTCTTATTTGAAAGTCAGAGTTACACAGAGAGGGAGAGGCAGAGAGAGACAGAGCGAGAGAGGTCTTCCATCTGATGGTTCACTCCCCAATTGGCCACAATGGCTGGAACTGCGCTCATCTGAAGCCAGGAGCAAGGAGCTTCCTCCGGGTCTCATACGCTGGTACAGGGGCCCAAGGACTTGGGCCATCTTCTACTGCTTTCCCAGGCCATAGCAGAGAGCTGGATAGGAAATGGAGCAGCAGGGTCTCGAACCAGCACCCATAAGGGATGCCGGCACTTCAGGCCAGGGCATTAACCCGCTGCCCCACAGTGCTGGCCCCTTTTTTGTTGGTTCTAAAGTTTTTTTTTCCCAGTCCTCATATTGAGATAATCTAATTCTAGTATAAAAGTAGAAGAAAAGCAACTACCAGGTTAACTTGTGAAAGTTTCAATATCCAATGCCATAGACCTTTGTCCTCTATAGGCTTGTCAGTACCGTAAATACCAATTCTGAAGGTGTCATGAGGAATAGTACCATGCAAAAGCAAACCTCATGTTTCTTGTAATATCTTCAGACATTTCCTCGAGTATAAAGTAGTCATAAGAATTTTAATAATATGCTGATTATTCTACCCATAAGAGAAAATAATTATCTACTTTTCCCAGATGATATGTTCCTGTAATTATGTGGTAATAGAAGTCAGGGAAGGGAATAGAGAGTGTACAGAATAATTCAATTGATTTCTAGGTCTTAAAAAAATTCCAACCTACTTTTTAGTGCTTTATCCTTGTGGGTGGAGTTTAGGCAGACGAATAAGCAGAAAAGGTTTTCCAGAGAATTTGAAAAGCAAATGAAACAATGATCCATGTTCTTTTGTATTCTTTACCTGGGTAAGCACCCATCCAGGTGCCCCAAACCAGAAACTAGGAAGATCCTAGATTGTTCCCTGTCCTCCTTCCTATTGACTTAATATCATTTCTCTCAACTTCATCCCCTAATTACCAACCTTCATTGCACAGCCATGGTTTGAGCTACTATATTCTCTCTGCCCATCCCTTCTACTCTTCCTATTCCAAGAAATTGGAGACAACCAATCTAATCCCTGTTCCTTCTTTAGGACTCAACTCTTTTGAGAAACCTCTCTTGACTTGCATGTGTGGCCCTACTGTCTGTTTCCATAGAAAAGCTGTCATTGTATGCATTACACTGAATGACATTAAGACCTTTGAAAGGTCCTCTGGGTAGAGACAGTGTCTTATGTTCACTATTGCTACTCTGCCACTAGCACAGCTTGCCTCATGGTAGATACTCAGATTTGTGTTGAATGAGTTACCTCTAAGAAGATATTTAATTTTCTTTATGATTATGGATTACTAGTGTTTGGATCTTTAATATTAGCCTTGATTCTTATGGCTGTACTTGATTTTCATAACCTTGTAAACACACAATCAGTTTATATCCGAGTGCCACATAATTGAGCTCACTTCTTGTATAACACTAGTTTTCAATCATAAGCACCCATAGAGTCCACCTGGAGAGCATGTTAAAACAGAGAGGCCACTAAGAGAGTTTCTGGGTCAGTGGGGCTGGGGTGGAGCCTTAAGAATTTTGTTTCTAACATGTCCTCAGGGGATACTGATGCTGCTGGTCCAGTGACCACACTTTGAAAACCATTAAGTTAGGGTCCCCGTTGTCAGCACTGGCTGCACATTAAAATTACCTTGAGGGATTTTAAACATTTCTGATGCCTGGACTCTACATCAGAGCAGTTAAATCTGAATCTATGAGGAGTGAGGTTTAAGAGCAGGCTTTATTTTTTTTTTATTTTAATTTTGAAATAATTTCACACTGAAAAAGTTTCAAAAATATTACAAAGAATGCAGTATACTGCACTCGGCTTCTCCCAATGTCAGTATCTTATATAACCATATACAATGATCAAAAACCAGGAAATTAACTGATAAAATGCTATTAACTAAGCTATAGACATTACTCAAATTTCACATTTGACCCACTAATGTCTCTTTTCTGTCCCAGGATCTCATATTACATTTACTTCTCTTTTTTTAAAGATTTATTTATTTGAAAGTGAGTGGGGAAGAGAGAAAGAAAGAGAAAGAGAGATCTTCCATCTGCTGGTTCACTACCCAAATGACTGTCATGGCCAGGACTGGGCCAGGCTGAAGCCAGGAGGCAAAAACTCCATCCAGGTCTCCCACGTGGGTGCAGGGGCCCAAGCACTTGGGACATCCTCTGCTGCTTTCCCAGGTGCATTAGCAGGCAGCTGGATTGTAACTGGAGCAGTCAGGATTTGAACCAGTGCTCCAGTATGGAATGTCATTGTTGCAGACAGCAGCTAAACCTGCTGTGGTACAACCCCAGCACCTCACGTTACATTTCAGTATCGTATCTTCTTAGTCTCCAATCTGTGACAGTTCCCCAGTCTCTGTTTTGAAGATTAGTGTCCAGTTATTTTGTAGCTTGTCCCTCAATTTGTGTTTGTCTACTGTTTCTCAATGATTAAATTCATTGTCCATTTCTGGCAAGAATACACTTCTCAGTGCTCTGTAGCATATCCTGAAACATGTGATGTCTGTGTCTTCTTACTGATCATTTTAATTTTGTTCACGTGGTCAAGGTGATGTCTTTCAAGTTGCTCCCTTTAAGCAGGGTTGGGAAACATCCCGCTCACTGGCCACCTTAAGCCCACAAATCATTTGGTCTGGCCCTGCCAATGCAACCACAGGCAGGACTTGAAGCTCAATAAATCTATAGCAGGCTAATTTGTAAGTTGATAATTTTTTAAGATTTTTTTAAAATGTATTTGAAAGACAGAGTTACACAGAGAGGTAGAGAGAGAGAGAGAGTGAGAGAGAGAGAGAGAGAGAGGTCTTCCATCCAATGGTTCACTCCCCAGATGGCCTCAACAGCTGGAGCTGTGCCCATGCGAAGCCAGGAGCCAGGAACCTCCTCTGGGTCTCCCACGTGGGTGCAGGGGCCCAAGGACTTGGGCCATCTTCCACTGCTTTCCCAGGCCATAGCAGAGAGCTGTGTCAGAAGTGGAGCAGCCAGGACTAGAACTGGTGCCCACATGGGATGCCGGTGCTTCAGGCCAGGACTTTAAGCTACTGCACCACAGCATCGGCCCCTGTAAGTTGATAATTTTGTGTGGCCAACGAATGATGTCATAAATATTCATATGGCTCTGGGCACAACAAAGGTCCCCACCACAGCTTATTGTTTTTCCCTTTATAACTATTAAATGTTTTAGTTAGAGACACTTGGAAACTATGCAGGCATCCTATTTCTCATGCTTTTCCCCACTAATTTTAGCAGTTCACTGATGCTTCTTGCCTGAAATAATTACTACCGAAGTGTTTGCCAATTAACAATTTTCTAGATCCATGATTTTACATTTATTAATTAAATTTATTATTTTTAAAGATTTATTTTATTTATTTGAAAGACAGAGTTACAGAGCAAGGTAAAACCAGAGAGAGAGGGAGAGAGGTCTTTCATCTGCTGGTTCACTCCCCAAATGATTGCAGTGGCCAGAGCTGAGCTAATCCAAAGCCAGGAGCTTCTTCTGGGTCTTCCACATGGGTTCAGGGGCCCAAGGACTTGGGCCATCTTCTACTGTTTAGCCAGGCCATAGTAGAGAGCTGGATTGGAAGTGGAGCAGCTGGGACTCAAACCAGCACCCATATGGGATGCTGGTGCTGCAGGCTGCAGCTTTAACCCGCTGCACCACAGTGCCGGCCCCATATTAATTGAATTTCTAATTTGAGGAAGAGATATTCAGTTTTCATGTATTCAGTTATTTCTTTATAATAGCCTGGAATCAAGAATATTTCTTTCATTCTATAACATTGTTCTTATGATTTATCTATGGCTCACATTGTTCTAGATTTAGTTGTTAGGCATTCATTCAAGTTGGCTTCTCTATTCTTTTCATTTCTGGTACCAGAAAGTGTTTTAGGCATGGAGTTGGAATTCTGTAGAGTGAGACATGGCAGATATTTTAGGCTTCAAAGGCCATCTCTGTTGCATATTGTAGTTTTGTTTGTCTTATAACCTTTACAAAATGTGAAAAGCACTCTTATCTGTGAATTGGTCTTTTTTTAAAAAAGATTTATTTATTTGAAAAGCGGAGTTACGGAGAGCAGAGGCAGAGAGAGAGAGAGAGAGAGAGAGAGAGAGAGAGAGGTCTTCCATCCACTGGTTTACTCCCTAGAGTGAATAGCCAGAGCTGCACCGATGCGAAGCCAGGAACAAGGACTACCCACATGGGTGCAGGGGCCCAAGGACTTGGGACATCTTCCACTGCCGTCCCAGGCCACAGCAGAGAGCTGGATCAGAAATGGAGCATCTGGGTCTCAAACCAGCACCCATGTGGGATGCTGGCACTGCAGGCAGTGACTTTACCTGCTAAGCCACAGCACCAGCCCCGTGAATTGGTCTTATAGGCTGTACTTTGCTAACTGCTAGGATAAAGTCTAGGTACATATTACACTCTTAACCTTACCCTAGAATGGGTCATTTTTCAGTGGGTCTTACGTTGAAGAATGGTATTGCAAAACCAAGGTCTGGCATTAGGTATGTGTACTGCTATTGGAGTGTCATTGCTCTTGGCCCTTTCAGTAAACAAGGCTAGGAAATACATGTATTTACTCACAGTAACACACCTCTGCATATATTTCCTCTCTCTCTGTCTCGCTCTGTCTCCCTGTCTCTGTCTCTCTGTGTATGTGTGCTTGCCTTTCTCCCTCTCCCTCTCCCTTCCTCCTCCCTATCTGAAAAACCAATGAGCACATACTGATACACCTGAATCCCATCTAACACCACAGGGTTTATTTTAGCCTCCCCCTTTTATCCTTTGTAACTCCTTTCTCCAACCGTGAAAAGAAAAAAGCTTTTCTTATCCACAACACGAGTTTATTTACTTATTTGCTCAATTCCAGAATATGAATAAAATAGCCTCAGCATTGCTTATTTATACCACTCTTTGAAACAGTTTTACCAGCTAGTATGCAGTTCTTTTTGTTTATAGCCTTCTAGTATAGTAAAATACTGCTTTCCGTATGTAGGTGCAGTTCTTCCCCACCATCTTGCTCTTGAGGATGGTTATATAGTTCATTTGTAATATGATAGTTTCATTAGTTACTGTTTGTCTTCAGTTTGGAGCACACCTTCAATTTCTTGGTTGATTTCTTTTTTTTAAATTTATTTATTTATCTGAAAGTCAGAGCTAAACAGAGAGAGAGAGAGAGAGAGGTCTTCCATCCGCTGGTTCACTCCCCAATTGGCCACAACAGCCGGAGCTGCATTGATCCGAAGCCAGGAGCCAGGAGCTTCTTCTAGGTCTCCCACATGGGTCCAGGGGCCCAAGGACTTTGGTCAACTTCTACTGCTTTCCCAGGCCATAGCAGAGAGCTGGATTGGAAGTGGAGCAGCCATGACTCAAACTGGCAACCTTATGGGATGTCAGCACCACAGACAGTGGCTTTACCTGCTATGTCACAGTGCCGGCCCCAGTTGATTTCTTTTAAAATCAATCTGTATTTACAAAAATACTTAGAAAGTTAATGTTGGGGCCAGCTCTGCGGCATAGTGCGTAAAGCTGCCGCCTGCAGTTGTGGCATCCCATATGGGTGCCAGTTCGACACCTGGCTGCTCCACTTCCAATCCAGCTCTTTGCTCTGGCCTGGGAAATCAGTGGAATATGGCTGAAATACTTGGACCCCTGCACCCACGTGGGAAAACCTGGAGGAAGCTCCTGGCTCCTGGCTTCAGACTGGTGCAGCTCTGGCCATTGCAGCCAAATGAGAAATGAGCCAGCAGACGGAAGACATCTCTCTCTGCCTCTCCTCTCTCTGTGTAACTCTTTAAAATAAATAAATAAATCTTTAAAAAAAATCTTAAAAAAGAAAGTTCATGTTAAATATAATTAAAAGGTAAGTATTTTGGTGCAAAAAAATGGAAATCCATGCACAGAAAGTTGAGGAAAAATGTATATTATTTTAAAACAGCATGGATTTCAAAAACTTTTAATACTAAAATAAGCTCTCTTTCTGTCTTATCTACTTTTTCACTTATTTATTTATTTTATTTATGTCAAAGACAGCAAGGTAGACAGGCAGATAGACAAAGATCTTCCATCTTCTGATTCCCTCTCCAAATGCCTACAATGGCTGGGATTGAGACAGGCTGACAAGCTAAGAGCCAGGAACTCAGTCCAGGTCTTCCATTGGTGTAGCGGGGACCCAACTACTTGAGCCATCATTGCCACCTCCCAGGGTCCACATTAGCAGGAAGCTGGAGTCAGGAGCCAGAGTTGGATATTGAACTCATGTACTCCTCTATGAGAGGCAGGTGCCCTAACCAGTGTCTTAACCCCTAGGCCAAATACCCACTCCAGCATAGGCAATTTTTTAAGTGCCTGGGTGAAGGAAATGTGCAGTCAGATTTTAGAAGTGCTGTATTCAGCATAGAGAATAGAAGACATAAATTTTACCCTTAAGAAGGCTATAATACAGATAGTAGTAAGCACACATACATGAATCATAAAATTAATTATAAAGATAATACTCATAATTCTTTATGTAAAACACAGCATAAATCATATGATTATTAAAAGAACAGAACGGAGTGTAATAATCAGAACATGGTAGAATTAGATAAGAAATGTATCTTGGAAATCAATGTTAAAATTTCTTTTACCAGGAGAGACACATGAAATTATCCTAAAATTGTTGTTTCTTTTTGAAGATGAAAACCTACAGCTGGTAAACCATGAAGCAAATTCGGTGGCAGTGGATGTCGTTCCTCATGTTGACAACCCAACCTTTGAAGAAGATGAAACTCCTGATCATGAGACTGCTGTTCGAGAAATTAAATCATAAAATCTGTGTCACTAGAAAACTTGAAACTTTAGTAATAACAGAACTGCCAATCAGGGCCTAGTTTACTATTAATGAACTGGATAAACGTAATAAAATAAGAATGATGTGGAAAGTGCTGAGATGACTAATATTATACTATAGTTAAAAGGCTTACAATATTTAACCTATTAACTTTTTTCCACAAACTCATTATAATGTTTTTCATAGGCAAGTTTCCTCTCAATAGTGATAGCAACATTTTTAGACATTCAAAACGCTCTTTAAATAGTCATGTTTTTCATTTATAACAATTTTCTTATAAAGAAACATGTTGCTTTAAAATGTGGAGTAGTAGTAATCATTTTATTTTATGATAGTATCTTAATTAAAAATTGTACTACTTTAGCTTGGGCTATATGTGTCAGGGTTTTTTCTCCAGGTGCTTATATTTATCTGGAATTGTAATGTAAAAAGCAATGCAAACTTAGGCTAGTATTTCATGAAATGTCTATTTAAACTACATTAAGTTGATAGAACAAGATTAAAGCAAAACATTTCATTTTAACTTTTTCTTGTTTTAAAAATTAGGCTAAATGTACTTCATGTGAGTGTTGAGCATAGATTATCAAGAATATGGACTGAATTGATTTGGTGACACCAATTTGATACAAGATTTTAGACAAAAAAGGTTCCTTACAGAAATATTATGTAACTATTTCTTCAATATGTGGGATTTTCAGAAACACAGTATATAAATTACTATATTATTTGGAAATGGTAATGACTAAGTCACACAAAATTTGGTAATTAATCTTTGTGCATGAATTAGTCTACAGAAAACTTTCTATGAGTCTGCTAAAAAATGTTTTCCAAACAATGTTGACTTTGAGAATTGAGTTTACATTTCTTCTAAATGGACTAAAATTACATTAAATAAACTACAAGTCTGTCCGTGTAGGGATAAAGTTTGTGAATGCATTTTCTTGGTGTTTGAAAAAGAATTGACAGGGTGGGGAGCAGGGAGAGAATTCCAGGTGCCTTAATAAAAAGTTTGAAGCTTCATCCACCAAAGTTAAATAGAACTCTTTAAAAAATGCACTTTATTTGTATTCTGCATAGCTTACCTTTTCTTTTAGAGTTTTGTTTCCAGTGCAAATTCCAACAGAATTTAGGCAAAACCAGAACAGACATGTATTTTTGTTTGCAGAATGTAGAACAGATAAAACCATTGCATTCTTGTACACTGATTTGAAATGCTGTAAATATGTCCTGATTTGTATTGATTCTCTTTAAATATAAAATGTAAATAAAATATTCCAATAAAAGCTTGTGTCTGCTGTTTAGCTAACATTTATCGACTTTTCATATATTAGGGTACTTTGAAAAAGTCATGGAAAATAGAATTGAGGGGTAAGTTTATTTTGGTGGAAAGCATTCTGAAATCCATGCAGAGTATTTTTATCTGACACATTTCTTTGAACTTTTAAACACCTTTTATATCCTTTAATGTCAAAATGTTTTATACCAAAATAAACTTCTCTTTCAATTCCATTTTTCCATGAACCTTGGAAGTGTCTTCATATAATATACCTGGATTGGGTGGGAGGGGACAGAATAGTTCAATGTAAATTGTCGTTGATATATTTGATCAGTAAAAGCTAAAACTTTAGTATGATACATATTTACATATTTACATATTTAATTACATAGAGAGGAAGTGCTGCCATTATATCACTAAATTTACCATGAGTTATTTTAAATATGAGGAAGGCAAATAATGAGATTGACCAGTAATTATATAAATTTCAATAAGAATCTGATTCTAGTCCATCTTTATACTGTTCATGACATATGGATGTTTTATTACTTTAATGCTTTCTTTCAGCCTTCTCTTTGACAGTATGATTGTTAGAATGATTGATTGATGAGTTAAGTGCCTCTCTTTCATCAAACATATTAAGAATACACAAATGTTTGGAACAACCCAGAATCATGATTATCAAACCAAATGTATAATATTCTGTGGGTGTGTGAATGAGGCCTGTGTTCCGAAAGTGTTAACATTCTCTCAAGTTTTGTGGTGATTCTTTTTGGAGAGCACTTTTCAAATTTTTTAATTTTTATTTTATTTGAAAGGCAGAGAGAGAGAAAGAAAAATCACCCATCCACTGGTTCACTCCCTAAATACCCACAATAGCCAGGGCCAGGCCAAAGCCAGGAGTTAGAAACATAATCTAGGTCTCCTTCGTGGGTGATAGCAACCCATTACTGTGGCGTGTGGCACAGTGGGTTAAGCTGCTACCTGGGATGCTGGCATCCTGAAGTCCTGGCTGCTCCACTTCCAATCTACCTCCCTCAATAACTTCCAGAATATTCTCTTGTGCCCATTTGCAGTTGATTCCAATTCCCATTCTCTGCTCTGCACAACCATCAATCAGCTTTCTATCTGTATAGATTTACCCATTCTGGACTTTTCCTAGAGAGAGAATCATACAACTTACTGCCTGTTATGACTGACCTCCCCTAAACATAATGTTTTCAAGGTCCCAGAATACACCAGTACGCCATTCTTTTCATTGCTGAGTAATGGATATTTTATTTTTGGATTATCCATTCACCAGCTAATGAACCCTTGGGCTTATTCCAACTCTTGCGCTTATGAATAATGCTGCTATGCACATTCAAATACAAGTCTTTCTGTAGGTGTATGTTTTGGATTCTCTTGTGTAAATACCTAGGAGAGAAATTCCATGCCACTTATGAATTTTCTTACTTCTTGCTAGTATGTATTGCTCCTCTTTAGCTTGACCATTAGACTTATATCATATACTCACAAAATAGTCAACATATAAGTTGATTCTTTTAAGAATGGCAGTATAGGGCCGGCTCCGTGGCTCAACAGGCTAATCCTCATCCTTGCGGCGCCGGCACACCGGGTTCTAGTCCCGGTCGGGGCACTGGATTCTGTCCTGGTTGCCCCTCTTCCAAGCCAGCCCTCTGCTGTGGCCCGGGAGTGCAGTGGAGGGTGGCCCTAGTGCTTGGGCCCTGCACCCCATGGGAGACCAGGAAAAAGCACCTAGCACCTGGCTCCTGCCATCGGATGAGCCCGGTGCGCCGGCCGCAGTGCACCATCCGCGGCAGCCATTGGAGGGTGAACCAGCGGCAAAGGAAGACCTTTCTCTCTGTCTCTCCCTCTCACTGTCCACTCTGCCTGTCAAAAAAAAAAAAAAAAGAATGGCAGTAGATATTTGTCCACATAGGGAGTCTCCCACATGAAAAAGAGGGGTTCTCTGCATTTATTTGTACATTTAGCAGAAGTCAGGTTTATTATCTTCTTTTAAAAAAAAGATTTATTTATTTTATTTGAACGAGTTACAGAGAGGCAAAAAGAGAGCCATCCACTGGTTTACTCCCCAGATGGCTACAACAGCTAGAGCTGGGCCAATCCAAAGCCGGGAGCCAGGAGTTTCTTCCAGGTCTCTCACGTGGGTGCAGGGCCCAAGGACTTGGGCCATCTTCCACTGCTTTCCCAGGCCATAGCAGAGAGCTGGATTGGAAGTGGAGCAGCCAGGATGAACTGCCCATATGGGATGCTGGCACCACAGTGTAGTTGACTGCCAGCCCCAGGTTTTATATCTTCTACATAATAATATATGTGTTCCCAAATCAATCAGTAAAAATATATTTAAAGATACCATCGGGCCAGAGCCGCGGCTCACTTGGCTAATCCTCTGCCTGTGGCACCAGCACCTCGGGTTCTAGTCCCGGTTTGAGTGCCAGATTCTGTCCCAGTTGCTCCTCTTCTAGTCCAGCTCTCTACTGTGGCCCAGAAAGGCAGTGGAGGATGGCCCAAGTGCTTGGGCCCTGCACCTGCATGGGAGACCAGAAGGAAGCACTTGGCTCTTGGCTTTGGATCGGCGCAGCATGCCGGCCATTTGGGGGGTGAACTAATGGAAGGAAGACCTTTCTCTCTGTCTCTCTCTCACTAACTCTGCCTGTCCAAAATTAATTAATTAATTAAAAAAGGATGCAATCGGAATTCTAGAACATTTCTTCTTCCTCTTTACATCTACTTTCTTTCCATTTGTGAGATATATTAACTTCTATAACATCTGGAGGAATTTTATCATCTTAGGTTATAATAAATTTTTAATTTTTTTCCTTACTCATTGCTGAGTAACATTCTGTTATATGGATATTTTATGTTTGTGAATGACATTTTTAAACACATGAAAATATATAAAGTTTTCATGACTACATGAGACTTAAAAAATATTCAGTATTATAGTGGGAATTTTGACCTCCAGAAATAAATTTCTGTCCTCTACCATCAGAGCTAATTGAATGAAAGGTTAGAGAAATACTGCGCACTGCTTCTCACTCTGTTTCCATATAAGCACAACCTTATGAATGTATGACATTCAGAGGCATACCTGGACCTTGAGAGTTAAGACTTCTATAGATAGTTTTGCATGGGTGGTTACTGCAATTTCCCCTTCTAGCTACAATTGAACGATGTCCCAATTCTCAACCACTGCCTTAGAAAACTTAATAGACATTCCTTGATACAACCTTTTTAAAAAAGCAATTCCACCATCTAAAATGCATTAACAGAGCCTGTAATTCAAAAGATGCCTATGTGGTTCTGAATGGAAATGTGATTAATTATCCCCAATTTGTTGTACTTTGATTTTCCAATATCTAATTTGCTTTAAATCCATGCATTTGAAACTTTTATGTGCTTGCAAATTACCTGAGGATCTTGTTAACACATATATTCTGATTCAGTAGTTACATTATGGGCTCCGTGATGCTCGGTTTCTAGCAAGCTCCTGGTGGTGCAGATGTTTCTGGGTCCAGAGTCCACACTTCGAGTAGCAAAGCTTTAAGCAGTTTTCCTGTAGACGTGCTCCATAAATTTTGAATCTTACTGCCTCCTAACCTGTTGCAGGCTGTAAAGAAAGATAAACTAAGCTAGTGAAATTCATTTGAAATAAGAAGCCAGTAAAATCGTGAGTGATAGACTCAGCCTTTCCCGAGAGTGGGGATTCAAACTGCTGTTTGGGGCTTCATAATCTCTTTTTACACAGGTATTTGAGGCTATGATTAAGAAGACTGAGTCAGCTGGAAGGCTGATCTCTAGATACAAGAGATATTATTCATCTCTGCATGGTATCTTATTAGGTCCATAAAGCTGTGTCTTTGATAAATCAGAAAACAAGGACAGGGGCCAGGGTTGTTGCATAGTGGGGGGAGCTGCTACCTGTGACACCAGCATCCCATATGGGTGCTGGTTCAGGTCCCAGCTGCTCCACTTCTGATCCAGCTCCCTTCTAATGCACCTGGGAAAGCAGTGGAGGATGGTCCAAGTGCTTGGGCTCCTGTACCCATGTGGGAGACCCTGATCAAACTCCTGGCTTCTGGCTTCTGGCTTCTGGCTTCTGGCTTCTGGCTTCTGGCTTCTGGCTTCTGGCTGGCTCAGCCCTGGCTGTTGCAGCCATTTGGGGAGTGAACCAGCAGACAGAAGATTATCTCTCTATCTCCCCTCCCCGTAACTCTGCCTTTCAAATAAATAAATTAAATCTTGAAGGAAAAAAAAGGAAACAAGGATGGGAACAGACAGATGAGTTGGGAAGCTATTATAATGGTAGAGCAGGGAAGTAGTGATGTGAGGCTAATTTAAAGCCATAACAGGAAGATAGTACGGATAAACTTTTGAAACAAAGAAGGATGCCTGTGAGGTGTGCTGTGTGTGTGAGTGTGCACATATGTGTGTGTGACATGATGAGGGAGGAGACTGGTGGAGATAGGGGGACAGAAGTGATGCACGAAGTCCAAGATCTTTGAAGGTTCTTAGCTTGAGTGTTTTGGTTGAAGTGGTCTTCTGAACTAAGACAACCTAGTAGGAGAAGCAATATTGGGTAGGGGGTATATAGGAGAAATAATTAGCTTTGACATGTATTTGAGGTGTATGTGGACGATATGCATAAGTAGTATGGCGTCATGGTTTGCAGAAGGGTAAATCTAGGTTCAAATCCCAGCTCTGACATCAATTTAGCTGTGTGATCTTAGGCAAGTTATTTAATTTCTCTGAACTTTTTGTTCATATTGAAAGTAAGCATATAAAAGTACACACGCTTATGAATAAAAATTAAATAATATATATATATATATAAAGTACAAGTAGAGTACTAACAATAATATTCAATGCATGTTAAAGCCACTGCCTGCGATGCTGGCATCCCATATTTGAGTACAAATTCAAGTCCTGGCTACTCCAATTCTTTTTTTTTTTTAAGATTATTTATTTGAAAGGCAGATTTACAGACAGAGAGGGAGAGAGAGAGAGAGAGAAGTCTTCCATCCTCTAGTTAACTCCCCAAATGGCCGACACGGCTGGAGGTGGGCCAGCCAGAAGCCAGAATCCAGGAGCTTCTTCCAGTCTCCCCATGGGTGCAGGGGCCCAAGCACTGGGGCCATCCTCTGCTGCTTTCTCAGATGCATTAGCAGGGAGCTGGATCAGAAGTGGAGCAGCCGGGATTCCAACCTATGCCCATATGGGAAGCCAGTGCTGTAGGTGGCGTCTTAACCTGCTAAAACGCCTGATAAGGCAGTGGAAGATGGTGCCAGAACTTGGATCCCTGCAGCTATGTGGGAGACCTGGATGGAGTTCCAGGCTTCCTCCTGGTCCACTCCTGATCATCACAGCTATTCATGGAGTGAATCAGCGATTGGAAGAATCTCTCTCTGCTTTTCTCCCTCTCTCTGGGACTGTGCCTTTCAAATAAAAAATTTTAAAAGATTTATTTATTTAAGAGGTAGAGTTTCAGACAGAGGGAGAGATAAAGAGAAAAGTCTTCCATCTGCTGGTTCACTCCCTAAATGGCTGCAACAGTCAGAGATGGGCTGATCTGAAGCCAGGAGCCAGGAGTTTCTTACAGGTCTCGCACATGGATGCAGGGGCCCAAGGACTTGGGCCATCTTCTACTGCTTTCCCAGGCAATAGCAGAGAGCTGCATTGAAAGAGGAGCAGCTGGGACACAAACCGGCACCCATATAGGATTCAAGGCAGTTTGCAATCTCTGGCTTCCTTCCCTAAGCAATTTATATTAACATATACAATTGAAGAGAGTGACATATTCCATTTTAAGGTGCTTTCAGAACAATGTTTTTTCTTTGCAAAGTCTTACAATAGATTTTTAAATGATCAAGCCAAAACTTTACATCACAGGAGTAATTTAATTTAAAAACATGTTTTCTTTACATACAACAGCGAGATGTTTATTTATTTAAAACAAGAGCTCTCTAAATATCCTTCTCTGAGCCAAAAGTGGGCCAGATCCTATAACAGAGAGCACATGGGTATCTATGGAGGCAGGAATCGCAGAGCAAAGAGGCAGAAGAACCCAGGGAGTTCTTTCTGGACAGCCCTAGGCACAACTCTAACCTTTAAGGGTATTGGAAAAGAATTCTGGTTTGATGAGGAAGGAAATACAAAAGGGAAGGAAAGGAAAAAAGAAAGGAGGGCGTCTCACATCTCTCTACATTTGCTGTTTTGCTGACCTTTCACCAAGGAGATGAGAAGAAATTATCTCCTTTAGTACACTTCCAGATTGGGATAGCTTTCCCCAGAGATACACGGCAGTCCGGGCTCTGGAAGAACTGACTCTTCCCATACAATCTTTAGAGCTGCCTTGGGACTACTTATTTTCTGCCTCTTACTTAGGAAGAATCCAAGATTGCTCCTCTTCTCATCTGAAAGAAACATCCCAGCTTGTAGTACACATCTGTCTCACTAGAGACGGCCCACTTCTTGGAAGGATTAAGCCTTTAGGGCAGAGTTCCTTGGCTCCATGACTTGGCATCTGGGTATGCCCCACCCCTTTGTATTTTAGCCATATGGCCTCCAGGCTTCCGTCTCAAAACAGCTTGCCAAGGGTCTCCCTTGTCTGTACATTGCCTTCCAACGCCTTCCTTCTTTTAAACTCGTTTTTATTTTCAGTGCACTCGTTAACTCCAGGGGACTGAGTTATTGTAAGAAATAAAAACAGCAATCAAATAAGCTTTCCCTTCAACATCATGCAAATGACTGACCTCATTCACCTTCGTGTTTAAGCAGCTGCGTGTCTTTGCCAAGACACAGAGAGGTGAAGGTTGCCCTGCAAGCATTTTGTTTTCTTAAAAGAATTTAAGAAAGAAAAATTATACTTGTAAATTGTTTAGATCTGAAAACAGAAAGTTGGACAAGAGATTGTCTGTGACTTGTTACTGTAGTTAAACAAACAGGGGCTGCGGAGGCGGTTGAGGGAGACAGGTGCATTGCATGAAAAAAAAGTATGGTTTCTGACAATTATATATTCTTCATTAAGGATCAGAAAGTTTAGGTAAGAATTTTAGATTTATACAAAGAATCGGGTCACCTATTGTGTGACCTTGGATAAGTCACTTCACCCATCAGAACATATCGTTTCTTGATGTGCAAATTAGGGAAGATCTACTTCACAAGCCTTCTGTGGAGTACATGGTGTGAGTATGTAGTTACTGCTTATTAGACATCAGTTGCTATTAACTGCTGCCCCCTGGAATGGGCTGTTACTCCAAAAGTCCAGAAACTTTCTTTTAAAAAAATATTTGGGGCCAGCACTATGGCATAGCTGGTAAAGCCATGCCTGTGAGGCCGGCAACCCATATGGGCACCTGTTCCAGTTAAGGCTGCTCCACTTCCCATCCAGCTCCCTGCTAATGCGCCTGGGAAAGCAGTGCAGGATGGCCCAAGTCCTTGAGTCCCTGCATCCCCGTGGAGATCTGGAGGAATCTCCTGGCTCCTGCCTGGCCCAGGCCTGGGCGTTGTGGCCACTGGGGAAGTCAACCAGTCGATGGAAGATTCTCTCTGTCTCTTTCTCTCTCTCTGTGTGTGTCTTCATTGCTTTCTGGAACTCCGACTTTCAAATAAGTAAATAAATCTTTTTTAAAAAATTTAAATCGAGAACCTATTTCATGTATTTCATTAGTACAATTCTAAGAATTCGACATTTCCTTCCCTCCGTCCGTCCCTCCCAAGGAAACTTTATTGTGAGAAGGGTCAGGAAAAACAACACCTTTACACCTAGGATTCAGTTGCTTGAATCAAAACACACTTTAAACTTCAGACAGACACAAACACACTTTACCCGTGGCGGGACCCGCTTTGAAAACACCCCCATTGGGGTCTCACCCCAGTGTATTGTGGGAAGTGTAGTCCTGCGCTCCTGTCGCCGCAGTACAAAAAAATCGCGTAAGGAACTACAACTCCCAAGAGATGAAGCAGCGGGACTATTTTCCCGTTGGGCGGTAGCGCTGTGGGAGGGAATTGGCAACTTCGCTGCCTACGTGGGAGAGAAGGGAGGGTGGGGGGAAGTGTGGAAACCGTGAACCTGAGCCGCTGCTGCCGGAGGCAGATTTGGTAGGAGGAGTAGAGGGGGAAGACAGGGGTTGACGGTGAGGTGAGGAGGGCATCTAGGTCGTTGCTGCCAGGTGGCACAAACTTCTTCACGATGTGGCTGAAGCCCGAGGAAGTGCTTCTGAAAAATGCGCTGAAGCTGTGGCTGATGGAAAGGTCCAACGACTACTTCGTGCTGCAGCGGCGTCGGGGCTACGGGGAGGAAGGAGGAGGGGGACTCACAGGTAAGCCCCAGACCACCCCCCAGACGCCTTAGCGCCATGGCGTCTGTTCACGGTTTCTTAAAGGTGCTGAGGAGAACAGTTACTCGCCGTTGCCGGGCGCTGGATCTGAAAGCCTTGGCGGAGGGACTGGGCTTCTCCCGCCACCGCCTTTCCGCCGCCGCCGCCAACCAAGTCCGGAGAGGAGCAGTCTTTCTGGCGGAGCCCCTGCTCTTTGGGTGGGACTTCGGGAGAGAGGAGTTCTTTCGAAGGCAAAGGAAGGATCTGGTACCTGCCTGTGGTTTCCCATGGGGGGAAGGGGCTGCTTGCGAGTGTTCAACCTAGAAAGGTCGCGTCTATGCTGATGGCAGGGACCGGTTCGCAGCTGTGGAGTAACTTTTTTTTTTTTTTTAATGAAATCCATAGGGATAATAACCACCCTGGGGAGTGTGTGGGGGTGGGGCGGGGTTCGGGGATGGCGAGGAGAAAGTGAGACGCCCCGATCACATCCTAAGAGATAGGCTTCAAATGAGAAACTGAGCGGGGAGGGTTGGAGCCAGGGCAAGTGATGGGATAGGGCACAGAATTCCCGACCTCTCCCAACTTAGCATCTTTCGCTGCATCTCCCAAGTTGTCAATCCATGGGATTCCCTCGAAAAGGCTACTCTAGCGTCATCATACAAATCTCTCTCTGGAGTATTTGGCGCTGCCCCCTTTTTCAGAGCCATCATTCTAAGCCAACGCACTTAAACAAATGGAAGTTTGAGTCTTCCTGCCCATCCCACCTTGCCCCCCCCCCCATTTTTTAGATTTAAAAAAAAAATCAAGAACTGTTTTTTGGCCTAGTGTTCAAAGTCTGTAAAGAATGTTTTTTGAGACCCCCTCATCCTGGACAGGGCCATTCAAACTTTTTGGACTTTGGGAAAACAATGGCCTTTTATCGTGATAATTTCTAGTTTGGGTTTGTGGCTTTGAAGGGGTGGACTGGGCTTAAATTATATGATAGGAGGGGAAGAGAAAAAGTTGGGAAGCCTGCATTCTGGTCCCATGCTAAGCTCTGACTTATTGGATGACATTTGTCCATTTATTTTTTTCATTTACTGAACCTTAAGCAACTACTGTGTGTGACAAGGAATGCTTCATAGGAAGATAATTAAGATTCAGTTCTTGTATTTGAAATGCTCATAACCTAACTAGAGGGAAGTGGGATGCTGGCCAGGGTGAGGGCATGAGCAAAGACCCCCTAGTAAACCAGGCAAATTAAAAATTAAACCTAATGACTAAAACGAGTGAAGATTCATGGAGGAGGTATATTGCTTTTTCTCTTCTGTAAAATGGTACCTACCTCACACTTGAAAGGATAAAATGAAAAATAGTAGGTGCCAAATCAATGTATGTGAAGGGATCTATGGGATATTTTTTTCTTTAACCTTAGGACCTGTTCACCTTATTCAGCTTCTGAAGAGCTCTCTTGAAAATATGGCAACAAAAATTCCCCCATTAAAGTGGATAGTTTGTCATTTTTTGATTTTTTAAAACTTGCAAGTGTTATTTTGCAGAAGTCTTTCCATTTAATGGATGCAGATACTGTCCAGATTGAAATTTGAGAATTGATAATCATAATTACTCAGTGATGTAAATTGTCCACGTGAGTCCATTGAAAGTAGGTTAGGATAGATTTAAAATATACCTTATATACACATATCAAAACATCACATAATACCCTAAACGTATGAATACTTTTTATATGTCTTAAGTTTTTAAATAAAAGTAAAAAATAAATTTTATAGACCTGTGTCAACAACCTCAGAAATAGTCTTCTAATATATTTTGGTTCCCATTAATTTTACTTGACCAGTCTTTACTTGAGCTTTTGCCCACATTCACCGAAGAGGTATATTTCCCTTCATACAGCTGTGTTCGTAGAACATAATAGATAAATCCTTGAGAATCAAATCACTGCAATGTAGTATTAAATGGCTTTTACTTTTAAGTTCCTTTTAAACAGTCACTCCTTGTTTTCTGTGTTTGAGTTTTCATTTGACATGCTTTCTTAAAAGCATAGATTAATTGCACCAATTTCTTATCTCCGTCCCACTCACCCTATTTGATAGCCACCATCTGTCTAGAATAAGAGGAAATTTATCTGAAGAAGTAGTTCAAAATTTCTGCTAACCGTGTGTGCCATGACTACTGATAGCCCCATTGACTTAGTGATTAGTTTGTGTTCTGCATGGCATTTTACCTGTAAGATTGACAAGATGCTTGAAATTACCACGTGACAGCTGCCTCTGTAATTCCTTGTAAATTGGCAAAATGGATCAGAAAGGAGCAGATGTGTTTTTAAGATTTGTTTGGTTCTTTTTAGTCTAGAGCAAAAACGTGTGCTGATCTTCATGGCTGCTCAACTACTATATTCTCACTTAAAACTGTGAAGTCAAGAGCTTTGCTGTGCTTTACCATAAATCCACATTTGGATTGGCTCTCACAGGAGTTTGTGTGCCAGCAGAAGCTTTCTTTTGTCCATTTTGTTTGCTCAAATACAGTGATACGTGCTACCCCTTTAAAAGATTACCTTACACATTTTGCTTAATAAAGAAAAATAACAACCACCTGAAAATGTTAATGAATATAACTTTCTTTAAGATTTCCTTTCTTGGCCATGAGATAATTGGCAATAACTACCAGCAATGTCATGACTTTGGGTGTAGACTTGATGAAGTTCCTTGACTCCACTTTTTTTCCCTAATGGAGTAGGAGCAACAGAAAGCCAACCATAGGATGGCTATAACAAGAGACTACTTTTTTTTTTTTAAGATTTATTCATTTATTTGAAAGTAAGAATTACACAGAGAGAGGAGAGGCAGAGAGAGAGGGGAGGGGGGGAGGGAGAGAAGGTCTTCTGTCCAATGGTTCACTCCCCAGATGGCCTCAATGGCCGGAGCTGTGCCCATCCGAAGCCAGGAACCAGGAGCCTCTTCCGTGTCCCCCACGTGGGTGCAGGGGCCCAAGGACTTGGGCCGTCTTCTACTGCTTTCCCAGGCCATAGCAGAGAGCTGGATCAGAACAGCAGCCAGAACTAGAACCGGCGCCCATATGGGATGCCAGCGCTGCAGGCCAAAGCATTAGCCCACTATGCCACAGCGCCAGCCCTGAGACCACTTCTGAAGGTAGAATTTTGAGATCCTTTTTCTAAATTTTTGAAATACTTCAAGCAGACATCTGGTACATTACTGACCATTTGCCAAACATTATCTTACTGAATGTCCTGGCTCCATCAGAGTGGAATGTTTTCTGGAAAATTTTGTCAGACCTAAGATTCTTTTACAGATAAAGTGATTTTCCTTCATTTGAAGAAGTAATTCACCCTTCTGGATTTTTACAGTAACCTTTAGTTATCCCTTGCTTCTGCTGGCTGCTGCAGGTGATGTCTTTTCTATGGCATCTAAATTTAGCACCTGGTTTTATATTTATATTTGGCTTATTAAGTACAAATCAACAATTTGCTTGGCAGATGGGCATTACTGCATGAGTGGAATTATGGGGCTATATTCTATTAAATAATCTAGTGTGTGGAATTTAGGAAGATGTGCCAATCAGGAAGACTTTATTTTAGTAGTTTGTTGAGAGTATTTTACTCTTGAATTTTCCATATCTGAATAGTACAAGCATGTTCTTGAATATTAGATTCACCAATCCAATTAACTAGACCTTGTTTTATGGTATAGAATAAAACCAGAAAATAAAACTTACTAAAATGGCATTGTAGGTAACTTTCATTGTATCCTCTTTCATCTTGGTACTGTTGCTTTGAAATTAAATCATCTGTGAAAACTAGAACAAGATAACGTTTGAAATAAGTCATTTAAAATGTTTGAAATTGGCTTGTTATGATGATTTATCATAAACAAGTACATAATAAATGCTAAGGGAGTCTTTTTGAAAACCTCTTAATACCATCCCTTGAAAATAGTTTTTTTTTACCACCCCCTCCTCAATGAGTTTCACTCTGTAAAGTGTTTGCATGAACTATTTATTATTATTTTATAACTATATATTTATTAGCAGAATACCCTTACATTCTATACTAACAAAGTGACCATCTGATAAAATAATTTTTTGGCTTTCCAGGAACCTCATTACTAGCAAGGGGGTGCCCAAATGATATGCATGCCATTTTATTTTATGTAAGGAAATTTGTACACTTGTCCACACACATATGCAGACCAAGTCATTAAGTTACTAAATTCTCATTTTGGCTAGTTAAAAAGAAAAATCCCATAGGGTAACCCCTAAGGAGGGAGAATCACATTGTATACTTCTCTTCCTCCCTGAAACATCTTTATCCTTGAGAAATCAAGTAAAACATTACCTTTAATGAATTCTTTGAATGAGAAAGGACAGCCTTGGAGGGGAGTTTAAAAAATAAAGGATACAGGGCCACTGTTGGAGTACAGCATGTTAAGTTTCCCCTTACAATGCTGGCATCCCCTATGGGATGCTGGTTCAACTCCCTTGCTGCTCCACTTCCAATCCAGCTCATTGCTGAAGTGCCTGGGAAAGCAGCTGGTGATGACCCATGTACTTGGGCCCCTGCTACCCATGTAGATCAGTGTGGAATTCCAGGTTCCCAGCTTCATTTACATGGCCCAGTCCTGATTGTTTGACTCTTTTTTTTTTTTTAAACAAAGGATGTCACCATTTTTTCTTGGTAGTAGTGGAAGGATTATTGACTGTATGTGTAATAGCCCCATACCTTTTTAGATACCTCTTGGTACAGTCTCTTGACTTCTTTCCCCTATTCTCTGCTGGAGCCTTCCCTTCCTTATACATAGACTAGAACCAGTACTAGTTCACTGGAGGAACATGATCTCTCAATCCTCAAACATTAAGTCATAGTGATGCGGATTGTGTGCAAAGTTCTTTGTTTTTAGTGCAGATGTGATTTTTTTAAAAAAAGATTTTATTTATTTATTTTGAAAGGCAGAGTTACAAAGAGAGAGAGAGAGAGAGAGAGAGAGAGAAAGAGAGAGAGAAACAGTCTTCCATCCTCTGGCCCACTCCCCAGATGGCCACGATGACTGGAGCTGTGCCAATCAGAAGCCAGGAGGCAGGAGCTTCTAGCTTCTTCTGGGTCTCCCACGTGGGTGCAGGGACCCAAGGACTTGGGCCATCTACTGCCTTCCCAGGTCACAGCAGAGAGCTGGATCGGAAGAGGAGCAGCCGGGACTAAAGCCTGTGCCCATATGGGATGCCGGCGCATCAGGCCAGAGCCTTAACCTGCTGCACCATAGCACTGGCCCTGAGATGTAATTTTTAAAAAAGATTTATTTATTTTTTTGACAGGCAGAGTGGACATTGAGAGAGAGAGACAGGGAGAAAGGTCTTCCTTTTCCGTTGGTTCACCCTCCAATGGCCACTGTGGCCGGCACACCATGCTGATGCGAAGCTGATCCGAAGCCAGGAGCCAGGTACTTTTCCTGGTCTCCCATGCGGGTGCAGGGCCCAAGGACTTGGGCCATCCTCCACTGCACTCCCAAGCCACAGCAGAGAGCTGGCTTGGAAGAGGGGCAACCGGGACTAGAACCCGGTGTGCTGTCGCCGCAGGTGGAGGATTAGCCTATTGAGCCACGGCGCCGGCCCAAAAAAGATTTATTGTATTTATTTGAGAGGCAGAGTTACAGATAGAAAGAGGGATCAAAAGAGAGAGAGAGAGAGAGATCTTCCATCTACTGTTTCATTCCCCAAATGGCCATAATGGCCAGAGCTGGGCCCATCCGAAGCCAGGAGCTTCTTCCAGGTCTCCCACGTGGGTGTGGGGGCTCAAGCACTTGGGCCATCTTCCACTGCTTTCCCAGGCCATTAGCAGGTATCTGGATGGGAAGTGGAGCAGCCAGGACTTGAACCAGCACCCATGTGGGATGCCAGCACTGCAGCCAAGGTACCGGCCCCTGTGGAGATTTATGATATAAGTAGAAAACCAGTATTTGCTCTCTGGTAGATTTAATATTGATGAAACAAGACTAAAAAGTGATGACACTGACCACCCTTTATTTTTAAAAACCTTCTACAAGGCTGTCCTTTCTCATTCAAAGAGATCTTTGAAAGCAGTTTTTTTTTTTTTTACTTGATTTCACAGGAATCAAAATATTCTAGAGAAAGCAGGTAGTACAAAGATATCTCCCCTTCTTAGATATTGTCCTAGGGGATTTTTCTTTTAAATATGCCAATATCTACAAATATATAAATACACTACCAGATTCAGTGACTTCATTTGCCCCATTAAATCTGCTTCTTTTATCTCCCTTGATTCTGTAATATTTTTCTATATATGTTCAGTTGTAATTATTCTATAAAGGCTTTAGTTTCCTCAAATTTAAAATGGTGATAAAACTTGTCTTTCCTCCTGGCTCCTGGCTTCAGCCTGGCCCAGCCCTGGTTGTTAATACCAGTGAATGGGAAATTTCTCTCCCCTCCTCCTCCCCCCCCCCCCCCCCCCCGCTCAGTAACTCTGCTTTTCAAATACATAAATAAACCTTTAAAAAAAAAACTTGTCTTTCCTTTATCCCACAGCTTTGTTTTGCAGGCCAAATGAGTTTTCAAACTTGTAAACAAGTCTCCAAACATTATTTCTTCGTTTATTTATTTACTAATGAAGGAATATGATGTTAAGTACCATTTTCTGGACCTGAAAACCAAAGGAGTCTGTATATTTATGTCATTTTTTCCCTCATCATTTCTTGTCCTGTGTTTTATATAGACTGTTATTTGGTAACATTGAATATGTTCAATATGCAAAGATATCACTACAGAAGCAAAACACTCAATCATTGAATTTTGTTGTGGAAGTGATTATGCATTCATGCTTTATAATCAAAATAATATAAAACAATTTGTCATGATAGCACTTTGGTTTTGACTGTGCTTGTCCAAGATCTTAAAGTTCTCAATCAGTGCTTAGATATAAGCATCACTTTTTTGTTGAATGGTATTGAAGAATATAAATTACTTTGGTTTCCTTAGTGTTATTTTTCAAAAGATAGTACTTGAAGAAATAACTGTTTATCTGGTGAAAGCTCATACTGCTGTGTACAGCGTAAAGAACTATGGATATAAGGTAAGCTAAAATATTTTTAAAAGGTATTTGAATGTTTGTTATATTGCTATATTTTTCATTTTTTATTTATTTGAAAAGCAGAGCTACAGAGAGGCAGAGGCAGAGAGAGAGAGAGAGAGAGAGAGAGAGAGAGAAAGAGAGAGAGAGAAAGAGAGAGAGAGGTCTTCCATTCACTGGTCCACCCCCCAAGTGGTTGCAACAGCTGGAGCTGAGCCAATCTGAAGCCAGGAGCCAGGAGCCTCTTCTGGGTGCAGGGGCCCAAGGACTTGGGCCATCTTCTACTGCTTTCCCAGGCCATAGCAGAGAGCTGGATCCGAAGAGGAGCAGCCAGGGCTAGAACTGGTGCTCCAAAAGAGAATATTTCTATCATTTTTCATTTTACCTCTTTCACGTGTGAGAGTGAAAGCATTACAGTTTGGCTTTAATTTTCATTTCTGTAATCCTTATAAATAATGAGGTTGAGAACCCTTTCATTTACTCCCTAGTCTTTTTTTCTGAAAGTTCCTGTGCTGCTATTGCTCTTTCATTTAATTGCCAGTCATTTATTGTGGATTTGTAGAAATTCTTTCTATATTCTGGATACAACTGCTTTTTTTAATTTCTAAAAAGCTTTTATTTGTTTGAGAGGTAGAGTTACAGACAGAGACAGGGAGAGACAGAGAGAAAGATCTTACATTCAGTGGTTTGCTCTCCAATTGGCCGCAGTGGCTGGAGCTGCGCCGATTCGAGGCCAGGATCCAGGAGCTTCTTCCTGGTCTCCCACGTGTGTGCAGGGCCCAAGCACTTGGACCATCTTCCCCTGCCCTCCCATGCCATAGCAGAGAGCTATATTGGAAGAGGAGCAGCCGGGGCTTTAACCGGTGCCCATATGGGATGCCGGCACCACAGGTGGCAACCCTACCTGCTATGCCACAGCACTGGCCCCTGTTTTTTTTTTTAATTTTGAAGATTTATTTATTTATTTGAAAGGCAGAGTTACAGAGAGGCAGAAGCAGAGAGAGAGAGAGAGAGAGAGAGAGAGAGAGAGAAAGTCTTTCATCTGCTGGTTCATCCCCAAATAGCCACAATGGCTAGGACTGGGCCAGACCAATGCCAGGATCCAGGAGTTTCATCCAGGTCTCCAGTGTGGGTGCAAGAGCCCAAGCACTTGGGCCATCTTCTGCTGCTTTCATGGTGCATTAGCAGGAAGCTGGATTGGAAGTAGAGCTTCCAAGTAGAGCCAGAACTCAAACCGGTGTCAATATGGAGTGCTGGTGCTACAGGCAGTGGCTTAACCTGCTATGCCACAGCACTGGCCCCTGCTATATAGTTCTTATATTGAATTTATGTTAGAAATTTTGCCTGGTTTTCTAACTTTTGCTACTGCTGTATAATCATAAAAGGTAATAGTAAATTCTGGATGTGATGGTGTAAATAAATTCATTCAATAAATAACTAATGAGCAGCCTCTAAAAACCGAGCACTATTTTAGGTGCTGCATATAAAGCAATGAAAAAATTCTCAAATTTTACTTGCTGGAGTCAAATAAATAATATGTGATATTATTGATAGTGATAAGCAATATGAAGAAAAAAAGTAAGGTTTGATAAAGATATTGGATTGGATATACAGGGGAAGCAGTTGTAATTTTCAATAAATTGTTTTGGGAAGGCCTCTTAAGTAACCTATGAGCAGAGACCAGAGGGGCTAAAGTATATGAGCCAAGAAGATATTCAAGAGCAAAGCAAATGTAGCTAATTTTGGGAATTCTGCTGTGAAGGAATACAGAGATATAGGTGTAGCTGCCTAGCTGCTGTCCTGGGTGTTGGGTAGACAGTGATGAATAGAACAGAAGTTGACCCTGTCTGTACAGAGTTTATAATCTAGTGGGACAGTCAGACAATAGACACGTTAGCAAACAAATATATAGTTACTGAGGTTGTCAGTTATGTTTTGTTTGGCTCATAAATCTTCTTGAATGTGGGGATATTAGAAACACTCAACACAATTTTCTCAGGCCAGCTCTGGTATAAAGTGTGCTTATCAGAAGTTTCCTTTAAAATGAAAACAAACAAACAAAAAAAGAAATCCCCTTAAATGGTAAAAATATTTCCTAAAAGTGATGCTCAATAACAGTAGGAGTTGTACTGGTGGCAGAATTCCAGTGTGGCATCTGTGGAGGGTCTTGCCAAAACTCAGTTTGGATTGTTTTTGAAATAAATCATCCATCTATGAGCACTAACACTATCTGGGAAATGATTTGGTAGAGAGAAACAGGGAGGACATTCTTAGTGGGAGGAATAATGTGAGAGTGCAAAAGATGACAGTTGTTGAGACACAGCAAGTATTACAGATTTTTTGTTTAGAGTTGAAAATATGAGGCTTAGCAACTATAAAGGGTGTTGAAAAGTAATATCCTGGGCTGGCACCGTGGCTCATCTTGTTAGTCCTCCACCTGAAGTGCCGGCATCCCATATGGGCGCCGGGTTCTAGTCCCAGCTGCTCCTCTTCCAGTCCAGCTCTCTGCTGTGGCCTGGGAGGGCAGTGGAGGATGGCCCAAGTGCTTGGGTCCCTGCACCCGCATGGGAGACCAGGAGGAAGCACCTGGCTCCTGGCTTCGGATTGCCATAGTGCTGGCCGTGGCGGCCATTTGGGGAGTGAACCAACAGCGGGAGGACCTTTCTCTGTCTTTCTCTCTCACTGTCTAACTCTACCTGTCAAATAAAAAAAAAAAGAAAAGTAATATCCTGGAGCTGGTGCTGTGTGTGGGCCCCTACACCCACGTGGGAGACCCCGAAGAAGCTCCTGGCTCCTGGCTTCGGATTGGCGCAGCTCCAGCCGTTTTGGCCAATTGGGGGAGTGAACCATTGGATGGAAGACCTCTCTCTCTCTGTTTCTCTCTGCCTCTCCTCTCTCTGTGTAACTCTGACTTTCAAATAAATAAATAATCTTTTTTAAAAAAAGAAAAGTAATATTCTCACCTAAACCAAAATAATTGCCTACTTTATTTTTTTTTAAGATTTATTTATTTATTTTACAGGCAGAGTTACAGACAGAGTGAGAGACAGAGAAAAGTCTTCCAACAATTCACTCCCCAGATGGCTGCAATGGCTGGAACTGGGCCGAACCAAAGCCAGGAGCCAGAAGCTTTTTTATGGGTCTCCAACATGGGTAGAGGGGCCCAAGCACTTGGGCTATCCTCCACTGCTTTCCTAGGCCATAACAGAGAGCTAGATCGGAAGTAGAACAGCCAGGACATGAACCGGTGCCCATATGGGATGCTGGCGCTACAAGCAAAGGCTTAGCCCACTACACCACAGTGCCGGCCCAATATGCTGTTTTTGATAACAGATGCTTTTAGGGAAGGAGATGAGTACATATTCAAGGATACTTGAAAAAATTCATGGAAATGGAATTAAAAGATAAGGTTTTTTTTGTGCAAAAGTTTTTTGAAATCCGTGCATAGGTTTTCATAATATATGCTTTCCATAAACTTTTTGAAAATCCCTTATGTATACAATTTTCAAGCAAATACCTTTAAGAGAATGTCAGAAAAGGGAAAACACTACAAAAAAAGAATTATTTTTATTATCTGTTTTCCTAATATCTGAGTGTAAAGTTGGCAGCTTTAAAAATGGCAGCTGCGACTATTGGATTATTCCAAAATAAGCATTAACAGTCTGTTTTAAGGACTTAGGTCTGTTAGCAAAAGAAGCAGAATCAGGAAAACCTACAACCTCTGTTGAGTGCACTACTTTCTCTTATTTGAATGTATTTCCACCGAGTATATTGGCAGGTTACTAATTAGTGCATTCATTAACATTTAATGAAGTAGAGATTATAAAAAATTCAGTAAAGGTGTTCCTGTTTGACTTTCTTAGCACGACAATTATGACAAGACACAGAATGGGCTGTAAGGTTCTGGCAGTCATAACTATGGCCAAAATTTATAACTGGACATTTTACTTAGAAAGAAATCTTGTTTGTAATTAGGAAGTTCATTTACATGACTCTTCAGCAGCTTGAGCAGTATTGCCTTACACATGCCCTCAATCTAGTTTATAGACAGAAAGAGGCCCTTGTCAAACTAAAGTATGCTTCAGTTTATCTACTAAACTAGCACATTGATAATGAGTACCATCTTCAAGTTGTGAGTCTTTTAGTGGCCTTTTCCCCAACACTCAGCTCTTGGTCCTACCTGTTTATCATTACCATTGACCTAATGCAAAAAAAAAATTGTTTATCAAATTGTCAGGTGTCTGAAAATTGGAAGGGACAATTAATACCATAGGTCCATGTTCTTAACACTGGCTGAAATTAGATTCAGTTAAGGACTAAAATTTTAAAACAAGCTAAAGGACACTGGAGTACTTTATGGATAAAAAGATGTGATATCTGGGATTTCTTTATAATACTCCAGGAAAGAGAAATGAAAGAGTGGCAAAATGTTGATAATTATTGGGGTACTTGGAGGTTCCAATATATATTCTACTTCTTTTGTGATTGAAATTTTATAATACAAAGTTTAGGGGAAAATAGGATGCCCAGGTCCTACACCAAATCAATTGAATCAGAATTCCTAGGCTTTAGTAGTTTTAAAACTTAAGCTTGAATGATTTTAATACTCCTCTGGATGATTCAAATATATGGTTTAGGCTGAGAATCACCATCATGGAAGATAAAAATCCAAGATTCAAAAATATTTCAATAAGTTAAATTATTCAATTGAAATTAGTGAGATAAAATATAGCATGACTAAATGTAAATTGCATTTAGTTTTTTACTTACACAACTGTATAGGACAGAAAATACCTAGATTGATGCTTCTATTTATGAGAAAGATCAAAAATATCTTTGATTACAAGCTTAGGATGATTATAGTATGTAATGACAAAAAAAAATCAAACTAGTAATTTTAGATTGCATTAATAGAAACATGACAGGAAAAGCCTGTACTTATTCAGAACATAGTTGGTATATTCAGGTTTGAATGACACATTTTGAAAGAAACTTTGACAAATAATTAAGAAAATGATAAAAGAAATAGAGACACAGATAATCTCATAAAACAAACAGCTGAAAGAACTAGGTATATTGTAAGCTAGGAGAAGAGAAGAGGATGAGAAAATAAGAAAGCTACAATCATATTTGAAGACTCTTCATGTTAATAGAGTATGTGTTTTGTATTATCCTTACATTGCAAGGAAGTAACTTTTATGTATTATAAGAAAGACCTTCCATTTTCTTTTTATTGATAAGAAATGTTTGTTTTACTCTCTTATTGTTAAAAATGTTTTTTATGAAAATTTCAGAAAATATTTATAGCTTTAAAGAAGAGAAGAGGGGCCAGTGTTGTGGTACAGTGGGTTAGGTTGCCACCTGTGATACTGGCATCCCATATGGGCACCAGTTCAAGTCCTGGCTGCTCCACTTCCAATCCAACTCCCTGTTATTGTGCCTGAGAAAGCAGTGAAAGATAGCCCAAGTGTTTGGGCCCCTGCAACCCATGTGGGAGACTGGGATAAAACTTCTGGCTTTGACCCGGCTCAGCCCTAGCCTTTGCAATTATTTGGAGAATGGTCCAATAGATGGAAGATTCATATTCTCTCTCCCTCTCTCTCTCTCTCTCTCTCTCTCTCTCTCTCATACACACACACACCCTCTCTGTAACTCTGCCTTTCAAATAAATAAATAAATCTAAGAAAGAAAGAAGAAAATTATCTCTCATGATCCCACTGCTCAGAGATAACCACTATGACTAGGACTAGTTACCTGATTTGTGGAACCCAATGCAAAATGAACATTAAGGGTTCCTTGTCCAAAAATTTTAAGATTTTAAGACAGTAACAACAGAGCACTAAACCAAGCACAGGGGCCTTTCAAGTATGAGGCCCCATGAAACTGGCCCTGGCTATAACATACGGGTATGAAACTTCCACTGATACAATTGGCAGCTCTGGAAGAAGTTAACTATAGAATTATTCAAGGAATAACTAGGCTTTCTCTCAGGGATGCTGTAGAAGAGAGAAATGTACTGGATGTTGTATTATATGATCTATTTTTTTAATCTGTAATGTCTGTGGTTCTCCATCCAGCCAAAAAGAATTGGTGCATGAGTAATAGTGATTGTGTGCAAAGTGTCTATTTAAAAAATCATAGAACCTTGCATTTTTGTAATCTTGCTATGCCATTTAATAACAATTATTTCACATCAATTATGGTGGTGAATTTCCTTAGGAACATTAGTGACAGGAAACTACCAAAATCCTGTAGACCTTTACCAGGCTCTAGTGTATTGCTACTTTACTCAGTTGTAGTCGTTCAAAAACTAATTTGAATTTGTTGGTATTTAAAATTTTCTTGTTTGGTAATGTAGGTCACAGATAGTAATCTGTAGGATTTTCCATGTGTAGGTTGGTTCATGACCTTGAATGTTCAGGCTGTTGGATGACAAACCTCTATATAGAAAAGCAACCCAAAGTTGTCTGCTTGTTTTATTGTACTTTTAAAACCCAAATATTGCCACATATTAATTCCTGAATGAGTTGCAAAGACTTAATGATGATTACAGCTTAAGGAGCTGGAAGTGTTCCCCAAATGACTAGAAATGTATTCTAGCACAAGATTCCAAATTATTTGTTGCAAATTATTTTGTACTTACAAAACTGAACTTTTCCTTTTTATATAGCATAGGGCACTTAGACTCTTATGAACATTTCTGCTGCTGGTGTAAAAAAAGACATTTCTTGCCAGTGATTTTGGCCATTTTGCCTTCCCTGACCCCAACCCTTTCTGTGAGAAATAATTGTTCCTTGTCTCTGAGGAATGGTTCTCTGGCTCCTTTTTCCTCTTTGCCTCTACAGTAATCCACATTGCCATTTTCAGCTGAGCCAAACTTTTCATTTACCCTTTTTTTCTGTCTCCCATTCTTTTAATACTTTGATAGTGCATGTAGATAAGAAAATAGGATTTGAGCTAGCTTTATTAGAAATGCATTTCTTTGTAAGTTTGAAATACTTTTTTTGAAACCTTTTTTTGAATTTAAATTCTTAGAAGGCAGAGATTTTCAAATCTAGCAGCTAAAACTATCCTGTGTTCAATAAATGCTTTCCTTTTTAAAAAAAAATATTTATTTTAAAGACAGTTACACACACACACACAGGGGGTGGGGAGAGAGAGAAAGAGAAAGAGAGAGCGAGCCATCTTCCATCTACTGCTTCACTCCCCAAATGGCTGCAATAGCCATGGCTGGGCCAGGCCAAAGCCTGGAGCCCAGAACTCCATCTGGGTCTCCCATGTGTGTGATAGGAGCCCAAGTACTTGGGCCTTCCATCACTGCCTTCCCAGGCACATTCCCAGGGAGCTGAATTGGAGGTGAAGCAGCTGGGACTGAAATCCATGCTCATATGGGATGCTGGCATTGTGGGCAGCAGCTTAATCCACTGTGCCCCAAGTGGGCCCTTTAATAAATTCTTTAATTTGAAATTAGAATTCCTTTATTTTGACAGTTTTGTCAAAATATTAAATGAAGGGTCCATATGAAGATGTAATGAGTTTATAGCAGTATTATCCATAATGATAAACAAAGAAAACGATCATTCTTTCTTTGCTCCTTTTAACCTGTTTGTGTCTTTAAAGTTTTCTTATAGGCAACAAAGATTTGAGTGTCACTTTTTATCCATTCTGACACTCTCTGCCTTCAAATTGTGTTGTATAGGTAATTTACATTTAATATGATTATTGATATTGCTAGGTTTGTGTCTATCATTTTGCTATTTGTTTTATGTTTTCCCATATTTTTTTTCCTTTTTCCGCTTCCTTTTGGATTAAATGAATATTTGTTATGGTTCTATTTCATTTCCTTTGTTGGCATAGTTTAGTGGGTATTTTATGGTTGCCTTAGGATTTATTTCAGACATCTTTAAATTATCACAGTACTTTCTAGTTTATTATATGTTTCCAATAAGAAAGCAACAATAAAATCATCTGGACTTTAAACAATATTGCATGATTCTTCAAAAAGTGGTGGAAAATTGAATTGAAAGTTCATTTTGATGCCAAAGTTTTGAATTCCATGCATAGCTTTTTCCATAATATACAGTTTCCACGAACTTTTTGAAAACTTATTGTACGTATATTTGTATACTTGTACTTGGTTTTGTTTTTCAACTAGCAGAGAGTCAATTTCCTCCTTTGGCTGTCTTTGATATGATGTTTCTATCTTTTGAATGTTTTGACTGTCTTTTCTTCATATTGAGAACATTCTCCTCTATTTCCTGAGTAATTTCAATCACATTGCTCTTAGGACACTATCTGCATGTGTTTAGTTCCTACTTCTCTTTCTTATTGCTTGACCAAATCTCCAATTTCTCAGTCACTACTTCAACTCTGAAAATAATAGAATCATTTTCACTTTTATCCCCCCAAATTATCTCCAGTAATCCCATTATTATTATTAGTAGTAGTAGTAGTAGTAGTATTTTGGACAGGCAGAGTGGACAGTGAGAGAGAGAGACAGAGAGAAAGGTCTTCCTTTACCGTTGGTTCACCCTCTAATGGCCGCCGCGCCGCGCTGATCCAAAGACAGGAGCCAGGTGCTTCTCCTGGTCTTCCATGCGGGTGCAGAGCCCAAGGACTTGGGCCATCCTCCACTGCACTCCCTGGCCACAGCAGAGAGCTGGCCTGGAAGAGGGGCAACCGGGACAGAATCCAGCGCCCAGACCAGGACTAGAACCCAGGGTGCCGGCGCCACAAGGTGGAGGATTAGCCTATTAAGCCTCGGCGCTGGCCCCATTAATTGAAGTAATTAGTTGAAGTATAGGTTTTCCTCTGTCCTCCTCATTCCTAATTCTCTTTCCCCTCCTCTTTCATAATATTTGTCTGTGTTTTACTATTTCTGTTTCTTAAATTCTTCAAGCTACATGCCAACCTTTTAATCATATCAAATAACTTCTTTCTTCCACAAGTATAACTTGTACATATTGCCATCGCCAAAATCTTCTTTTTTAATGTTTTGCCTCCACTGTCAAAACCCTCTGTCCGATTGCCATTTGAGATTGTGTTGCATGTGGGACAACTGCTTTCTCTTTTCATCTGTTCCTAAATTCACTCTTCCACCCTTCCCTTTCAGCTGAGCCAAATTTCTCTTTATTTCTATGTGCTTCTACTCTTTTTTTAAAAGGATTTTATTTATTTGAGAATCAGAGTCACAGACAGAGGCTCTGAGAGACAGCTAGAGAGGTCTTCCATCCACTGGTTCACTCCCCAAATGGCTGCAACAGCCAGGGCTAGGCTGATTGAAGCCAGGAGGTGAAACTTCTTCCAGGTCTGCCACGTGGGTGCAGGGGCCCACGCACTTGGGCCGTCTTTCACTGCTTTCCCAGGCTGTAGCAGAGAGTTGGATTAGAAGAGGAGCAGCTGGGATAGGAACCAGCGCCCATATGGGATGCCAGTGCCACACGTAGAGGCTTAGCCTACTATGCCACAGCAACAGCCTTGTGCCCCTACTCTTGTAATTTACCTCCCTACATGCTTATAATAATTTCCTGCCTTAAATCTGCCAACCTACCTATATTCAAGCTTGCTTGAAAACTCTTTTTAAGTGGATCAAGATAGAAAGAGTGCCAGAAGCCTGGTTTATAATTGATTAAAATTTTTCTCAAATATCTATAGGCTGAATTAAAGAGAAATGCATCACAGAGCAAAACCAGCATTCAACCAATGCAAGCTTTTTGAAGTGGGAGGTAGATGTATCTTTTTCAGTCATTCCATTCATACAGCTAAGTCAGCAAGCTATGCCTTTTGTAACCAGCAATATGTTTAAAGTTGAGGATACAAACCCAGAAGTAGAAGACATGTTTTTTTTTTTTTTTTATTTGACAGGTAGAGGTATATACAGAGAGAGAGAGAGAGAAGGGTCCTCCCTCCATTGGTTCACTACCTAAATGGCCGTCATGGCTGGTGCTGCACCAATCTGAAGCCAGGAGCCACGTGCTTCTTCCTAGTCTCCCATGTGGGTACAGGTGCCCAAGTACCTGGACCATCCTCCACTGCCTTCCCGGGCCACAGCAGAGAGCTGGACTGGAAGAGGAGCAACTTGGACCAGAACCTGGCATCCATATGGGATGCCGGCGCCGCAGGCGGAGGATTAACCAAGTGAGCCATGGCGGTGGCCTCAACATGGTTATTGTCTTCTGAGAATTAATCTAGCTGGGAGCCATGAATAATATCCATGAGGTACTTAGAAAGAAGTTATAATAACCAGTTTAATAATCAAATGCTAGGTTGTATAGTTTAGACTTTAAGTGCTGTAATTATTCAGAGAAAAATAAAAGAAACAATATTGCTTGGGGTTGCCAAAGACAATCTCATGGCAAAGGTGAGTCTTGAAGAAAATATAGTTTAGATTCATTAGGTGGACTGGGTTAGAAGACTTTGTTAGCATTTTTATGTAAAATAATAGCTTAGCAAAGAATCTAAGGGAGAAATTAGCTGGTTGTTTAAGAAAACAGCACACTTTGAGGAAGTAGTAGAAAACATAATCAGACAAATGAATTAATTGAGCAAGACCCTTGAATTCCAAATTGAGGACTTAAGAATTAATTGTTTAAAAGTAAATCCTGGGGCTGGCGCTGTGGTGCAGTGGGTTAACGCCCTGGCTTGAAGTGCCAGCATCCCATATGGGCGCCGGTTCAAGACCCGGCTGCTCCACTTCCTTTCCAGCTCTCTGCTGTGGCCCGGGAAAGCAGTATAAGATGGCCCAAATCCTTGGGCCCCTGCACCCTGGGAGACCCTGAAGAAGCTCCAGGCTCCTGGCTTCGGATCGGCACAGGTCTGGCCGTTGCGGCCATTTGGGGAGTGAACCATCGGATGGAAGATCTCTCTCTCTCTCTGTCTCTCTGCCTCTGCCTCTCTGTGTAACTCTGACTTTCAAATAAATAATAAATAAAATTTAAAAAAAAAGTAAATCCTGGGGCCGGTGCTGTGGCATAGCGGGTGGAGCTGCTGCCTGTGGTGCCCGCATTCCATGTGGGCGCCAGTTTGGGTCCTGGTTGCTCCACTTCTGATCCAGCTTTCTGCTTATGGCCTGGGAGGACAGTGGAGGATAGCCCAGGTCCTTGGGCCCTTGTGCCCACGTGGGAGACCAGAGGAGGCTCCTGGCTCCTGGCTTTGGGTTGGTGTGGCTCCTGCCATTGTGGCCATCTTGGGAGAGAGCCAGCAGATGGAGGATCTCTCTCTCTCTCTCTCTCTCTCTCTCTCTCTCTCTCTCTCTCTCTGCTTCTGCTTCTCTGTAGCTCTGCCTTTCAAATAAATAAATAAATAAATCTATTTTTTTTTTAAAAAGTAATTCCCTGCGGCCCGTGCTGTGGCATAGCAGGTGAAGTCACTGCCTGCAGTGCCGGCATCCCATATGGGCGGCCGTTGGAGTCCCAGCTGCTACACTTCCAGACCCAGGTCTCTGCTATGGCCCGAGTGCTTGGGCCCCTGTGCCCACACAGGGGACCTGGGGGAAGCTCTTAAATCCTGGCTTCGGATTGGTCCAGCTCCAGCTGTTGCGGCCATTTAGTGAACTAGTGGATGGAGAGTCTTTCTCTTCCTCTCTCTTTCTCCCCCCTCTGCCTCTGCCTCTCTGTGACTCTGCCTTTCAAATAGATAAATAAATCTTAAAAAAGCAAATACCCCGGTTGCCCCTCTTCCAGGCCAGCTCTCTGCTGTGGCCCGGGAGTGCAGTGGAGGATGGCCCAAGTGCTTAGGCCCTGCACCCCATGGGAAACCAGGAAAAGCACCTGGCACCTGGCTCCTGCCATTGGATGAGCGTGGTGCGCCGGCTGCAGCGCACCGACCGCGGCGGCCATTGGAGGGTGAACCAACGGCAAAAGGAAGACCTTTCTCTCTGTCTCTCTCTCTCACTGTCCACTCTGCCTGTCAAAAAAAAAAAAAGCAAATACCTTTCCTGAAGCATTTTTGATATTTAATATTTTCTCATACAACAGCACTAGCTAATATTGGGTGTCTTACTCTATGTTAAGCCTTGTTTTAAGTGGTCATTTAAATTGTCATAACAACCCATTGTTCTAGATTCTGTTTAAGATTTATTTTATTTATTTGGAAGACAGAGTTACAGATAGAGGTAGAGCCAGAGAGAGAGAAAGAGATCTTCCATCCACTGGTTCACTCCCCAAATAGCTGCAACTGCCAGAGCTGAGCTGATCTGAAGCTGGGAGCTTTATCCAGGTCTCCCACAAGGGTGTAGGGGCCCAAGCATTTGGACCATCTTCTACTGCTTTCCCAAGACACAGCAGGGAGCTGGATTGGAAGCAGAGCAGCCGGGACTCGAACCAGCATCCAAATGGGATGCCAGCATTGTAGTCTGGGGCTTTAGCTTGCTGAGCCACAGCACTGGCCCCTAAATTCTGTTTTAAAACCTCCTTATTTTATTTTTTTAAAGATTTGTTTATTTATTAGAAAGTCAGAGTTACACAGAGAGAGTAAAGGCAGAGAGGGAGAGAGAGGGAGAAAGAGGTCTTCCATCCGATGGTTCACTCCCCAACTGGCCGCAACGGCTGGAGCTGCGCTGATCCAAAGCCAGGAGCCAGGAGTGACAAGAGCCACAAGTGACAGAGCCATGATTCTGTCTTTAATACCAGATTCTATATTTTTAACTGTTATAAATGCCTTTTGAGGAATACGTGCTGCAGATGTATTGTGGGATTTAGACAGTTGAACCCAACTTTTTTGTTGAAAGATAATTTTTTTCAAACACTGCTGACATTAGCACACTGTACTCGGTTTATCCCAAATACCTTTTTCTCAAAGAAAAAATCTCTATAAGGACTCTGGGGTAGAAAATTTTAAAAATAAACTTGTTGGTTGTCATATGAAGTGATATAAATTTTATTATTTTTTGTAAAATCTATTTTAACAATGTTTCTGTTGCATCAGGGCTTCTGGTTGGGACTCTTGATTCAGTCTTGGATTCGACTGCTAAAGTAGCTCCATTTCGTATCCTACACCAGACACCAGATTCTCAAGTCTACTTGTCAATTGCATGTGGTAAGTATGATGTTGGAAACTGATAATTCAACCTGAATTAGGATACCAGGAAAACAGAATATTTAAATTTATTTATACTTCCCACTTGTTTTTAGGTTTAGAAACTAAATGTGCAATTCTGCTTTGAGAGAATAGCAAGACCTCTGTTTAAGAAGGTGTGGTTCAGCTGTTTTGAATCTGAACAGATTGTGGTCAGTGCTACTACTACATGACTTCTTCAGCTTTTGCTTCACCCAGTTGCTGGGACCTTCCCCATGAAATGCATTTTTTCAGTTCTAATAAAACAGATGAGCAGAATCTTAAGTCATATGTGAGCCCAAAACTTAAAAACTGTCCCCTAAGAAAGTATAAACCTGAAAAAATGAAACTTTGTTTACATGCCTACTTTCTCATGAAAGGCAGCATATCCTTCATGAAGGAATAACAGATGTTCTGTGTTTGTTCATGCCAGAGTGGTTCAGGTGGATCTACATCTATATTGTGGGTATGAAAGGAATTAGGATAATTCTTCCTAATAAAGCAAGTCCAAAGAAGTTTTTCTTTTTAAAGTCCTCAGTGGGGCCGTCGCTGTGGCTCACTTGGCTAATCCTCTGCCTGAGGCGCTGGCATCCCATATGGGCGCCGGGTTCTAGTTCCAGCTGCTCCTCTTCCAGTCCAGCTCTCTGCTGTGGCCCGGGAGGACAGCGGAGGATGACCCAAGTGCTTGGGCCCTGCACCCGCATGGGAGACCAGGAGGAAGCACCTAGCTCCTGGCTTCGGATCCGCGCAGCGTGCCGGCCATAGCGGCCATCTGGGGGGTGAACCAATGGAAGGAAGTCCTTTCTCTCTGTCTCTCTCTCTCTCACTGTCTAACTCTGTCAAAAAAAAAGTCCTCAATGACAGTGTCCTTCTTTTGTGATGCCATTATTATTATAACATTGGTCTAAATTAGAATCCCAGGTTTCTGACTTTTAATGGTTAAACACTACCTTTATCTCTTTCTTATCCCCTTCTCTTTTTTAAAGATTTATTTATTTATTTGAAAGGAAGCGTTACAGAAAGGCAGAGGCAGAGAGAGAGAGAGGTCTTCCATCTGCTGGTTCACTTTCCAAATGGCTACAATGGCTGGAGCTGGGCTGATCTGAAGCCAGGAGCCAGGAGCTTCTTCCAAATCTCTCACATGGGTGCAGGGACCCAAGGACTTGAGCCATCTTCTGTTCCTTTCCCAGGCCATAGCAGAAGCAGGATTGGAAGTGGAGCAGCCCATATGGGATGCCAGAACTACAGGTGGCAGATTTATCTGCTCCACCACAGCACCAGCCCTTTTCCCTTTTCTTCTAAAATAGATATAATTTTAGAAAGAAAAAAAACACATGAATTTCTAGACAGTTCATATGTATGAAAATACAGCATACAATTTATTTTTTAGGATGTATGGTTTTGTTTCTTATATTTCCCTTCAAATTTCTTTCAGTGTTGCTGGTGAATCATTTTTCCTGGCTCTCTTACATATTATTTAAACTTAAATGAAGATGATATTATAATAATTCTGTAACCCTAACTCTAAGTCTAGTTGGTAGAAATTATTTTTATATTTGTATTTGAAATGTAATGCTTCAGAAGAAGAAGGGAGAAATTATTTTACTTTTTTTGAATTTGTATAAAGGTAAACATATATTTCATATATACAGCTTTTTTGCATATTTATTTATGTTTTTTACGATTTATTTTATTTATTTGAAAGAGTTACAGAGAGAGAGGGGTCTTCCATCTGCTGGTTCACTCCTCAAATGGCTGCAACGGCCAGAGAAGAGCTAATCCGAAACCAGGAGCCGGGAGCTTCTTCCAGGCCTCCCACACAGGTGCAGGGGCCCAAGGACTTGGGCCATCCTGTGCTGCCATCCCTGGCATACCAGCAGGGAACTGGATTGGAAGTGGAGCAGCCAGCACTCAAACTGGTGCCCATATTGAATGCTGGTGCTACAGGCCAGGACTTTAACCTGCTGTGCCACAGTGCTGACCCCTACTTATTTATTTTTTAAATTTTATTTAAAGTATGCAAATTTCATATATATACAGATTCAGGAACATAGTGATACTTTCTACTCTACCCTCCCTCCCCCTGACGCTCCTACCCTTCTTCCTCCTCCCTCTCCTATTCCCATTCTTATTTTTTGCAAAGATCTATTTTCAGTTAACTTTATACTCATAAGATTAACCCTGGGGCCGGTGCTGTGGCATAGTAGGTTAAGCCTCCACCTGTGGCGCCAGCATCCGATGTGGGTGCCAGTTCACATCCCAGCTGCTCCTCTTCCGCTCCAGCTCTCTGCTATGGCCTGGGAAAACAGTAGAAGATGGCTCAAGTCCTTGGGCCCCTGTAACCACATGGGAGACCCTGAGGAAGATCCTGCATCCTGGCTTCAGATTGGCCCAGCTCTGGCCATTGCGGCCATTTAGGGAGTGAACCAGCAGATGGAATATCTCTCTCTGTCTGCCTCTCAGAGCCTTTCTCTGTCTGTAACTCTGCCTCTTAAATAAATAAATAAAATGTTTTTTAAAAAACATTAACCCTATACTAAGTAAAGAGTTTATTAAATAATATGAAGGAAAAAATATTGTTCCTCAACAATTGAGATAAGGGCTGTTAAAAATCTTTGCATCTCAAAGTGCCAATTTCACCCCTGTTGATTACCTTTTATGTACTGTATATACAGCTTTAAGAGCAGATTGATACTTCTCTCCATATTCCTCACTCCTACCCTCCCTCCTTCTCCTTTTCTTAATTTAAAAAATTTTGACAATGGCATACTCTCAATTTTATTTACAATCTAAAGCTTAACCTGCCACTAAATAAAGAATTCAACAAGTAGTAAGTAGTAAAACCACTGTTCCTCGGAAGTATACACAAGGGCTATAAACAGTAATCAAATCTCAAAATGTCAATTTGAAAATTTTTTAGAAATATAAAGTCCTTTCTACTTAAAAAACAGATGAAAGGATGACTATATAACTTATTCTCCCAAATTAATCTGATACAAAAATGTAGTAGTCACTTACTAATGAGCTTATTTATGCCTAAGTGATTCAAATAAAGGTCTTAAAATTTCTCCTTGGCTTTTATGTGTGGTTAATTAGAGAAAGTTACTACTTTTGGTTTAGTGACTTTAGTAATGTGAATAAAATTCTAACTAAATTGTAGCAACTCAGTAATTTTGCCATGTCAATAAACATTTTAATGTATCAGTCTCCATGTATCATAAAACATACTAAGAAGTCAGGGTAAATCTTTGGAATGAGATTTGTACAATCCACAATTCTGGAAAGATTTTAAAGGTATGTTGGCGATAGGGAGAGATTGGTAGATACTGAAGTGTTTTTTAAGTCAAAGCAACCTAGAGCTAATAATATTTAATCTGATCCTCCATAAACCACCTATCAGATCACACCTTCCTGAAATTTCTGAAAGTTTACTAAGTGTTTTAACAAGTAGTGTGAATGAACAAAGATTTCTTAAGTAGAATGCCCACAGTTGAAATCCATATTTACATGGCATGCACAAGATTGCCACATGCATGCTGTTTTCAGCCACACTGCTTGTAGATGCAGTATTTACTATGTTACTTGAAGACCAAGGATTGAAATATGCATATTTATTTCCAGTACTCTTAAGAATTCTCTTAAAGGATACTGGTTACTCTCTAGGTACCAGTTCCCAGCATCTGATTTTCAGAGTTTTATATCTTTTTTCATGAACTATATTTATATTTTTGTCTCCTTTAATTTATATTTTATTCTTTCTATTTCTAATGAAAAATACTACGTTCACCCATACATATGGATGAAGGAGAGAATAAATGTAATGCCTTATGACTATCCTTTTTGAAGCTCAGCTAATATCACCGTATTTCTTTTTAAACTAAGGTGATAAATATGAGCAGTTTTATTGTGGAGTTTTCCTTGAGTCTTATTCTCTTTTATGTTATTGGTCAGGAGCCAACAGAGAAGAAATAACAAAGCATTGGGATTGGTTAGAACAAAATATCATGAAGACCTTATCTGTATTTGATTCAAATGAAGATATTACTAATTTTGTACAAGGAAAGATAAGAGTAAGTAGCATGAATGTATTTTGTAGATGGAATACTAAAATCTTTGTTCCTATTATATGGTGATCAGAGGTTGGATGGAAGATTGTTGTTTCACTGGTGCCTTTCATAGAAACCCACATATGGATTCTAGAATCAGTGCTTAAGAAAACTGTAAAGTCAGTGATTTGTCTTTGATGCTGTGGTTAAATGTCCTTAGTGATATTTTCATTTCAATATCTCTTTGAGTTTGGAATTTGAATAAAACCCCTTGCTCATTTGAAAGATATTAGCCACTGTATTTGTGGTAGCTCCTTGTGAGGCATTAGAACAAAAACTAGTACAAGATTGAGGAAAATCAGGTCACCTCTCTATATTATGAGAAGTATGTGTGTGCACACGTCCATATTTATAATGTATGTACCTGTATAGAAATATACAGTTGTATTCAATCAACCGTTTAGGCTCAAATATCTGAAATATGTTTTTGTTGGGAAGTGATGATGAATTTTCAGAAAGTATTTTATCTCCTCTAGGGATTAATTGCTGAAGAGGGAAAACAATCTTTTGCAAAAGAAGATGATCCTGAGAAATTTCGAGAAGCCTTATTGAAGTTTGAAATGTGTTTTGGTTTGCCAGAGCAGGAGAAGTTAGTGACCTATTACTCATGCAGTTATTGGAAAGGACGAGTTCCTTGTCAGGGATGGCTCTATCTTAGCACCAACTTCCTGAGCTTCTATTCTTTTTTGTTGGGATCAGAAAGTAAGTAGTTTCCTTTGCTTGCCATGGCTTTGAACTTGCTAACTATGCTAACTATGGCGATGTTAGGTTGTTTATAAAGTAATGAGATTGTTATCAAAGATAATGAAACTGTACATTAAAATTTTCATTTCATCTCGAGAGAATCCTTTTAAGACTGATTGCTTAGCATAGGAACCATTAGAAGTATATATAGAATGTCTTGCGTGTTGTGGAAAGTGAATAACTGTTAAATGATGATGGCAGTCTGGCATATAACTACTTTATTTGCCTTGTTATAAACTGCCTGCTTGCTTAAGTCCATGTTCTAATCCTTGTTTTAAGTGAACACATATAAATACAGTAGCCACTATACCTAGTGGCCTACATCTAATTTTGTAGCAAAGCAGAATCAAATAAGGTATAACATTCATACAAACAGCTTTTATAAAGTGGTTATGTAATTATGGAAAGAAATAGATTTAAGTGTCAAATCCAGTTTTTAAAAAATTTTATGTGTTCCTAGAATCATTAGTTATTCATGGTGGTATTTCAACATTTTAACTAATCTTATAGAAAAGATGAATTTTGTTTTAACTTTGCTAGATTTCAGTTAGAACTTGCATAATTTACTTAATATGTAGCCAAAATGGCATTGCTTTTATTTATATATTTATGCAACACTTAACAAGTCATTTGTATTTATCAACTTCTGTCCTGCGCCCAAGGCTTCCTAAGCCTCCACTTTGGATTTTTTAAATATTCATTTAAATGTTTGCCTCACTTAATTTTAATAACATTTTGATGCCATAAATTTTCATTTGTATTATTTTAGTTGTTCATAGCATTTTTCAAGTGATTAGTTAATGAACATAAATCAATATTGAGAATTTAATCATACCTACTTATAACTCTTATTTGCAGTAAAACTCATTATCTCCTGGGATGCAGTTTCAAAACTTGAGAAGACTTCAAATGTCCTACTGACAGAGAGTATTCATGTGTGTTCCCAAGGGGAAAATCACTATTTTTCAATGTTTTTACATATTAACCAAACATACCTTCTGATGGAACAGCTAGCAAACTATGCCATAAGGAGACTTTTTGATAAGGAAACATTTGATAATGACCCAATCCTTGATGATCCTCTACAGATCACCAAAAGGTATTCAAGCCGTAATATTTACCATTTAAAGTATTATTTATTATTTGACCACAGAACAATAGCATCGATTAGAATTAAAATTTAATTGTTGTATGTTATATGATAATATTTCCTTTGGAGTTGATCAATGATACATGTATTTTTGTAAGTTTGTTCATAAGCATTTCACAAATAATTTCCTCTTCTTCATGAAATTTAATCCTAAGAAATAATAGAAGTTGTATTTGTATATTAGTTTTTGAGATTCAGATAATGATTTCCCTAGAATGCTTTTAGAAAAGGGGAGACTTTTGTGTGTGTGGTTAAACTAACTCTGAATTTCTCTGGGTAGTTTAAATTGTTTTAGGTCTGAAATTGTTAAACACACTGTTTATATTTTAAAATAAACTATAGGCAGCATAATTATTTTTTTAGCATAGGTCTTTATGAAGAGCCAAGTTAGTAGAATCAGTGGAGCATGAGCTTTAGAATGAGAGTAGAACAGCTCTTGGATAGCCCTCAGAACCCGTTTCCTTATCTGTCCTTTGTACCTCCGAGGGCACTTCAGAGGAAGGAAGGAAGGAAGACATTTTGTAAAATATAAAATGCTAGGCAAATGCTGATCATTATTAGTGCCTATAACAAAAATATCCATTTGAGAGCTGTTTGCCTCTGTGTTTCGTTTGACCGGAGTCTTTTCATGCTGTTCAGCATTCACATCAGTTGACAGCAGTAAGCATGCCAAGGGGAGGGGGAGAGGAGAGGATCCAGAAATAGCTAGTGAATGCAGCCACTGGCAAGGAGGAAGAGGGTATAGACTGTGTAGTAACGTGTAAGACGAACCTAAGCCAAAGTCCTATGGATAGACAACAAGTGACCTTGGAGGGTTGTGTGATTAGTAAATAGACTAATTAGGTACAGTTCATCCTCTTGCTTATTTCCAAACTATTTCTAACATCCTTATTTGTAAGGATTCCTTTTCTGGAAATTAGATCAGTGAGGTCAACTTTTGTACTTTATTACCAAAATTAGGTCTCAGTGTGCATGATTTATGAATAGAATTCCATAAAAATTAAGAATCTTGTTTGTGTTATAGTAGAACATTTGCTTTTGTAGTTCATTCCTTGGTTGACCACCATAAACAAACTTACCAGCTATTTTTTTTCCCTTAAAATGTCCTCTTGAAGATCCCCTATCAATAAGTTGTAAATTACCAAGTTTGTATTTAAATAAGATACAGTAAACCTATTTTTGTCTCTGTGGATTTTTAAGAGAGCCTACTGAAAATAATATATATTTGAACTTCTTTTGTAGTAAATTAAAAACAACAACTTATTGAGACTTAGTCTCCAAATGGCTGTTTCTAAAAATGGAATATCTTTCTTGCTTCTGCTTATTGTTTTTACAAACATGTGACTTCTATAATTGAAACAATACAGAGGCTTAATAATCATAGTTAAATTTAGTGTATATCTTTCCAGGACTTTTTAAAAAATGATTTATTTATTTATTTGAAAGGCAGGAATAGAGAGAAAGAGCGAGAGAGAAAGAGAGAGATCTTTAATCTACTGGTTCATTCCCCAAATGGCTGCAACAGCCAGGGCGGTGCCAGACTGAAGTGAGGAGTCAGGAGCTTCTTCTGGGTCTCCCACTTGGGTAGAAAGAGCCCAAGCACATGGGCCATCTTCCACTGCTTTCCCAGGCATATTAGCATGGAGCTGGATTGGAAGTGGAGCAGACAGGACTCAAACCAGCACCCATATGAAATGCTGGCACCACAGGCAGAGGCTTAACCTTCTATTGCCACAATGTTAGCCCTTTTCTACAATTCTAATGTTTGAATTTGAAAATACTTGCAAGAAACATGAATGGGATTGGACATAGCATATTGTTCTAAGTCTACTTGTTTCCCTTACAGTAATGCATCATAAACATCTTTCCATTCAAATAAGTGAGCCTCACCCTTTTTTTATCAATAGTAAACTGTTTGAACCTCATCATTTTAAATACTGAATAACTCACCAAATTACAACTTAAGTGACATAAAAATTAGCATGAATTTCTGTTCATATTTATTTGAATTATTTTGAAAGACATGATGAAGAATGATGTATTCACTAGTGTACGCAGGAAGGATGAATTTAGTTTTAACTTTTTTAGATTTGAGTAAGAACTTGGCATAATTTACTTACTACATAGGACAGATGGCGTTGCTGCTTAGCACAAGTGTTTAATGCTCCTAAGGAAAATAGTACTATTTAAATCCATTGCTTTTTATTTATATGTTTATGTATCAGTTAACAAGTCATCTGTATTTATCAACACCTGTATTGTGCCCAACACTGCCCAAGCCTCTACTTTGGATTTTTTAAAAAACATTTATTTAAATGTTTGCCTCACTAAATTTTAATATTTTTTTGTAGACTACTCTTCCTTTCTAACTTTTTGAGGCCATAAATTTTCATTATTTTATTTTGTTTGTTCTGGATACCTCTCTTGATTTTTCAATGGCCAGATGTGAAAATTATTGTCTGCCAAGTTTGATGTTAGGCAGGGTAATGTATTAAGACTATATAATAGCAATAGTCTATAATAGCAAATCAACCCTTAGCAGATGGCTTGAAGGCCTATGCCATTTCTAATTCTTGTGCATTTTCATGTACTAATAAAACCAAATTGACAAAACAAATAAGCAAAATGAGGTTCTTTTAATGAATCAGTGTGTTTTTAAATTTCAAACTTTGGTGAAGAATATAGCATTTAATTTGTCTGCTTTTGAGTATATTTGGCTTAATTAATATAGGCATGTATACACTTCAGAATCCATGTGAGCCGCATCCTTTTTCTTCTTTCCTTTAGAGGCCTAGAAAATCGAGCCCACAGTGAGCAATTTAATGCCTTTTTTAGGCTGCCCAAAGAAGAGACTTTGAAAGAAGTACATGAATGTTTCTTATGGGTACCATTCAGCCACTTTAATACTCATGGAAAAATGTGCATCTCAGACAACTATATCTGCTTTGCTAGCCAGGATGGCAGTCTATGTAGTGTGATCATTCCATTACGAGAGGTAATGTAAATTTGGTTACATGTCAGTTTTTGGTTTGAAAATGTTATCATACTCAGAGTAAAGTGTCTTTTAATTCTGCAAATTGAGCTTCAGTAAGCTCGATATGCTGTATCTTTTTAGTAATTTAAAATAACTTTTAAAGTTCAGAATTACAAGTGTATATCAAAAAGCTCATGAAAAATGGAATTAAAAGATAGATTAATTTTGGTGCAAAAACTTTGAAATTCATGTATATGAGGGGTCTTCAAAAGGTTCATGGAAATGCATATTGTAAAAAAACTCTGCATGGATTTCAATATTGCACCAAAATAAATTTCTTTTAATTCCATTTTTACATGGACATTTGGAAGTACCATTTAGCTTTTGAGATAGTCTCAGTTCCTTTTAGTAAAGCCTTACAACTCTTATTGAACATGAAAATAGAAAAAAAAATAATTAAATTTTAAAATCCAGATAAGGGCTTAGGATAATTACACAAATGCAGCTTGATCGTTCAGACATTTATGACATGAATACCAAAACGTAGACTATCACATTTGATGTGCTTGGTCAGAAAGAATGGAATGTATAGCTTCTGTGCAAGTCAGAAATAAATTATCGGTATTCAGCGTTGAAACTTTATGTTTGTATTGTTAATTTTAAGGGCTATATGTTAAACCTTTATTCATGAGAAGTGAAGTAATTTGCTGTGTGTTTGCTTATTTCTTTGGTACAAGACTAGTACCCAAAGTCTATTTCTGAATAAGTCATACTGTGGACTAAAACTTTTGGTCACAAAAGAGTAAGACAAACACATTTTACCTAAAGTTATCAGCAATAAGGGAAACTGCAATTCACTTATATATGTTTCCACCCCCAGGTCTTAATTATAGATAAGACAGATGATTCCAGCAAGTCTGTTGTCATTAGCATCAAAGGAAAAACAGCTTTTCGCTTCAGTGAAGTTAAAGACTTTGAGCAACTTGTGGCAAAACTCAGGCTCAAGTGTGGCACAACTTCAACTCAATATCATGACACTAGCACAGAGGTAATTATATAGCAATCAAATTGTTTTGAAAAAGAGCTCTGTGTTTAGTGTGGTTTATTCTTTAAAAAGGGATTCGTAGTACTTTCCCTATTCATACCTATGTTTGTTTTTTAAAAGAATGAATTGAAAGAAATTATATTCTCCAAGTCATATCATAAAGCAGAAGTATTAATTAAGAACTTTATACTTTCATAGGTACTATAATTTTTAAAGAACATTAGAACTTGATCTTTCTGTTATATTTGCTATTTATCGTATAAACACACTTTATATACTACATAACTTGGCTTTCAACAACTCAAACTAAATTCAACAAGGCCTTGACAAAGGACTCTCCCCTTATGGCTGCACAGATGGTGATTTTATTTTTATTTTTATTTTTTTAAAGATTTATTTATTTGAGAGGCAGAGTTACCAAGAGAGGGAGCAACAGAGAGAAAGATCTTGCCTAAGTAGCTGCAACAGCTGGAGCTAAGCGGATCTGAAACCAGGAGCCAGGAGCTTCTTCCAGGTCTCTAACACGGGTGCAGGGGCCCAAGCACTTGGGCCATTTTTCAGTGGTTTCTTAGGCTATAGCAGAGAGCTGGATTGGAAGTGGAGCAGCTGGAACTCGAACTGGCATCCATAGGGAATGCTGGCACTGCAGGTGGAGGCTTAGTCCTCTATACCACAGTGCCAGCCCTAAGATGGCAATTTTAAATCAGTCTGAATATCTTTTATTTAGACAGTCTGACTCAAAGCAAAATAATGCTATGTCTATTGACTAGCAGAAATATTAAAGAGGACAAATATTCTTGCCAAAAAGTGACTAGGAGCCTGATTTTAATATTTAGTATGTCTTTCATAGAAATGTAAACAGATGGAATTTAATGAATTTGTTTCTCAACGTCCAGAAACTACATGGTTTAATAGACTGATAAATATTATCAAATTTTAACTATATTTTAATGAAAAATTCAATAAAAAATCCACATTGGCTTTCCTGGCTGTATTATTTTATTTAGATTGGAGTATAAAGCCTTATGCATCTCTAGAGCAGTGACTGAAAATGATATGCTAAGCCAATTATAATACATCATTGATAAGACTGATTTTCCCCTTACTAATAAAAAACCACAATGAAAACATACAATTACATATATATATATATATATCTCTTCCTAGTTCTAGGCACAGAATATGCATTGTCCATCAAGAATTTTCTGGCCCTAAATTAATTTTCTCTCATTCTCTTTTAGTAGGTATCCAAGATATTCCTTAGTTTTATCTCGTGACATAAATAAAATCTGGTTAGTTTTGTTCGCTTCTCTCCCCATGCTCCCGTGTTCTTGGTTATATCACTTTTTTCTTGTCCTAATTTCAGATTCAATCTGTATGTTAGATTCAATGCTCTGCTTATCTTTCCTTCCCTTTTATTTATCTCCCTCTTCAGAACTTGGAGAAACTGGTAATTTTCCCCTGAAAACTCTCATGTGTCTCTAAGTAGCTGAATAAGCTCATTTGTCAAGAAAGTGTTTTGTTTCAAAATGAGTTTACCATCTTCCCAGATACAGGGGTTGGGGGAGAGGTTCAAAAAGTTTATGGAAAATGGAATAAAGTTTATTTTGTTGTCAAAATTTTGTAATCCATCTATAGTTTCCTCATACGCATTCCAGGAACTCTGTGAAGCTGTGTCATGTGTCAGAGTTCTAAGGCTTTCTAGTTTTTCTTGGGTGTTGATAAGGAAGATACATACACAATACCAGTTGGTATACTTGGTTTGCTTGGAGATGTATTTTTAAAATGATCATAACATTCTATTTTCACTTAATATTTTTATTTTAGCAGAAATGAATACAGACCTATTTTAGTATTATCTGTATTTATTTAGCTTTAATGATAGTATATTTTGAAAAGCTTTGTTTATTTATTTATTTGAAAAGCAGAGCTACACTGAGACAAGGAAAGACAGAGAGATATCATCCATCACTGGTTCACTTGCCAGATAGCTGCAATGGCCAGGGCTGGGCCAAGCCAAAGCCAGGAGTCAGGAGCTTCTTCTGGGTCTCCCACACAGGTAGCAGGGATCCAAGCACTTGTGGCACCTTCCTCAGCTTTTCCCAAGCCATTAGCAGGGAGCCAGATCTGAAGTGGATCATCCAGGACACTGAGTGGCACCCATATGTGATGCCAGCACTGCAGGAGGTGGCCACCTGCTAATACTCCTGGGAGGACAGCAGAGGATGGCCCAACCTGGGCCCCTGTCGCCCATGTGGGAGACCCGGATGAAGCTCCTTGTTCCTGGCTTCGGCCTGACCCAACCCTGGCTGTTGCAGCCATTTGGAGAGTAAACCAGCAGATGGAAGATAACTCTTTCTCTCTCTCTGTCTCTGTCTTTCAAATAAATAAAATAAATCTTTAGGGGCTGGCATTGTGGCATAGGAGGTTAAGCCTCCACTTGGGATGCTGATATTCCATATGGGCATTCCTTTGAGACCCGATTGCTCCATTTCTGATCCAGCTCCCTGCTAATGTAACTGAGAGAGCAGTAGAAGATGGCCCAAGTCCTTGGGCCCCTGCACCCACATGGGAGACCGGATAAAACTCCTGGTCCCAGCCTAGCCCAGCCCTGGCCATTATGGCCATATTGGGAGTGAACCAGCAAATGGAAGATCTCTCTGTTTCTCCTACTCATTTTGTAATTCTGCCTTTCAAATAAATAAAAAAATAAATCTTTAAAATTTAAAGTAGTAAATAAAAAACAAAGCTTTTTTTTTTTAAAGATTTATTTATTTTATTTATTTATTTTAAAGGCAGAGTTGGGCCGGCGCCGTGGCTCACTTGATTAATCCTCCACCTGCGGTGCCGGCATCCCATATGGGCTCTGAGTTCTAGTCCCAGTTGCTCCTCTTCCAGTCCAGCTCTCTGCTGTGGCCAGGGAGTGCAGTGGAGGATGGCCCAAGTGCTTGGGCCCTGCACCCCATGGGAGACCAGGAGAAGCACCTGCCTCCTGCCTTCAGATCAGCGCGGTGCGCCAGCTGCAGTGCACCGGCCACGGCAGCCATTGGAGGGTGAACCAACAGCAAAGGAAGACCTTTCTCTCTGTCTCTCTCTCTCACTGTCCACTCTGCCTATAAAAAAAAAAAGCACTGGCCCCTATTTAATTTCTTAATAACAGAATCATAGCTACATTCTTTTATTGCTGCACCCAAGATACCGAAACAAAGGGAAATTTTTCTTTCTATAATTTTAACACATTTGATGAATTTTAAACAGATGTTTTAAAATCTAAATCTCAGAGTTTAAATCAACAAGTCTAAATACAGGATGGACTTTAGAATTTTTTTTGTGAACACATCTAAGATGTGATACAAAGAACCTAGTTCTTCCCAAGGTTTTAAAAAGATACCAATGTACATGTTGCACATTTTAATGTAGTATATTGTTTCATAAACAGATTTTTGTAAAGTTATAATCAACTACTTGGAAAATACTAATCTTTTATTGATACATTTAATCAAGAAATGTTACTAGAAAAAAGGTAACTTTCCCAAACTACTAAATGGAAGAAAAATGGGCCCATTTAGCTTAGTTTTAAGCAAACAGATGCAGCTGTTGTGGACATTTGGGGAGTAAACCAGCAGATGGAAGATATTTCTCTCTCTCCCTTCTCTCTTGTAACTCAGCCTTTCAGATAAATAAAAAAAAGTCTTAAAAAAAGAAGTTAGCGGGCCAGTGTTTTGGTGTCACTGATTAAGCTACCACTTCTGATGCTGGCATCCCATATGAGCACCAATAGGTAAACTGGTACTTCAGTGATTTGGTTTCAACTGAAGGAATGTATGTTGCTTGAGAAGACTACCCATAATTCCTATTAAAACAGATAAGTTTAATATTTAGCATAATGCATATGATTTGTCAAAATAAACTTTTTTAAATAAGATAACTGTTGGAATTTGGGACTTATTAATCATTAATGTCTCCTTTTTCAGCTTCTTCTACCTTACCTTTATATTCAGACATTGAATACTCCTTCAGAACTTTCCCTCAATCCTGTCTTTTTAGAAGTTTTATTTACTTATTTTTTTTTAATTTGAAGGACAAACTGATAGAGAAATTTGTCAGCTAATTGGTTCATTCCCTAAATGCCCACAATAGCCAGGGCTGGGCCAGGCTGAGTTCAGGAGCTGGGAATCTAATCCAGGTCTCCCATGTGGATGGCATGGACACACCACCTAGATAGTTAACCTGCTACTTCTAGGGTATGTACCAGCAGGAAGTTGGAATCAGGCAAGGAGCTGGGACTCAAACCCAGGTACTCCAGTGTGGGATGCAGGCATCCCAAGAGACTTCTTAACCACTGTGCCAAATATCCACCCCTGAATCCTATCTTAATGTCCAACTTTCCTAGGGCTTCTACTGGCTTTTTGGGTTTCAAGCTAAAATACCAGAGACTGTTCCACTCTAAGTTGCTACCTTTTCTTTGTGACAGTGATAGGTATTCTATTGCTCAAGCTAGTAAAGTTTAAGGGATGACCTCAGTGAGACTTTTTTCTTTAACAACCCCCATAGTAACTCAAGATCTCTAATATAGTTGTAATCCACAGAAGCTACATAACTGATGATTTAAAAGTCAAGCTTTGTGGAAATCATAAAATTCATATGGAAATGTAGTGGACTCAAAATAGCTAAAACAGTATTAAAGAAAAAATAAAACCAAGTTGGAAGAGCCACACTTCATGATTCCAAAGCATACTGTACAGCTACAGTAAACATGACAATGTATATAGCCATAAGGGTAGGTACATGGATCAATATAATGGAGTTGAGAGTCACAAAATAATTGACCATTACAATGGTTAATTGATTTTCAACAAGGATGGCTGATCAATTCAAATGAAGGGAAGAATAATCTTTCAACAAATGGTGCTGGGACAATAGGTACCCACCTAGAAAAAAAAATGAAGTTGGACTCTACTTAAACCATACACAAAAGTTAATTCTGAATGTACCAAAGACCTAAAATGTAAGAGCTGAAGCAATTAAACTCTTATAAAAAATGTAGAACTAAGTCTTCATGTGCGTAAATTCAGCAATTGTTTCTCAGATATGACACCAAAAGTACATGACAAAAGAAAACTAGGTAAACTGGACTACATCTAAATTAAAATGTCTTGTGCTGCAAATGATTCCATCATATAGTGAAAAGACAACTATAGAATGAGAGAAAATATTTGTAAATTATATGTCTGATATTTCCACAATATATAAAGAAGTATTTTTTATAAAAAGATTTATTTATTAATGTTTGAAAGGTAGTTAGAGAGAGAAAGGCGAAGAGAGAAAGAGAAAAAGAGATCTTCTATCTGCTGGTTCACTCCCCAAAGGGCAGCAACAACTAGAGCTGGGTCAAGCCAAAGCCAGGAGCCTGAAACTCCCATCTGGGTCTCCCACATGGGTGACAGGAGCTCAAGTACTCAGACCAACTTCCGCTGCCTTGCCAGGCACATTAGCAGGGAACTGGAATGGAAGTGGAGCAGCCAGGACTTGAATTACCGCTACCATGGTACAAGATGCCTGCATTGTGCAATGCCAGCCCCTGTAAAGAAGTGTTACAATTTATAATGCAAAGTAAACAACCCAGTGTTTTTAAAAATAGGAAAATGGTTTGAATAGACATTTCTCCAGAGAAAGTCAAGAAATGGCCAATAAAGGCATGAAAATATTTTTTTAAAAATTTTACTTATTTATTTATTTGTGAGGCAGAGTTATAAACAGAAAGGGAGAGCCTGAGAGAGAGAGAGAGAGAGAGAGAGAGAGAGATGGAGAGAGAGAGAGAGAGAGAGAGAGAGAGAGAGAGGTTTTCCATCCACTGGTTCACTCCCCAAATGCCTGCAATCGCCAGAGCTGGGGTGATTGGAAGCCAGGAGTTTCTTCCCAGTCTCCCACGTGGGTGCAGGGGTCCAAGCACTTGGGTCATCCTCCACTGTTTTCCCAGGCCATTAAGAGAGAACTGGATCAGAAGAGGAGTAGCTGGGACAGGAGCCAGCACCCACATGGGATACCAGCACCACAGGCAAACGCTTAACCTACTATGCCACAGTGCCAGCCCCCAAAATATCTTTTAAAAAAGATTTATGTATTCATTTGAAAGAGTTGAAGAGAGAGGGAGAGATAGACATACACACACACACACACACACACACACACACACACAGATCTTCCATCTGTTAGTTCATTCCGCAGATGCAGATGACTGCAATAGCCAGGGATGGGCCAGGCCAAAGCCAGTAGCCAGGAGCCAAGAGCTTCATCTGGGTCTTTTGCACAGGTGACAGGGACCTAAGCACCTGGGCCATCTTCCCCTGCTTTTCCCAGGTTTTAGCAGGGAGCTGCATCAGAAATGACAGCTGGGACATGAACTGTCTATCACCCATATGGAATGCTGATGTCCTAGTTGGTGGCTTTAACCACTACATAACAATGCCAACCCCCAAAAGATTTTTAATATTATTATTCATTAAGTCAATACAAATCAAACCATTAATGAGATACTGTTTCATACATACCAGAATTTCTGCAATTAAATAAAGTGATAATAACGAGGAGAATATGAGGAAATTGAAATTTTCATTCATATTACTGTTTGGAATATAAATTGCTACAACTGCATTGCAATATGGTTTGACAGGTTCTCAAAATATTAAATATAGAGTTATTGTATGACCCAGTAATCCCTCTCCTAGGTACTTACCCAAGAGAACTGAAAATAAATGTCCACACAGATATTTGCACATGGGTGTTCCTAGTGGGATTATTCATAATTACAAAAAATGGGGCTGACACTGTAGTATAGTGGATTAAGCCACTGCCTGCAGCAACAGCATTCCCATATGGGCACCAGTTTGAGTCCTGGCTGCTCCACTTCCAATCCCACTCCCTGCTAATGCACCTGGGAAAGGCATCAAAAGATGGCCAAAGTGCTTGGGTCCCTGCATGCATGCAGGAGACCTGGAAGAAGTTCCTGTCTCCTGGCTTCAGCCTGGCCCAGTCCTGGCTGTGGCAGCCATTTGGGGAGTGAACCAGTGGATGGAAGACATCTCCCACCCCCAACTATGCCTTTCAAATAAATAAAATAAATCTTTTTAAAAATTGGAAAAAAACAATGTCCATCAATGGTGAATGCATAGATAAGATGTGATATATTAATACAGTGGAATATTATTTGCCAATGGCGAGAAACGAAGTACAGATACATGCTATAACGTGGATGGATCTTGAAACATGCTAAGTGAAAGAAATCATACAAAGAGTGACCAGATATTATATGGTTCCATTTATATGAAAAGTGCAGAACAGTCAAATTTATAGTGACAGAAAGATTCAAGATTCTCTGGAACCTAGGGAGAGGAAAAGGAAGAGTAGTGACTGCAAATGCGTAGGGGCTTTCTTTTGGGGGTGATGAAAATGTTCTAAAGTTAGGTTCTGATGACAGTTGCACAATTTTGTGACTGTATTAAAACCGTTGACTCTATGCCATACATGTATGGCTTTTTTGATATATGATTTCGTATTTTAAAGATGTTAGAAATAAGCTATCAGAAAGGGAGAAATATCATTGAAAAACATGACTTTTTTCTCCATAATTAAACTTTGTTAAGTATATTACTAAAGGTCCCTCAAATCTTTTCTCAGGAAAAGCATCAAATTAATGTTTTGGAATCTACTGCACTTAGATGGAACCAAAAAAGGGGCATTAATGATGAAAATGGAGACACTCACTTTTTTCTTCCATCTTTAAAGATTTAAATTCAACTAATCATTTATGCATTGTTCTAGATGCTTTCACATGCACTGTATTCTTTAGTTACATGGTTACCTATGGTTTAAAGATTTTGTTCATTTTATATATCAAGAAACCAAGGCTCAAAGAAGACAACTTACTCAATTTCATATGTGGAAAATAACAAAAATTAATTCATTCGGTGACAGTACTCTACAATCACATGGTAATCCTACCTCCTTAAATTCTCAAGTATGTTCAGTAATATGTTTGACAACATTGTGAGTTACTTCCAAAATAACTAATATCATCCATTTAATGGAAGTTACATTACTTTGCAAGTATAATCCTAATCTTTTCCCAGGTCATTAGCGAGGAACTGTATCAGAAGTGGAGCAATCAGTACTTGAACCAGCACCCATATAGGATGCTTGCATTGCAAAGATGGCCTAACCCACTGTACCACAACACTGACCCTGTGCCTCTTTTATCTATATTCTGTGAATTAATGCCATCAACACTCAACTTGATGATTATGACCATCTATCTAGTTGCCCACACTTGGTTGTCATCTTGGAATCTTCTAAGGCTGGTGTTGCAGCACAAAGTGTTAAGCCACTGCCTGCAACTCCAGCATCCCATATTGGAGCATTGGCATGAGTCCCAGATGCTGTGCTTCTGATACAGCTCCTTGCTAATGCAGCTAGGAAGGCAATGGAAGATGTCCCAAGTACTTGGGCTCCTGCCACCCATGTGGGAGATTAGGTTCCTGCCTCTTGGCTTCACTCAGGCCCAGCCCTGGCCATTGTGGCCATTTTGAGTAGTGAACCAGTGGGTGAAGCACCTGTTTCTCTCTCTCCCCCTACTCCATAATGCTGTCTTTCAAATAAATAAAATCTGTTTTTAAAAAAGAATCCTCTCTTTCCTATTTCTAATAAGAAATAAAATTCTCTATGATCTGTTTAATTATTTCCATACTCACTACCAAAAATGTTTGAGTATCCCTTACCTGAAATACTTGGAACCAGAAGTGTTTTGGATTTCAGATATTTTTCCAGATTTTTGGGGTATTTGCATATCCAAAATATTTCAGAAAGTTCATGGAAAACAGAATTAAAATTTATTATGATGCAAAAATGAAATTTGTGCATAGTTTTTCATAATACACATAAGAACTTTTTGAAAACTCTACATATGTGTGGATTTCAAAAATTTTGCTCCAAGGTATACTTATCTTCCAATTTCATTTTTCCAAGAACTTTTTTGAAGTATTCTCCTACATAAGGAGATATCTTAGACTTTATACACATGGCCTAAAGAGAATTTTATAGTGTTTTTGCTGGGTCTGAATTTTGACTGCAGCCAAATACAGTCAGGTGTGGAATTTTCCACTAGGGGTATCATGTTGGTGCTCAAAACATTGCAGATTTAGGAACACTTTGGATTTTGTATTTTTGGATTAGGGTTGTTCAAGCTGTACTTACAACTTATTTTAGACTCTCATTATGATGTCTGTTCATAGATTCTTAAGAGGTCTCTCAGGTTGTCCCTACCTTCACTCTATTTTACCTATCACCTCCAGAGTGCTATTTCTTTTTTTTTTTTTTAAAGATTTAGGGGGCTGGTGCCATGGCACAGTAAGTTGATCCTCCACCTGTGGTGCCAGCATCTTAAGTGGGCGCCAGTTCTAGTCCCGGCTGTTCCTCTTCCAATCTGGCTCTCTGCTGTGGCCTGGGAAAGCAGTAGAAGATGGCTCAAGTGCTTGGACCTCTGCACCCACGTGGGAGACCTGGAGGAAGCACCTGGCTCCTGGCTTCAGATTGGCACAGCTCTGGCCATTGTGGCCATCTGGGGAGTGAACCAGCAGATGGAAGACCTTTCTCTCTGTCTCTCCTTCTCACTACCTGTAACTGTACCTCTCACTCCCTCTCACTGCCTGTAACTCTACCTCTCAAATAACTAAATAAAATCTTTAAACATTTTTATTTATTTATTTGAAAGGCAGAGTTACAGACAAAGAGTTACAGTCAGAGAGAGAGAGAGAGAGAGAGAGAGAGAGATCTTCCATCCATTGGTTCACTCCCCAAATTACTGCAGTGGCCAGAACTGAGCCAATCTAAAGCCAGGAGCCAGGAGCCTCCTCTTGGTCTCCCATGCGCGTGCAGGGGTCCAAGTGCTTGGGCCATCTGCTGCTGCTTTCCCAGGAGCGTTAGCAGGGAGCCGGATCAGAAGTGGAGCAGCCAGGACTCGAACCAGCACACTTCTGGGGTGCTAGCACTGTAGGCTGCAGCTTTACCTGCTACACCACAGCGCCAGCCTTCAGAGTGCTATTTATAAAACATAAAACTGATAATGTTACTTACCTGCTTAAAATTTCAGTGTTTACTCACCCAAGTCATGACTTCATAACATACAATGCCATTCATGATCTGACCCTTACTTGTTTACCTAGCGTTATCTCTCTCTATTTCTCTAGTACATCAGGTGCATTGGTCAACCTGAACTACTTTTGGGTCTGTGAATATTCTTTGACCTTTTGTATATGATTTTCTTTGCGCTTGCTCTTTTGTCTACTAAGAATACTTTTTCTCTCTGGTCTACCTGGAAAATACTTGTTCATCCTTGAAGATCCAGCTCATGCATCATATTCTTTCTGAAACCTGACAATACCCACTCATCTGAATCTAGTAAAGTTGATTACCTTCTCCTCTGTGATACTACATATATCTCTATTATAGCACTTATGACAGTGCTTTTTAGTTATTACCTGTCTTTAATTCTTACTAAACTGTTACCTCTTTTTGATCTTTCTACCTCAAGTGCAATACCTATACCATAGCAGATACTCATTAGACATTTGAATATTGTTGAATAGATGAATGCTTTTAAAAAAAAAAAAAGATTTATTTATTTATTTGAAGGCCAGAGTTACACAGAGAGAAGAATGGCAGAGAGGTCTTCCATTCGATGGTTCGCTCCCCAATTGGCCACAGTGGCTGGAGCTGTGCTGATCTGAAGCCAGGAGCCAGGAGCTTCCTCTGGGTTTCCCATGCAGATGCAGGGGCCCAAGGACTTGGGCCATCTTCTACTGCCTTCCCAGGCCATAGCAGAGAGCCAGATCGTAAGTGGAGAAGTTCTTCCATCCGCTGATTCACTCCCCAAATGACTGCAACGACTGGGGCTGGGCCAGACCAAAGCCAGGAGCCAGGAACTTCTTCCAGGTCTCCCACATGGATACAGGAACCCAAGGATTTGGGTCATCCTTCGCTGCTTTCCTAGGCCATTAGCCAGGAGTTGGATCAGAAGTGGAGCAGCTGAGACTCGAACCAACGCCCATGTGAGATGCCAGCACTGCAGGCAGAAGCGTAACCTGTTGCACCACAATGCCAGCCCTTCAAGTGCTTTTTTAGCCTTGATTTTTTTCACATTTAATTTTAGAATAGATTTAAATTTACTATACAAAAATTGTGAGGTAGTAATACAAAAAGTTTCCATTTCCCCTTTACCCCATTTCCCCTTCACTGTATTTCCCCTGTTAATATCTCATATTGAAGAATAATTTTGCAGGATATAGAATCCTTGGTTAACTGCCATTTTATTTCAACATTTTGAATGTATCATCTCATAATCTCTGGCCTGCAAGATTTCTGGTGAGAAATCTACTTATTGAGAATCCTTTATGCATGATAACTTGTTTTCTGTTATTTACTTAAAAATTTTTTTTGACTTTTGCCAGCATCCGATGTGGGTGTATCTTGAGGTGTTGATCTCTTATAATTTATTCTACTTGTAACTTGTTGAGCTTCTTAGTTGAGTAGATTAATTTTTAAATGAAATCTGGGAAGATTAGGCCATCATTATTTCAAATATTATTTCTCCTCCCTTTTTTCTCTTCTTCTAGTACTTCCATTATGCATATATCAGTATGCTTGATGGTTTTTTACAAGTTTCCAGGGCTCTATTCATTTTTTCTAATTCTTTTTACTTTTGTTTCCTGAGAACGATTAATATCTACTGGTTTAATCTTCAAGAATGCTGTTCGTTTATTTTGCTCGCTCAAATGTGCGACTGTGACCTTCAAGTGACTTTTTCATTTCATTATGATATTTGTGAACTCCAGAATTTCTATTTGATTTTTATATAATTTCTGTTTCTTTACTGATATTCTCTATTTAATGAGACACAGTTGTAATTTATTTTATTTTTAAAATTAATAGACTTCATTTCTTAGGGAAGTTTTAGAAAAATTGACCAAAAAATATGGAGAATTAGTATAAACTCCCATGCACCTCTCTACCCTGCCTCAAGCTTCCCTTGTTGTTAGCATCTTGCATTGGTGTGGTGCTTTTGTTACAATTGATGAGCCAATATCAATACATTATTACTAAAGTCTGTTTTTACAATAGGGTTAATTCTTTGTGCTATACAGTTCTATGAATTTTAAATTCATACTGTCATATCTACCATTATAGAATCATACAGAATAATTTCCCAGCCTTAAAAATCCCCTGTGCTATTCCTCTTCCTGTTCTTTCCCCTCCCCCCATTCCCGCAACCACTGATCTTTTACTCTCTTTAATGTTGACTCTTCCTTGCCTTTTCTAAGATGTTATATAGTCGGAATCATACCATATATAGACTTTTCAGACCAGCTTCTTTCATTTAGCAATCTGTAGTTAAGGTTCCTCCATGTATTTTTGTGGTTTCAAAACTTATTTATTTTTATGATGAAAAATAGCCCATTCCCTGGATGTGCCACAGTGTCTATCCATTCAACTTCAATTAGTGAAGAATAATGTGGTTGCTTCTGATTTTTAGGAATTAATGAATAAAATGGCTATAAACATTCTCATGCAGGCTTTTATGTAGACATAAGTTTTCAACTCAGTTGAGTACATACCTAGGAGCACAGTTGCTGGATCATTTGGTAAGGCTATGTTTAGCTTTGTAAGAAATTGCCAAACTGGCTGTACCATTTTGCATTCCCACCAACAATGAGTGAGAGTTCTTTTTGCTCCACATACTCAAGAGCACTTGGTATTGTTGATGTTTTGGATTTTTGCAATTTTCCTAGGTATGCAATGTTGTTTTAACTTGTAGTTGACTAATGACATGTGATGATGTTGAATATCTTTCATCTGATTGTTTGCCATTTATATTTTCTTTGATGAGATGTCTGTTTAGATATTTTGCCACTTTTTACCAGACCTTTTAGTTTTTAAACATAGTCTCCTTCAATGAATTTATAATTGTTGTTTTATGTTTTTTGTTCACAAAATCCAACTATTGGGCCCACTCAGGAATGTTTTATGTAGGCTTCTTTAAAAATATCTTTTTTTAAAAAAACAACTTTTTTTAAAAGACTTATTTATTTACTAAAAATGCAGAATTACAGAGAGGCAGAGGCAGAGAGATTAAGAAGTCTTCCATCTACTGGTTCACTCCCCAAATAGCTGCAACGGCCAGAGCTGAGCTGATCCTAAGCCAGGAGCTTTTTCCAGGTCTCCCATGCAGGTGCAGAGGCCCAAGGACTGGGGCCATCTTCTACTACTAGTCCATAGCAGAGAGCTAGATCAGAAGTGGAGCAGCTGGGACTTGAACTGGCACCCGTATGGGATGCTGGCACTGAAGGCGGCGGCACAGCACCAGCCCCTAAAATACTTTTAATCCTTGTTTCCTTGGATCACCACCTGAATCCCTATAATTTATTAGTAATTTGATGATGGGTCAGATTTCCTTATGAATGACTTAAACTTTTTAAGACTTCCACCTTTTTTCCCAAAGGTATTTTAGTGTGAAGGTATATCTTAAACTTCAGGCAGTTTATAAATAATAATTAGATTTTATTTCTTGGTATCAAAGACAATCAGAATTGAGTGACTGGGGACTTCTCCTACCTAATTTCTTATGTGCATCTGCTCACTGCCCTGTGCATATGTGCATACTTCTAGATCCTCCAGAATATGTTGGAATCCTTCACATTTCCATATGGTCATCTGATTTTTCAGGTCTCCCTTTTAAATTTGTAGCCAGGGTCTTGTTTGCCCCGACTGAAATGAAGGCCCTACACAGCTGTTGTTATGAGGAGATTGCTATTGTTTTTCTATAATGCCCTCTGAACAGGACTTTATTTTCACTGAATGAGCTGTGAATCAAATCAACTAATAACAGCACCTTGGGAATGAAGAGTTTTCCTGAGAGCTGCTAGTTTGGTCAAAATATTGACTGTGCTCTAGGGGTTTTTGGTTTTTAATTAAGCTCCAAAAGATCCGCTGACTGTCCTATTGGCTTTGATGGCTGTTACATTTCTGAGCGTGTGTTTTGACGTCTCTGATTTTGATAGGAAAACAATGTCTCTGTGACATTGCCTTAATATTTAATATGACATAGATTGTGGCTTACAACTGACAGATAAAACATTAGCAATTTTTTGCCGAAATTTTTAAGCATGCACTTAATTATATTCTGACTTTCTTTTTCAGGTTGCTGTTAGTGCTGATTCTACAGTCCCGCCTGATCATTTTGAGGTGCAATCTTTGACAAGTCAAAAAGAATGTAGTAAAACTGTGAACACTGAAGCCTTAATGACTGTATTTCACCCACAGAATTTGGAAACTCTTGATTCTAAAATGGTAGGAAAACAAAATACTTAAATCTATGGTCTGGAACAGTTGATGAAAACTAGTCTTAGAGCATACTCAAAGGTACCACAACTGAAAACTCTTCTTTTGGGACTTGAAAATGTTTTATAGCAAGTACTACTGTGTGGCTTATTCAGTTACACCACACCCAAGGACTGTTATCAAGAATGAAGTTAAAAGATGAATGTTAGATATTGGCCTGTATTTACATAGATTTCTAACTAATCCTGATATGGGATGATTTGAGGGAAGATGATAGTTCAAAACTTTACATCCTAAGTGTAACACCATCATTTTTAGATGAGTTTTTAAAGCATCTTATTTATTTTATTTTTATTTATGAGAGAGACAGATTTTCCATCCCCTGGTTGTTGTCTCTTTTTAAAGGTTTATTTATTTATTTAAAAGGCAGAATTTACAGAAAGAGAGAGAAGAAGAGAGATATCTTGCATCCAGTGCATTGCAGGTGGTGGCTTTGCCTGCTATGCCACAATACCGACCCCAGTTCTTTTTTTAAATGCCTGCATCAGCCAGGGCTAGACCAGGCCAAAGCCAAAAGCCAGGAAATCAATCTGGGTCATTCACATGGGTCACCAACATACTTGAGCCACCACCTGCTTCCTCCCATGATTCATGTTAGCAAGAAGCTGGAACTGGAAATGGAACTAGGAATTTTTTAAAAGATTTATTTATTTATTTTAAAAGAGAGTTACAGAGACAGAAAGAGAGCTCCTCATTCCACTAGTTCATTTCCCAAATTGCCACAACAGCTGGGACTGAGCCAGGCTGAAGGCAGGAGCCAGGAGCTTCATTTGGGTCTCCCACATGGGGTGCAGGAGTCCAAGCACTTGACCCATCATCCACTGCTTTCCAAGGCATGATAGCGGAGAGCTAGACAGGCAGTGGAGCAGCTGGGACTTGAATGGGTGCCCATATGGTATGCCAGCATTGCAGGAAGCAGCTTAACCCACTAGCCCCAGAGCTAGGATATTAACCTTGGCACTCTGATAGGGAAGACAGGTGACACATGTGTCATCTTAAGCACTACAACAAATGCTCACCCCATATGAGGTTTTTTTTTTTTTTTGACAGGCAGAGTAGACAGTGAGACAGAGAGACAGAGAGAAAGGTCTTCCTTTTTTTTTTGCCATTGGTTCACCCTCCAATGGCCGCGGCTGGCACGCTGTAGCCGGCACACTGCGCTGATCCGAAGCTAGGAGCCAAGTGCTTCTCCTGGTCTCCCATAGGGTGCAGGGCCCAAGCACTTGGGCCATCCTCCACTGCACTCCCTGGCCACAGCAGAGGGCTGGCCTGGAAGAGGGGCAACCGGGACAGAATCCAGCGCCCCGACTGGGACTAGAACTCGGTGTGCCGGTGCCGCAAGGCAGAGGATTAGCCTATTGAGCTGCGGCGCCGGCCCCCATATGAGTTTAACTCAGAATTAGTAAGTTAAAGCTGTTATGCTTACATGGGTTTTAAATATTTTTTAAAGACTGATTTATTTGAAAGAGTTACAGAAATAGAGGGAAACACACACACACACACAGAGAGGCAGAGAGAGAGAGAGAGAGAGAAAGAGAGAGAGAGAGAGAGAATCTTATCTGCTGGTTCATTACTCAGATGGCAGCAATGGCCAAGGCTGAGCCAGGCTGAAACCAGTAGCCAAGAGCTTCATCCAGGTCTCCTACCTGGGTGGCAGGGGCCCAAACACTCAGCCATCTTCTCCTGCTTTTCCCAGGCCATTAGCAGGGAGCTGGATCAAAAGTGGAGAAGCTGGAACACGAATCAGCACCCATGTGGGAGGCTGGCATTGCAGGCAGCTGCTTTACCTGCCACACTACCTCACTGGCCCCAAGGGTTTTAAATATTTTTGTCAGTACCAGAATCTGATGTTTGACTCTTAGGTGAGTACTGATTTTGACTTCCCATGTTCTTGAATTACATATATTTTTCATAGTAAATAGAGTGAGCATGAGGCAGGTGTCGAACACAACAGGTTAAGTTGCCACTTATAACACTAGGTTCCCATATGGGTGCCAGCTTGAATCCTGGATGCTCCACTTCCCATTCAGTTAGCTGCTAATGTGACTGAGACAGCAGCAGCAGAAGGCCCAAGTGCTTGGGTTCCTGCTGCCCACGTGAGAGACCCAGAGGAAGCTCCTGGCTGTTGGCTTTAACCTGGCCCAGCCCTGGCCATTGCAGCCATTTGATTGAACCAGTGAATGGAATCTCCCTCTCCCTGTAACTCTGCCTTTCAAATAAATAAATCCTTTTTTATAAAAAGTGAACAAGTTATTTTTAAAACGTTAATTTCATGTTTATTTGCTTTCATTTTTCTGTTACAGTTGAAAGAAAAGATGAAGGAACAGTCTTGGAACATCCTGTTTGCAGAATGTGGGCGTGGCGTTAGCATGTTTCGGACCAAAAAGACTCGAGATCTAGTTATAAGAGGAATTCCAGAGACCTTAAGAGGAGAGCTGTGGATGGTTTTTTCAGGTATTATGTCTATTCACTTTATTCATTTAACAGACATTAATTATGGCCTTTCTAGGAGCTATGCACTATGCTAAAGTCAAAGAATTACGAAGATGACTAGGACGCAGTTTTATTCATTGTGAGTTCAGACCGATCAGAGAGAAAGGTAAGTTATTAGGTGTGCTTACCTCTATGTCCACACACACGTCCAATATCTGACAGATTACTTTATTAGGCAAGATGTATCTATTTTGAGGGGAAAATCTCAATCCTTAGAGTCAAAAAAAAGTTAAGGGAACATAAGTCTCATGAAATTCTGTTGGATAAGATTAGTAGCTTGACGTTATAGGTTCTAGTATGAAGCCTTTTCTGTTCCTCTTTTTTTTTTTTTGTGCTCAGATTATTACTTGAGCATAAATCTGAATTTCAAGGTACCAAAATCCAATTCTTTGTGTATATATATGCAAATAATAGCTTTATTATATTCCTCTTCTTTTGTATGGTAATACAGTCATCTTCACAGGTGCTGTTAATGACATGGCTACTAATCCTGGTTATTATGCTGAAGCAGTTGAGCAGTCCTTAGGGACCTGCAACTTGGCTACTGAAGAAATTGAACGTGATTTGCGTCGCTCCCTTCCTGAGCATCCAGCATTTCAGAGTGACACTGGCATATCTGCTCTAAGGCGGGTACTCACTGCTTACGCATATAGGAATCCCAAAATTGGATACTGCCAGGTATGACTTCACTAGGAGCCCAACTTTGTGCACATTCCAATGATAAAATCATGTCAAATCCAACTCTTCTAATTTGGAGATTATGATTGTAATGACAGAGATTTGCCTGAGATCAACAGTACATATTATTAATGTTAGTACAATGGTCGTGAGAATACTTTTTTTTTTTTGACAGGCAGAGTGGACAGTGAGAGAGAGAGAGTGACAGAGAGAAAGGTCTTCCTTTTTGCCGTTGGTTCACCCTCCAATGGCCGCCGCGGCTGGTGCGCTGTGGCCAGCGCACCGCATTGATCCGATGGCAGGAGCCAGGTGCTTCTCCTGGTCTCCCATAGGGTGCAGGGCCCAAGCACTTGGGCCATCCTCCACTGCACTCCCTGGCCACAGCAGAGAGCTGGCCTGGAAGAGGGGCAACCGGGACAGAATCCGGCGCCCCGACCGGGACTAGAACCCGGTGTGCCAGCGCCACAAGGCAGAGGATTAGTCTATTGAGCCACGGCGCCGGCCTACTTTGGTTTTTAAAGATTCTATTTATTTGAGGGGTAGAATTACAGACAGAAAGAAACACAGAGAGAAAGGTCTTCCATCCCCTGGCTCACTCCCCAGATGGCCACAATGGCCAGAGCTGGGCTGATCCGAAGCCCGGAGCCAGGAGCTTCTTCCTGGTCTCCCACGCAGGTGCAGGGGCCCAAGCACTTGTGTCATCTTTCACTGCCTTCCCAGGCCATAGAAGAGAGTTAGATCAGAAGAGGAGCAGTTGGGATTAGAACCAGCCCCCATATGGGATACTGGCACCGCAAGCGCAGAATTAACCTACTGCACCACAATGCTGGCCCCAGAAAATACTTTGGAGAATTAATATTTTGTGAAGTAATTTTTAGTTTTCATTCAACAGATGTTTGTTTTATTCATGCTCTGTAAAAGATACTATGCTGGCTTCTTAAAGCCATTAAAAATGTATTCAATAAGGATTCTGCTGTTAAAAGTATATATAGACTGCGAATTGAACTGCAACAAATATTGAGGTGCAAATGGCTCTTTTTTTCTCCCCTTTAATTCCATTTGGGTAAATTCCAAGGAGTGGGATGGCTGGGTCCTGTGGTAGTGCTATATTCAGGTTTCTGAGGACTCTGCAAACTGTCTTCCATAGTGGCTTTACCAGTTTGCATTCCCACCAACAGTGGATTAATGTCCCTTTTTCCCCACATCCTAGCCAGCATCTGTTGTTGGTTGATTTCTGTATGTAAGCCAATGTAACCGGAGTGAGGTGAAACCTCATTGTGGTTTTGATCTACATTTCCCTGATGGCTAGGGATCCTGAGCATTTTTTCATGTGTCTGTTGGCCATTTGGATTTCCTCTTTTGAAAAATGTCTGTTAAGGTCCTTGGCCCGTTTTTTTATTGGATTGTTTGTTTTGATTCTGTGGTGTTTTTTGATCATTTTATAGATTCTAGTTGTTAATCCTTTATCTGTTGTGTAGTTTGCGAATGACATCTCCCATTCTGTTGGTTGCCTCTTCACTTTCCTGACGTTTCCTTTGCTGTAAAGAAACTCTTCAATTTGAGGTAATCCCATTTGTTTATTTTATCTTTGATTACCCATGCCTCTGGGGTCTTCTCCAGGAATTCTTCACCTGTTCCAATATCTTGAAGGGTTTCCCCTATGCTCTCAATTAGTTTCATGGTGTTGTGGTGCATCTCTAGTTCTTTGATCCATGTTGAGTGGATTTTTGTATAAGGTGTAAGGTAGGGGTCTTGCTTCATACTTTGACATGTGGACATCCAGTTTTCCCAGTACCATTTGTTGAAGAGGCTGTCCTTGTTCCAGGGGTTGGTTTTAGGGCCTTTGTCGAATATGAGTTGATTATAGATGTTTGGATTGATCTCCGGTGTTTCTATTCTGTTCCATTGGTCTATCCATCTGTTTTTGTACCAGTACCAGGCTGTTTGATTATAACTGCCCTGTAGTATGTCTGGAAGTCTGGAATTGTGATGCCTCTGGCCTTGTTTTTATTGTAAAGGATTGCTTTAGCTATTCTCGGTCTCCTGTTTCTCCATATGAATTTCAGCATCATTTTTTCTAAGTCTTTGAAGAATGACTTTGATATTTTGATTGGTATTGCATTGAACTTGTAAATTGCTTTTGGGAGAATGGACATTTTGATGATATTGATTCTTCCAATCCATGAGCATGGCAGGTTTTTCCATTTTTTTGTGTCATCTTCTATTTCTTTCTTTAGTGTTTTGTAATTTTCATCATAGAGGTCTTTGACATCCTTGGTTAAATTTATTCCAAGGTACTTTATTGTTTTTGTGGCTATCGTGAATGGGATTGATCTTAGAAGTTCTTCCTCGGCCCTGGCATTATCTGTGTATACAAAGGCTGTTGATTTCTGAGCGTTGACTTTGTATCCTGCTACTTTACCAAACTCTTCTATGAGTTCCAATAGTCTCTTATAGGAGCTTATCGGGTCCCCTATATAAAGTATCATGTCATCTGCAAATAGGGATAGTTTAACTTCCTCCTTTCCCATTTGTATCCCTTTAATTTCTTTTTCTTGCCTGATGACCCTGGCTAACACTTCTAGGACTATATTGAATAGCAATGGTGAGAGTGGGCATCCCTGTCTGGTGCTGGTTTTCAATGGAAATGCCTCCAACTTTTAATCAGCCTAAATGTCCATCAATGGATGACTGGATAAAGAAACTATGGGATATGTACTCTATGGAACACTATACAGCAGTAAAAAAACAATGAAATCCGGGCATTTACAACAAAATGGAGGAAGCTGGAAAACATCATGCTGAGTGAAATAAGCCAGTCCAAAAGGGACAAATATCATATGTTCTCCCTGATCGATGGCAACTAAACAAGCATCTAAAATGATACCCATTGAAGTGAAATGGACACTATGAGAGACAATGACATGATCAGCCCTTGTCTAGACTGTTGAGGAACAACTTACTATTTTATTCCTTTTAGTATTTTTGTTGTTGTTGCTGTTGTTGCTCTGTTTGTTCTACATAAGACCACTGGTTGAACTCTGTAATCAATGCACAATCATTCTTAGGCGTTTAAAATTAACAGAAAAGTGATCTCTGTTAAACATAGGAGTGGGAATAAGAGAGGGAGGAGATATATAGGTTGGCACATGCTTACTCGGACTTGCCTCCAATGGTGGAACTAGAAATGTGCCAGGGGATTTCAACTCCAGTCTTACCAAGGAGGCAGGTACCAATGCCAGCGCACTTGGTAAAGTGATAAGTATAAATACACAACCGATCAAAAAGATAGGGTAAGTGTCGAAGAGATTTCACAAATAAGACCAGTGTAAGCAAATAATGAAGGATAGAATTAAAAGGGAGAGAATGATCCTGCGGGGGAAGCAGGACACACAGCAGACTCATGGCAAACGCCCAAAACAGCACTCCTGCCTCAGAATCAACCCTTGGGACATTTGGATCTGGCTAAAAGGTCCATGAGAGTCTCACAGGCATGGAAAGCCATGACACGGTGGCAAAAAACAATCTAAATGAAAGATCCTGGTGAACAAGACCCCAGCAGAAGGAACAGGCCATCAAGGAGGGAGGCGCCTTTCTCTGAAGGGAGGAAGGAACCTCCACTGTGATATGGCCTTGACTAAACAAGTTCAGAGTTGGTGAACTCAAGGGGCTTCCATAGCCTAGACAGCTCATAGCAAGAGTCTCGGGTGATTGCTGACGTCATAAATAAGAGTACCAATTGTTAAATCAACAACGGGAGTCACTGGGTACATGCTCCCCACATAGGATCTCTGTCCTTAATGTGTTTTACTATGAAACTTAAAAACAACACTACTAGTCGAACAATACCCTATACCTTTTGCGGTTGTATGAGTGCAGCCTGTTGAAATCTTTGCTTAGTATATACTAAGTTGATCTTCAGTATATGAAGGTAATTGAAAATGAAACTCGATGAAGGGCGGGATGGGAGAGGGAGTGGGAGAGGGGAGGGCCACGGGAGGGAGGGAGGTTGGGGGGGGGGAAGCCACAACAATACAAAAGTTTCTCTTTGTAAATTCACATTTATTAAATAAAATAAATAAATTCAACAAAAAAAAGTATATATAGACTGCAATGGCAGGTATTAAAGCATATTTATTGGGAAACCAAAAAACAACTAAGACAAACTGTTAGAGAAATATAAAGCTTTGTCAAAATTTATAAAATGGAGAAATTATTTGAATCCGTAAGAACCAGAGAGGGCTTCATGGAAGAAGTAACATTTGCAAACCTTGAAAAGTGGTAAACTTTGGATATAAGGAGATGAAAGAACATTCTTTGTAAGGGGATTGGTGTAACCCAACATGGATCAAGGCAAATGTAGAATGTTTATAGGACTGTCTTCTGATGGTTTCATAGAAGTTCGAGGTAAATGTAGCAAGGAAGCTGGAGAAAAAATTCATAACACAGATAGGGATAAGTCAGGAGTTTGGATTTTATTTTATAGGCAGTGGAGGAATCGTTGGGAAAAAATTCTTTAGGAGTATAGTCCCTGTATTAACTAGGATAAATTAGATTGCTAACACAAAGAAAATAACTGAAACACAATAAAAGTTTGTTTCTCAAAGAAATAAACATAGTGATATTTCCCACCCTACTCTCTCTCCCAACCATGCTCCTACCCTCCCTCCTCCTTCCTTTCTTATTGTTTTCTTTTAATTTTTACAATGACATGCTTTCATTTTATTTTATACCACAAGTTTAACTCTTCACTAAGTAAGAATTTATCAAGTAGTAAGAAGAAAACCACTGTTCCTCAACTGTATAGACAAGGGCTATAAATAATAATCAAATCTGAAAGTGTCAATCTCACTCATATACATTACTTTTTTTGTACTCTTTAGTTACCACAGATCAGGGATCACTATGCTGCTAAATCTGTGTATGTGAAATTTTTTCATCTTATGTGAATGAAAAAATTTAAAAAAAAGAAATAGAGGAGAGTGATTATTTAGGTTAATAGACAGCTCTTCTCCATGAGAATATTCAAGAACTTAAGTGCTAGGTTGACATCACTCTATCATCTTCAAAACAAGGCTTCCAGGGTACTGTTTCATTGCCATTACCATGCACTGGAAGGGGAATAGAAGAAGGAGAAACAATTGTGGGAGATTCTATGGGCTAGGCCTGGAAGGGGCATACATCATCCATACTCTATTGGAAATTCTTACTTATGTGACTACTCGCATTCCAAGGAAGTATGAAATGTAATATAGCTGAGCAAAAATATGCTGAGTTACTATGGAAGAATGGGAAAATAAATGATGGTAAATAGATAGTAGTGCTCTAAGACATACATATTTTTATAATGAGTTGAGTGCCTGTAATGATTACATATAAATATCTATCCATTCGAACTTACCAACATAGAATTATTTGAAAAACAACTTAAGCAAACTGATCAACTACATGACAAATGCTTTTAGCATATTTTAGGATCTCTGAAAAGAAGCATAACACTTTTTTTTCAAAGAACTTACAGAGCCTATGATCTTATCTATATGCACTAGTTAGAGATAGTTTCAAAGAAGGCAGCATTTGATTTTCACGTCTATAATATAAGAACAGTGTTAAAAGTATAGAGGGAAGGGGTGCAGCTCTGGCCATTGTGGCCAATTGGGGAATGAATCCTCGGATGGAAGACCTCTCTCTCTCTCTATTTCTCTCTCTGCCTCTCCTTTTTCTGTGTAATTCTTTCAAATAAATAAATAGATCTTTAAAAAAAATACTGCTTTAAAAAAAGTATAGAGGGCTAAGGTAATCATATGAGTGATAAAATTCAGGCAAGAATAAGACTGCAGTGGGGATCACACTGGCTAGGTTTGTGTTGGAATAAAGAAGTAAATAAGTTTGTGTGTGACAAGATCATGGAAAATCTTTAAAGCATGGGAAAAAAGTTTGAATTTAATATGATAGGTAGTTTTTTGCTTTTGATGAAAACCCATGTGACCTATACGTACACACATCATGACTGATTGGCTTGCTTATCTAGCTAGCTAACATCATCTTTTTTTAAATTCTAGCTGCCACCTTTCTATATTGAAATATAATTCACATGCCACAAACTTCACCTTTTTTAAAGATTTATTTTATTTATTGAAAGAATGACACAGAGAGAGGGAGAGACAGAGACAGAGACAAAGAGATCTTCCATCCGCTGGTTCACTCTCCAAGTGACTACAAACACCTAGGGATGGGCCAAGCCAAAGCCAGGAGCCCAGAACTGCATCAGTGTCTCCCACATGGGTGGCAGGAGCCAAAGTGCTTGGGCCATCTTCTGCTTTCCCAGTCACATTGTCAGGAAACTGTATCAGAAGCAGAGCAATTAGGACTTGGATCTATGCTACAAAAATGGGATGCCAGCATCGATGGCTTAATCTACTGTGCCATAACACCATCCTCATGAACTTCACCTTTTAATGATTTTTATTTTTTATTTTTTGAAGATTTATTTGTTGATTTGAAAGAGTTAACAAGAGAGAGAGAGACAGAGAGAGAGAGAGAGATCTGCCATCCGCTGGTTCACTCCCCAGGTGGCCACAGTGGGTCAGAGCTGAGCCAGGCTGAAGCCGGGAGCCAAGAACTTCTTCCAGGCCTCCCATGTGGGTAGCAGTGGTCCAGACACTTAGGGCATCTTCCACTGCTTTTTCCAATCCTTTAACAGGGAGTTGGTTGTAAGTGAAGCAGCTGGGACACAAACTGGTGTTCAAGTGGAATGACGGCGTTTCAGGCAGCTACTTTACCCACTATGCCACAACACTAGCCCTATGATTTTTAATATATTCACAAACTCTGCAACCATCAGCACTAATTGTAGAAAAATTTAATCAACCCAAAAAGAAACCCCATGCCCATTAGCAGTTGATTCCCTATTCTCCCTACTGTCAACCCAGGTAATCAGTAATCTGCTTTCTGTGTTATGCCCATTATGGAAATTTTATATAAGTGGAATGATATGATGTATGATCTTCTATTCCTGCCTTCTTTCCTGTAGCTTATTGTTTTTGAGGTCCATCTATATTTTAGCATGTGTCAGAACTTCATTCCTCATTATGACTAATATTCTATTGTATGTATATACTACGTTTTGTTTATCTGTTCAAAAGTTGATGGACATTTGAGTTGTTTCCAAGTTTTAGCTGTTATGAATGCTGCTATGAATATTGTGTACAAGTTTTAGTGTGGACATTGTTTTTAATTCTGTTGGTATATCCTCGAAGTCAAATTGCTGGATTATAAGCAAACTCTATATTTCACATGTTGACACACTGCCAAACTACTTTCCAAAGAGATTGTGCCATTTTACACTTTATGTTAAGCAAATGAGGGTTCCAGTTTCCCTACATTGTTGACAACACTTTCTATTATCTCTCTTTTTGATTGTAACCTCCCTTTGCACCCTTGTTGAAAATCAATTGGCAATAAATGTTAGGGCATATTTCTGGACTCTGAATTTTATTCCATTTATTTATATTTCTGTTCTGATGTCAGCACCACACTGCTTTGATAACTGCATTTGTGTAGTAAGTTTTGAAATAAGGAAGTATAAGTTAGCTCTGTTCTTTTTCTCCAAGATTGTTTTGACTATTGAATCTCTTGCATTTCCATATGAATTTTTGGATCAGTTTGTCCATTTCTTTAAAAAAACAGCTGAGGTTTTGATAGTCATTTTGTTATATCTGTATATGTACTTGAATATTACAAACTAACAATACTAAATCTTCTAATCCATGAATACAGTATGTCTTTCCTTGCCTTTTATTTAGTTCTCTTTAAGATTTATTTATTTGAAAGGCAGAGAGAGAGCGAGAGGAAGGAAGGAAGGAAGCAAGGAAGGAAGGGTGGGAGGGAAGTAAGGAAGGAAACCTTCCATCTGCTGGTTCACTCCCATATGGCTGAAATGCCCAGGGCTAGGCCACAGCAAAGCTAGGAGCCAGGAGCTTTGTCTGGGTCTCCCATATGGGTGCAGGGGCCCAAGTATTTGGGCCATCTGCTGCTGCTTTCCCAGGCACATTAGCAGGGAGCTGGATTGGAAGTGGAGCAGCTGGAACTTGAACCAGTACCCATATGGAATGCCAGCACTGCAGGCAGCAGCTTAACCTGCTATGCCACAGCACTGGCCCCTATTTAGTACTTCAATTTTTCTTAATGATATTTTATAGTTTTCAGTGTGCAAGTCTTGCATTTACTTTATAATGTTACTTTTTAAAAGTATTTTAATCTGTTTGATATTATAATAAATTGAATTATTTTCTACATTTCATTTTTTATTCTTTGCTGCCAGTAGATAGATGTAAAATTGATTTTTGTGAATATTGATCTCATATCCTGTATCCTTGCTGAACTTATTTACTAGTTCTAGTACATTGTTTAATGGATTCCTTAGGATTTTATACATATAAAATATTGAAATCAGGGACTAGCATTGTGGCACAGCAAATTAGCCCACTGCCTGTAATGCTAGCATTCCATATGGGTGCCGGTTTGTGTCCTGGCTGCTCCACTTCCAATCCACCTCCCTGTTAATTCACCTGCAAAGGCAGAGGAGGATGGCCCAAGTACTTGGGCTACTGCTACCTATGTGGGAGACCCGGATGGAGTTCCAGGCTCCTGGCTTCAGCCTGGCCCAGCCCTGGTCATTGTGGCTCTTTGAGTTGTGATCCAGCAGATGGAAGGTCTGTATGTCTGTCTGTCTCTCTCCCTCCTTCTCTTTCAAGTAAATAAATAAGTCTTTAGAAAAATAGTAGTAGAATCTGAATAGTGATACTTTTACTTCTTCCATTCCACTCTGGATGCCTTTCCCCCCTCTTCCCTTAATTGACCTCACTGGTACCTTCAGTACAATGTTGAATAGAAGTGATGGGAATGTATATCCCTATCTTGTTATGTATCTTAGGGGAAGGGAATTGGTCTTTGATCATAAAGTATAATCTTACCTGTAGGATTTCTGTAAATTCTCTTTATCAGACTGAGAAAATTTTCTTATATTCCTAGCTTGTTGAGTGTTTTCATAATGAAAGAGTGTTGAGTTTTACCAGATTATCTTTCTGGGTCCATTGAGGTGATCGTGTCATTTTTTTCCCTTTACTAAAATGGCATATTATATTAATTCATTTTCGTATGTTGTACCCCTCTTGAATTCCCAAGATAAATCCTACATGGTCTTGGTGTATAACCCTTTTATGAGTTACTAGGTTGGTTTCATGGTATTTTGTTGAGGATTTTTACATTTATCTAAATAAAATGTATTGATAATTTTCTTATGGTGCCTTTGTCTAATTTTGGTGTAAAGGTTTCTTAGAATGAGTTGGGTAGCATTTCATTCTCTTCTAATTTTGAATAGTTTATGGAGTATTGATGTTAATTCTTTTTTTAAAGATTTATTTATTTATTTGAGAGGAAGAGTTACAGACAGAGACAGAGAGAGAGAAAGGTCTTCCATCCACTGGTTCACTCACCAAATGGCTGCAATGGCCAGAGTTGGGCTGATCAGGAGCCAGGAGCTTCTTCCAAGTCTCCCATGTGGGTGCAGGGACCCAAGCACTTGAGCCATCTTTCACTGCTCTCCCAGGCCATAGCAGAGTGTTGGATCAAAAGAGGAGCAGCCAGGACTTGAACTGGCACCCTTATGGGATGCTGGCACCACTTGTGGTGGCTTTACCTGCTATGCCACAGCGCCAGCCCCGATGTTAATTCTTTTTTTTTTTTTTTTGACAGGCAGAGTGGATAGTGAGAGAGAGAGAGACAGAGAGAAAGGTCTTCCTTTTGTCGTTGGTTCACCCTCCAATGGCTGCCGCGGCCGGCGCACTGTGGCCGGTGCACCGTGCTGATCCGATGGCAGGAGCCAGGTGCTTCTCCAGGTCTCCCATGCGGATGCAGGGCCCAAGCACTTGGGCCATCCTCCACTGCACTCCCTGGCCACAGCAGAGAGCTGGCCTGGAAGAGGGGCAACCAGGACAGAATCTGGTGCCCCAACCGGGACTAGAACCTGGTGTGCTGGCACCGCAGGGCAGAGGATTAGCCTAGTGAGCCGCGGCGCTGGCCTAATTCTTTAAATGTTTCATAGAATTTGCCAGTAAAGCCATCTGTTCTTAGAGTTTTCTTTGTGGGAAATATTTTCATTACTAACTGAAACTCTACTTCTTATAGAGCTATTCTGATTTTTCTGTTTCTTCTGGAGTTAGTCTCAGTCAAAAATTGCACATTTTATCTAGGTTATTTAATTTGTTAGCATAAAATTATTCATCATATTCCCTTATAATCCTTTTTTTAACTTCTGTAAGGTTGTTACTAATATTCTCGATTTCCTGGTTATAATAATTTGAGCCCCTCTCTACTTCTCCCTTACTTGCCTTTAGTTTGTTTTTATAATTTTGTTAGGCTATCTAAAGGTGTTTCAATGTTTTTGATTTTTTTTATCTTTTCAAGGAACCAACTTTCGGTTTTGTTTATTTTTCTCTGTTTTTTTTTTTTTCATTCTCTATCATTTTCTTTTTTCAAAATTTATTTATTTGAAAGTTAGACTTACAGAGAGAGATGAAGAGAGAGAGACAGATAGAGACTGAGAGAGGAAGATATCTTCTATCCACTGGTTCACTCCCCCAATGGCTGCAGTGGCCAGCTCTGGGACAGGCTAAACCCAGGAGCTTGGAACTTCATCTAGGTCTCCCATATGGGTTCAGGGGCCCAAACACTTAGGCTAGCATCTGCTGCTTTTCCAAGGCACATTAGCAAGGAGCTGGATCAGAAGTGGAGCAGCTGGGATAGAAACCAGCACCTATGCGGAATGCAGGTGCCTTAGGACGCGGCATTACTCTCTATGCCACACTGCCAGCCCCTCTCTATCTTTCTGCTTGCACAGAGCCTTACGATTAGCCAGAGGTGAGAGCTTAGGCTTTTTTCTGTTCTTTGTTTTCTTCCTCAGCATGTATACAGTTATGAGTGTGCATAAAGCAGTATGCATGTACATAACCTGCTAAGTTCCCAGGAATATATCAGGTTTTCAAACACCCTGCCTTTCCTCTGTTTGCCTCCTGTTTGGCCCTGTCATTCATCCACTGCTTTACATCCATGTGTTTTAACATGTGCTGCTTCTTATTTTCAACAAACACACTCTGTGGAAAAAGGCTTTTCCTACTGGATGAGCTCTGAGGGCAAATAAAGGCAGCTTGTGAAGAATGTCTTCCCAAGAAGCACAAGACAGATCACATAATGACAGTTCTGTGGGAATGGGGCTTTGAAGGATCTCCAAACCCATTCTTTTCCCTCCAGGACCCTCTAGGTCCTGGTTTTTACCATGATTACTGGATGCTGGTTTTTAAAGCCACCATGAAGCTGGGTGGGGGAAGGTGGATGGGAATAGGACAATTTAAAATGCCACAGAGCTCAGTATTTTAACTGAAATTCAGCCATTTTCCTAATAAATACTACTGAAGCTATTGGTTAATTTCCAAATTTCTGAAACAAATTGAGTCTGATGATTTTTGCCAGCGTGCTTGTGGCTTTTAAGGAGGAGAGCATTTTTGGAAGTCCTTACTCTGCCATTCTCACTATGCCCCCTCTCCCTTTATGGCTTCTCTCACAACTGAATAATAGAGTAAGAACTACATTTGAGATCAAACACTGGCAGATATGGCAAAGAATTGAAATACTTAATATGTAAATCTATTAGGTACTAAAACACAAAAATGAGCAATGAATATGAAAACATTAGTCACAGAATAGAATAGAAAATACAGATTGATATAGTTTACACTCAGTTATTATGTATTTTATGGAGAACTACAAGAGAGGAGTTTGAAGATTCCAAACACAAAGAAATGATAAATATATAAGAAGAGGAAAATGCTAATTACACAGGTTTGATAATTACATATTGTATACATCTGTTGGATTATAACACTATGCCCTGTAAATATGTACAATTACTATATATAAATTTAAAAGAAGAAAAACAAGTTCAGCCTCAAAGAAATTAAAACAACAATGAGGTACCATCTTCACTATCAGCAACAGTGATTATTATTATAGTTATCTATATTGGCACAGGTACAGTGAAATAGACATTCAAACACTATTGGCCAGAAATATAAATTGGTACAGTCATTCTGAAGTATAATTTGGTGACAATATCAAGTCTTTTAAAAAAAATAATACCCTTTAGGGGCCGGATTGTGTGGTATAGAAGGTTAAGCATCTACCTACGATGCCAGCATCCCACATGGGCACTGGTTTGAGTCCTTGCTGCTCCACTTCCTGTCCAGCTCCCTGCTAATGGCATGGGAAAAGCAGCATAAGATGGCCCAAGTTCTCAGGTCCCTGTACCCATGTGGGAGACCTGAAAGAAACTCTGGGCTCTTGGCTTCGGCCTTGCCCAGGCTGTTGAGGCCATCTGGGGAGTGAACCAGCAGGTGGAAAATCTGTCTCTGTCTCTGTCTCTCTGTCTCTCTCTGTAACTCTGCCTTTCAAATAAATAATCTTTTTTAAAAAATAATACCCTTTGGTCAGATGATTTCATTTCTGTATATCTGTACTGAGAAAATAGTAAAATGCTTGGATGAAGATTTATATACAAATAAATCCTTTGCATTGTGATATAATAATAAAAATTGAAATCAACCTAAATAGCCACAATAGAAGAATGGTTGAATTATATTCAACTTAGATTTTTTAATAGCCATTAAAACACTGTTTTAGAAGAATAATAGCATGGTAAATTTACAGTAATTACTCAAAAATAAGGATTTATTATACAGTTTGATACAAATTTTACATGAGAAAAAGCAAAGAAAATGCAGAAAAATAAATCAACTTGTTAACAGTGTTGATCTCTAGGTAGGTAGGATACAGGAGGCTTTATTTTCCTCTTCACACCTTACTATACTTTCCAAATTCTATACATTAAAGATTTATTAGCTTTGTAATAAGTGATGTGGCAATGTTATATAAAAGTAATGATCTGACATTTGTATGCAAGAAAGGTTAGAAGAAGCAGAAAATGGGGTCAGCTCTGTGGCTCAGCGGGTTAAGGCTGTGACCTGCAGTGCCAGCATCCCATATGGGCGCTGGTTTGAAGTTCTAGCTGCTTCACTTCTGATCCAGCTCCCTGCTAATGTACCTAGAAAGCAGTGGAAGATGGCCCAAGTCTTTGGGCCCTTGTACCCAAAGTGGGAGACCTGGAAGAATTCCTGGTTCCTGGCTTTGGCCTGGCGCAGTCTGGCTGTTGCAGCAGTTTGGAGAGTGAACATCAGATGGAGAATCTCTCTCTCTGTCTCTGTCTCTCCTCTCTCTGCAACTCTGCCTTTCAAATAAGTAAATAAATCTTTAAAAAGTCAGAGTTACAAAGAGAGAGATCTTCCATCCGCTGATTCACTTCCCAATGGCCACAACGGCCAGGACTGGGCCAGATTGAAGCCAGGAGCTGCATCCAGTTCTCCCACGTGGATGGCAGGGGCTGAAACACTTGGGCCATCCTCTGTGACTTTTCCCAGGCCATTAGCAGGAAGCTGGTGCCCGCCCGTATGGGTTGCTGGTGCTGCAGGCAGCACCTTTACCTGGTACACCACAGTGCTGGCCCCTCAGTAGTTCTTGTTAGTTGAAACCTGTTGTGTTTGAAGAAGAAATGTAATTATTAACTGAGCAATGATTTATTTTTGTATCTTTTCTATGAATTTTAGGCTATGAACATTTTGACTTCAGTGTTACTTCTGTATGCAAAAGAAGAAGAAGCTTTTTGGCTTCTGGTTGCTGTATGTGAACGAATGTTGCCTGATTATTTCAATCGTCGAATCATTGGTAAAAAATAGCAAATGCATATATATATATATATATGCATATATATATATACGTTTGTGCACGTGTGCACACATACACGTATATGTTCACAGACACATATTTCTTTTCTAAACAATTTAATCTCATCTATCCAAATACCAATCAGAATTAATTAGGTTGTGAAATATACAAGATACAATGTCAAAATATCAAAATACTCAAATAATTCTAAATAATAAGAAATAATTTGTACTGAACTTATGGTTGGCAAGAATGTTGCTTTTTTGAAAATTTGAAATCATTTTTTAAATTTTTATTTATTTTATTTGAAAGGTAGACACAGAAACAGACAGATGGAAATCTCCGTTGCTGTTTCACTCTCCAAATGCCTACAATAGCCAGGAGTGGGCCAGCAACAAAGCCAGCAGCCCAAAACTCAATTTAGACTTCCCACATGGGTGACCTGGATGGAATTTCAGACTCCTAGCTTCAGCCTGGACCAGCTTAGTTGTTGTGGCCATCCGGGGAGTGAATCAGTGGGTGCAAGATTTTCTCTCTCTCTCTGTCTCTCTCGCTCTCGCTTTCCCTCTCTCACTCTGTGTGGGTGTCCCTCTCTGTCACTCTGCCTTTCAAATAAATAAATCTTTTTTTTTAAACACTTAGGAATGTTCTATCCATTGTAGCCTCATAAGCTTTCAGTACTGTGGCTAGGTCATTGACTATACTGTCTTTCCTTACAGTTATTCATGTGTTTATCTTAAGTTCTAATCGATATTAAATTCTTTGAAGATGAGATCATTTTGTTAATTGGTATATCTTCTGTAGTACCTAGTATAGGTCTCTGAATATAATAATAAATACTCCAAGTGAATTTGAATTGCATTTCTCAAGTGCTTTTGATGTGTGACTATACTAGCAGTTGAGAAATAGAAATTACATGAAATGTAGAAAAGGCACTAAAAGAATCCATAATTAAGGAAAAGGGATAAGATAGATCAGCATGCTGACAAAGGTGGAAAGATATTGAAAAAAAAATCCCTTTGAAAGCTAATCATTATAAAAGCTATTTTGGTATTTTCCAGGTGCCTTGGTAGATCAAGCAGTCTTTGAAGAACTCATCAGGGACCACCTTCCTCAACTGACAGAACACATGAATGATATGGCATTCTTTTCCTCAGTTTCTCTTTCATGGTTCCTCACACTTTTTATTAGTGTTCTGCCTATTGAAAGTGCAGTAAATGTGGTGGACTGTTTCTTCTATGATGGAATAAAGGCCATTTTACAACTGGGATTGGCAATCCTTGACTATAATTTAGACAGACTACTGGCATGCAAAGATGATGCTGAAGCTGTGACAGCTTTAAACAGGTATTGTAAGAACCACAACGTTTAAACCTGGGGTCTGCTGTTGAGTCCCTTATTTTACAGATGAGGAAACTGAGCCCTAGAAACTTACATTTTTCCCAAGGTCACAAAGCTAGTTGAATGAAAGAACTAAGCCTCAATCCCCACCCTCTGTCTCCAAATAGAATATAACAAAAGTAATCACTTTGAAGTGAACCATTAGATTACTTACACTTTTACACTAATACTGTTGGTTCAGTATGCTATGACTTTCATGGTCCCAGTTTAAGCTTAAGTGTCTCTCTGTGTAAAAGTAATTTAAGGGAAGAAAGGGTAGTTGATAATGTTAAATATAGAGGAGGGGAAATTTTTCTGGTTTCCATATGGTTTCAGTTGAATAGGTTGAATTTTATTTCCTAGTGACTTTTGTACCAATGCTATTTTGTATTGATGTACATATGTGTGTTTTGTGTGTATATGTGTTGCACACATATTTGATATGTTAAATGAGTGAATATTTGAATGAACAGCTGTTATAATACTGCATTAAATCCTATTATGTACAGGATATAATATAACTGCCTCACTCTGACGTTCAGAACTCTGTGATATAGCCAAAATGTTTCTTTCTTCACTTACTTCCCATGTCATGCCTCTGCATACCCTCTCTCCCACTTGTACTGATCTGTGTAGTGTTCATTGAGTATTCTATGAGTCTATTTGCTTCCTTCACGTTTGTGCTCTTCCCCCTCCTCCACCACCAGTGACTTCTTCACCACTTCATTCTCATCATCAGAATTCTCCTCAATCCCAGCCATCTTCAGATTCTTCTTCATAAGACCTTCTGGTGTCTTCTCGGTAGAAGTTAACCTCTGAATAACTAGGGAGAAAGTAGCTGTCATTTTTCTCTGCTTTAATAGTTTTAATTGTACTAATTCATATATTGCTATCGTTTTTGGATAGGTTCTTTGACAGTGTCACTAATAAGGATAGCCCATTGCCTTCAAGTGTTCAGCAGGGTTCAAATGTGATTGATGAGAAAAGCAGTCAAACTAGAGTGGATATTACAGATTTGATTAGAGAGTCCAATGAGGTAAGTTTTTTTTTTTATCATAAATTTACATAGCATGTTTAAAATGATCAGTAGCACATTTATAGCTCTAATGGTATATTAGATACAATTTAACATCTAATTTCACTTAAAAAAAATGAGTTCTGTGACCTATTCCCAGACTGTGTATTTTCCTCTGTCTCCATTTGCTTTTCATTAAATGAAACAGAATTTATTTGCTTTCACAAATGATAATCCTTTTAATTATCTATCACTGTATAAAAAGATGAAAAATAATGTCTTTTTAGAGGCTAAGATTTTTCCAGTACTCTTGTGCTTAGTCTAGACACATAGTAGAAGGGATTCTCTCCAGTGAATATATACAGCAGTTGAAACGTGGGCAGTGAAAATCTGCAAAATCACTGAGCAAGTCAGAAGAATAGCTAGAAATAGAAGCAAGGCCTCAGAATTGAGTCTGATGCAATTCAATTATAAGAGGAGAAGTGGATGTTTATTATGAATGAATATTCACTGAAATCATGTTTCTTGCAGAAATATGGTAATGTTCGTTATGAAGATATACATAGCATGCGCTGTCGAAACAGACTGTATGTAATTCAGACCCTGGAGGAAACAACAAAGCAGAATGTAGTGAGTATCTACCCAGTGGAGGAAAACCGGTTGAAGTAATATTTTTTTTCTTTAACTTCCTTTAAAAATTATAATTCTGTGTGAGTAAAATGAAAAGGACTAAACCTTTGACCTAGATTTTTGTAAGGATTTATATATTTGAAAGGGAGTGTTCCAAAGAGAGGGAAAAAGATCTTCCATCTGCTGGTTTGCTTCCCAAATGGCCATGATGGTCAAGGCTGGGCCAAGCTGAAGCCAAGAGCCAGGAACTCCGTCCATGTCTTCTACCTGGGTGACAGGGGCCCAAGTACTTGAGCCATCTTCTGCTGCCTTACCGAGTACTTTAGCCACAAGCTAGATTGGAAGCAAACAGTCCAGGACTTGAACTGACACCCATATGCAGGTGGCAACTTAACCCAGTGCACCACAGTGTGGGCCCCATGAGCTAGATTCTTGCCAAAGTTTAGCTTATTGAAAAATTTCTGAGAGAAAATTAGTTATTTTCTTGTGATTGAATTATGCTACTTTCTCCAACGTGTTTTGTGTTGTTTGACCTTAAACATCACCACAGCTCAATATTGATTGCTGTGATGTAGGCATTTAAGCATAACATATGTGTGATGCATTGCACCCATAAGAGCCACTGATCTACATAGTAGTCAGTGTGGCTAATAAATATTATTATCCTTCAAAGGTAATGTGAGAAGAGTAAAAATAGTGTGTTAAGTACTTGCCTTTTTAATATTTGGGTGGCTTCCTAAGAAGTTCTTAATTGCCTCTAATGAATGGGTAATAAGGTTTCTGGTCAGAAAGGGGGAAGATTTAATTTGCTGTTTATATCCTTTTGTACTGTTTGAGCTTTAATCATGAGCATGTGTTGTTTTTGTACACCTACTTGCTTAAAGGCCAAGTCCTCAGAAATACACATCTGGGATGATTAACACTGCTGCAGATTCCAGGTTTAGATTTCTATTAACTATTTCAGTGATGTTGCTGTAAAATAGTTAACATAGAGCCCCCTTGTTTTAATTTTATATATTTAAAAAATGAAGTAATATATGTTCATTGTATGCTCAAGCAATATAGAATTGTTAAAAGTAAGGGTTCACTATCCTAGGAGTAACCATTCTAAAATGATTTGGCATATATCGCTCCACATCTTTTTTCCATATATTGGCACACATAAATGTGCAGATACATGTGTAGAGGGGAGCATATAGTTGTTAAGATGAGGTCATACCAGTCACTTTGTTCTGAAACTTTTTCCACTCAAAAATACAGTGATTGCATATCAGTATATACATAGATCTACCTCACTCCTCATTTGTACTCAATACTTCACTGTAGTATGGATATATTCTAATTTATTTAGCTGTTTCACTGATGTGGAACTTAATACATATCCTTTGTTGTGCTCTTACAAATAATACTTTATGTATCTTGTGTATGTGTTCTTTATAAGATGCACTCCTGGAAGTGGGAGATGGAATAAAGGGTATTTCCATGTAAATATGACAAGTCCTGCCAAAATATCCTCAGAAAGATTTGTCCCAAACAAAATCCCACCAAAAGTGTGTAAGAATGCCCTTTTACCAGAAAATGGCCTAAGTACTTGGGCCCCTGCCACCCATGTGGCAGACCAGGATAGAGTACCTGGTTCCTAGTTTCAGCCTGGTACAGGTCTGGTTACTATGACCATTTGGGGAGTGAACCAGCAGATGGAAGATCTATATTCTCTCTCTTTCTCCCTCTCTCCTCTCCTTCTCCTTTTTTAGAAAGCTTATATTTAATAAATTTAAATTTCATAGGTCCTCTCCATCTCTTTCTCCCTCTCTTCTCTCTCTCACTCTTATTCTCTCAATTGCTCTGCCTGACAAATAAATAAATAAATCTTAAAATGTTTAAATCTTTAATACACCTAGAGTATATTTTTTGTTTATGACACAAGATAGGACTCAAATGTTATTTTTTCCACCTGCGATCACGTATTGTCTGAAAGCCAATTATTGAATAGTCCTATGCTATATTCTTGTATACATACATGGGCTTATTTCTAGACTTTATTTTTGGTACTAAAACAATACCATACTGTTTTAATTACTGTGGCCTTGAACTCCATTTTAAAATCTGATAAGGCTTTTAAAATTTCTTTTTGATATCCATTTTAAATATACACTTTTTAACTGTCCCTCACTAAGCATTTATAGTAGATTATGTAGATCTTACTCATTTCTTGTTGGGCTTACTCTTCTCTGGTGTATTTTATAATAATTTTTCTGCTAGTATGAATGAGATTTTTTTCTTTACATTTTCTAATTGTTTATTTCGATGTATGTACAAGGTATTGATTTAAATATGTTGCTATTTTAAGTGGCCATGTTACTGTCATTAATTATAATATTTTCCAATTGGCTTTTTCAGATTTTCTGAATGTTCAAGCATGCCAGTTGTATTCTTAGAATTTTGACCCTTCCTGATAATTAGGCCTCTTTTCTTTTTTGTACATAACTGCTTTGAGTAGAATTTTCACAGATGTATTGAATAATCTCAGTAGTAACAGATTTTCTTATCTTATTCCTGAATTTAATAGGAATGCTTCTGGTACTTTATTGCTGTCTTTGAAGGATGCCCTGTATCAAGTTAATTAAGAATGTTTTATTTAGTTTAAAAGTTAAGAGGTTTAGGACATTTCTTTTAAAATAAAGATTGAGGTGCATGTGTTGTGGTGAAGTGGGTTAAGCCAATGCGTGGGATGACCATATCCCATATAAGAGTAGTAGTTTCAGTCTTGGCTACTCTGCTTCTGATCCACCTTCCTGCTAATGCAGCCTGAGAGGTAGCAGATGGTGGATCAAGTGCTCAGGCCCCTACCATTATGTGGGAGATCTGGGTGGCCTGGCCCAGCCCTGGCTGACTTTTTCATGCCTTAAATTTGTATTTTTTTGTATTTTACTAATATACTATTTTTTTAAGGAATTCATAATATCAGACTTCCAATGAGTTCTTTTTTGTTAGATTTACTTTTTTTTTTATTTGAAAGGCAGAGCCACAGGAAGAAGAAAAGAGAGAGAGTAAGAGAGGTCTTAATCCACTGTTTCACTGTTTCACTCTCCAGATAAGAGGGGGGGGGTGTCTTAATCCACTGTTTCACTGTTTCACTCCCCAGATGGCTGCAACAGCCAGAGCTGGGAAGCTGGGAGTCAGGAGCTTCATCTAGGTGTCCCACTTGGGTGCAGGACTCCAAGTACTTGGGCCATCTTCCACTGCTTTCCCAGGCACGTTAGCAAGGAGCTGGATTGGAAGTGGAGCAACCAGATCTGGAATAGGCACCCATTTAAGATGCTGGCATCGCAGGTGGAGGCTTAACCTAGTGTGCCACAACTCTGGCCCCTTTGCTGAATTCTTGAAAAGAATTCTATTTGGTTATGATATGTCATTCTTTTCACATTATGCTTTGATATTTTGCTAAATAGTTTTTAGCTAGGTTCTTTGTGTCTATGTTAAAGTAACATTAGTGTAAAGTTTTCTTTGTGTGTGTGCTAACCATAGAGTGAAATTTATAAAAAATAAGTTTTCTAAGTTCTGGAATAGACTATTGATTACATAGGAATTACCCATTACCTGAACATTTGAGAAAACAAGTCTATAAAACCATGAGGGTCTGCAGTCACTTTTTTAGTTGTGTTTATTCAAATTGTCTTTCTTGTCCAAGTTAATTTTTGTCATGCATATTTTCATATTAAATTATCTGTCTAGATTATCAAGTATATTGGTTCAAATCTTCCAGAATTCATTCAGCAGATATTTAATGGCACCTACAATGTGCTGGGTACCTTTAGTGAGCTGTGTATCTATGCTTATATTATCCTTTCCTTCTCAGTGATATTTAATAGTGATTTATTTTATCATACTTCCAGAAATCTATCTACTTTATTCATTTTTTATTTGTTGCTTTGGGGGTTTTGATTAACATAATGCTTGTTCATTTTTATGAGGTACTGTGCAATATTTCACACATATTTATGGTGGAAGACAGTCAAACCAGAGAACCAACCTTTTTACTTCCCTATCTTTTCTTTGTGTTTGGAGCCTACCAGCTGCACTTTTCCAGCCTTTTTCAGTTTTTAAAAAGATTTATTTATTTATTTATTTATTTATTTATTTATTTATTTATTTATGTGAAAGAGTTATATCACTGGAGGCAGCTTTACCTGCTATGCCACAATGCTGGCCCCTCTCTTCCGGTGCTTTTCACAGCATATAATACATTGTTTTAAACTATAGTCACCTCAAAGTGCTGTAGAACACTAGGACTTACTCCTTCTATCTGATTATTTGGTACCTATTACCCAGCCTCCCTCTATCTCTTCCCTCACCCTTCGCACCCTCTAGTAATCACTATTCAAAGTTCAATTTGACTGCATGTTAACTTCCATCTATGACAGTGACCATGCATTTAAATAACTTCAGTTTATTCATTGAGTCTGCTGGCTTTTCTAAAAAAAGTTCTATCTCATTCTAGCATTTATCTTTAATCTTGTTTTTAAATTTCTTAAATACTATAGTGATTGTACCATTAGTGCTTATTCTTAATGAAGTAACATAAAATTCCTTATTTTGTAAGCTGATTATTTGGAACGTGTTTATTTGGCGTAGAGAGGGAATGTACATCTCCCGATGCCTTTGAAGTGTTTAATGACAACCTTGCAACACAATTTGACAGATTGCTCGTGCAGCGAGAGGAATATATGGAATGAGACTTGGAATACTATTGCTTATATTTATAGACATTAAGCAGCTGTCCTTCAGCAATAATTTCTGGTTATGAAGAGATGAATGTCAAAGTACATATCAGAGTAGAATTGAACTGTGGTCTAGACAAAGCTTTTTAAAAGGGTAATTGAGGTGCACTTAACTTTATTGCTCCTTTAAAAAATTAAAAGAAAAATGTGTTCTGCTGGAAGGGGGAGATTCTTGAGTGGATTCAAAGAGTATTTCTGTACTGAAGTGTTAAATTCTAAATTGTTTTTAATCTTTTTTAAGTTGCGTGTTGTGTCACAAGATGTGAAGTTGAGCCTTCATGAATTGGATGAACTTTATGTCATCTTTAAGGTACTGTTGTTCTTCTTTAAATAAAATGTAATCCTAAAGTTGTACCTATGAAAAAATGCATTCATTAAACAAAAACTTTTAAAAAATAAATAAAATGTAATACTCTTTAACCGGAATTTTATCACAACTACTCTTAATAATTTCATATTTATTATGTCATGTTGAAATGAAAGAAAATTTTTTGAAGTTACCTTTCCTGACTTACTGACTTTCCTTTTTTTTAATTTGTGTTTAATAGAAAGAACTGTTTTTATCTTGTTATTGGCGTTTGAGTTGTCCAGCATTGAAGCACCATGACCCCAGTCTGCCATATTTGGAGCAGTATCAGATTGACTGCCAGCAATTCAGAGTATTGTATCACTTGTTGAGTCCATGGGCTCATTCTGCAAACAGAGACTCGCTGGCGTTATGGACATTCAGATTGTTGGATGAAAACTCTGACTGCCTTATAAACTTCAAAGAATTCTCCTCTGTAATTGGTAGGACGATGTCCAAATTTTTTTAAGCAAAAATAAAGGTGCCCCTAGAAATATTTAGTACTGCCTATTATTGTCAATTTAGCCAGATTCTGTCACTCTGAGCTATGTTGTTTCCAGCTTCAGTACTAACTGGACCCTTTTCTGTGTTAATTGCTAAATCTAATTATGTTCATCTCAGTTTGCTCCAATCCTCTCAGAAGCACAAGCTATTAGATGTAGATGTTTTAAATGGTTAATTTGAAGGAAAAGGATGTCTGAATTTTCCTGTACTCAGGTGCAGAAGGCTACAACAACTTTTCTCCTCACTAAAAACCCAACCATACAGCCCAGAAAAGCAATAGAAAAATATCCAGCAAGCATGTTGTACCTGTGGTTAGTCAGTGCTTCACCCGTAGATATTGTTCCTTTGCTTTTCCAGACACTCCAGCATGCTTTCTTAGCAGACACTGCCCCTGAAGAGCAGGTCTCCCCTCAAATGGGGCAGGAGCCCTCATTCCAAAGAAAAAGGAAATCTGAGGTTGAGGGAAAGGAGATAGGCAGGACAGCATTTATCCCTGTGATAAAGAGTATTTTGCTTATACACTTAAAGGTGAGAATCTGGCTGACCAAGTGGTTGGGTAACTGTTAGCCTAAGTAGAAGAAGCTAATATCCGTGTCTTAACTAATCTTTGCTGCTGGAATTGATTGCCTATTCTTCGGGTACCTGATTGTTTCAATTGAATTTTATTGGACAGACATAATGTACAATGGAAGTTTTACTGAGAAGCTTAAGCTGCTTTTTAAGCTGCACATTCCTCCAGGTAAGCATTTAACAGTGTTTAATGATATACAACAATGTTTGGTTCCATTTTAACGAGTACAATTGAAGATATGATTGTAACAAACAGTGTGATTTTCTTTTTTAAAAGATTTATGTATTTATTTGAAAGTCAGCGTTATAGAGGAGGAGAGGCAGAGAGAGAGGGAGAGATCCTACATTCAGTGGTTCACTCCCCAAATGGCTGCAACAGCTGGGGCTGGGCCAGGCTGAAGCCAGGAGCCAGGATCATCATCCAGGTCTCCCACATGGGTGCAGGACCTAAAGGACTTGGGCCATCTTTGCTGCTTTCCCAGGCACATCAGCAGGGAGCTAGATCAGAAGTGGAGCAGCCGGAACTTGAACCAGCGCCCACATGGGATGCTGATGCTGCAGGTAGTGGCTTTACCCACTATGCCACAGCACCAGCCCCGAATGTAATTTTCAATGATATGAAGTCATTGTTTCATTGTGGCCCTCAGGTCATATTATCACTACCTTTGCTGGTATAGATACAGTGAAATCTATGAAAAAAGGTTTGTGTGGCAGATGGGTCCACATATTTCCTGTCAATAAATTTAATGGGCCAGCACCACGGCTCACTAGGCTAATCCTCCGCCTGCGGTGCCGGCACACCGGGTTCTAGACCTGGTCAGGGCGCCAGATTCTGTCCCGGTTGCCCCTCTTCCAGGCCAGCTTTCTGCTGTGGCCCGGGAGTGCAGTGGAGGATAGCCCAAGTCCTTGGGCCCTGCACCCGCATGGGAGACCAGGAGAAGCACCTGGCTCCTGGCTTCGGATCAGCGCAGTGCACCGGCCACAGCGCACTGTCCGCAGCGGCCGTTGAGGGGGTGAACCAACAGAGAAAGGAAGACCTTTCTCTCTGTCTCTCATTGTCCACTCTGCCTGTCAAAAATAAATAAATAAATAAATAAATTTAATGAAAGTTTGTGTACAGGAATTTGAATATTGGTATAATGCTCAATTTGGGTTGTTGTTGTCATTAAAGTAGAAATTAATGTTAGACAAACTCCCAAACTTATAAAATACTACAAATTAATCAGAAAAATGCAACCACTTGTATTATTTATTTGGAGAAGAAAGCAAAATCAAAGCTACCATTTCTTGAACACTTGATCTTGCCAGAACCTCTGCTTTACATGAATTCTTTTATAAAATCCTCACACTATCCCTGAGAGATGGTATTACCCTTCCAATGTTAATGATAAAGAAACTGAAGGTCAGAATGATTTAATTATTTGCCGCAGATCATATAGTTAATAAATTGCATAGATGGATTCAACATGAGGTCTGACTCCAAGGCTCAAGTTTCTTTTTAATCTACCGTACTGCCTCAAGTTTGCCACACTACTCCAGTTTGTTTAAGTTTTTCCCCCTGACCTTAAGAGGCTACCTTTCCCAGCTCTGACCCCTACTTTGACAAAACAGTTTCTTGGCTTTCAGCTGAAGGAACATTGTATAAAAGTACCTTTTAGCTTGGATAGAGTAATTCACAAAAACACCACTACATAATTTGTCTGAAGCTTCACCTGTGTCCCTTTTAGCATCTTCTCAGGAGAACCAGGTGACTTTCTTTTTCCCTCCTTCCCTCCCTCCGTCCCTCCTCTGGAAGACCTCTCTCTCTGTCTCTACCTCTCTCTGTAACTCTGTCTTTCAAATAAATACATCTTTAAAAAATAAATTTACATTGTCAAGTTAGGTTGCTGATACAATGTTTAATAGTGCCATTGAATACACTTTCAGTAAGGAGATCAAAAATAGGAAAACAATTCCATATCTTTCAAAGCACAGGTAGAAAGTCCAGCAAAACACTCAACTTCATGATTTCCTTGTTACTGAGGAAGTTTGTTAAATGGCTGAGGGCACATTTTCAGAGGTTTCCAAATACCAGCTTTTCTTATTTCAACTTGTAATGGCTCTCAGAAACTATTAAAAAGCAAACAGGAGAAGTAACAGAATTCAGAATGATCAAGTTCTTATTTTCTATATGGTAGAATAGTACCACTTCCATAGTTCTTTGCTTCTGTCTTTCTTATACAGAAATCATTTTGCTTAACCAGCTTCTCCCAGATTTAGCTGACCATAACGAATCCTGTCTTCATCCCTTATTGTTAGTAAATGTGATATGGGTTATATGTTTCAGCTTATACTGAAGTGGAATCGAAGGACTCTTCAAAAGGAGATGAACTTTCCAAGGAAGAATTACTTTATTTCAGTCAGCTCCATGGTAAATATCTGTCCAAATGTCTAACTGTTTTGATGATCAGTCACTCATAGAGATCTTCCTGGCCTAGATATTCTTTACCCAACTACCACTAGTAAAGCTTGGGTTTGTTATACTTTCTACTTCTTTTGTACTAAATAGCACTTAGTTTAGTACATAAATATTTGTCTGATTAACCAAACTGCTTTGAGTTATGGAGTTTATTATTTATTGAAGAATTTAAAAGAAAATATATTTTGTTTCTAATTAATGTTGCAGGAATTTCTACAATGTATTGGACCATTTTCATACCTTGATAAAATACAATGAAGACAATAGATGATTGAAGGTCATAGCTATTATTCAGACAGTGGATACTTTTATAAATCACTGTTGGTGTAAGAGACAGGAATGAGTCTGGCTCCCAGACATAAATTGGAGTGATATCAGCTTATTTTTGTGTCCTTTGCTTCATTGTCATGAGTATACAGTATCTTATACAGGGATGGGTACTGAATAATGTATGATTGGTGTGTGTTTATGATTAATATATGTTAAAATTTTTGAACATTAAGTATGAGAAACCTTACAAATAATCTAATCAAGTCCCTTCATATTCTGAATAAGGGCACTGAGGCCCAGAGAAAACTGACTAGTACAAGATTTCACTGAATTATTGCCATAATTAGGACTTCTAGCTGAGCCTTCGGGCTTCTAGTATAATATGTAAAAATAATACATTTAATTGAAAATCACAAAGAAGAAAATACCACTGAGGAATAAATAGTTAATATTTGATATACTTTCTTCTAGGATTTTTAATTTAGTTTTTCCCACCGTGTTCTTTTTAAAAAATTATTTATTTTCATTTTATTTGAAAGGTAGGACAATAGAAATCTTCCATCCGCTGGTTCACTCTGCAAATGCCTGGCAGCAGCCAAGGCTGGCCCAGGCCAAAACCAGGAGCCCATAACTCACTCCAGATCTCCCATGTGGGTGGCAGGAACCTAAGTACTTGAGCCACCATCTGCTGCCTCCCAGGGTGCGCATCAGCAGGAAGCTAGATGCGAAGCAGAAGAACTGGGACTTGAACCAGTTACGTTAATATGGGAGGTGGGTGTGCCAAGCTGTTTCTTAGCTACTGTGCCAAACACCTGCCTGCCCCTCCTGGCCACGCTCCATGTTCTTTTTACTGTGAAAGTTTTAAAATATTTTGTCTTCTAGTAACGGAAGTCCAGGTCAGCTAAAATGTACTAATATGTACTTTTAAGTCTTTGTTTGTAATTTTATTTTATTTTCAAAGGTATTTGTTAATATTTTACAAAATGCAGTTGTCCTCTTTTCCTGTAGTTTCCAAGCCTACAAGTGAGAAGGAAGCAGAATCAGCAAAAAAGAGCCCTGAAAAAGGTACTGTGATCCAGAAATATCACTTAGTTTATTAAGTTACTGTTTTTGTAAACAGAGGTAGCTACAAGTTAGAGGGTAGATTCTTTTAAAGGCTATCTAACTGTCCTGAGAACTTCTTCAGTTTCCTTGTGTTTGTTTAACAATTTATCCCCTCTTTGTGTTAGTATAATAATTTTTAATTCCTCAGAAGTTATATAAAATAATAAATGATCCATAGTCATTTAATTTTATTTCTAAAGTATTAAATCACAAAAGTAATAGATAATCATTTTACAAGAAATTCAGATAGTACTATGTCTTACTCCCATCAAACCCCACCTAGAAGTAAAGGCCGAAATTATTCTTGTCTTTATCCTTTCCAGACCTGATTCTATTTACATATATATATCTTTAAGAAAAAAACAAGGGAACTTTCCAGAATGCTCGGTGAACGGCAGAGGAGCAGCAGCTGCCCAAACTTTTTCCTGCTCCCCCACACCAGCCCCAGCCTACTCACCTGCTGTAGAAAATAGTGGAAAAAGCACTTACTATGATGTTTTGGGGGTCAAACTCAAAGCAACCCAGGAAGAATTGAAAAAAAAAATTGGCCTTGAAGTACCACCCTGATAAGAATCTAAATATAGGAGAAAAGTTTAAACAGATTTCTCAAGCTTATGAAGTTCTTTCTGATGCAAAGAAAAGGGAATTATATGACAAAGGAGGAGAACAAGCAATTAAGGGGGGTAGATCAGGTGGTGGTTTTGGCTCCCCCATGGACATGTGTTTTGGAGGAGGAGGAAGGATGCAGAGAGAACAGAGAGGTAAAAATGTTGTGCATCAACTCTTTGTTTTTTTATTTTTTATTTTTAATTTTTTATTTATTTGACAGGTAGAGTTATAGACAGTGAGAGAGAGAGACAAAGAGAAAGGTCCTCCCTCTGTTGGTTCACCCCCCCCCCCCAAATGGCCGCCACAGCCAGAGCTGCGCTGATCTGAAGCCAGGAGCCAGGTGCTTCGTCCTGGTCTCCCATGCAGGTGCAGGGACCCAAGCACTTGGGCCATCCTCCACTGCCCTCCTGGGCCACAGCAGAGAGCTGGACTGGAAGAGGAGTAACTGGGACTAGAACTGGTGCTGCATGCAGAGGATTAGCTAAATGAGCCACAGCACTGGTCCCTCTTTGGTTTTTTAAAAGACTTATTTATTTATTTATTTATTTGGAAGAGTTACACAGAGAAGGAGAGGCAGAGAGAGAGAGAGAACGAACCCAGGAGCCGGGAGCGTCTTCCAGGTCTCCCACGCAGGTGCAGGGCCCAAGGACTTGGGCCATCTTCTACTGCTTTCCCAGGCCATTAGTAGGGAGCTGGATCAAAAGAGGAACAGCCAGGTCTCGAACCAGCACCCATATGGATGCCGGTGTCGCAGGTGGAGGATTAACCTATTGTGCCGCATTGTTTTTACTTGAAGAGGAGAAGACCCTTTTATGTGTATGGCCATACAACTGGTTGAAGCATTATGTGGTTTCCAAAAGCCAATTTCCTCTCTTGACAACCGAACCATAGTCATCGCCTCTCATCCAGGTCAGATTGTCAAGCCTGGAGATACCAAGTGTGTGCTACATGAAAGCATGCCAGTTTGTCATAGGCCTTATGAAAAGGGTCACCTAATCATTGCACTTAAGGTTAACTTTCCTGAGAATGGCTTTCTCTTTCCTGATAAGCTCTCTTTGCTGGAAAAAATGTATCCCTGAGAGGAAGGAGGTAGAAGAGACTGATGAAATGGATCGGATGGACTTTGATCCAAATCAGGAAAGCTGGAGTCCTTGTAATGGAGAAGCATATGAGGATGATGAACATCATCCCAGAGGGGGTGTTCCGTGTCAGACCTCTTAATGGGGCCAGTGGATAAGTCACTGCTGGCATTTTGTATGCAGTAATGGATGGATGAGTGAAGGACTATAACCATAATATGCCCACTACTTCCTATTGCTTTTGTTTCAATATTCAACTATAGTATTGTTTTAAAAGTTAAATGAAGAGGCCGGCGCCGTGGCTCAACAGGCTAATCCTCCGCCTTGCGGCGCCGGCACACCGGGTTCTAGTCCCGGTCGGGGCACCGGATTCTGTCCCGGTTGCCCCTCTTCCAGGCCAGCCCTCTGCTGTGGCCCAGGAGTGCAGTGGAGGATGGCCCAGGTGCTTGGGCCCTGCACCCCATGGGGAGACCAGGAAAAGCACCTGGCTCCTGGCTCCTGCCATCGGACGAGCGCGGTGCGCCGGCCGCAGCGCGCCGACCGCGGCGGCCATTGGAGGGTGAACCAACGGCAAAGGAAGACCTTTCTCTCTGTCTCTCTCTCTCACTGTCCACTCTGCCTGTAAAAAAAAAAAAAAATAGTTAAATGAAGAATAAAGGTAAATATAGAAGGTTTGACTCTGCCCAGTTTGTATGATAACTTCAGTGTGCAAGATGAAATTTAATACCTATAAAAACTTAATTTAAAGAAAGTTCCCGGGGCTGGCGTCGTGGCGTAGCAGGTTAACGCCCTGGCCTGCAGTGCTGGCATCCCACATGGGCACTGGCTAGAGTCCTGGCTGCTCCTCTTCTGATCCAGCTCTCTGCTATGGTCTGGGAAAGCAGTAGAAGATGGCCCAAGTCCTTGGGCCCCTGCACCCACATGGGAGACCCGGAAGAAGCTCCTGGCTCCTGGCTTCAGATTGGCACAGCCGGAGCTGTGCCTCTCTCTCTCTCTGCCTCTCCTTTCTCCGTGTAACTCGGACTTTCAAATAAATAAATAAATCTTTATTTAAAAAAAAAAAAGAAAGTTCCCCTGGCATTTTTTAGCCATATGTTGTAATCGATTTCAGCTGTCTGTATGGACAAGCTTAGACTGAAATGCTAGGTGTATGTGTTGGCTTTAGTGTGTAACCCTTCATTGTTAAGCTTATGAAATTTAAAACTGTTTAATTTGCAATCAGGAAAAAAATAAAAACTTTTGTAAATACTGTTCTGCTATTTGTTTTTATGATATATCATATTTTATGATATATAATGAACATCCTTCCATGTCAGTACATTTGGATCTACCATATTGTTTTGAATGACTGAATGACTAAGGAGTATTTTATTCTTTGGTTGTATAATAAATTATTTCAGTGACTAGTCTAATACTGCTGGACATTTAGGTTGTCTCCGATCTTTTTTTTTTTTTTTGGAAATTGTGCTGCAACACACATTTTTATACTTTACATTTTAGAATTTTATAAACATTTCTTTGGGAGAAGATAAATTCATCCAGGTCTCCCACTTGGGTACAGGAGCCTGAGCACTTAGGCCATTTCCTGCTGCTTTCCCAGGCGCATTAGCAGGGAGCTGTCTTAGAAGTGGAGCAGCCAGGACTCAAACTGGCACCCATATAGGATGCCAGTGCTGCAGGTGGTGGCTTAACCCGCTATGCCAACAGCGCCAGCCCCAGAATGTTATGGTGGGTCAGATTGTATGCACATTAAGAATGCACGTTGCCCTCTAAAAGCCCATCATTTTATATTTTTCAATAACATTTAGTTAAAAATAATCCATTGCTAAATATATTTTTATTTAAATATATCTTCCTCAGCCTTTCCAACCAGTTTTCAAACGATCTTAAATAATTGAGTCCCGTTAATATCATCTTGTTTAACTTCTAAAGGAATAAATAAGTAGTTTTGAATATCTGAAAAGATCCGCCATAGACCACTTTTGTATCTGCATATTAAGAAAATGATATTGAAAACATATGAAACTTAGTACTATGCATGGGGATGACAACATTAGATTTGCATTCTCAAGTCTGGGTATACTGTGTTTTTTTTTTTTAAGATTATTTATTTATTTGAAAGAGTTACACAGAAAGAGAAGGAGAGGCAGAGAGAGAAAAAGAGAGGTCTTCCATCCACTGGTTCACTCTCCAATTGGCTACAATGGCCGGAGTTGTGCCGATCCAAAGCTAGGAGTCACAAGCTTCCTCTGGTCTCCCACACACGTGCAGGGGCCCAAGGACTTGGGCCATCTTCCACTGCTTTCCCAGGCCACAGCAGAGAGCTGGATCAGAAATGGAGTAGCCAGGACTCTAGCCAGTGCCCATGTGGGATGCCAGCACTGCAGGCAGTGGCTTTACCCATACTCCACAACACCAGCCCCTAGGTATAGTGTTTTAATATAAAAACATCCTTTCTCCCTTTCTCCCTCCATCTCTCCTAGTCCCCAACTTTCCCAAATGAAAACTTTTAGTCCAAATAGAAATGGAGAAAGTAGTCTGAGAGCCTGTGAGAGAAATCAAGGGTAAATTCAGATAATTTCTTGGATTGAAAGAGGAATCTTATATCTCAGTAAAAGATCTTTCAATCATAATTATTCTCTTAGAGACTTGAGGAAATACATTGGAGTATTCATTGTGAAATGTTTTTTTTCTCCATATTCAGGCAAAGGAAAAATTGATATTCAAGCCTATCTAACTCAATGGCAAGATGAGCTTTTCAAAAAAGAAGAAAACATTAAGGATTTACCACGAATGAATCAGGTAGAGTATTTTCAAAGAGAAAATTCTGGATTCTTTCTTTTTTTGTATAATGTGGATGTGACTGATTCTAAAACAGCTAATATGTTATTACGAAATGAGCTATATGATCTGTAAGTTTTGGATGAGCACATAAGACTGGGAACAAATTTTAAATTACTTTTACTTAAATAAAAAAATATTTATGAGGTAGACAGAGGGAGGGAGATAAATATAATGTCAGCTCCCATCTGCTGTTTCATTCATCAGATGCCCACAATGGCCCGAGCTGGGCCAGGCCAAAGCCAGTAGCCAAGAACTTAACCCATGTCTCCCATGTAGGTGACAGGGACCCAACTACTTGAGCCATTGTCACTGACTCCCAGGTTGTACATTAACAGGAAGCTAGAGTCAGGAGCCTAGGTATAGAACCCAAACACTCTGATATGGGAGGCATGTGTCTTTTTGTAAAATTTATTCTATATATTTGAAAGGCAGAGAGAGAGAAAGAGAGAGATTAGTTTTCCTTTTGTTGGTTCGTTCCCCAAATGGCTACAATGGCTGGAGCTGAGCCAGGCTGAAGCCAAAAGAGCCTGGGACTACCATCTGGGTCCCCCACATGGGAGGCTGGGGCCAAAGCACTTGGGCCATCTTCTGCTGCTTTCCCAGGCACATTAGCAAGGAGCTGGATTGAAAGTGGAGCAGCTAGGACTCAAACCAGTGCCCATATGGGATGCTGGCACTGCAGGCAGCAGCTTTACCTGCTATGCCACAGCACTGTCCCCAATTTCAAGCTGGATCAGAGGTGAAGCACACAGGGCATGAACCAGCACTCACAGGGAATGCCAGTATTGGAGGTGGCAGCTTAACACACTACACCACAGTATCTAGGAAGCAAGTGTCTTAACCACTAGGCTAGTTGATTTTTTTACTTAAACACATAAGTATATCCAGTGTTTCAGATAGTTCTGCTATGGCAACATTTATTCCTGTAGAAAAATTGTAGCATATTTCAGGCTTTAGTGGAAATGGTCATTTATTCAGAAAACATCTTTGTTGCCTACTAGATGCCAAGTACCAAGAATAAGAAAGTACTAAGATATATCCCCACCCAGGTTCCTAGTGACCCTATATTTAAACTGCTCAGGCAATGCTAGTGATGAGATTATTGATAAAATTTTAAATTCATCTATTTCTTATATATCACACAGTCAGAATATCTTACAATTTTAAATTAAAACCTAACTGGAATACATATTAAGGATCCCTAAAAATTTACCATAAAGTAATTTAGTACTTCACAGCGAACTGGTTAATTTGATGATTGAATAAGTAATTTTTTAAAGATTGATTTTATGCATTTGAAAGGCAGAGTGACAGAAGGGGAGACAGAAATTTTCTGTTGGTTCACTCCCCAAATGGGTACAATGGCCACAGGTAGGCCAGGCCAAAACCAGGAGCTAGGAGCTCCATCCTGGTCTTCCACGTGAGTGGTGAGTACCCAAGTAGTTGAGCCATCTTGTGTTTTCACAGTTACTTGAGCAAGGGGCTGGATCAAAAGCTGAGCAGCCAGGACTCAAACCAACACTCTGATACAGGATGCTGGTGTCACAAGCAGCGGTTTAACCCACTGCGCCACAATGTCACCTCCAAAATAAGTAATTTTTAAAATGAGTTGATAACATATGTTTATTTTAAAATTATAAATGAACAATACTCAAGGAAAAGGAAGCAAAGGAAAACTTAAACATTTGTTACACCATGTTCTTCTGGAAGCATACCCTTCTGTTTTGCTTTTTGTTTACAGATAAACTTTTCTGATTGGGTGACTGATGTATAGGATTCTCTTGTTGGAAAACTTGTTTAAATTGATAAATGCTCTCTAGGAATGTCTATGGTTTATCTAGGGGCAATAAGCAAACAAATCAGGTTCTCTCTCCACTTAGATCCCACCTTAGCCTTTAAAAGCAAATGTCTCCAAATGGGAGGGTAAGCCATTCTGGCTGAGCTGCCCACTGTTTAATCCTTTCATGAAAATTGCTTAATTAATTAATGGTTTGCATGCAGGGAAAGGGAGGACTTTGTTTCATTAGAAGTACCAGCTATCACTGAAGTGACGCTGGCAGGCAAACTGTCCAGGAATTAGTCTGAATGTAATGTGCTGCTATTAGGCAACAAATGGGAAAACTGAAATGAAATTTTCTTCCATGGCTCATACCCATCTTTCTCAAACTAGGATTTAGTTTGGGATTAGTCATCAGTTTCTTGTAATTTCTAGGATGAAGTCCATATGGTACGAATTCTATACAGGAGATTATTTACCTCCATGCTCTCTTTATATTTGCTATTTCTAATATCCAAATATCATATTCCCAACTTGTGTCTTCCAGTCACAATTTATTCAGTTTTCAAAGACCCTCTATAACTTGTTTCATGAGGACCCTGAAGAAGAGTCATTATATCAAGCCATTGCTGTTGTAACCAGCCTTTTGCTCAGGATGGAAGAAGTTGGCAGGAAACTACATAGCCCTACATCGCCGGCCAAAGGACTCTCCGGCACGGTCTGTGCTTCTGCAGGACCCAGTGAGGGGAATGAGGAGAGCCGCCTCCAGAAAGATCCCTCCTCTCTTAGGGAGGAACCTCAGTGGTCATTTGCATTTGAACAGATTCTTGCATCTCTCTTGAATGAACCAGCCTTGGTGAGGTTTTTTGAAAAGCCCATAGATGTAAAAGCCAAGATAGAAAGTGCAAAATCTTCTCAGTTAAAGCGTAGAACCAAGATGTAAATCTCTTAACAATAATTGCCTATCATAGACAAGTTTACCAAGATTCCTATAGCATGACAGCTTGATTCCAGGAAGTAGGGCTCAGGGATTTATCTTATGAACAGTGTATTTGAAGGCAAAAAAAAAAAAAGCAAGATATTTCAGAATCAAGATGATTCATTACAATTCTTACATTTCACCAGATCCGCATTATCAGAGGAATATACTAAATGTTACCACTAGAGGGCACCACTATATCATGTTTAGTAAGGAAATTACTGGCTTGTGCTGCTGTTTACATATGAATTACTAATGATTTTGAGAAAATGAAGTTGTGTTTGAGTATTAATGATGTAGATATGTCATATTGATAGCTACTTTCCTGAATTGCCTCAGTCCTCTTAGAGTACTTTAGAAAACTGAACTCATAGATCTATAGCCTTAATTACCATTGGGGGCCCTCATGCCTCAAGTTATTTAACTGAAATGGCACTAATTTTTAAAGTTAATCTCATACAATCTAGTAATGTCATTTTAGTAACTTCTACAGTCTCCTTACCTGCACAGTTCAGAAGCTACTGACTCACACTACTAACTCTGTTACTGATAAAAACAAATCAAGAGTTCTAAACTTGGGGCTGACATGAAGAAAACAATATTACCAAAAATACTATTTGTTCTTTAAATAATGCCATTCTCAAGTGGTGCAGAACCTTGATGGAATATTATATTTGTACTTAAGCTGTATAAAGCCAGCCTTTTGAGAATGGGTTATGAACAGTTCAATTAACTGTATACGTTTTCCATTAGACTGGGAAATTACTAGATACCTTTTGGAGTGCAGCTGTTTGTGGCATTTGTGTCAGAATTGCTTGTGACTGCTTTGATTCTAGCTTGAGATTTTGGGTTTTCATGTTTTAATTTACATTAATAGTAAATAGTTGTGCTAAGACTGAATTATAGTGTTAGTCTGACAAGCATGTAGTACGTACTTATATGTGATCATTGCCAAGGTAATGAATGAGTAGAACCTACCTTAAAAAGTTGTGACTATCTGAATGAGATGTGCAATTTCCATATACTTTATGCTGCTTATATTTCAGTCATTTCAATGACAGCCCATTTAGAGATAATGGGTTTTATTAGCACTTTTGAAAACTGTAAAAGAAGCAAATTGCGTTTTTCCACTTGTCTGTGCTCTTTCTGAAAGAGCAATATATTAATTCACTTAAGTTGGGGCTTCTTTCCTCACAAGACTTTGATTTTAAGCCCTGAGACTTTTCTAGATGCGAAACAATGAAAGGGCAGATCTCCTTTATAGTGACCTAACAAGTCTCCTTTTCTGGCAAGGACTTAGGATAGTCAACCTTTGGCAAGAGGTTGCCACCATGAACAAGGCCCTACACAGAGGGCTTTGTCAACATTGAATATGTCATTTTCCTAGAAGTTTGAGAAATTTCAAGTTGAGCCTTTGAAAACGTCATACATGGGGCTTGGCCACATACGTTCTAGTAGTGTCTTTAAAATGAGTTGATCAGCATTGTCTTTTTTTAAGAAAATCACCACCTAAAGAGATAGTTGGTAAATAAGCATCTATATCTTTTCTCAAAATGTGTCCACATTTTAAAGTTTATTTAATGGTTTATATGAAAACTATCATACATCTGCTATTATACAGCAATTGTTAAATTATATATATTAGTCCTAGAAAGACACATAGCCCATGCTTATACAAAGACACTATTGTATACAGTTTGTTAAATATTTTGTCAATTGTATTTACAAAAAAAGATACTTTCTCAAGAGCATATATTAATATTTGATATAAATTTAAAGTCAGAATAGTGAAGAGTACTGAATATTGTATTTTAGCCTAGATTAATTACAATTAAATACTGAGAAGTTTTAGAGTGACAAAGCGATTTAAAATGCAAGCTTAAAAAGACATTTATTTTTGGAATCAGCAGGAGACTCAAGATGAACACATTATAGTTTTATAGTTTCAGTCTTGTTCAACAAATGGGTTATTCTTAATATTAAAGATATGTATGAGTCAAACTGAACCAGTGCATTATACCTTATACATTAAATTTGTGTTATAAGGTGGTTTTACTTGCCTTTATAAAAATAAATATTATAAATCCATTTTAAACCTGAAAATTTGTTTCATTAAAGAAATTATTATTATTTACTATGGTGTATTTTTATTTACATTTAAGTCAAATATTGCTTGAGAACTTCCCTCCTGTATTAGTTCTGGTTGAGTTGCAGAGAACAAAATTCCCTCCAATTAATTGAGGCAGGAAAAGATTTATTACTAGATATTAAATGACTTCCATAATTATCAAGAGACTAAGTTGAGCTTTCAAGAACAATTTCCAATGGTGTACCAATACCAGGCCACCAAGGAAGTTTCTGACTCTTCTGTGATTAGTAAGCTGCCGCTCCCTAGTGCTATAAAGAAAATTTATCACTTCTGCTGCTATCCCTCCAGAACCATTCTCCACTTGCTGTGCCCATGAAATAGATGTCATGCACTCTGCCTCTCAGCACCCATAAGAGACCAGCTAGGGGCCGGCGCTGTGGCACAGCGGGTTAAAGCCCTGACCTGAAGCGCCAGCATCCCATATGGGCGCCAGTTCTAGTCCCAGCTGCTCCTCTTCCAATCCAGCTCTCTGCTATGGCCTGGGAAAGCAGTGGAGGATGGTTCAAGTCCTTGGTCCCTGAACCCATGTGGGAGACCTGGAAGAAGCTCCTGGCTCCTGCCTTCAGATTGGCTTAGCTCCGGCCATTGTAGCCATCTGGGGAGTGAACCAGCAGATGAAAGACCTCTCTCTGTGTCTCTACCTCTCTCTGTAACTCTGTCTTTCGAATAAAATAAAATCTTTAAAGAGAGAGAGAGACCAGCTAAATATCTTCACAGCCATGTGTGTGGCAGAAATGGCAGAAGCATAGGCCCTTCTTCACTTTTGCCATTCAGATCCCACATGTGTACATCTAATTAGCCTATGGTAAGTCCAAAATCCTATTCGCAAAGGAATATGAGAAATGTGGTACCTGAAGGCACACCATGAGGGTGGAGTGGACATCGAGCACTGTATTGTTGTTTTTTTTTTTGCTCTGTGACAAACTACAAGCACATTTGTTATCTCACCACCTCAGTGAGGCAGCACTCTGCAATCAGCTTAGCTGAGTCTCCCGCTTAGAATCTCACGAGTCTGCAACCAAGGTGTTGGCTGTGCTGCTTCTCACGCAGAGGCTCAACCCTGGAGGGGTCCACTACCAAGTTCACCCAGGCCGTTGGCAGAATTCTTTTCCTTATGGTTGTGGGTTCAAGGGCACCAGCTTCTTGCTGGCAGTTGGCTGAAGGCCACCCCCAGCTTCTAGCTTTACTCGGCTCCTAGTCTCTGCCCCTCGCTTCTACAGGCTGTCCTGTAGTGCCTTGCCTTGTGGGCTTCTCCCAAATGGCCACACATGTCATCAAGCCAGCAGGGAAAGTCTCCAGAGCAAGTCTGGTAGCAAGATAGTGTGTTTTTTTTAAAAAAAGATTTATTTATTTTGCTTTAAAGTCAGAGTTACACAGAGAGAGGAGAGGCAGAGAGAGAGAGAAAGGTCTTCCATCCGAGGGTTCACTCCCCAATTGGCCGCAATGGCCAGAACAGCGCCGATCTAGAGCTAGGAGCCAGGAGCTTCTTCCAGATCTCCCACGTGGGTGCAGGGGCCCAAGGACTTGGGCCATCCTCCACTGCTTTCCCAGGCCATAGCAGAGAGCTGGATCGGAAGAGGAGCAGCCGGGACTCAACTGGTGCCCATATGGGATGCCGGCACTGCAGGTGGCAGATTTACCCACTATGCCACAGTGCTGGCCCCACAAGATAGTGTCTTATTCATGCAATGTAACATGATCATAGTAGTGGCATCCCTTTCCCTCTGCCATGATCTCTTGGGTAAATGCTGGTCACAGTCCCCACATGTATTCAAAGAGAAAGGGTTACAGAAAGGCATGAATAGCAGGAAGCAAAGATCCTAGGAGGTGCTCCAGAGAGTCTGTTTTGGTTTTTTTTTTTTTTAATTTAAGTGTGCCACCAATTTTTATTATTTAAAAAATTCATCTTCATTTTACTTGAAAGGCAGAGAGAGGGAGGGATCTTCCATCCACCAGTTCACTCCCAAACTCTGAGCTGTGTCAAAGTCAAGAGCTCACAACTCCATCTGGGTCTCCCACGTGGGTGGCAAAGACCCAAATACTTGGGCCATCACCTGCTGCCTCCCAGGGTATGCATTAGTAGGAAGCAGGAATTGGAAGCAGCGCAGGAACTTGACCTCAGGCACTCCCACGTGGGCTGTGGGTATCCCAGGCCGCATCTTCACTGCTGTGCCAAATGCCTGCCCTCCACCAAGTGTCCACGGTTTGCTAATCGATCAGACTTGGGCCATATCTTAAGGCTTCAAGTGCACAGGGTGGGAAACACCAGGTGCTTACAAGGCTATGGGGTTGATGAGAACTCCACCTCACCACTTGTGGTGTTGTGAGTTAACTGCATGGACCCTATATGCGTCACCAATACAGATTGATTAGATGGGAATGCCGTGTCGTGCATGTGTGGCAGGAAGGCTGAGGATTTGTAAGCAGGTGTTTCTGACAACCACGAATGAAGGGGTCCTTTTATAGCTTCAGCTTTTCCATGGCTTCACCAACTCCCATAAGCTTCACAGCCTGCAAAGGGGGTGATGTGACCAGAATGGTGTCCTCCGGTCCGTTTCTTTCCAAAGATTTATTTTGGTCCTATCTGTGGCTTCAGGCAATCCACAAAGCCTCGCTGGGTTGCAGCTTCATCATCTGCTGTGTGATTCCTGATGTGTTCACTGCATCCACCGAGCCTGTTTCCTGCTCTTATGTAAAACGGGCGTAATGACCTCTGCTATGGGGCGGCTGCTGGGCTTAAGTCTAGCTGTGTGGCTCTTAGCAAGTCACTCAACTTCTCTGTGCCTCATTTTCCTCATCTGTAAAATAGGGACTAGTCGGGGTGTCACCCCACAGGGTTGTGATGAGATACCATCTCAGGTGCATCACAAGTGCTCAACAGAGAACAGCTTTCATCATCTCAATCACCAATGCCACCACACCCTTGTCATCGTTGTCGTCATCACCATCAGCTGGTCTTTCTCTCTGCCTATACTGAAAGATCTTGAGAATTCTCCAAAGAGGGAGGTGCAGGTTCTGGAGCCCCCAGCCTGTGGGGGTGCCCTGTGCAGGTCCGATGGCTCTAGGGGTCTTGGTTTCTCCCTCCTGCCTTGCTCTTCGTGGGTGCACAAGGTGAGGAGAGAGAAAAGCCAGAGAGTCAGAGTATGTCCAGCACAAGCTCCAGTATATATCCACCTCGCTTTTACCATTGCAACTTAGCATAGCAGCTGCACAATGCTTCTGCCTTTAACAACATAAACCATCCTCATACAAGCTAAAGCTCACTAATCCTCTCCCCTAGGGGAAGATCCAAGTTTCTGTCAGCCACCTAGATCCACAAATGCATACTGTTTACTCTTCCTAAGTCACTCTCAATTCCATCCTGATATCTTGTAACATGTAGACTAAACTACAGACTTCATTACCATCAGCTCACCTTTCATAACACAGCAGAGTAAAAGCAGGAAAGTAAACTGAATATTAAATATAAATATTACCTAAAGGGGTCAGGGAGAAACTATGCATACCTAACTATAGCCCTCATTTCTGCTGCTGATGGTGAAGCTGCAGTTGTATTTTTTTTCTAATTACGATGTAATAAATTAACTTGGAGCATACACGTCTGTGAATTTGAGCATGGGTATACCCATAACCATCACAACAGTTGGAATACAGAATAGTTCCATCACCTTCAACAGCTCCCTCATGTAACCCATTTACATACTCTCTCGCCACCCCTAACAACCACTGATCAGTTCTCTGTGCACCATACAAAAGACTAGCATCCCTGGTCCTTGCAGCGCTGTGGCCAAGGACTGGTTCATGAGATGCTTCTGCCTAGAATGTTTTGACCTATGGCAAGCAGGAGGCAAGCGGGCGATGCAGTTTGATCTGCAGCATATGCTCTGTGTCCACGTCAGCCTTGTGGGTCTGAGGTAGGATGGAGAGCGCTTTAAATGCCAAGACTTCACACTCCCTTTTTAGGCAGAGCTTCTTAGTAGTGCTGTGAGCCAAGCGGTTCAAGGAAGTCTTTATTTATTTTACTATTATCAGCTAGAATCTGTTTCTTTGGCATTACAGTAAGATTGATACCTGTAATACTAGGGGCTTAGTACCCCTGGATCCTTCAAGGCAAGGCAAATTACTGCGGGAGCTACATTGCTACGCATATAATCACCAGAAGCAGCGCATTTTATCTTTCGTCTTACATTATGCTACAGTCTCCCTTTCTTTCATCCGAACCACATCCCAGAGACATCAAGCAATACATTTCCTAGCTCTTAATTCCGCTCGTCTCCCTTTGCAGGTAATGTCTTTTCTTTATGGCTGCTTTTAAGATCTTGATCTTTCCAACGTTCTGCAGTTTCTCATGATTAATGTAGCTTTTTTAAAAGTCCTGTTTGGGATCAGTGATTAAATTTTGATCATCGACTATCATTCTCCGAGACCTGTCTGCATTCTCTACCTGCCAAACAGGCAAGTTAATTGAAGAAATGACCAAAAGCATCCCCCACCTCCCATGCACACACACGTTCGTCAAATCGTGGGTGCATATTCATCTCTGGGATGTCTTTGGGGATAGAGTACTGACAAATCTAGTGGATTCTACTTGGCCCTTCCTACCATAAGCAGCCCTTACTACACTGGTCAGGAAGCAAATGAGGTGTATCTGTCAGTTGGTGATTATGGCTATGAATACATATGAAGTCCTGAACAAAGAAATGGCCATATAATGTATTTTAAACTCCACTTGACCGATTGTGGATGGATTCAAGATAAATCTGTGTCAGTGTCTCTTGCCTTCATATAAGCCCTAACTATGACTAGTGGGTGACCATTATGTTCCCCTCCACCCCACCCCCCCAGGGATGAGTGTGAAGCCAGTGTTCAATTATCTCGGAAAACTGAGCATTTCCATTTTTGCGGTGTATAGTTACCCTAGTAAATGGCCATGGGCCTCTCTGGCAGAAGGAAACAAGAAAGCTAGAAAAGATTTATAGCACATGCTTATGGTATTGCAAAGTCCTTCCTCGAGAGTACCTGGCTTTCCCTTCAAGGGCCTCTGGGTGGGTGAACTGACTCCAAGTCTGAAAACTGGTGAGATCTCACCACTCTCCATCGTGAGGACTCAAATTAGGTCTCTTTTCCAGAAATATTTTTTGCTACAAAAACATTTCTGCTACAAAACATTTTTGTTACAAAAAATATTTTTGCTACAAAAACCAACTAGGAGGGGCCGGCACTGTGGCATAGTTGGTAAAGCTGCTACCTGCAGTGCCAACATCCCATACGGGCATTGGTTTGAGTCCCGGATGCTCCACTTCGGATACAGCTACCTGCTAATGCACCTGGGAAAGCAGTGGATAATGACCCAAGTGCGGCCCAAGTAGGGGCCCCTGCACCCAGGTGGGAGACCTGAATGAAGCTCCTGGCCCCTGGCTTCAGCCTGGCCCAGCCCTGGCTATTGTAGCCATTTGGAGAGTGAACCAGCAGATGGAAGATCTCTCTGCCTCTGCCTCTCCTCCTCTGTAACTCTGACTTTCAAATAAATAATGCATCTTTTAAAAAAAAATCAAGTAAGAATTAGTAGGCTGTTCATTTATTTTGACATAAGGAAGCTAAAAAACAGTTGGCCACTACCAAAAGCTTCCTTGTAAGCTGAAGCATTGAGATTACTTCTATGGCCATGCTTCTATCATGCTAACCATTGCTTATGCCAACTCTGGTCATTTCGTGCTGCCACTTCTTGCTCTCTGCCATTCTGGGTTCTCATTATTCTCATTAAAATTAGCCAGTCCCTATCAATGACATCTCTTACCATAAACCTTGGCCCTTAGAAGACAACCACTGTAGCTTGTTTCAAGGGTATTACTACTCAGTAATGTAATTATTACCAATCCATAAATGTGATTTTTAGGGATTAAGGAGGAGAGATTCTCTGGGCCCTTTTGAGGGACACAAGTAGCATATTGATGAGTGGATCATATATCATAGCTGTTCTTCAATGTTCATATCTCCTTAATTATTTGGAGTGTTTCCTATACATCAAACCCAAGAATTTCTGGCCTACCAATTTAATTTAATATAGGCTAACTTTGAGCCTTAGCTCAGTCAACCAACTGATCAAATAGGACAACTGCCAATTAGGCAAGCTAGGAAATGAATCTAGAATCTCTAGTAAGTATGCAGATGTTGATGTATCTGACCTGATCTAAAAGTGCATTCCATCTTCCATGGCATAGCATTCTCAGAATACATTGCCACACATGTTCTCCAGATTTCTGCTACTATGAAGTAGAAAAACTTTACAATTCTTCCTTCCTTCCAGTTTAGACTTCCCATTTGGATCCCTGCAGGACACTGGTCTGACTGTAGTTGTAGGTCTGTAAGCAATGAGAGGTCATAGTTGCGGTGTGTGAGAGTTGGCATCCCCATGAAAATAGTTTCAGGGTCTTCAAGCAAAACAGAACCAGCCTCATCAAACGGGCTGATACTGCTGGCAAGACTGCTTGATGAAGTTCTTAATGTCACCTGCATCTATCCACATGTCCCCATTTCTATTCCTGAGGTCTCACTGTATCCCAATTAATATCCTCACTTCACAAAAGTGATCTGAGAAGCAGGTGACACGGCAATGTATATTGCAATTTAGCAACCCATAGGATCAGACTGTGTGGCTAGTTTTCAGCCATGTCAGCTCCATTTCCACAAGAGACTGGAACATAGAAACTCACAATCCTCTGTTCCTTGAGCCGATTCAGATGCTGAGGTTGCTATTTTCGTTCGTTAGAGCACAGCTAGAAGATGTCAGACTACTTTGCAGTCCCTGGGTTCATCATTTTTGCCAAAATAATCTGTGGTGGCAGCTACCTGGCGCATCTAGCTTTGCCTTCAATAGGCACTTCATTGTAAATGCCCGATGATGAGGATTTCATGGATTGATTTCCATTGTGCTAAGTATCTCCGTGATCACATGTTCTAATGCCAACAGAATTATCTCAAGCTCAACCAGATTAGCTACGCAATGCCATTACTAGCACCTGCCAACACCCATGGTGCTCCGTCCTGTGTAGGTCAGGGTTCAGTGTCAGAGAACAGAAACCACTCCAGCTAGTTTAAGGAGGAAGCAGTTTGTTGAGGGAAATCACATTGTGTACAGGTTCGTTTAGAAGAGCTGAAGAAACAGATGTTCAATCGGGCCCTGCCAGAGCCCCATCAGAAAACGAGGCCGTCAAATGTATGGCTCCAGAGTCACGTTGCTATCGCCACAATGACTACTATACTTCCAGGGCCGTGCTGCACATAGCACAACCTGCACCAGCGAGATGAGTGCTGCCTGCCCTGCCTCTTGACGCCCATGCAGTTCCTGGCTGGAGTCTGCTACCTCTACTCTCCCTGGTGAGAATAACCAAACCCCTTCACCACCCTGCTTGTCAGCAGAGGCGGCAAAAGCCAGCATTGCAGCTTCCAAGTTTCATGCTAGTGGATTGTGGTTGGGTGGACCCAAATCATATTCCAAATCCCAGCTGGAGAGGAGTCTGGGAAAGTGTGTGTGTGTGTGTGTGTGTGTGTGTGTGTGTGTACTTTCCACCATCTGCAGTCAAAGAGGACATACTAGGATGAGGGTGGAATGGAGTGGAACACTCAGTCACAATATCTACCACAGCCTTTAGCAAAAACTTAGAGTATTTGGCCTTGAATCTCGAGTTCAGGATCAAAGGAAGCTCAGAGCTCTTTGTGATTCTGTTCCTGTTTTCCGGTGCTTGTCTGCCACTGTGTGCCATGAACTGTATGCTTCTAAGCATGCAGGCTTTCTGAGACCTCTAAGAAGAGCCTGGGCACACACTCTACTCCCTCACTGCGTTCTAGAAGAAATCGAAACACACCGAGGGCGTGGGGATGCCTTTGATTCTTTTGCTCGAGGCTTGTGAGGTTACAGCAGAGGAAGATCACATAGAGGAGCACATGGCTATGGCCCATCTCTCTCACTGAGCCCCAGCCTTCTTCCTCACTTCTTTTGAAACTGATCTGCACACGTCCAAGTCCTGCATAAAGTGGTGCGCTCTGAGCCCCATGAATGCTTTGAGAAATGCAGTACACTTCCTCCCACACTGGGCTACTTCTCTTGAATGGAGAAGCCCACTAACCCTGTATACACTCTTTTTTTCCCCTAGCCTTCTCTGAAATTCCAGTGACTATACTTACTATTTTTCCTTTCATTTCACTATTTGAATGTATTTCTGATTTTATCTCTGATTTTCTTAATTTGTTAATGTATTTCTTTAAAAAATCAATCACTTGTTTTTTTTTGTTTTTTTTTTGTTTTTTTTTTAGATTTATTTGAGAGAGAGAGAGAGAGACAGAGAGAGACGTGTTCCATCCGCTGTTTTACTCCCAGATTGGCTTCAACGGCCAGGGCTGGGCCAGACTGAAGCCAAGATCCAGGAGCTTCTTCCAGGTCTCCCATGCAGGTGCAGGGGCCCAAGGACTTGGGCCATCTTCTACTGCTTTCCCAGGCCATAGCAGAGAGCTGGATTGCAAGTGAAGCAGCCGGGACTAGAACCGGCGCTCACATGGGATGCCGGCACCACAAGCAGAGGCTTAGCCTATTATGCCACAGCTCTGGCCCCTGATGTTGTATTTTACAAAGAATTTACAAAAGGAGTAAACAAAGGTGAAAGGGGATGGGCATTGTGGTGCACCAGATTAAGCTGCTGCTTGGGATAGAAACATCCCATATCTTAAAAAAAGAAAAAGGAGAGAAAGAAAAGGAGAAGGAAATAAAGACCATTCTCTTTACACATGATTATGAAACATCTTGTTCATCCTCATCTCAAGGAACTGACTTTTTTCGTGTCCTATCGTTTCAGTGGCCTATTAGAAACTACCTATTTTCTAGTTACTGATCAGTGGTATCCCCTCACATGACTACAATTTGGAAGTGGAGATTGCTATGGCTCCCATCTTCCTATAGTAATTCTCAGATGCTCAGGGTTAAGTGTTCCTCTCGTAAACCAAGACCTCACTAACATATTGAAATTCATTTAATTATAACTACAGACTTTTTGTGATCATCAGTTTCTAAAGAAATAAAGGAGGGCCCGCACTGTGGCACAGTAGGTTAAAGCCCCAGCCTGCAGCACCAGCATCCCATATGAGCACTGGTTCGAGTCCCAGCTGTTCCACTTCCAATCTAGCTCCCTGCTAATGCACCTGGGAAAGCACTAGAAGATGGCCCAAGTCCTTGGACCCCTGCACCCGTGTGGGAGACCCGGAGGAAGCTCCTGGCTCCTGGCTTTGGATCAGCACAGCTCCAGCCATTGCGACCATCTGGAGAGTGAACCAGTGGATGGAAGACCTCTCTCTCCCTGTAACTCTACTCTCAAATAAATAAATAATTTTTAAAAATTAAAGAAATTAAAAAAAAGAAACATGGGAAACTACAGCAGCACTGAAACTGACATCTATGAATTTTCTATTTATTTTCCCTTCAAAGATCTCCACACTTTTTCATTGCCCTTTTTGCAATTTTTATAGAAAATAACACTTTTTTTTAAAGTTTTTAAAGATACTAACTGTGTGTTTATGGGGTACAATGTGATGTTTTTATATATGTTTGCTTCATGGAATGATTAAACTAATGAACATCCATCACCTCATGTGCTTGTTTTTTGTGGTGAGAACATGTAAAATATACTCAGCAATTTTGAAATATGCAATATATTTACAGTCACCCCACTGCACAGTAGATCTCAAACACTTCTTCCTCCTTTCTGATGGAAACTTGGGGCCTTTGAACAGCACCCGCCCTTTCTGTATTCCTTCCTCCTCCAACCCCTAGGAAGCACTGTTCTGTTTTCTACTTCTGTGAGTTCAGCTTTCTTAGACTTCACATGTAAGTGAGATCATGCCGTACTCATACTTGTCTTTTTATGTCTCTCTCATTTCACTCGGCCTTCTAGGTTCATCCATCTTATCACAAATGGCGCAATTCCCCTCATTTTACAGACTCTCTGTATCCAGATATTCTGAGTACCAATTCAACCAACCATGGGTCAAAATATTCAAAGCAATAATAATTTTAAAATTATAAAAATTAAAAATTATAAAATTTAAAATTATAAAAAGTAATAAAATTAAAATTGCAACTATGTACACAGTACTTATTTTGTATTCATTTTTATAAGTAATCTAGGGAATATTTAAAATAAACAGAAGAAAATATGTAGATTATACGCAAATAGTATGCCATTCTACTTAAGGGATTTGAGCATGTATAGATTTTGGGAAGGGGTCCTGGAATTAATCCCCCATGGATATTGAAGAATAAATGTATACCACAGTTCCTTTATCCATTCATCCATTGATGGGCACTTAAGTTGCTTCTATATATTGGCTGTGAAATAATGTGAGTAGCTTTGTGAATAAACTTGGGAGTATGGAATACCTCCTTAACATCCTGATTTTCATTCCTTTGGGCATATATCCAGGAGAGAGGATTGTTGGGTAATATGGTGATTCAGTGTTCTAAAGAACCTCATCTCTATTTTACACAATGGCTGTACTACCAGTGTGCCTTGGTTCCTTTTTATCCATGTCTTCCCCAACACTTGTTATCTTTTTTTTTTTAAATAACCATTCTACCATTATACCTCACAAGGTAATATCTCATTGTGGGTTTTTTTTTTTTTTTTGTATTTTCCTATGATTAGTGAAGTTGAGCATTTTTTTTCATATATAAGCTGGCCATTTGTATATTATTGTGTATTATTTGAAAGTCAGAGTTACAGAGAGGCAGAGGCAGAGAGAGAGGTCTTCCATCCACTGGTTCACTCCCCAAATGGCCACAATGGCTGGAGCTGCGCCTATGTGAAGCCAGGAGCCAGGAGCTTCCTCCAGATCTCCCACGTGGGTGCAGGGGCTCAAGCACTTGAGCCATCTTCCAGTGCTTTCCCAGGCCATAGCAGAGAGCTGGATTGGAAGAGGAGCAGCTGGGACTCGAATTGGTGCCCATATGGGATGCCAGCACTGCAGGCGGAGGCTTTACCCACTACCCCACAGTGCCAGCCCCTGTATATCTTTTTTAAGAAATGCCTCTTCATCAGGGGGTCAACACTGTGGCGCAGCGGGTTAAAGCCCTGGCCTGAGGCACCAGCATTTCATACGGGTACCGGTTCAAGTCCCAGCTGCTCCTCTTCCAATCCAGCTCTCTGCTATGGCCTGGGAAAGCAGTGGAAGATGGCCCAAGTCCTTGGGCCCCTGCAACTGCGTGGTAGACCCGGAAGAAGCTCTTGGCTCCTGCCTTCGGATTGGCACAGCTCTGGCCATTGCGGCCACCTGGGGAGTGAACCAGTGGATAGAAGACCTCTCTCTGTGTCTCTACCTCTCTGTGTAACTCTGTCTTTCAAATAAATAAAATAAATCTTTAAAAAAAAAAAAAGAAATGCCTCTTCATGTCCTTTGCCTATTGGTATAGTCTGAATATTTCTGCCCCCCTCCCCAAAAAATCATATATTGTAACCTAATTCCCAATACGATAGTCTTAAGAGGTGGAGTTTTTAGGAGGCAATTAGGTCATGAGGGCTGACCCTCATGAATGGGATCCACACAGAGCTATGAGGGATCTTGTTTACCCCTTCTGCCATGTGAGGACTCAGTAGAGAACAAGTATTCACCAGACACTGGACCTGATGATGCCTTGGTCTTGGATGCCCCAGCTTCCAGAACTGTGAGACATTTCTGTTAGTTATGAACTATCCAGTCTAAAGTGTTCTGTTATAGCAACCCAAAGGACTAATGCACTCATTTTTTAAAATCAGCTGGTTTTTGGTTTTTTTTTTTTTTTTGCTATTGAGTTTTTAAAATTTCTCATCTGTTGGACATCAGATGAATGGTTGGTAAATATTGTTCCCAATCCATGAGTTATTTCCATGACTGTGCAGAAACTGAGTCTGGTGCAATCCCATTTGTCTATTTTTCACTTCGGTTGCTTATGTTTCGGAAATCATATCCAATAAATCATCGCCCAGACCAGTAGCATGGAGCTTGTGCCTATGTTTTCTTCTAACAGTTTTACAGTTTCAGATCTTACATTTATTTAAATCTTTAATCCACTTTGAATGGATTTTTATATGATGTGAGATAAAGATCAAATTTCATTATTTTGCATGTGGATATCCAGTTTTTCTAATATCATTTATTGAAGAGATTGTTCTTTTCCCACTTAGTGCGCTTGGCAACTTTGTCAAAAATCACAGACCGTAAATGCATGGGTTTGTTTCTCTAAATAACGCTTCTTAAAAGTTTCTTTGTGGGAAGGGATGCCACAACTTCCCTTGGTGTATTTTTGAGTGAGGAATAGTCCTTTCTGTGCAGAATTTGTGTCCTTTCCAGTTCTACTTTTGAGTGCCAGCCCGTTCTTATATACGTAGACAGAAAGTACAGTATGGCTCAGCATTTTATTTTTCTTCAAATTTGCTACACTTCAAAAATAATGCGACAGGAGACAGCGCCTGGCTGTCCTGCCTGCTGCCCCCTTGCAGCCTATGGCAGCAGTAGTCCACTTCTAGCCGTCCTGCCTGCCCACTGTCCCTTGTAGCATGTCCAGTAAACCTAGCTCTGCTCACTCTAATAATAATAAAAATAAAATAACCAACAGACATTTACAAAAGGACAAGGTTGTGGTGATGAAAACTATATCAGTGGCTACCAGAGAGTTCAGGCAGGGGAGGGTGTGTGACAGTATGGGCCAGCATAAGGAAATTTGTAGCATGATGGAACTCTTCTGTACCCTGATTGTAGTGGTGGTTAAATGAATCAAGTCAAAGCTTACAGAACTGTACACTAAATGAAAATATTAATTTTATAGTATGATAATTTAAAAGAAAAATTTTAAAAGAAAAAAGAATTTTGGAGTATAGGAGAGATACATAAGGTATGCTTTTTAATAAAATATTTATTTATTTATTTGAAAGAGTTACACAGAGAGGGAGAGGCAGAGAGAGAGAGAGAGAGAGAGAGAGAGAGAGAGAGAGACTCCATCCACTGCTTTACTCCCCAAATGCTGGCAACAGCCAGGGCTGGGCCAGGACAAAGCCAAGAGCCAGGAGCTTCAGCTAGATCTCCCACATGAGTAGTAGGGGCCCAAACACAACACAAACCAGTGCCCATGTGGGATGCTGGCGTCACAGGCGGCAGCCTGGCCCATTGTGCCACAACACCAGCCCCAGATATAGGTAACTAATGTATCATTTAAAGTGTGCCTTTTAATGAGTTTGTCAAATTTATATACCATAACCAACCACACCACAATCCAAATACAAGGAAATACTTGAAAGTTAAAGAAAATCAATCTGAACACAGAATAGTAATTACTAGAGGCTGGAAGGGGTAAGGGCATAGAAAGAAGTGGGGTAGCAGGTATCAAATCAGAGTTAGAAGGAATAAGTTCCTAGTGTTACAAAGTACAGAGGAATGGCTAGAGTTCATGATAATCTATAACATTTTTTAAAGATTTATTTATTTATTTATTTGAAAGGCAGAGTTACAGAGAGGCAGAAGCATAGAGGCGGGGAGGGGGGAGAGGTCTTCCATCCCCTGGTTCACTCCCCAAGTGACCGCAATGGCCAGAGCTGCGCCGATCCAAAGCCAGGAGCCAGGAGCTTCTTCCAGGTCTCCTACACGGGTGCAGGGGCCCAAGAACTTCAGCCATCTTCCACTGCTTTCCCAGGCCTTAGCAGGGAGCTGGGTCGGAAGTGGAGCAGCCGGGATTCAAACAGGCGCCCATATGGGATGTCGGCACTGCAGGAAACAGTTTCACTCACTATGCCACAGTGCTAGCCCAATCTATACATATTTTATGAGCAAATAGGAGAAACAAGCTCCGAGGCTTTGATTATAAAGTGATGACAAAGAGGGGGATATGTTAATCACTTTGATTTGATCAGTATACATTGTATACATGTACTGAAATGTCACACTGTAGCCTATAAATATGTACAATTCATTTAAAAATACTTACTTGAAAGGCAGTGTGACAAGGAGGGAGGAGGGGAGGGAAGGGGAGAAGAGAGGAGAGAGAGGAGAGAGAGGAGAGAGAGGAGAGAGGGAGAGAGGGAGAGAGGGAGAGATTCCAGGAGCCAAGAACTCCATCCAAGTCTGCTATGTGGGTAGCAGGGCCGCAGGTACTTGAGCCATCACCTGCTGCTTCCCAGGGCATTAGCAGGGAGCTAGAACTGGCATTGGCCAAGACTGGAACTGGCACTCTGATAATGGGAAGCAGGGATCTCAAGTTCCAGCTTGAGGTCTGCTGCACCACAGTGCTGGCCCCTGTACAATTATCTTTAACCAAAAATTCTTTTCAGCTTAAGTATGGTAAATCCAAACTATTTGAAATTAAAATGTTAAAAGGTAACAAGAAGGCCTCCAAGTTCAGGCCAGAGAGAGAGGCCTTGGGATGAAAGCAGCGTGACGGACCCCTTGATCTCAGCCCTGCAGTCTGCAGAACTGTGAGGAAATCCATTTCTGTTGCTAAAACCACCCAGTCTGTGGTGTCTGGTTGTGACAGCCCCAGCAGATGATACAGCGAATGGCGCAGAGCGGCTTTCCTGGGCTTGCTTGCCATCTGGACATCCTCCTTGGTGATGTCTCTGCTCATGCCGTTTGCCCATCTTCTGACTAAAGTGTTTTTACTGTTGAGTTTTAAGGATTTTTTATATTCTAGATATGAGTCCTTTGACAGTGATGTGGTTTGCACATCTCTTCAGCCAGTCTGTAGCTTATCTTCTCATCTAATTCATATGATATTTCACAGAGCACAAGTTTTTCATTTTGATGAGGTCCAACTTATCAATTTTGCTTTGTAGTGTCAAGATTTCACTGACAAGTCTAAGAATTCTGCTTAGTTGTAGATACCAATGATTTTCTTCTATGGTTTTCTCTAAAAGTTTAAAAATTTTACATTTGTCTGTGATCCACTTGGGATTAATGTCTTACTGCTTTTATTGCTTATTTTTAGCACATTTGGTTTTTTGCCATTATTTTATTTTAAAAAACTAGATCCCTCTCTTTTCTAAAGATTTATTTATTTGTTTGAAAGGCAGAGTTATATATAGAGAGAGGGAGAGACAGAGAGAAAGACATCGTCCATCCACTGGTTCATTCCCCAAACACCTACAACACCCAGAGCTGGGCCAGGCAAAAGCCAGGAGCCTGGAATTCCATCTGAGTCTCCCATGTGGGTGTCAGGGGCCCAAGCACTTGGGCCATCTTCTACCGCCTTCCCAGGTGCATTAGCAAGGAGCTGGATTGGAGTCAGAACAGCCAGGAATCGAACCAGTACATTTATGGGATGTCAGCATCTCAGGCAAAACTTAACCCACTGCGGCACAATGCTTGGCTCTTATTTTTCAAAAATATACAGAGGGTGTGAGGTGGCACTGTGGTGCAGTGGGTTAAACCACCACTTGTGATGCTGGCATCCCATAGTGGATCACTGCTCTGCTTCTGCTCCAGCACCCTGCTAATGTGCCTGAGAAGGCAGCAGAGAATGGTCAAAGGAGTTTGGGGTCCTGCTACCCCTGTGGAAGACCTGGATAGAGCTCCAGGCTCCTTGCTTCCTCCTGGCCCAGCCTTGGCTGTTGCAGCCATTTGGGGAGTGAACCAGCAGATGGAAGAGCGCTCTCTCTCTCTCCCTCTCTTCCTCTTTCCATGTTACTCTGCCTTTTGAATGAATAAATAAGTAAATCTTTTAAAAAAATCTATGGAAAAAATTGTATGTATTTATCATGTACAACATGATGTTTCAAAGCATTTCTACATTGTGGAATCAGTATTAACATGTATTACCTCAGATTTTTGTTTATCATTTAATATCCACTCTGAGCTTGCACTCTGGTGCAGTTGGTTAAAGTCCCAGCCTGCAGTGCCGGCATCCCATGTAGGTGCTGGTTCGAGTTCTGGACGTTCAACTTCCAATCCAGTGCCCTGCAAATACACCTGGGAAAGCATCAGAAGATGGCCCAAGTGCTTGCACCCCTGCACCATGTGGGAGACCTGGAAGAGGCTCCTGGCTCCTGCCTTCAGCCTGGACCAAATCCGGTCATTACGGCCGTTTTGGGAGTGAACCCGTGGATGTAAGCTCTCCCCCTCCCCAACTCTGCCTTTCTTTTTTTAAAAAATGTACTTATTTATTTGAAAGTCAGAGTTACACACAGAGAGAAGGAACGGCAGAGAGACAGAGAGAAAGGAGAGAGAGAGAGAGAGAGAGAGAGAGAGAGAGAGAGAGAGAGAGAGAGTCTTCCATCTGCTGGTTTACTTCCCAATTGGCTGCTGCAATGGCTGGAGCTGCACCAATGCGAAGCCAGGAGCCAGGAGTTTCTTCCAGGTCTCCCATGTGGGTGCAGGGCCCAAGGACTTGGGCCATCTTCTGCTTTCCCAGGCCACAGCAGAGAGCTGAATAGGAAGATGAGCAACCAGGACTAGAACTTGCACCCATATGTTGCTGGCACTGCAGGCGGTGGCTTTACCTGCTATGCTACAGCACCGGCCCCTAACTCTGCCTTTCAAATAAATAAATAAATCTGATTTTAAAACTCCACTCTAAATATTTTTCAAGAATATACTGTATTGATATTAAGTATAGTCCCTGGAACAGGTATTTGTCCACAGGACACTACTCGGGGGTACTCGCAGCCCATATCAGAGTGCCTGGATTGAGCCCTGGCTCTACCCCTGATCCCAGCTTCCTGCTAATGCACACGTGGGAGGCAGTGAGTGATGGGTCAGTTACTTGTGTCCCTGCCACCCACTTGTGAGACCAGCATTGAGTTCCCTGCTCCTGGCTTCAGTTTGGCCTAGCCCCAGTTGTGGTCATTTGGGAAGTGAACCAGTGGGTAAGAGTGCACTTGTTCTCTCTCTCTCTCTCTCTCTCTCTCTCTCTCTCTCTCTCTCGCACTCTCTCCCCTAAGTAAATAAAATAAACAAAAAATAAATTTTTAAAGTTTGAGGCCAGCGTTGTTGTACAGTGGGCTAACTCACCCCCTATGATGCCAGTATCTCCTATGGGCGCCAGTTTGTGTCCTGGCTGCTCCACTTCTGATCCAGCTCCTTGCTAATGTGCTGGGAAAGCAGCAGAGGATGCTTCAAGTACTTGGGTCCCTGCCACCCACTTGGGAGACCCAGATGAAGTTCCTGGCTCCTGGCTTTGACCCTGGCTCAGCTGCAGCTCTTATGACCATTTGGAAAGTGAACTAGTGAATGGAAGATCTCTCTCTCCCTGTAACTCTGCCTTTCAAATAAATGAATCTTTTAAAAACTTATTTCCTTCCTGGAGAGCTCTGACAGGCCTAATTTGTGTGTGTGTGTGTGTGTATACATGGCCACTATGCTGTACCATAGACCTCTTAAATTTATTCCTCCTGTCTTACTGAAATTGCGTGCTTGATTGACATCTCTCCCACACTCTTACCCAAGCATTCCAGCCCCTGGGAACCACCATCGAAGATCTTGACTTCCATAGATTCAACTTTATACCAAAGGAAATGAAAGCTGCATGTCTACAAAACATCTGCACATGTTCATTGCAGCAGTATTTACAATAGCCCAGATGAGGAATCAACCAAGGAGCTCATTAATAAATGAATGGCTTAAAATATTGCAAATCTTTAAAAACAACAACAAAAATGGGCCAGCACTGTGGCGTAGCAGGTAAAGTCACCGCCTGAAGTGCCAGTATCCCATATAGACGGCGGTTCTAGTCCTGGCTGCTCCTCTTCCAATGCAGCTCTCTGCTAAGGCCTGGGAAAGCAGTAGAAGATGGCCCAAGTCCTTGGGCTCCTGCACCCACATGGGAGACATGGAGGAGGCTCCTGGCTCCTGGCTTCGGATCAGCCCAGCTCCAGTCATTGTGGCCAACTGGGGAGTAAACCAGCAAATGGAAGACCACCCCCCTCCTCTCTGACTCTGACTCTCTGTAACTCTGACTTTCAAATAAAATAAATAAATCTTTAAAAAAAAATATATATATATATATATATTGTACATATATGCAATGGAATGCTGTTCTCTGTTTAGCCAGAAAAAGAAGGAAATCTCTTTTTAAAGATTTATATATGCATATTTAGTTCAAAGGCAAAGCATGAGAGAGAGAGAGAGAAAGAGAGAGATGAAAGAGATCTTCCACCCACAGGTTCATTTCCCAAAGGACCAGGCCAAGCCAGGAGCCAGGAACTCCATCTGGATCTCTCCCATGGGTGCAGGGGCCCAAGCACTTGGGGCATCTTCCACTGCTTTTCCAAGTACATTAGCAGGAAGCTGGATCAGAAGAGGAGGTGACGCTCAATCCTGGGTACTTCGATATGGGATGTCAGTGTCACAAGCAGAAGCTTAACCCACTGCACCAGAACTTTGACCTTGAAAAGGAAATCTTGACATTTGTGATGTGGAACGTGGATGAATTTGGACCATATTATGTTAAGTGCAATAAGCCAGGCAGTGAAGGACAAATACCACATGGTCTCACTCATATCTGTAATCTGAAAGAGCTGATTTCTTTTTTTTTTTTTTTTTTTTTTTTTTTTGTCCAGCCGTTTCATATAGAAGGGTACCAAAAGTCCCTCCCTCTTCAGATCATGGCAATTTTAACCTATCCCATAAGCATAGCCACTAAAAGGTATTAATTGGAGAAAACGTGGTAGTCAAATGGGAAAAAGAGTTGATTTGATTTTGAATTACATTTTTGTATAAAGTGAGGTTTCGATTAAGGTTCTTTTCTTTGCCTCTACCCAACCAATTGTTCTAGCACTATTTTATGAAAAAGCTATCTTTCTCCATTAAATTGCCTTTGTACTCTCGACAACATCAATTTGGCATCTTTATGGGGGGTAGTCACCTTCATTTTTGAAAGGTATTTTGTGGAGTATCAAGTTCTAGATTACTTTTTAAGAAATTCTGTTTCGACCACCAGCACTTTGATGAGATCATCCTATTTCTTGTCTTTGGCGTCAAGGACTGGTCCTGTTAGGCTAGCAATTTCAGTGTTTCTCTTTGGGCTTAACATATCTGTTTTTTCCCCGGACTGCTTTAACCTTTAACTGAAAACTCTGAAAGCAGCATAAGCCCACTTAGGAGCATTTGAAAACAAGAGGATATAAAGTAAAATCACTCTTAATGCTGCCGTCCTAGCACAGCGGCACCTTTGCGCTTGTGGATATAGTTTTCTGTCAGTATTTTTAACATCATTAATTACTTAGTCCCCTGCCTGTTTCTCTTTTTAATCCTACTCTCCTCCTTCTGGTTTCAATTGTGGTGTCTTCAGGAACAGTATGCAATATCTTGGATTCACAAAACCGTATGTAGGGAAGCATTACCAACATATGCATGCATGACTCGTCCCTTCCCTTCAGATAGGGAGAGCACCGTTTTCCTTTCTGGAACTTGTCCTGGGCAATTTTGCATGTATCTTAGTGGGAAAGGGCATGTACAAAGCGTGCAGCACATACCACAGTGACTAGTGTCTCCACCCTTGCCTTTTTTAAAAGTAAAATGAGGGGCCAGCACTGTCGCGTAGTAGGTTAAGCCTTCGTCTGCGGCACCAACAATGCATATGGGCATCTGTTCAAGTCGGTTCAAATCCTGGCTGTGTTATGCCCACAGTCCGTGGTCCCCCGAAATCAACCACCAGAGACCGAAGTTGAAGCCAATTAGCAGGGTCGTTTTTATTACGAGTTCGAACCCGGGCCTCTCAGTGCCTCCAGAAGAGGAAGCCCCCCGAGAAGCCCCGAGTCCAATTCTAACAGAGCTTTTATTATCATGTACAAGCAGGCTTTAGGGGAATGCTTAGGTCAAGTTGACACTTCTGATAAGACACCTGCTGCCGACTCCAGGGTAGGGGCTGGTTGGTATCTCAAGCTTTAAACCTCCCTTTCACATTCCTGGACCTGGGTCAGGGTAGAGTCACGTCTGGCCAGATGGAGGAAAGGGGGAGTGTAGGATAGCAAGGGCCAGGAACAGGCAGTGGTACGGTTTGTACAACAATCAACTTATTGTAGTTACTGGATTACTTAGCTCAACATCCAACATAATACATATATAAAGTCAAGGACACTTAGCATTGCTTATTATTACTACTAGTTGCCTAATAAGCTAATGTGATTACACTTTAGGTTACATTAAAGTAATGATGATATTTTCTAGTAAAAGCTGGTTGTGCCGGTGTCTTCTCAGCTGCTCCTCTTCCAATCTGGCTCTCTGCTATGGCCTGGGAAAGCAGTGGAAGATGGCCCAAGTCCTTGGGCCCCTGCACCCACGTGGGAGACCCGGAAGAAGCTCCTGGCTCCTGGCTTCGGATCAGCTTAGCTCCAGCCATTGAGGCCATCTGGGGAGTGAACTAGCGGATGGAAGACCTCTCTCTTTCCCTCTGTCTCTGTCTTTCTCTCTCTCTCTGTCTGTCTGTTTGTAACTCTGCCTCTAAAATAAATCAATAAAATATTTTTTAAAAAAAGGAAAATGAATCTTTGCCACCTTTGATGATTTTATTTGCATTCCCATATCTGCCCTCGTTGTCCTTTGTGTGTTTCAGCAAGCCTTTCAATCAGTTGGAATTTCTCCTGCCATTTCCAGCACCGTTTTTCTGGCTGTGGTTGTTCTTTCATGCATTATTTGTAGATGTTTCCACCATTTGAGAGGAAAATTTCAAAATTTCCCAGTGCCTTTTTGGAAATTAAACAATATATATCCTCGAGGTCCTTTCTAAGGGGAAAAACTCCGTCTTCCTAGTACACCAAGTGCTTTCAGAGTGATGTAATATGTTCATTTTACTCAGATGCACCGGCATCCCAGCTTTGAAGAAATAACATCAGCTGCAGATTTGTAAGCCATTGCCAATGGCAACCACCAAATGTTCCCACTGCCAGGAAGCCAAGCAAAGCTACTGCTCCCACAGCCACAGTTCCACGCACAGAGCCTCTTCGACAGCTTTCCCAAGCTGATTCAGAAATGGGGGCTCCAGGAAAGGAGGGCATTCCAAGAGAAAGTGAAGGGGCCGGTGCTGTGGCACAGGAGGTTAATCCTCCACCTTCGGCGCTGGCATCCCTTATGGGATGGTTCTAGTGCTGATTCGAGTCCCAGCTGCTCCTCTTCCAATCCAGCTCTCTGCTATGGCCTGGGAAAGCAGTAGAAGATGGCCCAAGTCCTTGGGCCCCTGCACCCACATGGGAGACCCGGAAGAAGCTCCTGGCTTTGGATCGGCGCAGCTCGGCCATTGCGGCCAACTGGGGAGTAGTAAACCAGTGGACGGAAGACCTTTCTCTCTGTTTCTCTCTCTCACTGTCTGTAATGCAAATAAACAAATAAAATCTTCTTTAAAAAGTTTAAAAAAGAGAGAGAGAGAAAGCGAAATATCTTGCCTATATCTAGAAGTGGAGCTATGAGCATTAACTTCTCCAGAAATCTACCTTATTGGCGTTTGGGCCACATCTCTGGGTTTCTCCCGGGAATTTCCAGGGCTTGTGTTGGCATGAGGAAGTTCCTTTCACAGTCCTTACAAAAACACACCTTTAGGTAACCTCTCACCCTTCTCAGAGTGCTTTCATGGTATAATTAGCCGCTCATTTCCCACTACCCTACGAAGTTAATAGTGTAAAGATCACCCCCACTGCAGGATGAGGAAATCAAATCACTTGTCCAAGATATTACAGATAATTAGTGAGAGATTCGGAGAAAGCACCTGAGTCAGGTCTCCTGGTGCCTGCTGCTCTTTCCTTCTCATCACACTGTCCCCATTAAGTATCCTGTAATTAAATATACTAGCTTTACAAGGAGTTGCCTGACAGTTTTACAAGAATGTCACCGTAATTATGCAAGTTTCCGTGATAGTGTTTGAGCAGGGCAAATTTCACTGTTTGCCCAAGGCAAAGCTCCCCCTCGCAAGCTGACAGTTTCACCGCGCAGGTATTCACGGGAGAGCCGAGCACATCTGGAAGCCCGCTACAGAATTTGAATGTACGCTGAATGTACTCCCCAGATCCTCAGAAATCAGTGGAAGGTGAGAAGCCGAACAAGTGCACCATTTTGCCTAGCGTAGATATAAGTTGGGACAACACTCTGACGCTGGGCAAACCTCTCTAGGTGTTGCGGGTTCAAGGTGGAATTTCTGTGCCTGAATCTTTCCACTTACCTGCTCATCAAGGTCTCCCACCAAGGAAATGATGTGCACGTGGAGCAATAGAAGAGGAATAAGCACAGTATGTAGTAATAAAAGCTCGATTTGAGAATTAAGCATAGGCTTGATAAATCCATCCGCCCCTCTTTCTGTTGCAGGAGTCTCTGATTTTTACAAACTGGACTAGAAATGCAGCTTAAGCTCCCCCCTTCCCCTCCAAATCTGGGAAGCTAACATTTTGTCTGACTTAATCTTTTAGCAGCAAGTGGAACGGATTACACAGTCACAGATGTGTATCATTTTTCACTGCGATGGCCTTGCTCACTGGCGAGAGCATTCAGATTAGTAACTCCCATGCAGGGTGATTGAAGAAAGGGCCATAACCAAGTGGCTGGAACTGCACATGAAAGGATTTGCTCTCCACCACGGACCAAAGCTGAAGCATGGAGGGAGCATCAAAAATGTCCCACTTCCCTAACAGGAAGTTGCTATTCTGCGTGTGCCTATTGGGCAGGGTTGAATTCAATGCTGGCTCGCCCTCTTGGGTTGCCATGGTTACGAGAGAGTGAAGAACAAGTGACAACAGAAAAATAGAAAATTCCGTGCCATTCAGAAGATCCAATGCTCTGGGGAGGAAGTAACAAGATTCCCCTCTGAGCAGAAGCCAGGGCCGGGGGCGGGGTGGGGAACAGGCTAGGTAGGAGGTCTGTGGGCTCAATGATTTGTTATCTCAGCAGTGGCCATGTTGTTGCCAGTGTGTTTGAATGAGAGGAGACGGTCGAGCTTACATCCTGTGCCTCCCAGTCATGTCAAGTGCTTCACGTTATTATCATACTGCTTCCTTCAGTGCCTGAAAACAGAGGCTGCCATGAATTCCCATTCGGGTGACACACATCAGCGCCTCCCAGTCTCCGTTGCCCTTCCGACACACCTCCGGTTCTGTCCGCCATGAGATGAGTGTCTAGAGCAAGTTGGCTGTGAGTCCAAAGACAGCGGCCGATTCCTCAAGCAGTGCACACAGACCGGCTGAAGGGAGGCTGCTCATCTCTGTGCAAACCTGTTAGCTAACATTCCACTGTAGTCTTGCTATGTTTCCGAGAAGTTGTGGTCTTGGGTCACCAGTCCTGGAAACGCACTGCCATTCCTTTTCGGTGAAAAAGCATCATTCACCAGTTTTACTGGGGATACCACGATGGCTTCAATAGAGGCAGAACATGGGCTTGTCTGAGTGCAGTGATGGGACCTGCGGAAGAAGCTGTGTCCTAGGTTACAGTTGCTTCATACTTAGCCAGAGTTCAGGGCTCTGAAAGATTGCAAGGAATGGTGGAAAACATATGGAGGCCACACCCAGATTCTGGGGTCCGTCCTGACCCGCTGCACTGATCTGTTATACAACCTCTCCCAAATCATTTCTCTTATCATCATCATCAATTTCCTCATTGTGAAATGGGGATATCTCTTTGGAAGTGTTGAAAGAGATTCAAAGGCGATCATGGTGTCAAGTTGCTCTAAAATGTACAGAGACTAGCACCTGTGTAAAGCAAGCAGATGAGGGGTGCCAAGAACCTCTTAAAGCTAAGTCAGAAATGTAAGGAGAGTCAAGGATGTGACTACTAATATGATAGCAGTTGCCAAAATCAGAATATATACACACATAATATTGTGCATATATACAAATGTAAGTATGTATAAATATAGCTCAAGTCTATAATGTCTATAATGTCCCAAGTACTCACTCTGCTAAGCCCCTTGTGTGCATATCTATATCTCATTTAACCCTGTGAGACTGGTGTTATTATCATTTCTATTTTATAGATGAGGAAACTAAGGCTTAAGAGACTAATTTCCTCATGCACACTGAGCCAGCGAGAAGTGGAGCCAGTGTTTGCGCTCACGTTAAGTCTGCTTTCTGACGTTGTCTCTACAACCTGCAGGCAGCGAAGATTGCGGGCCACAGATTCCTGTGGCTGAGTGGGCCTCTTGATCCTGTGCCTGGTGCTGTAGGTTTAGAGGCCAGCCACTAGAGGGTGCTGCGTCTCTTGCTGTTAATGGGCAGGTGACTTACTGGGAACTTGGAGCCTGGCTCTTTGTAAGGTGAAAGACTTGAAGAACCCAGGCCCGGACTCTTTCAAATTCACACTTGGTGCCAGGCCTCAGGTGTTCCCATCCGTGGCATGGAAATGCCTGCTACAGAAATGCCTGGATGTGACAGTTGACACATTTCTTTCCCGATAGGTGCAGGAGGCCAGGAGGAGCTGCCTGCCCCCTGGAACTCCCGAGGCTTCTCTGGGAAGAACGAAGATGACAGGGGGAGGCTCCACAAGTCCCGATTCTCCCCTTGCTTCCCCACTTCCGAGTTGTGCGAGAGCTGTCGGCTCGCTTCACTTCTCGGAGCCCCGCTTTCCTGTGTAAACAGGAGGACCAATCCCAGTCACCTGATAGGGTTCGCTCAGCTGTGGCCCTCTCTGCCCACAGGCAACACCGCACGGAGCGGGCGGGCACAGAATCGCCTCATTGGGCCCTGTGCTCACTGCTAGGCTGTGGGAGAGGCTGCCACTGACCTGTGAGAGACCCCCGAAGCCCCCCCGCCCCGGCCTGTGGTGACGCCTTTCCTCAGCATGTCCTGGCTCCTGGCCCGGAGCTCTTCCCATCCTCTGACTCATTTCCCTGCAGCCACAGCCTAAACCCTTTCCCCCTCGCCCGCCCTCCCGTAGCTTTAATCCCTCACGGAGCCCTGCTGAGTCCACCTCCTGCAGGCACAGGGCTCTGGAGTCACACAGACCTGCATCCTGGGGCTGCCACTCGGCTGTCATCTCTCACATCTTAGAGCGGCCCTTTGTTAATTGCCTGACCTGGAGCCCATTCCTCTAACCTCGCCGAGCTCCATTTCTTCACCCTGCAAAACAAGAATGATAATAGTTCTTACCTTTTAGGGTTGTAGTAAGGAGTGAATGAAGTCGCATGCGAACCCCTGGCACTTAGCATGTGTTCCAGGGGCGGGGGTGGGGGCATGCTTTTACAAACTAAGCCTCAGTTTCCCTAACTGTACCTCTCCTGCAGAGCTGTTGTATCAAAATCCATCCATGAAAGGTGTTTAGCCATGCATCCAGGGTAGGAATTCAAGTCTAACCGGCTATGCTCACTCTGATCCTTCTAGCCTCCCTGTGGCCTATTGTCCCCTGGACGGGGCAAGCCACCTCTTCCACCCGAATGGATGCCATCACCACCTCGCCTTCCTTCCCCACTGTGCCACATGCTTATCTCGGGGCAGTTTGTCTCCTTTCTTTCCTCATCTCCCGTTGTAAAAGGGTGGCTGATTTCACAGTTCTGACCTGTCAGGAGCCTGCTGTTGCTTACTGTGTTTTGGTTTTATCGCTAGCTGGCAAGGTCATAGCAACCGCTATGGAAACACACAAATCCAGGCTCAAAAGGCTGCTAACTCTTAATGGTCTCATTCATAAATGAGGATAAGAAGTGTGTCTATCTCTAGAACCATTGTGATTACTATACTACAGGAGACACTGTGTGTTACATGAGTAGTAAGTGTCTTGTTAAAATCTTTAGTATTGCACCTATGAACAACAACAAAAAGAATTATACCTATGAAATACATGAAATCTGTTCTCTTTATCCTAATACATTTTTAAGTGAGTGTTTTAGCTGTCACTTACAGAGCATTCACTGTTTGCCCAGTTTCTGTGGTTAAGATTTGTGCACTTGCACAAGGCTGCTACAGGCCTTGCCAGCTGAGGTTAACCCAAAAGCTACAGTAACCAACACCATGTTGCCAACAGGTCAAAACAGTGAATTCAGGCCACCTAAAAAGCTGCTTAGGAGAAGGATTGGCCATTATTTTATAGCAGGGGACTAGGGAGGAAAAGAGACAAGAAATATAACCCCTAGGTGACTGAGCAAGTACAGTTGAAGCTGGGGGTTGGTAATGCCTACTGCAGGGAGGGGTGGGCTAGGGCAGGGCCTTCCATGTGCCCACAGGCAGAGGAGAAGAGTCAGCTACTTCACTGAACACGTGCCGAGTGGACAGGAAGTGGGATATATTAAACAAGGACAGAGGTCGTAGTGAGACCTGCTCTCAATGGAGCTGACCTTGACACTGGAGAGGAGTGGGCCCATGAATACAGCCAGCACATGGTGGTTATGGAATTTGAAACTGGGTACATGTGCTTCCGAAGCTCATGCTCTTAATCAATACAATAGAACCATCTGGCCCATGAGAAGCTACTCAATACGTGGTTTTTTTTTTTTTTTTAAAGATTTATTTATTGGCCGGCGCTGTGGCTCAACAGGCTAATCCTCCACCTTACAGCGCTGGCACACCCGGTTCTAGTCCTGGTCGGGGCACCGGATTCTGTCCCGGTTGCCCCTTTTCCCAGGCCAGCTCTCTGCTGTGGCCCAGGAGTGCAGTGGAGGATGGCTCAAGTCCTTGGGCCCTGCACCCCATGGGAGACCAGGAGAAGCACCTGGCACCTGGCTTCGGATGAGTGCGGTGCGCCAGCCGCAGCGCGCTGGCCGTGGCAGCCATTGGAGGGTGAACCAACGGCAAAGGAAGACCTTTCTCTGTCTCTCTCTCTCACTGTTCACTCTGCCTGTCAAAAATTTTTAAAAAAGAAAAAAAAGATTTATTTATTTATTTGAAAGTCAGAGTTAGAGGGAGGAGAGAGAAAGAGAGAGAGAGAGAGAGGTCTTCCATCCATTGGTTCACTTCTCAATTGGCCACAACAGCCGGAACTGTGCTGATCCCAAGCCAGGAGCCAGTAGCTTCTTCCAGGTCTCCCAGGCTGGTGCAGGGGCCCAAGGACTTGGGCTATCTTCTATTGCTTTCTCAGGCCATAGCAGAGAACTGGATAGGAAGTGGAGCAGCCGGTCTCGAACCGGCGCCCATATGGGATGCTGGTGCTTCAGGCCAGAGCGTTAACCTGCTGTGCCACAGCACCAGCCCCAATACATGTTTGTTTAATGAAGGAATTCACACTGGTGCCTCTTTCTGGAAAGTTTCCTTCCTCCAGCTCTACCCATGCTCATCCCTCAAGGCATTGCTCAAGTGTAGCCTTACCCCCAGTGGATGTGCCTTCTCTCAGTTGCTCTGTGAGAAGGTGGGGAGAGGAGACCATTGGTGCTGGGATGGGGAAGTGTTGGGGCACTAGAGTGGGCCATGCTGGCTGGAGCCAGGAGAAGGACTCTGTGTTTTGCACAGAGTCTTCTCCTCAGTCTGTGCGCTGCAGATGAAGTTGCTGTAAGGACTGGATTAACCCCCTAACAAAGTAACTTGCACTGGGCTCCGGTTACTCAGAGCTGTGAATTCCAATCTCTTAGCAACCACGCAGGAGGAGGAGGAGGATCGGGAGCCATTTCAGGACAGGGGAGGCAGTGTGTGCCCAGTACACAACAGCACATGTGCAGTCAGGAGGAGGCAGTGGGGAAGTGTGAAGAGCTCATTCTAAGTTAAGAATTCCTGCTCCAGGGTTTTAGGGTCTTTAAACCCCTGGGGATTTAGGGATTTGTAATTCTATGCTATATAATACCTTAAAACCAAGGATATTGGGATTCCAAGGATCTCAAATCCCTATAACCTATGGTATAAAGAATCAAGTAATTTTTGAGCTATGAAATGTCGGAAGCTTAAGGGCCCCAAAACAAGGATTTTTAAACGGAACACTGGACATGTTCAAATACTAATTAATCCCCCTTCCACTTCAAATCAACCTTAGTTTAACCCTTGGTAAGTGGTTTCCAAATTGTCTTCCCTACAACCTGAGGATCCCTGAAGGTGCCTCACACAAGAGGGGAGGCGAGGAGGGAGTTGGTTTACAAGAGATAGGACCGCAGGGTGGGAATTCTGCAGGCCCTGGCCCCCAACTGTGACTGCCATGAGGGCGGCTCCGTTTTTGTTGGATTTGTACATGGGGTATCTGCATTTGATCCAAAAGAAGTATTTTCCTGTTTTAGCACACAAATCTTTTAAAACCTTTGCCCTAGGAAAGAGGAACCTGAACCCTGTGGGCCACTCTTGGAAAGTAAAGACTGGTTTGGGAAGCCCCAGGTGGTCTTTGTTTATTTGTTTTTTTTCCCCAAATGTTGTTTATTGTTTGTTTTTTACGAGACAAACACTGCAGGGCTGCTCTGGCTATGAAACCATCAAATGGTGCCAGGGAGATCAGGGGAGGTTTACTTGAGTCAAATAGTCATTGGCTGATTCTAGCCCATAAGCTCATTTTTTTGACAAACTCACTATTAGAAGCAGCTACAGCTATCGCTATGCCTACTACAGTGCTTTGACTCTGCCAGGAACTGTGCTGAGAACTTTGTCTACTAGCTCATGGAAACCTCGCCATAACCCTAAAAGGAAGTCTCCTTGCTAACCCCACTTTACATATGAGGGGCCTGAGGCTCAGAGTGGATCAGTAACTCACGCAAGGTCACACAGCTGGCATACAGTGGGTTTTCCTTACTAGCAGAAATGGAGGGGACTAAAGGAATCAAAGTGCTCAAAGGTCAAGCGTCTGGCAGTCTTACTTAAGGAATAGGGTTGGATTCTGACCAGTAGATGGCACCAGTGCATGAGTTTGGTGGCTTGTTCAGGCTGCCTTCGACTGAAGGAAGTCCCAGCTGGGATTCAGGACTGAAGAAGCCCGTCTCAAGTTGAAGGTGTGTGTGGAGGGGGGAGCTGAATAAGTTGACGTCACCCTGACCCCCTTTGTAGCTAAGCACAGATACAGGGAAGCCGGCAAGTGAGGGAAAGCAACGGTGCCTCCAGTCAGAGCTGCTTGAGGAAGACCTGAGGATCTTTCTCCTTCAGCATTTCCTTTGGGCCTTCGAGTCGTGTGATGCTGTCCTATGGGGAGAGCAAACGGAGCCCCATCTGATTGCACAGGAAAGATAGGCAGATGCCATGCGAGGGGAATTACTGTTTGTATGAGGCCATTCAACCTGGCCCTGAGGCTCGGAGGAGGCCTCCCGGAGGAGGGGTGTCTGAGCTGGTCCTGCTGGACGGTTCTGGGAGTTTCACAGGCAAGCAAGGATGGAGAGGCATTGCAGACCGAGGCGGAAAGCCGCAGAGGCGTTAGAAGGCACGCCGCATTCGAAAACAGGTGGTGGAATTTTTAGCTCTTGATTTGTGAATGTGCAGCACCGCATCTGTGTGCATACACATGTGTTTTCTGCATAGAGAAGCCATGACTTCTCTCTCTCTCTCTCTCTATATATATATATATATGTGTGTGTGTGTGTGTGTGTGTGTGTGTGTGTGTGTATACTTTTTTTTCAATTCTTGGTGAGGCAAGGACAGGCTATGGTCTGCTGTGGTAGCCAGAGTAGAGAATAAATTGCCAAGGGTCATGTTGGAGGCAAGAACATAGTTGAAGAGTAATTGGGGCAAGAGTAGGCATGTGGGATTGAGCTGTGGCAGATACAAAGGAAATTGAAGAGAGAAAACCGCCAGTGCTTAGTAGCCTCCAACCCCTCTCTCCACACTCACACAGCCACGTCCAAGGCTCCGGTGAGATTGCACCGCTTACCTTCTGCCAAACCCCTATCCCCGCTTCGAAATTTCGGGCTGCCCTTTGGAGTCCTTTTTATTCCTTTCTAAGTTGTTCTTAAAGCTTAATCAAACTTGATTGGACACGTTTATGGGGAAGTCTCGGCTGCACGGTGGGTCTCCAGCCCTTCATCCCCATGGAGCAAAATCTGCCAGCTGACCTCAGGTAGAGCAATAAATTGGCCTTGAGCTGGTCTCTGACCCTCTGCCCAGGGCTTTGCAATGTGGGCAGAGTCCAGTTAAGAAATCAGCATAGTTCCAAGAAAAAGGCAAACATCATCCAGTTTATTTTTCTCCTGATTCATCTCATGCCAACACGTACACTTCAATGGACAGTGGGCAACACTGGGGGAGGGGATTTCAGGGCTAATGACTCTCTAAACACCCCCTTTCCTTTGGGAAAAACCCATCAGAAGGGCATCCCAACCTCGCTTGGATCTGGTATTTGTATCCCTGCAGGTGAAGCCGGATCAGGCTTTCTGGGGAGGAGATGGAACTCCGCGGCCTACCTAGGAGAGCTAGGGAGTGAAAAGGGCCGTGAGCAGTGACTGCTCCCCTCTCTGAGGGCACACCGGGTCCTGCTGCTCTTCCTGGGGAGGCAGGAAGCCGGCCTTCCTCTCCCAAGAGCTCCTGGGGCCCTCCCACTGTCAACACAACAGCAGCCCAGATGAGCAGATGCCAAAGGCATCTGGGCTCACAGACCAGTTGGGTGAAAGGGCCAGAGAGCTGTGACAGGAGACTCGCGACTCACTGGTGCACGGGGAAGCTTGCCAGGCATATGAAACCCCAATCAGATGCTGACTGGCAAGGTGTGTCAGTTTGGACAGGCCAGGGGCGGGGAAGCTGTGGCCCTGTGTGGTGAGGACCCTGGTGCCCTCACACACCCCTCTGGCCCCTTTTGATCAGCCTCCTCTTTCTCTTCTTTGTCGTCTTCATCCTCCTCTTCCTCTTCCTCTTCACTGTCTGAGTCCTCATACAGGTTGATGGTTGCCTGGACAGGGAAGTGCTGCAGTAATATCTCCCCAGCACTGTACAGGTAGTCAAAGGAGCGAGATTTAGGCCAGTAGAGCCTGCGGATAGGGAAGACATGTGGATCCTAGCTTAGTGTTTGTGCACACAGAGGGGTCGGTGTAGCCAAGAAAGAAGCTAGCTCCTAAACTCCTTCTCTTACTTGCCATCATAGGGTCCAAGGGAAACAGAGAAGGGGAGCTGCGTAGCAGAACCTTGGGAAATGTTCCAAAATGGCCCCAGAGAAGAAGGTAAGCCCCTGGTGGGCCTACAGCACTGACTCCACTCCCCCACCCCAGGAGGCTGCTAGCCAAGAATTCCCCAGGGTCTACCTCATTCTACTCAGGGTCCCTTCACTAACCTGCCCATCATGGTTCATTCTCAGAGACTATTGACAATTGGCCAAGTCCCTGAAGGTCTCTAGGGTTCAATTTCGTCATCTGTGAGGGCATGATCATAGCAGAACCTCCCCCACTCCTGCTTCGTGGGACTTTTGTGGGGGATTTAAAGAGCTCACAGATCTATGTCAAGCTCTGAGTTTGTTGTCGGTCACTTACCTGACCGGGTGATGGAACCCAGAGTCAGCCTTGGTGACCTCAGCAGCTGTTGCCCCATCAGCAGCCTGTCCAAAGCAAAGTCAGCATGTGGCCCCGAGTAGATGGCCAGCTAACTGCTTCCTCTGCAGCAGAGGCCGGGAACCCACAGGCAAGATGATCTAGAAGAGACCTTAGGCATCTCTGGGGGTCCAGCTGCCCCCATCCCTGCCCACAATATGGGGTCTGTCTTGGTTCTGGTTGGAAAAGAAGTGAACAGAGTCCTGGGGATTGTTTGTTTTCCTGCCCCTGTTCCAACACCTGTTTGGAGGCTGTCCAGGGGACAGAGTTCCACTGGAGCAGCAAAGATTGAGGGAGACGGGGTGGGGGAACCTGGGCCTGGTGCCAGGAGACCGGCTCTGAGCACCGACTCTCGCACACTCTGGCTGGGGTGCCTGCTCCAATCCCTCCCCCACTCTGGGCCTCCATCTCCTCCATTTGCCACAGACACCTCAGGCCCGCTCTCCTGCCTGAGCTGCCGTGGGAATCAAAACGTTCGCAAAGCGGTGAGGCTGTTTCGCCAGACGCGCAGCTTGGGCGGTACCCAGGTGAGCGGCTCTCTGGGAAGGGACCTGGCCCGTGCGAATGCATGCAGCTGCACGTGCCTGTGCACGCACGTCCCAGAGGTTCAAACTCACCAACTCCACTGGCGGCGGCCTTGCGGGTTCATCTGTGGAGGACAGCCAAGGTCTCCAAAGACAATCTCCTCTAGGGCAAAGAGGAGAGATAAGGCAGCGGAGGAAGGACTGCCATGAGGACTCCCTGAGATAACCAGAGAGGCTTCCAAAGAGCTTGGCACAGGTGCCACCTGCTCCAGGAGGCCTTTGCTAAAGCCCCTGAGCTGGGGCCAGCAGAGGCCCCTCCTCTGTGTTTCCACAATGTTATCAATGCTCTTATCACGCTGTTTTGTGATTGTCTATTTGGGCTCTAAGCTCAATGACACTTTGATCGCATCTGAATCGCCCATGCCTAGCACAATGCCTGGTACACAGTAGGTGTTTCAGCAAATGTTTGTTGAAGGTTAAACCTTTGGAGGAGTGGATGAGAGGTGGGTGGAACACTCTTGCCTCCTACCTGCTGTTCCACAAAATAGAGCTCAAGGCCTATCATCTTCCAGGGCTGGGGAAAGGAATCTGCTGCTTCCTCGCTGGACTTTCAGAGGTAGGACAAAAGCAAATGGGACTCTGGCGGTGGCGTGGTTAGGAAAGAGTGTCCCAACGTCCTCTTTAGACTTTGACCCTCTTTCCCATATCTCCCCTCTGAAATCTAGATGGTGTTAAGCCCAGATTTTCTGGCAATCTCCCCTGTGCCCCTCAATGCACTCCACAACCTGGCCCATGCGGGCTTGGCTCCTTGGCCTTCAGCTTTGGCAATGTCCGCTACCCCCATTGCCCTCCTGCTACCCAGAGGGATTAGCGAGGTGAAGACCCGGATGAAATATGGCTGCTGCGGCTGTGGAGTAAAGACTGTAAGGCCATTGCCTCTCCCTTTCACAGAGAACAGGGACACTTCCGATCCCTCATCCTCTCCCTCCCCACCGTCTCAGCAATCCCCCTAATCCTGGGTTCCTAATCCTGCCAAAGGGCAAGTCCCACTTACCTTTCACTCTCGTGTACTTGTCCAGAGGAAGAAAGGAGTGATGGGCTTAATGGGCCAGGGAAGGCCAGGGGGGCTGGGGCTAATGCTGGAGCTGGGACAGGGGCGGCAGCAGCTGGAGCGGAGCGGTTCATCCTTAGGGCAGCAAGGCCAAGCAGGCTGTGGGCTGTCCTAGGTCTCAGAACCCCTGTACTCTTTTGGCCTCTCCTGCGAGACCCTTTTATAAGCCCGGGCCTGCACTCATAAATTATTCCGTGAGTGCAGGGGTTGGGGGGATGGGGGGTGACTATTTAGGGAAGGGGCTCCAGGAGGGAGAGCTGGGTTCCTGGGTGTGAAATCTCTCCCAGTTGAATAAACAAGGTGCCCGTGGGGGGTGAAGAGTTAGCTTTACCTCCAAATCAGAAAGGAAAACACAGAAGGGACAAATTGCACACCATTTGTGTGAATTCCCCAGGCTCCTGCGAAGCCCAAGGAGGAAGGAGCGGTGGTGGTGGGGGGGGCTCATCAGCACCGAAATCACCGAGAGTTGTCAGAAGCAGGGGGTTAGAGAGAGGCAAGGCCTTCGCAAAGTTTCCCGGGGAGAAGAGAAGGTTGACCCCTCTAAGGAGACTGGGGAACTCACATGGGATTCCAGCTCAGATCCCGAATGGATTCGCCAGAGCCGGGTGCTTGGGGAGAGGCAGCATCCTGCCTGGCGCTAAAATGCCGATGGACCATCCCAGGCCTCTGTTCCTTCCTGTGTGAGATGCGGGGGCTGATCCAGGCGTCCCAGAAGGGCCCCACCAGCCTGAACACTCCGTGACAGGGGCTGGGTAATGGATATTGACCTCAGGCAAGCCCAGAGGCTGGAGCGCAGGCCTTGGCCTTGGCCTTGCCCAACTTTCTGGGCCCTTGCCAACAAGTTTCCAGTTACAACTGCTGGCAAGCACCTTATGCTTTAGAGGTCTTGAAAATATTCCTCCTGACCTCAGTGCCCAGCACCAGCACAGATTTAGCTGCTTGGGTGTTCATCCCAGCCTGGTCTGTAATTGTCAAAAATTAGAAACAACCTCAATGTCCAATAATAGGAATCCAGTCGCGTGAATTAGGATAAATCCTTGCAACCAAATACGAAGTAGCCACTCCCCAGAAGATTCTAGGAAGTACAACTAGGCACAAAGTGCAAAAAACAATCAGATGCTAAACTCCTCTGACTGATGTGATTCAAGGCCTCCCTTTTGCTGTGTTCGCCCAGACCCCAGCACCACCCCACTGCAGATTCCAGCTTCACTGTACTCTTTATAGCAAAGAAAAACTGGGAAAGCAAAGTAAATGCCTCGCTTGGAAAAGCTAGTTAAATTGATCATTGAACAACAGTTACGCCATTTCACGTTGAAATTGGCACAGTATAAGAACAAGGGGGAAATTAATATGCTGAAAGAGTGAAAAAGGTAAGCCTCTAGAACATTGCTTAGAGGATGATCCCATTTTGGCAAGAAAAAAAAACATAGAGTATCCAGTAGGCAGAGGACAAAGGACTGGGTAGAAGGAAGCGTGATACAGGTGTCAGGGCAGGGAGTGAGTAGGGGAGGATTGTCACTTTCTTCTGTATGCTTTCATGAAGTTTCTAAAAAGTTGTACAATGAACTGATATTATTTTGGGAATAAAATGTCAATACATATAAAGAAAGAAAAAGAAGCCAAGAAATGCTTATTGGTGGGGGAGAGAATAGTCTCAGGAAATGACAGCCATTTCCAAGTGTCTGAGGATTAGACTGCAGTGACATTGGACTTGGTCTGTGTGACTTCAAAAGGCATGCAGAGGCCCATGGGTAGAAGCTACAGCGAGACACATTTTGGCTCAATCAAAGGAAATTTTCTAATAGCTCAGCCACCAGCTAACTCAAGGCCCTGGCACTGTGGAGGCCCTCAATAAACAGAGATCAAATGAATCCAGTGGAATGTGCTGCCTTGGCCTGGGGTGAGTTCTTTGTCCCTGAATTTTCTAACTGCAGCCTGGATCCTGGAATCCTAAAGATGGAAATCTTGGGGGAGAGAGGACCTCTGGGGAGCTCAAACTTCTATCTGTCTCTGAGCATTCTTGCTGAATTTACCACCAGAAGATGGGAACATGCTTATGTACTGCATCACTGGCTAAAACGAGAAGTGGGGCTGAACGAGCCAAGCTGGGGGGATTGGGTCACAAGGGGAAGCACACTCTAGGATATTTGTTATCCCTACGTGGCCTCTGAAAATGCATGTGAGGATGCAGAGAAAGGGAAAAGAGAGGCAGATAGCCCTTTTTTTTAAAAAAAGATTGATTGATTGATTTGAGAGGTAGAGTTTGAGAGAGAGACAGAGACAGAGAGAAAGGTCCTCCTTCTGTTGGTTCACTCCCCAGATGGCCACAATGGCCAGAGCTGCACTGATCTGAAGCCAGGAGCCAGGAGCTTCTCCCAGGTCACTCATATGGGTGCAGGGGCCCAAGCACTTGGACCATCTTCCACTGCTATCCCAGGCTATTAGCAGGGTTCTGGATTGAAGCAGCCGAGACTTGAACCAGCGACCATGTGGGATGCTGGTGCTGCAGGCAAAGGTTTAGCCCACTACACCACAGCACCAGACTCTGCAGACAGCCCTTTGAGCCCAAGCAGACTCAGTTGTGCCACCATCATTGCCTCCTCCCACCTCGAACTTGTGTTCTTTCAGCCACTCTCTTCGTAGTTCACAGGTCCTGTCGCCATAGCTCCGTGTTCTCCCCACTGCTCCATCTTGCTACCCTCTAAGAATTGCCTCAATCTCACTCAGTGCATGGAGCTGAAGCCACTGGCCCCATACCTTGTTGGCCTTTCCCCAGCCAGTAAGATTCGTGTTGCTGGGAGCCTGGGTGTTCCCCTCTACACTTAACACAGAAGCAAGGCAGGTCAGTAGGAGAGCAGGAAAGCTCTGCATTGGCCGAGAAGGAGAACTCCTGTCCGGGCAGCTGAGATCTCTTGTCTGTTTCCCCTAATCCCACAGTGCTTCTTGCTTGGCTCAATGGCTGCTTTGCCAGAGCTTTCTGAGAGGCCAGGCTGCCTCCTCTGGGCCGGATATCGTGCTGGCCTCTGCCTAGGAAGAGGACGACCCGGCACCGGACCTAGCACCGGAGCTGGTACGTGCAAGGGGAAGGCAGATGCAGTCAGCCCCGGCTGGGCCCAGTCCTCCTCAGTCCTCCCTGGCAATGTTCTGTGTGAAGTCTCCGGCTCCAGCCTCCACATTTCCCTGGGCCGCTTTCCAAACTCCCTTCAGTCCCCTGCCATGTCCCTGCCCCGCGCCTCGCCCTGCTCAGAACAACCTCTCCTCTTACTTCCCTGAGAAAACAGAGGCCTTCAAGCGTGAATTACCTCAGTGCCCTGCCCCCTCCCCCAGAACTGGCCTGCCTGCCTCTCCAACTTCCTTCCCCTCCGGCCCTCCCTCCCCAGGGCACAAGGTGCCCCTTTCGTTAAAGGCTAATCCCTCTGCCTGGGCCTTGGCGTCATCCACCCTCCTCCTCCCGGCTCTTCCTCCAGAAGTTAGACTCCTCTTCAACCTCTCTATACTAGCTCAACCTCTCTATACTAGCCCTTTCCCTTTGGATTATAATTTTATAATCATAAAATTATCTGTAATCCCCCCAAACAAACACCCTCCTTCTAAAAGCTTTCTCTTCCCCTCTGTCTCTTTCTTTCTTCCCTCTCTCTTTTCTTTCCTTCACCTTCAAGTCGCTTAAAAGTAGTCTCTACTAGGGCTGACGCAGGTAAAGCCACGGCCTGCAGTGCCGGCATCCCATATGGGAGCCAGTTTGAGTCCCGGCTGCTCCATTTCCGATTCAGCTCTCTGCTGTGGCCTGGGAAAGCAGTAGAAGATGGTCCAAGTCCTTGGGCCCCTGCACCTGCATGGGAGACCCGGAAGAAGCTCCTGGTTCCTGGCTTCGGATCAGTGCAGCACCAGCCATTTTGGCCAATTGGGGAGTGAACTAGCAGATGGAAGACCTCTCTCTCTCTCTCTCTCTCTCTCTCTCTCAAATAAATAAATAAATAAATAAATAAATAAATAAATCTTTTTTTAAGTAGTCTCTACTCCAGATCTCCACTCCTCTGAGCTTTCCATCCACATCTAAACCAAATGTACTTCGGCCCCAGCCCTGTCACTCTGGTGAAAAGACACTGCCAGAGTTCACCAATGACCTCATCATTGCCAAATTTGATGACCTCTCTGAACTCCGGGTGGCAAGAGGCACGGTTGGCCAAGTGCTCATTTTGGCTTCCAGGTTCACTCCGTCCTGATTCTTTTTTTTTTTTTTTAAAGATTTATTTATTTATTTGAAAGTCAGAGTTACACAGAGAGAAGTAGAAACAGAGAGAGAGGTCTTCCATCTGCTGGTTCACTCCCCAATTGGCCGCAACAGCTGGAGCTGCACTGATCCGAAGCCAGGAGTCAGGAGCTTCTTCCAGGTCTCCCACATGGATGCAGAGGCCCAAGGACTTGGGCCATCTTCTACTGCTATCCCAGGCCATTGCAGAGAGCTGGATCAGAAGTGGAGCAGCTGGGTCCTGAACCAACACCCATTTGGGATGTTGGCGCTTCAGGCCAGGGCATTAACCCGCTGCGCCACAGTGCTGGCTCCCCCTCCTGATTCTTCTCCCACCTCTGGAGCCATCCCTTTACAATCTCTTCTGCCACTCTCTCTTGCTCTGCTCATTCCTCATATTGGTGATTTCTCAAATTACAGTCCATAGGTTCAGCTTGTACTGCAAGGTTTTAATGGAGCAAAGCAAAACTGGGCGAGTTTTTCCATCATCTAAATGTGCTCAGTTCTAACCAACTGCCCCTTCCTTCTGACACTATGCCTTTCCTATTTTGATGCTTCTTTTTCTAAACGATGGGTGATGGTGGATGTGAATGTAATGGAAAAACAAAATGTAGTTTCCTTATGTGGGTAGCACACTAGTGAACGAATAAAAGTTCTGTTTCCAGTCTGAAATTTTCCTATAGGCTATCTCAAGTTCATTCCAAAGCAGAATTGTTCTCCCCAAACCTGCTCTTACCTGCTTCAGCAGGCAGCATCGTATTGACCCAGTCAGCTCAGCTAACCCCTCAGCCGCTGGGCCTTGTTGATGCTACTCCCCACCCCACCCCACCCCGCACTGGCCACTCCCCCGGTTCTGTCTTCATCCACGGCCTCATCTGCCCTTTCTCACCTGGATGTCTGAAGCAGCTGCCCTAGAGGTTCCTCTGTCCTTGACTTGGTCTTTCCAAGCCATTCTCCTACAGGTGCCCCAGGGTCTTCCTTGGCTTAAAACTTTCCAGTGATCCCAAAGTGCTTTGTGTGACAGGTGCCTCTGAGACCCACCCCCCAACTCTGTTTCCGTCCTGTAAACAAGACATTCACTTGTAATAGGTTAAGGATTTAGGGCCTCTGAAGGTCTTAATATCACCCCAAATAGAGTCCATCACAGAGCAGGGACTCAGGGTCATTTCTCAAACTGGGTCACAACCAAAGGCAGTGCTTACAACTAATTTAGTAGGTGGAAACCAGCATTTATAACAACATAAACAGCAGCTGTAAGAGTGAATCATGTGTGGTAAGGATACATATTATTCTGTGAAACTTTTATTTTAGTCATATGAATTATGTCTGTGTATAAAGATATGCGAATGCATGTACTGGATCATGCTGTAAAATGTATTCCCATAGGTCCCAGACAAAACATTTGATCGTACTGTGGGGGTTAGGGCAGATGTTGTCTTGTGAGTCGTTTGATCCGCGCTGTTCATGTCCTGTTCTTTTGCTCTCAGAGTGGTCCAGCTCAACCTCCCCTTCCTCCCCTTCCTCCCGGTTTCAGCAGGCAGGGAGAAGGGGGAAATGTAACCCTGGCAGCGAGAACTGGCACAGGGGTGGATAATAAGAGTAGAGAACATTTGTTAAACATTTATGTGCCAGGCATTGTTCTAAGCAGTTTGTGTGGATTGATTTAAGTCTCACAAACAACCCTGTGAGAAAGATACTATTAAAAGCTTCATTTGTCAGTGAGATTAAAGAACTTGTCCAAGGTCACAGAGCTAAAGTCACAAGGCTGGGACTGGAACTCAATCTCCGTGCTCTTAACCATTGCACTATGGCCTGCCTTGTCCTGCAAATGGGGGCCGGAGAAGGGGCGGCCGTCAAGGGAGGGTGAGAGCCAAGGCCTGTAGGCAATTGTTGGAGAGGGCCTTGAACGCCAGGTTGGAAGCCACAGTAGCAGGTTCTGCAGGGACTGTGGGGTCTTGGGGAGGAAGGCTCAATAGCCTGTAAGGGTGCCATGTGGAGACAGGGGCCGCTCAGAGAGAGGAGGAAAGGAGACATTTCTCCTCCCCACCCGAGCCCGGCCCCAAAGCCAAAATAGCAAATGGTGCCTGAGGCCTCTGTCCTCAAGTCCACATGTGCCAAATGTGCCCAGTCCTGGACCCAGCCCCTTGGGTTCCCGGGATAGGGAGTCCCCTCTGGCGAACAGTTTGTTGCCAGACCAGCTCTCGCCCTGCGCCCTCAGCCTCTTGGCCCACCATCTGAGCGCGGGCTGTGCCCATGTGCTGCGGCCTCCCTCGGCAGAGCCTCTCGCAGCTCCCCATTTGCTCTTCATTTGGACCGCAGAGGCCTAGGAAAACAAAGCGGCGGAGGGAGGGGAGGGAGGCCGTGGGCAGCAGGGAGGGGGCTCAGAAAGGTCGCTCCCAGCCGGTTCCTTCCCTCTGCTGTCCAGTCCGTCCAGCCGCAGCCGTGGCTTCTCTGGCCGGCCTCCGCAGCCCCTCTTTCTCCGAGACAGCCTCCTTTCTGAGCCTGGCCCGAGCTCCTGGGAGAATGGCAGCACGCGCAGTTCTCAGTAGTGCGGTCTTTTGTCGTTTTTAGCCTTGGTATCCTGTGATCCTGGCTCAGCAAGTGACAGAGCCTGGAACCAGTGGCACACACCTTCCTGGGAGGTGCATCCTGACAAACTAACAACAACAGTAAAAATAGTTCATACTTATTGAATTCTTATGGTGCCAGGGACTATTCCATTTCCTATTTCAATTACTCCTCACAAGAGCCCTATGAGGTAGGCACCAGTATTGCTCCTAGGTGGGGATGTTCAGGACACTGAGGCACAGAAAAATTAAATGCTCTCTCCAGGATCAGATAACTATAGATTGGCTTGGCTGCCCCATTAGCTTTATCATATAAAACCCGTATTTCTGCAGTAGACTTACAAGTGGAAAAAACTGGGTTCTACAGTTAGGCTTGGGTGTGTGGGCTAGCGATGGTCTCTACCTCACAGGGTTGTAACAAAGACTGGGTAAAATAGTGCATAGATTTTGCTCAAAGCCATCCGTGTATTCAGCACTCAGTATATGTTGGCTGTAATCATTATAACAATGATTCCCTTTCGCCCTCTCCATCACTGAGTGTGCAGACGTACTTCAAACAGTTCACTTAAGTTGAATTAAAAGATAAGTTTACTTTGGTGCCAAAAACTCGAAATCCATGTGTATGTACAGTGGTTATTCAGGACATAGGTTTTGGAAGCAGGCCTAGGTTACAAAGCCTCTAGCTGGTGGTTTACCCTTTAGGTGACCGTGAATAAGTTCATCAATCTCTCTGAACCTCAGCTTCCTGTGGATGCAAGCAATAGTACCATTGTCATCAAGTGAGGATGAAATGAAATACTGGAGGTAAATTGGTGCTCATTTTTTTAAATAGAGGCAAAGAGCTCATTCTCCCCCCACACACACATGCCTTTTTTTCCACCAAAGATTCATTCATTCATTTGAAAGGCAGAGCCACAGAGAGGCAGAGAGAGAGAAAGAGAGAGAGAGAGAGAGAGAGAGAGAGAGAGAGAGAGAGGTCTTCCATCCACTGGTTCACTCCCCAAATTGCCACAAGGGCTGGAGCTGAACAGGTCTGAAAACAGGAGCCAGGAGCTCCCTCCAGGTCTCCTATGTGGGTGCAGGGGCCCAAGCACTTGGGCCACCCTCTACTGTTTTCCCAGGCCATACAGAGAACCAGATAGGAAGTGAAGCAGCCAGGACTTGAACTGGCCCCCATATGAGATGCTGGCACTGCAGGCGGCAGCTTTACCTGCTACACCACCACAGCAGTCCCTGGTGTGTTCATTCTTTTGGTCCCACACATATTTAGTGTTTTCTGCATCCTTGGCCAGGTTTGGCTTCCTGAAACACAGCTTCCATCCTGCTCACACAGCTGTCTTGGCAACTAATGGCTGGCGAGAGTAAGTCAGGCAGTCACACATGTTCCCTCTGCCTTCAGCCTCACCTTTGACCCCACCCAGCTTCCTCTCCTCCCTTGCAGCAGGCTTGTCACCACAGTGTCCTTGCAAACAATCAGTTCCACCCCTGCCCAAGTCTGCAATGCCTTCTTTCTTCCCATAGCATGCATTTGACTTCTCCCTTCCACGTGCTCCTGGAACCCCCTCTTACTTCCAGGAGTCTCTAGGCCATGCTAAAAGCTGCCTCTCACCAGAGGCCTCTCCTCTGAGCTCCTATCTCAAGTGGGGATGCTAGCCTGCTCTTCGGTCACTTTTTATTTATTTATTTTTGACAGGCAGAGTGGACAGTGAGAGAGAGACAGAGAGGTCTTCCTTTGTCATTGGCTCACCCTCCAATGGCTGCTGCGGCTGGCGCATCGCACTGATCCGAAGCCAGGAGCCAGGTGCTTCTCCTGGTCTCCCATGGGGTGCAGGGCCCAAGCACTTGGGCCATCCTCCACTTCACTCCCTGGCCACAGCAGAGGGCTGGCCTGGAAGAGGGGCAACTGGGACAGAATCCGGCGCCCCGACCGGGACTAGAACCCGGGGTGCCGGCGCCGCAAGGCGGAGGATTAGCCTAGTGAGCTGCGGCACCAGCCATCTTCAGTCACTTTTCCAGATGAGAAGCAAACCTCTCTAAAAATGGGGTTGTTGCTCAGTCAAGCCTACACCCTCCCATCAGCCCTGGCACAGGTCTGAGTACACAGCAGGCACTCATTGTATGTGAACAGAATGATGTTTGACACTGGGTACTTGGTCTGAGGAAGCCAACAAATTTAGTTTAGCAGAGCCATGGGGCTCCAGAGTTGAATGGCAAACAGCCATGATGGGTGTGAGGGCCAGAATGGGGTTCTTTGTTGGTAGTTTTGCCTAGTAAGACAGAGCATCCCATTTCCTAGGCTAGGGGAAAATTTCGAGGGCAGCTGTTGACTTGGCTGGGGCAGCCCAGGAACCAAGGCAGGTCTGGTGTAAGCAGGGGCACAGCAGAGGTCCAGGGGGAAAGGAACATAGGACTTGTCTCCTGTTCGTTCTCAGTTGCCTCCTGTATTGATGAGATTAAAGATTCATCTCCAGGGACTGGCTCTGTGGCACAATAGGTTAAGCATATGTGTGCTGGTTCGAGTCCCAGCTGCTTTGCTTCCGATCCAGCTCCCTGCTATGGCCTGGGAAACAGATCTCCCAAGGACTTGGGAGATCGAGATGAAGCTCCTGGCTCTTGGGGAGGTTTCAGCCTTACCCAGCTCTGGCTGTTGTGGCCATTTGGGGAGTGAACCAGTGGATGGAAGATCTCTCTCTCTCTCTCTCTCTCTTTCTCTCTCTCTCCCCCTTCTCGCTATAATTCTGACTTTCAAATAAATAAATCAATCTTTTTTTGTTGTTGTTAGGTAGAATTATAGAAAGTGAGAGATAGACAGAAAAAGAAAGGTCTTCCTTCCATTGGTTCACTCCCCTAATGGCCGCTACCACCTGCACTGCGCTGATCTGAAGGCAGGAGCTGGGTGGTTCCTCCCCATCTCCCATGCAGGTGTAGGGACCCAAGCACTTGGGCCATCCTCCACTGCCCTCCCGGGCCACAGCTGGACTGGAAGAGGAGCAACTGGGACTAGTACCCGGAGCCCCAACCGGGACTAGAACCTGGGGTGCCGGTGCCGCAGGCAGAGGATTAGCCATGTGAGCCATGGCACCGGCCAAATAAATCAATCTTTTAAAAAAAGATTTATCTCCAGGGCAGGCGTATCGTGCAGTTGTTAAGATGCCACTTGGGATGCCAACATTTCATACCAGTGCCTGGATTCCAGTCCTCACTCCACTTCTGGCCCAACTTCCTGGTATTGTGCACCCTGGAAGGCAGTAGGTGTTGACTTAATTACCTGGGCCCCTGCCACCCAGGTGGGAAAATCATACAGAGTTCCAGGCTGGCCTAGCCCTGGCTGTTGCAGCCATTTGGGGAGTGAGCCAGTAGATGGAATATCTCTCTCTCTTTCTCTCTCTCTCTCTCTCTCTCGTTCTGCTTTTCAAGTAAATATTTTTTTAAAAAATTAGAAAACAACCTCCCCAATTAAAAAAAATTATCTCCACCTTTTTCAGCCTCAGTCTAGACCAGCAAAGTGTTGTCCAAACACCCTACAGGGACCCCTGGCTCTTTTCATAATAATACCAAGACATTATTTGCTAATTTCACTGGGTTGACATTTGCACCTGAAGAAATAAAAGCAATGGTGGCTAAAAGTGCTGGCGCCTCGTATTATTCTTCATCACCAATGTAGTCTGGGTCAAAGACATTGTCAGTCTCACTTAAGAATGTCTTGATGAAACAGAAAAAAAAATGTTACTTTATAGTCTTTATCAACTGTTTGGATATGCATTTTGAATAATATACAGGACAAAATAAGAAAGATCTATGAAGTACTTCTGCATCCTCAAGAAGAAAGGCTTTCATGAAGACAAGCACTCGTGTAATTGAGTTACAAGCTAAAGTAGCTGATGTTTCTTAGAACGCTTTTTTTTTTTTTTTTTTACTTGAAAGGACTGATAGACAAACTATGGTTATTCAGATTTGAGTATTTGGCCAGCATTTTGTTGAAAATAAAATGATTCTGCCACCTCAAGTGCAACAATGAATAATATTTATTGTCAATGATAAAACTTAAAGCACAATTTTAAAAACCTGTGTCTGCCTCTGTGACCTTCAGTTTCCCTAACCCCCCTAAAAACTTTTCTGATAAGATTAGTAGTGATATTCATGAATGTGATTTTTATATTGTGTAATCACACAATTGGAAGATCTGCATATCAAGGTGTAGTGGTGGATACTTTCCAAATGACTTGTGCACAATGTTACAAAATCATGTATGGATAATAGAGTCATTCAAAGAGCAAGATAGACCAGTGGATTCTTAACGTAACAGAGTACAAAAGGTTCACTGATATGGTTTTACTTTCAACACTGCATATCAACACTCAGAAACTGCCACTTGTAAAATTTACGTATGATTATCATGAAGCCCTATGCAACTTATTAGTTTCTTATTGTTGATTGCTGCCATAACAAATTACCACACACTTAACAACTTAATACCACACTCATCTGTTATCTCACAAAATTGTGAGTCAGAAGTCCAGATGTATGAGCCTGTGTTTTCTGCTTAGCATCTCACAAGGCCAAAGTCAAGTTGTCGGGAGGGCTGGGCTCTTATCTGAAAGCTCTGAGGGAAAATTCCTCTTGCAAGCTTACGCAGGTGTTAGCAGAAGCAGTTCCTTCAGACAGTGGGTCTAAGGTCCCCATTGCCTCACTGGCTGTCACCAAAGATCCCCCTCTGCTCCTAGACACTATCTATATGCCTTACCTGGCCCTGTCCATTTGCAATCCATCAATGGCGCAAGTGCTTCTCACACTTGAAATCTCTCCAGCTCTCTGATTTCTTCTCGTAAAACCCTCGTGCCTGTGATTAGATTAAGTCCACCTGGGCAACTTCCCGTTTCCATATAACGCAATCATTGGAGCGATAAACGGGAAGGGGTTTTGTAGACAGCTGAGGGTCATTTGGGGTTCAGTCTTCAAATTCTGCCTCGAGAAGACCATCGAATACTCACTTCTCTAAACTACCTATCTTTGTGAGGCGGGCTTTTCTTCATATACTTCAACAAAGACAACACAGTGCAATGACTTCAATGCAAGTCGATGTGAGAATACAGCTGCCTTTTATTCAGCCCGATATTAAAGACATTTGCAAAAATTTTAACACAATGCCACCTTTTCTTCTTCTTTTAATTTTTTTACATTGTTAAATGGATACACACACACATATATGGATACAGGGTGAAACTGAATACATGTATAAAATTTATAATTATCAAAGCAGAGTACTATGCCATTTTTCTTGCTAGCTTTTGTTTTGCAAAATACAATTGCTTTTCAGAAATATATGTTGTGTATTTTATCATGCAGTGCCTTTATAATTGTGATTTTAAGTTAATAAATGGATAGCTTAAAAATGCATCAGGGTTACTTCACAATATGTTAAATATTAATAGATACAGTCCCCCAATTAAAGCCCTTTGGAGGCGCCAGCACACCACGTTCTAGTCCCGGTCGGGGTGCCGGATTCTGTCCCGGTTGCCCCTCTTCCAGGCCAGCTCTCTGCTGTGGCCCAGGAGTGCAGTGGAGGATGGCCCAAGTGCTTGGGCCCTGCACCCCATGGGAGACCAGGAAAAGCACCTGGCTCCTGGCTTCGGATCAGTGCGATGCGCCGGCCGTGGCGGCCATTGGAGGGTGAACCAATGGCAAAAGGAAGATCTTTCTGTCTCTCTCTGTCTCTCTCTCTCTCTCATTGTCCACTCTACCTGTAAAAAAAAAAAAAAAAGAAAACAAATATTCTGTGGGGCAAATGTGAAATGATGCATACAATTCATTCTTTTGGGGGTACAGCTCCATGAATTTTGATAAATGAATAGTTGCAATCATCAGAGTTCCAACACCCAAAATAATTCCTTTTTTAAAAAAAGTTCATTTAAGGTATATAAACTTCATGCATTTCATATATACAAATTTAGGAACATAGTGATTTTTCCCAGCCTACTCTCCCTCCCACCTGCACTCCCATCCTTCTTCCTCTTCTCTCTCCTATTCTCACTCTATAGTTTTACAAAGATCTATTTTCAGTTTCCTTTATACTCATAAGATTAACCCTACAGAAAGTAAAGAGTTTAACAAATAGCAAGAGAAAAAAATCACTGTTCCCCAACAGTAGAGACAAGAGCTGTAAACAATCACTGAATCTCAAAATGTCAATTTCACTCTAATAATCACATATTAGATACCCTATTAGTCACCGTAGATCAAGGAAAAAATATGTTATTTGTCTTTTTGAGACTGGTTAATTTCATTAAGTAAATGGTTTCCAGTTCCTTCCATTTTGTTGCAAAAGATAGGATTTCATTCTTTTTTTTTTTTACCACTGAGTAGTATTCCATAGTGTATGTATGTCATAATTTCTTTACCCAGTCATCAGTTGATGGACATCTGGCTTGATTACATATCTTAGCTATTGTGAATTGAGCTGCAATGAACATGGGAGTACATATAACTCTTTCATACGCTGATTTCATTTTGTTTGGGTAAATTCCCAGGAGTGGGATGGCTGGGTCATATGTTAGATATATTTTCAGATATCTGAGGAATCTCTATACTGTCTTCCACAATGACTATACCAGTTTGCATTCCCACCAAAAGTGAATTAGGGTACCTTTTTCCCCACATCCTTGCCAGCATTTATTTTTGGTTGATTTCTGTATGACAGCCATTCTAACTGGAGTGAGATGAAACCTCACTGTGGCTTTGATTTGCATTTTCCAGATGGCTAGTGACAAAATAATTCCTTTGTGTCACATCATTGTAGTCAACCTCTTCCCCCACCCTGACAGCCACTAATTTGTTCTCCATTCCTATAGTTTTGTCATTTCAAGAATGTCATATAAATGGAGTCATAGTATAAGCAGCCTTTTAACTGGCTTTTTCATTCAGCATAATACATCTGAGCTTCATTGAAGTGGTGTATAGTAATATAACATTCCTTTCTATGGTGGAGTAGTAATCCACTGATACATCTGTACAGACGTATCACAGTTTATCTATTTCACTAGATGAAAGTCTTTTGAGTTATTTGCTAAATAATTTTTAAAAGTATAAAATGGTTCTGAAATCCATTAACAGGTTATTAAATTCCCAGATCCCTGCTCCCCCTTCCTTTCCCTCTCCCTCTCTCTCTCTGCTTTTGAATTTCATGGACTAGTGCAATTTCAGAATTAAAAGGGGAGGGCAAGCATTGTGGTGCACTGGGTTAAGCCACCCCGTGGGATGCCTACATTCCATATCAGAGTGCTAGTTCAAGTCCCGGCTGCTCTACTTTCCAATGCAGCCCTCTGATCATGTTTCTGGCAAGCAGCAGACAGTGGTCTGAATATCTGAGTTCCTTCTACCCACGTGGGAGACCCAGATAGAGTTCCTGGCTTCTGGCTTTTGCCTGTTCCAGTCCTCACTATTGTGGCCCTTTGGGGAGTAAATCAGCAGATGGAAGATCTGTCACTCTGCCTTTCAAATAAATAAAATATTTTTAAAATGAGATGGAATTGACATGTGGTTGTCAAACTTCTTAACCACTTATTTATTTTTATTTGAAAGAGAGAGATGCGGAGATCTCCCATCTGCTGGTTCATTCCCCAAATGCTTGCAACAGCCAGGGTGGTGGTAGACCAAAGCTGAGAACCTGGAAATCAATCCAGGTCTCCCATGTGAGTAGCAGAGACACAACTACTTGAGCCATCATCTGCTGCTTGCATCACGTACATTAGCAGGAAGCTAGATCACCAGCAGGGGAGCTGGGATACAAATCAGAAATTCCAGGCCGGCGCCGCAGCTCACTAAGCTAATCCTCCGCCTTGCGGCACTGGCACACCAGGTACTAGTCCCTGTCGGGGCGCCGGATTCTGTCCCGGTTGCCCCTCTTCCAGGCCAGCTCTCTGCTGTGGCCAGGGAGTGCAGTGGAGTATGGCCCAAGTGCTTGGGCCCTGCACCCCATGGGAGACCAGGAGAAGCACCTGGCTCCTGGCTTCGGATCAGCGTGGTACGCCGGCCACAGTGCGCTGGCTGCGGCGGCCATTGGAGGGTGAACCAACGGCAAAAGGAAGACCTTTCTCTCTGTCTCTCTCTCTCACTGTCCACTCTGCCTGTCAAAAAAAATAAAAATAAAACAAATCAGAAATTCCAATATGGGATTCAGGTATCCCAAGTGGCATCTTACCTGCTGTGCCCAACACCAGTCTCAACAGTCATACTTTTAATTTTGTAATTAGGATCATTAAACATACTACCACCTCTTACTTTACAAAAGAAACTTTAATACAAGTAGAAGAATAAGCTTAGAATCACAGAGGATCCTTTAAGTTGAAAAAGCTTCAGATAATTTTAAAAAATCTTGTTATGTTGGCCTTAGTTTCTTCCTAGTGGCAATCTCTTCACCATGCCCCTGTTCCACACCCCTTCTCGTAGTTCTTCTTGTCCATTTCCTCGCAAACTTTATTTTCTCTTTGCTTGCATATGTTCTCTGACCCTTCCTTGCTTCCTCTCCGGAGTCCTTCCCTCCCTGAGCACTCTACTATTTGACTTCTCACCACATTCTTCTTCTCAGCCCAGTGCCATCAATTCTCTGGCGCTCCTACGCTATGCTAATCACTCTGCTGCACTCTAATAGAGATATTAAAACTGCAGATGAAAGCCAAGCTCTCAGGCATTCACAGACCCAGACCGGTGGCAAAGAAGAAACAGCCACCACAAGCCAGGATGATCGGTCAGGGAATGACAAGGCTGACAAGGTGCTTCAAGAGCACACAAGGATAGCCAACTCAATGATAGGAACCAGGGAACCAAAGCCAGCTGAAGGTGGGGCAGGGGCAGGGCCTGCAAAGCCTTCCAGGCAGAAGGAATTGGATTGTTACAGGCCTAGAGCTGAGGGAGCGCCTGGTAGTTTTTGAGAAAGTGAAAGGGAGCCAGTGGAGACTGAAGTGAGTGCGGAGGAGAGTAGCACGCAATCACTCTGGAGAGCTGGGTGAGGAACAGATCATGTGGAGCTACTTCGGAGAGTGGACCATAGAAAACCCAGAGTAAAAGCAGAGAAAGCAGGAGGATATTGCAGTACTCAGCCAGGTAAGAGATGGCGGTGATGGCTGAAGTAGCAGCCAGTGGATAGCTGAAAGAGTTGTATTTTGGAAGTAAAATAGAAAGCGCTTACTGATCAAGGGAGATGAGGCGTAGGGGATCAGAGAAGGAGAGGAGTGCCATCGTGCCGACTCTGAGGCTTCTGGCTTGAATAGTTGGCTTTCTCAAACCGAGAAGGCCGAGGGACGATTGGTTCTAGTTCAAAGGGGAACAAAGGGTACAATTTGGGACATGTTGCGTTTGATATGCCATTGAGCTATCTACATGCAGATGCCAGGATATAAGGGTCTGAGAAGTCAAAGCTGAAAAATGGGGATCTAGAAGGCATCCAATTCCATAGAGTAATCTAAACCATGGAGGGTAAATGCAGCGCCCCAGAGTGGGAATGCCAAAAGGAAAGAGAGGAGGACCCAGGACGAGCTCCTGAAAAACACTCATTTCTAAACATATTTTTAAAATTTTTAACTGACACATAATGACTGTACATGCAAGTACTTATGAGATACAATATGCCATCTGGATGTGAGTAGACAATGTGTAATGATTAGATCAGGGTCATTGGCTTAGCCATTGTGTCAAACATTTATCATCTCTTTGTATTGGGAACCTTCAAAATCCTCCCTACTAGCTACTTTGAAATATGCAATCAATTGTCATCACATGCAGTCACTTTACTGGGCCATACAATATTAGAAGTTACTGCTTCTATCCAGCTGCTGCCTTGTACCTATTAACTAGCCTTTCTCCATTCTTCTCTCTGCTCTCTACCTCTGGTAACCATTATTCTACTTCCTGCCTCTGAAAAATACTCATGTTTAAGGGTCTGGCAGAGGAGAAGGAGCTGATGAAGAAATAGCTCAGACAAGAGGAGAACTTGGGGAGCATTGGACCACAGAGGCCAAAAACAGAAAGCATTTCAAGAAGGGCAAAGTTGGGGCTGGCGCTGTGGCATGGCGGGTAAAGCTACTGCCTGTGATGCCAGCATCCATTATGGGCATTAGTTCAAGTCCTGGCTGCTCCACTTCTGATCCAGCTCCTGTTCATGTGCCTGGGAAAGCAGTGGAGGATAACTCAAGTAGTTGGGCCCCTGCACCTACATGGGAAAACTGGAAGAAGCTTCTGGTTCTTGGCTTCAGCCTGGCCTGGCCCGGCCATTGGGGCCATTTGGGGAGTGAACCAGAAGATGGAAGATCTGTCTTTCCCCACCCTCCCCATAATTCTGCCTTTCAAATAAATAAATATTTTTTAAAAGAAGTTATAGAGGTCAGGGAAGTTAAAGGACTGAGAAGTGGCCACTGGATTTGATGACATGGAGTCACTGCGATCGTGACAAAAACTTGTTGGTTTGGTAGCATACTGTGACTAAAATGTCTCCAAGCCTGTCTGCCTAGACACTAACTGCTTCTCCTAGAGCCTGCTCCTCCCTTCCCCTTTCCGCTGCAGCCTCTTCTCTTTCTCCTTCTAGACTCTTTCCACAGCACCCCCTCCTCCCACTCCTTGCTTTATACAGACCTTGCTTATCTCTGGATTTTCTGCCTCTTCTGCTGTCTCCCCTCACCCACCTCTCCCCAGACCCACGTGTAGCTCCCTTTATTCTCCGCACACTCACTCCTCTCCTTAAGCACACACTGCTTTTCCCAGACTGCTGTGCTCTCCCCTCTCCTTTCAGACCCCATCTCTGGAGGCTGTCTGGAACTCAGCAGGAGCCTCCCAGGCTCAAGACTAAGGAGTCAGAGACTCTGGCATGATGCCACCAGGATCTGACAGTACTGACCTGTAGGAAACAGAGTGTTAGAACCCAGTCCTTGAATGCTTGCCAACCTGGTAACCACATCCTGCCAACACAATGCTCTCATCCGCCCTGGCACCTGCCCCTCATATTTTGCCTTTTCCTCTCCTCAATTGCACAGAGTCACTGTGAACTGATAAGGTGCCCTCTGCTACAAATCCTAACATCTTGCATTCAGCCAGAGTTTTCCACTTGTCAAAATACTTTTGCATTTATTAGCCCAGCCCTGAAGGGAAGTCAGCTGAATGAAGCCAAGAGAACGAAGATGGAGAGACTTACCCACTGTCACGTAGTTAGATTAGCCCGGTATCCCTTCCATCCTTTCAGCCTTGCTTGTTTTCATGCCCAAAGACTCCCCAGACATGACCTGGTTGCCAAACAGCACCCCAAACTAATTGGAGGCATTGCTGTAGAACTCCCAAAACTGGGTCTGCTTTCCTGACACACAGAGCAAGGAGCGAGGCAGCTATCGCTTAACTCCTGGGGCTCCCTGAGGAGTTAGAGGGGAAGAGTCTTATAGATTGGAATTCGGGCTCAGAGATGCACGTTCAGCTCGTGTTCCAGTTCCTGGTTGGCCAGTGGTGCTCTTGAGCTTCCTTTGATTGGTTGGTGATGCTCTTTAGGGAATTTATGATGGCCGGGTGGGCTCCAGTTGGTTTGAGGGGAGGGGATTACACGCAAGTGGTAGTCACCTTCTGCTCCAGACCTAGAATCCCCCTAAACAAACTCCAGATAACACTAACCAGCAAGGTTTTATCTATTGGAGAAGCGAATGACTTCTTGAGTGCAGTGATTACAATTTCATAGAGCCAGTTGTACCACTTCCTCGATTCAATGGATTCATTTTGGACTAAGGGAGCGAGAGAAGAGGCTGGGTCCTCTTGTATATTAGAGGGGTTTGAGCTGAACCTCGGGTCTCACAGCCTTGTTCCCACCTGCTGAGAGGAAGCACTTTGGAGAGACTCCGGTGTTCAGGAACATTGCTAGAGGCTGAGTACCACCTTTACATTACAGGGGTTCACTCTCAGCTTCCTCCTTTCTTGTTAATTCTCAACCCTGAGGGAATAGGGATGATGAACACTCTGACTACTTCATGCTGTTTATGGGGTGAAGGGCAGTGTTTTCAGAATTAGAGGAGAGGAGGTTGTTAAGAAACATCCTATAGGCTGGCGCCGTGGCATAGTAAGCTAAGCCTCCACCTGCAGTGCTAGCATCCCATATGCATGCTAGTTCATGTCCCAGCTGCTCCACTTCTGATCCAGCTCTCTGCTATGGCCTGGGAAAGCAGTAGAAGGTAGTCCAAGTGCTTGTGCCCCTGCACCCTCGTGGGAGACCCAGAGAAGCTTGTGGCTCCTGGCTTTGGATGGGCCCAGCTCCAGCCTTTGTGGCCATTTGGGGAGTGAGCCAGCCAGTGGAAGACCTTTTTCTCTGTCTCTCCCTCTCTCTGTCTATAACTCTACCTCTCAAATAATAAAAAGAAACATCCTAGCCCTGGGTTTAGCTGTGGAGATCCTCTGCATCACCATAGCATTTGGCCCAGCCAATCTTTGTGCAAACTTTATCTTGAGATATATCACCATTTCACAGCAGCAGTAAAGGCGACCACATCCTCACGTTCCTATAACTGTAACAAAAGCCAGAGAAAGTAGTAATTTTTCCCTACCAGAAAAATTCAGTCCTGATCGAGGACTAGAACCCTGGTTAAGACTTAACTTGTGGTAAATCATAGTATTACCCTGGGTGTGTGGCACTGTCATTTTCATTCCCTTAATAAGCAAGTCATACTCTCCAGCCCTATCTCTAGAACACAGATTGATAGCAGGTGATCATACCAAAGGACGACAGACCTGGTCTACCTATGAAGCATGTTTGGGAAACTGGCGGACTTCTGCATATTCTCCTATCTTCCCTGAACCCAAGGAAGGCCCAAAGTACATACTCCCTCTCTATTCCAGGGGAAACCAAGGCCACTAACACTTCTCTTTCCTTACTTAGAGTCAGTGTGTTTTCTCAGTTACCGCCTCTAAAGCATAAGGCACAGGTGAGGGCTTTGAGTTCAGCCTTCTGGGCTAAGACACCTGGTGGCAATGCTATTGTTTCCAAAGTTTTCTGGAAAATTACTATTGCATATCCAACCCTTAGTTTTGCTAGTTTTTTTTCCTGTTTTCTTTTTTTGACAGGCAGAATGGACAATGTGAGAGAGAGACAGACAGAGAGAAAGGTCTTCCTTTTGCCGTTGGTTCACCCTCCAATGGCCACCGCGGCTGGTGCACTGCAGCCAGTGCATGGCGCTGATCCGAAGCCAGGAGCCAGGTGCTTCTCCTGGTCTCCCATGCAGGTGCAGAGCCCAAGCACTTGGGCCATCCTCCACTGCACTCCCTGGCCTCAGCAGAGAGCTGGCCTGGAAGAGGGGCAACCAGGACAGAATCTAGCACCCCGACCTGGACTAGAACCCAGTGTGCCAGCGCTGCAAGGCGAGTTTTGCTAGTTTCGATGCACGAATGTTTCGGATCTTTAGCCTCAACCCTGGTCAGATCCAGCCTGCTAGGCTTGTTCAGTAACCTATAATAAATCATGCATATGTTCCCCAGGGGGGTTTGGGGGCAAGATGGTCAGATTAAGAGATGTTACAACTGGAGAGTAACATTTCAGTGATCAAATATATGGCTTAGTATCTCCCATACAGCCAGAGATGAGCCAGTAAGCTGCCTTTTGTTCCAGAAGAGGCAGCACACAGTGAGCTGATTGCCCTGTGGTGGGCGGCCCAAAGTGGGCTAGTCCGCCTCCTGCAGTGCATCCCAAGTGGCTGCTCGTCTCAGACACATCAGCCTGTCTTGGATGTCACACCATCAGTCATCCAAGTTTTCCCAAACTTTGAGTCATTACTCTGAGTCTTAATCCTTGCTTCTCAGGTACAAAAAGGGCAAAGAGCTTCCTCAGCACCTATAGATTAAGTGTGAGAATAAATAAATATTAGATCTAATTAGCATCTGCTGCCTTACTCCCCAAATGGCCACAACCGCCGGAGCTGGGCTGATCTGAAGCCAGGAGCTTCTTCCAGGTCTCCCACATGGGTGCAGGGGCCCAAGGACTTAGGTCATCTTCTGCTTTCCCAGGTCACAGCAGAGAGCTGGATTGGAAGTGGAGCAGCAGGGATTTGAACCACCGTCTCTTGTGCTTCAGACGGTAGCTTTACCTGCTATGCCACAGTGCCGTTCTCCCCTCCCCCGTAGAACTCTTATAGGCAGTAGGCATAAATCTCAAAAGCAAAATATGCATAACAACCAACAAAAACATGACAAATCTGGTTTGCACGTAATAAACAATGACGAGGGTTACAGTCTAATAGCAAATATATTATCATTGACTACTCATGTAAGAACAGAAGGGAAGGTTGACTAACCATATAGTAACCAGACTCAGAAAACTCTCAAAGGTAGCAAGCCTGAAAACAATAAACAGTTACAATCTAAAAGCAGGTGTTTGTTTGTTGATCGACTATTTTAATTAAATCTATAATCTCAGATTTAGAAACTCTCAAAGTTAAAAAGCCAATCCAATGCAGACTTAGATTTTTTTAAAAAAAACTATAGTGCCTAACATTTTGAAGTTCCAGGAATACGAGGAAGCAATAACTCCATTCACTTACTACGAGGCAAGGTACCCTCGAAGACAGGCATTCTGTGCTTGATTTTAGATATGCCAGTGTTTCCAACTCTATCGTGTTATGACAAGAACAGATTTTAGCCAAACTCATGCAAACACATCACACTGCCATAAGAGACCAAAAATCCTCAGAAAAGTTTTTACATTTTCGAGAAATTCAGTAGGGAGAAAGGTAGACATTTTCATCTGTTTACAAGACTATTCCCAAACACTGTAAATGATAGGAATCATGGGAAAAATTTTCCTGGACCTAGAAGAGGAAACACTCAAATACAGAACCAGTGATATTGTGAATAAAAGACATAAAATCCACCAGACTCATTGATTCATTCAATCTCACGTAACTAGTTCTTGTTCAGTCTGCATTAGAGGTTACAGATTCCATCATCCCTTCTCATTTTCTCAGAGTTCTGGAACTTCTCTAGTCCACTGATCTTAAAGCTGTCAGAAACCTGTATTCAAGAACATTTGTTGGAGTCTTCTCCAAAAATCTGACTGCAAATGTTCTTAGAGAGTACAAAACTGTGGATGGCAAGACTTTAAATAGCCATGGTAAAAATTCTAAAACTCGGTAACTGACACGAAGAGCCATTCATGTTCTTTCCACACAGTGTTTTAGAAAGTACCTGAAAGACCTTTTACAACTTCTGTTCCTCTTTAGCCTTTGGGCCTTTTTTATTTCATCAAGATAACCATCATGATTGATAACCACGCAACAGGACCTTCAGACTTTTCTCACTTTTATATAAAATCTAGGACATTTCTATCAAACATTTATATATTAACGAACTTAAAATTTAGCATTAGTTCACATCTTGAAATTACTTTCCATACAATCCAAATAGCATAATTAGCTATTACTACAAGATGAGAGATACAGGGGCTGGCACTGTGGTGTAGAAGGTTGAGCAGCTGCCTGCAATGCCACCTCCTCCCCCATATGGCCGCCAGTTCGAGTCCCAGCTGCTCCACTTCCAATCCAGCTCTCTGCTATGGCCTGGGAAAGCAGTAGAAGATGGCCCAGGTCCTTGGGTCCCCTGCACCCATGTGGGAGACCTGGAAGAAGCTCCTGGCTCCTGGCTTCAGCTGGATGGGAACTGGAGCAGCTGGTCTCAAACCAGTGTCCAAATGGGATGCCAGCACTGCAGGTGGCAGCTTAACCCCCTATGCCACAGTGCTACCTCTGAGTATTTTTTTTTAAACAATTCTAACACTTTTAAGACTCAACTCTTTCCAACACAAAAATTACCTTAATAAAACAAAATTTGTGTTTCCTTGGTCAGTCACCAAACAGGGAAATAAAAACCTCGAATGGAAGATTTAGCACTTGGAATCATCCCATTACTTGGAATAATTTAACAGAGTCAGACTCAGGGAAAAGAAAAAAGAGCTTACAGGAGCCAGCTAGAAAATTGACAGAGGGTTACCAATTAAACCAAAACTATTCAAAGGAGACACTTCCGCTTTTTCTACAAAAACAGATTTCAAAATTCAGGATCAAGACTATTTTCAGATATAAGATTGATCTATTTATTTGAAAGTTTGAATTACACACACAGAGAGAGAGAGAGAGAGAGAGATTTTCCATCCACTGGTTCACTCCCCAAGCGGCTGCAAAGGCCAAGGCTGAGCCAGACCAAAATCAGGAGCCAGGACCTTCATCTGGGTCTCCCACATGGGTGGAAAGAGCCCAAGCACTTAGGCTATCTTCCATTGCTTTCCCAGGCGCACTGACAGGGAGCTGGATTGGATGTGGAGTAGCTGGGACACAAACTGGTGTCCATTTGGGATGCCGGCACTAAAGGCAGCAGCTTTTCCCACTAAGCCACAACTCCAGTCCTCACTAACATCAAAATCCATATATTTCTAAAACCGCGTAGCTTTAACAGAGGATCAGATTCCAATTTTATGTCAGTGTACCTTTGATATTTGGTAATGCTCAAGTATTAGAAAACCCTGTAAACAGCATTGTTTAAAAGCCTAGTCAATTTTATCACACACAATTTTTTTTCTGAAAAGATTTATTCCTCTGCAACCTTATACGACTTGCTCACATCATTTGCAACTTACCTAAACTTTTAATTTTTTTGCCCTATCCTTCCCTTTCCAGTCTAGAGTAACCTAGCCATTCTGCTTGAGAACAAACATTTTTATAAGCAATGCCCTTTCTTTATCCAAAAATTTCTTTCTTTCATAACTTCCCTCACTAAGAACACATTTTCATGCTTGCATCTTCATCTTTATTTTTTTCTCCCAATCTACTGATTGCCTTAATTTACATTTTGAAATAATCCTTTAAAAATCTTCAAATTAAGACAAAAGTTTCTAAATAAAACAACATATAGAATCCCAACCTTAGTTACTTCCAAGCAGTCATGAATTATTTGTCATTTATGGACAGTTTATGAAACATATTTGTTAACAAAACCAAATAGTCTTTTTTCATAGAATTTAAGATGCTCAGAATAGTTTACATTTGGAAGCATTTATCCCATTTACCTTTACCCTATTTATACTTTGCAACTATTCTTAGATATTTTAAGAAACTAAAATGTCAGACAAGCATAGTTATAATTTCAAATAATTTTTCTGTCAAGGAAAACTCTAAAGGCTGCGTAAATACACAGAACAAAATGAATACTATACCTTTATCTGAATTGCTTGTTCTTAAGTCAAAATTACACTTTCATGATTTCAAATAACCAAAAAGAATAAATATAGCATCTCTTGACCAGCAAACACAGGCACAAATGTATATGAACAGTTTCAAAACTATCTTTATCCTTTTCTTTTTAAACAAATTTAAAGCAGATTATCTATTAAAGATTCACCTAAGTTATGTGAACTAAGTTAGGTGGATTAATGTTATTTTTCTGAACCACTGTGTACTGGCTCACTTTGGTATAGCAGCGTACAAGCTTGCGTATATGGAACTTTCGTTTTCTTTTCTTTTCATAAAACAGCTCTAGCTAGACAACAGCGACATAAACCAGAGATCTATTAAGTGGCTGTTTCTCATCAATCTTGAGGAGTACTGGGGCGAAGCAGTGTCACAGTAAAGCATCATCTTTTTCTTTCATAGGTATAAACCAAAATTTCTTAATTTTGCAAAGGGCACCCTAGGGGGCTATGAGAATAGAGTAGACCTGTTGAATCAAGTTACAAAGCAAATTTGGCAAGTTACAAAGCAATTTCTCAAGGTCATGATCTCTCCAGCTCCAAAAACTCAGAGGTCCTTTAAAAAAAAAAAAAAACCCGCAGGCGCTGTGGCTCAATAGGCTAATCCTCCACCTGCAGCACTGGCACCCCGGGTTCTGGTCCTGTCTGTTCCTCTTCCAGGCCAGCTCTCTGCTGAGGCCTGGAAGTACAGTGGAGGATGGCCCAAGTGCTTGGGCCCTGCACCCCATGGGAGACCAGGAGAAGCACCTGGCTCCTGGCTTCGGATCGGCATAGTGCACCAGCCACAGTTTGCAGGCCACAGCGGTCATTGGGGGGTGAACCAACGGCAAAAGGAAGACCTTTCTCTCTGTCTCTCTCTCTCACTGTCCACTCTGCCTGTCAAAACAAACAAACAAACAAACAAAAACAATGTCCACTCACAGCTGAACCAGATTCTCAAGGCACTGATCTCTCTAGCTCCAAGAAGGGAGAAAATCCTTTAAACTCAATGCGCAGTCATGGCTGAAGCACATTAGCACTCGAGCTATTCACCCTGGAACACAGAGATACCACCTTGGTATCATCGTGCACGAGATTGCTCTGCATCAAAGACATCTCTCTAGATCTTAAGTTGAATTTAAGCCTTGTTTCTTCCAACCAACAAGTGCTTCAGGCCAATGATGCCTAGTCAACAGTCAGCTACTTGGGGATGTGTCTGATACAAACAGATGTTCAGGCAGCTGCAAGACTGATCCCAAGGGTGACCGTGGGCCAGGGGCTGTTGTGCCATGGGCTAGAAGCCCATTCACAATTGTAGTCCCTTCATGGTTGCCAACTGTTGCTGAAAAATATTCCAAACTAGTTGGAGGAATTGCTATAGAATCCCCAAAACTGAGTCCGTCCCCCCGACAGGCAGAAAGCCAATCACTGACATTGGAGTAGTGGAATAAAAGTAGATGTTTACTGCAAAGCACAGAACAAGGAGTTGGGCAGCTATTGCTTAATTTCCAGGGCTCCTGGAAGAGTTAGGGGGAAAGATTCCTATAGACTGAAATTGGGATTCCGAAGTGCGTGACCAGCTCATGTCCAAGTTCCTGGTTGGTCAGTGGTGCTCATGACCTTCCTTTTACTGGTCAGCAATGCTATGCTTTTCAGGGAATTACAACAGCCAGGTGGGCTCTAGCTGGTCTCAGGGGTGGGGTTACATGTAAGTTACCTCATGCCCCAAACCTGGAAATTCCCCGAATTTCTCTAAATAAACCCCTCTAGATAAGGTTTTATCTATTGGAGAAGCAAGTGGTTTCTTGAGTCTGGGGATTAGAACCTTGTAGGGTGAGCTGTACAACACTCTCAAGTCAGTGAATTACTTTGATGAGGGACAGGCAAGGACATGTTGGCTTAAGGGAGATGACAGGAGGCTGGGTCTTGCTTTTACATGATAGGGGTTTGAGCTGAACAGGGCTCCGGATGGCTCTGTTCCCATGTGCTGAGAGGGAGCACCCTGGAGAGACACCCCAGCCCCGTGCTCAAGAGCATCGCTAGAGGCTCATTGTCCCATTTGTCCCTGCCAGGCAGGGATGGGCCACCTCAGGAAGGAAGATGATTTCTGACTTGCTTCACTGACCGCACCCTAGACAACAGATCAGATGGCTTTGGTCTTACTTGGAAAAGAGAATCAGGCATAATGCCTCAGACCGGCTCTGCTCGGCACTAGCTCAGAGGGACAGTGTATGCAATGAAACGTTGCGCTGCGGCTCAATAGGCTAATCCTCCGCCTACGGCACCGGCACACCAGGTTCTAGTCCCGGTTGGGGTGCCGGATTCTGTCCCGGTTGCTCTTCTTCCAGTCCAGCTCTCTGCTGTGGCCCGGGAGTGCAGTGGAGGATGGCCCAAGTGCTTGGGCCCTGCACCTGAATGGGAGACCAGGAGAAGCACCTGGCTCCTGGCTTCAGATCAGTGCAGCACCAGCCATAGCAGCCATTAGGAGAGTGAACCAACGGAAGGAAGACCTCTCTCTCTGTCTCTCTCTCACTGTCTATAACTCTCTCTGTGTCTCTCTCTCTCACTGTCTAACTCTGCCTGGCAAAAAAAAAAAAAAAATAGAAAGTTCGTGGAAAAAAGTTTATTCAAAGATGCTTATTGGGGTGCAAAATTTTTGAAATCCATGTATAGTTTTTCATGATATGCATTTCTCATGAACCTTTTGAAGACCACCACCACACCCCTGCATATGAAAGCCCTCAGCATAGAGCCTGGCATTGAAAAAGTATTTAATGAATGGTGGCTGCTGGTCTTATCATTTTTTATATGGAAATCCTTGGGAGGTAACTAAAGTGGTAAATTGGAACGTTTACTAAAATAAACATCTAGAGACCTGATTCTCAGTCTAATTATTACTGTTCAACTTGAGATGCTGTGTAAATTCATTCTTTTCATCTCATTGGACTTCTCTGATTTTCTCATCTGGGAATAGTAGTGGTTGTCCTATTTTTGTAATATGTCTGATTAGTCTTTAAAGCACACATACTTCTTGACCTTGCAATTCGATTCCTATGAATTTGTTAGTGTTATATGCAAAGACACTAGGTGCTAATAGGGAAAAAAAATAACAGAAACGTCTAATAGCTAATAGTAAAAAAAAATCATGTTGCTATAAGAGAGACTGCAACACAGTCACAGGACAATGATGCAGGTCTGTCTTTTGATTGACATGGGAGTGGCTGAATGATACATCTTTTTAAAATGATAGGAGGTTGTGGCTGGCGCTGTGGCGTAGCAGGTAAAGCTGCCGCCTACAGTGCCGGCATCCCATACGGTTGCCGGTTCAAGTCCCGGCTGCTCCACTTCTGATCCAGCTCTCTCCTGTGGCCTAGGAAAGCACTAGAATATGGCCCAAGTCCTTGGGCCTCTGTACCCACTCCAGCTGTTGCGACCATATGGGGTGTGAACCAGCGCACGGAAGACCTCTGTCCCTCGTTGCCTCTCCTTCTCTCTCTGTAACTCTGACTTTCAAATAAATAAATCCTTAAAAAATGATAGGAAGCTACAAAAGTATAGATCTAGGAATAGTGATTGTATTTTGTAAAAAGCATTTCTGTTGTCTTCTATAGGACATCAAAATGTTGGCAATGATTAGCTCTGTCTGGGAGTATTATGAGAATCTCTGTTTTCTTTCCTCTACTTTCTGAATCTTTCTCAACAGTATCTAGTATTTTTCTGCTCAGATAAAACAGGAAAACGTATTTCCATCTGGAGAGAAAACCCAACTCCTGCACTCCATTCCACAGAAATGAAAGGGGAGGGAGCTGGGGCCCACCATACAGGACATACACCATACAGGGACCTCCTCAGTCCCACTTTGAAAGACCTGCTTTTGGCTCTGGCATTGTGTGCAGCAGGCTGAGTGCCTGCAACGCCAGCATCCTATTTGAGCACCAGGTCTCCCACATGAGTGGTAGGGGTCCAAACACTTGGGCCATCTTCTGTTACTTTTCTGAGGCCATTAGCAGGGAGCTGGATGGAAAGAGGAGCAGCCAGAACACCAAGCAGTGCCCATATGGGATGCAGGCATTTCTGGTGGCGGCCCAAGCCACTGCTATGCCAGGATGCTATAGCCCCAGTAAATATATGTTTCAAAAGAGAGATGGGGGAGGAGGGAGAGAGTGAGAGACCTGCTCTTTGAATCCAGAGTTGGAACCTAGAGCACCACGTTTGCTCTTGAACCTTAGAGTCAGCCATACAAATAGGGTAGGGCTGGGGACTTGCCAGAGATCCAGGCTGGGTAGAGGAGTCTGAGGGGCCTGTGGAAAGTACCAGGCTGATGTGTAGGGCTGCTTGGGCACTAGCTCACCAGGGCTGTGTTTATGAAGCTTACTTCCTGCTGGGCCTCAGGGCTGCTAGCCAGGGACACCTAATGGGCCTAACAGAGCCCCCTCCTTTCACCCTCCCCCCAAAGCTGGAATGTTCTGAATTCCTCCTTGGGCCAACCCTCACCCCCCCCAAGGCTTTTCCTGGGCTCACAGAGGTCACCACACAAAAGCCCAGCTGGAGTTTTTGACAGGAAAAACACAAAACTCACCAATTTTTTTTAAGTACCTCAATCCTTCCCAGCCTCCAGGGGTTTAATTTTCATCTGGAATAAGGCTCAGATTTGCAGATGGATTTTGCCAAGCTGTGGTTAACCATCAGAAATCCTCTATCACCTCAGCCTGTGGCCTTTAGTCGGCACTGCCTTCCTTCTCCAGGGCATCTCCTCCTCCAAGGCTCTGCTAAGGAACTGCTCTGTAAGTCCATCCAGATCTGGGTTCTCCCTTTGCAGCTCACCTAGGTGCATGATTTTCCCCTTCCTCGTTGCTGCCAATTCAGCCCTCGGTTGGAATCAGCCTGAGCCACGTTCGGTTTCTGCATCGGGAGTGACGGGTGGGAACCTGGAAGGGCCCTGGGGTTGGTCATATCTGCCTTCAGATTGATCACAAAGGTTCCAGTCTGAAACCACAGGGCCAGAAGAAGCACCTGTCCCGCTCAGTCGCATCATTTCTGGCTGGAGCTTTTTAGAAGGCAAAAGGCCTGGGAGAAAAAATTGGAGGAAGGGAGCTCCAGTGTCCGCCTCTGCCCAGCTGTGGAGGTGCTAAGGAGGACTGCAGGTGCCAGTGCTGTCCCTGGGGAATGAAGGCTCGGGGAGGCAGCAGAAGCTGGGGTCCTCAGTGAAGCCATCAAGTCTCCCCTTGAGGCTCTTCAGCCGCTCTCCCCCTCTGCTCTGCAAGCCTCTCATTAGAAACTGCTGGTTTCCACTCAGCTATTGTTCTCTTCAAGCGTCAGAGCCCATACATTGACAGTGCTTCTAGCAGGGGAGTTTGCAAGTGATTTTTATTTTCTAAATTATGCCTCTCTGTATTTCCCAGTGTTCTAAAATGAGAATGCTTTACCTTGGTGATTGGGACAAAAACAAACTTAAAAACAAAAAACAATTAGAGATTTTCTCAGTCCAGTTGAAATTCCCTGAGCTATCATCAATCAACTGCTGCAGAAGGAAAGATAAACTGCTTCAAGGACAGACTTTCCAGAAAGTAGGGCCCTAAGGGAATGACTTATCCAGCTCCCAGATCCCTGGGAGCTGGGGGTGAGGTGCTGAGAGGGGAGCAAGTGTCTGAGGGTCTTGGGGATGAAGGGATGGAGACATGAGGCTGACTGACAGGAGAGGGTTGTAGTGGTGGCCTCCCTCACCCCCCAGAAAGCCACATCAGGTCCTTTCTTGAGTGTAAAACCCCTGAGCATTCTGTCCCATGCAGTCTTATGAGGATCCTCCCCCCGCAAAGGAGATATACCATGTATAAGACTCTTGGAGCAGGAGATAAAAAGAAAAGCAGGGCAAGTGATCAGGTAAGGAGGGGTTAATTCAAGAGCTACTGTCAGTCTTGACCCTCCTAATCCTCTCCTGCAGTTTCAATCCCTCCCCTAAGGAAGATTAGGTAAGGATTCTAAGTGAAAACTTGTCACCCAGCCCTTGGGCCAGGGAATATGTTGGCCCCATGCCCAGAAGACAAATTCGGTTGGCAAAGCTTAGAGTTCTCTGTGCCTCCAGAGCAGCCAGCACTTGCCTTCTAGGATGATTCCCACAAAGAGGTTTTCTTCTCTATTTGTCAAAATGGCTGCATGTTCCCATGATTTTATTTGAGACCCAAAACCTTGGAGATGAGCAAACTAGGGCCGAGAGAAGTTTGGGAACTTCCTCAACAGTTGCCAGAGAGAACTGAGACAACAAGCTAGGTCTTTTGATTGTAAGGCTAAGTTTTATCTAAACTGTCTTCCCTTACCTCTGCTTCTTATCAGACAAACACAAAGCAGAATCTATGGGGTTTACTACCAAACTACTTGTTATTTGGCCTACCTTGTCCTCCTGCCTGTGGCTGAAAGCTCATTTCCATGGGGTGACTTCTTCTAATGGAATAAGATGCAGTAATTTGGCCTTCCTCCCACCCAGATAAGCCAATCTGGACTCTCTAGAGATGCTAAGCCTTGGTAATGGCATTTTATAGACTCTGCCTTCCTCTTGCTCCCAAATTCTTTCCTAGTTACTCCTAATGAGCTAAGACTGGCTCTGGGGAGACACTCTCCTCTGGGACACTGTTGATTCCAGTGAATCACTCAAGCTTGGTTCTGCTAAAGCAAGAGCTGCTCCACTGGGAGGCAGTCGGTCTTCCCCCAAAAGCCTCAAGGTAACTCACCATGCCTCACTGTAGAGGAGCCCGGATGTAGACAGAAGGTACAAAGGGAAAGCATTTAATCTGTCCTGGCTGGGAAGAAGGTGAGGCTCCAAGGACGATGTCAAGGAGAAGATGAATTCTGAAGGATGATTAGCAAATTACTCAAGCAGATGGCATACAGTAGAATAGCATGCATAAAGGTTTATAGATGGAGAACAAGGGAAATTCGGGGGAACAGAAGTGCTTAGTATGGCTGGATCATGTATTTTTTAAAAAGCCCAAACATTAACAGTGCTTCTAGCTCAGGAGTTTGCAGGTGATTTTTATTTTGTAAATTATGCCTCTCTGTGTTTTTCAGTGTTCTAAAATGAGAATGCTTTACCTTGGTGATCTTTCCAGTATTTATTTATTTATTTTTTTGAAAGGCAGAGTTACAGAGAGACAGAGGCAGAGAGAGAGATTCTCCATCCACTGGTTCACACTCCAAATGGCTGCAACAGCCAGAGCCAGGCCAATTTGAAGCCAAGAGTCAGGAGATTCTTCCTGGTCCCCCATGTGGCTGCAGGGCCCCAAGAAAGCAGCCCCTTGCTGTTTTCCCAGGCCATTAGCAGAGAGCTGGATCGGAAGTGGAGCAGCCGAGCCTCGAACAGATGCCCATATGGGATGCTGGCACTGCAGGTGGTGACCCTACCCACTATGCCACAGCTCCAGCTTCCATGTATTTGTTTAAGAGCATAAAAGATAAGATTGGAGGTGAATGGTGACAAATGAGGCTATGAAACACAAGGGATCAGATAAAACCAGGAGGGCTTTCCTGGTTTCCTGGGTTAGGGAGTTTGAACTTCAATCCTGTAAGAAATTAAGCATGCCAAAGGTGAATTGACAGTCATAGTATGATTTCAACTTTAGAAAGATCCTTGATGACTGGATGAATAGTTAATTGATTGCAGGGGCAGGACAGAAGTGAAATTAGAAAGACCAATTTGGATTGCCTATGAGATACAAATGGACAAGAGATGATGGTTTGGTTGCATGGTTTGAACTAACATTTTGAAGGGGGGAGATAGGAAAAAGTGGATGGTTTCATGATATATTTTAAAGGTAGTCTGTAATAAATTATGATTAGATGTCAAGAAGATGTAAGAAATCAAACATGGCTGGATTTGGTTACTGGATGCATAATGATTCTGTTGAGTTAGGGGCACTGTACAAAGAGTTTGAGGGTGGGAGAGAGAAAAGGGCAGAAGCTATAAAGATGTTGAATTTAAGGTACCATTAAAGCATTCAGATGGAGCCATTGAGAATGCAGTTGACTATACAAACCTTGAGTTCAGGAGATAGGTATGTGGCAGAGGTATGGAATTAGGAGTCACTGGCTGACAGATGGAGTGGATGAAATCACCCATGGAGAACATGAAGACAAAGAAGAGCAGTGTAGGTGAGACCATGGGGATAGTAGGTTTAGAGTGGGCAGAAGAAGAGGGACTTACTAAGGAGAACTTCAAGAATCATTTTGAGGGGGTGAGGAAAACTGGGAGTGATGCTACAGAAAACACGTGAGAGACTAGTTTTTGGAAGGAGAGGGACAAGGTTAGATGACAGCACTAAGACCATCGGGTTTTGGAACAAGGAAATAGTTGATAACCTTGGTGAGAACATTTTCAGGGGAAGACTAATGAACCAGGCCATCCTATAGAGTGAGCAGTGAGAAGGAGGGTGCAAGGGTAGAGACATCAAAATTAAATGGATTCAGGTCTGTGGTGACAAAGAAAATCATGAAGATAGTGTAATAATTGCTTAGGGAGGAGGTAGCATAGGAGATCAAGAAGAGTGGTAAATAATTGTAGCAGCCACCAGGAGGATGCTCACCAGGGAGAAGTAGAAAGATTGTCAAGTAGCACTGAGAACCTCGGGACAGGACAAATGGGCCCAGGTTAGCAGTTAGAAAGCCAGTGCTGGGAAAAGACTTTCTCAGTGTCACAGCTGTTAAGCGACTGAGTTGACATTTGAACTAGGTCTCCCTCCCCACCCTTTCATCAATATTTATTGGCTCCTGTTCTGCCATCTCTAATGCTGATGGATAGAATCGACTATCAACCATGTGCCTGCGAGCACAACAGAAATTCAATATATGTTTTCTCACCTTCAGACTGTTTAGAATTTGGTTAAAGAGACAAGATGGTTAACATATGATACATACAAGTATCTATAGGAAACTCTACTTTCTTTCTTTAGTTCTATGATGATGATGATGATGATGATGATGATGATGAAGATAAGTAAACACAAGATATTACAGGACCATAGAAGAAGAGCACTTGATCCAGGCTACAGACACAGACATCTGAGCTAAATCCTAAAGGATAAAACACTAAACAGAGGAAGAAGGCTGCAGGGCACTCAACACAAAACATCCTGTGCTCAGATTTGGGAGCAAAAGATCACAGGACATGACTGAGGATGTGAAAGCCATTTAATTAAGCAAAAGGGTAGAGTATGAGGAGCAAAATGGCAAGTGATGGAACTTGAGAGGGCATGGAGAATAGACTTTTCCATTTAACCTTAAGCCACAGGGAAGCCATTGGAATGTTTTGTGTAGAGTAGTGACTTGATTGGATTAATACTGGATGATCACCTGGGCAAAAGTGTGCAGAATGAATTGAAGGAGGCAAGATTGGAAATAAGACCAGTTAAGGAGCTGTTGCTACAGTCCAGGTGAGGGAGAATGATGAAGCCCTGAACTAGGGAACTAAAAGCAAAGATGGAGAGAAGGGACCATGGATTTGAAATACATGCTTGAGGCAGAGCTGCTAGGACATGGTGATTCAGGAAGCAGGGGCCTAGTATAAGGAAGGTGTCAAGGACCACTCCCAGGATTTTAATCTGTTGCAAGGAAATGGATACAGGTATCTTTCAGTGACCATGGCAATCCCATGGAAGAACTTTTTGGGGAGAGTTGCAATGGAGGTGGTGACGTGTTCTCCTTGGGACATATTGAATTCCGGGTGCCTATGAGATTTCCATGTGGATATTTTGATGAGGTGATTGCTCTGCCAATCTTGAGGCTCTGGAGCATCTATGCTGGAAATTCAGATTTGGGAGTAGAGATTTGGACAGTAGATTAAACCAAGGTGGTGGATGAGTTTTCTCAGGGACAGACTGTTGCTTGAGAAAGGGATGGATTTCAGAGGGACATTCACATTTAGGAGATGAGTAGGAAAAACGAAGTATTGAAGAAGGCTAAAGTGAATCAGGCAGATTGTGGAGGTGTGGGAAATTAGTGGGCTGGAAGGTCTTGTAGAGGATGGTAAAAAGGGTGTACCCTTGACCTTTAGTGTCCTGAAACTTACCAAGAGTGATGGCTCCATGTATACTGCAAAATCCTGCACAGCTCTGAGATCTCAAAGGATTGCTTGGATTCCTGCCTCTTATAAAGCTCTCTATCATTTCCTCCATCTGCCTTAGTGCCCTGAATAGACAGCCCAGAGAATTTTAGGGCTTACTTGTAGGTCCTAGAACCACATTTGCTCCAGAGTCTTCCCCACATCACCTGAGAATCCCATGATGGGTGTGTCAATTAGGGTTGATGGGGGCATCAATGGGAGATCAGATAGGACATGTCTAGTGTGTCACACATGTAGTAGACCTGAGGCTAGCCTGTTGAAGAGGATTTGGTGAGGCTGATAGAACCTGAACTCCCAGAATATGGAGATAAGGCTTTGCTGCCACCCAAATCTGCTCTTGAGTAGATTTTAGGATGATCCAGGGCCAGGCTGCTACCCTCTAGGCCCACGGAGAAAGGGCCTCCCTGAAAAAGGCCATCAAGAAGCCTCTCAGGAGCTGCAGTCCACGGCTACATTCTAACACCTGTTCCTCCTGATTCCGTCTCCTGGAGTTTGGCCTCAATCTGCAGCTGAGGGGCCCAGGAGCAGTGTTGCTTAGTAATGTGTTTGTTAAACACCAAGCCTTGGAAACGAGCCGTGGAGTTAACACAGGCACCACAAACGCCACTGCCATAACCACCCTTCTCGGAAAGCAAGCGCTTGCCCAGCCCCTGGCTTTGTCTGTCTGCCAACCTGAGACATGTGCCTACGCATGAGGCGATGACATTTTGGCTCTACCCTCAAAGTTTTTTTTTTCTTTCCCTTTCTCATGTGTTATTTCTCAAGATAACAAAGGTCAAAAGGCATCCAGCATTTTCTGGTTTCTCATAAGCTTCTGGTCAATATTTAATCTGGTTTATGGATTTTTTTAAGGTTTTCTAGATGCCTTCTTGAGTCTGCTTGTGGCCAAGTGCAGACACTTGTAAGGAGCAGAGAAGTCCGCCTGGCAGAGACACTCTGAAATGAGGGAATAGCGGCTGGATTCCAAGGAGCAGGAGCTACAGCCAGAAGACAAGGGAGCAGGTCCTGAAAACACTTCTCCTGAGAGGTCTGCCATGGCCTCTCTTGGCCTCCAACTTGTGGGCTACATCCTAGGCCTCCTGGGACTGTTGGGCACCCTGGTTGCCATGCTTCTGCCCAACTGGCGAACGAGCTCTTACGTCGGTGCCAGCATTGTGACGGCAGTTGGTTTCTCCAAAGGTCTCTGGATGGAGTGTGCCACACAGAGCACAGGCATCACCCAGTGTGACATCTACAGCACCCTGCTAGGCCTACCTGCTGATATCCAGGCTGCTCAGGCCATGATGGTGACATCCAGTGCCTTCTCCTCACTGGCCTGCATTATCTCTGTGGTGGGCATGAGATGCACGATCTTCTGCAAGGAATCCCGAGCCAAAGACAGAGTGGCGATAGCAGGTGGAGTCTTCTTCATCCTTGGAGGTCTCCTGGGCTTCATCCCGGTTGCCTGGAATCTACATGGGATCCTTCGGGACTTCTACTCACCACTGGTGCCTGACAGCATGAAATTTGAGATCGGAGAGGCTCTTTACTTGGGCATTATTTCCTCTCTGTTCTCCCTGGTGGGTGGCATCATCCTCTGCTTCTCTTGCCCAGCCCAGGGAAATCGCTCCAACTATGATGCCTACCAGGCCCAGCCCCTTGCCACTAGGAGCTCTCCAAGGCCTGGGCAACCTCCCAAAGTGAAGAGTGAGTTCAACTCCTACAGCCTAACAGGGTATGTGTGAAGAATCAGGGGCCAGAGCTGGGGGGTGGCTGAGTCTGTGAAAACCACTGGACAAGTTCCCCCCCGCACCGGCCCCTGCAGGGCTACAGGTGAGGGACACTGCCACTGGATCATGTCGGAAGGTGCTGCTGAGGATAGACTGACTTTGGCCTTTGGGTCGAGTGAAGGCAGAAGTGGGAACTGGTGTGACAGTATAAGGGTTCAATTGTCAAGGATGCTCGCCAACCCAGCCTTTCTGTTACCCTCACCTCGTTCCACTGCCCTGAGTTCCCAACCCTCAACTCTAAGCTCCAACCCCTACCTTTGGCCAGGTCTCAGAGGCTCTCCTTGTCTTTTGGTTTGCCTGGGAATCCATCCAAACCCTACTGCACTTCCCACTGACTGAATCCTCTCTGTGACCAAAGACCTTTCCTTTGTGGCTGAGAGTGGCTCTGAGCTCAATACTGGGGGAGGAAGAGAAAAAGGAATGGTGGCTTTTATGCACACGGCTCTAAACTTCTTCTCCAACCTCCCTCCAAAGAAACTGATTGGTCAGTAATGGGCCCTGAGCCTCCATTCTACCGCTCCAGTTCTGACTTCAAAGTGTCCAGACTGGTTGGTGCCTGAGCTGAAATAAAGCCATCCCACGGCACCCAGGAATAGGAATCAATTGGGTGCAGCATGAGAAGAAGGCAAGGCAGCCAGGGGCTAAAATAAGATGAGAACCACTTCCCAGGGAATTTTCCCCCAATGCCCTCAGACTCGCGGTTCGGGATTTGCACCTGCAGCTAGAAGGAAGCATGGGGAGAGGAGACCCGGTGGAAGGCTCAAAGCCGCGGCAGGCTGTGAGTCCCCTGAGGAGCTGCCTCACAAGCTGCGGTCCCGACTTTCACTGGAGCCTCTGCCTCCCGCTGCGGTGCCTGACCTGGCTTCCTGTCTAACCCACTCAGCTGAGGGCCCTGGACAATGATTTCCTTAGGGACTGTGAACCAGATTTTCTACAAATGGTCCTTGGCTGAGGTTATGATGGTGTGGGAGTTGTGGGGGACTAAGGAAGAGGTATTCTATGCTAGCCAAGAAAGAATAAGAACTTTGGTATGTAATAAATTGGTAGGCATGTGTGCTGACTCTAGTGGGGGTTTCTACTATGCCAGAGAGAGGTGGTCCCCCAGAGTCGTCAGGTCTAACGGAAAACCAGCTGCAAAGGCTGCAATCATGCCCCCCCTCCCAGGGTCTACCCACAGAGCACTACAGAGCTTCTGAAAGCCCACTGCACCAGGCAAGTCCCTTGTCACCCTTCATACCCTCCCTCTCGCCCATGAGAAGATAGTCCAGGGTAGCTAGAGCACACTTGAGGTGCCACCATAAAACATCCACGCCCAAGGTGCTGTGTCCATGACTCCAGTGATAACTGAGCTGCTGCCTGGGCCTGCAGTAGGGGTGGGAGAGTAGAAAACGGTTCCCAGGTTCCCAGGCAGACAGTTCCACCTCCAAAGTCGGAAAATGCCCCATTTCCCCCCGAGTGGAAGTGGGGTAGTCACAAACCAAAGATGCTTTCCCTTAACCAGCCTAAGTCTAAGCGACATCTGAAAAACCCCAGGACAGCCCTGCACATCCCAGTGCCAGCTGCAGAGGTGCACTCACGGTCTAACAGGCCTCTGGCTTTCCACCTTCTTGCCTGATTCGAGCTGTTCTGCCAACCTGGAAGACCCTCGTCCCTTATCCAAGACCTCCTCAAGCTTGGAGAACCTGCTCAGCACCCCACCCTTCATTGAGCCTTCTCTGACCACTCCATCCCTCACCTACCCCTCCTTCCTTTAACCCTCAGCATATAAATTGCTTCTTGATGCTCATCATTAAACATTTTTGATTGATAGTTATCTCTGTGTGTGTGTGTGTGTGTGTGTGTGTGTCTCGACATCACCATTGTAAGCTTTTGGAGGGACTATATCAGACCTCTCTATATCTGCCCAACTGTTTGTAACAGTGCTGAGCACACAGTAGGTGATTAATAAACATGTTGATTGAGTCATTGTTTCATTGTTAAAAGGGATCCAGACAAGGATGATGTGACTGGAGGAAATTGGGCTAAGGGGTGGGAAAGGGAGACGCTGGCTTTTCTTCCCAAAGGGTGGATAGAAAATTCTGGACTTTATTGAAAACAACTGTGAATCACGGCAAGCTCCCTCCCCAAGGAACTGTTAACCCTTTCATCTTGCCTGGGACTCCTCCCTTTCAACACAACTATTTTATGTTATTTAGTAAATGGTTGTCCAACTGACCTTACCGTCTCCACTTGGAAGATAGGGGACAGTAAGAGCCACAGTAGCGAAGAGATTTTCCCAGGGCCACACAGCTGGTGTTAGTGCCCCTGCCTCCTGGGTCTCTCAATGGGCTCCCGCTGACCCAACAATATCCACAGCTAACAGCCTGCCAGAAGTCCCCACACAGCCCAAGGCAACAGTGGGGACATGCAGGTTCTTTTGGTCTCCCACGAGGGCAGTTGGGGAAGGCAGGGCCAATGCAGCGAGTGTGCCACCTGCACCTGCCCTCCTAGCATGCTGGCTTGCAGCTCCAAGTGTTCTAACCCTGGAGGTGTGTGAGTGTGGGAGGGCACCGATTGGCTTCACTGGGGATTAACAAAGCCTAATTCATTAGGTTGTCAACCATGGCAACACTGACAATAACGCAGCCCTAAAGATTTAGTTTAACTAGCTGAATCCGGACAGGTGGGGTCTCAGCACATAGGAGGGAGCTTGGTATACCAGACACTGCACTTCTGAAGTGGGCCTTCTTTGGTGCAGAGGCTGGAACCCCAGCATCGGAGCCCATTTAGAGGGAATGGCAGCTGGCGGGAACAAGGGGGAGATGGCTCTCCATACAGAAGCGTGGTAAGAGCTCAGGTCTCTGGTCTGGAAAGGTAAGCCCAGAGTCACTGAATGGGCGGCCTGCAGGTTGCAGGGTGTGCTTGCCTTGCTGCCTGCGCTGTGCTGAGTGGGCAGCATTTGGCACAGGCTCTCCACACCCACCAAGTGGCAGCCAAAGCACTTTCAGATCCTCCAATTTCCTGCACCCTCCAGTCACCTCAGTGAGGCAGATCTTTGACAGCAGTCAAACGGGAGCCCCAGAGAGCTCAGGAAAATCCCTGGAGTCACAGAGTATGACAGCCTGAACGTAAGTTTGGAAACTCCTCCCACAGCAACGCAAGCCTGGGACTGTGGTCTCACAAGGTGTGTGAGGGCCGGCTGCGCCTTAAACTCCTGCAGCCTTGCTATCCCAGTCAGCCGCCGGAATGTAAGGGTTTTGGAAGGAAAGAGGGCACAGAGCTTCCCTCCACATTGACATGAGGATGGCCTGAAAAAGGGGGCGGCGGGGGGCTCTCATACCATTATGAATCTGAGAATATTTAAGAAAATGCGGTGAGAAGTTCATCCTCAACCAGAAAAAAAAACAAAAACCACAGGGCACACCTCACAGACAGCGACTGATCCTTTGGCAGGCTGAGAAAGAAAAGCTTTGCTCTAGATCCCAAGAAATTTTCCTGAATGTGGGTCCAAGTAGAACAGCTATCTGCTCCCCCTCTTGCCTTCCATCATAAAGTAATTTAGATTAGCCATAGGCCTGGGAGTAGTGAACAACCTTGTGTTTATGCCCCTGCCTCAAAGCTCTGACCCTTGCACAAGAAAAGAGGTTTCTGCCTCCTGTCCTGCCTCTGATAATAGCGTGACTCATTCCCTGCCCCCCCACCCCCAGACCCCCTGCTGTGTCATGGGGGTGAGGAGACAGACGAGCGGCTTCCTGGTACAAAGGGAAGCTCCAGCTTGCCGAGAGACTCTCCGCCAGGCAGCCAAACATCCAGCCAGTCAGCCCTGGGTCAGGCGATGTGCCGAGGTTCTGAGGGTGCCCAGAGTAAGCAATGTAAAGTCTGGGCCTTGGAGGACCCAACAGCTGGTCCAGAGGACATAAGACATGCACACGGAACTGTGCTACAGGCCCAGTATGGGCTGTGCTGTGAGCTAAGAAAGGAACAGAAGACAGAGGGGTCAGGGACTGTAGGTTTCCCGCAAGTGCAGCCCACAAGAAACGAGGGCCTGCCGCCACTTGAGCTTCGGGAGGAAGGGCCTTCAAAAGAAACTGCTTCCTGTGGCTGAAGCACTATGGGACATCGAGAAATAGCGTAGGGAGTAGTGCTAAGGGGCAGACAGGGATATATAGCTCGGTTAGCCCACTACAGTTTTTTTTTAAGATTCATTTATTTACTTGAAAGTCAGAGTTACACTGAGAGAGAAGGAGAGGCAGAGAGAAAGAGAGAGAGAGAGACTGAGAGAGAGAGAATGAGGTCTTTCATCTGCTGGTTCACTCCCCAACTGGCTGCAATGGCCAGAGCTGCACTGATCCGAAGTCAGGAGCCAGGAGCCTCTTTCTGGTCTCCCACTGGGGTGCAAGGGCCCAAGCACTTGGGCCATCTTCTACTGCTTTCCCAGGCCACAACAGAGAGCTGGAATGGGAAGTGGAGCAGCCGGGACTCAAACCAGCACGCATATGAGATGCCGGCACTGCAGGCGGCGGCTTTACCCACTACACCCGAGCGCCAGCCCCAAGCCCACTGTACTTTGGGGCTTGCCTCTTTAGGACTCCTATGGCTCTCTAAGAGAGGGAGTGGCCCTGGGGCTCAGCCTCTCCTTCTCTTGGGCAAGTCTCCAGAAGTGACCGGGGCAGCAGGAGTAGTGCCCATTCAGGTGTCCCCGGGCCTGCTGGCTTTGGACCAGAGGAGAAACACAGCTGTGAGAGAAGGCTGAGAGGAGAGAGCAAGGCCCAGGACTAAAGGCAGGCAACTGAATCCTTGCACGGTCAACTGGACCCTCTCCGTCAGCCCTGGTCCCAGGGGCAGGGAGTCTTGCATGCCTGCAGCTGCCCCCTCTGGGACCACAGAGGCCTCCGGCTGGGAAGTGCGTGTGCTCCTCCTCAGCTGGCTGAAGCCCGGCCTTTGCCCACCCTGGTCTTCCTGTCCAAGCGGTTCCTGGCTTTGATGAGAAATTCTGTTAACTCAAGGTGGGGAAGAACCTCAAACAGGAACTGCAGCATGTTATCTTTCTCTTCTGCCCTAAGTGGTGGCTCACTATATGCCGTGATGTGATCACCAATAAAAGATTAACAGGTTGTTATCAGGCACAGTGATAGAGAGGCCATAACTGACCACCTCTTCCCACCCACGAGCCACGGCTTCCCTGGGAACTGTACTCAGGAATCGCTAAGAAACACTTGCCTGCACGTCCTGCTCCGGGCTTCGGTGCCCCAGAAGAGAAGCAGTTATGTTTCAGAGCTTGAGCAAGCAGCAAGCTTCTACCCAAGGACACATCACTGTGCCTTTTTAGGAGACAACCATTGCTCTCCTGTCAGCCTTGCAGAGCTGCCCCCTCGCTTGCTCCCCATCATCTTAGGGAGGCTTCAAAGCCACTCACGGCCTCGTGGAGACAACAGAGAGCACTCGTATGATTTTTTGAAAGATAGTGTGCAGGGTGATGGGATGTGAAATTTGACCTCAAATGAGTACAAGTGGCATGGCAGGCAAAGCGGCCCAGACATTCCTTTCAGAATACGTGACGTTTGACAAGGTTCTGTGTGGGCCGCTCAACAGAAAGACCAGTCGGACCCAGAGTACAAAGACAAGATGCTCCCTGGAGCCTAACCACATGCCTTTCTCTTTTTCTGAAATCACCCAATGGAACACAAGAGGATGGATGAGCAGCCCCTCCAAGGCATGCCTGATGCTATTGTGAAGACTCTACTACTCCTTGATCTAAAAAATGAGACACAGCCAGCCCCAGATCGGCCATTAACATCATAATGAACACTAGCTCCTCAGCGCACCTGGAAAAGATGCCAGATGTCCTAAGGGGCTGACAAATCCAACAGCAATCCGGAAACACTGGGATTTGGGGAGCAGGGACTTCTCTGAGCAGCACATGCACCCTTCAACTACATGAGTCAATGGTTTAAAAGAGGGAGACAAGGTAGAAATCAACAGAAAGCCAGATGGGATGAGAAAGGAGGTGCCTTCCTCCTGTTGCCAACTCCAGAGGCAACTTGTATAGTTAATTTTACTCCTCTGTGTGTAATAATAAACCAATATGTTCTCAAGTGTCACTTTCTCACTCCCAAGAGTCTTGCCCAACTCAGCACTGTCTGGGGAGGTACGGGGGTGGGGGGAGACGTAGGGGTTTCAAAGGAGTCAGTGAGAGAACACCCATGGGCAGAGGCCAACAAGTCCAGTACCTCCTGGAGTGTAAGAATAGGATCCTGATGGCTGTTTTGATATCAGGAAAGCTGCCAAGCACAGCCCTGAGTGAAAAACCCAGTGAAGAGGAAATGAATTTCCACATTGTTTTGAGGGATATTCGTTATATAAGTGAACAATTTCCCGATCATGAGGGCAGTTAAACATTGTGTGGGATTATGGAACTTCTGCCTTGGAAATTCCTATTAGCGTGGGCTGCCTTGAGCACGTTGCTATTAAAAGAAGACAAGACTAATCATTTTCAAAATAGACAGTATGGTATCAAGGGCAAAGAGCTTAGGCTTTGGAGCCAAATACACTCATGTTTGTTTTTTTTGTTTGTTTGTTTTGTTTTGTTTTTATTTTTTGACAGGCAGAGTGGACAGTGAGAGAGAGACAGAGAGAAAGGTCTTCCTTTGCCGTTGGTTCACCCTCCAATGGCTGCCGCGGACAGCGCACTGCGGCCGGTGCACCGCGCTCATCCGATGGCAGGAGCCAGGTGCTAGGTGCTTTTTCCTGGTCTCCCATGGGGTGCAGGGCCCAAGCACTTGGGCCATCCTCCACTGCACTCCTGGGCCACAGCAGAGGGCTGGCCTGGAAGAGGGGCAACCGGGACAGAATCCGGTGCCCCGACCGGGACTAGAACCCGGTGTGCTGGCGCCGCAAGGCGGAGGATTAGCCTGTTGAGCCATGGCGCCGGCTGGTTTTTTTTTTTTTTTTTTTTTAAGATTTATTAATTTGAAAGTCAGAGTTTATTAAAGAAAAAGAGAGATCTTCTATCCACTGGTTCACTCCACAAATGGCTGCAATGACTGGGCCTGGGCCAGGCCAAAGCCAGGAGCTAGGCATGTCTTCTCGGTCTCCCACATGGGTGCAAGGGCCCAAGGACTTAGACCATCTTCTACTGCTTTCCCAGGCCACAGCAGAGAGCCGGATTGGAAATGGAGCAGCCAGGACTAGAACCAGCGCCCATATGGGATGCTGGAATCGCACCACTATGCCACAGTGCTGGCCCCCTGGGTTTGAATTTCGTCTGTACCTTCCCTAGTTGGGTGACCTTGGGAAAGGCACTTTAATTCTCCATAGTTTATTTTCCTCATCTATAAAATGGGCGTGTATAAAAGGTTAAATGTTATTATCTCAGCATTATCATTTACCTAAAGGGTACTGTCAGTCATACCAAAATGTGTCTTTGGGGTATGGAGGAAGATGACAAAGTGAGTGTGTGTGTGTGTGTGTGTGTGTGTGAATCTATACTTCAGATCTGAATCTATACTAGCAGAGGAATAGTCTTTAAAAATATTTTTTAAAAATTTATTTGAAAGTTAATCACAGAGAGAAAGAGGGAGGGAGGGAGACAGCAAGCGCTTCCATCTGCTGGTTCACTCCCCAAATGGCCACAGTGGCCCAGCCAAAGCCAGGGGCCAGGAGCTTCTTCTGGATACAGGGGCCCAAACATTTGGGCCATTCTCCACTGTTTTCTCAGGCACATTAGTAGAGTGCTGGATGGGAAGTGAGCAGCCAGGACTCGAACTGGCACCCAAATGGGATGCCGGTGCTGCAGATGGCAGGTTAATCTGCTACACCACAGCACTGGCCCCCAGGAATGGTCTAAAAACGTTTCAAGATTCTTTCCCAAAGTCTGAATACTGTGAACATCTTGGATAGCCTTCTTTATTTGTTGGATACTATTAACAGAACCCCGGGGAAAAGTAGACTGGAGAAGTTGGAGAGAAAAGAGATCTGATAGCCCTTTTACCTTCACCCAGATCTGTAAAAAATGTGGGTGGAACAGAACTGATTACACGGGCCCCACTGCTACAGAAAAGCTCAACCCCCGGGGAACCGCAGACTGGGGTTAACTTCCCGGGAGAGTTGGGGAGATTTCAACAGCCACTTTCCTAATTCATAGCCTCCAAAAGCTCTGGGGTTGAGTGGATTGTGTATAGCCTCCCTCTGGCATTTGCAAGCCTTTGGGCCACTCTCTTCCTACGCTCCAGCTTGGTAAGCCATCCTTTCTCAAACTCTCGGGCATGCCTGTGTTCCCCATTGGCTCTCAGTCTCATGACTTTGTTTAGACAATGCCCCCAACTCTAGAAAACCTTTCCCACATACCTCTACAATTCCAACCCTTCCAGGTTCCCAGGGCCCATCTGGAAGACCAGACATCTTGGGTTCACTGTCTTAGTCCCCTACCTCAAGTTATGTTGCCTACCCAAGGACATGGAAAGCACCAAAAATAGTTACCGTATTTTATCTAAAAGGAGGTTGGAGATTTCGGGCAATTCATGTCAAGACTGGGTTTAGGGATGAAGGCAAGTAACAGATTTCTTCAGCAGATGTTGTCTTCTGTTAGAAAATGAGTGCTTGTATGTCTCAATGACTAGAGCTTTCACATACCCAATATTATCTAAGTTTATTATCCAAACATGTGCCCTGACTTTGGATTCAAAATGTCTGGTTCCTGACTCCCTGCCTATTATAAGCTATGAGTTAAGGATGTCCTTGTCATGGAGTTTAAGTCACTCTCTTGGGGAAATATGGCTTGGCTTAGGCTGAGCTCACAGTCAGCATTCCTGGGCAGACCTCAGTGCTTCATTCCTAATACAGTACTACCAAAGGGGTTGGAGTTTATAGAATTCTGCTTGCTCTCCACCCCATGCCATATCTGTGTGTGTGTGTGTGTGTGTGTGTCTCACTCTCTGTAACTCTGCATTTCAAATTAAAAAATAAAAAAAGGAGGGGGCATCATTATAGTGCAGGTTAAGCTGCCACCTGTCATGCTGGCATCCCATGTGAACACTGCTTGGAGTCCTGGCTGCTCCACTTCTGATCCAGCTCCCTGTAAATGCACCTGGGAATGCAACAGAAAATGGTCCAAGCCCTTGGGCCCCTGCTACCCACGGGAGAGATCTAGATGGAGTTCCAAGTTCCGGCTTCAGTTTGGCCCAGCCCTGGCCACAAAGCCATTTGGGAGTGAACTAGTGGATGGAAACTCCTCTCTCGCTCGCTCTCTCTCCCACCCCTCTGTGTGTGTGTGTGTGTGTGTGTGTGTGTATGTGTGTGTGTGTGATTGACTCTTTCAAATTAAAAACAATGAAAAAAAATAATTCTGAACAACATTCTATCTAGAGACTGCCCTTGGGAACTAAGAGCCTACCAATGAAGCGTCTTCCTCTAAGTTGTTAGCCCAGGTAACTGGAAATCACTGAACATGGGCAAGCAAATCCTCCTGTCTGCTGGGACCACAAGGTCTGAGGGCCTAGCCCTCAGCCAGATGCCCATTTGTTCATCCAACAAATACATACTGACCTAACATGTGCCCAGAATTGATTTCCTTGAAACCTGTTCTGTCAGTTCTTGGCCTGTAGATACCTCTTTTCTTCTCTTGAAATAAACTATCACCACTCTTGAAGAAGGTGAGAGAAGCCTCCTCTGAATTTCTTTTCTCCTTTTAGTTCTTGCTGTCAAGATCTGCTTATATTCTGTAGTTCTCAGTATTTAAAAATTACATGCTAAGGAGCCTCCTTTGGATATAATTCTGAACGTTTGTTGTAAAGAACACTCGTCATCGGTGCTGCGGCTCAATAGGCTAATCCTCCGCCTTGCGGCGCTGGCACCCTGGGTTCTAGTCCCAGTCAGGGTGCCGGATTCTAGTCCCGGTTGCCCCTCTTCCAGGCCAGCTCTCTGCTGTGGCCTGGGAGTGCAGTGGAGGATGGCCCAAGTGCCTGGGCCCTGCACCCCATGGGAGACCAGGATAAGCACCTGGCTCCTGCCATCGGATCAGCGCGGTGCGCCGGCCGCAGCGGCCATTGGAGGGTGAACCAATGGCAAAGGAAGACCTTTCTCTCTGTCTCTCTCTCACTGTTCATTCTACCTGTCAAAAAATAAAAAGAAAAGAACACTTGTGTATATTTCCTCCTTTGGTAGCCTGAACTCCAACTCACAATGAACACCCCCAGTAACCTGTAGCACTGAGTGCTTCAGTCTTGTATTTTCACAGTTTACTATCCAGGATTCTTACCAACCTTCCCCACACTGTTTTTACCCAACCCTTTCTATTAACATGACATTGTTTTGAGCCCTTGAGATGGAGATATGAACAAAACACACTTCCCATCATTCATTCATTTATTTATTAACAATCATTTATTATTATATCCCAGTTACCACAATAAGCTCTAGGATACAGTGGTTGGCAAAATAAAAAAAAAAAACATGGCTTTTTTCTTTATGGAATTTATTGAGGGAGGCAAACAGGGACCGTGTATATTATGTTCAGTATTATATATCACACAGCACACAGTAGGTATCCAATGAACATGTCTCGCATGAGTGAAAGTAAATGACCAAATATGTTAAATTGGGAGAAGCGCCATTAATTTTAAAAAATGACCCAGAAAACAGTGATAGAGTAATAGGGTAGGCAGAGAAAAAAATGGCTGCCCAGACAGGCCTGAGGAAGCGGCACTTATACCAAGAGCTGAAGGATGAGGAATAGCCAGCCACACCAAGTCAGGAGACAGGAGCATTGCAAGAGGGGGAGCACTGTGGGTAAAGGTCTGAGGTAAAGAACGTGCCATGCGTCTGTGGGAAGACTACAGTGAGCCAAACAGTGGCAGATCATGAAGGGTTGCAAGAGACAATGTAGATGTAGACAGGGGTTTTGTAGGACATTCTACGGAGTTTGGATTTTGTTCCAAGAACAATGAGAAGTCATTTAATGATTTTAAGCAGAGGCACTGCATGGCTTGGTTTATATTTAAAAACAGGCCCTCTGTCCCTAGTGATGAGACAATTGTGGGAACTGGAGTGGAAACACGGACTCTAGTCAGCAGCTGTGACCATCCATGGGAGAGGACCGCAGTTTGGACTAAGGTGGCTGCGGTAAAAGTGAGTAGAGTGAAGATATACTTTGGAGTGAGAACTGACAGACTTGTTGACAGACTGCATGTGGGGGACGGGAGGATGACTTCCAGGGTTCTCACTTAAGCAACTGGGTGGGTGGAGGTGCCATTTTCTAAGAAGAGGAAAACTGGCAGGGAGAAACAGTCCTGGGGTATGTCACTGTTTATTTTTAACATGTTTTATTTGAAATATATGTGAGTGTAAATGTCAAGTAGGCAGTCAAATATTTGAATCTGAAGCTTTCTAATAGGAAAGACGGGATAAGGAAGTTTGTGATGAGACCCTCACAAATGACATAAAACTGAAATGTTCTAAGAGAAATGCCATGCCTAACTGGGTTAATCCAAGGAATTTGCAGGACAAAAAAAAAGTTGGCATTTGTGCCAAGGGAAAGATGATGAGGGAGAACATTCCAGGCAAAGGGGATGGAATAGCCAAATGGGAAAGGAGAAAACCTTAAGGCATGTTCAGAAACTGAAAAGCAGTTCACTTGGGATGAAACGTGGTTTGTGTGTGCAATATTGCAAGGTGAGTCTAAAGAAAGGGTAGAAGCCAGACTGCACAGGGCTTTCAGCAGCATACTAATTAACGTGTATGGCATTTCGCAGGCAGTTGGGAACACTAGCAGAGGCATGAGCTGATGAAGTTTCTAAAAGCAATTTAAGAATATTGTGTAGGGTGGGTTGAGGAATGGGAAGAGGAAGTAAACAAGGCCAGTGAGTCTGTTTCAATTATCAAGGCATGAAATAATAAGGACCTTTGCTGACCATGGAAATGGAAAGTTAAAGGCCAATCATTAGAGAATTGAAAAGATATGATAACCCATCAGGAAAGCCAGGAGGGGGCACTCACTTTTTCCTTCAATGCCTTTTGCCTTCACACTAGACCATAAACTCTGGAAAGGCTGGGAGAGCACTTTCCAACCTCTCCACAGTGACAATCCATCAGTAGTTAAAGGAACCCCAGGCTGGAACAGTTTTTTAATAAGTAAGCGACAAAGAAGCTGCTCTGCTATTGAAGTGAATGGACTCGTGTGGTAACTGTGGCTGGATAAGCAGTGTGGAGTCAGAACCATGGCCAGTGGATGGGCTGAGAGAAAGCACTAGTAAAAGATGAGTTAGAACTTTCTCACCTACTTTTTCCCTTTGAAAGCCCAATCACCAGCCTTCCTACTTCGTCCCCTTGCTCACCCAGCAAACAGAGCCTGATCCTTCAACGCTGTTTTTTCTTTATCCATCAGACTCCTATCCATTATCTAGATCTGTGCAAAGCCCCATCCCTTTCCAGCCTCCACGTCAAGGACAGTATCACTGCAAGAAAGACTGAATGTGCTGCTCTCCCTTCAGTCATATTTAGACAACTGGGGCCTTGACTTTGGTAATCCAAAGGGGCAGAGGAGATCTTTAAACACTGATTCTAGGGCTGAAGCCTGGTGCTGGCCTCCGCTGGTTCCCTGCAGTCTCACTGGAATATCTACCACGGGCCTCTTTTCAAAGGAGGCAAAATCACTTGGAAAGAGTCTTCTGAAGTAACTCTGCACAGGCAAAATAGAATAAAAATCCAAAACATTTCCTTTAGATTAGCTAATCTTTTCTCACTGTTTGATCCCAAGTTCCTTTGATTGTTTCTCCTCTACATCCTATTTTTCACTGTTGATTTATTTTATGCGTTCATTGTTCAACATCTTCTGAAGAGTACCTTGAACTCTTTCAGAGTGTGTGCTTTATAAATACAATAAAGCCATTAATTAATGCAATGAATCCTTTTACAAAAGAGCATGAGTTTTATTATTTCTGGTACTATGAGGACTACCCCTCATCCTACCTTAGCCTGAAGAGCAGGCAGGTGTAATTCTGAGGGGCATCAGGAAATCTCCCTGCTCGAAAGTACTTCCCCCACTACCTACAAGTCCACAACTTGATGATATATTCGAGGGCATTTTCAAAATTTACATTGACCCATCGTTTTTTAACCCATCACTTCTAACAGAGACACTTGTTTCACATCCCATGATTTTTGTGTGTTTATACTGTTCTTCTAGAGGTAATGCTAAATTTAACATAAATTATAATATCATAATTTCACAGTCTCTCACTTGATATCCAAATTCAAGCTTACTTGCTCTTTTTTTAAAAAAATTTATTTTTTTCCAGGAAGAATAACAAGTTTATTATAGAAAATTTGAAAAAGGCAGGAAGATAGGAAGAAGGAAAAAAAATCAACCATAGTCCTACAACCTAAAGAACCACAGTTCATTAGCAGTGTGGTCATGCTCCTTCTTTAAACCTTAGTTTAGGTCCCATTTCTGGTGTGATACCTGCCTTGAACTTCTTCCTTCAGATCTCCATCCCACCCCCCACCCCACTCTTCTATGTCAGGTTTGTACCTCTCACTTGAAAATATCAAATACTTCCGTGTATAGTTAGGCAACCTGGTATATGTCTGGTGTCTCCAACTAGATTATTAGATCCTTGCAGGTTGAAACAATGACTTCCATTTCTCAGCTTATCCCCAAACACCTGGTACATTGGACCCAGCATTTGCCAACTTATTTAACCTAAAAAAATACAAACTATTTCAGAAAGAATATTAAATAGGCTGAGTATCTGGGTCATGAATAGTAAATCTTTCATGTCACCTAGCTTGGTGACTTGCTTTTCTGTTCCTTGACTCTTGAAATCCTACTTAATTGGCATCTTTCTCCACACCAAAACTGAGTAAGAAGCAGATTGATTAAGAGTCAGGATTTACTCGGATTCTCTACATAAGGCATACAAGTGATAGAGAGAGAAAGACAGAGGCATGGGGGAGGGAGGGAAAGGAGAAGAGAAGAGAGGAAGGGTAGAGAAGATAGAAGAGTATATAGAGTATGCAGGTTGAAATGAGTAGAGGAGAGAGAGAGAGAGAGAGAGAGAGAGAGTCTGGTGTTCAATCCAGTATGTGATTTGCCTCCAGCACTGTGTACAGGATCCCATCCACTTGTTCTGAGTCATACCCGATCTCACGAAGCTCCAAGTGAGGGAGGACAGAAGTAAGGAGATAGCTGACGTGGATACGCAGCCGCGTAAGCTTTGCCAAAGCCCTGTATGATGGAGTGAGGGGCAGAAGAGATGACATGAAGTCATTAGCCAACAGAATAAAATGAAGCCCCTTCAAAATGGGCCTACATTTCTCAACAATTATGTTTCCATTAGCTAGAAAGAAAGAAGAAAGCACAACGCCACCAGGCACGGGGAAACTGGCTGAGGTTTTCTAAGGAGTAATTACTCAATCCTTGGTGGCCTGTGAATTAAGGCTTTTTCCCTTGTCTATGACCACTAACTGGGGGTCCTAAGGGATGCTCCCCATTAGCACTCTCAAGTTGATAACTAAACCCTAGTAATTAACCTGTCCAGGTCATCTCCCTCTGGGGTCCGGTAGGAGACCTGAGCCTTCTGCAACACTTCCAGGTGTGTCTCTGTCTCCTTCAGTTTCTCTTTTAATTCTTGCTTTTCCTCTTTGGTTCTTTCCAGTTCAGCTTTCAGAATCTGGAACTCAGCTTGACGATAACCCATGTGTTTCTTGCTCCAGTACAAGCCTTCGGACTCCTGGGTGCTGTAGGTCACCAACTCATGTTGAACTTTCTTGAATTCAGAATGCCAGTGGTTTCTCTCCTGTTCCAGCTCCTCCATCTGCAATACAAGAAAACAGAAATTCAATGACCCCCACACACTACTGACAGCCAAAGAGTACCCAAACTGGTTACTAAAATATTCACCCAGGGATTCCACTGTACCTATTCCTCAACTTATGGACCCTTTCAATGCCCAAATATGAGAAGGAAGCCCATTAGGATTCATGGACTCTGAACGATTCAAGGGCAGATTTTGTTGAAAGGCATCAGACCATGAAATGGTCAGTGCACCAATGTCCCCATCCCTTGGTTGCAATGATCTCATTTCTAGTGGCAAAGTGTTTACCCGAACCTTTTGCTGGAACAAATTCCTTTCGGCCAAAACACGTTCCAGTTTTTCTGTGGTTCTCTTCAACTCTTCCAGCTCTCTTTGGTTCTTCATCTTTGGCGTATGACAACCTCCACTCTCCTCATAGCCTCTTCCTTTCTCCCCGGTGGCTGCAGCAGGAATCGCAGCCGAGGTCAAAGAAGAGTAAGGCACTGGGTTCCAGGACTCAGCTGCTTTTCTTCTCTCAGCAAGCTCCTCTCTGTTAAAAGGGATCAACTGAATGGGAGCCCCTGAATCTCTAACTCCTTTGGCAACACCGACAACAGCTACAAAAGGCCCCTTGTTCACTTCTTCTTTGTTTATGTTTGTGCTACCTCGGTTAGATTCTTCTGCTACCAGTCTTGGCATCTGATCTAATTCTTCAGGAAGCAGGGACCCCTGACGCTGGTCTTGGGCTCCTGGAAACAGAACTGAAACATCCCTACTCTGGCCTGTGTTCTTGCTTGCTTCTGGGTATTCTGGATAAAGGCATGGTGGTGTACTTCTCTCAGAACTGGACTTATCATGGCTGTTCTCGCCTTCTGGGTAGGCAACAACTGCTTCCACCCTCCTGTAAGAGCCAGGCATGGAATAATCCAGAGGCGGTGTTGTCGTCTCATTCTGGAGCCTTCTTCGTTTCTCCACAGGCTCTTCGCCTAGTATCCATTTGTACTTACTGCAATAAGAGAAAATTTCTCTGTAAGCTGTCACAAATATATATATTGTGTACAGTCTTATCTTATGGAGCCCCTCCTTAATTTTCCTATATCAAAACTGCCTCTAGATGGTACCCCAAAATCATTTCAGGTTCAGAATGCAACTTTACATCCCAAGTCTTACCCAGTTACCTTCACACATGCAACTGACAAATTAAGAAAGACACGAAGCTGAATGGGGTGAAGGGTCATATTAGGACATAACAAGGTTAGGCTGACCTTAGTAAGAATTCTAATAATAGGACTGAAACCAGCCTGATTTCTAAATGCAAGTAAAGGAAGACAAACAAAAAAGTACATGCAAAAATTCCCTAACTTGCGACTGGAATAAAATGGTCATAAAAAGCCTAGTGGAGTCTGCAGAGAACAGAGCCAGCTCATTAACTTTAAAGCATCACAAAAGCCTTTGACTATCAAAGACTTATACGCATTTGTTATATTGCCAACAGAACACAATACAATTCCTTTGCAAGCTAACTGGATTGTGCCTATTGCCCATTATTCACTTGTAAAAGTTAATTAAAACATAGGGCCCTAGTCAGAAACAAAGGAAGCAAATCAACCAATATAAGTTATTTCCCCATTGTGACAAATAACTCTCCTCAGTCTGGGACAAACAGTCACTCCTTCAGTTCCTCAGAAAGCGTAGGATGATGGCTTTAAATCACCTTCCACTTCTGATTGTGATATGAGAGCAATTCCAAAAGTTCATAGAAATGGAATGAAAACATGTTCAGTTGTACAAAAACATTTTGAAATTCATGCCTAATGTTTTTCACAATATGCATTTTCTGTGAACTCTCTGAAAACCTCGCTTATGTATGATCTCAAAAATTTCTGCACCAGAATAAACATTTCTTTTAATTCCAGTTTCAATGAATTTTTGGAAGTACCTTCTCATGCACTAATGGTCAAAGGAACTAACAAAATAAAAGGCATCAGAGAAATTCAAAGGCTAAACTTGCAGCAGGATGGGAATCCCAGAGTTACCTATATAACTATTCTGTCTTCTCCCTACATAACCAAGAAATTGGAAGATGAAAATCAACTTTTCAATGAGAAAATCAGGCATAATAATAGCCACCTCCGTGCCATTTCTGCAAACATCTATAAGACACCTCAAACTTTAGCTTCTTACAATGTTCCATATGTTCTTCAGAAATAAAACTGCTATGCTGTCGTAATAGATGTTGTATTAGCTGCAGGGGAAAAGCAAAAGGACTTAGGGGCTATGTAAGAACAAAGGTATCTATCTTTTAACATGTGTAAGGAGTACCACAGATGGTCTATGGAGCTGTGGTACTGAGGAAGATAGTAAAACAATCAGCTGGCAGGCATGAAAGAAAGGTATACATAATGCTAGACAGCAATGACAAAGTTTTATGAAAGGCCATTAAAAGTCATACTATTGCCCTTATCTTCATTTTCCCACTTCCAGGTGCTTGCTCCTTAATTATTCTCTCTCCTGTCCCTACATTACTTTTCTTTGGCAGTCTCTTAGACCCTCTTGGCTACAGCATCTGGGCAATAGCTCCAACATTCTTCCAAGCCCTGACCACCCCCCAGTACTGAATTTCCAACTGCCTGTCATACATGTCTCTCTGGGGGAGTGGCCCCCTCTGGCATGTCAAACTTAGTATATATAAAACCGAGTTTCATTTTCTTTTTTTCTTGTTTTTAAATATTTAGTTATGGCTGGCATTGTGGCATAGCGGGTTCAGCCACCATCTGCCACACTGGCATCCCATATAGGCACCTGTTCAAGTCCCAGCTGCTCCAGCTCTCTGCTGATGTGCCTGGGAAAGCAGTGGAGGATGGGTCAAATGCTCTGGCCCTGCACCCATGTGAGAGACCTGGAAGAGAAGCTCCTGGATTTGAATTGGTCCAGCTCTGGACTGAAGACCTCTCCTTCTCCTTGTAATTCTTTCAAATCTTTTTTTTTAAAAAAACGATTTATTTTTTATTTGGAAGGCAGAGTTGAAAGAGATCTTCCATTTGCTAGTTCATTCCCCAAATGGCCGCAATGGCAAGGGCTGGGCCAGGCTGAAGCCCAGAAGCCCAGAGCTTCTTCTGGGTCTCCCATGTGGGTGCAGGGGTCCCAAACACTTGGGCCATCTTCTACTGCTTTCCCAGGTGCATCAGCAGAGAGCTGGATTGGAAGTGGAGCAGCCAGGACTTGAACTGGCACCTGTAAGGGAAGTCAGTACTGCAGACAGCAGCTTTACCCACTACACCACAGCGCTGGCCCCATGTGTATTGTTTTTTCTAATTCTCCCACTAACCCTGAGATAGGTGGTTTTATTAGTGCCATTGTTAAATTTAAGAGGATGTTCAGGAAGAGATTAAAGTAACTTTCTCAAAGTGGCTAGAAAGTACTGGGGTTGGGACATAATTTGGCCCTAGCTTTATCTCCTAGTAATTTCTTCATCAACATCAGCTAAACTGAATGTCCTGTGTTCTATCATGCTGCTCCCATTGATTGGGGTGTGTGTGTGTGTGTGTGTGTGTGTGTGTGTGTACGTGTTCAGATATCTTACTGAAGTACAAAGGTATAAGCTTTTTGATAGAAGGGAGCTCATTTAACTGCTCTATGGGGGCGGGGGAGGAACAAAACTCTTGCTTAAGTGGCACTCAAAAAAGAACAATCTGTGAAGGAGGGAAAAATAAGTGGACTTTACTTACTGGGCCTACACTTCTCCAGAAAGTCTGGTTCCTCCTTCTAGGAATGAGTCTCATACTACACCTGTGTTCAGGATTTAGTACACTAATTAAGTTTTATTCTTCTCTAATTTCTTCTCTAAGTACATAGTTTCTTCTCATTTTCTTTTCTCTTTTTGACACATTCCTCCACTGCCTGTTGCTTTATAAGTACATTTTGGGTTATTTTCTAAGTATTTTATATTTTATGACAAAGATACACTTATACCATACTTTTGCTCTTTCAAAATGCTTTGGGAGGGATTCCTATATTTAACCATCATCAGTTTAGTAGTTTGTTAACAAAGACAGAGAGTGCTATATTCAAATTAGGTTCTTTTCTCTTCTTTACTCACTCATTTCACAGATGTTTCCTACCATGTTTTAGGCACCCTAGCAGGTGAGCATAAGGACCTAAAACCATGGCCCCTTATTATATATATATATATATATATATATATATATATATATATATATAATATAATATATTTGGTCCATCACTGCTAGCTCCCAGTCTGCATTAACCAGCAGCTGAAGTCAGGAGCTACAGCTAAGATGGAACACAGGCATTGTAACTAGTGTTCAAATCAGGAGGCCAACACAAACCTCAAATCATCACTCCTTTACAGTGTTTATGTATTCCTTTCCTGATAATATATTCTAAAAGCATTTTGTTGAGATATAAATGATATAAATCCACTCATATAAAGTATACATTTCAATTTTCTGAGTATATTCAGAGTTGTGTAGCTGACTATCATCAAAATGTATAGAAAATTTGCATCATCCCAAAAGAAATCTCTTGTAGAAGTTTTTGTGTGAACATGTTTTCAGCTTTCTTGTACTATATACTTAGGAATAGAATACCTGGGCTATACAGCAAGTTTATGTTGAACACTTGGTGGAACTGTCAGATTGTTTTCCAAAGCAGTTGCAACATTTTTCATTCACACCTCAATACATGAGGGCTTCAATTTTGCCAAATCCTCCCTAATATTTGTTATTATGCATCTTTTGGATTCGAGCCATCCTAGGAGGTGTGAAATAGCAGCTCAGTGTGGCTTTGACTTGCAATTCCTCCATAGCTAGTGATGTAGAGCATCTTTTCAGGTGCTTACTGGTCATCTGTATATTTTCCGTGGAAAAATGTCTATGGAAAGTCTTTGCCCATTTTAATTGGATTGCTTTTTTATTAGTGAGCTGTATTAGTTTTTATATATTCTAGATATTTAGTCTTTGTCAGATGTGGTAAGTTGTTTTCCCACTCTGAGCCATCTTTTCACTTTCTTGATGGAGTCCTTTGTAACTGAAAAAGTTCTTAAGTTTTATTCACATCTTTTTCACTGTTTAACTGTCCCTTGAGATTTTGGTGTCATATCTAGGAAACTATAGTCTAATCCAGTTGTGATGACTTTATCCCATGTTTACATCTAAGAGTTTTAATTCTTACATTTAGATCTGTAAACCATTTTGAGTTAATTTTTGTGTATACTGTGAGACAAGGATCCAATGTCATTTTTTACACTTGAATATGCAGTTGTCCTAGTACTATTTTTTCAAGACTGTTCTTACCCCCCCCCACTTAATTGCCTTGGCATCTTTGTCAAAAATCCAATGACCATAAATATAAGGGTATATTTCTTGACTGTTCCATTGATGTATATGTTTGTTCTTATAACAGTACCACATTGTCTTGATTACTGTATATTACTGCAGGGAAGTTAGATTCCTCCAACTTTCTTCTCTTTAAAGATTGTTTTGATGGTGCTATATCTCTAGTATTTCCATATGAATTTTAGGGTGATATTGTTGAGTACTGCAGAAAAGCCATCTAATATTTTGATAGAGATTGCACAGAATCTGTAGATAAATTTGAAAAATCTTTTGATACACAAACATGAAATGTATTTCCATTTATTTAGGTTATCTTTAACTTATTCAACAGTCTTTAATTCTTTTCAGTATGAAAGTTTGATTTGCACTTCTGTTAAATTTATTCCTTAATAGTTTATTTTTTAATCTGTTATATACGGAATTCTTTTAATTCTCATTCTTTTCAAAGAGCAACTTCTGGTTTCACTGATTTTCTCTATTGTTTTCCTATTCTCTATTTCATCTCCACTCTTTATTATTTCTTTCCTTCTGCTTTATTTGGGTTCAGTGCTCTTGTTTCAGTAGAAGATATTTTTTCTTCAATTTTAATATAAACATTTCCAAATATAATTTCCCTCTGAGTATTTCTTTGGCTTCATTCCATAATTTTGTTATATCTTGTTTTCACTTTCATCTTTTCAAGATATTTTCTAATTATTCTTATGATTTTTCCTTTCATTCACTTGTTAATTTGGAATGTATCATGTAATTTTCATATATTTGTGAATTTCCCAACTTCACTTCTATTGTTGTTTTCTCATGCACTATTGTGGCTGGAGAACATCTTTTGTATGATATCAATTCCTTCAATTTCATTGAAACCTGTTTTATGGCCTAACATATGGCTATACTGGCAAATGTGCAATATGTACTTGGGGAGACTATGTATCACACTGCTGTTTAGTGACCTTCTCTCTTTCTCTCTCTGAACTTCTCTCTCTCTCTCTCTCTCTCTCTCTCTCTCTTGAGTGTTCTTCAAGTCTTCTATTTCTTTGTTAATTTCCTACCTAGTTGATATATATACTACTGAAAGCGAGGCATTAAAGTATCCTACTATTACTGCTGAATTGTCCATCTTTCTCTTCAATTCTATCTGCTTTTGCTTTGTGTATGTTGAGGGCTTGGTAATTAGGTCCATAAAAGGGCACAATTATTATACCCCTGATGGACTTTTTTATTATGAAAGATCCTTCACTATATCTGTTAAAAGTTTTTTTTTCTTGAAATCTATTTTGTATGACATCAGCATAACCACTCCAGTTTTCATATAGTTGATGTTTGCATAGTAAACCTTTTTCCATCCCTTTGCTTTCAATATACTTATAATTTTTAATGTAAAATGTGTTTTAAGTTTCCTGTAGACAGTATATGTGGAAATTTTTAAAAAATCCAATATGATAACATTTGTCTTTTGATTGGATTGTTCAATTTAGGTACATTTAATGTTATTGATATGGTAGAATTGTGTCTAATTAGCTTTTTGTTCTCTTTACCTGTCATACCTTCTTTGTTCCTCCTTTACTCCCTTTTCATGTTATGTAGATATTTCCTAGTTTACTTATAAATGTAATAGGAATCTATATAATGTCACTTCTTTTGAGGAATCTGAGAGAAAAAAGAGCTAGTACATATTTATAGTTTGTGGTATTAATCTTATTTACGATCCTAAAATTTTCTTCATTTCTGACTATATATTCGAGTTACTATCTGGTAGCATTTCCTTACTCCAGTACAGCATTTTTGTCATCTACCTCCTTTGTGCTGTTATTGCCGAATATTTTCTATTTGTATATGTCATAAGCCTCCAACTGAAATGATATACATATATGCAACTGTATACCAGTATATGAGGGTACTTTAAGAAAATCCATGGAAAGTATAATTAGATTATTTTGGCACAAAAAATTCAAAATCCATGCATAAGTTCTTCATAACATGTACTTTCCATGAACTGTTTGAAGGCCTGCCATACATTGTTATGTGTGATTTTTGTTTAGGTTAGTTAAGAATAGAAAGAGGAAGAGGTATTCCATTATACTGTTCTTTGTAATTAATTATAACGACCTTTCCCATCATTCCTGCTTTTTCATGTGAATTCAGACTAATGTCTGGCAACACTCATTTTCAACTTAAAGAATTCTGTTTATTATATCTTGCAAGGCAGGTCTGCTAGCGAAACATCCTTCAGCTTTTGTTTATCTGGAAATTTTTTTTTCATCATTTCTTAGATAGCTTTTTAAGATTAGATTTTAGCTTCTTGGTCGGCAGTTTTTCATTCAGTATTTTGAATAGGTCTGTCTGTTTTATTTAGGTTTAGCTCATTTCCTGTGGCTATAACAGAACACTTGAGACTGTATAATTTATAAAGGAAAGAGGTTTATTTTGGCTCACGGTTTTGGAGTCTGCCAAGATTGGGTGGCTGCGTCTGGTCAGCTTCTTGTGAAGGCCTCATGGTGGTTCAACTCATGGCAGAAAGTGGAAGAAAGTGGGAACATGCAAAGAGATCACATGTGAGAGAGGAAGCGAGAGAAAGCTGAGGAAACTGAACATGAATCCTAACAACCCACTCTCATAATACCTAATTTATTCCTGCAAGGACCATATTAACCCCTTTAGGAGGGTACACTTTCCACGACACAATCACTTCTTAAAGGTCTCACTAGTTCTCAATATTGTTACCCTGGCAATTAAATCTCAACATGAGTTTTTGTGGGGAGAAATAGTATCTAAACCAGAGCACCATCTCTTTGCCTTCTAGTCTCCATTGTTTCTGATGAAGTCTGCTCTTCACATTGTTTAATTAGAAATATTGATTTCAGGGAATGAGAAAGAGAGAAAGAGACAGACAGACACATTGAGATTGAGATTCTTCCAACCACTGGTTCATTCCACAGTGGCTGAGTGGGGCTGGGTCAGTCTGATGCCAGGAGGCAGGAACTTAATCCAAGTCTTCCATGCAGGTAGCAGGAACCCAGCTATGTGAGCCATCAATCAATCCTGCATTGGCAGGAAGCTGGGGTCAGGAGCCATAGCCAGGTATTGAATTCAGGTACTTCCATATAGAATGTGGATGTCTTAAATGCTGGGCTAAATACCTGCCCCTCAGCTGTTAATTTTATTGGGGTTCTGTAGTACATGATGAATTGTTTTCAAGATTTTCTCTTTGCCTTTGGCTTTCAGTATTTTCAGTGTGGTGTCTCAGGCTGTAAATCTCTGTGTTTGTCCACTTAATTTCTGGAGCTTCTCAGATGTGTAGGTTGTTTTTCTTGAAATTTGGGATTTTTCTACCTCTTTTTACCATCTGCTTGCATTCCTACTATGCTTATGTTGGTGCACTTACTGATGTTCTAATTTTTCTGAAGATCTGTTCATTCTGCTTCATTTTAAAACCCTTCTTAATTACATAATTTATGTCTGATCTATCTTTAGGTCTGCTAATTCTTTCATCTTCTAACTATATTGTGCTGTTGAGTCCTTTTAGAGAATTTTTCATACTAATTATTGTACTTTTCACCTTCAGAATTTCCATTTGTTTCATTTTTATACTTAAAAATCCTTTATTGATGTTCTCTCTTGACAAGACACTGTCATCACACATTCTTTAATTCTTTAGACACAGTAACCTTTAGTTCTTTGAACAAATGAGGACACTTCAAAAGGTTTGTGGAAAATGGAAGTAAAATCTGTTTATTTTGATGAAAAATATAGTTTTTCTTTTTTAAGATTTATGTATTTGAAAGAAATATAAAAAGGGAGGGAGGGAGGGAGGCGGGGGGGAGAGAGAGAGAGAGACAGAGAAATCTTCCACCTGCTGATTCACTCCCCAAATTGTTGCAATGGCCTGGGCTAGGCCAAAGCCAGGAGCCAGCAGCTTCTTCCCAGTCTCCCATGTGGGTGCAGGGGCCCAAGCACTTGGGCCACCTTCAACTGCTTTCCCAGGTACATTAGCAGGGAGCTGGATCAGAAGTGGAGCAGCCAGGACTTGAACCGGCTCCCATATGGGATGCCGGCACTGCAGGTGGAAGCTTAACCTTCTATGCCACAGCACTGGCCCCAGGTTTTTCATAATATTTATTTTCCACAAACTTCTTTTTTTAAAGATCCCTGTATGGGGTCGGCACTGTGGTATAGCAGATAAGGGTGACACCTGCAGTGTCAGCATCCCATATGTGCACTGGTTCGAGACCTGGCTGCTTCACTTCTGATCCAGCTCCCTGCTAATGCACCTGGGAAAGCAGTTGAAGGTGGCCCAAGTGCTTGGGCCCCTGCACCCACATGGGAGACCTGGAAGAAGCTCCTGGCTCTGGCCTGGCCCAGCCCGGGCCACTACAGCCATTTAGGGAATGAACCGTATCTCGTTTGCTCTCTCTGACTCTGCCTCTCCTTCTCTATAGCTCTGACTTTCAAGTAAATAAATAAATCTTGAAAAAAAAAACAACAAAGATCCCTATATTTATATTGGCTTCTTTGAAACATGTCTACTAAATCCAATATCTGGGTCTCTTCAAGAGCAGTTTCTATTGCCTTCTTTATATATATGTGTGTATATACATATATGTATACATATATACATATATAAAGAATTCATATATATATGTATATATATATATCCTGTTTGTTTGCATGTCCCACAGTTTTTTGCTGGCAACTGAACATTTTAGCTAATACAGCAATTACATGCATTGACAGTCTCTCCCTGGGGGACTGATGTTTGGTTGGTTGTTTATAAGTGACTTGGCTGAACTGATTCTCTAGGTCTATTTCCCCTACAGGTTCTGACGTCCTTGTTCAGATTTTCTTCTTGATTTTAGTCTTCTACCTGACACCTAGGATTCATCCTCGCTCAGCACTGGCCACTTATTGGTCAAATGTTGTGCTTAAGCCCTCTTGGCCAGTTGGGTTTTTATCCTTTATTGTTGGATGTGTATGTATGTTTTGAAGGCCCCTACAAATGTTCAAGATGTTTTTATTTCTGTCCCACCTGCAGCCAGGCACTAGTGGGTTAGTATTTCCCCCTTTATCACCTCTGAGGGTGCACAACCTTGATCATGACCACAGGCTTTGAGATTGCCAGAGATGTGTGTGATTTTATTTTTAAGCCTGGATTCTAGGAAATTGACCCTAGGTCACAGTAGCTTATTGTTCAGCCAGTGGTTGGTCAGAGGTAATGCTTAAGCCCCATATGCCAGTGAGGCTACTGCTCTTTGTTGTTTGACCAATGTGCAGTTTGTAGACTCCTTTCAAGTCCACCTTATGTCCTGCTCTGATCGCTTCTTAGGCACAGCCTTTCTTATACCCAGGATTGCTTCTGATGCCAGGAGTGTTCTTCTTCACTGTCTTTCCCTGATCCATTCTGTTCTTAAACTTCTGATTGCTTGGCCATTTGCTTATTTTAACTTGTGCTGTATCATGAAGTCTTGAGTGTTCTCTCAAATGTCCATCAAGATCTCTACTGTTTCTGACAACGCTCTCAGGCCTGGAATTCTTCATGCTTTGTTCCACAAAGTCAGTTCCTTCAGTGAGAGCTGTAGAGTTCTTCATCCTTAAGAGTTGCCTCTCTCTCTCTCTCTCTCTCTCTCTCTCTCTCTCTCTCTCTCTCTGCAAGCAGAATCTCTGTAATACTGTACAAGAGCTGGAGGCAGGGACAGAGGTCCACTTCTACCAGACGGAAATCTATTCTTTATGAATGGATGCTCAGGTAGTTTCTGCCTTGCTCCTTTGAGCATGAACCTTTGACCTATGAACAAGGCTTCAGCAGGAGCAACAGGGGTCTGGTACTGTTGGCTTGTGATACCTGGGTGAGTGCTTCTATCCTGCAAGTGGGAGCTGCATGAGGGAAGAGAAAAATGGGTGGGAGAAAAGACATCCAGTCCTTTTCAGTCTGCTTGGAATAGTGCCTCTGTAAGACCAAGAAACTGGGGGAGGTGAGAAAAGCCAGCAGTCTGTCCCTCCCAGCTCTATAGCTGTCTGTCCCTCTACAGCTCTACACAGGAAGCTAGGGGAACAGGGAGTCCCCATCTTCCTGACCACACCCACCTGGATTAGAGTTCTCTGGAGCAGTTTTCATAAAACAGAGCTTGGAGTGGGGTGGGAGCAGGTCGTGGTTCAAATGTCACTGGCTCTTGCTGGTGTTCCTGAGTTTTAGTAGGTTTTCTTGAATGAGTATTTCTCCATTTGCTGTATGCCCCTAGGATAATTTCCAGAAACTCTGAATTTTTTAAATAATTTTTTCAAGTTCATTGTTATCTGTCGGTGACAGTCCACTGGGCTCCTCATTTCTGCATTCTGGAAGTTGCTCTCCCAGATCATATTTTAAAATGCTAATAGTGGCCCCTAAATCAATCTCATTTATTTGAAAATTGTTATTCTATTTTTAAATTTTGCTTTTTTGTTTCAAATATTCCTTTGAACATATTAAAATGTCCCTTCTCTCCTTCTACCATTACAGAGTAATTCAGATTATTTTTATTATTTGAAAATATGAACTAATGCTTTGACCCACCCACATTTTACTCAAAACACCGAAATAAATCACAACCAGTAATTCCTGCCCATTTCTATGTGCTTACGGATACAGTGTACTTTAATTTGTACCACTCATAAGGAAATTAGCATGCATTGGGGATATTTGCATTACTTTGGCTACTCTAAGTTTCTTCAATTTTGAGTGCATCAGCACCCTAGAACAATACATTTCATATAATAAGCTCAAATCATGTAGAATTAATCAACCAAAGGGATTACTTCCTTGAACATAAATAAGTTGTCTTCCTGTAAAAGGTTATGCCTGAGTATATACTGGCCGAACCTATTTTGTTTATTGGGGTTCTTTCTTCCTTTTGCTAGATGTATGAAATCCACAAAGGTGTTTCTAATGACAGCTCTGGAGCCCCAACTAACCTACCCCACTAGAACTTCTTAAAGTTCTCTTGGATAGCGTTGGTTTATTTTATCTATAGTTAGTTCATGACCCAAGGACACTTATCAAGCTTCAGGTTTTGATAACAAAGGAAACCTTTGTAGCTCTTGATTAAACCTATCACACCGTTAACATTGATTTATCAGAAGCTCCAGTGTATTTTACTAAACCCTTGAGCACCTCCATTTCCCCCCACAAACAACAGACTCTCCAATTTGAATACCCCATATGTGCAGCTTGAAATGACACAATCATCATTTGCTACATTTACATAGCACATATAACATCAACAGCATCAGTTTGCATTTATCCCTTACCACCTTCAAACTTCCTTGGAAAGAATCTTATTGTTAAGAAGTTAAAATCACACATAATTGGTTAAAGTATTTCATCTGTACTCTACAGCCAAAATCTCACTCCGGATAAAGCATTCCATAAAGACTTGTAAACAAATGACTGATGAAGTATGCCACCCAATGGAAGCACTACCATATTGCACTCATAAAATATATGCCTAAGTAAGCATTTGCAGTTCCCTCAAGGTTACCAAAATACCAGAGTTACAAAAGAAGAAGAATTTTTAGTGAGATTCCAAGATGGCAGAATAGGGAGGGAGCTTAGTGTTCTAGTCTAGGGGAAGACAGTTTAAAAAAAATGGAGAAAGCGCAATCTCAGGGAAGAGTTAGGGAGAAAACTCCAGAGGAAACTCCACACAAATTAGAGGGAAACTGTGGATCCACGTGGAGGGTGTGGATGCACACAACTCAGGACCCCAGCAGCTGAGAGCCTCAGCACCAGCTTTGGAGAGTGAGGTGAAACCAGACTGTAGCAGCCCAAGCCACTGGCGATAAGGTTGTGGGAAGAGCCTGGAGTGAATATAGCTTGGAGTCCAGCGGGAGACAGTGTACCTGCCAACATAGAGGATAAAAAGGGGGGGGGGGGTCGGGGCATGATTTTTCTCTCCCTGACCATTTGACACTGACGTCCTGTAACTAGCTGAGAGAGGGCGGACACCATTTTGGACATACATTAACAGCTGTGCCAGCTTGGGTCTGTGTGCCTAGCAACCAGCTAAGAGTCTGCCTTGGAGCACTGACAGGAAGCTGGGTGCTCATCACTGTGGAAGCCTTGTGTGCTAGGACAGACAGTGAAAACACTGTGGCTCCATGGGAGGGTACAGGGTGTGGCTGGGTCTTCGGGCAGCCACTCTGAGTGGCTCCACATGCTCAGGGCTCCCTGATTGCCTAGTAAGGGTCATTGCTGCAGGATCCATGCTCACACTGAGGACTGCATGGGTCATTTGTGTGGTTCTTATGGCAGCACAGATGAATACCGCACCCAATGGGGCTAGCACCCAGGCACTGGGCTCCTTGGAGAAGAGGAGGTGAGCATGAGACTAAGCCAACAGAGCTGATCAAACCCTATCTTCTGATTGAAAAAAAAGATTTACCACACCCAACTTGGATGCTACCTTGGACATTCCCTCACCTGGAGCATTGAACAGAGCTCCCCAGCCACACTCAGCACATGCCTCGGGTATTCAATCAAAGAGCAGACACTCCACTAAGCCATAGTCCAGAGATAAAAGCCATCATAGAGAAAAAAAAAACAAGTATCTCAACAAACTCCTAAAAATAAATGCAGAAATTCAATAAACAAGAACATGAAGACTACATGAAGCCCCAAAGGAACACAACAACACATCAATACTAGAATGTGAAGATGAAGAGATTGAAGAAATGCTGGGAATATAATTCAAAAAAATTGATCATAGGATTACTTAGAAGCAATCAGAAGCACAAAGTATACAGTACTGTTTGAAGACAAGTTTTACTGTTAATTCTCATAGTACAACACATTAAGGAAAAAGCAAATCCACAAATTAAAGAAACCCATACGTGACATGAATGAAAGTTTTTCCCATGAAATAGAGATTTTAAAGAGAAATCAAAATAAAATATTGGAAATGAAGAATTCAATAAAATACATTAAAAATGCAGTGGGAAGCCTTAAGAACAGACTCAGTGAGACAGAAGAAAGAATACCCGAGTTAAAAGACAAATCTCTGGAAATTTTACAGTCAGAACAAAAAAAGAAGAAGAAGAAATCTGAAAAAATAGTGTCAGAGACTTATGGGATACTATACAAACAACCCAACATGCAGGTCTTAGGAGTTCCTGAAGGCATGGAAACAGAGAATGGATTAGAAGGCCTTTTTAGTGAAATAATCACAGAAAACTTCCCTAATTTGGAGAAAGGGATGTCCAAGTACAGGAAGCACATAGAACTCGTAATAGACATCACCAGAAAAGATCTTCACCCCGACATATTGTAGTCAAACTCTTCACAGTAAAACATAAAGGGAAGATTCTAAAATGTGCACAAGAGAAAAGCCAGATTTCTTTCAGAGGTTCTCCAGTTCAACCCACAGTGGACTTCTCATCAGAAACCCTACAGGCTAGGAGAGAATGGCAAGATATATTCCAAGTCTTACAAGAAAAAAACTATCAACCCAGAATACTGTACCCTCAAAGCTCTCATTTATGAACTAAGGTGAAATAAAGACCTTCCATAACAAACAGAAACTGAAAAAATTGTCACTACTCATACAAAAGAAATACTGGGGAAAAAGGAAAAGTGATCACACTTGGGAAAAGATTCAAAAGTAATGACACCTGATATTCCAGCAGCAATCTGGAATGATATGTGAGCATCTCCAGGAGACCAAGACAAGGTGGCTAACAGTATGCTCTGCAAACACATAGCTCTTACTGTGCCCCCTTTCCAACTTGCAATGGTAGTTAGGATCATATGCATAGGAACGAATCATATGCATAGGAACAGGACAGAATGAGGCTCAGGCTCCTGAGAGGAAGGCTGGCCTATATTACTTATCCCCCTATTAATTAATTGAATCTTAGAAGTTGATCCTTCGGGGCTGGCGCCTTGAAACAGCAGATTAATCTACTGCCTGTGGTGCCGAAATCCCATAAGGGTGCTAGTTCTAGTCCTGGCTGCTCCTCTTCCAATCCAGCTCTCTGCTATGGCCTGGGAAAGCAGTAGAAGATGGCCCAAGTTCTTGGGTCCCTACACCTGCATTGGAGACTGGGAAGAAGCTCCTGGATCCTGGCTCCTGGTTTCAGATCGGCGCAGCTCCGGCCTTTCCAGCCATTTGGGGAGCCATAACTAGGGGTATACAGATAGTCTTATCTGTCAGTGCTTACAATTTTCCTGATATTTAAGAAAAAGAAGTGGTTACTCCTACCAGTTACAAATTGTGACAAAATCTGAGAGTACTTAAAAATTTAGTGGAAAACTGAATTAAAAGAGAAATTTATGGCCAGCACCGTGGCTCACTTTGCTAATCCTCCGCCTGTGGCACCAACACCCCAGGTTCCAGTCCTGCTTGGGGCACTGGGTACTAGTCCTGGTTGCTCCTCTTCTAGGCCAGCTCTCTGCTGTGGCCAGGGAGTGCAGTGGAGGATGGCCCAAGTGCCTGGGTCCCTGCACCCGCATGGGAGACTGGGAGGAAGTACCTGGCTCCTGGCTTCAGCCATCGTAGCGGCCATTAGGGGAATGAACCAATGGAAGGAAGACCTTTCTCTCTGTCTCTCTCTCACTGTCTATAACTCTCTCTCTGTCTCTCTCTCTCACTGTATAGCTCTGCCTGGCCAAAAAAAAAGTTTATTTGTAGTAGTGGGCTTTTTGAAATAAAAAGTTAAAACAAAACTTATTCTAGAAATGAAATATAGTTATTATTTATTTATTTGTAATTGTTTTAATTTTCTGTTTGTTAGCACAGGGTGATAGTATTAGCCTGTGTCAGACAGCATGCAGCTCAGTATGTGGTAGAAGAAATATTAGGTATATTAATGGAAACTAAACATTATCAGTAACTATGTACACATGCAGTTTTGTATCAATTCCCATAGCTGCCATGTAACATTAAAACATCCAATCAAATATATGTGTATAACCATAAATGGGAGACAAATAAACTAAAAAAAAAATATAAAAGGAAATGCCCCCTTTCGTTTGGGGCTCTCTTTTTGGATATGAATCAAATTGAGCCTTATGCCAGCAAAATAATAATAATAATAACAATAACAACAACAGCAACAATAAAAAGACTACTTCCTGTTAAAAGTCTTGGTGTCTCATCTCTGTTCACAAATCCCACTTAGTTTTTTTCATAATATGTTTTTCCATGAACTTTGTGAAGGCCTTTTATATACATAGGTATTTTTTAAATTTACATAAAAATAAGTTTATCTTTTAATCTGATTTTCCATGAGCTTTTTAAGTACCTCATAACATTAAAGAGGTGCTAGAAAATGAACAAGTCTAAGACTAAACTTATATAAGTAATTTACTCTAGGAAACAAGGAATGATAAAAATTACCTAATGGCCAAAATTTCTAATCATTATTTATTTTATTTATTTTATTTATTATTTATTATTTATTTACTTGTCAGGTAGAGTTACAGACAGTGAGAGAGAGAGACAGAGAGAAAGGTCTTCCTTCCATTGGTTCACTCCCCAAATGGCCGCCACGGCCAGCACTGCGCCAATCTGAAGCCAGGAGCCAGGTGCTTCTCCTGGTCTCCCATGCGGGCACAGGGGCCCAAGCACTTGGCCCATCCTCCATTGCCCTCCTGGGCCACAGCAGAGAGCTGGACTGGAAGAGGAGCAACTGGGACTAGAACCCAGTGCCCATATGGGATGCCGGCGCCACAGGTGGAGGATTAACCAAGTGAGCCACGGCACTGGCTCCAGCTAATCATTATTTTTATATATGATCAATATGTGCTAGGCCAATGAGGTCTCTGAGGACTTAGATATCCATAAACTGAAGGGAAGGAATAATACTTATCTATGTATCATTACCCTACTGTATAGCACTTTATGTTTCTCAAACAATTATCATGTGCATTATTTCACTTCTGTTACTGCTAACATAAAGTGAATATGTAATACATAAAAGAGCATCAGGAAGTGATCATCTCAAAAAGTACAGAGACTTGAAATAGCTATTGTAGCTTTGAGAAATTGGGAGTACATGCAAAACACAATTCTATCAACTCAAAACTATGTTTTTCCTTCTAGATTCCATGCTAGGCCTCAGAAAACATATCAACATGATAAAACACAGCAATTTACTCTGAAGGAAAACAGACTCCAAGGCTTGCTACTGACAATAAAATATGTTATTTGGTCACCTGGAAAACTGAAAAGCACTGGAATCCAGAGACTTGAGTTGAAGAGAAGGTGATCTGCTTTCTTCTCCAACAGATGGAAGTAGGCTAGGGCTGTCAATTATTTCACATCCAGTTGTCTTGTCATTCAAGCCAGTCATATCTTGAATAGGAGGGATCTTCGGTGGATCGGTGAATACCTATCAAAGAAAGAAATGATTCATAAAAATCCCAAATTCAAAAACCAAATATCAAAGGATGAGTCAATCCTTCTGATGCTAGGAAAGAATGTTTGGGCAAAAAATAAAAAAAAGAAACTTTTTCCTACACAAAACAAACAGCTTACAGTAATGTACACTAGAACACTGAACCCAGGCGCATTCAGTTATCAACCTTATCAGCTGGACAGCTACAGACCTCCCCCAACTCACTTATTGGCTCCTAAAGCTATTCCACCCACAACATAAACCCAGGCCCCCAATCACGTCTGATCCTCTCTTGTGACCCAGTTTAAGGCTGGGCTTTCTTCTGAGATCTGTGATGAGGGTATGGGTGGAAGGAAAAAAGCATTGCAGCAAGTGTCTGTGCTGGTTTTGGAGAAATGCATGCGAGAGACTAACATATACTCATAAGTGCACACACACAGAGACATGCATCTGGGATCTTGTGGGAGAGCCAGCTTATGAAAATAGTATGAATGATTAAGGTGGAGAAATACAAGGAGTAGGTAAACTGAATGAGGACAGGGCAGTCCTAGGAAATCTCCCAAACTCTACATCAGGCTATTAAGCCAAAGCCACGACATTAGGGGAAAAAAAGACTTTAGGGTGTGAAACCTGATTGCTCATTTGCCTGCATCTTGGCAGGATATTAGAAAAAGAATTAAGATTAAGTTGCCTCTCTCCTCACCAGTCTGACCTACCCTGATCGAATGGGTGGAAGGTGAATCTAACATGCGACTAGCAGATCTTTCTGGGAATGAGGTTCAAGAGGGAAATCATGCAGAAAGGCAAGGTTGGGTGGGGAAGATACATGGGTGCTATGGTGGCTGTCAGGAAAGGAGTGTCCCTGAAAGGACGGCCAACCTTATTGCACCCTTCAGCGTCCGGAGCTGGGCAACCATGTCCGAGAGACAGTGCTCCTGAAAATTCAAAACAGCATAGTCTTTATAAAGCCAGCCAGCCTGAAAGCAGGGATCGGGGAGTGACACAAAGAACCACCTCTTCTTCCCAAGAGAAGGAGGAAGGAATCATCCCTGAATCGTGGAAGACAGGAAAACTAGACACCCAATAGGAGCAGCTTGTGTGATGATGGAACACAGCCCTGAGTATTCGGTGACACTGAATGTGACATTCACACTGTACAGTCAATACTGAATCCAAATCTGGGGAATGAATGATTTGACTTTACCATTTTTGGTGATCTGAACATCAATAACAACAGATCAAAGCCAACTCAAAGAGCCAATGAAACAAGACCACCAGAAGAAACAGTTTATTATGTCTATGCAGCTTTCAAGACCGCTGCTTCCTTCAACCTATGTCCTCTGTTGGGAAAAAGTTAGTGTGAGAACAGGGCTGAGGTGGACTGTCTCTCACCTGCTGGCTTTCATTCTCCATAGGCATCTTCTTCTTCTCGACAGTTTGATCTCTAGGAAAAGATAAAAGTGCTATTTAGTTTAGTCATGATATTTATCAGACGGAAATGGATTACCAATTGTAGATTTAGGTTATAGTGTTCCTTCCAAATTAGAACTAGTGTGAGCCTCATAGAGTAACTAAAAGTGACTTCCTGAACTGTGCTATTGAAGTGAGATTTCAAATCTCTCACTGAGGGGGAGGGAGTGGGGCATAATATAATCACTAGCTGAGACATTCAGGGGATGGTTAGAAGGTGAGAAGAGAAATTAATAGGAGGCAAAGGGGTCGGTGCTGTGGTGCAGCAGATTAAGCTGTTGTCTGCAGTGCTGGCATTCCATATGGGCACTGGTTCGAGTCCTGGCTTCTCTGCTTCCCATCCAGCTCCCTGTTGATGCTCCTGGGAAAGCAGTGGAAAATGGCCCAAGTGCTTGAGCCCCTGCACCCACATGGGAGACTTGGAAGAAGCTCCTGGCTTCAGCCTGGTCAATCCCAGCTATTGAAGCCATTTAGGGAGTGAACCAGATCTCTCTCTAATTCTTTCAAATAAATAAATACATCTTTATATAAAAAAAGAAAAACCTTTCCTTTCTCAAAACTCCTCTGTCCCCTTAGGAACATCACTTCGTGTATACTCAACTGCTTTTTAGCTTTGCTCAAGTACAGGTCTTCGTCAATGAGTTCCTGTTCCTCTGGAACAGAGCATCTCCTGTAGTAGAGAGAAAACAATCATCTTTCGGATACAACCTTTAGTTTTACTCTTTTCTTTCCTTACAACTCTGACGACCCTCTGACAAAGAGTTCAGATCTGAACCACATTACAAAACCTCACCATATGTAAAGCATAAGGAAAATAATGTTAGGAGTATACACTGAAAGAACACTGAAATTTCATTCAATGGTCAAAAGTAATCTGAGAAATAGACAAAAATTAATAAGAATTAGAAATCAGGTTATACCCATTCTATAAGGGGATAAAGTGGCCTGGCAGTCTCTTACACTACATACAAACAGGAGATAAAGTGCTAAAAAATCGGCCGGCGCCGTGGCTCAACAGGCTAATCCTCCGCCTTGCGGCGCCGGCACACAGGGTTCTAGTCCCGGTCGGGGCGCCGGATTCTGTCCCGGTTGCCCCTCTTCCAGGCCAGCCCTCTGCTGTGGCCCGGGAGTGCAGTGGAGGATGGCCCAAGTGCTTGGGCCCTGCACCCCATGGGAGACCAGGAAAAAGCACCTAGCACCTGGCTCCTGCCATCGGATGAGCGCGGTGCGCCGGCCGCAGCGCGCCGACCGCGGCAGCCATTGGAGGGTGAACCAACGGCAAAGGAAGACCTTTCTCTCTGTCTCTCTCTCTCACTGTCCACTCTGCCTGTCATAAAAAAAAAAGTGCTAAAAAATGAAATTTCTAGTCACTTAGTCTCATCACACAATCCCCTTCACTGTCCATGGAAAGGCACATCTGGAGACTATGAGGGAATGTTTATACCTGACAGACCTATACTCATTTGCTGGATGCCCTCCATTTCAGACATTTTCCCTAAAATGCATACTCCATTTTAGTATCTTTATTCTATCAGCATTTACTCTGTCAAAAGAGAAGGGATTTTAAGAAATTTATAGCTGAATCAAAGCAAATCAACCTATTATTATAAACTCATGTGACAGTCAAATAAAAAAATGTAAATGGATATGCCAGATACTATTTAGATGTTGGATACTTCAAGGAACACAGTATACTGGGAAAATAAACATGGAAATCAATAACATTGAACATAAAATGGTTACTACAGCATTGATTCCATAGAGGAGGCATTGAAGAAAATCATCAGGTCAACCTGTAACGTAAAGCCCTTGTTCTTATGGAGTTTACAATCTCGAAGAGCCAAAGCGCATACATATGAAAAGAACACAAAACAGCAGTATATGAACCAATGTAAAGAATTAAATGCCATAGGAATTCAGAGTAAAATCACTATAAGCTATTGGCAACAGGGAAAATGTCACACAAAAGGCTTAAGCGCCTCAGATGTATATGATTTGGATGCGCAGATGGAACGCAGGAAGTCACTGGAAGCAAGAGGGGAGATAATATCAAAGGGCAGAGGAGGAGGCATGTGTGGAGAATAGTGAAACCACAGACCTGGCTAAAATACAAAGTTACGGTTTAGGTTAAGGTGTAACAAAAAATAAGGCTGGCTAGGTAAGGTGTGGCTAATTAGTATATATGGCTTGAATGTCAAACTGAAAACTTTGAACTTGAGATCAATATTGTTTTAAAATATAAAGACAAATCAGGAATCTTCTTTGGTATAATACTGAGTCCTGGAATTTTACCTGTATTTTGGATGGGTATTATAATAACAAAACCATCTTGCAGGTAGTGTGGATGGATCCACCTTGCCAGGAAGCTTCCTCCATTTAAGACACTCATCACACTGTACCCATGTCTGGTCAGGAATCTTCCTGAACAAAGGAAAATAGGAATGTGACTGTGTACATATTAGCTCTGTGCTTTGTCTTACATTAGAAAAGCACACTCTAAAACTGAAAGAATCTAATTTTATATATGAAATGTGTTACAAATGCTATAGTCCAAAGTCTAAAATGACTATATTTTGAACTTCATAGATAAAATAATGACAAAACTTTATCAGATATGAGCATGAAAATAGAAAGTGTTAACACAGTGATTGATTACTTGTGAAGGTCAATAATATTTATACTGGAATCAACTTGTTTAAGTAAATAGGGTAATTTTAACTCTAAGTTTGTTAACTTAGAAAAATTTAATATATATTACAATATTATCAAGAAATATAACTCATAGAATCATATTATTTGCTTCTGTCCAATCATGTGAGTCTTTAAATGTATTTATAGGACTAATTGAAGCACTATTGGCAAACATATCCTCCATCAATTTGTGATTCCCTAATCTTTTTTTCACTGTCAAAAAAGTCTTCAATAATGCTTTAATCAAAATTTTATTAGGTTGATAATCCCCAAGTTAATCTTAAAAAGCAATATAAATTTGATTAAATATTACAACTAGAAATAGTGCTTCCAGATCAACAATAGGTTTAAATTATTAAGATAAAAGTCTTCTAGAGTTCAACCCTTAAAATGCATGCCAACTGCCATCCTCCCTCCTCTGGAAGTGTAACCCAGTCACCTACACCTCAAAGAGAATTTGTTGTGGCCTGATAGTACCTAAGGTGTGCAAGACACAGAAAGAGGGTAAAAAGGCACCAGTTTCATTAACATGTAAGTTTTTCTGAGGTAGGTCTTGTGTATGTTACATTAATAGTGCTCTTATATTAGTATTTCAATAGAGTGGTGTGGTTCTCTTATGTCTTATCAATAATTTTCTTATCATTTTAAATAGTGCTTTTTCTAGACAAAAACCATAATCAGCTCATTATAGTAATACTAGAAATAAAGATATATAGTAGAAAATAAAAGGGACTCATAATTCTATCACTCAATTCAATGTTTTCTTTAGCTGAGCACTGAAGAATAAATAGATAAGAAAAATACGGTACACATACACAATGGACTAGTATTCAGCCATATAAAAGAATGAGATCCTGTCACGTGCAGCAAAATGGGTAAAACTTGAAGAGGGATGTTACATAAAATGAGCCAGACATAGAAAGAGAAATACACATATTGTCTCTAATATGTGGAAGTTTAAAAAGATCCATCTGAATGTGGAATAATGTTTACTAGAGGCTGGGAAGGACGGGATGGGGCACCACCACCCCAGGGACCAAAACACGGCTAAATAGAAGCAATGCATTCTAGCAGTCCACAGCAGAATGGGGCAACCACAGTTCACAACAATGCATTATCTATTTTATGGAGAAAAAGAGAGGAGCGCCAAGGTTCCAAACATAAAGACCTGATAAGGAAATGCTAATTACCTGATTTGATAAGTTCATTTGTTGAAATATATTTTACTCCATAAAATATTACTCATTAATCAAAAAAGAAAAATTAATAACTAAAACTCTGCTTTAACAAAGAAAGTTTATACACATTTTAGCTCAGACTGCTCCAGTCTGGCAACCTCTAAGCTCTAAGCTCAGGACTGACCTCTACTGTCTATTTCCATACAGCCATTATTTTATTTAGAACCAGACCCGGCCAAATGCAATTTCAGCCGTAATGGTAGGGAAGAGGAAAAGTCACACAAGCCTTGGATCTACATACATAAGCACAGACGATTCTCTCTCAGGGACAAGCACACTTAGAGGCAGCAACTCCCTGCTTCGAGGCACAGGCAGACCATGCTAGATCCCCCAACTCAGGGAGAGAGAGCAGAGGATTTCAGTTCATGCTTGGAGTATACAGTAACTGTGTGGGCTGTATCCTTTGTTTATCTGTCTAGAAGAGCTAAGTAGTTAAGAACTTAGGTTTGCAGGCCCAACTGCCTCCACATGAACCTAGGCTCTAACCACCTTCTACTTGTCTAACCTTGGGCAAGTTACTTAAATTCTTGGTATATCAGTCTTTATATCTGTGAAGAAGTAATAATATCTATCTCACAGGGTTGCTGCGAGGATTAAATAAACTGCAACATGTAAAGAAGCCAGAATGACATCTGGTACATAAGTACTCAAAAAATAAACCGTTACAATTCTGCCTCCATCACATACACTCTCTAGCAATATATTAACATCTGTTTCACTGCATTAACCTTGCTAATTGGAAAGGCCAAAAAATGACATCTTAAATAGCACTTCTTTGAAAATCAGGAAGCTTGGCATGAGCTTAAAATATTTAAAATAAGACAATGGTTACATATATAATCAAATCACATTTGAAAGAAAATTTTATATCACACATTTGTCTGCTGACATTTAAAGTTTTGATTTATCTGAAAAGCAGAGCAAGAGGGAGAGCAAGAGCGAAAGTATTCCATCTGCAGATTTGCTCCCCCAGATGCCTGCAACAGCTAGGGATGGGGTCAGGCAGAATCTAGGAGCCAGACACTCCATCTGAATCTCCTACTTAGGTGGCAGGGACTCAAGTATTTGAGACGTCATCTACTGCCTCCCAGGATGTGCATTAAGCAGGGAGCTGGAACAGAGGTAAAGGCGGGTCTCCATCCCAGGCACTCAGATGAGATGCAGGCATCCAAGTCAGGATATCTATCTGCTTTGTCACAATACCTGTCCCTGTCTGCTGATTTCCATTGAAAAACCAATAACAACAACAACAACAACAAAAACCAGAAATGCCTACCTCCAAATGAACTCAGGGTTAACTGAAATTTTTCTCTTGATTATGGTATAACTGACTCTATGAGGAGTCTTCAAAAATTCATAGAAAATGCATATTATGACAAAATTCTACATTGATTTCAAAATAAAACTTATTTTCAGGGCCAGCATTGTGGCACAGTGGGTTAAGATGTCTCCTACAATGTTGGCATCCCATATAAGCACTGGTTTGAATCCCAGTTGCTCTGTTGCCAGTCCAGCCTCCTGCTAATGAACTTGGGAAAAGCAATGGAGGATGGACCAAGCCAAGGATGGTTCCATGAGGAAGGCTTGGATGGAGTTCTGGGCTCCTGGCTTTGGCCTGGCCCAGTACTGGCTGTTGTAGCATTTGGGGAGTGAACCAGCAGATGCAAGATCTCTCTCTCTCTCTCTCTCTCTCTCTCTCTCTCTCTCTCTTTCTCTCTCACTGCTTTTCAAATACACAAACTTTTTTTAAAAAAAGTATTTTCAACAACACCCTTATTTTTCATAAATGCACAAAATAAACTTATTAACTCCATTTTCCATGAACTCTTTTTTAAGTACCCTCATTTATATGTTGTTATGCATTTTATCCTCTGTATTATGCTCCTTCTCTAACTTATTGAGGCATTTCATCCTGATGTGCATGGATGACTGACTCATTATATTCTACCTGTTCTCTAATATGCTGTGTTCTCTAGTTCTATTCTCAAAAACTGGTTCAGTCCCAGCAATAATTAGTAGTAATAAGAGAAGGGAAGTTTGCTGACATGTCCAAACTCCGAGTATATATCAGGCACTGTGCTGAAATGTTACGCCACCAAATTAATATGTTAAAGGTGAAGTGACTTACTTACCTAAACTCATCTAACTATTAAGGAGATCCAGATTTTCAAGCCACAAGCATCTGATTCAAATGGCCGTCATCTTCTACTATATTACATTGCCTGTTATAAACTGGCCATGACAAACTATTGACATTCATCTTCTAAGCCATACAGGTGTTAAACTAGAATAAGGAGTTTTAGAGAATGATGTAATTGGTACCTATAATGTCTTATTTTCAGTCTATTAAACTTCCTGATGTTAAAAGCATTTATTGTATCCTTGTTCCTTTTATTTGCTCTATGGATATTACCCCTGATATATTCATACTCTATAATTTATTACTCACGGTATTGGCCTAGCTATAACTGAGGTCTCAAAATTCTCTTGAGATGTCTTTTCCTTCCAATATGCATTCAGCTTCTGAGCAAGGGCATTTATTGTCAACCTGAAAGAAAATGCAAAAAGAATAATGCCAAAATCAGCAAATGTGGAACACTTTTTCAATTTTTGAGATGCACCCATTTTACACAAACCCACAATTTAGTATATTCAGTACCATCTTAAACATACACACCTTAAACTAAGATGAGAATCCACTGCCTTTGCAAACTACCTATCAAAATGGCAAAACCATAATGGTGAACAGTCACTTGACTGAAAATGTAAAATGGTCATGAGTCTTAAAAAGTAGAGTTCTAGGGAACAGCACTGTGGCGCAGTGGCTTAAGCTGCAGTCTGCAATGCCCAACATCCCATGTGAGCACTGGTTCCAGTCTCCACTCCTCCACTTCCAATCCAGCTCCCTGATAATGCACTCAGAAAGCAGCAGATGACTCAAGTGCTTGGCCCCTCAGCACCCACATGGGAGACCCGGAAGGAATTCTAGGCTCCTGGCTTCATTTGAGGAGTGAACCAGCAGATGAATATTTCTCTGTCTCCATAACGCTGCCTTTCAAATAAATAAATAAATCCTTAAAATAAAAAAGTAGAGCTCTACAAGTTTGGAGGGCTTATATAATAATGGAGGGAGTGGGTAAGTTAACTTTAGAGTGTAACAAAGAACCACACTGCAGAACTAGTGCAGAGCCAAATGCTGATGGGCAGTTACTGACTGTCAGAGGACTACAGCTGAACAATTTAGGACCAAGTGGAAAGTCAGAGGATCAAATAACGCAGTGTATCTTTTATAAAGCAATCATATATTAACTTTAATATATCTATATAGTTCCCTGTACCCAAATGCTAACCACAGAAGGGAAACAAGCCCCTTTCAACATTCTACTACACATCTGCTATTGCTGCTATTTCTCCTTTATATATCTTCCCAAATGAACACCAGTATACACAGGATCAACACAAACGTAATTTGTAAATGTCAAAATAGGAATTTTACTTTAAAAATGTCTATACTGATTCCTATTCAATTCTACAACCCAGGATTATTATTATTACAACTTATTATAGAACTATAAACACCTGGAACATTACAAACTTAGAATTCAAAATGTTTTAAATCTCTGGATCATTTATCAAGGTTTTTGCAGACCTTTTCTATTCTGAAGAGGAACTCTTCCTTACCCCTACCTTATTCATATTCAATGATATTCTCACTATCCAGACAAGGTTAACATATCCACATATAAGCTTATTCTCCTTCAAACCACTGATGTTCCTAGCCCTGTGTTTACATCCTTTCATCAAGTCACAGATGAAGAACTACTCCTTGTTTCTTCTCAAAAACCTTCCTTAGAAAAATAGTAAATTGATGGCATCCCATATAGGCACCAGTTCAAGACCCAGCTGTTCCACTTTCGATCCAGCTCTCTGCTATGGCCTGGGATAGCAGTAGAAGATGGTCCAAGTCCTTCAGACCCTGCACCCATGTGAGAAGACCCGGAAGAAGCTCCTGGCTCCTGGCTTTGGATCGGCACAGCTCCGGTCATTGTGGCCAATTGGGGAGTGAAACAATGAATGGAAGACTCTTTCTATCTGCCTCTCCTCTCTGTGTAACTCTGACTTTCAAATAAATAAATAAATCTTTTTTTTTAAAAAAAGTAGATTGAACAGGCTTCTGGGAAGATGGCAGAGTAGCAAGCATGTAGAATATGCCTCTTCACCCAGACAACAATTATATTGGCCAAGTCTGATGTACCTAAGTTGGAACTCTGGAGTCTATTGAAGGCTTACAACTTCCAGGGGGAAGGCTCAGGGGGTAAATTGTGAATTTTGGTCAGTTTCAATTCTTGGCAAAGAAAAAACAGCTACCCACCCCCCATACCTAGTACTAAGGCAGGCAGAAAGAATATCTGAAGAAATACTGGTTGACAACTTTCCAAATATTTTGAGGCACAGAATATAAACACCCAAGAAGCTCAACAAATTCCAGGTAGAATAAACTCAGAGAGACTCACATCAAGACACATTAAAATCCAATGGTCAACAAAGACAAAAAGAAAAATCTTGAAAGCAGCAATAGAAAAGTAACTTGTCACATTCAAGGGCTCTTTGGAGTTTGTCACTTCACCTTTTGTTTTCCACATGCTTTAAGAGAATACATTTAAAAGAAAAAAATATTGTAAGTCTAAAAGATAGTATTATTGTAACTTTGGTTTGTACCTCTACATTTTGTTTTCCACATAGTTTAAGAGACTAGTGCACTAAAGGTTATTTTTGTTTTTGGACACACAATGTATAAAGATCTAGTTTTATAACATCAACAAGGGGTGGTGACAGTTGCTAAGGGAGCAGAATTTTTGTATGTAATTGAAATTAACCTGACATAAATTTAAATTAGTGTCATAATTTAAGGATGTTAAATGTAATCTCCATGATAACCACCAAGAAAAGTTGCAGAATACACACAAAAGGAAATGAGAAAATAATTTAAACATTTTGCTACAAAAAATCAGCTAAACCCAAAAGATTTCAATGTAGGAAATGAAGGACCAAAAAGCTATAAGGCATATTAGAAAACAAATGGCAAAATGACACAAGTCTGTTTAGCAGTGATCACTTTAAATGTAGAAGATTAAACTCAGATTCACAAAGACATGATGTAACCAACAGGAATGAAGTAGATTTCAGTGCCTAAGTGGGGTGCTTCTGTTAACAAACATCTAAAAATGTGAGGACTTTGGCATTGGAAACTACAGAGGCTGGAAGAATTTTGAGAAGCAGACAAAAAAAAAAAAAAAACAGCCTAGATTGCCTCGAATAGACTATTGGTAGAAATACGGATGTTAAAACATTTCACTGGTGAGGGTTTAGAAGAATGGTAAAGAAAACACAAATTGGCTTATAGAAAACCTAAATCAAGGTATTGCTAGTGAAGCTCACAAGGAAATTAAGAACATGTCAGTGGAAAACAATAGAGAAGGCAATCTCTTTCACACAGTGGCAGAAAGCTTAATAAAACTGTGTCCTACAGTTACGCAGAAAGCACAACTTATAAATAAGAAACTGGACATTTAGCTGAGGAGATCACCAGACAAATTGTTGACAGTGTGGCCTGGTTTCTTCTTGCCACTCTTGCAAAGCTTGAGAGGCAAGAGATAAATTGAGGGAAGAACTGTTAAACAAAAAGGAACCAGGACTTGATTTTTTTGAAAATTTTCAACCCATCCAAATTGCAAAAGATGCTAAAATTTAAAGATTAATTGTCAGAAAAAAAAAACACACTTAAAAGGTGAGGGTAAGGCTGGACAACCAATCGCTCAGAAAGATCAAAAGGTCAGAGTATGCAGCCACACATAAGACTCTTTGAAAAGATTAAGCATGTGACTCAGCCATGTCAGACATCTCAGCTGAAGCCAAGAATAAAAATAGGGTTATCTAGGAAAGACCTGTCCCAGAAGCTTTTGTTGAACAGAATATCTGCAACATACATGGAAAATCCACAAGGTTCTTGAGAAAGGCACAATAGCAAAAAAAAAAAAAAAAAAAAAAAAAAAAAAAAAACTTTTAGTTTGAAATCAAAGGAATGGAGAGAATGTAAAATGGAAGAAGCCTGTTGAACCCTCAAAATTCTACAGAAAGGAAATAGGCTGATGAAACTGCAACCCCATGTTATCCTTCATGAACAAGGAATGATGACTTTGAGGGTGGAGCCAAATGCTCAGAGGGCAGACTACAGCGTGGAGTTGCAAGGCCTAGAGAATTATTCCTAGGCCTTGAAATTTAAATTTCCTTAGTAGAATTTGACATTGCTTGGAGTTTACAAACTCTCTTTTTCCCTTCCATCTTCTTCCCCATCTGAACCACAATATGCATGCATGTATGTATGTATGTGTGTGTGTCTGTGTGTGTGTATATATATATATATATATATATATATATAAAATTGGTATCCTATGCTTATTCCATCATTGTATTTTAAGTACAAGATACAAAAAGAAAGAAAAAAGGGAAAAAAGGAAGGAGGGGAAAAAAGATTGAAGAGGAAAAGAGTTCACGCCTACAGACAGAAGAATTTGGTCCCACCATGCTCCATACTCAGTGTGTCATCCATATGTGATTTCAACAATGAAATTTGGGACTTTTGAGGCAATGACATTAGGTAAAATTTTAAATTTGGAGTTCATATTGCAATAGGTTGAAACTTTTAGGGATATTGGGATCAGATAAACATATTTTGCATGTAAGATGTAAGTGAATCTTAGGGAACCAGAGGACAAATTGGAGTAGATAAAATAATGGTCCTCCAAAGGTGTCTATGCTCTAATTCCTAAAACCTCTGACTATATTAGGTCACATAGCAAAGGTGAAGAAAGGTTGCAGATGAAATTAAGGCTACTTATCAGCTGATCTTAAGATAGGAAAATTATCCTAAATTATCCAATACAATCACAAGGGCCCTTAAAATTGGAAGAGTAGAGCAAACACACTATAATCAGAGAAGGAAGGGGCTGGCATTGTGGTGTAACGGGTTAAGCTGCCCACCTGCAAAGCTGGCATCCCACGCGAGTGCTGGTTTAAGGCCTGGTTGCTCCACTTCCAATCAACCTCCCTACTAATGTGCCTGGGAATGAAGCAGAAGATGGCCCAAGTGCTTGGACCCTTACCACCCCTGTGGAAGACCAGGATAGAGTTCCTGGCTCCTGGTTTCAGTCTGGCCCAGCCTTGGTTGGTGCAGCCGTTTGCAGAGTGAACCAGCAGTTGGAAGATACCTCTCTCTCTCTGTGTGTGTGTGTGTAACTGCCTTTCAAGCAAAATAAAAACAAATCTTTAATAGGTTTATTTACTTATTTGAAAGTAAGAGTTACAGAGAAGGGCCAGTGCTGTGGCACAGCGGGTGGAGCTGCTGCCGGTGGTGCTGACATCCCATATGGGCACCAGTTTGGTTCTGGCTGCCCCACTTCCAGTCCAGCTCTCTGGCCTGGGAATGCAGTGGAAGATGGCCTGGGTTCTTGGGACCCTGCACTCGTGTGCAGGAGCTCCTGGCTCCTGGCTTCTGATTGTTGCAGCCATCTTGGGAGTGAATCAGTGGATGGAAGATTCTCTCTCTCTCTCTCTGCCTCTCCTTATCTCTCTGCGTGACTCTTTCAAATAAATGAATAAATCTTTAAAAAAAAAAAAGAAAGTAAGAGTTACAGAGATGGGGTGAGGGCAAAAGAGAGAGAGAGAATCTTCCAACTGCTGGTTCATTCCTCAGAAGGCTGAAATGGCAATGACTGCGCCGGGCTGAAACCAGGAGCCAGGAGCTTCTTCTAGGTGTCCCATCTGGGTAGCAGGGGCTCAAACACTTGGGCCACCTTCTACCACTTTTCCCAGGCTATTAGCATGGAGCTGGATCTGAATTGTAACAGCCAGAACACGAACTGGCACCCATCTGGGATACTGGTGTTGCAGGTGGCAGCTTTACCAGCTACAACACAGCATCAGTCCCAGAAATGGATTCTCCCTTGGAGCCTCTAGAAAGGAATGCAGTCTGCCCATGCCTTGATTTTATACCAATGAGATTTGTGCTGGACTTCTACAAATCCTATGAGGACAAATTAGTATTGTTTTAAGCCTACTATGTTTGTGATAATCTGTTCAATAGAAGATGATTTCTATTGTTTATAGTTGCGTTCATATTACAGCAGAATTGAGTAGTTACGACAGAGACCAAATTGTTCACAAAGCCTAAAATAATTACTCTCTGACCCTTTTCAGAAAAAAAAAAATTGCAAACCCCTGCTCTAGGATTTGGCCTTGACTTCCCTTCACTCCGGTTACAACCCCTTAGCCACACTCCCGATATTCTTACTGTTCTGAGTTTTTGTCATTACCTTAACTCCTGCTATAATTTCATCCACGTATTCATTTTACTATCTTTTCTAAGTCCTGTATCCTTTAAGGCACAACACAAGTCATTTTTTCTATCTAAAATCTTCCCTCTCTATTCTATTATAGCATTTTTCTTATACCACAGCACTTAAGTTTTATTGGTCAAACATTATTTGATTGTTCTATGAACTGTTTCATATATGTGACAATCTGACACTATAAATAGACTCTAAGCTCCTTGAATAGACCACTCATGACTTGAAATTTTTGGAACACACCACAAAACCTAGCTAGTATGTATACCAGTGCAGTTCTCAGTTCATATGTGTTACTTGAATTTCTCAAGCTGAAAGCTCACTCTAAAAATGTTTTAAGTTCGATCTCTGATAGTTGCAGCTGAACATGGTACACACCACTATCAAAAGTCATCTTGAAGATGACTTACTTGTAGACATTCCAGAAATACTCCTCTCTCTTTTATCTTTTTTCAGTTTTGATATCTATAATACTTGTAGGATGAGTTTGTGATAGGAGACAGACTAATTCCTCTCTCAAGTTCCTGCATTTATCTAAAATCTTTTCATTTTATATAAAATACAGAAAAAGACAATAATGCCAGAATTGAGACAAGAGTTACGCAAATTTATAATCCTCAGAATACTATATGCAAGATAATAGTTGTTTTCAATAAATGTGCAGCAGATATTAAGTTACTTAAGTCAGAAATCCTATATGTTTAACTAAATTAATCTACTGTCTTATCGAAAATCTCTGTTCAGATCCCCTAAAAATCACCTCAAACTCATCTTATTAAATGTAGACATCAAAACCTCTGGGAGGGGCAGGCATTTGGCCTAGTGTTTAAGACACCAGTTGAGAATTCCAATGTCCCACATCAGAGTGCCTAGGTTAGATTCCCAGCCCCAGTTCCCAATTTCAGCTTCCCAACAATGCAGACCCTAGGAGACAGCAGCGATGACTCAATTAATTGGATCCCTACCACTCACATGGGAGACTGTAACTGTGTTCCTGGCTACTGGCTCTAGCTCTGGCCATTGTCAGCATCTGGGGAGTCAACCACTAGATGGGCGTGTTCTCTGTCTTGTCCATCTTTCTTTCCCTTTCTATCTGTCTGCCTCTCAGAACAACAACAAACAAGTAACTAATGCCTATAAAATTTAAAAGGTATACTCGGTCGGTAGGGTAGCAAAGATGATAGAGAAATATCTTAAATAACTTTTTATTTGAAAGGCAGAGAAAGGGAAGGGGGGAGGGGGAGAGGGAACCTTCTATCTGTCAGCTCACTCTCCAAATGCCTACAATAACTAGGCTGAGCCAAGCCATAGATAGGAGCCTGGAACTCAATCTGGGTCTGCCACGTGAGTGGCAGGGACCCAGATACTTGAGTCATCATCTGATACCTCCCAGGGTGCTTATTAGCAGGAAGTTGGATCAGAAGTTGATTAACCAGGACTCAAACCAGGTACTCAGATATGGGATGATGGCATTCCAAGTCGTGACTTAACCACTGCCCCTTAAATAATTTTTAGTATCAAACATATGAATTTCACAAATTTTAACTATTTAAGTATCACCAGAAATTCATGATTCCTTTCACTCAAGACAAACAAAATGACTAGGCTCTGAGACTTTTGTTAAACAGTTATCACTCATAAATTTTCTTATTTTTCATCCTGATCTCCCTAGTACGTGGCACATAGAAGGTATCTCATAACACTTGATGAAAGAAGAAATGATTGACCCATCGCTCTTCAAAAGTTTTAAAACTATTCCAAATCTGGCTGTAACAATGCCTTTCTTCATCTCCTAAAAATATACCCACTAGTTCAATCTCAGTGTTAATTCCTTTTTGATTCGGATCTGTTTGTCTTCCCTATTAGACCTAGATACTTCCATTAAAGCACATATGTTTCTTGTTATTCCAACACTTTCCTCTAAACCTGTTCACTGGTTTCAAGAAAAATATTTTGGAACAAACTTCAGACTGCTTTTTACCCCCTCACATACTCTCTTTTAAGATCAATTTCAAGGCTCTTACTTTCACCCAGAAATATTTTACCAAATGATACATGTTCTCTCTATAATTTCTAAAAGTAAAGTTTATATCAAACGGACTCCATATATCAAGTACCAGTGAGCTTTCATTTAAAAATGAAATCATTTCTCTCTACTCTTGGAAAATGGATTTGAAGTAATTGTCAGTTAACTAATCTGGCATGTTTTTAGAGGTGATTTTAGAGGAGTCAGAGAACAGAATCCTAACTGAACAATCAGAAACACCTCGTGTTGGAAGTGACTCACCGATACTCCTTGGTGTACTCAAAGTCTTGTTTGTTGTAGGCAGGTTTTAGGAAATTGCACTCAATGACTCCAATTACTCCTACACCTTCTCCACGAGTTGGCTTAGAAAAAAATATTAATTTCAACACTCACATTACTGTTGACTGCCTGGAGGCATTTCCTTTAGATTCCAAACAATAACAGAAAGGTTACATAATGCTCATGGGCAAAGAAAGACCATCAATATCTACAGAAACACCATACATTTCAATAGGCTACAAGTATTACCCTTAACTGGCAACTAATTTTAACAAATTTGAGGGCAAAGATTTTCAAACTTTGATCCATAGATCCCTTGGATTCTGGAGGGATTAACAGCCATTTCTACTTTACTCATACTACCACCACTTTTTATCTGCTTTATCTTCCAGGATTGCCTTAAGATTTTGAGTAGAGTACTACACTGTTCTGGGTAGGGATTTGGCCACCACAGTAGTTAAGACACCCATGTCCCATATTGGAATCCCTGGATTCAATACCCGTCTCTCACTTCTGACTCCAGCTTCTTGCTCATGTAGATTCTGGAAGGCAGCAGTGATGGATCAAATAATTGGGTCTCTGCCATTCATATAGGAAACATGATTTGAGTTCCTGGCTCCCAGCTTCAGTCTCAGCTGAGGCTCAGTTGTCATGGGCATTTGGAGAGTGAAGGAGAGGATGGAAGCACTTGTGTGTGTGTGTTCGTTCGTTCGTTCTCTCTCTCTATCTGCATATCTGATCTCAAATACATTTTTTAAAATTTAAGGAATTAGGTGATAGCACTGTAGCACATCAGGTAAAGTTGCTGCTTGCAGTGCCAGCATCCCATTTGGGTGCCAGTTTGAGTCTCAGTTTTTGCTTTTTCAATCCAGCTCTCTGCTATGGCCTGGGAAAGCAGTAGAAGATGGAGATGGCACAAGTGCTTGGGCCCCTTCACCCACATGGGAGACTCAGAAGCTCCTGGCTTCAGATTGGCCCAGCTGCAGCTGCTGCAGCCATTTGGGGAGTGAACTAGCAGATGGAAGACCTCTCTCTGTCTCTCCCTCTCTCTAACTCTACCTCTCAAAATAAATAAATAAACTATTTTTTCAAAAATTAAGAAATAATACTTTTAAAAATGAAGGTCATATACTAGTATATTCTAGGGAACTGAAATGAAACTTTATCTGAAAAAAATTTAAGGATGCTATGTAATCATCATAGCCTACCTATTAAAATAAGCACTTTTTCTACATACATAGACTAAAACAACTATTAAAGAGAGTCAGACTTGCAGTGACTTTTAACTACAAGTTGATGCAAGAGGCTTTAGGATTTAAATTTTTTTTCTTTAATGGAAGGAATTGAGTCAAGATATAAGTAGAATGGCACACAAACATAAGTTATTTAAAGATCATATGACAAGAAAAAACCAAGATAAGCTGAAAACTAGCTTTCCTAGGCCTTATAATCATGTAAGTCTACCTTCCTACATAATATAAAGCAGTTTATCATTCTTTGTGCTTTATCAATCTTATCTGTGAAATAGAAATCAAAGGATTCTAGTGGAAATTACAACTTTAAATTATCATTAGGAGATCACTATAATATTTGTCTATGCCCTTTGCATATATAAAATTCTCTTCCTCCTATTTTCAGTTCCATATAACAAAGAAACATTAATACTCACCTTCACCTGGCATCCCACCTTCTCAAAGGACTTTATGAGTCTGTTGTTATGATACATCATTACTCCAAACTGGTTGCTATTCTTGCAGGAGAACCCAAATGTGATTCTCACCTGCTTATTCTGAAGAAAATCATTAAGGAGACAGACACCAGGGGCTTAAAAGACAAAATCTACCACTATATTATAGCAAAAAATAAATATTTCTAGAGGGTATTTAAAAAATCTACTTAATCTTTGTTCAACTAGCTCTCTTTTTAGGAATTTATCCTACTGAAACAGTCTGGGACACATAACAGGGTTTATGAGTTACAGAGAATTTTTTTTCAATTGGGTGCACTAGCAGAAAAATCTAACTTAAATGATCTACAATAAGAGAATAATTAAATAAATGTTGGTATACCCATGTGGTCTATCATGTAGTTCTTAAAGTTATATCCTTGAAAAACATTTGAGAGCATTAGTAAGTGCTCATAATATAAAAGTATTATCATCTGTATTTTAATATACACATATAAAACATACATATGCACAGAAAAGTCTACAACTGATAAATAAAATACTTACAGAAAAAAAAAGAAAAAAAAAAGAAAAGTCTACAACAAAATATACTACAATACCATCAGTGATTTAAAGATTCACAAATAACCACAAAATATTTCTTTACTAATTACTCAGGTTGCTGATAGGGATCACAGGTTTTGATAATATTGTAAATGACATAACAGAAAGCTGTACAATTTTAGTCAATAAGTTGTGCTAACCACATAAAACACAATTAAAACAAAACCAACAAGAACAAAAATCTCTTTGAAAGCTAAAGTCCTATAAGATTTTATAGGAAGAAGTTAACAAGCTTGGATAAATTAAACTAAAAGAACTAATTATTAAGTTCTTAATTATTGAATAATGAGTTTTTAAAAAATCATTCTCAACCTAAAAACCAAGGTAAGTAGGCCGGCGCCGTGGTTCAACAGGCTAATCCTCCGCCTTGCGGCGCCAGCACACCAGGTTCTAGTCCCGGTCGGGGCGCCGGATTCTGTCCCGGTTGCCCCTCTTCCAGGCCAGCCCTCTGCTGTGGCCCGGGAGTGCAGTGGAGGATGGCCCAGGTGCTTGGGCCCTGCACCCCATGGGAGACCAGGAGAAGCACCTAGCACCTGGCTCCTGCCATCAGATGAGCACGGTGCGCCGGCCACAGCGCGCCGTCCGCGGCAGCCGTTGGAGGGTGAACCAACGGCAAAGGAAGACCTTTCTCTCTGTCTCTCTCTCTCTCACTGTCCACTCTGCCTGTCAAAAAAAAAAAACAAAAAAAAACAAAAAAAAAAACCAAGGTAAGAGAATGAGCAAGATAAAAGGGGAACAGAGAAACTGAGACTTTTCATTACAATAAAATACTATGAAATCTTCATGTCAATCTAAGTTAAATGAAAACTTACTTTTGTTATTTTTTAAAAAGGATCGCCATTGCTCGCTCTAAATGACAAACTACTTGCATCAAAATCATATGACAAATATGATACAAAAGATGTGATTCAACAGATGGATATACATAACAGTAATTTTTGGCTCAGAACATATAATTCAGGGGTGGGAAGCCTTTTTTATTTTCTGCCAAGGGCCATTTGGATATTTACAACACCATCCGTGGGGTACAAAATGATCAACTTAATTAGTTTGCTACTGCTTTACTGAATTTCAAGTCCTGCCTGCGGCTGCCTTGGCAAAGCCACCTTGTGGGCCTTATACAGCCTGTGGGCCAGATGGTCCCTAGCCCTGATTGTGTTATGAAGTCCAGAAACTCAAACTTTAAATAAGACTATTCCAATTGAAAAAACAAAGCAAAATTCCCCCAAACAGAAAAAACCAAGACCCCACACCATAAAACTAATATTGCTAAAATAAAAACCGTTAAATATTTTTTTAAATTTTTTAAAAAATTTTTCATCTATTTATTTGAGAGGCAGAGTTAGAGAGAGAGAGAGAGAGAGAGAGAGAGAGAGATTGATTCTAATCCACTGGTTCACCCCTCAGATGGCTGAAATGGCCAAAGCTGCATCAATCAGGAGTGAGGAGCTTCTTCTGGGTCTCCCAGGTGGGTGCAGGGTGAAAGGACTTGGGTCATCTTCCACTGCTTTCCCAGGCCATAAGCAGAGGGCTGTTTGGAAGAGGGACAGCCAGGACATAAACCTGTATCCATATGAGATGCCAGCACCACAAGTGGAGGTTTAACCTACTACACCACAGCACTGGCCCCAAAATATTTTCTTTCTGGTGTAAACTTTTGAAATGACAAATTACGGAGTCAGGTAATGCCGGAGTAGGAGGCTTCCTAAACTAGTATGAGGAGAAAAAACAAAGAGGGGGCGAGAGACCTTTCATAATTGAGGAATCAATATCAGTACCAATGATACTGTTCTTCAGTGACCTCGGTGAAATCTTAGTAGTTTCATTTAACTCATGCCTATAGTGAACCCATTTAGCCCAAATTCTAAAATGGGAAAGTAACTAGCTAAATGAGAACAGGTGTTGAGAAGAACTGAGGTACATATACATTGCATATATGGAAAATGTCCTAATAGAAATCCACAAAAGAAAGAAGTTAGACAGAAGATGTTGTAGATTCTAAAATAGCAGTTGGAGAGTACTTCTTTAGACTGGGTCTGTTAAACCTGCAACATTAAGATCCTAGACTATGTAAGATGGATTGTATAACTAATTTACCTACAGATGTTAACAATGCTAGCTTTGGCTTTGTTAAATTGGGTTGGATAAGAGCTTTTCTAAAAAAAAATGCTTCTTAATAGGCAAGGCATGTATTTCCCAAATGGATAAAATTAATTTGCTCATGTGACTTTTTAAAAATACAAGGATGGCTATTTCTAATTTTTAACCAGAAAACAAAAGGCAAAGTATGCTAGATATTGCCTTTGATAAAGCAAGGAGAACATGAACATGAATCTTGGGCCAAAAGCTGTGCTTAGTTACTAGAAAATAAACTGAAAGAGCAAGTCTTCATAACTGTAAGTTCCCAGTCTTTTTTTTTTTTTTTTGACAGGCAGAGTGGACAGTGAGAGAGAGAGACAGAGAGAAAGGTCTTCCTTTTGCCGTTGGTTCACCCTCCAATGGCCGCCGCGGTCGGCGCGCTGCGGCCAGCGCACCGCGCTTGTCCGATGGCAGGAGCCAGGAGCCAGGTGCTTTTCCTGGTCTCCCCATGGGGTGCAGGGCCCAAGCACCTGGGCCATCCTCCACTGCACTCCCGGGCCACAGCAGAGGGCTGGCCTGGAAGAGGGGCAACCGGGACAGAATCCGGTGCCCCGACCGGGACTAGAACCCGGTGTGCCGGCGCCGCAAGGCGGAGGATTAGCCTGTTGAGCTACGGCGCCGGCCAGTTCCCAGTCTTTTAAAGACTGTTTCTTTTTCACTCTGGTTGCCATCAACAAAGATGGATCTAATTCCTATGGTTCATTTTATGATTTTCTCTAGTATCTGAGATCCGTTCCTAATGCAGGGTTTGGTGGGGGGAAGTGGAAACAAATAACTGCTCCTCTGTGTGGCTGTCTTGAGAAGTACCAGGAAATCCATGTCAAGCCTGCTGAAGATTCCTGTCACTCTAGAAAATCAGCCTTTAATTTCCACTTTCCTAATTTTCATTAGTGTTAGGTCTTGACATGTTACAACAAAATTGTACTATATCCAAAAGATTAATGCGTTCTAGTCAACTTTCTGTTTTGTTTATATCAATCAATGTCATATGCAACGAAATTCCAACCCAAATGATACGAAGTACTCCTTATGATAGATTCTCAAACCTGGTTTTTCATTCGAATCAGCCGAAGATTTAAAAATAAGTACTTTTGACCCTGTCAGAATAAGATCGAAGTCGGCGAACCCTAAAGGCTTCCATAGCCTCAGCAACTCATGACTAGAGCCTAGGGAGATTACTGACGCCATAAACAAGAGTGTCAATTGTTAAGTCAACAACAGGAGTCACTATGTACTTACATCTCATGTGGGATCTGTCCTTAATGTGTTGTCCAATGTGAAGTAATGCTATAACTAGTACTGAGACAGTATTTTTACACTTTGTGTTTCTGTGTGGGTGCAAACTGATGAAATCTTTACTTAGTATATACTGAATCGATCTTCTGTATATAAAGATAATTGAGAATGAAAAAAAAAACTTGGTGTTAAATTGGAAATTGCATAGAAAATTAATCAATTTTTAAAAAAATATCATGTAGGATCTCTGTCCTTAATGTGCTGTACATTGTGAATTAATACTATAACTAGCACTCCAACAGTATTTTTCACTTTGTGTTGCTATGTGAGGGCAAACTGTTGAAATCTTTACTTAATATATACTAAACTGATCTTCTGTATATAAAGAGAATTGAAAATGAATCTTGATGTGAATGGAAGGGGAGAGGGAGAGGGGAAAGGGGAGGGTTTCGGGTGGGAGGGAAGTTATGGGGGCGGGGAAGCCATTGTAATCCATAAGCTGTACTTTGGAAATTTATATTCTTTAAATAAAAGTTAAAAAAATAAGTACTTTTTATTAAAAGCAAAAAGATGACAGAGTTAGGCATTTGGTTAGGATGCTGGTTAAGACGCCCATGTTTTATATTGGAGTTTTATTCCTGAAAACAGGTTGTGATTCTAGCTTCCTGCCAATCCATATCCTGGAAGGCAGTGGTGATGGCTTAAGTAGTTGGGTCTCTGTCACCCGCCTGGGAGATCTGGATTGAATTCCTGGCTCCAGGCTGCAGCACCCACCCCATCCAGGCTGTTGCAGGCATTTGAGGAGTGAATCAGTAGATGGGGAAGCTCGTGCTCTCTCTGCTTCTTGAATAAAATAAATAAATAAAATTTTAAAACTCTTAAAAATATTTGAAAATCTACTGAACCAGACTCTATAAAATCTCAAGACTATTATTTTTAAAGTTTCTATGTGATTTCTTATATAAACTAATGCACAGAGTGAGGTCTAAGAAATACTTCCTGGGGCAGGTGTTGAGATGTAGCAAGTAAAGCTGCTGCTTGTGATACCAGCATCCCACACAGGTTCTGGTTCACGTCTCAGCTGCTCCACTTCTGACCCAGCTCGCTGCTAACGGCCTGGGAAAAGCAGTGGAAGACAACTTATACACTTGGGGCCCTGATACACACATGGGAGACCCGGATAAAGCTCCTGGTTTCAGCCTGGCCTATTTGGGGAGTGAGCCAGAGGATGGAAGATCTCTGTCTCCATCTCTCCCTCTCTGTAACTCTTTCAAATAAATAAATCTTTGAATAATATACTTCCTTTGAGTACATACAATTCCTATGAGTTAAATAATTTGTACTGTAACTCACATTTTTTAATTAGAAAAGGAAAGTTTTTGTTTTTCTGTGTCAACCTGGAAATGTAATCCTGAAACGAAGAGGTCAGCTACATGTAGTTGTAAGGATACTGTGAAGGTAGGCTTATATAGATCATATCCTACATTGGCCAGGCTCTTGGCAATCATCTGTGTGGTCACCTTCTTTTGACGCAGAAAAATTTTCATTCGTGGCTTCATATATAGAATACCACAAAACGCCTATGGGACAGTGAAGGGAAAGTTATTATGTGACATTTCCAATTCTACTGACATCCCCATGAAACACTGCTAGCAACCTAGTCTATTCTGGGTAAAGATTTGGCTCAGTTTCTATACCTTGTTACACTACATCAACCACCACATTAAAATGCTGCTGACGGAACTGGCTAAACTGCTTCAGTGGAGACAGTGAAAAAGATTTCTAGCACAGGACTAAAAGGTTGTCATCTTCATACAACTAAAATGAGATCTTATTCTACAATATTTTCATGTTGCAGGAAATCTTACCTCCGATTGGTGAAGAAAAGCCAGTCTTACTCACCCGTAAAGAATACTCTGTTTCTGGCAGCTCAGAGGTAACATCACCAGTCTCTTTCTCTTCTGTGTCAAAGTCTGATACCAGGATGTCATACTGATCCGTATCAAAGTCCAACTCAGACTTTCCATCTTTATTTCTGGGTAAAAGAGACAAGTACCAATCTAACAAAAACTGGCTCCAAAGGACAAAAATGCACTAGGAACCCAAGAAAAAAGAAACAATATGAGCCACAACTTGGGCATCTGTATCGTTCCCTGACTACAGTGCAAAGGAACTACAAACTACATGGTTTGAAGATCACATAATATTTAAAGGTATTTCCAATCTAAACAAATCTTCTGTGTTTCATAGAGGAGGTGATACCAACTTCACAAGGGTACTAAAAGAAAAGGAATGTGCAATATGATCTGATAAATCAAGTGGATATCAGCTATCTCCCACAGTAGGATCTTAAAATAGATCTTCACTTTCTGGGTATTACTGGGTAAGTCATTTAATACCACTTTCCTTAACTGAATGAAAAGATGAATCAAAACCTACTTCTATGAACCTCAGCAATAATGTAAGGATTAATAAAATGCCAAGATTTCCCCAGATCTAACCTTTTTTGGAAGGAAAAAAATTGTTATAGAATGGTATATATTGGGGCTGGCTTTGTGGTACAGTGGGCTAAGCTGCTGCCTACAACACTGGCATCCCATATTGGAGCACCAGTCTGAGTCCCACCAGCTCCACTTCCAATCCAGCTCCCTGCCATTTGTGCCTGGGAAGGCACTGGAGGATGGCCAGAGTACTTGGGTGACTGCCACCCATATGGGGAACCAGGATAGAGTCCCTGGCTCCTGACTTCAGTCTGGCCTAGCACTAGCTATTGTAGACATTTGGGAAGTGAACCAGCAAATGGAAGATGTCTTTCTCTTCCTCTTCCTCTTCCTATCCCTATCTCTCTCTCTCTCTCTCTCTCTCTCTCTCTCTCACTTTCTTTCTCTCCCTCTATCCATTACTCTGCCTTTCAGAGAAATGAATCTTGAAAAAAATGGTATATGTTTATTAGTTTTCTAGAATACAACTTATGGAATTATCACTTAAATATAATAGTGTCAACATTCCTTTCATTAGGACCTTTCTTCCCATAATTTGGGTCACTTAGCTTTGGTCCATATCACACAGACACACACACACACACACACACACATACGCTCTCTCTCTCTCTCTCACACACACACACACAGACACACACACACACACACAATTACTAATCACTGCCAAGGAAAGAAAATAAGATTCATCTTTGTTCCTAGAAAAAAATAATTAAAACAAATCACGGGGCTGGTGCTGTGGCATAGTGAGCTAAAGCCTCTGCTAGTGGCGCCAGCATCCCATATGTGTTCCAGTTCAAGTCCCGGCTGCTCCTCTTCAAATCCAGCTCTCTGCTGTGGCCTGGGAAAGCAGTGGAAGATGGCCCAAGTCCTTCCACCCCTGCACCCATGTGGGAGACCCAGAAGAAGCTCCTGGCTCCTGGCTTCAGATCAGCTTTGGCCACTGGGGGAGTGAACCAACAGTGGAAGACCTCCCTCTCTCTGCCTCTCCCTCTCTGTGTAACTCTACCTCTTAAAATAAATAAATAGGCCGGCGCCGTGGCTCAACAGGCTAATCCTCCGCCTTGCAGCGCCGGCACACCGGGTTCTAGTCCCGGTCGGGGCGCCGGATTCTGTCCCGGTTGCCCCTCTTCCAGGCCAGCCCTCTGCTGTGGCCCGGGAGTGCAGTGGAGGATGGCCCAAGTGCTTGGGCCCTGCACCCCATGGGAGACCAGGAAAAAGCACCTGGCTCCTGGCTCCTGCCATCGGATGAGCGCGGTGCGCTGGCCACAGTGCGCCGACCGTGGCAGCCATTGGAGGGTGAACCAACGGCAAAGGAAGACCTTTCTCTCTGTCTCTCTCTCTCACTGTCCACTCTGCCTGTCAAATAAATAAATAAATAAATAAATAAAAATTTTAAAAAACCAAATCACATGTCATGAAGAAAATCTATAAAGCAGAATAGTTCCCAAAATTTGTTCTGTGGAACAGGCCCTCATGATCCATTTAAATAATACATACATACATACATACATACATAAATGTTGTATGGATCAAATAAAATTGAGAAAAATTCTCAGCCCTCAGAGTCACCTCATGCTCCAGTGATTTCTTCATACTTCTGGTTCCAAAGCTCAGAGTTGCTATATTGAAAATCTTGCTCCTTCTGCAGAGCTGGACCAGAGTCACTGTGGCGTGCAGCCTATATAAAGCCCATGACACTGTCATTGTCTATTCTGGACTTGCTAGGATAATCGCAATTCTCACTATTGCACTCTACTGTAATATATATACCCAGAGGAAGTTCCTGGACCTCCCTCCTTCTCCCCTTCCTTGTGCAAGGAAAATAGGCGTGCAGAACATTTTTTTTTTTCATTTAATCTTAGCCAAAAGGCCAAGAAGCAATGGAAAACATTGTTTTAAAAATTGGGAGATATTGCTCTCTTAAATATCTCTGGTGCAAATTAGCACATGTAAGCCTCTGAGAAGCCCTGGAGTAAAGCAGCATGGTATGCTTTGTTTAAGACAGCTTTTCGCAAGCTTACCTGACCATGCAATCCTTTACAGAACATCTAGGACCATATAACTGATAAATAACATATACAGAAAAAATATGTTAAATCTGTACAAATCACTGGAAATGTCTCAGAAAAATGACCCTTTGTAATATAGATTTGAGGTTTTCCTATAGGACGCAGGGGAGAACTATCTAAATTATTCATGTGTAAGCCTGCCTTACTTTTTTTCTTTTTAATTGTAAGTACTCATACAAACCAGTGTTACTTTTTTTAATCTGAGTTTTACCCAGGTAAGAAATAAGATAAAATACTTGATTAAAGGAGAAAAGGAAGAATGAATATATCTGGTAGTATGTTATATTAAACATACCAGTATCACTTCTAGTTTATATTAAAGGATTTTAGGTTGTGCTTACGATTTAATACTCTTTAAATGTATTCCATCTGACATGTCAAGATTAAACAAATAATAGACCACGGAGTATTATTTTATTAGTTCTAAAGACAAGAATTTAAACCAACCTCATTACAGTTAAAATCTATCTGCTTCAAAGATTTTTCTACTTCTAATGCAGTTACTCTAAAAGCACAAAGTTCTTTCATTTTTAAAGATCATGGTTGTGCTTTGTTACTCTAATTTCTTTTTTCTCATACTTCATTTTCACTGTCAAATACATTAAAAATAACTGTCATTTACAAACCTCAAAACAATGCCCATGGAGATGAAATAGACATTTACAAAGGATTCTGAGGTTCTTAGAACAATGACAAACTGTATTTGTTATCTGTGGCAATAGTCTCAGGATATACATGTTTAAACCTTAAACATTTTACTATCAAGAACCACTTTGTCAAAACTGGACTGTGGTTCTACGAGAAAGTTTTAGAAAGGTATGTAAGGAGACATATATTTGTATCAAAATATATGTACTCTTTTTCAGAAAGATTTATTAAAATGTGATTCATCACGTTACTTCTGCTCATTAGAATCGATGACCTTTGGAATACTATACCTGCGGATGTTCCAAATGAGAACACGAGTGCCTTTTTTGCCTGGGATGGCATCAAACTGGGCCAACAGGTCATTTTCACTGTTGAAGATTGAATAGTTCAAGATGGCTTCTAGGCTGGGCAAGGAATCCTCAGTAATAATCATTTTTTGTAAAACCAAACACAGTCAAAGAAAAAAATAATATCTTAAGACAATGCTATCAATGCCTTTTGAGTTGCATGTGTACACAAAAATATAAACATAAAGCACAGGCATTACTGCTAAAGAAAAGAAGGGGAAAATGGGCGACAAACACCAAAATCAGATACTCTTACAGAATACAGCTTCGAAGATATAATAGAAAGAAAGACAGGCTGATATTTATGAAAAAGATCGAAGGATGACCTTTTAAAGTCTTTGGAAGCAATGATTCCGACCTTACTGCTCTTAATGCACCCACCAAGAAACTTGGTGTCTCACGGAAATCGCAGCTTGTCCAGATACAAGGAAACAAGATATTCTGCTATCAGACAAGCTGATAAATAGTATGATTCTAGGAAGATGAAAAGCAATGTAGCCACCCTAAAGCGAAAAACTAGGGGTGCCCTGGGAAATTTACCATGAGTTAAATATAAACTGCATAACAATGAAAATTTCAGCATTTGAAAATACATTTTACAGCTTCTACCAATGATCTATCTACTTATTTTATAATTATTTAACAGAGGGATATTCCAGTTAATTTTAACACATTTGAACACATCTTTAAACATGAAGACATTTTTGAAAATATGAAAGACCAAATGATAGCTGGATTTGACCGGAAAGTAAGCGGTCCCTTCAAAATAGTGAGACAAGACTAATTTTTAGCCAACATTCTCTCCTTCCAGAAAGGATATTGTTTTGCTGGTTGAATGGAACAATTGGTACAATAACTGCCTGGGCCTGGACACATTCCAGGTAGGTCTGTGATAGGAGTCCAACAGTCAGGGTACCCCCATTCTTGGTGAAGACAAGAGCGTCCTTTCCGAGCCGCATCGAGCCAGACTTGAACCCATTACCAAAGACCCCGATGGGACACTGGCTCTTCTTTATTACTTTATCTGTAAAACCAAAGCTGTAATTACACAAGAAAAAAAAAGACATTAGAAAGGTAGAAAGCATCTTAAGATAGGTGACAGAATGTACAAATGAAGAACATTTGTAAAGTTCCTCCTTTTTAATTCCTTTTGGTATTTCTCGGCAAAAACTACTCAGTTAAAAACATATGAAATTTTTATGGAGTAATGGGTCAGATTTTCCTGTGTGGTTTGTGCGTATTAAGTAGTTCCATTACATTAGAGTCACACTTTGTAAATGTAAAGAAGGCCCCCTTTCATTGGGTAACAGAACTGGAGAAAGCCTTGGGCAGCTTCCTTTCTTGTCTAGATGAAATGGCTCTCATTGCTAGAAGTAATCTCAGTATAAAATGAAAAGGGTAGTTACCTAGAGAGGGTAACAAAAGTACCAGATAGTGGCACTGCTCAGACCTAATACACTAGGCATCTCTTCATCTTCTAGAAATATGAACATCAGAGATCATATATCTTGACGATTTCAACTCACCACCCAAAGTATAACCCTTCCAATTCTTACCCTCTGCCCCATCTGCTGGAACAGTTCACTGGAATGTGGCCAAGAGATAAAAATAGGTAGTTCTGCCTCTGAATATCAGCAAACAGCTGCAGTATAAAGTCTCCCTTGTTCTATTAAGGGCCTTCCACTGAGTCACCTCAATAAACTCTGTAGCCCTTTAGCATTGGCTTAATCTGGGAATCAGAACTTCTCCTTTTCTTATATTTTCCATTGAAATACAAATCAAAATAAGAGAATCTAAAAAAATTTAAAGGTATGAAATCTATAAAATGATTATTTTCTTCTTTCTTTCGTTACCACAAAGAAAACTAATTGTAGAGATTGTCTCTGTCCAGAGTGACTAATTTTACACTAATTAGTGACTATCTTTTGTGCACTACTATTCATTCAATAAACATGTGCTAAGCACCTACTATGTGCCACGCACTGCGCTAAGTACTGGAGATATAATCATTAATAAAAGAGACAGAACCCTTATCCTCATGGTTAACAACCTGAGGAAGGATTTCCTATATCACAGATTAAATGCTTTTTCAATATCAAGAAAAGACTATATGCCACAACCACGTAGCATGGTCTCGACTGTTACTATTTTGAACAGAAAGGACCAAGATGCCCAGTTTCCACTTCCTGAAGAGTGTGATTTTGTGTTTAGCCACTAAGAAAGAGAATTACCTTTTGATTTTCTATCTCATGATGTTATACAATAATACCATCATATCCTTCTAGAGTAGATACTTTATAGATTTGTTCATCCCCCAAATAAGTCTAACAACAGAGAAAGGACATTTCAAGGCCATAGACCTTTGTAAAAACTAAAAGAACACTGAGTTCTTGTGCTGTCATTGGGTCTCATACATTGGTAATATTCAGGCATTCCCATTCTTCTTGTGGAAGAATTGGCTAGAAAACACTGGACCATAAAGAGAAGTAAATCATATATCACATGTTAAATATATTAATTATAAAGTAGCATTCAAAATTTAATTTTAAACTAAATTCTAGAAGTCATTCTGAGAATTTCCATGTGCTAATCGCTACTCCTACTTCACATTTAATGTCACATCCAAAACTCAGGACTCTTTCTTAAATAGTAATCTTACCTACCTTGTGAAATGAATTTGTTAATTACATGTAAACTTTCTCTAATACCACAAACCCTTCAATTAGGTGGTCAAGGGAAAGTGATGAAAATAGGAAGACTATACTACTTCCTTAATTTCTTGGCCTCTTTCGCCACCTATCACCTCCTTTTCCCATACTAACTGTACAAATCATCATTGTGTTACTTAGTTTGGGAAGATGAAATGATGACAAAAGGTTGAGAAGATTAGTAGTAGGGCAGAGCCAGAACCAGGATAGAAAAGGACAAAAATAATGAGAAGCTGGGAGCTGTGGATTTTTTGCAGTTATGTTTCACTTAACTCTTCCCCTATGCTCTTTTATTCCACCAAGTTCCCATGTTAAGTATTCTATTTAACTGCGAATTTGCAAAATGGATGCTAGATACCATCGAACACTACCTAATATAAAAGCCCTTAGCACACATAATAATATAATTGTAGGAAGGAATTTAATATAGTTTGATAATAGCTCAATAATTTTCCACAGAGCCATCTTGGCTTAGATAGGTGGCTTCTCTTTGCTAAGTCAGTTCTGTTCAGTTCTCTCATATAAGAGATGATCTTGTTTACACACGTAGGGGGCTGGGATATCAGTTCTGAGTGGAACCCAAGAATATAGCAGCTTGCCCATGAGCGCCTTAAAATGTCAAGAATCTAGAATCCAGAGAGGGAAATTTAAATCAGGACTCTGACCAATGAAACCAACCTTATCAAAAGCTATCGACATACATGGGTACCTCAAATAGTTTGTGGAAAATTGAGCTAAAATATCAATTTATTCTGGTGCAAAAATATTGAAATACACACACAATTTTTTCAAATATGCATATTCCATGAACTTTTTGAGGCCTTCTTGTACATGGGCAGGCACTGTTGTTACCTAGATATATTGGTGATGTAATATGTACTATAAAGGAATCAAACTGTTAAGCATACTATTATTATCTGACTGTAGAACAGGTGTGGGGGAACATCTGACCCATGGGCCATTATAAGGCCCGTGAAATCATCTGGTCTGGCCCTGCCAAAGCAACTGCAGGTGGGACTCGAAATTCAATAAATCTATAGCAGACTCATTTTTAAGGCGATAATTTCGTATGGCCTGCAAATGATGTTATGAATATCCAAATGGCTTTTGGCAATGAAACAGTTCCCCATGCCTGCTGCAGAACAACGGACCTACTAGGAAATGCACTTCTGAGTAGAGGTAGCAAATACCTCATTCTGTTGCTCTGTAGCTGTTTTTAATCCTTGACCTTTGAAAGAGGTTTTCCACCTGCTGAAAAAGGCAGCTGAATATATAGACCAGTTGATTCATACACTATCTGTAGCAGTTAAAGATAATTGAGCATAGACTTTAAAGGAATTTAATGATAGGCTTTTCTTTTTTAATTTGATTTTTATGTGAATCTGTGTTTATGGAAGAAACTGTTGATGCAATTATATAACTATTTTATCAGTCCAAAAAAAAGAAGAATGGCATAAAGCGTTGGAAAATATGAAAAAGATAACAACAAATATTATAGGTCTGGTCAAATAGAATTCCTGTGGACTTAATAATAATTTTGCATAATTATTTCCATTTTTCAAACTATGAAAGTAATGTGTCCCCAAATGAAAAACAGAAAAATTAAATAATAATTTTCAAAGCTACCTCTAAATTGAATTATTTAAAAAGAAATTACAACAAGTGAACCCTTGATTAGAAGTTAGGATCAGACTAAACTATCTTCTTTAAATAAATGGCATCTTCTGGCTCAGTCAAATTTGTTTTAAGATACAATCAAAAAATCTAGTACATTAAGAACACATTAAAACTGATTTTAAAATTAATTTTTAAACAAGGAACAACTTCCCATTTCAAATTAGTTAATATTATTTGGCATGACGGGGGAGGGGTTGGGGGAATGCTACAGCTTAAGAGCTGTCTGCCTGTTTTGCTCTGTGGGGAAGGAACAAAATTTTGAAAGGATGATACTCATCCTTTGCATTTCAATGTAAATGTCATTTCTTCAGGGTAGCCATTTTGATTCCCAAGACTAAATCAGATCCCTGCTATATGCTCTCAAGGAAACTGTACTCTTGCTTCTGGGTAGAACAGCCTGTTTAGTTATGTAGCTACTCAGTTGATTTCTTACTCAGTGAACTGTCAGTCCTTTGAGAACGAGTATGTCTGTCTGGCTCATCACTTTATTTCTGGTGCCCTGCACATAGGTGTTCATTAAGAATTTGTTGAATGAACAAGGGAATGAATCCAGGACAAAAATTGTTGCAATTATTCTGACATCATCCTCCTCCTCCCTCCCACCTTACAACCAGAACCAGCTTTCACGGATACAGTTCTTTTTTTTTTTTTTTTTTTTTTTTTTTTTACAGGCAGAGTGGACAGTGAGAGAGAGAGACAGAGAGAAAGGTCTTCCTTTTGCCGTTGGTTCACCCTCCAATGGCCGCCACGGTCGGCGCGCTGCGGCCGGCGCACCGCGCTCCTCCGATGGCAGGAGCCAGGAGCCAGGTGCTTTTCCTGGTCTCCCCATGGGGTGCAGGGCCCAAGCACCTGGGCCATCCTCCACTGCACTCCTGGGCCACAGCAGAGGGCTGGCCTGGAAGAGGGGCAACCGGGACAGAATCCGGTGCCCCGACCGGGACTAGAACCCGGTGTGCCGGCGCCGCAAGGCGGAGGATTAGCCTGTTGAGCCACGGCGCCGGCCTACGGATACAGTTCTACAGACAAAAATGGAATGATATCAGATTTTCTGGGCCCGCTATTTGACACCCCTCTCATGTGAGATAAGGTGTGCTAAGAAGGAGTCATTGAGAAGACAAGTGATTTTAGGGTGGCCAGCTAGTACATACAGAATTAGACATCTATATGTTTGGTCCCATTTCATCTAAAATAGATTTTCCTTAATATTTACTATTAACTTCAGGGGATAAAAACTGATGCGGTTAAGTTATGGAAGAGGGCCATTTCTCTAATTTCACCAACATGCCGGTGACATTCTTGTCTCACTGAGTAATATGTGAAGATGATATAGTACAAACTTACATTCTCAACTGCAGACCTTTGAAAGTCATTAAGAGCACTGAGAGTGGCAACAGAAACCTATCAGCAGCTTTAACAGTTAGAAAAAACAATTTCCTAACCTTGCAATTTAACTGTAAAACCTTCAGAGACTGTGTGTGTCAATGCCTTCTCTCTGTCTTTCACAGGGCTTGATTATACCCAAGCATCTTTATGCTTCTAATCCACAAATTGCCCAACTCCAGTGGCAGACAGGGTTGTCTGATTTAATAATGACTTTACATTGATATAAAGTGGAGATCTCAGACAAATGAAGGTTTCCAGGCCTTCACATTTGTTGTTCTCTTCGCAAAAACTCTCCTCCCTTGTTGCGTGCACCTTTATTTCGTTCAGTTCTACTCCCCCTTCGGTTTCTGCCTAAATAACATTCCATCCAGGAAGCTTCTGACTAACCTATGTGGTCGGATTGGATTCCCTGCTGACTCATCCCACACGTCCTGTGCTTTCTTATCATTATGATTATCACATTGTATTATGATTACTTGTTTAACTGTCTGAATTGTCAGCTAGACTTGTAAGTTCTGTGAGGACAGGAACAGTGTCCGTATCAAAACCAGTGCCCTGGCACAGAAGAGGCACTTAATAAATATTTGTTGAATGAATAAAGGAGATGGTCAATCTTGAAGAACAACAGGAAGTCTTCAACAGATTTCATAAACTCAAAACAAGACAAGAGAACGAAAACACTTTTTACCTCAGCATTCGGTGTAGTTTATGAGGTGTCATACCACAGCCATCATCAGTAAAGGTCAAACAAGATTTATTCTTGACCTCCTCAACATCTATAAACACCGTCCTGGCGGATACATCTGGATCTACAGCATTATCTGCAAAAGGTAGAAATCTGTGATATTAGATTCTACTTTCCAAAATTCAACTCAAATCTCTAGTTCAGCGTCCCAAGACATGGAAATTGCTCTTTAGGTCCTTCATGTGGATGTCCCAGACAGTGAGTGGGGCACACGAACGGTAGTGCACTTACTGAGAGATGCAGAACGACATACATGATGGCATATGGGGTTACGAAGTGGATTTCTAAATTTCATATGATCAGCAGCCTGCCTTTCTCCTTTCACAGTCTATGGGAAAAGTCACCAGTCCTATACACAAGGCATTTTGCTCTGATTTGGTTTTATAACTTTTTGTCTGTTAAATCACTTCATTACTTGTGAACACATACAGTAAAGGACAGCTACAGAGAGAGGCTGAAACAGTTACTGTGGTGACAATAAATTCATGTTACACACATAACAGTTTATTTTTAAGAATGTTAATTTTCTGTTGTTTTGCATCACCTCCTCTGTTGAAGAGCACAGATATCATCAACATCCCTGTTTATAGCCCAAGGGACACTGAAAGAGTCACAGGTTAAAAATCAAAACATTTAATTGCCTTCCTAAATCCCAGTGATGGTAGCAAGCATGCTTACAAAGGAGTAATCCTGCTTAAGTATCATGTAATAATCTTAAAGTGAAGCTGCCTACTCCGCATGAAATGGAGAACATAGAATTAAAGTTAAAAAAATATGAACAGCTTCATGATTTGCCCTGAGTTGCATCTTCACAATAGGTTAAGTATTTAAGACTCCAAAGTTGGGACTGGCATTGTAGTGCAGCAGGTTGAACAGCCTCTTGTGATGCAGGGATCCCATATCAGAGCACTGGTTTGAGTCCCAGCTGCTTGGCTTCCAATCCAGCTCCCTGCTAATGCACCTGAGAAAGCAGCAGATGATGGTCAGGTTCTTGGGTCCCTGCACCCTCGTGGAAGACCCAGATGGTATTACTGATTCTGAGATGGTGTTCCTGGTCAGGCCCAGCCCCAGCTGTTGTGGCTGTTTGAGGAGTGAACCAGTGGTGGAAGATCTACCTCTCTGTCTTTGTCACTCAGCCTTACAAGTAAATAAATGACTAAATCATATATTTTTTAAAAGACTCCAAAGTCTTTCCTAACACACGTGCCATGTCTGCAACTTCAAAGGTTGCCATTGTATAGCACTCACTTCTTTTGCCACAGTCACCAATGACTGTGGGGCACTGACACATGTGCCTTAAAAGTCTCTCAAGGGCTCACTGGCCCAAGTAGAAAGGCAATCTGTGTAATGTTCTGGATATCACTGTGGTTTAGATGTGGTTTGTCCTTCAAAGATTTATGTACCAAAAGCCTGGTGCTCAGTGTGGCAGTGTTGAGGTGGTAGAAGCTTTATGAGGTGGGACCTACTGGAAGGTAAATTAAGTCATGGGGGCTCCATGGTTGCAGCAACACACAATGAACAGATAGGTTCCCTGATTGTTCCTGTCTCTACTGGCTCTTTAAGCAAGAAAGAGATCTTAGCTTCTACCCCCTCCCTTTCCATAGTATCCTATATTGCATTACTGATACTACATTGCTGGAATGAAAGAGCAAGGTGGGATCCTGATTGTACAGCCATCCATTACCACTGATAAACTCATGGCATTTCCCCACTGGGAATATCCCTTACAATCAAGAGAAGTATTGGGGCTGGCACTGTGGCATAGTGGGTAAGGCCACTGCCTGCAGTGCTGGCATCCCATATGGGCACCAGTTCAAGTCCTGGCTGCTCCACTTCTGATTCAGCTCTCTATTGTGGGCTGGGAAAGCAGTAGAAGATGGCCCAAGCACTTGGGCCCCTGCACTCATGTGGGAGACCGGGAAGAAGCTCCTGACTCCTGGCTCCGGCTGTTGCAGCCATCTGGGGAGTGAACCAGTAGATAGAAGATTCTCTCTCTCTCTCTGCCCCTCTAATAAATAAATACATTTTTTAAAAAGAGAGAAGTATTATACATTTTCAAAACACCCATGTTTGCAATACAACTGACAATATTGGTTATATCACATGGATGTGTGGAATGTCATCAAATGAAACAAGACATTACTTTTAAGGGTCACAATGGTATTACCAAAGTCACTGATGTAACTGTCACTGACTGTAACCTAAAAAAGTCTTAGCAGCAGCAAGGCATCACCAACAGCCTCAGAAGAAGGCTAAGAAGTCTTGTATGGTCAATACTTAAGGCCCAGGTGAGGCCTAAGCCCCAAGTACTGTAGTAAGATAAGTAGGCTAACTTTTGGGAGTTATAAGTCTATGCCTCATAATGGCAGCTTCATCAGAAATATACTGCTTTACTTTGTAAGAGGCAGCACTATTTTCCCATTTAACTAATAAAAGGATTCAGCATTTTATAGCTATACACATTGTTTCAAGAAACTTCACTTGGCAAGCAGAACCTGAATTGTGTTGGGACTTAGCAGTCATTTCTACTGGGAGAGAGCCAAGACCATCGAGACAGATACAATTTGTCCATCAACTGGACATCATTTATACACTGATAACTTTGAACACAGAAGACTTTTTTCTAACACTTTATGAACATACACAATTCAAACACATATCAATTCCAATTACACATCTATACAACAGTACATTTAAAAAATAAGCTTGCTGTGGCATAGCAGGTAAAGCTGCTGCCTGCAGTGCCAGCATCCCATTTGGGTGCCAGTTTGAGTCTTGGTTGCTCCTCTTCCAATCCAGCTCTCTGCTATGGCCTGGGAAAGCAGTGGAAGATGGCCCAAGTCCTTGGACCCCTGCACCCACGTGGGAGACCCGGAAGAAGCTCCTGGCTCCTGGCTCCTGGCTTTGGATCGATGTAGCTCCAGCCATTGAGGCCAGTTGGGGAGTGAATCAGCAGTTGGAAGACCTCCCTCTCCCTCCCTCCCTCTCTCTCTCTGCCTCTCCTTCTCTCTGTGTAACTCTGACTTTCAAATAAATACATAAATCTTTTAAAAAAAATAAGCTTGCAGTTCTCTCCAAAAAGCACTTTAGGGGGCCAGCTCTGTGGCACAGCAGGTTAAAGCCCTGGCCTGGAATGCTGGCATTCTATATGGACGCTGGTTCAAGACCTGGCTGCTCCACTTCCAATCCAGCTCTCTACAATGACCTGGGAAAGCACTAGAAGATGGCCCAAGTCATTGGGCCCCTGCACCCATGTAGGAGACCTGGAAGAAGCTCTTGGCTCCTAGCTTCGGATTGGCACAGCTCCAGCTGTTGCAGCCATTTGGGGAGTGAAGTAGTGGATGGAAGACCTCTCTTTCAGTCTCTACTTCTCTCTGTAATTCTTTCAAATAAATAAAAATAAATATTTTTTTAAAAAAAGCACTTTAATTCTTTTCCTCTTTACTGCAAGTTTTTTCCAAATTTTGATACTTCTTTTTATAGGAATACACAAAAAAGAGATTTAACACAGGCACTTCAAGAGTTACAAGATAGGTGCCAGGAGCAACTAGATATTTTATCTCCTTGGCTAGAAGCTCATGGAGTACTGGAGGGAGGGGGCATACAGAGGCCAGAGTCAGCTGGAGAAGCAGGGGGAGATCAGCTGGGGAAGCAGAGAGAAGTGGCGAGAACGGTGCTTGGCAGGCACCAGCGAACACCACTTTATACTTACTTGTGATTTTATATGGTCTTTCACTTGGCCTCAACAAATGAAATTATAATAACAAGGTTGGCCTCAGCAAATGAACTTATAATAATAAGGCACCAATCTGGTGGCTAGTTCTAATCCTACTTCTTGCTGCCTAACTCTCCAAAAATTTACCAACATGTAGCATGTGCTACCAAACCCCAGGAAATCTAGCTTGCCCCCTCGCCCACCTCACCCTGCCCAGGAAGCCTTACTCCTCTCACCCACCACTTACTTAGGTGAGAGCTGCACTACCAGATCCTGGGGATGTCTTCATTCCCTAATAAGGATGTGCAATCTCATGTATTACCAGATCCCAGGGTGTTTTATCTGTCCAAACGTGGACCATGCTATCCCTTAGTGAGAACACCCTCTCTCTAGTCCTGTGACTCACCTCTTGGACAAGAGCATGGGATTCCTGGGAAATCTATTTCACCCTCTATCTTGGCCTACCCCACGCTGGCTGAAGAGGTAGACCAAGTTAAAGGGTAAGCTAGATCCCCATCCCTTGTTGTCTAAACATCACTGTAACTGAAGCCTCATACCTCACCAGAGCCCAAAAGGCAATGAGATACTACTCCAAGACAGCCTCTCAGGAACAGTGGAAGGTGAGTGGGAGATGGCTTTGAGGTAGTGCTTCGCAAGCCCACCATCCTTTTCTGCTCTTGCAGGATCACAAGGCCCCCGATCCTCTGCTGTTCTGACAGAATGGCCTGTGTGGGTACATTTGAGGTCACCAGAGCAGAGCTGTTGCCCTACAGACATCTTGCATGTACCTAAAAGTATTCTTACCTAAATGTAAGGTTATAACTTTCTGTCCCAAACCTATTGTTTTTCCTCTCTCTCTCTCTCTCTCTCTCTCTCTCTCACACACACACACACACACGAGTCAACATTCAAATGACAAGAGTGAAATGTAAAAGTCTTTTTTCTTTGTAATCCTTCCCTCTCCCTTGCAATACACATTCCTAGGCTCTTTCAACACCTTGCTTTTACTATCCCTTTGGCATTCTCTTAGTTTACAGGGTTTGTTCCCGTTCATCTGGGTTATTGCAACCACATCTCCTACCTAGTCTTTCCAAACCACATCACTTTCTTCTCCAGTTCATCTTATCCACTGCTGCAAGGTTCATTTTCCTGAAGCAGAGTTCTGATCATGACATTCCCCTGCTGAGAAAACTTCAGAATAAGGCGGCCAAATGCCAGAGGGTCCTAGTCACATCCTGGTCCCAGGTCACCTTTCTAATCTCATTTCCTACTTGCTACGTGGAGTAAAAAGCCCTCTACGGGAATCCTGAATCTGCCACTTACCACACATGTAGCCCTGGAAAAGGCAGTTAAATTCTCTTATCCTCTGTTTCCTCATCTATAGGGTACAAAAAATATTATTTACTCCAAAGGGTAAAGTTGCAAAGGTACTTTAAATGCTCTTTGTAAACTCTCCAAGGACCTGTAGTTTTCCTTTTCTATTCATGAAATCCATGCTCTAATTAAACTCAGTACTCTTCGTGCCTATGTTCATGCAGTTGTTCCTTGTGCCTGGAATGCCCCCCCCATACCCACATGTCCTAATCCCTCAAATCTCAGCTCACATGTCACCTTCTCCACAAAGCATTTCCTCAACCTCCTCTTCCTGATAAACTGGAAGTCACTCCTCCTTCCCCTGAACTCCCGCAACGCTTGTGTATACATCTTTGCTGATATGTCACTTTCTATTTTGCTGTTATACATAAACCTCCGTACATGTTTTATCTCCCCTACTATAACAGTTGATCTATGCTGTATTCATTTTTGTACCTACTACTTGGCCTTGCGTACAGTGGATGCTCAGTAGATATTTACCAAATGAATAATGCACTAGAAAATTAATGCAACAGTGTTGAAGGAAAATACCAAATGAAAGCTTTGGATCACCAGTCAACACTTTGCTCCGTCATTCCTCTATTATCACACATAGTTGTGATTTGGTTTTAAAATTTATGTTTGTGGGGTCGGCGCTGTGGCGTGGCAGGTGAAGCCGCCATCTGCAGTGCTGGCATCCCATATGGGCACCAGTTCAAGTCCTGGCTGCTCCACTTCCAAATCAGCTCTCTGCTAATGGCCTGAGAAAGCAGTGGAAGATGGCCCATGTCCTTGGGGCCCTGCACCCATGTAAGAGACCTGGAAGAAGCTCCTGGCTCCTGGCTTCGGATTGGCACAGCTCCAGCCATTGTGGCCATCTAGGGAGTGGACCAGCAGATGGAGGACCTCTCTCTCTCTGCCTCTGTTTCTCTGTGACTCTGCCTTTCAAATAAATAAGTAAAATCTTTAAAAAGTTTTGTATATAAGTTTGCACGCATGTGTGTATGTGTAGAATATACATATAGACTCAAAACTCATACTGGACATTTTACGGTAGGCCTAGGATCTTTATTAGTTCTTAAGACAAAAATCATGCATATTCAAAATTATAAACTCAAAACTCCTTAAATCACCTGTAAAATGCACAGCACAGGTATATACAGTTTGGCAAGGTGTAACTGTGAAGGAACAACACATTTCTGTCCCCTATTTCCCAGTAGGTTGTTATTTCTCTCTCTCTTCCTAAGTTACACGCACATAGATTTTACTTCATTCTGCAGAGTTTCACTGTAGGCATGGTCCCTGTTCTCTTGGATTCAAAACCTATTGGTGGGGGCTGGCACTGTAGCATAGTGGGTTAAGCTGCCATCTGCAGTGCAGGCATCCCATATGGGCGCTGGTTCACTTCCCAGCTGCTCCACTTCCAATCCAGCTCTCTGATAAGGCCTGGGAAAGCAGTCCTTGGGCCACCCTGAGGGATGGGCGCAGCTCTGGCCGTCCCAGTCAGCTGGGGAGTAAACCAGCGAATGGAAGCCCCCTCCCACCCACCCGCCGTCGCCTCTCCTTCTCTCTGTGTATTTCTGACTTTCAAATAAATACATCTTTAAAAAAAAAAAAAACCTATTGGTGTCACTTTTCCCCCTGTCCTTTCTAATGAAGGCATACCTATCATAAAGCATTTAGTGCTATAGTCAAATGAATCATCAAAGTTCTCCATCACCTTCCAAACAACTCTCCTAACTATATCTCCTCCTGCTGCCCACCAACTTCTTAACCAAAATAACTCGGATGGCATGGTCACAGTGACTGCTTACGTAGTGCCTGGGAGTCATTCGGGGACTCTAAAATCATTTTCGAGATTTTGTTCTGTTTTACCTTGCTGCATTATATCCTCCCTCCCCAACACACACACACACACACACACACACACACACACACGTACACTTTGGTCAATTTTTGAAGCGTTTATAAGGAGCTCTGCATGCTGCTGCATTTCGTGCAGGGCTGTTTTCTCCTTTGCTTTCCTTACAGTATTTAGCACGCTGCTGCAAAAACTGCTGTACTTGGCTTCAAGGGGTAAGTGAAAACGCTTTAAAAGCAAACACGGAGGGAGTAAGAGGTGAAGTCCTCAGTATTCATTCCAGCGGTGTGAGGGCGCTCGTGGACCGCGGAGCCGGCCCTTTGCAGTTGCGGGAGCCAAATGCACTCGTGTCATCTCTTCAGAGATGTCCCATCATTCCTCGACTTTCTTGTCTCAAAAGTTAAAGCACTCGGCTCTGCAGATCCTCCCCCGCGACCCTACCCGGTCCTCTACAATGTCCCTTTGCTAGCTTGGCGTCTGCCGTCAGTCGCCAGACCTTGTGGAGCCCAGCGGCCTCAGGATCCGATTTTCTTTAATGCATCTCCTTTTGATTATTAACTAAGGTATCCTAAAGTGCCCGGAACATCACGAGCCAGAGAGAAAATCCACCCGGGAGTCCTAACTCTTCAGGTACACATAGTTTCCTCGGTTTTCGTCGCGGAACCTCGTCCCCAGCGAGAGCTGCGCTCCTCCTGCGTCTGTGGAGCTGGGGCAGGTCCCGAGGCCCCCATCCCGATGCCGGCCCACCCCGCTCGGCTCCCCGAATTCCTCTCGCGTCCACAGCACCACGCTGGCACCGCTGCCTCTAGCCACTGCGGCCGCACTCGCCCTCGCCACTCACCTAGCAGCTCCGCGATGGCACTGAAGGGTCGCGTGTGGCTGCTGGAGTTGCTCTGTAGGTAGCGGGGGCTCATCTGGGGGCGAGAGAAGGTCCCGTCCCGCGTGAGGCCTCGGCCCGCCGGGCCCTCCCCGCGCGCCCCCCGCAGCCCCGGGGCCCGCGCGCGCGCGCGTCCGCCCCCTCGGGCCCCCGACCTACCGTGCTCAGGCGGATCCCGAAGGCCTGCGGGCCGCTACCCTGCCGAGTCAGCCCGCCGCCAGGAGCGCCAGGGCCCGCGGGGGCCCCTCGGTACAGGAGCATTTTTTTGGCCGCCACGATACTCGCTTGCTGCCGGCGGACTCCTCGCCCGGCCGTCCCGGACCAGCCCTCGCTCACTCCCGCTCGCAGCTGGCGGCGGCCGTCCGGGACTGGCCCTCCCTCGCTCCCACCCGCAGCTGGCGGAGGCGGGGCGCGCTCCAGCCACCTGTCCCCGGCGGGAGGGGTGAGGCCGGCGGCGGCGAGCGGTGGCCCCGCCCTGTCAGCACCTCTCCCGACCCGAGCACCGCCGGGGCCGCCCCAGGGCCGTACAGAAATATGGCGACCTCCTGACAGCCGCTCCTTGATCCCCGCCCCTAATTAATTCTTGGCGTTTGCCATAGGCCAGGCCGCCGAGCGGGAAAGCGTGGGGTGGGGGGGGGGTGGGGGGAGTGCGGCGGGCGCGTGGGGAGGGGCAGGAATGAGGCCAGAGGAGGGAGAGAGTGTATGGGATTTCTGGAACCGAGTCCCGCTTAGGCTGCATGACTAACGGGCAGGATAAGACAAGTCTTTCAAGTTCTGAGGACTACAGTTTTTGCTATCTGAGAAGATACCAGGCTTCTGCAATGAGAAAGCGGTCTGGTTACGTGGCCACAAATGTATCCAGAAGCATCCAGAACTTTCTAGAATACAATGGGCAAAGTACCTACAACTCCTTGCAAGCCTGCAGGGAAGCTATTTATATAAGGATAGATTCACTTGAATACTGTACTGCCAAATAAGAAATTGGTTAAGTTATGGAGTATCCCCAAAAGGAAACACTATGCACTTCTTCAACCCATGTTGTTAGATGAATACTTATTTGCTTCTCTAACAATCTATAATTGCACATGTTTGTAGGATACAATGTGAAATTTGCATGCATGTATGCAGTGTATAATGATCAAATCTGGATCTTTAGCATATTCCACCGCCTCATGTGTTTATCATTTGCTTTTGGTGAGAGTGTTTAAAAAACTTCTAGGTGTTTTTTTTTTTTTTTTGAGAAACAACTTGGTGTTTTTTTTTTTTATGAGAATACTCCAAATAGTTTGTGGAAAATGCAACTAAAAGATAAGTTTATCTTGTTGCAAAAACTGCATAGTTTTTCATAATATTCAATTTCCATGAATTTTCTGAAGACTCTTGGATGCATGGAATTCAAAATTGTTTTACACCAAAATAAACTTACCTTTGATTCCATTTCCTACAAACTTTTTGAAGTACCCTCATATGCAATACCTTATTAAGTTGTAGTCACCTGTGCAATAGAGTCCCAGAATTTATTCCTCCTATATGACTATAACTTGATACCAGTGGACCACCGCCTCACCATCCTCCACACACACAAACACCCCATCTCCAGCCTTTTGAAACCACTATTCTAATCTCTACGTTTGGGAAACCCTTGGTTTTTTTATTTTTATTTTTAATTATTTATTTATTTGAGAGAGAGAAAGAGAAATCTTTCATCCACTGGTTCACTCCCCAAATGACCACATCAGCCAGAACTGGGCTGATCTGAAGCCAGGAACCAGGAGCTTACCCTCTGTCACCCACGCGGCTGAAGGGGCACAAGCACTTGGACCATCTTCCACTGCTTTCCCAGACCATTAGCAGGGAGCTGGATGGAAGTGGAGCAGCCAGGGCTCGAACTGGCGCTGAAATGGGATGCTGTCACCGCAGGTGGTGGCTTTACCCACCATGCCACAGAGCCAGCTCCAATCCATGTTTTTTTAGATTCCAAAACATATGACACGAGGTCATATAGTGTTTGGCTTTCTGTGTTTGACTGTTTTTATTATGTCATCCAGGTTTGTCTATATCACAAATAACAGAATTTCATTGTCATTTATGGCTGAATAGTGCTCTGTTGTGTACCACATTGTATTCGTTCATCTGTTTTTGGGAAGTTCGGGTGATTCCAAGTCTTGGTTTTGGTGAATAGTGTCGTAATAAACGTGGGAGTACAGACATCCCTTTGACAAATTGATTTCATTTCCTTTGGATATATAGCCAGTAGTGTGATTACTGGATCATAAGGTAGCTCTATTTTTCCTTTCTTGAGAAACTTCCATACTGTTTTCCATAATGGCTGTGCTAATTTACATTCACGTCAACAGCGTGTAAGGGTTTCTTTTTCTTTCTTTCTTTCTTTCTTTCTTTCTTTCTTTCTTTCTTTCTTTCTTTCTTTTTTTTTTTTTGACAGGCAAAGTGGACAGTGAGAGAGAGAGACAGAGAGAAAGGTCTTCCTTTGCTGTTGGTTCACCCTCCAATGGCTGCCGCAGCTGGCGCACCGCGCTGATCCGAAGGCAGGAGCCAGGTGCTTCTCCTGGTCTCCCATGGGGTGCAGGGCCCAAGCACTTGGGCCATCCTCCACTGCACTCCCAGGCCACAGCAGGGAGCTGGCCTGGAAGAGGGGCAACCAGGACAGAATCTGGTGCCCTGACCGGGACTAGAAGCCCGGGTGCCTGCACCGCAAGGCAGAGGATTAGCCTATTGAGCCGCAGCACCGGCTGTAAGGGTTTCCTTTTCTTCATGACTACATCTAATTATGATCTTTTCTTTTTGGTAATAGCCATTGTAAGTGGAGCAAGAGGGTGTCTCATGGTTTTGAACTCTTGAGTATATATATGTGTATATATATATATATATATATATATACATATATATATACCATACCAGTCGGCCTTTTGTATATCTTTTAAGAAACGTCTATTAAGATCTTTTGCTCAGTTTTTTTTTAAATTTATTTATTTGAAAGGCACAGTTACAGAGAGAGACAGAGAGAAAAAAAGCAAGCTTCCATCTACTGGTTCACTTCCTCAAATGGCCACAATGGCCAGGGCTGGGTCAGGCCAAAGACAGGAGTCTGGAACTCCATCTGGGTTTCCCATGTGGGTGGCAGGGGCCCAAGTGCTTGGGCTATCTTCTTCTGCTCATATGGGATGCTGGTATTGCAGGCAGCAGCTTAACTCACTGCACCACATCAGCCCCCTTTGCCCCATTTTTTAATCAAGCTATTTGGCTTTTTGCTTTTGAGTTATTTCTCTCTCTCTCTCTCTCTCTCTCTCTCTCTCTCTCTGGCAGAGTGGGCAGTGAGAGAGAGAGAGAGAGAGACAAAGAGAAAGGTCTTCCTTTGCCGTTGGTTCACCCTCCAATGGCCGCTGCGGCCGGCACACCGCGCTGATCCGAAGCCAGGAGCCAGGTGCTTCCTCCTGGTCTCCCATGGGGTGCAGGGCCCAAGCACCTGGGCCATCCTCCACTGCACTCCCGGGCCACAGCAGAGAGCTGGCCTGGAAGAGGGGCAACCGGGACAGAATCCGGCGCCCCGACCGGGACTAGAACCCGGTGTGCCGGCGCTGCAAGGCGGAGGATTAGCCTATTGAACCGCGGCTTGAGTTATTTCTCACTTATTCTGGATATTAACCTTCCAGATGAATATTTAATGATGTGCAAAAATGCCTGTGAGGGAATTAAGGAAACAAGAGGTTACAACATATTGTATAAACTGAAACTTTTTCATTGGAAAATCAAATATACATGTATGCACATATACATACATGTGAATGCAAACACATATATGAAAAATATTGGAAAAATTCATGGAAAATACATATTGTGAAAAAGATTATGCATGGATTTAAATTTTCTTTCACCAAAAATAAATTTATCTTTCAATTTCATTTTTCCATGAACTTTTTGAAGCACCTTCATAAATGTATGCATAGATACGTTTATAAAGGTTGTCTTCCATTTTTTTCTTTTGACAGTACAGTCCTGGGGCAAGCACTGGGGGAGGCCTGGAGGGCACGTGGCACTTCCTCCCTGTCAGCAACAGGAAACTGATTGTTTGACACAGGCATGCCATTGGGACTATGCAAGGGTGCCCCATGGTGTGTGTGTGTGTGTGTGTGTGTGTGTGTGTGTGTGTGTTGGGGGTGGGGCATTGCTTCTCCTACCAGGTCTTGACCCATTCTCTGAGGTCACTTGTCCCAAGTTCCTGGAAGGGTGTGATGGAGAGAGAGCCTGAGAGGTTTCAGGGTGGGACGTCAGCCAGGTGTGTAGAAAGGCTGAGAGTCAGAGGGCACGGGTTCCGGCCCTGACCCCTTCACTGAAGCAGCCTGTGGTCTGGGGAAGTGGCACAGGCCATGTTCCCAGGGAAGCAGATTCCAACAGGGCTTGGTGGGCAGGAGGTTTACGGGGGATGTGGGGATAAACACATTTGGGGAAGTGGAGAAAACAAGAACAGGCAGAGGAGGAAGTGGACGCGCGAGGCAGCCACAGTCCCATGAAAACTCTGAAATGTCCTGACTCATGCTAAGGGGCCTCTCATGTCTCTGCATCGAGCAACTATTGGATGCAGGAGCCCACACCACCCCACCCCACCGCCCATAGGTGTGTGGCCTTAGACACAGTGGCTCTCTTCAGCCAAGGTCCACACCTGCAGAGGGATTCGGCTATGCACTGTCGGCCGCCAGCCCCCTTCGCTCACCACCTCTGGGGAAATGAGCCTTTCTGTTCTAAAAGGGAGGGTGGAGCAGGACAGTGCTCACGGCATCCGAATCAGCAAGTTCCTGCCCCTCCCTGGATCCATTTGCTCACCTGTAAGGCAGATTAGGATGACCTATAGGACCCCTTTCAGCTCCAGGGCTGTAGGATTTCCCCAGCCTTGCCTTCCTCCCCTACCCTCCCTTCCCCCTTGGCTACACCCAGTTTATCTTCCCAATCCTTCTTGTAACCGACCAGACTACAAAACAAAGACCTGTTTGACACTGGGCAGGCCACTTTAGCTCAGAGATTGTTGTTCCATCTGAAAAAAAATGCAGACACCTGTTATTATTGATGTCTTTTTCAATGGCTGTGAGAAACAGATGGAAGCAAATGAGAAAAGGTAGGTAAAGAGGCTCATAGGTCTCACTAAATGTTGGTTCTCTTTGCTCCGTTGTTATTGAAAAAGTTGAACCTAAACAATAGCATCCAATGATATTCACAATGAAGAAATGCTGTGTGTCAGTTGGTGCCTTTCCTGCCAAGCCTTAACTCAAAAAGCTTAAGTCACTCAGGAGTTTGAGTCTGGAGCCAAATAAGTTTGCCATCTATGTCCATGCTGCCTGCCCCCTGCTCTGCACCCCTGTCACTGGCCAGGGCCTGTCTGCCTCAATCATGAGAACACAGAAACCTTTTCACTCCCTTTGCCACGAAGCACCAACCAGCATCACCTCGGAACTTGTTGGAAGGGCACCTGCTCGGCTGCCTCAGCTCCCTCCACCACCCTCTCCCCACCCAAGAAGATGGAGCCATGACAGCAGGAGGTGGAGGACACCAGAAGAGATGGAGCCTTTGCCAGAAGGTCTTGGCTGTCACCTGTGCTCTCAGCCCCTGCCTCTGCTCGAGTCCAGCCAGGACCACAGAGCCCTCACCATCACAGACTCCAAAGCAGAGGTTCTCCAAGTGTGGTCCCCAGGCTAACAGCAAGAACCACCTGGTCCCACATCAGAAGCACGTCTCAGGCCCAGCCCAGACCTACTGGAGATTCTGATACAGGCCCATTTCTACAACCACTGGCCTAGGCTGCAAACAGTTAACTCCATGTGCCTCTTCCACACCACCCTCCCCTCCTCTGGCTGTCTTCCTTGCTACGGAGAAGATAGAAAGGAAGACAGCAGCACACTGAGGGAGAGCACGGATAAAGCCATGTCTCCTAATTAGACGGGAGGCTTTCCACTTTTTGGATTTATCTCTCCTGCCCAGTGATTGTGAATGGGGACTGTGGCGGGCCTATCTTGATTTGCACTTGATACTTATTTCTCCAATGGCTTGTTGCTGCTGGTAAAAGCTTTGGCACACAAAACAGAACATGGGAACACACTATAAATAAGCCTTTTAAACAGAGATTTAAACCAGTTTCGTTACAGCCACTGGATGGTGTGTTTTGCAGCTCTGATTTCAGCTCCAGTCGTGAAGACTCAGGGAAGGTAAACAGATCTCAGAGAATCAATGCAGGAAATAAAGGGCAGAGGTGGGGGAGACCCAGTCCCAAGTGGCAGATCAATTAGAGACCCAAACAGGCCTAGGGAGCCAAATTAGGCCACTTCCCAGGGAGGGGAAGGGGACCCCTGCTCTTGGGTGTGATTAGGATGTGGAGCCCTCCCTGGGGAAGGCTCAGCAGAGGGGCAGGGGCTCAGCAGAACTGAGTCAGGGTCTGGACAGGGCACACCAAGGTCTCTGTGAGGGAAGCCCAGGCGGGCATATCAGGGTGGAAGGGGCAGAGGGCTCCCATCTCAGGGCCGGAGCTGTGGTCTGATAAAGGACTTCCTTCCCTCTGGAGTGATGGCTGCATGGGAGGTGGGCAGTGGGGATCTCAGGAGACAGAGGCAAAGGCTTCCTGGGAGAGGAGTTTATGCTCATCTTGTGCTCCTCCAGTCCCAGGGAGATGCCGGGGGCAGAGGGTGAAATGAGCCTCCTCTGTCTCCCTCCCAGGCCCCTGCACCCCAACCCAGCCTCGATGGGGCTCCCTCCCCTCACCTAGCTGGTGCGAAACTCCTGCAGAGGTCAAGCTCAGCACCAGGGCTCCTGGCTCCTTTCTTGCAGCTCAGTACAAAGCCCAAGGCCCCCTGAAGACAGCACCTCTTCTGCTGTGTGGTGTTTGATTTCATTTTTATTTTTCAAAATTGTATTTATTTTTTGAAAGAGTGACAGAGAGAAAGAGATACAGAGATATTATTCCATCTGCTGGTTCACTTCCCAGCTGTCCACAACAGCTGTGGCTAGGCCAGGCTGAAGCCAGGAGCCAGGAGCACCATCCAATTCTCTCACATGGGTGGCAAGGGTCCAAGTACTTGAGCCATAACCTGCTGCACGTTAGTTGGAATTCACTTTCTATGGTCTTACTGGGAGCTCAAGTGGACCTGCCCTGGAATTCAGGACTTGGCTCAGCACACAGCTTGTGTGCTCACTGCTTTCTCTTTTCTCTTTCTCTCTTTTAAAAAAGGTTTATTTATTTATTTGAAAGTTAGAGTCACACGCACACACACGCACACACACACAGAGAGAGAGAGAGGTCTTCCATCTGCTGGTTCAGTCCCCAATTGGCTGCCGGAGCCGCGCCTACCTGAAGCCATTTGCCAGGAGCTTCTTCTGGGTCTCCCACGTGGGTGCAGGCACCCAAGCACTTGGGCCATCTTCTACTGCTTTCTCAGGCCATAGTAAAGAGCTGGTTTGGATCAGGAGCAGCTGGGACTAGAACCAGCGCCCATATGGGATGCCGGCACTGCAGGTGGTGGCTGCCACAGCGCCGGCTCCTTTCTTTTCTCATTTTGATAATTCTGTCCAGTTTACTCCTGGATTCTCCTGGCAAGGATCTGAATGCATCTCAGGCCGAAGGAGAAGGGAATATCTATGGTGTGTTTGTGTGTGTGCACTCCAGATCTGAAGGAGTGTGCTCTTAGCTCACCAATAGCTGACTTTCTCTAAGAGTCCTTCCTCTTGGTGGCAGCTGGCCACAGGTGCCAGTCTTCAGTGGTGGGTTAAAGAGATGTGTTCCTAGGGTAGGTGGTATTCAAAGAGAAGATGGTCCTGTGGAACTTGTGGACAAAGGGGTAGATTAGTGGCTTGCCAGCTCATCCAGGCAGGGCTCACCCCAAGTGCGCTGGTGTGAGTTTAGGAGAGGACCCTCACATGGTTTGACACATGGATTGTGTGTGCTTCGAAAGTCATCAGATAGTACACGTTAAATGTGTGCATTTCATTGTTTGAAATGTTTTCCTGAAAAGGGACTGAAATCAAGCCTTGGTCTCCAAAGATGTGCGTGCTGATGTGTTTCAAAGGTAGGGCCCTTGTGTTCGTGATTTACTTTGAAATGCATCCAAAAATCAGATGGGTTGATAAATGGATAAGTATGTGCTAGAGCAAATATAGTAAAATGTGAGTTTTATTTTTTATTTCTTTTCATTGATAGTACCTTCTTTTTAAATGTTTATTTTCATCTACTCAAAAGTCAGAATGACAGGGAAGGAGGAAGGAAGGGAGAGAGAGAGAGAGAGAGAGAGAGAGATCCCCCATTGCTGATTTGTTCCCCAAATACCCACAAAAGCTGGCCTGGGCCAGACTGAAGCTGGGAGCTTGGAACTTCATCTGAGTCTTCCACATGGTAGGGGCTCAGACTGCTGCCTCCCACATACATGAGCAGGAAGATGGATCCGCAGTGAAGGAGCCTAACCTCAAACTGGTGCTCCGATATGGGAGGTGGGCATTTCAAGCAGCAACTTGACCTGTGGCATCACAACACCTGCTCCTAAGATATAAATTTTAGAATCTTGTTTGTGTTCATATATATGTTTACTATGCAGTTCTTTAGGCTTTTTGTACGTCTCAATTTTTTCCATAATGCAATAGTCAGAAAAATAATGTTGTATTTGGCAGGAAGGTATAGAAATTAGTGGTGTTCTACATCATGCTTAGTGAAATAAGCCAGTCTCAAAAAGACAAATATCTTATGTTTTCTCTGATCTGTGGCAGTTAATATAGGATACCAAAAAATGTATAGGAATGAAATGCTCATGATATGATTATCATTTTTTAGCCCTTGTTTATACTCCTGTGGAGCTGTGGTCTTCCTACTTGTTAATTGTTTGAATATTATGATTAGTGGCCAATTAAGCCTGTGAATATGGAGTGGATTAAAATTATGTCTTTGCAAAAACTGATGAAGCGAGGAGAGAGAAGAGGGGGCTTGGGGGAGAGAAGGGGAGTGAGGGAAGTATGGTTATCTTCTTGGAACTGTGCCTATGGAATGCATAAAGTCGGTTCTGTTTATATTAATAAAAAATTAAAAAGAATTTAATAAAAAATGAAATTAGTGGGGCCGGTGCTGTGACATATTGGGTAAAGTCACTGCCTGCAATGCCAGCATCCCATGTGGGCTCCAGTTCGAGTCCCAGATGCTCCACTTCCAATTCAGCTCTGTGCTATGGCCTGGGAAAGTAGTAGAAGATGGTCCAAGTCCTTGGGGCCCTGCATTCTTGTGGGAGACCCAAAAGAAGCTCCTGGTTCCCAGCTTCGATTCCTGCTGCTGTGGCCATCTGGGAAGTGAACCAGCGGATGGAAGACCTCTCTCGCTCGCGCTCTCTCTCTCTCTCTCTGCCTCTGCCTCTCTGTAACTCTGCCTTTCAAATAAATACATAAATCTTTTTAAAAAAGAAATTAGTAGTATTCTAGAAGATTTAACTATGTGGGAGTATCAGGCCTTTTAAAATTTATGTGTATTTCAACAGTATGACCCCTGAATAAAAAAGAGATCTTGGAAAATAACAGACAACTATAATCTTAACCAAGTAGTGGTCCTAATTTGTGCCACTGTGCTAGATGTAATATATTTGCTAGAGCTGATTAAGGTATGCAGTCATTAATTTGGTAAATGTGTTTTTTCTCATACATTTCAGAGAAGAGGATCAGAAAAAGTTCAGATTCATGTAACACAGATAAGACCATGCTTTTATAATTTTTCTATGGAGGCTACGTTACTTCTCTTGCTCTCTGCTATCATATAGTCTGAAGTGATTGATATCCCACAACACATCACATTGATTCACTATATCAAAAAGATCATGTCAGTCAGACTGGATGAGCAACAAGCGGCCTGCACATTGATGGCCTTGGCTGTAGAATCACAACATGAGATTTAAACCCTGTGAAAATTAAGGGTCCTGGAACATGAATACATTTTCAGACATCTATCAGTCAGGGGCACACTGAAGAACCCCATGGAAGGTAAAATAAAAATCGTTGCACCTTGCTTTTCCTACCACAAAGATGGAAAGTGCAATATCTGGTAGGATCCTTCATGTTCTGGAAGCAGTGCATTCTTCATTTGGGGATACTTCCCTGATCCATAACCTGGATGATGTGAATGGCTGACGGTTTGGTGCAGGGCTTAGAGCAGGAAGTGCTCTATAGCAGGTGTATACGACAGTGGCATCAGCCCTAATACTCGTGCTCTGTGATAGAAAACCCCAGGATATTAAGGGAGGTGGTGGTGAAAAAAGATGCTCTTGCGGTTTATAGCAAACCTCATGGGATAATCACAAGGCAGACCACTGGCATTTCAGAGCTAGATCACACCATCTTCAGAGGAAAATTGCATGCCCTCCAACAGCAGCTCCTGAGATGCTTTTGGGTACTGGCATAAATGGAGCAAGCTGACAATGGGAAACCAAGTGAGCATCTGACCACAACTGCTTATCATGAACTGGGTTCTGTCAAAGGTGCCTATCAAGCATCTACCATCAGGACATGGAAATCCAGCATAAGCAGGACTAGAGGCTATAGATGGCAATATGGCCAGGTGACCCAGACCATCCATGTCACCCACTATTTCACCAGCATCTATTCCTAAACTTGAACTTATGGTATATGGGAGTGTCCCTCATGACCTCCCTAACAAAGAAGGAAAACTCCAGAGCTTGGTTCATGGCTGGGCTACCACAGTGTGCATGTGTAAGCTGAAAATGAACGGTAGCCATACTACAGCACTGTTAATGATGACGTTGAAAGAAAGTAATGAGGCAGAACTCAGAAGACTTATCTTTTGGGTAATTTATGAGACTGTCTTTGGGTCTATATCACAGATAACTGACTCTCTGACTCTCTACTCATTCCTGCTTCATTTTTTTAAAGACTTATTTTATGTATTTGAAAGGGAGTGAGAGAGAGAGAGAAAGAGAGCTCTTCCATCCACTGGTTCACTCCCCAAATGGCCACAATGGCTGCAGCTTGGGCCAGGATGAAGCCAGGAGCCAGGAGCTTCTTCTGGGTCTCCCACATGGGTGCAGGGGCCCAAGGCCGTGGGCCATCTTCCACTGCTTTCCCAGGTCACAGCAGAGAGCTGCATTGGAAGTAGAGCAGCCGAGACTCAAAGCGGTGCTCATATGGGATGCCGGAGCTGCAGGCTATGGCTTTATCTACTACACCACAGTGCTGCCATTCCTACCTCTGCTCTTTTTCTTCTGTAGGTGTTGATCCGGAGGTTACTAATTAACATCCAGCTCACTAACACCATCTCAGAGAAGCTTCCAACGGCAATCATGCCCATTTTTCCTTTATTTTCCACTTAGAAGATCTCATGGAGTATTAGAAGTATTATTTCGTATGTTCCAGATATACTCTCCTATTCTGTCTTTTGTCTTTTAATTTTGTACACAAGGGTACATCAAAAATTCATGGGAAATTCACATTAAGAAAAGCTTATGTGGGGCCGATACTGTGGTATAGTGAGTTAAGCCACCACCTGCAGCTCAGGCAGCTCAGGCATCCCACGTGAGCACGGGTTTGAGTCCTGGCTGCTCCATTTCCAATCCTCCCAGCTAATGGCCTGGGAAAGAAGTGGATGATTGCCCAAGTGCTTGGGCCCCTGCACTCACCTTGGAGACCCGGAAGAAGCTCCTGCCTCCTGGCTTCTGCCTGGCCCAGTCCAGGCCATTGTGTTCATTTGCGGAGTGAACTAGTGAAAAGAAGACCTCTCTCTCTCTGTCTCTCCCTCCCTCTCTGTAATTCTGCCTTTCAAAAAAATAAAATAAATTTTAAAAAGAAGAAATGCTTATGCATGGATTTCAAAGATTTTTGCACCAAAATAAACTTATATTTTTATTTCTACTTTCCCATGGACTTTTTCAAGTACTCTCATACAGTGTCTTAAAATAATAAGTCATTTTTTTTGTAATCAAATGTGTTTGTTTTTCTTTAGATATACCAGAAGAAAATGTCTTTAGTGCATAGGCATTAACCTCAGAGGAACCCTGTATATTGGTAAGAGGTAAAAGCGAGTTGGAGCATAATGTACAGAGCAATGCTTACCAAATTTCAGATTTTTGTATGAATTGAACTTCTTTGAAAACTCAGATTCAAAAAGCCTAGTGTGGGGTCCAGGAATCTGTATTTTAAAAACACTCATTTCTATTCTGTTTTAAAAACAACCAATTCAGGCCTGGGCTGTGGCATAGCAGAGAAAGCTGCTTCCTGTGGCACCAGTATCCCGTATGGGCACTGGATTGTGTCCTGGCTGCTCCATTTCTGGTCCAGTTCCCTACTAATGGCCTGGGAAAGCAGTGAAGATGGCCCAAGTGTTTGGGCCCATACCCTCACATGGGAGACTTAGATAAAGCTCCTGGCTCCTGGCTTCAATCTCGCCTAGCCGTAGCCATTGTGGCCATCTGAGGTTTGAACCATCAGATGAAAGATCTTTCTCTCCCCACTCTCTCTCTGTAACTCTTTCAAAATAAACAAATAAATCTTTGAAATCTTAAAAAATAATTCTATGATTAGACAATTTTAGGTGTATAATATCACTTCATTTTTGTAAATAAGGGGAGGAAGAACTCAATTTGAATGAGTGTATACATTCGTATGCAGTGTATGATTATAGAGAAACATGTAAGGATCCACAAAATGTTCTTGTTGGTTGCTTCAAGTGGATGCAACCAGAAGAAATGAGAAGGTTATGTCTTTATTCATACTTTTTTGTTATTCTTTTTTCCTAAGCTGCTCATATAACCCACAGGGCTGGAAAGTATGTTACTTTTGTTATTCTTATTACAATGGGCATGAAATATTTATAACATGTTGTTAAGCCAGTAATGTTATTAAAACTGCCCCTAGCAATGCATTTTTATTTTATTTGAAAGACAGAGAGAAAGAGAGAGATTCCCATCCACAATTTTTTCCCCAAATCACTAGGACTGGCTCAGGCTGAAGACAAGGGCCTGGAACTCAATCTGAGTCTCCCACATGGGTGGCAGGGACCCAGATCCTTCAGTCATTACCTACTGCCTCAAGAGTGTGCAGGAGCAGGAAGCTGAAATCTGGAGCAGGCACTCTGATATAGGGTATGGGCATCCCTAGCAGTATCTTAACCACTGCATCAAGTATCTGTTCCCAAATCCACTAAATGATTTAAGCCATTTTCAAATTGCATCTTCTTTTTCTTCAACAAAGACACAATAAAAAAGAAGCATTCAAGGGTGTGGCATAGTAGGTTAAGCCTTTGCCTGTGGTTTCAGCATCCCATATGGGTGCTAGTTTGTATCCCGTCTGCTCCTCTTCTGATCCAGCTCTCTGCTGTGGCCTGGGGAAAGCAGTGGAAAATGGCTCAAGTCCTTGGGCCCCTGCACCTGCGTGGGAGACCTGGAAGAAGCTCCTGGCTCCTGGCTTCAGATTGGCCCAGCTCCAGCAGTTTCGATCATTTGGGGAGTGAACCAGAGGATGGAAAACCTCTCTGTTTCTCCCTCTCTCTGTCTGTAACTCTACCTCTCAAATAAGTAAATAAATAAAATCTTTTAAAAAGAGAAGCATTCAGAAGAACCGTATTTGTTCCTTTCCAGCTACACCACAGCATTGGGAATCACCCTATATTATGGCAGTCCAACCTGGCCAGTAGTAGGTGAGTTGGCACCTATGTGACCGTGAAAGGGTTAAGAGAGTTTCTATGTTGTTAAAATTTTGGTGCACACCAAAAATAGTTTATACAGGTTGTGTAACAGCTGCTGTTGAAATTATGTCTAATGGAAGGTTTTGATTCACACCAAAAACACTTACATGTGTTTTGAGTGGCTAAAACTTCTGGTTTCCTAGGAACAAACTACACAAGTCTCCCCTGGGGACTCTGAAATCATCCTTCTTACTTTTGCCTGGTTCACTGCCTTGGAAACATTCAAAACAGATTGCTGATCTGCTTCTAGGCACTGGGATTATGAGACTTGCTTGTCCCTTTTATTTAGAAAAAATGTTTTTCTGATTATACAAGTAATTACATGCTCACTGTAGAGAATCTGAAGAAGACAGAAAAGCATAAAGAGAAACAGAAGAAGAATCACTCGTCACCCTACCACTTAGAGACAGCCACTATGAACCTTCTGACATGTTACCTTCCAATTTTGTTTCCACGTACTTTCCATAGTTGAGTTCATACTGGATGTTTAATTTCGTGTACTGCTCTCACCATGCAGTGTGGTGAAATAAGTGATTTCAGATAAACCATGTCCTTATAACATTTCATTTTATTTAGATGCATGCCAATGGACTTCACTCTTCCCCCTTTATTTAGTTATTTCTGTTGTAAAAGTAACATCGAAGCTTATGTCCTTATTAATAACATCATTTGAATGCGAAGCCATCAGCCATCTCTCTTGCTGGGGATGGTATTGCCTAACAGCTCCACTCTAGTAAGGTGCTTGTAGCTTTTCACCTTGCAATCATCGCGATGAATCCCAGGATATCTTCAGCCTACCAACTGAGAGGCAGCTCTCCTGAAAACAGGGAACAAGGAAACAAATGAAATCATAGCTCCAATGACAGAAAGAGTAAACGTGTTATCCTAAACCCAAATATACTGACAACAATGATATCCTTTATATTTAGCCAAAACTCCACTGTATATATTTCTGTACTGTGCTTTGTTCTTATCTGAAGTATTAAGTCAAAACACTTTCCCATTTTATTTGTTCCGGCAGAACTCTTTTAAAGGGAGAAGGGCCAAAAGACACCTTTTCTAGCTAAGCTTTATGTCGTTAGCTGAGCTAATGCCATAAGAGAGTTCTCACTAAAACTGGTTTTTTTTCAAAATCATGCTGGCATCTTAATTAAGTCTCAAAACTCGTGAGGTTTGGAAGGACATATACTTTCTCATTCTACTTTCACACCTCTTCAAACCTTTCTCAAAAATAAGATGGTAGTTGCTTTAAAATACTCCGGGAAAAAAAAAGATATGTCTGGATGTAAAAAGAGTTGAAACAAGATTATGAGGGAACTTCCAAAAGCTCATGGAAAAATGAAATTAAAAGAAGTTTATTTTGGTGCAAAAATTGTTTAAATCAATGCATGGATTTTTTATGATACATATTTTCCACAGGATTTTTGAAGATTCCTCACAGCAAAACATCAATAATTGTTGAAAGTGGGTGATGGATACAGATTATACTATTCTTTCTAGCCTTTAGCACTTGGAGAGAGAGAGAGAAAGAGAGAGAGAGAGAGAGAGAACTAAAAGTTATCTAGACACCTAAAGTAATGATCAAAACAAAAAACCATAAGATCCTATTACAGAATGCAACATTTAATACTGTTTTGGGCCCAGAATTTAGAAACTCACTTCCTAAAAAAGTTAGGGAACTATGTACCAGAGCTAGGGAAGCTTTTTTCTTCTAAAAGCCATTTGGGTATTTATTACATCATTCATGAGCCATAAAAATAATCAACTTAAATATTAGCTTGTGGGGCCAGCACTGTGGCATAGTAGGCAAAGCTGCCACCTGCAGTGCCAGCATCCCATCTGGGTGCTGGTTCAAGACCCGGCTGCTCCACTTCCCATCCAGCTCTCTGCTATGGCCTGGGAAAGTAGTAGAAGATGGTCCAAGTCCTTGAGCCCCTGCATCTGCATGGGAAGACCTGGAGGAGGCTCCTGGCTTCTGGGCTTTGGATTGGCTCAGCTCTAGCTGTTGCAGTCATTTGGGGAGTGAAATAGCAGATGGAAGACCTCTCTCTCTCTCTCTCTCTCTCTCTCTCTCTCTCCCCCTCTGCCTCTGCCTCTCTGTAACTCTGCCTTTCAAATAAATAAATCTTTTCTTTAAAAATTAGCTTGATATGGATTTATTGAATTTTGAGTCCTGCCTGTGGTTGCTTTGGTACGGTCAGACCAGATGATTTCGCTGGCCTTATATGGCCCGTGGGCCAGAAGTGCCCCTTTCCTGATGGGAACCAGATTAAAGAGGCACACTTGATTGTGTAGTTTCTTGCCTATAATTATTTAGCTTTCTTTGACAAACACAAATCCTATTAATCCCTATATAAGTAATAAACTCATATTGCATTGGCTTAGACACTGTACCTCAATGAATGATTCTTGCCTTTCACCCCTTGCAGAAGGAAAAAGTAGAGGAAAGTGAGTGACATCACAGCTCTTCAGAGGCCAGCCAGCCTCACTGCCCTCTTTGCACACATGCCACAGTTCCAGCAGTGTGGCCTCTGTTTGATGCTGGCTCCCTCCGCAGGACCAGTTATTCGACTCAGTATTCCCAAGTTTCAATCCCAGCCTTTGGCACGTGACATGCTGTATCTCTCTGCTGACTTTCTTTCCCTCTAGAATGAAAGCTAGTTCAAAGTCAAGGCTGTGTCTTAATCAGCTTTTATTTTCATGGTACCTGGTAGGGAACATATATGCATGACCAAGGAACAAAGGAATAAATATATGGAAGTATGGGAACTGGTGTATGCAAGCGGCAGCTTAAGATGTCTCTTGTATTTTGCAGTTGTTATTGTCTGAGGAAAGTTCCTCAACCTATGTGAGTCTCAGTGACTAAACGTGAGTGACAGTGCCAAACTTTCCCGCTTCACAGTGTTATTCTGAGACTCAAAATCAACTGGAAGTCGTGCATATGAAAGTATTTTGGAAACCAAAAAGGGGAAGGCCACCTGTGTTATGTTAAGGAGAAGGCAACATAGCATGGTGTTTATGGCCCCTCTCATTGGGATTCTGTGAAAATCAAACAAGGTGATATATGTAAAATACTTGGCAAAGTACCTGGAATAAAATAACCTTTCCAGAAATGGTAGCAGGCCTGATTATTCTCTCATATGTCAGAGTCCAAGGCGGTGGGACTGTATGGGAGCTGGCACTATGGACCAGATGTTTTTTTTCTTTTCTTTTTAAAAAGTTTTACTTGTTTATTTGACATGCAGAGAGAGGGAGAGAGAGAGAGAGAGAGAGAGAGAGAATGAGAGAGAGAGAAAGAGAAAGAGGGTGTTTCTTCTATCCACTGATTCACTCCTCAAATGGCCATAATAGCCAGTACTGGGCCAGGCAGAAGCCAGGAGCCAGGAACTTCTTCCAGGTCTCCCACATGGGTGCAGGGCCCAAGCACTTGGGCCATCTTCTATTGTTATCCCAGGCCATAGCAGAGAGCTGGATTGGAAGTGGAGCAACTGGGACACCAACCAGTGCTCATACGGCATGTTGGCACCACAAGTGGAGGCTCAGCCTACTAGCCACAGTGCCTGCCCCAAGATGTTTTTTAGAGTGACCCTGTAACTTGTATGATGTTGTGGTGAAAAATTTGGAATTTTTTATCTGATCTAAATAATGTCAGACCCACACACAATGTCTCTATGAGCAATTGATGCCCTAATTGAGGTTGAGAGTGAGCCCTCTCTGTGTGTAGGCATGCATGCATTTGCATATGTGTATATGTATGTGTGCATATGTCTATGTGTTTATATATATAACATATATATACATGTGTTTATAAGAATGTATTTTTCTGGGCCTGAAGATGGCCCAACTGAATTCCTTAAATCTCTGTGTTTGTAAATAATATATTCATACGTGTGTGTTTTTTCTGCTTATATGTTCATGAATGTGTATGATTATACATGTGATGTGCATCTGTGTATGTATGGTGTGTATTTGTATACACAATGTGTATATTTGCGTGTGTGTGTCTGTGTGTATGTATCTTGATCAGGGATGGCCAACTTGGCTGCTCTGACTGGAAGGATGTGCAGAGGCTGCAGGCCTGACCTGTCAGTGGGGTAGGCATTGATGTCAAGGTCAGGGATGGCTTCATGGAAATCCTCACGTGACAGGCAGGCCAGCTAGGGCAATGATCAGTGTGAAGCCAAGGACCAGAAATAGAGCATTTTGGAGGACAGGAGCTGTGAGCAGAAGGAAGTGGTACAGGCTAGTGAGGGTCCGTGTGCAGAAACAGACCTTGGCCCCGGGGCCTTGTGCTGATGGAAGTGCGGAAAAGACAAGAAGCAGCAGAGCGCCAAGTGTGGAAAGGGATGAAGAGTGGTGACTGTAGCACTTTCTGATCTCCACAGAACTCTCTCATAGAGCAGTGCTCTAAGTGGGAACCCAAGGCTAATGAAACTGGCTTTGATACTCCGACGGCTCAAAATACATTTTATTTCAATGGGATGCTGTACAGAGACACAAATCATCCTCTGCTGAGAAGAAATTAAACCTAAGGATAATCACAGCTTCAAGAGCTACACATTCAAACAGCTCAGTTCTCCCTTTCCCTAAACTCATCTGTGGATGACTTCACTGGCTTCACTTTATTATCTAAAATTGGGAAATCTTATTGAAGTTCCAAGTCAAAGGTTTTTGCCTGTTTCGCTTTGAATTATACATGACACTCAAGAGAAAAAAAAAGTCAAAGAACTCAGGAACATTAAGTAACCTGAGCAATATTATGCTTGAATTTTCTTAGTGTATAATTTTAGTAGTGGGACCAGGCGCTGTGGCATAGCGGGTGGGGCTGCCGCCTGCAGTGCCAGCATTTCATATGGTAACAAGTTCAAGTCCAGGCTGCTCCACTTCCAATCCAGCTCTCTGCTATGGCCTGGGAAAGCAGTAGAAGATGGCCCAAGTCCTCAGGCTCCTGCACCTGCGTGGGAGACCGGGAGGAAGCTCCTGGCTCCTGACTTTGGATTTGCTCAGCCCTGGCCATTGCGGTCATCTGGGGAGTGAAGCAGTGAATGGAAGATCTTTCTTTGTCTCTATCTCTCTGCCTCTGCCTCTCTGTAACTCTGCCTTTCAAATAAATAAATAAAATCTTTTAAAAATTAGTTGCAGTTGCAAGGTAAGAGAAGTTGGTGGTAAGGAGCATTTATTTATTTATTTATTTGAGAGGTAGAGTTACAGACAGTGAGAGGGAAAGACAGAGAGAGAGGTCTTCCATCCGCTGGTTCACTCCCCAGATGGCCACAACGGCCAGAGCTGCGACAATCCGAAGCCAGGAGCCAGGTGCTTCCTCCAGGTCTTCCATGTGGGTGCAGGGGCCCAGGCAATTGGGCCATCTTCTACTGCTTTCCCAGGCCTTAGCAGAGAGCTGGATGAGAAGAGGAGGACTAGAACCGGCGCCCATAGGGGATGCTGGCGCTGCAGGCAAAGGATTAACCTACTGTGCCACAGCACCAGCCTCAGATAAGGAGCATTTTTAAAAAGAGTTTTTAGAATCCCAACTGGGCACTGAGCTGGTTAAGATACTTGTGTCCCACAGTGGTGTGCGTGGGTTCTGTGGCCTCCTTTGACTTTTGATCCCAGCTTCCTGCTAATGCAGACCCCAACTACCCTTGCCACCCATGTGGGAGACCCAGATTGAGTCCTTGGCTCCTAGCTCTAGCTTTGGCCTAATCCAGCCCCACCTGTTGTGGGCATTTAGGGAGTGAACCAGCAGATGAGAGATCTCTTTCTATCTGTGGCTCTTTCCGTTTCTCAGCCTCTCAAAAAAAAAAAAAAAAACTCCCTTCATAAGCAGTTCATATTATAAAAAAGTAATATATAAGATTAGGAAGCTCAAACGGAGGAAGGTAGACAAGTGGAAGGATTTCATATTCCTCCTACAGGCCCTCTTCCTAAGGATAACTGCTTTTAAAAAATCATTTTCTTATATTTTGTCTCAGCGAAAATGTAATCATTTTGCTGAATTCATTACCAGCATTTGTCTCATAGCTGATCACTCCATCTTCCTCAGAACTTCCAGGCCCCTGCACTCCCTGGGTCTCTTCCACCCTCTTGGGAAGCACCTTCTCAGTTGTCATCGCTGGTTCCTTCCTATCTCCCACACATCCTGACCGGAAACAAACTCCATGATGTTTTGCTTGTTCATCGCCTGGGACGAGTCAATGGATATAACTACATCCAAGGAAACTGGATTCTGAAGCCAAAGGCCCACCACCTGTCTATGATATATTGCTTCCAGCAACGACTAGAACATTCCTTCTCCACCTGCAGGGCTATTTGCAAGATGAATTTTCTGCTCGAATCATTACACAAAAAATCTCTTTTCCCTACCCTTGAATCTGTGACTGGTTTTAATGAACAGAATGTGGCAGAAATAGTGACCCATTTCTGAGACTAGGCCTGGAGAGGCCTTGAGAGCTTCTGGTTTCACTCTTTGGAGAGCTTTCCTGCCAGAAAGAGAAGTTATGTGGAAGAGAACCAAGATGTCATCCAAGAACCGGAACCAAGATCCCAGAGACACAGTGGGGCCATCTCCAACTCTCCAGCCTCAGATGAGCTGCCCGGACACCGTGTGGAGTAGGCTCCACCTCCTGGGCCTTGCTTGAATCTCTGAGCCACAGTATGGTGAGAAAAAAAAATGCTTATTTCATCATTGTATGTTGGCGCTCTAAGGCAACAGTTGACAACCGAAGCGACAGGGCAAAGAATCCATATTCAACCAGCTGAACGTTGGGCTGACTCATACAAGCTGTAAGCCTTATGTGCGAATCCACTCACTTTGTAAGGCAGGCAGACAGGCTCTGACCAAAGGAAGAGTGTGAGAGGGTTGTTTTTCATAATCTCTGCTCTGCAGAAAGGAATACTTACAACTCAAAGGTCTCAAATTTTGTTAGGGGTAAAACCAGCATGTTAATTATGACCAGGGGCTACGCAGGGCATACGAAAGGTTCCAGTTTGTCTAACCCTACAATAATCCATTTTAAGTAATTAATGTTATTCCCACTTCACAGATGAGAAAACAGAGACTTGGGTTAACTAAATTGTGCTCAAGATCACGTATCTGGGAAGAATTGGTGGAGGGAATTATATTTAAGTTTTCTAATTCCAGATTCCCTATACCCTCAACCAGCCTGCGCATTACCCCCATACCAAGTGTCCTCATGGTGTCAAGACTGTGCTGTGGGGAAGAGTGGGGGCAGAACAGTCATATCAGCCTCCCTCTCCCCCTCTGTTGTTCTCACCTCCCACTCCCATCCCAGGTGCCATTTTTCATTTTCTAAATACAAACTAAAGTCCATGGTTAACAATGATTCCAGAAAATTGCCAACCTATAAGCTCTGAAACAAATTTGACGGAATGCAAGTGCTATGTGTGCTGGGACACATGCATAAGGGTATTCATGGTAGCACTGTTTTATAACTGTCAAAAAGTAGAAGCAGCCAGAATGCCCATTAAACTTACAATAGCCAAATTTTGGTGTGTTTACACAATGGTATGCTGCACAATGATAAAAATGAACCAGCTGCAGTTACCTGCAAAAACATAGATGGATCACACACACACACACACAGAGAGAGAGAAAGAGAGAGAGAGAGAAACATGGACTGTAAGAAGACAGTCACAGTGCAATACATACAATTACAGGTGTATAAATCAAACACGTGTAAAAAGAGCTGTGCTGTTGAGGTATGCTTATAGAGAAGACAGACCTATAAGGAAAAACAAAGAAGTGGTATGTGAATAGTCAGGGTAGGTTCGCCTCTAGGACGTGGGAAGGAGCACCATAAGCAGGACAGGAGGAGTGGTGGGAAGGGCTTGCTCTAGTGTTCTATTTCTTGTCCTGGAATGTCATTACATGGATGACAGCTTGGTAAAAGTTCTTTGAACTGGCAGTTCTCTTCTGAAAGTTTTTCTCTCTCCTTTTTTTTTCAAAGGTTGATGAAGAATCAGAATCCATAAGTATTTGGGTTTTTTAAAAAGATTTTATTTATTTGAGAGGTAGGGTTACAGACAGAGAGAGGGAGAGACAGAGAGGGAAATCTTCCATCTGCTGGTTCACTCCTCAAATGGCTGCAACGTTCAGAGCTGGGCTGATCTGAAGCCAGGAGCCAGGAGCCTTCTCCGGGTCTCCCACATGGGTGCAGGGGCCCAAGCGCCCAGGCCATCTTCACCGCTTTCCCAGGCCATAACAGAGAGCTGAATCAGAAGAGGAGCAGTAGGGACTAGAACAGGCACACATGTGGGATTCCGGTGCCGCAGGTGGAGGGTTAGCCCGGTATGCCACAGCGCTGATACCCCTTTTACTGTTTTTTAAAGGAAGTGATTTGTCAATATCTATAGTCATCCTACTAGGCAACAGAACACCAGAGCTTCTTACTATCTTTAACATTTTTTTTTAGAAAAATGTTTATTTTCATCTACATGAAAAGCAGAGAGAGAGAGAGAGAGAGAGAGAGAGAGATCTTCCCTCTGCTTGTTCACTCCCCACAAATGCCTGCAACAGCCAGGACTCCACCAGGCCAGGAAACAGGAGCCCCATCCAGGTTTTCCACACGGTGCAGGAGCCCAAGCACTTGAGCCATCATCTAGTGCCTCCCAGGCTGCACATTAACAAGGAACAGAATCAGAACAGCTGAGGCTTGGCCAGAGCACCCTGATATAGGATGCAGGCACCCCAAGTGGTGACTTGCCCTACTGCAGCACAAGGCCCACCCAGAACTTCTTGTACCCCTAAATCAACCTTTCCTATCCCTCCAACCCCCTACTCTCCCCCAGTAAGGCCACCAGAATGAAAGACCACTAGCTGGGACTGAGGCATTGAGGATGGGATGGGAAGGAAGATGGTAGGAAGGGAACAGAGACACTGGAGGATGAACAGAACAGGGACGTACAGTAGCGTTTTCCTTCCATTTCTTCCTGACTTATTGTGCTTTTTCTTTCATATATAATATTATGGCATTAACTTTAATATTCTGCAATATATGTAGTTATTCCTAACACTTAAATTTAAATGCTATTGAATGTATGAAGGTAAATTTTAACAGCACAGTTAAGTTTTATTAAAATGTATAATTAAGACCATAGCCATAATAAATTTATCTAGAACTTTAGAAAAACTGATGTAAACATACATGCAGTTCATACAGGGATGGTGTGGGACTGTTATTCTTTTCAACTTCTTATACCAAGTATATTTAGTCTTAAAACTTAAGTGTTGATACTATTTAAACAGCTGTAGGAATTTATTACATTCCTGTTTTATTCTTTCAAATCCTAAAAGTCACTTTAAATGTCACAATGCAAATATTTTTAAAATAGTCACATGGACAGCACACTGCAAAATATTAATATGTGAAAGTACCAGAGAACAATTACAATCCTAACTTCACTCAGAAGATTTAAATGGCAAAATCTGAAAGGACAATAAAATTTTACAATATTGGTTAAGTTTTTCTATGAATTTATGAAATTTATGAAAATAATTATTTCAATTATGACACATTTTACTTGTCATCTAATGTTGACAACATAGTTTCAAGTACCAACCTACCTAATGTAAATTTAAATTTTACATACAGGCAAATACAGTGAATTTAATTGCCACAAGCCAGTGCTTGGCTTGTGCTGTCAGCCATATCAGTTGCTGGTTTGCTACTGAATTGTATGTAAAAAATATCTGAGTGGTGACCTCAGTGGGAATGTTAGAGTAAGACCTTTGGAAATTCATACCTCCATAAAAGCAAGAGAACACTATACAAAAGGGTCAAAAGAAACAGTTTTTAAATGGATCATAATGAAGATTTAATTTTTTTATTTACTTATGTGACAAGGAAGGAAAGAGAGAGAGAGAGAGAGAGAGAGAGAGAGAGAGAGAGAGAGAGAAACACACAAGACAGCACTCTTATCCACTGGTTCATTCTCCCAGATGCTTGCAACAGCCTGGCCTGGGCCAGGTTGAAGCCAGGAGCCAGAAACTCCATCAGGGTGGGTCTTCCCCATGGGTGGCAGGAATCAAGGACTTGAGCCATCATTTGCTGACATCCCAGGGTGTACAAGATCAGGAAGCTGGATTAATCAGGATTGTAAGCATAGCTGAGACTCAAACCCAGGTACTCCACTAGATGTGAGTGTCCCAACTGGAAGCTTAACCAAATGCATACTCCAAAATAAGTATTTTTAGAACTCTAGAAATTAGCCAAAGGTAACAATAATACAGAGGAAATATTTATTTTAAAAATGGCTGAATTTTACTGAGAGCAGTGAACTTTATAACATTTTTTTTACCCAAAGAAACCTTTTATTTAAGGAATACAAATTTCATAAGTACAACTTTAGGAATATAGTGATTCTTCCCACCATACCTGCCCTCCCACCCGCACTCCTACCCCTTCTCCTCCTCCCTCTCCCCTTCCCAGTCCCATTCTCCATTAATATTCATTTTCAATTAAGTTTGTACACAGAAGACCAACTCTATACTAAGTAAAGATTTCAACAATTTCCACCACACACACACACACACACACAAACTATTTGAGAACTAGTTTTACAGCTAACTCTCATAATACAACTTATTGAGGACAGAGGTCCTGCATGGGGAGTTAGTGCACAGTGACTCCTGTTGTTAATTTACCAATTAATACTCTAATGTATGACGTCAGTGACCACCCGATGCTCTTGACATGAGCTGCCTGGGCTATGGAAGCCTTTTGAATCCAGTTTATAGCATCTTAATTTGCTTCATTCCTGTTCTCTTCTCAGCACCATGGTAGCCTTGAAAAGCAACAGTCTCAACACCTCAGTGAAAACCATCAGCGTAGCAGCCAGTGGAAAGGGCAGATGGCTTTGAAGCGCTTCCAAAGCTTCATGCCCAGATAACTCTTAAGATTTTCCCTGTCTGGTAGTTTCCTTAAAAATTGCATTCACAAGGCTTCTCTTTATTTAACTTGACTCAGAGCTCACCCAGTGTGAAAAGCCTTTTCTTGGAGGAGCATTTATTGAAATCGACCAATAGCAATTGTTTAACATAGCAAGCTACCTGGGGCAGGGGTACCACTTGGGACAAACAAGTTATCCAGAAATTAAAAAGGGGAAAGTGGAGAATGAGATGTACAACAGGCCTTTGAAGATTCTAGAGGGCCACGCACAGGTGTAGGGCTGTGTGCATGCTCAGGGATGTGCATTTGCCCAAGAAACACTCCAGAAGGCCCCAAATACTCACCTCTGGCTGACCTGGAGTCTCTCTTCAAGTGGGAAGTGCAGCTTAGTACAGAGGTGCCAATTGCCTTGCTGAATATCAAAAGCATTGCTTCAACATTCACACACACAGCTCCTCTAGCAGAAGCTGGGAGACTTAATTGGTTCCAGACATTGAAGGAAATCCTTCTACAACTACCTGACCGCTAAACTAACTGAGTAGATATTTCAGTGGCCACACACAACAAAGACTTCAGACTTAAAGAATTGGTTCAGAAAAGTCACTAAATTAACAACAACAACAAGAACATTAAGCTCTGCAGTTTGTCACATTATATTATCCCTAGAGTTGTCACATTGTATTATTTTAAATGTACAGCTTTCAACAATAACAAAAAAATGTGAAGCATACAAAAGAATCCCAAGAAACTGGCCAATGCATAGGGTAAAAAAAGCAGTAAAGACAAGCTGTTCTTTAAATCCAAGCCCAGGCATTGGACTTAGTAGGCAAGGATTATGAACAAGCCATTTTAAATACATTCAAAATATTTAAATAAACTATGTCTTAAAAGCTAGGAAAAAATATGAGAATTGTGTTTTATGAAAAAGAGAATATTAATGAAGAGATATAAATCACTTCACTGTAAGTGTAACCATTGAAATAAGAAAAAAAAAAAAAAAAGAATCAACAGAGGACCAAAACAGATTTGAGCAGGCAGAAGAAAGAATCCACAAACTTGAATATAGACCAATAGAGAGTACTTTTTAAAGATTTATTTATTTATTTGAAAGTCAGAGTTACACACAGACACACAAAGAACGAAAGGCAGAGAGACAGAGAGAGAGAGAGAGAGAGTCTTCCATCCGCTGGTTCACTCCCCAGTTGGCTACAACGGCCGGAGCTGAGCCGATCCAAATCCAGGATCCAGGAGATTGTTTCAGGTCTCCCACATGGGTGCAGGGGCCCAAGGACTTGGGCCATCTTCTACTGCTTTCACAGGCCATAGCAGAGAGCTGGATCAGAAGAAGAGCAGCTGGGAAACCAACCATGTCCATATGGGATGCTGGCACTGCAGGCGGTGGCTTTATCCATTATGCCACAGCGCTGGCCCCCAGTAGAGACTACTGAATCAATAGAGATTTTCCTATGTAAGGATCAGAAAGAAAAAAAAGAATGAAGAAAATGAACAGAGCCTCAGGGAAATGTGGGAGATCATCCAGCACACTAATAATATTCAGGCCAAAAAGAGGAGAGAAAGGGGCAGAAAGTAGATATGAAAGATATGAAAAAAGAATGTCCAAAAAATTCTCAACTGCCTTGGAAAACCGTAACCTATACATCCAAGAAACTGAAGAAAGAATCATATATCATAACCAAGCTGTCAAAATCCAAAGTCAAAAAATATTAAAAGCAGCAAGGGAATAGCAATGCATCATGTACAAGGGATCCTCAATAATATTACAAACTGATTTCTCAACAGAAATCACAGAGGCCTGGAGGCAGTGGAGTGACATAGTATTCAAAGAACCCATTGAAAAATGTTTGAGATGAAGAATTCCATCCCTGGCAAAAATTATCCTCCAAAAGTGAAGATATCTTATATACATTGCCAGATAAACAAAAAACAGAGAAATTTTTGCTAGATCCACCCTGCAAGAAATGCTAAAGGGATATCTTCACCCTGAAACGAAAGGACGTTGCACAGTAATCAAGTAAGAAAAAGTATTGGCAATGATAACTACATAGGTAAGTATCAAAGCCTGGACAAAGTATTTTTGTTGCTGCAGTTAAGACGCCTACATGCTATATCAGACTGCTTGGTTCTGCTCCCGATTCCAGCTTCCTGTTGGTGCACAGTGGGAGGCAGCAGTGATGGCTAGAGTAGTTAGGTCCCTGCAGCTCAGGCTGGGGACCTCGGTTAGCTCCCTGCTTTGGCCTGTCCAAGTCCTAGCTGTCACAGGCATTTGAGGAATGAACCAAAAGATGGGAAATTCTCTCTCTCTCTCTCTCTTTTTCTCTCTCTCCTCTCTCCTCTCTCCCCTTTCTCTCTCTCTCAAAAAATAAAATGAATAAATAAAAAATTTAAAGATATCTATATAAACAAGTAAATCCATGCAGATGAGAATACAGTGTATAAACGTGTACGTTATATGACATGGTACATAAAATGGGGATAATAGTACATAGAAGAGGGAAAGATAAGAGAGCTATATGGCAGCAAAGTTTTTGTAAGCTATTGAAATTAAATGAGTTTTAATTCAAACAAGATTCTTAAAAATTATTAATTTAACTCCCAGGACAAAGGACACTATCAAGAAACCAAAAACAGAATACAAGGAAAACTTTGAAAATCATGTATCTGATAAAGATCAAGTATCCAGATATCTGATGTAGTGGTTAAACCACCACTTAGGGGGCCGGCGCTGTGCACAGCAGATTATTGCCCTGACCTAAAGTGCGGGCATCCCATATGGGCGCTGCTTCTAGTCCAGCTCTCTGCTATGGCCTGGGAAAGCAGAAGATGGCTCAAGTCCTTGGGCCCCTGCACCTGCGTGGGTGACCTGAAAGAAGCTCCTGGCTTCTGGCTTCGGATTGGCAAAGCTCTGGCTGTTGCGGCCAATTAGGGAGTGAACCATCAGATGAAAGAACTCTCTCTCTCTCTCTCTCTCTCTCTCTGCCTCTTCTCTTTCTGTAACTCTGACTTTCAAATAAATAAATAAATCTTCAAAAAAATAACATACTTGGGACTACTGCATACCCTATTGGAGTGCCTGGGTTTGAGTCCCAACTCTGTTCCAGATTCCAGTTTTCTGCTGATGCAGACACTAGTAGGTGATGGCTCAAATACTTGGGGCCTTAACTTTCCCATGTGAGGCCTGGATTGAGTACTTGGCTCCCAACTTTGGCCTCACTCAGACCCAGCCACTCCAGATACAGATGGGATTGCTCTCTCTCTTTATCTGTCTATCTAGATATATATACATATGTATATATCTAGATAGATATAGATAAAGATATAGCATCCAGAATATTAAAGAACTCTTAAAACTCATTCATGAAAGATAAGTAATCTGGTTTTTAAAGGATCAAAACATTTTAGGAACCATTCTTTAATTAATTCCACTCAATTTCATTCTGCTCCTATCTTTGGCAGTTATACATTCAGACTGTACTATATTTCTTTGGCTCTAAATACATTGCCTTGTAGGCTTCTTTTACTATTTCAAACATGTGTTGGTTCTCATCACAAGAGCAGGGACAAACGGTGAGGGTTACACAGCAGTGAGTATGCTCAAAATCCCTGAATTCTACCCAGTAAGAGTGAATTTTTGTATATGAGTTATATCACAATAAAGCTATTATTTAAACAAATTCTAAATGGGCAAAAATATTTGAATAGACATTTCTCCAAAGAATCTATATAAATGACCAATAAGCACACAAAAGCTCATTTTTTTCATCTGTGATTCATCCTTAGGGAAATGGAAATCAACACCACAGTAATATACCACTTCACACTCACCAAGATGGCTACACTGGAAAAGACAACAGCAAATATTGGTAACGATGCAGAGAATTGGAATTCACACTGCTGGTAAGAATGGAAAATGGTGCGGTTCTGCACTTTCTGAAAAAGTTACATGTTAGAATTGCCATATGACCCAGATACCCAAATGCTACATATTTATACCCAAAAGAAATGAAAATATTTGCCTACACAGAAATCTGTCGGTGATTATTCATAGTGACATTGTTCATAATAGCCAAAAGTAGGAACAATCCAGATGTCCACCCAGTAACGAATGAACAAACAAAATATGTAATAGTCACACAATGGAATAGCATTCAATCATTGAAAGGAATGGAGTACTGCTATCTTCAACAAGGATGAATCTTGAAACCATATGCTAAGGAAAATGAAAACAAAAGGCATAAAGACCACATATTTTATGATTCCACTTACATGAAATATCCAAAATAAGTGCATTTATGGAGTCAGAAAGTATATTAGTGATTGCTGAGAGCTAGGTGTGGGGAGGGGAATGCTAATGGGTAGAGGACTTCTCTTGGAATAATAAAAATGTCCCACATCTGATCTCAGTGGTGGATGCACAACTCTGTGAGTATAGTAAAACCACTGAATTGTACACTTTTATTAAAAGGATGAATTTTGTGGTATGTGAATTATATCTCAATAAACACAAAATAATAATTAGGCAGGAATAACCGAGTGCCTAAGCAATGTCATGGCCTATGAGACCAGAATCTTTTAGCACTGACTCTCCCAATGTAATGCCAATTCTACTTCTACCATCTCCGCCATCCCAGGAATGGGAAGACATTCTGGCTAAGGACTGGGGTGATGGTTTTCAAGATGTATTTCTGCTGTCTAGGATAAGAGGGTGAGGCATAGAGTCCTGTGAAGGGAGGAGGAAATGGACCCTGTCTCAGAATCACAGATCTTGCTTTTCTGTTAATCCTGGAGCTGCAGGGACTTTTGGCGTCACTGCACCAGCCCAGACAATTGCCAGGTAAAGCAGAGTCAGCCCTATTGCACCAATTGGGCTGAGGCCCGGGAGACAACAACTTGCCAGAGTTAGCTGTGTGCTGTGGCGTGGAGAGTTCCAGGGTTCAGCCAAGTCCAGGCGGGGCTAGGACTTGGATCTCAGTTCTCTCTGCCAGCTGCGTGGGGGAAAAATAGATGTATTCAAACTATTCAGTTAAAAATGACTCCTAGGCAAGGAGCCCTATGGGAAATGAGAGTAAAAATGGCCAGCATGTGTAAGAACAAAAGGAAGAAAAGCATCACAATTTGTTGTGGCAGGAAACACCCTAAACTGGCTGGGGGACCTCAGTTACAGTCCACCCATGTTCATGCAGGAAAGGCACATTTCCTTATTTCCTCCTAGGTGAAGGGCACAGTCTGAATGGAGTAGATCACTCTTTTTTCCTTGAACCAGTTTCAGCGAACTCTGTGGGTATTGTTAGGGACTAAACTGTGCTTTCTCGCTTTAAGAGATCCAATCATCTATTCAAGCCCTCTCCCCAGTATGACTGCATTTGGCGATAGGACCTGTAAACAAGTAATGAAAGTTAAGTGAGTTCGTAAGAGTGCAACTCTGATCAGACAGGACTTGTATAGTCATAAGAAGAGGAAGAGAGGCCAGAGGTTTCTCTCTCCACCTGGGAACAGAGGAAAGGCCACGTGAGGACATGACAAGAAGGTGGCTGTCCACCATGAAGAGAGGCCTCAGCAGAGGCTAACCCTCATGCCACCTTGATTGCGGATTTCTAGCCTTCCAGAATCGTGGGGAAAAAAAAGTCTGCTTTTGAAGTTACCCAGTCTATGGCTGCTCTAGAGGACTGATACAGGTATAATGAAAAGACATCAGTACATACTCTTCCATCTGACTTAATTTGTTAAAGTATATTTTAAACGCTCTCATAAAAGTCATGAATACACTTATGTGTTAACACGGGCCAAAAGTTTTAGAGACCACTGATGTATTAAAATGCTGCTGCCAGGTTAGCTCATTTTTTTGGAAAGATCTTTGATTAAAGCCTCTTTTTCTATCAGTTTGAAGGAAGCAGAAAAGCCTGCTTCGGGGTAAGCAGTTTTAAATGAGTGAGCCACTAAGCCTATATTCAAGGACAAAGTAGATGAACAGTTTTCAAAAAGTTCATAAAAAACTGAACCAAAAGATATCATCTCACACCAGTTAGAGGGGCTATTATCAAAAGACAGCAGATGACATGTGCTGTTGAGGATGTGGAGAAAAGGGGACCCTTGCACACTGGTGATGGAATTGTACATTAGTGCAGCCATAGTGGAAAACAGTATGGAGGTCTCTCAAAAGCCTGAAAACTGAAGTACCATGTGATCTAGCCACCCCACTCCTGGGTATACATGCAACGAAAACGAAACCCATCTGCACTGCCATTTTCTTTTCAGCACTACTCACAACAGCCAAGAAATGGAAACGGCCTGAATGCCCATCCACCAATGAGTGAATAAGGAAAATGTGGTGCATATACACAGTGGAGTACTACTCATCCGTAAAGACAGAAAACATCTCTTTTTTTAAGATTTATTTTATTTTCTTTGAAAGGCAGAGTTGAGAGAGAGAGAGGGAGAGAGAGAGACAGACAGAGAGAGGTCTTCCATCCACTGGTTCACTTCCCAAATAGCCACAATGGCTAGTTCTGGACCAGGTTTAAGCCAGGAGCCAGGAGCTTCTTCCAGGTCTCCCACATGGGTGCAGGGTCCCAACCACTTGGGCCATCTTCTACTGCTTTCCCAGGTGCATTAGCAGGGAGCTGGGTCAGAACTGGAGCAGCCAGGACTAGAGCTGGTGCCCATACTGAATGCCGGCCCTGACTGATGACATCTTGTCATTTGCAATGACATGGATGGAACTGGAGGTCATTCTGTTAATTGAAAAAAGAAAAACACAGAAAGACAAGTACCACCTATTCTCACTCATCTGTAGAACCCAAAGGGATAATCTCATTTAAGTTGAGAGTAGAATGGTGGTTTTCAGAAGCTGGGGAGAGGAGAGAGGAGAAGCGTGAGGATGGGGGAAATATTTAACAGGTACAAAGATACAGCTAGATAGGAATAAGAATTTCTGGTGCTGTACTGCACAGTGGGGTGACTATAAACAATGATAATGTATTGTATATTGTCCTAAAATATTAGAAGAAAGGATTTTGAGTGCTTTCATCACACGAAATGTTAAATATTTGAGGAGATAGATATGCTGACGCTGATTAGACATTACACAATGTATACATGTAACAAAACATCACAGGGTACCCTTTAAATATACACAGCTTTTATGTGCCAATTAAAAATAAAATCGATTAAGGAAAAGATATTGATTTTGGTGCAAAATGATTTTTGATTCCATGCATAATTTTAAAATACACATTTCCACTCTGTATAACTAGACCATATTTCTCAATGGGAAGAATGTGAAAGAATTTGCACACTTTTTTTTCAATTTTTTTATTGTAGTTAAATACACCTAACAAAATTTACCACCTTCACCATTTTAACTGTGCAGTGTTAAATGCATTCATAATGATACGGTCATCACCACCATCTGTATACAAAACGCTTTGCTATCTTGTAAAATGGCAACCCTATACCCATCAAACAATAACTCTCTATGCCACCCTCCCCCCACCCCTGATAGCCGCCATTCTATTTTCTGTCTCTGTGATTTGGACTACTCTAGGTACCTCATATATGTGGAATCAGGCTTTGCGTTTCTGTGACTGACTTATTTCACTAGCACATTGTCCTCAAAGTTCATCCATGTTGTAGCATATTACAGAATTCCCTTCCTTTTGAAGACCAAGCTACATTCCACAGTATTATCTGTTGAAGGACACTGAATGGACATTTGACTTGCTTCCATATTTTAACTATTGCATGCATGTTTTCAAACTGTCATGGTTTTGGTTTTTTTCTTTTGTTAAAGATTTGCTTATTTTTTGAAAGACAGTAACAGAGAGGCAGAGGCAAAAAGACAGAGAGAGAAAGAGAGGTCTTCCATCTGCTGGTTCACGCCCCAAATGGCCACAACAGCTGGAGCTGCACTGATCTGAAGCCAGGAGCCAGGAGCTTCTTCCAGGTCTCTCACATGGGTGCAGGGGCCTAAGGACTTGGGCCATCGTCTACTGCTTTCCCAGGCCATAGCAGAGAGCTGGATCGGAAGAGGAGAGGCTAGGACTCAAACTGGTGCCCATATGGGATGCTGGCACTGCAGGTGGCGGCTTTACCTGCTAGGCCACAGCACTGGGCCCTGTCACGATTTTCTAACTGCTTGTATGGGAATATCAGAATTTCTCAATACCATGCCAACAAGTACAATAATAAATTCAGGGGTGAGCGTTGTGTCACAGTGGATTAAGCTACTGTTTGTGACACCTGCATCCCGTATCGGAGTGCTGGTTTGAGTCCCAGTTACTCTGCTTCTGATCCAGCTTCCTGCTAATGCTTCCTGTGAGGCAGCAGATGACGGCTCAAGTGCTTGTGCCACTGCCACCCACGTGGGAGACTTGGATGGAGTTCTGGGCTTCTGGCTTCTTATTAGGCCAGCCCTGGCTATTGTGGGCATTTAGGGAGTGAGCTAGCAGATGCAAGATCTGTCTCTGTCTCTGTCACTCTTTCAAATAGATGAAAGTAAATAAAAAATAAACACTAAAATAGTAAACCCAGGGCCACGCTGTGGTAAAGCTGCCACCTGCGTTGCCGGCATCTTATACGGGCACCAGTTCAAGACCCAGCTCTCCACTTCCTACACAGCTCCCTGCTGATGTGCCTGGGAAAGCAGCAGAGGATTGCACAAGTGCTTGGGCCCCTGCACCCATGTGTGAGACCCAGATGAAGCTCCTGGCTCCTGGCTTCGGCCTGGTCCAGCCCCAGTCATTGCAGTTATTTGGGGAGTGAACAAGCACGTAGAAGACCTCTCTCTCTCTTGCTCTTTCTCTCTCTCTCTCTCTGTGTGTCTCTTCCTCTGACTCTCTAACTCTGACTTTTAAATAAATCTTTAAAAAATAATAAATTCAATTGTGCACCTAAAAGAAAGAAGCATGGCAACAAAGTAATTTCACCATTGAAAATAAATATACAATAAATAAATAAATGAATCTGTTAATGTATTCAAAACCATTATAGAACAACCCAGAAGGTTTAATGCAAAGAATTTGAGACGGTCAGCACTAAAGAGTCTATGTTAACTGTGGTAATCTCTGGATGGTGGTAATATGCAGCTTGATTTTCTTATTTTTGCTTGTTTAAATTGTCTAGCTTTGCTACAATGCACATGTACAGATTCTGTAATAACGAAAGATTATAAACATTTAAAAGAGACAATCTGGGAAGGAAAATATATGTATCACACTTAAAGGGCTTATATCCCAGATACATGAAACTTTTTCAAATAGGGGAATAATATCCCGTACAATGTTCTCCATGATGTTCATTAAAAGAGATGTTAAAATAATATTTGAACACATTAAAATGTGTTCAGCCTTACTCATAAGAGAAATTCTTTTTTTTTAAAAAAAAAAGGTTTATTTTATTTTATTTGAAAGACAGAGTTACAGAGAGCGGTAGAGACAGAGAGAGAGGTCTTCCATCTGCTGGTTCACTCCCCAGATGGCCACAATGGCCGGAGTTGTGCCAATTCGAAGCTGGGAGCCAGGAGCCTCCTCTGGGTCTTGAACGTGGGTGCAGGGGCCCAAGGACCCAGGCCATCCTCTACTGCCCTCCCAGGCCATAGCAGAGAGTTGGATAGGAAGAGGAGCAGCTGGGACAAGAACTGGCACCCATATGGGATGCCAGTGCTTCAGACCAGGGCTTTAACCTGCTGCGCCACAGCGCCAGCCCTGAGAAATTCTTATTAAAATGACACTGAGATCCCATTGCTCACATAGAACATTGGCACACATTCAGGAGTAACCATATGCTCCATTAGTGATGCTTTAGCGGAGCAATCACTCACTCTTTCTGAGAGGAATGTACAATGGTGCAAATCTAGAAGTCTTTAATGATACTACATGTATATTTCCTCTTGGACCCAGCAGTAGCAGTTGTAGGGAATTATCCTGAAGACACACACATATAACAACACAAAAGGAGATAAATGAAATGTTGTTTTCTGTCCTGTTATTTGCAATCACAATGTTGAATACTAAGTGTCTGGTAATGGAAGACTGGTTGAATAATAGCATTTACACATAATGGACTATTATATAATTGTGGAAAATAATGAGGCACATCTCTATGAAGTGATATGGAGAAATCTGTAGAAGTTCTCTTTAGTTGAAGACTGCTAAGTGAAAAACAGCATGGATAGTGTGCTGTCTTATGTGCAAGAAAGAAGGAAAGTAAGAAAATATTATATAAATCTATGGCCGGTGCTGTGGATCAATAGGCTAATCCTCTGCCTTGCAGCGCCGGTACACCGGGTTCTAGTCCCAGTCAGGGCACCGGATTCTGTCCCGGTTGCCCCTCTTCCAGGCCAGCTCTCTGCTGTGGCCTGGGAGTGCAGTGGAGGATGGCCCAAGTGCTTGGGCCCTGCACCCGCATGGGAGACCAGGAGAAGCACCTGGCTCCTGGCTTCAGATCAGCGCGGTGCGCCAGCCGCAGTGCGCTGGCTGCGGCGGCCATTGGAGGGTGAACCAACGGCAAAGGAAGACCTTTCTCTCTGTCTCTCTCTCTCACTGTCCACTCTGCCTGTCCAAAAAAAAAAAAAAAAAGAAAAGAAAAGAAAATATTATATAAATCTGCCTGGTTGTACAAAAAGAAAGAAGGCGTACAGACTAAGGAACAATGATGTTGTTACCTACCAGGAAGGAGCAGGTGTCAGGGCATGGTTTGGGAAGGATACAGAAAGGAAGGACACTTTTTTCAAATAAACCTTACAACACTTTAACTATTAGAAGCAAAAAATAAAATAAAATAAAATCAACAAGAATGCGATGGGAACAAAAACTCAAACTCAAAACAAATTGAAACTAATAAAACCCAGTTGTGTTTCAAATTGAATACTATGACCGCAATGGGGGAGAAAAATAAAAGAAAGAACTAATCCAATTAATTTGTGAACACAGTAATTGAGTATAGATTCTCACCCTTGGGGAACTTTGGGAGTGAAGAGAACTGCAAACAGATTCTGAATTCTTAATTTTTTTTTAACTTATTTATATGAGAGGTAGAGTTACAGATAGAAAAAAAGGAGAGATAGAGAGAGGTCTTCCATCCTCTGGTTCACTCCCCAAATGGCCACAATGGCTGAAGCTAAGCTGATCTGAAGCCAGGATCCAGGAGCTTCTTCCAGGTCTCCCACATGGGTGCAGGGGCCCAAGGACTTGGGCCATCTTCTACTGCTTTCCCAGGCCAGAGCAGAGAGCTGGATTAAAGTGGAGCAACCGGGACTCGAACCGGCGCCCATATGAAATGCTGGTGCTGCATGCAGAGGCTTAGCCTACTACGCCACAGCGCCGGCCCCTTGAACTGTTTTTATAGTATATTTGTTTTTGGAGTGGTGTAGGTGAAGCAAATCTAAAATTATTCTCCATGTATTAAAGAGCAAAGCAAATAAATAAATGTGGTGATATTGTAGGGAGCCAGGATCCTCACTGAGGAAAATGGGACATTATGAATCTGTAACAGGAAAGGCAAGAGAAAAGAACCCTGTGAGAATGGATTGGAATTAGAGGTGTCAGTGTGAACCCATGTTTTCTAAAACATGTGTGTGTGTACATGCATACAAATATTCCATACCACTAGCCACTGAAATCATTTAGAAACAAAGGCATCCCAGTTGCAATGGGCACACATAGAGCCCAAGTCTTGGCAGTGATACTATTTCTCATTAAAGGGAACCAAAAATCTTTGGAGAAGTGGCTGATTTTAGGACTAGGGCAGGGAATATACAATGCTAGTGTGGAACAGCATATTATATGCCCGAAAGTAAGGAGTACATTTTTCTCAATTATCTGAGCATTGCATACATCATGGCTCTTTATCACTAAACATTTATGTGTTTATCTCTTAAGATAGGAACACGATCTGACATAATGGCATACAGCCATTGACTTTGATACATTTTACATAGATGCAATACTTTTAGCTACCTGTCATCTGAAGCGCAATTTTTAAGTGAATGCCATAATGTTATTTATGGGCGTACTTTCCCCTCTTGCACAGGATCCAGTCTAGTTTCAAGTATTGTATTTGTTCATGGTGTCTTTAACCTCCTTTAACTTGTAACATTTCCACAGCTTTGCTTTTCAGGATATTGCTGGTTTTGAAAAATAAAATCTCCTCCTCCTCACTTTTTTAAAATATTTGCTTTAGGGACCAGCTCCATGGCGCAGCAGGTTAACGCCCTGGTCTGACGTGCCAGCATCCCATATGGGCGCCTGTTTGAGACCCGGCTGTTCCACTTCCGATCTAGCTCTCTGCTATGGCCTGGGAAAGCAGTAGAAGATGGCCCAAGGCCTTGGGCCCCTGCACCCATGTGGGAGACCTGGAAGAAGCTCCTGGCTCCTGGCTTCGTATTGGCGCAGCTCCGGTTGTTGCAGCCAATTGAGAGTGAATCATCGGATGGAGGACTCCTCCCTCTCTCTGCCTCTCCTCTCCCTGTGTAGCTCGGACTTTCAAATACATAAATAAATAAATGTTTTTAAAAAGATTTGTTTTATTTGAAAGGCAGAGTGAGAGAGAGAGCGAGCGAGCGAGCAGTTTCTTCCATCCACTGATTTGCTCCCTCAAATACATATAACAGCCAGGACTTGCCAGGCCAAACAAAGAGCCCGAACCTCCACCTGGGTCTCCCAAGGTAGGCCTAAGTACTTGAGCCATCATCTGCTACCTTTCCAGGTGCATTAGCAAGAAGCTGGATCAGAAGAGGAGGAACTGGGACTTATACTGGCACTCTGATATGGGATGAGAGTGTTACAAGTGGCATTTTAACCTGCTGAGCCACAACACTGGCCCCAATTTTCAAAAAAAATATAGAGCTCCTTATTCGGACTTTATCTGATATTTTCTTGTGATTGGATTCATGCTGTGCATTCCTTGCCTGAATATACCATAAGTAAAAACTACATAGACACAGAGTATCACACCCAGAGGCACACAATGTCCATTTGCCACTCACTGGTGATGTTAATTTGGATTATTTGTTCTAGGTATTGTCTGATTTCTACACTAGTTGCTAGTTTTCTCTTGCAACTGATGATCATTTTGTAGAGAAACACTTAAAGACCATGAAAATGTTCTACTCGCCAAAACATCCCCCTAGATTTAACATCTACTGAGAACTTTTTCATGACCAGGCTTTGTTATGACACATACAATTTGCAATTTATCTGTATGTAATCATCTGTATCTATATCAAGTTAAACAGGAGTTACTGATTTTTGCAGAATCAATCCATTGTCACATGACACAGGTCATTCTAGAATTTTCCACTTGCTGGCTTGTAAATTTCCACTCCAACAGTGGAAAACCAGGGTCCTATCCTTGGCCATCCATTTGCTTAATTTCAGGATAAATGAAATGTATGGTAGTTTAAGATTTGTTAACCATACCCAATGGGAAACAACTTATGTACTAAAGTACAGTACGTGTGTGGAATTCTTTTTACCTTTAGTCTTACAGACTCTATTTAGTCCCAAAATTGCTTAGATTAGCACATTTTTCCTTCATCCCTTTCAATGATATTTTTCCATAGATTTTCCTGTCACAGTGTGCATTCTTTCCTGGAACTTCCTGACCTTCTAAGTATTTTGAAATTTACATACATTCAGGTTTATTCTTTGTGCTATAACGTTCTGTGGGTTTTGACAATTGCGAAATGTCATGATCCACCACTACAACATCATACAGAATAAATCACCACCTTAAAACCCCACACGTTTTCTCTATTCATTCCTCCTCTAATCCATACAAACCCCAGACAACCGCTGATCTTTTTACTGATTCAACAGTTTTGTTTTCTCTTTTTTTTAAAAAAAGACTTTTACTTACTTATTTATTTGAAAGCCAGAGTTACAGAGAGAGATCACACACACACACACACACACACACACACACACACATCTTCCATCCACTGGCTCACTCCCCAAATGGCCTCAACGAAGTCAGGAGCCAGGACCTTCTTCCGAGTCTTCCTTGTGGGTGCAGGGGCCCAAGGACTTGGGTCATCTTCCTCCGCTTTCCCAGGTGCATTTGCAGGGAGTTGGCTTGGAAGTGAAGCAGCCGGGACTCCAACCAGCACCCATGTGGGATGCCCGCGCCACAGGCGGCAGCTTTTCTTCATTCAGAACTATGCATTTAATGTTTGTCCAAATTTTTAGTAGCTTGATAGCTCACTTCTTTTTGTCACTGGATAATATTCTGTATATGAGCATGCCCTCATTTATTCATCATCGATTTTAAAACATTCATCTTTGTTGCTTCCATTTGGGGGCAATTATGAATAAAGCTACTATAAATATTTGCAGGTAGGGTTTTTGTGTGGCATAAATTACCAACTTCACTGAGTAAATTCTTGGGATCATGGTGGCTGGATAGTATAGTAAGACTATGTTTTGCTTTGAGTGAAAGCTACCAAACTGTTTTTTCGACTTGGCTGTACCATTTTACGTTCCTACCAGCAATGAAACTGACAAGTTTCTTGAACTTTCGCCATTCTGTTAGATGTGTGGTGGTATTTCATTGCTGTTAATTTGCAATTTCCCAATGACAAATCATACTGAGCCTCTTTTCATATGTGTAAATATTTATTGAATTCCTACTTTGCCGCAGCACTGTTCTGGATGCTGGCAATTGTGAAAAAAAAAGTCATAGAGGCTTACAGTGTAGCAAGGAATTCAAAGAATTCAGCTGGCAATTACAACACAGTGTGATGAAGGCAGTATAAGATCCAGCAATATCTAGGAAGGAAACCCTGGTCAATTTCACAGGTGAAAAAATTGAGGCTTAAGTTAACTAAGCTATGCTTAAGGTCACATTAGCTGGGAAGAGTTGGAGGGAGGGATTCTACTGAAATTTTCTAACTCCAGATACTCTACACACTTAACCACCATGCATATTCTGCCTCATACATTAAGGTCTTTCTTTACTTAAAATGAGCCTATTTATAGGCCTAAATTATTCTCTAAACTTCCCCAAGTGTGAATGTGTAGGTTTCTTTTTGACTGAAACCTGTTAGCCTGAGATGTTTTCATTCTGTCTTATTATGAATGTATCCACTGTTCTTTTTGTGTGCTCCCAGAGTTTCCACCCTGTGGAGCACAGGATCTAATGATACCATAATCTTGGCTTTGTATGGCAGAGAATTATTTCATCGGGTACTTATTGGATGTTAAGACAGTATCACAAACATGGCAGGTAGGGTAGCAAATGTATTTGGGTCTCATTTCTGGGAGCCTACTTGGGAGTCCCTAGGAAAGAACGACTCTTTTTATTTTAAGAAAGTAAACTCTCCCATAAAGTATATGATTTAGGGAGGCACACAGGGCTCCTGATAGAGAAAGACTCCTGATAGAGTCCTGTTTGTCTACTGTAGTCAGCCTTAACCTGTTGGTCAATAGTGAGATATAAGTCCTCACCAAATCACCTCAAAATCTTGTGGTCAAGTAACTGCCATTTCTCATCTACATGACCCAAGTGCCAGTTAGGACACAATGCTCTCACTTGTCTCATTCTCCTCATACCTATCTGGACTGCTTTGGTCATTTTGCAAGCTTTCATCTGGATTTCTCCTTCAAATTTCCATTGAAAAAGACATGTATCAGTGCACAGGATGAGTTCATCCATTTTAATTGTATTTTCTGTACTTCACTGATGTCAAAACTTACTGAGTTGGATACCTGCAGGTGCTGCATTATTGAAATTTCTGCTTAAGTTTGTATTTGATCAAAAAGCATGGTCATATTCTCCATCTCATCTGACACTGAAAAGATACCCAAATGATCAATTCTGGCACATGTGTGTATGGGGGAGGAGGGGAGGAGACTGAGCCATGATGTATCTCTATTTATGGCTTCTGGTAAAATGGAAATAAGATTTGAGGATTTTTTGGCTGCAACTACTAATTCAGATGGAGAGCATTTTAAATTGTGTTTATTGGTTTTTTATTTGTCAGAAATCTGAATGCCTTTAGAGAAAAGATTTCAAGGGGGATAAATAGACTCCTTAGCATATATGATCAAAAGAAGACTCAATAGAAATGTGGAGCATGTTGCCTGTAAGTATCATTTGATTGGAACTAAAAAACCCAAAGTTCCGACAAATTAGTTGTAGAAGGGAGGCGACAGCTGTCAGAATTCATGTGGAGTCAGGAATAAAATCTCAGTCTTTTGAGTGAAACCTGACGTACACAGCCTAGAAATTCTGCCTTTAAGTTCCCTCCAACTCTCTCAGACCCAAATCTGCTCTTCATTTGTAGCATCCATTGTGCCTGGACCTACATCACTTCCTTAACAGTCTGTCATATATCTGATCACACCGTGCCTTTGTGAGCTTCTGCCTCAGTTTCCCCTCTGCTCACAAAGCGAACTGACCTTAATGTGGAAATTGGCTGTGTTCTGAAGGCCAGCACAGCTGTGCAGCACTTCTGAAGGAAACGAAGGCAGGTTCTCAGAGGAACTGCCTCCATTCTGGGTCTGAAATCCAACAAATACTACCAATCCAGTCTAATGTTCATGAGAGGTTTATCAAATTGATCTGCAGATAGGTACTCACGAAATGGTTTGGGAAAGAGGTTGGGAACATGAGTCTTGTGTTGCAATCCTCGGTCTTCTTAATCTCCTTCTCAAAGTATTGATAAGAACAATAGTGAACACTGGTGTTATAGCAGTCAGTGAAGCTGCCCCCCGAGACACTGGCATCCCACCCATATTAGAGTGCTAGTTGTTCCCTTCCTATCTACCTTCCTGCTAATGCTCCTGGGAAAGCACTAGAAGACAGCCCAAGTCCTTGGGCCCCTGCACCCCACGAGAGAGACCTGGAAGGACTTCTGGTTCCTGGCTTCAGCCTGGCCCAGAACTGACTGTTGCAGCAATTTGGGGAATGAACCAATGGATGGAAGATCTTTCTCTCTCTCTCTCTCTCTCTCTCTCTCTCTCTCTCTCTCTGTGTGTGTGTCTCTCTGCAACTCTGCCTTTCAAATAAATACATAAATCTTTTTTAAAAAGTTATGTATGTCTTTGCATGTATGTTTTACATCAGTCAAAACTTAATAATCACTTATCTGGCGCTCACTATGTACTAGGTGCTTTTCTAAAGGATTTTTACATTCCTTAAGTCACACTGATTTGGTAGACATGTCCATTGGTACCTACACTTTGCCTCAACCATTGTCTTCACCCAGAATGCTTCTACCCTCATCTGTATGTGGCTGTCTTCTTCCTGCCACTTAGCAATAAAGCTCAATCTCAAGCGCATTACTGTATTTTAACTTATTGCTTATCACTTCTCACAACTTCAAAATTTTCCCTGCCAACTATTTATTTATATTTATATAATATTTATATTTATATATTTATGTATTATATATTTATATAAATGCATATTAATATATTTATATTATATTCATATTCTATTCATATTTTCCTGCCCACCCACACAAGAAGGTAAGAAGCTCCGTGAAGGAAGGGATCTCATTTGTGCTTTCAAATTCTGTATCTTCAAAGCCTAGGACAACGCCTGGCACCTACTGCTGAATATGTGTTTACTGAATGAATGACATATGTGAGCAAACACATCTCCTATCTAGTTCCCCTCAACCCATTCTTCACAGTAGAGCTCAAGTATTCTATATAAAGTACAAGTTTGGTTAAGATCATCTCTTTCTTAGAATCTTACACCCCCCCAACGTTGGTTTCAATGTATCATCCCAGGTCTTTACCATGACTTCGTTCATGTTTATCCTTTGTTTACGTCTGAGGCCCCGTCTGTCTCCATTTTTCTTTTCCAGGCTAACTCAGTCATACTGAACTAGTCACACTCCCATGATGCACTAACTGTTGCTCAACTTCAGATCTCTGAGCCTGATGTTCTTTCTGCCTGGAAGTGTTCTCATCTCTTTTTTTCCTTCCTCCTCACCTAATTAACTTCTCCTTAGCCCGATGGTTTTAGCTTAGATATCACTGCTTCTGAGAATCCCTCCAGGATCCCATCAAAGTTGGGACATCTCCCATATGTGCCCATAGTATCCTCAAATGGCATTCACAGTGCTCGAGTGAACCCCAGGTGTGTGGCTGCACACACTTCCTTGTTTTGTTGGCAGTCTGAGGAGAGCTATTCATGGACCAGATGCAATTGGACACTTTGGGCCTGTGCTCCAAGAAAGAGAACCAGCCTGCTGCTGCTCTCCCTACGTGTAGAGCAAGCAAAAAAGCAGCTTTCCAGAAAAGGAAGCAGAGCCCGATTTTGACACGAGGTTATCTGAGCTCAGGTGTCCATATTCCTGGGAGTTGCCTGTGACGCCTTGGGGGAAGCTGAGGTCCTGTGCAGCCACTTTCCCTGAGGGGAGAGGGGTCCCACAGCCCTCGTCTCCAGGCAAACCTCCTGGTGTCGTTCATCTCATGACTGCATTAGAATTGTATGCTTACTCTTCCTCTCCAAGCGGTCTGAATATCTTTGAGGCCTAGGATGATGCTTTATGGACCATTATATCTGTAGCGCTGAGCCGGGTTTGAGATACAGTGGTTCCGTTGAATGAGGGAATGAACCACTGTCCTCCAAAATGACTCTTGGAGGGAGATGCCCAACTAACTTATTGAACAACCTCTCCCCCTTTATATGTATGTTTACTGTCCAAGCCTTCCCAAAATACCTTGCTGTTGGAAAACTTCCAGAAGAACTGAGAAAAATCTTGAAGCTGGCAAAACTGCTTAGCGTTAATTTTTGTGCATGTGTATATTCGTTGTTCTCCACTGGCTTCAGTCACGATCACAGAGAAAGGGAAAACACTTCTATTAGAAACTGAATCTAGGGCCGGTGCTGTGGCGCAGCAGGCTAAAGCCCTGGCCTGAAGTGCCAGCATCGCATATGGCGCCTGTTCTAGTCCCAGGTGCTCCTCTTCCGATCCAGCTCTCTGCTATGGCCTGGGATAGCAGTAGAAGATGGCCCAAGTCCTTGGGCCCCTGAACCCGCATGGGAGACCCGGAAGAAGCTCCTGGCTCCTGGCTTCAGATCGGTGCAACTCCGACCATTGTGGCCACCTGGGGAGTGAACCAGCGGGTGGAAGACTCTCTCTCTCTCTCTCTCTCTCTCTCTCTCTCTGCCTCTCTCTCTGTGTAAATCTTTCAAATAAACAAATAAATATTTAAAAAAAAAAAGAAACTGAATTTAAACCATATCAGAAGACTGAGCGACTTCAAGCAAAGTCTCTTAAGGCAGAGAGAATTGTCTGTATAAAACACTGGCCCACGACATAATGCAACAAAATCTCCCTTGCAAATCGATTTGAAACTTTAAAAAAACATTTCTCAACTTTTTGGAACATGGTACTCTCTTAGATAAATCATAAGGCCAAAGCAACAGAGAAATTATTTTAGTGCAGCATCTTTCTGAATGCTTCTTCCTTTATTACTGTAGAAGCCCAATCGAGCCTACTTCCTCTTACTTCTGGGTCGAACAGAACAGCACACCCCCGCAGTAATGTAGGAAAGGGGCTCTTTCATCTAGGCATTGCTCTGATTTCTACTGGGTTTTCTCCTGATCCTGTTATAAATCTAAATCTCCCCAAGAAGCTAACAATTCAAGGGCTACTTATGGTGAATGAGGAAGCATAAGTCAACAGTAATACTTGGAGTCTAATCAATTTCAATGATGAGTACCATGAAATTGCTCAACAGGGAAAGTACGTATGTGAATATTAAGGCTCACCTGAAAGAAATATCCAATTTGCACATTGGCTAGTGGGAGCCACCCTACTTCATCTAAATTTAGAGCGAGATTGATTATGTTCTCTCTTGAGAAAAAATTAATTAGATATATTTTAAAACTATGTTTAGTATTGAGAAATACTAAGTTGAAAGTAATTAAATAAACTTCAATTGAACTTCTTAAAAAAATGAAATAGCTCCATGAACTCAATTACTTTAGAACTTAAAACTCAATTAACCTCATTGGTTCTAAGGCTCTGATGAAGCTGTTGTTTTGTACCCTTGAAGAGGTTTTGCTTTTACTAGTCAAACGGGCTTCCCATTGTAAACAGGGTGATTTCTATGACTTTATATTTTTTTCCTTTTCATTTTGTTTGGAAGGTACAGAAACAGAGAGAAAGAGAGAGAGGAACAAATACAGAGAGATCTTCCATCCCCTGGTTCATTCCCCAAATTCCTGCAATAGCCAAAACCAAGAGCCTAGAAGACAAGCAAGGTCTCCCATGTGGATGACACTCCCTGCAGAGCTTTCCCAGGCAAATTAGCAGGTAGCTAGATTGGAATTGGAGCAACCGGGACTCGAATCGGCACTCACATGGGATCCTGCTTTACCCGCTATGCCACAACACCAGTGCCTACATGTACTTTCAATTTTTTTTGACAACTGAAACTACAACAAATTAAAATAATTTTTCCTAACCACCAGAGAATCCATTAACTGGGCACTACTTTAGAATTTCTCTGATCTGTTATTTTGTGATTCTGGAAACTGAACCACAGAAAATATTGAAATATACATTATTGAATTAAAAAAAGGAAAATATAACCCTGAAAAGAATTAGTGAAGGGGCTGGCACTGTGGCGTAGCAAGTAAAGCTGCCACCTGCAGCACTGGCATCCCATATGGGTGCCAGTTCAAGTCCTAGCTGCTCCACTTCTGATCCAGCTCTCTGCTATGGCCTGGGGAGGCAGCAGAAGATGCTAATGTGCCTGTGAGAGTGGTGAATGATGGCCTGAGTGCTTGGGCTCCTACCACCGGTGTTGGACACCAGGATGGAGTTCCTGGCTTTGCCCTGGCCCAGTCTGAGCTGTTGTGGCCATTTGGGAAGCAAACCAGCAGATGGACAATCTCTCTCTCTCAATCTGCCTTTCAAATAGATAAATAAATCTTTTAAAAAGTCACATCACAGTTTATTTTACAATAGTGCCCCAAAATGAGATATTTAGATATAAAGCTAAAAATATGTAGGCTAACTATAGAAGGAAAGCCTAAAAAAACTGATAAAAGAAATAAAACAAGATCTATATAAATGAATACATGTTTCATTTTCATTTAAAGGAAGATTAGATATTGTAAGATGCCAGTTATTTCCAACTTGATCAACAGGTTAGCTAAAATCCCAATCAAAATTCCAGAAAGTTACTTTGTGAATATTTACAAAATAAGTATAAGGTTTATATGGACAGGCAGAAGACTCGGAATAGCCGATGCATATTCAAGAAGAAGAGCAAAGTCAGAAGACTGACATATCCAGCTACAGACTTACTATTAATCTACAGTAATCCAGACACTATAGCACTGGTAAAAGAGGAAGCAAGTTGATCAGTGGAACACAGAAAACCCAGAAATACACCCACACAAATGTATTGAACTGATCTTTGACAAAGGAGCACAAGACCGTTCCATGGTGAAAGGACAGTCTTTTCGGTAAGTGATGCTGCAACAACTGGCCATGCAGGTGCAAAAAAAGCACCAATAATAACCTAACCTCACAAATTACATAACCTACATGAAAGCAGACTAACTCTAGAAAGGCAGGAGTCATTGAAATTTACTCAGAAGAAAATGGGAAGTCTGACAGACTATAATAAGTAAGTCAAAATAGCAATTTTTTTCAGGTTCATACAGAAGAAAGTCCATACTCAGATAACTTCACTGGTAGAATACACTAAATACTTAAAAATAATACTATTTCTTAGTGGGCCAAGCATTGTGGTGCAGTGGGTTAAGCTGCCACCTGGGATGCCCACATCCCATATCAGACTACCTGGGATCTAGTTCCTCCTCTGGGAGCAAGTTCCACCTGGCTTCCTGCTAATGTGAGACATGGGAAGGGGAAGCAGCAGAGGATAGTGCAGATACCTGGGTCCTTGCCACTCATGTGGGACACCTGGACTGAGTTCTCAGCCCCTGGTTTCAGCCTGTCCCAGTCATGATTGCTGTGAGCGTTTTTAGGGAGTGAACCAATGGAAGATCTCTCTCTCTGAGTCTCTCTCTCTCTCTCTCTCTCTCTCTCTCTCTCTCTCTCTCTCTCCCTTTTCCATGAATAAAACCAAATAAATAATTTTTAAGGTTTTATATATTTATTTGAAAGTCAAAATTACAAAGAGATAGAGAGAGAGAAAGAGAGAGAAGAGAGATCTTCCAACTGCAGGTCCACTCCCCAGATGGCTGCAATAGTTGAGCCAGGCCAAAGCCAGGAGCAAGGATCTTCATCTGAGTCTCCTATATGGGTGGTAGGGGTCCAAACACTTGAGGCATCTTCTGCTGCATTTCCCAGCCCATTGGCAGGGAGCTGGATCAGAAGTGGAGTAGCTGGGACACGAACTGGTATCCATATTGGATGCTGTTATTGCAGATGGCAGCTTTACTCGCTATGCCACAACACAGGCTCCTAAAAAAATAAATTTTTGAAAAGACTATTTTAGGGGCCAGCATTGTGGCATAATGGGTTAAACCACCCCCTGCAATGCTGGCACCCCATATGGGCACCAGTTTGAGTCCTGGGTTGCTCTGAGTCCTGGTTGCTCCACTTCTGATCCAGCTCCCTGCAAATGGCCTGAGAAAAACAGTGAAAGATGTCCCAAGTGTTTGGGCCCCTGCACCCATGTGGAAGACCTGGATGAAGCTCCTGGCTCCATTGCAGCCATCTGGGGAGTGAACCAGTGGATAGAATATTCTCTCTCTCTCTCTCTCTCTCTCTCTCTCTCTCTCTCTCTCTCTCACTTTCTCTCTCTCTCTCTTTCTCTCCATGTAACTCTCTCAAATAAATAAATAAATCTTTTCAAAAAGACTATTTTCAGCAAACTGTTCAAAAAATAGAAGAGAAGAGGATGCATCACTTTACAACCCATTCTATGAGACCACTATTGCACTGATCCCTAAGCCAAAGACAGCAAAAGAATAGAAAACTAGGAACAAATATCTCATATGGATATGATGCAAAATTCAACAAAATACTAGCAAACCAAATGGAGCAACATATAAAAAAGATTATACAACACCACCAACTGATATCTATCCCAGAAATTCAAAGTTGGTTTAACATCTGAAATTCAAGTATTTTAAAATAGCATATTACTAGCATTATAGCCAAAATCACACATTCATCTCAATAAACACAGAAACAGATTTAAAAAAAAAACAGGGATGAGGATTTGGCACAGCAGTTAAAACACTGATTGGGACACCCACATCCCATGTCAGAGTCTCTGGATTCAAGTCCTAGCTCTGCTCCAGATTACAGCTTCCTGCTAACGTGCACCCTGGAAGACAGCAGGTAATGGCTCAAGTGCTTGGATTCTTGCCACCCACTTGGAAGCATGGGTTGAGTTCTGGGCTCCTGGCTTTGGCATGACCCATCCCCAGCTGTTGCAGGCATTTGGGGAATGAACTAGTGTTTGAGAGCTCACTATGTCATTGTTTCTTTTTCTGGCTTCTAAAGAAATAAAAGTAAAATAAATTTTAAAAATTAAGACAGTCAAACACTATTTGCATAATAATAATAGTCACCAATGTAGGAATAGAAGAAAACTTCAACTTGATAGAGGGTGTCTATGAAAAACCGACAGCTAACATTATGCTTGATCGTGAAAGACTGAAAGCTTTTCCCATAATGTTGGGAGAAGTACAATATCTGTTCTCACCAATTATATTCATTATTGAACTGAAGATTCTAACCAGAGCAATTAGGCAAGAAAAAGGAAGAAATGACATCTAGATTAGAAAGGAATACACTTTTCTCTATTTGTAGATGAAATGATCTTGTATATAACACTTCTTAAGTACTTCACTTTAAAAATTATTAGTATTAAATTTTAGCAAGGCTTCAGTAATATGAAATACAGAAGTAAATAGTATTGCTAACAAACTAAAAATGAAGGCTTGATATTAAAATGACAATACTCCCTAAATTGGTCTTCAGATTCAATCCAGTCTCTATGAAAACCCCATCCATTTTTTTGCCAAATTTGACAAGCTGATCCTAATATTCTTATGGAAATAGAAGGGACCGAATACAATCTAAAAAAATCTTGGAAAAAGAAGAACAAGGTTGTTGAAGGTTTCACATTCCACAGTAATAAATACAGTGTCTTACTGGCATCAGAATAGACAAGTAGATCCATGGATTAGAACTGAAATCACAGAAACAAATCCTCACATTTATGATCAACTGATTTTGGACAAGAGTGCCACGAGAATTGGGAAAGCATAATCTTTTCAACAAATGGTGCTGGAGCAACTCAGTATTCACTTGCTAGAGAATGACACTTGGAGTCATAATATTTACTGTGTGGCTCCGTCTGCTGACTCCTGTTCTAGAGCACTGCCTAACAAGTCTTCCAAAATAGCCATCTGGTATTTTAGGAAACTACAACTTCGACTTAATGTTTACTGTTGATTATTAATTAGGACCCAGATTCTGTAAAGTTAGACATCAAGTATTAAAGATGGAAAATTACTTTTATCTATTGCAAATGCAAAGTAAGTAGGAGTGTCCAGTGGAAAAGCGCTCTTCAGGATACTACTGAGTTTTATGTCATAATGGTTAGCTTTAGGTGTCAGCTTGACTGAATTAAGGAATACCTAGGAACCTAGGAATGTATGGTCTTGGGTTCATCTATGTTTCCAGAAGAGATTAGCATGTGAGTCTGAGCGAACCAGGTGAGGAAGATCCACTCTCCAGGCAAGTGGGCTGGTGACCATTACTCAGCTGGTGGCCCAGAGATAATGACTACAGAAGGCAAATTGATCTGCACCTCAATGAGCTGGCTTGCACTCATCCCCTGCCTTGGACATCAGAACTTAGGCCAGCAGACCACAAGCAGTGCACTCAAGCTTTCTGTCTCAACCTGAAAGTTAAACCATCAGCGTTCCTGGTTCTGAGACCTTCGCACTCGAGCTGAGCCATGCCTACCAGCATCTTAGGGCCTCCAGCTTCAAGATGGCTCATCGTAGAACTTTTCAGCTGCCATAATTGCATGAGCAATCCCTGTAATAAATACGCTTTCATGTATACATATACATATCCTACTGATTCTCTCTATAGAACTCCAACCAATACTATGTCTAACTTACAATATTATCATTTTGTTTTCAATTCAATCTCTCATTTCCTCTTTTGAATCTCCTTTATCATCCTGCCTGTTCCTTCAGTATTAATTTGAATAAATCTTTGCATATGTTCACTACTTTTGAAAAGAACTGAATAGACAATACTGGGTATGTGGATGAACTTGACTTATCATGAATATGAATATATGAACATAATTTCTATAGGCATATGACTTTAGTAAATAATTGTGAGGTATTAAGATATAGAAGAGGTGGTCGGTGCCGTGGCTCAACAGGCTAATCCTCCATCTTGCGGCGCCGGCACACAGGGTTCTAGTCCCGGTCGGGGCTCCGGATTCTGTCCCGGTTGCCCCTCTTCCAGGCCAGCTCTCTGCTGTGGCCCGGGAGTGCAGTGGAGGATGGCCCAAGTGCTTGGGCCCTGCCCCCCATGGGAGACCAGGATAAGCACCTGGCTCCTGCCTTCAGATCGGTGCGGCGCGCCGGCTGTGGTGGCCATTGGAGGGTGAACCAAAAGCAAAGGAAGACCTTTCTCTCTGTCTCTCTCTCTCACTGTCCACTCCGCCTGTCAAAAAAAAAATAGAAGAGGCTATAGATTTAGCAATTTGTGTTTTGAAAATTTGATAGGTTCCCACCTTTCTAAAAAACTTTATTTGAAAAGCAGAGTTACAGAAAGAGAGGGAGAGGCAGAGGGAGAGAGATCTTCATCCCTTGGTTTACTCCCCAAATGGTTGCAATGGCCAGGATGAGCCAAGAGTTTTATCCAGGTCTTTTACGTGGGTGTCAGGGGCCCATCTTCTGCTGTTTTCCCAGGCCATTAGCAGGGAGCTGATCAGAAGTGGAGCACCCAGGACTCGAACTGGTGCCCATATGGGATGCCAGAGATGTCAGCACTGCAGGCAGCTGCTTAACCTGCTTTGTCACAGCTCTGGCCTCAGGTTCCCAGCTTCATACTTCAGAAAAGGTTTACAGGCTCTCTCAGAATATGTCAAATACAGTAGACTTTTAAGAATGAAGCTTCTCTGGGGGCCGGCGCTATGGTGCAGAGGGTTAACACCCTGGCCTGAAGTGCCGGCATCACATATGGGCACCGGTTTGAGTCCCGGCTGCTCCACTTCCAATCAAGCTCTCTGCTATGGCTTAGGAAAGCAGTGGAATAATGGCCTCAGTCCTTGGGCCCCTGCACCCACGTAGGGAACCCGGAAGAAGCTCCTGGCTCCTGGCATCGGATCGGTGCAGCTCCAGCTGTTGTGGCCAATTGAGGAGTGAACCAGCAGATGAAAGACCTTTCTCTCTCTCTCTCTCTCTCTCTCTCTCTCTCTCTCTCTCTCTCTCTGCCTCTCCTTCTCTATGTAACTCTGACTTTCAAAGGAATAAATAAATAGACCTTAAAAAAAAAAAAAGAATGAAGCTTCTCTGGTTAAAAAGGGGAGGGGCCTACTTTGTGGCAAAGCAGCTTAAGCCTCCACTTGTAATGCAGGCATCCTGTATTTGAGCACCAGTTTGAGTCCCTGCAGCTCTGCTTCTGATCAATTCCCTGCTAATGCGCCTAGGAAAGCACCAGAAGATGGCTCAAGTGCTTGGGCTCTGCACCTTCGTGGGAAACCTGGCTGCAGTTCCAGGCCCCTGGCCTCAGCCTGGCCCAGCCCTGGACATTGTGACCATTTGAAGAGTGAACCTGTATATGGAAGAGTCTCTCTTGCTCTCACACTCTTGCTCTCGCTCTAGCTCTAAGCTCTGTCACTCCACCTTTCAAATAAATAAATACATCTCATTTTTTTAAAGAATGAAGCCTCAGTAGAATTCTTTTTGCTAAAGTTCTTCAGTTTGAGTCACTAAAAACGTTTTGTCTGTAACTCAGTTATATACAGAGGGGATATAAATTAAAGGACAAGGCAATTGTCAGTAGTTTGAGAATACAGATGTCAAATAACATCAGATTTTTCTCTAACTCAATTTGTCTGTGAATTGTTAAAACTATTCGGTATTTGGAGGGAAAAGAATGAATATGGACTCCTACCTCAGGCCGTATATAAAAATTAATTCAAAATGGATCTAAGACCTAAATATAAAAGCTAGAACTATGAAACTCTTTGCAGAAAACATAGAAGTAAACCTGTAAACCCACTGTAACTTAGATTAGACAATGTTTTCTTTCTTTCTTGCTTTCTTTTAATACAGCATTATTGGGGCCAGCACTGTGGCTCAGAGGGTTAAGCAGTTGTTGGCAGTGCCAGTATACCATATGGGCACTGGTTCAAGTCCTGGCTGCTCTGCTTCTAATGCAGCTCCCTGCTAATGGCCTGGGAAAGCAGTGGACAATGGCCCAAGTACTTGGGCACCTGCACCCACATAGGAGACTTGGAAGAAGCTCCTGGCTCCTGGCTCCTGGCTTCAGCCTGGCCTAGCCCTGGCCATTTCAGTCATTTGGGGAGTAAAACAGTGGATGGAAGAAATACATCTCACAAAACTGTTTTATAAGATTATGTTCTATCTACTCAAGTGGCAGATGGGGGCAGGGAGGAAGACACAGACACACAGACACAGACACAGACACACACATACACACACACACACACACACACAGAGAGAGAGAGAGAGAGAGAGAGAGAGAGAGAGAGAACTGCCTTCTGCTGGTATATTCCCCAAGTGCCCATGATGGCCAGGGGTGGGCCAGAGTCAGGAGAATGAATTGCAATCAAGGTCTCCCATGTGGGTGGCAGGGACCAAATTTCTTGAACCATCACCATTGTCAAGGTCTGCACTGCAACGAAACTAGAATCAGGAGACAGCCAAGAATTGAACCCAGACGTTCTGATGTGGAATGTGGGTGTCCTAATTGTTAGGCTAAACAACCATGCCAAGAAACTGCTTTAAGAAAAAAACTAAATTTAGTTGATGCTGAAATTACCATGAGGCTAATTTAGTAAGTCATAAGCAACAAGATGTGACTATAAATGTAACTTAGTGTCAAAATTAAATCTTCTCTCTTCTAGTTTATAACAGGCAACTTATTATCACTGTTTGCCCTCCCATCCGTGCCCAGTGATTATTTTGAATTGGAAAGCACAGCTGAACAGTTAAATGGCACAGATCATAGTTGGGTCTTGAAAAGTTATTTGCTCTAGTATGCCTGGTGCTACTCGGGAATAAGTAGGCACTTGAATCTCTCCTATACCATACTTTAAAGGTTGTGTAAGTTCAAGTACAAACAGACATGACTATTTATATGCACTTCATCAACAATTCTTCAGAGCTTTTTCTTTTTCCTACAGGGAAGATAATGGAGCTCAGTAATACATGCTATTTAGAAGGCACTTACGCTTTTAGCCCATTTTCTGTTGCTATATCAAAATACCGAAGACTGGGTAATTCATAAAGACTGGAAACTTACTTGGCTTACAGTTCTAGGAGCTAGGAAATCCAAGAGCATGGTACCAGCATCTGGTGATGGCCTTCTTGCTGCATTGTAACATGGAAGTGGGTGTCCCAACGCAAGACAGAGCAAGCGTGGTAGCTTCGGTATGTTTCTTTTTTTTTTTTTTAAACATTTTATTTATTTATTTGAGAAGCAGAGTTACAAAGAGAGGGAGTGACAAAGAGAGAGGTCTTCTATCCACTGGTTCACTTCCCAGATGGCTGCAATGGCCGGAGCTGGGCTGGTCCAAAGCCAGAAGCCAGGAGTTTCTTCTAGGGCTCCCACATGGGTGCAGGGGCATAAGCACTTGGGTCATCTTCCACTGCTTTCCCAGGCTATAGCAGGGAGCTGGATCTAAAGTGGAGCTGCTGAGACTCAAATAGGTGCCCATATGGGATGCTGGCACTGTAGGCGGAAGCTTAGTCTACTGTGCCACAGCGCTGGCCATGGGTCTGTGTTTCTTGGCCACAAATGCCATTACAGAAGCCACACCCTCCTCATCTCATCTAATCCTGATTACCACCCAAAGGCCACAAGTTACCTACAAATACCATTGACGTATGAATTTTTGGAGACACCCTCAAGCCATAGCAGGTGACTTTTTCTTCCCCTAGTGGACAAGGGCTGTGTTTTTGGCCTTTGCACGTTCTGTTTTCTCTACTTTGCTGTCTGACTCTATGACTCTCCCCTAGTATTGCCACGTTCATAGTATGTTAAAATAACATCCTACAACAGCCTTGCACCCAGAATTGTCCCTCTGGAGTTCCTCTTGGTGCTTTTTAGGCACACAGTGAACCGCTGTTGTCAAATTCTTTTTTCCAAACTCTGCCATGTATTTAGTATCAGTCGGTGTGTATCAGTAATCCTATAATAATTAAAACTTTCCTTGGTTGAATTGACAGCCTCTGTACCTCTCTGAGCAGTAATTCTTTCAGATACCTTGAAAGTGATTCTCCTTGATCTGAAAACCTTTTATCATTACTAAACTTCCTTGATCTTCAAAAACCACTCGCACATCCACCATGTGGGAGCTGAGCTGACACATACCATATCTTCCCAGGATGACTTCAGGGCTGGGGCCTCTGAAGGGAAAAGGCCACTTTGAAGTTGTAGGTTCATTTCTTTCAGTAACAACATAGTCATAATACTTGTTCAAATATGTTTTCCATAATAACAATAGCCACCAATATGTGACAGGACTCCATGGGCTCTTACCTCAGGTCCATCAGCACATCCCCTAAACAAATGCAAGGCAGGGAAAGAGTTTATATTGTGCATCCTTTTGAAATGTGATAAAGATAGTTGTCAACCATCTCTGCTTCTCAGTGAAGAATTCTCACCCATTAGCATCCTTTCCGCCTTCCTTTTTTGCGGGAAGCGTTTCTCATGATTTTCCCAATTCTGCTGAGATAGCCAATTTCTACCTTCGTCATGGTTACCCCCTTTACCAAAAGAAAATCCTCATGCTCAAGCAAGAAGCAACAGTCTTCTCTTAGAATCCATGCCTCGGGCTGGTGCTGTGGCCTTTCTGGTAAAGCTGCCACCTGCAGTGCCGGCATCCCATGTGGGCACTGGTTCAGGTCCTGGCTGCTCCACTTCCAATCCAGCTCTCTGCTATGGCCTGGGAAATCAGTAGATTATGGTCCAAGTGCTTGGGCCCCTGCACCTGCGTGGGAGACCTGGAAGAAGCTCCTGGCTCCTGCCTTGGGATCAGTCCAGCTCCAGCTGCTGCAGCTATCTGGGGAGGGAACCAGCGGATGGAAGACCCCTGCCCCTCTCCCCGCCTCTGCCTCTCTGTAGCTTTATCTTTCAAATAAATAAATAAATAATTTTATAAAAGAAGCTGTGCCTCATGGGACTCTTTCTCTCATCCTACTGGCTTTTCAAAGTACTTTATCCACGATACATTCCCATATATCTTACAAATCACCGTATTGAAATGTCACTATCATGTAGAAATTCACGTTGGTTTTAGTAGAGACCATTGAAAGATTTTCCAAAGTGGTTGTACATGTTTAAGTTGAAACATGTTTATTTGAGAGGCAGAAACAGAAATAGAAATAGAGAAATATCACCCATCAACTGATCAGAAGTACTGAGTCAGAAGTAAGCAGCTAGGATCTCCACGCAGATGTCACGCATGGGTGGCTGGAATCCAACCATCTGAGCCATCACCACTGCCTCCCATGGTCTTCATGAGCAGGAAGCTGGATTCAGGAACCAGTGCTAGGAACTGAACCCAGGTACTCCAGTGGGTATCTTAAGCGGCATCTTAACCAATAGGCTAATGTCCACCCCCTATTTTCCATTTTGACCAGCAATATAGGAGTTCTATTGTGCCACATCCTCACAATTTACTATTGTCACCATTTAATTTTGACATTTTGGTGAATGTGTGGTGGTTGGTCATTGTGCTTTTAATTTGAATTTCCCTGACAGTTAATGACATCGCATACCTTTTACCATCATTTTACAAATTGTATGTATTTTATCTGTTTAAAAAAATAGAAAGACAGAGAGAGAGAGACAGAGCTCCCTCATCTGCTGGTTTACTTGCCAAATGCCTGCTACCGTTGATGCTGAAGTAACACCTTGACAGAGGGATTCCATTTTAGAGTACCCAAGAGTCCATCTTGAGAAAGCTCCCCACAGCGTGAGACCATGGCCTAAAATTAACTGTGGTCTAAAACTCATACAATAACAGTCTGCTGCATCCCACTTGGCAGAATATAGAAACTCCCTAGCATAATCGCTCAAGCTTAAAACAGTTAGGTTGCACCTGGCTTAATGTTACGATTGTAATTTGTCTATTGTCAAGATTGTAATTGATATGGGTTTCACATAGGCCTTAGGTCAGCTTGACCCTAGTAACCATGTATTTTCCTTGATGCTAGCAACCATGTATTTCCTCCTCCCCTCCTTGTGGTTTTTGCCTTTATAAATCCTGTTGCTTCGAGCTTCAAGGGCCAGAGTTCTTTAGCGCATGAGCCCGCTCTCCACTGCTGGCAATAAAGGATCATCAAAAAAAAAATTTTTTTTTGACAGGCAGAGTTAGACAGTGAGAGAGAGAGAGAAAGGTCTTCCTTTTCCGTTGGTTCACCCCCCTCCCCAATGGCTGCTATGGCCGATGCGCTGCGCCGACCTGAAGCCAGGAGCCAGGTGCTTATCCTGGTCTCCCATGGGGTGCAGGGCCCAAGCACTTGGGCCATCCTCCACTGTCCTCCTGGGCCACAGCAGAGAGCTGGACTGGAAGAGGAGCAACCGGGACAGAATCTAGCGTCCCAACCGGGACTAGAACCTGGGGTGCCGGCGCCGCAGGCGGAGGATTAGCCAAGTGAACCGCGGCGCTGGCCGGATCATCAAATTTTATTAATGTGTGGTGCTTCTCTGTTTGCACTCGCTCAGGTACAACAATGCCAGGCCAGGAAAAAGCCAGGAACCAGGAACTCAAGTCAGGTCTCCTATGGGAGTGGCAAAGAACCCAAATACACAAGCCATCACCTGCTGCCTCCCACAGTGCACATGAACAGGAATCTGAAATCAGGAGCCAAGGACTGGATTTGAACCAGGCCGTCTGCTATGTGATGCAGGCTACATCAAACACTCAAACCTTACCATGTTTATGCCGGTTTGTATATCTTATTAAGTACCTCTTCAAGTCTTTTGCCCATTCTCTAGGGTTTTCTGTCTTTTTCTTACTGATTAGTAGGAGTTCTTTATTTTGTATATAGGTCTTTTGTCAGTTGTGTATTTTGCAACATCATTTCCTGCTCTGTGGCTTGCTTTTTCACTCTCTTATTGGTATAATTTGATGGTCCGGTGTTCTTAATTTTAATATAGTCCAATTAATATTTTCTTTAATTATTAGTCTTATTTTTTGTTCCATTTAAGAAACATTTATCACTCTAAAGTCATGAATATATTCTATTAAGTTATATTTTAGAAGCTTTGTTCTTTTGTCTTTCACATTTAAATCTGCAATCCACCTTGAAATGGCTTTTGAACAGGTGTGAAGTATTGATTTTTCTTTCATTCCTTCTATTGATCTACCATAATTTTTAAAAATATTTATTTATTTTACTTGAAAGTCACACTTACATAGAGAGAGGAGAGGGAGAGGGAGAGGGAGAGAGAGAGAGAGAAAGAGAGAAAGGTCTTCCATCTGCTGGTTCACCCCCCAGATGGTCACAATGGTCAGGGCTGTGCCGATCCAAAGCCAGGAACCAGGAGCTTCTTCTGGGTCTCCCATGTGGGTACAGGGGCCCAAGGACTTGAGCTATCTTCTAGTGCTTTCCCAGGTGATAGCAGAGAGCTGGATTGGAAGTGGAGCAGGTGGGTCTCGAACCTACGCCCATATGGGATGCTGGCACTGCAGGCGGTGGCTTTACCCACTATGCCACAGCGCCGGCCTCGACCGACCATAATTAACTTAAAAGCATCTTTTCCCCCACTGTTCTGCAGTGTAATCTTTGCTATAATAAGTTCATATGTATGTAGATCTATTTCTGATTTCTATTTAGTTCTATTGGTCTATTCATTCACCCTTTTGAGAAGATCATACTGTTTTTATTAATGTAGTTCTAGAAATATTGCTTTCTGAAAGTGTTTGTTCTTATTATTTGAGATTGTTTTGGTTATTCTTGGCTTGGCTTATAAATTTTAGAGTCACCCCATCAATTTCAATCAAAAATAAGAATGTGCTGAGATTTTGATTTCCATTGTATTATATCTGCCCATCAATTTGGATAAAATTGACATTTTCACAATATTGAGCCTTCCAATCTATGAACATAGTAGATTTGTCCATTTGTTTATATTTGCTTCAACCTCACTCATTAATACTTTGTAGTTCTTGTATAACATTCTTATTAGACTAATTCCTAGGTGTTTCATTGTTATAAATAATTTTTAAAGATTTATTTATTCATTTGAAAGTCAGTCACACAGAGAGAGGAGAGGCAGAGAGAGAGGTCTTCCATCCGCTGGTTCACTCCCCAATTGGCTGCAACGGCCAGAGCTGCACTGATCTGGAGCCAGGAGCCAAGAGATTCTTCCGGGTCTCCCACGTGGGTGCAGGACTTGGGCCATCTTCCACTGCTCTCCCAGGTCATAGCAGAGAGCTAGATTGGAAGTGGAGCAGCAGGGAGTAGAACCAGTGCCCACATGGGATGCTGGTGCTTCAGGCCAGGGTGTTAACCTGCTGCACCACAGTGCCGGCCCCTATATAAATATCTATAAAAATTCTATTTACGGCCGCTGCCGTGGCTCAATAGGCTAATCCTCTGCCTTGCGGCGCCGGCACACCAGGTTCTAGTCCTGGTTGGGGCGCCGGATTCTGTCCCGGTTGCCCCTCTTCCAGGCCAGCTCTCTGCTGTGGCCAGGGAGTGCAGTGGAGAATGGCCCAAGTGCTTGGGCCCTGCACCTGCATGGGAGACCAGGAGAAGCACCTGGCTCCTGCCTTCAGATCAGCGCGGTGCGGCGGCCATTGGAGGGCGAACCAACAGCAAAGGAAGACCTTTGTCTCTGTCTCTCTCTCACTGTCCACTCTGCCTGTCAAAAAAAATTTTTTTTATTTATAATTGCTTGCTGATAGTATATTGCAGTGATATTGATTTTTGCATGTTGAACTTGTATCCAATGAAATTGTCAAAGTCATGTATTAATAGTCTTTATCTATAGATTCTTTTGTGTTTGTATGTACACATTCATGGAGTCAATACAACAGTACCCCCCTTATCTAAAGGTGATATGTTCCAAGACCCCTAGTGGATGCCTGAAATCATAGCTAGTACCAAATAATATACACCTGGATACTATGGTTTTTCTATACACAGGTACCTATGATAAAGTTTGATTTATAAATTAAGTACATGGGTGGGCGTTGTGGTACAGTGGGTTAAGCCACTGCTTTGGCTGCTCACATCCCATATCAAAGACCTGGTTTGAATTCTAACTACTCTACATTTCTGATCCAACTTCCTGCTAACATATCTGGGAGGCAGCTGATGATAGCCCAAGTATTTAGGTTCCTGCCATCTACATAGGAGACCCAGATGGAGGTACCGACTCCTGGGTTTGACCTGGCCTCGACAAGGCTAGTGCAGATATTTGGGGAGTAAACCAGTGGATAGAAAATCAATCTCTCTCTCCCTATCTCTCTCTTCCTCCCTTCCTCCCCCTGTATTTCAAATAGAGAAAGAAAAAGAAAGGGGAAGGAAGGAAGGAAGAGAGAGAGAGAGAGAGATTAAAAAAAAAAAAAAAAACTGGTACAGGGGCCAGAATTGTGGTGCAATGGGTTAAGTTGCCTCCCACATTAGAGTTCCAATTTGAGTCCTGACTGCTCCACTTTCATACCAGATCCCCGTTAATGCACCTAGGAAGGACACTGCAGATGGCACAAGTCCTTGGGCCCCTGCACCCACGTGGGAGACCCGGAAGAAGCTCCTGGCTCCTGGCTTCAGCCTGGCCCAGCCCTGGCTGTTGCACCCATTTGGGGATTGAACTAATGGATGGAAGACCTCTCTCTCTCTCTCTCTCTCTCTCTCTCTCTCTCTCCTCTGTTACTGTACCTTTCAAATAAATAAATGTTTAAAAATTAGGTACAGTAAGAGGTTAACAACAGCTAACTAACAGTAAAATAGAACGATTATAATGATATATTGTAATAAAAGTTATGTGAGTATGGTCTCTTTTTCAAAATGTCTTATGGTATGGTAGACCTTAGAAACCTCAGGATAAATTCTTTTATTTCTTCATTAAGTTGAGCACTTTTATCTTTTCACCTAAAGGAAGCACTTTATGAATGCTCTTTTAGCATATCCAAATGGCCAACATCACTACTCTTTTGCTTTGAGACTGTTACTTAAGCAAGGTAATGGTTACTTGAACACAAAGTACTGTGATACTGCAGCAGTCAATCTGATAATCCAGAACATTACTAAATATCTAATGACTGGTAGCATATACAGCATGGATATGCTGGTTAAAGCGATGATTCATATCCTGGGCAAGATAGAGCAGGATAGCATGATATTTTATCATGCTACTCAGAGCAGTGCACAATTTAAACTTACAATTGTTTATTTCTGGAATTTTCCATTTATTATTTTCAGACTATGGTTGGCTAGGAGTAACTGAAACCACATAAAGCAAAGCCACAGATAAGAGAGACCACTGTATATTTTCCCCCACGAGTATGTGCCTGTGTGCATGTATATACTAAGAGTGTCTGCTGTAAGAGTGTAGCAAAGGGCTGTCTTGCATGTGACTACAAACTAATGTGTCAGATGCAGTTACCACTGAGCATCCGCCCTGTCCTATATTCCTTTTGTGGATCCCATTTGTCTACATCTGCTTTTTGCCAAGCTACTCAAAAAACCATCACCACTAATACAGCCTATAGTGTTAAATAGGATTTGTCTGCATGCTTCAAACATGCCTGATCTTTGAGGTACTACTGTACATGTACTGGGTCCCCTGACAAGGCAAAGGAAAGGGTTTGCCTACTTGTGTTATAGTGTGTTATGTGGGATCTAAAGCTAGCCTACCTGTGCTCAATTCCAGCCATTCTTAAAGGCGCTTTCAGCTCCTGGCTCCCTCACCCTTCTCTAACCACAAGGGGTCACTCAGTCCACAGGGCTGGGAGCACATCCTGTATCATTACCTATGTCCTTGTCCCTCATCACTCTTGGCTACTCTCTCCAGAATAATTATAACTCAAAAAAACTTCTCAAATTGATTATGTATTTCAAAATTGCCAGTAGGCAGGATTTTTCATGTTCCCAACACAAAGAAATGCTAAATGTTTGAGGTGATGGAATGCTGATGTTCCTGATTTGATCATTACATATCACATACATGTACTGAAATGAAACACTGTACCCCACTAATGTGCAAAATTCCTGTGTCAATTAAAAGTAAAAAAAAAAGTTTAGAAAAAAACAATTTAAATGTATTAAAAAAAAAAGTAGCTTCTGAATAGAAGCAAATGGATACTAGTATGTGGACGGTGGAGGGTACACCGGGAGTTCATTACATTAGCTGCAGACAACATAACTGTTCCCTTTATAATTTAGCAATCGTAATATTTCTGCAGCTTCTGGCTTTAACTGATCCTTCCTGAAAATGATACGTGTATTGGGTGGAATTATGAGGACAAATATATAAAAACTAGGACAAAGGAAGGGGACTATTGGAAATGACACTGCAAAGAGACTACAGAGACTGGGACTCCTTTAGCAAAGGTTAAGATGAGGTATTTAGGGGCCGGCGCTGTGGTGCAGTGGACTAAGCCTCAGCCTGCAGTGCCGGCATCCCCTATGGGCGACCATTTGAATCCTGGCTGCTACACATCCAATCCAGCTCTCTTTTATGGCCTGGGAAAGCAGTAGAAGATGGTCCAAGTCCTTGGGCCCCTGCACCCATGAGGGAGACCCGGAAGAAGCTCCTGGCTCCTGACTTTGGATCGGCACAGCTCCAGCCATTGTGGCCATCTGGGGAGTGAATCAGTGAATGGAGGACTTCTCTCTATATATCTGCCTCTGCCTCTCTGTAACTCTGCCTTTAAAATAAATAAATAAATAAATAAATAAGTCTTAAAAAAAAAAAAAAGATGAGGTATTTAGGTGGGAGGAACTGCGGTGTGATTGGTACCCTTACAAGAAGAAATTTTGACACAGATAGGTACAAAGGGAAGGTCATTTGAACACACAGAGAAGAGGACCATCAAGTAGAGTGATCTCAGAAGAGGCTCACTGGGGCTGGCGCTGTGGCATAGCCGATCAAGCCGCCACCTGCAACTCCAGCATTCCGTATGGACTCCAATTCCAGTCCCGGCTGCTCCACTTCCGATCCAGCTCTCTGCTATGGCCTGGGAAAGCAGTGGAAGATGGGCCAAGTTCTTGGGCCCCTGCACCTGCATGGGAGACCCGGAAGAACTCCTGGTTGGATTGGCACAGCCCTGGTATTTGAGGCCACCTGGGGAGTGAACCAGCAGATAAAGATTCTCTTCATCTCTCTTTCTCTCTCTCCATCTCTCTCTCTCTCTAACTCTGCCTTTGAAATAAATAAACCCTTAAAAGCAGCAGCATGAGCAGCAACAGCTAACCTTACTGACCTCGTGATCTCAGACTCTTCTAGGACTGTGAGAAAGTAAGTTTTTGTTGTTTAAGGCCACACATCTATGGCATTTTGTTACAGTATCCCTAGCAAACTGATACTCTGCTCCCTAAAGAATAGTAACTGGTTCTGGCGCCGCCGCGGCTCAATAGGCTAATCCTCCACCTGCGGCACCGGCACACCGGGTTCTAGTCCCGGTCTGGGCGCTGGATTCTGTCCTGGTTGCTCCTCTTCCAGGCCAGCTCTCTGCTGTGGCCCGGGAGTGCAGTGGAGGATGGCCCAAGTGCTTGGGCCCTGCACCCCATGGGAGACCAGGAGAAGCACCTGGCTCCTGGCTTTGGATCAGTGCAGTGGGCCGGCCCCGGCTGCCATTGGAGGGTGAACCAATGGCAAAGGAAGACCTTTCTCTCTGTCTCTCTCTCTCTCACTGTCCACTCTGCCTGTCCAAAAAAAAAAAAAAAGAGAGAGAGAGAGAGAGAATAGTAACTGGCAAATGATTTAGCTACTAGTTTGTAAGTTTGGCACTTGAAACATAAAACAACCTGATTAAATCTGCCACATATTTTTGCAAACAATTTAAACAGCGTTAATGTAAAAAGCAAATAAATCTAAACAAAAGATCAGATGGTAGGCTTCTGGCCAGATATTCTTCCACCTTAAACAATGTAAAATAGGACAAAAATAGACAAGAGAATGGTTTTCAGACATTGAGCAATACACAGTACAGGATAGATATCCCTGAGAGAGAGAGAGAGAGAGAGAGAGAGAGAGAGAAGGAAGGAGCCCTAAATACCCCCAGTTTACTGCCTAGTGGTATCCCCAAATTGAGGATAGAGAGAATTCCAGGAGACCAAGAATCGAATTTGAAAGATTAGAGAGCCAAAAGAGACCTGCATAGCGGGAGAGGGAGGGCAGGTGGAGAGCCCCGGAGCAAGAGATACACAATCATGATCACTCTGGAGGTCTGCGGCGGATTTCCCTGAAGTCTCTAGCTGAGTACTGATTGTGGTTAAACTACCTGAGCCTGAAGGGATGGGAAGGAAAAAAAAATCAGTGAAAAGGAGTAGGAAGAACAATCTTCAGAGCTCACCTGAGGTGAGAAATACTTTGTATTCCCACCAACTAGAGTGGAAAACACTGTAGTTTCAGGGCAACAGTTTCAGTCCTCACAAGTGTATCACTTTCACAGTGGATACTAAGTCATCTAAAATCTGCTCTGGTTCTACCTGACAAAGTTTAAAAGTAAACCAGGGGCCAGCGCTGCGGCTCACTAGGCTAATCTTCCGCCTATGGCGCCGGCACACCGGGTTTTAGTCCAGGTCGGGGCGCCGGATTCTGTCCCAGTTGCCCCTCTTCCAGGCCAGCTCTCTGCTGTGACCCGGGAGTGCAGTGGAGGATGGCCCAAGTGCTTGGGCCCTGCACCCCATGGGAGACCAGGATAAGCACCTGGCTCCTGGCTTCAGATCAGCGCGGTGCACCCGCCGCAGTGGCCATTGGGGGGTGAACCAGCGTAAAAGGAAGACCTTTCTCTCTGTCTCTCTTTCTCATTGTCCACTCTGCCTGTCAAAAAAAAAAAAAAAAAAAAAAGAAAGCAAACCAAGAAGAAGCTCCTGACTCCTGGCTTCGGATCAGCTAAGCTCCAGGCTCCAGATGTTGCAGCCAATTGGAGAGTGAACCAGTGAATGGAAGACCTTTCTCTTTCTCTCTGCCTCTCCTTCCCTCTCTGTGTAACTCTTTCAAATAAATAAATAAAGCCTCAAAATATCACATGACCTCCAAGTAATTTTAGAACATCCCAGACCAAACTAAGGAAATTAAGAAGGGAGGAAGAAAAATTTTAAAATCCAATACATATCAATTAAATATTGACAATTGTTGACATTCAATAAAAAGTTACCAAACATGCAAAGAAGCATGAAAATGCAACCATAATAATGATAAAAGTGAATCAATACAGGGGGGTGTACGGCAAAGAGGCAAGTCCCAGCTATTCCACATCCTTCCCAGTTTCCCACCAATGCTCACTCAAAAGGCAGCAGAGGACAGCTCAAGTAGCTGAGTCCCTGCCTCGTGGGAGATCTACACTGAGTTCCAGCCTCCTGTTTTCAGGCTGTCCCAGCCCTGTCTGGCTGTTGCATGCATTTGGGAAGTGAACTAGCAGATAGGAGAACTCTCTCTGTCTTCAAATAAAATTAAAATAATAGGAATATAATACTATATTAAAAGTAAATCAATATGGGGCAGCGCCATGGTGCAGAGGATTAAGCCACCATCTGCAGTGCCAGCATCCAATATGGCCATGGGTTCAAGTCCCAGCTGCTCCATTTCTGAGCCAGCTCCCTACTAATGAACCTGGGAAAGCAGCAGAGGATGACCCAAGTGCTTGGGCCCCTGCCACCTACATGGGAGACCCAGATGAAGCTCCTGGCTCCTGGCTCCTGGCTTCAACCTGGCCCAGCCCTGGCCATTGCAGCCATTTGGGAAGTGAACTAGTGGATGGAGGGTCTCTCACTTTCTCTCTCACTTTCTCTCTCTCTCTCTCTCTCTCCCTCCCTCCCTCCCTCCTTCCCTCTCTTTCTCTCTCTCTCCATCCTTCTCTCTCTCTCTCTCTGTGTGTGTCTCCTTCACTCTCTAACTCTTTCAAATAAACAAATAAATCTTTTTTTTAAAGTCAACCAATTGAAAGACATTAAGAAACAGTCTAGAATTACTAGGCTCAGACATTAAATAGCTATTATCACTATACTCCTTAGGTTCCAAAAGGTGAAGGAAATTATGAACACATTAAGAAACACAGCAAACCCAAAGTACGTTTCTTCAGAAAAATACAACTTCTGACCCAGATTCTGTATTGCAGAAGATTTGTAAACTTGAAAACATAACAAAAGAAAAAATTCTTATTGAAACACAGAAGGAAAGACTGACAAAAGTTATAAAGTATCATTGAGTTCCATAGAATAACCTGGTAATTAGAGTTAAGAAGGGAATAGAAAAATATTTGAAGAAACAATGGTATAAACAAAACAATATAATGAAATCTATAAATCCATAAATCCTAAAAGCTCAATAAATCTCAAGCATAAGAGATATGCAGAAAAATACACCAAAGCGTATCTTAAACTGCTTAAAACGAATGATAAAGGGAAAATCTTATAAACAGCCAGAGAACACATTATATGCAGAGACACATTACTTACACAGAAGAACAAAGATAAGGATGGCAGTAGATTTCTCAGTGAAACCAATGCCAGTTAGAATAGAGAGGAGCAACATATTTAAAACACTGGGAGAAATAACGTGCCAGCTTATACCTAGGCAAAATACCTGTCAAAACAAGGGTGAAATAAAAATAGTTGCAAATATACAAGAGCTCAGAAATTGTATCACCAGTGAGCCAAGAGCTCCACAAACATTAAGGGGAGTCTTTCAGTTGTAAGCAAAATGGTGAAGGAGGCAGCTCCAATTCTGCCTATTCATAGGGCAAAAACCAGAATTATCAGAACCAATTTTTTCAGAACTCTGGAAGTAGTCAAATTTTTATAGTAACCAAGTAAACACTGAATCGAGAGAATAGATAACTTAAAATTCTAAGAAACACTTCTGGTGTTTTTACCGACCCTGGCCCCACCTCCTTTTGATTCAACAGTGCTGCTGAAAATAGCAATCCATGTTCCCAGTATGGAACCCTGTTCTCTAATTCTAGAGGGAGCCAATCAGACTTCATTCATAAATTATTGTATTTGTCTATTCTAACTCCTATAAGAGCTACCTGTGTGACTAACGCAAAGCTCCTGTCTCTGTTTTACCTAAATTGACTCCAACTCAAGGTGAAAAAATGTCAGGTATTGCTAGAAAGTATCGTAACTGCCCCCCAAAAGCTGCAGCCACATAGGGCAAAAGGTTATGGTTGAGACATACAACACATCACCTAAAGCCAGAAAGAGTTGCATTGGGAATGAGTATTCAAATTACTCTTATAGTGGCAGACGTTGGACCTAGCGGAGAAAATGCACCTGTCTCACATCAGCGTACTTGGGTTTGATACCTGGTTTTGTAACCAAAAGCTTTTTTTTTTTTTTTTTTTTGACAGGCAGAGTGGACAGTGAGAGAGAGAGAGAAAGGTCTTCCTTTTGCCGTTGGTTCACCCCCCAATGGCCACTGCGGCGGGTGCACTGCACTGATCCGATGGCAGGAGCCAGGTGCTTCTCCTGGTCTCCCATGGAGTGCAGGGCCCAAGCACTTGGGCCATCCTCCACTGCACTCCCGGGCTACAGCAGAGAGCTGGCCTGGAAGAGGAGCAGCCAGGACAGAATCTGGCACCCTGACCAGGACTAGAACCTGGGATGCTGGCGCCACAGGTGGAGGATTAGCCTGTTGAGTCACGGCGCCGGCCCAGTAACCAAAAGGTCAATCCTTGCCCTCAGTCCTGAAGCAAAATAACAATGACAAGGTTTGAAGGTAAAGGATGGGCCGGCACCTGTGGCTCACTAGGTTAATCCTCCGTCTGCAGTGTCAGCATCCCATATGGGTGCCAGGTTCTAGTCCCAGTTGCTCCTCTTCCAGTCCAGCTCTCTGCTGTGGCCAGGTAGGACAGCAGAGGATGGCCCAAGTGCTTGAGCCCTGCACCCGCATGGGAGACCAGGGAGAAGCACCTGGCTCCTGGCTTCAGATCGGCGCAGCGCTGGCCATAGCAGCCATTTGGCGAGTGAACCAACAGAAGGAAGACCTTTCTGTCTCTCTCTCTCACTGGCTAACTCTATCTGTCAAATAAATAAATTAAAAAGAAAAGGTAAAGGAAAGAGAAGATTTAATCTAGCAATAGATGAGAGGGTAGCAGACTTTCAAATCTCAGGAACTACCACCTTCCTGGATGAGGATGCTTTGGAGTTTTTAAGGAGGCTACAAGGAAGGGGGAGTCTGGGAGAAGGGGAGCAAAGGATAAGGGCAGCTGCATGCTGACTTACGGCCAGGTAATAAGGGGCTGGTTGGAGTCACAGTGGTATTTGGTCCGGTTACATGTTCAGCTTGTGCCCAAGTTCCTGGTTGGTCAGCAATGCTGTACTCATCAGAGAATTTTCATGATAGTCAAATGAGCTTCAGTCATTACCACGTACTGCGTGTAGGTGGTAATTTTCTGCCAGAACCTTCAACTCCCCAGTGAATCTGTTTGAGACAACACTTGCCATTGTGTTGTTATCTATTGGAGAGGCAAATGACCTCAGGCGTCTGGTGATTAGAACCTTGCCGCTGGCTGTACAACTCCCTCAATTTAGTGAGCTAATCTAAGGGAGGGAGGCCAGGAGACTGGGGCCTGATGGCATCCAGCATCTGCATTCAAGGCATTGGTGGGGGTCTCAGTTTCAGCTCCAAATCCTGATTGCAGCTTTCTGCCAGTGCAGACTCTGCAAGACCGTGGTGAGGCCGGGGCCGCGGCTCACTTGGTTAATCCTCTGCCTGAGGTGCTGGCATCCCATATGGGCACTGGGTTCTAGCCCCGGCTGCTCCTCTTCCAGTCCAGCTCTCTGCTGTGGCCCAGGAGGGCAGTGAAGGATGGCCCAAGTGCTTGGGCACCTGCACCTGCGTGGGAGACCAGGAGGAAGCACCTGGCTCCTGGCTTCAGATCGGCATAGCACCGGCCATAGCAGCCATTATGGGGGTGAACCAACGGAAGGAAGACCTTTCTCTCTGTCTCTCTCTCTCACTGTCTAACTTTGCCTGTCAAATAATAATAATAATAATAATAATAATAATAAAACAGTGGTGATGGCTCAATTAGTCAAGTTCCTGTCACCCACTTGGGAGACCTGGATTGAATTCTTGGCTCCTGGTTTGGCGCAGTCCAGTCCCAGTTGTCGTGGGCATTTGGGGAGTGAACCAGTGGATGGGACTTCTCTCTCTTTATCTCCATCTCTCAAATAAATATTTTTTTTAAAAAAGCAATCTTATATACGGGGGGATTTGGAAAGCCACATATATGCCAAAACTAGAGCCACACTCAGGAAACACCTGTGACAAGATTCTCAGTGGGAAGTCAAGGCTGTGGCAGAATTATAAAGGAGTTAAACATTCCAACACAATGGGGAAAGTTTTATTTTTGTTTTTAAGCTCTTTTATTTTTAAATTCCTGACATTTAAGGAAATATCAGTCAAAACACTGGTTGAACACAAACTAAGCCCTCAACAATCAAGAACAACAAACTGACAAAGAGGGACTTTTATTTTTATTATGACATTTTGATGTTCAATTTTTCAAAGATTTATTTTATTTATTTGAAAGGCAGAGTGACAGAGAGAGAGGAAAAGACGGAAAAAAAGGAGATCTTGCATCCACTGGTTCACTTCCTCAGATAGCCACCACAGCCTGAAACTCCATCTTGGCCTTCCACATCAGTGGCGGGGCCCCAAGCACTTGGGCCATCCTCTGCTGCTTTCCCAGGTGTATTAGCAGGGAGCTGGTTCAGAAGTGCAGCAGCTGGAACATGAATGAGTGCTCCAATGTAGGATACAGTCATTGCAAACAGCTTAACCCACTGCACCACAATGCTGGCCCCTGAATGTTCAATTTTTTAAAAACCATCAGAAAGCATACAGGGAAATGGGAAACTCTAGACAATTCAAATGAAAGAGTAAATGAATGGATAGAAAACGCTCCCTGAGGAAGCCCAGACCTTGAGTGTTGTCCTAGTCCCTTAGTGATGCTATAACAAAATACTACAGACTGGGTGATTTTTAAAATTACAGATATATATTTTATTTATTTTGAAAGAGAGAGTGAAAGAGAAAAACACAAACAGAAAGAGAACTCCCATATGCTGGTTCACTCTCTTGATGCCCTCAACAGTTAGGTCTGGGCCAGGCTGAAGCCAGGAACCAAGGACTCAATCTGGGTCTCCCCCATAGATGGCAGGGACCCAAGTACTTCCCAGAGTGTGTATTAGCAGGAAGCTGGAATTGGAAGTGGAGCTGGGACTCAAATCCAGGAACCTCAATATGGGATGCAAGCATTCCCAGCAGCATCTTAGCTGCCAGACCAAGTTCCCACCCCCGACTGGGTAATTTGCAAGTAATAATTTACTTCCATGCTCCTGGAACCTAGGAGGTACAAGACTGAAGTGCTAGCAGGTTTGATGTCTGGTAATGGCCTGATCTCAGCTTCCAAGATGGCACCTTGTTGCTACATTCTCCAGATGGGAGGGACACTGTCTTCACATAGCAGAAGGGCAGAATAAGTAAACTCACTCTTCAATCCCTTTTTAAAAATTTATTTATTTTTACCTAGAAGCTTTTTATTTAAGGAATACAAATTTCATGCATTTCACATATGCAAATTTAAGAACATGATTTTTCCCATGCTCTCACCCTTCTTACTCCTCCCTCTCCTATTCCCATTCTGATTTTCCACAAAACAAACAACCCACTTAAGAGATGGGCCACGAACTTCCATAGACATTTTTCAAAAGAGGAAATCCAAATGGCCAACAGACACATGAAAAAATGTTCAGGATCACTAGCAATCAGGGAAATGCAAATCAAAACCACAGTGAGATTTCACCTCACCCCGGTGAGAATGGCTCACATACAGAAATCTACCAACAACAGATGCTGGCAAGGATGTGTGGACAAAGGGACACTACCCCACTGTTGGTGGGAATGCAAACTGGTAAAGCCTCTATGGAAGTCAGTCTGGAGAATCCTCAGTAACCTGAATATAACCCTACCATACAACCCAGCCATCCCAATCCTTGGAATGTGCCCAAAGGAAATTAAATTGGTGGCCATTTTGGGGGTGAACCAACGGAAGGAAGACCTTTCTCTCTGTCTCTCCCTCTCACTGTGTGTAACTCTACCCCTCGAACAAAAATAACATGAATGCAAAATATTACAAGTAAAAAGATAAAGAAATACAACCAAAGTCTCTCACCTTTCAATAGACACCACCCGCTAGGTTTGAATGTGTCACCCAAAGATCACGTTCTGGAAACTCAATCCCCAGTGCTCCAGTGTTGGGAGGTGGAGTCTACTAGGATGTATTTGAGTCATGATGACCCTGCTCTCATGAACAACTTAATGTCCTTATCTCAGGAGTGGGTTCATTATTCCAGAAATGAGATTGTTTGAAACCTGTGGTTAGTCCTGTCTTGTTCTGTCTGGACTGCTCTTTGGCCTTTCCACATTCTGCCATGTATGACAGCAAGAGGGCCCTCACCAGATGCAGATCCACAATCTTGGACATCCCAACCTCCACAACCATGAGCCAAATAAGTTTCTGGTTTTCACAAATTAAGAAAAAAAAGAAATAATAACAGAAAGTAGAAAAATAATTGAAACTAAAAAGCTGGTCCTTTAAAGAGAGCCATCAAACAGATGAAAGGTCTAGCCAAAATGAGGAAAACAATAGAAGGCACAAGTGGTCATTATCAGGAAGAGAGGGACATGGCAAAGACTTTAAAAAGGATAAAAAAAAAAAAAGGAAGATTGGAGATAATGTTATTGCAAAAAAATTGGGACACTTTAGATGAATGGAAAGCTTCTTGAATTATACAAACTGCCAAAATCCACTCAAGAAAAATTAGATAACCTGCATAGCTCTATGCTTATTAAATAAATTTGGCTCATAATTAAATTATTTCCACAATGAAAATTCCAAGGCAGAGGGTGAATTCTACTAAATATGTGAGAAGAATGAACACCAATTTCTACACAATATTTGTCAGAAAATAGAAAAGGAGGGAGCACTTCCCAACTTATTCTGTGAGACCAGTGTTACCCTTGCACCCAAATCAAAGACAGAACCAAGGGAAGGGAGTGGGGCAGAAACCCATGAACATATATACTGCAAATTTCAACAAAGTCTTAGCAAATGAAATTTAATGATATACAAAAAGGATAGCACATCCTGGCCAAATGGAGGTTAGCTCATGAATGCAAGTTTAACACTTCAGAAACCTATCCATTTAATTGACTATATATATAGACTAAAAAGAAAAACAAGTCTTATGATCAATTCAACAGGAAAAGCATTTGAAAAATCCAACACCTAGCCAGATAAAATTCTAGGGAAAAGAGAAATAAAAGGAAAGTTCTTTAACACATGAATAAGCCTACAGGTCACATTAGACTTGCTATTGAAAGATCAAATACTTTTCCCTAAGCTCAGGTACAAGGAAGGGATGCCTACTCTCTTTGCATTAAAGGTACTACTATTCAGTGCAATGAGGCAAGTAAAAGCAATAAGAAGTACATGTATGGAAAATGAAGGCATAAATCCATTGCTATTTGCAGACATCATGATTCTCTAAATAGAAAATCCCAAGCAATCTACAAGGAAACTTCTGGAACTAATAAATGAATTTAGCAAGGTCCAGTATACAAGGTTAATCAATACACAAGTGGATTTCTATATAGAATCAATAAACTACTAGAAACAAAAATGATGTATCCTTGACAATGGAACTGAAAACATTGGCTAATTAGGGATTAGTCTAACAAAATATGTACAGAATCTATAACACTTTTATTCACATTTTACACAATTTAAATCAAAGTGGAGCATGGATACTGATGTAAAATCTTAAAGTATAAAACCTTAGAAGAAACAACAAAGTAGGACTTCGTAACCTTGGGTGGGGTAAAGAGTTCACAGATGTGACAGGAAAATCAAAATCCACAAGAGAAAATATCAATACATTGGATTTCATCAAAATTCAAGACAATGCAAGGAAAATAAAAATATCACTAATCAGCAGTGGAAGGCCAACTGTGCAGAGTAAGAAATCAAAACCAGAGCCAGCGTTGTGGCACAGTAGGTTAATCCTCCACCTGCAGCGCCGACATCCCATATGGGCGCTGGTTTGAGTCTCGCTGCTCCACTTCCGATCCAGCTCTCTGCTATGGCCTGGGAAAGCAGTGGAAGATGGCCCAAGTCCTTGGGCCCCTGCACCTGCGTGGGAGACCTGGAAGAAGCTCCTGGCTCCTGAGTTCAGATCGGTGCAGCTCTGGCCACTTTGGCCAACTGGGGAGTGAACCAGCGGATGGAAGACCTCTCTCTCTCTTTCTCTGCCTCTCCTTCTCTCTCTGTGTAACTCTGAATTTCAAATAAATAAAGAAATCTTTTTTAAAAAAGAAATCAAAACCATCCATGGGAAAACAGAAAGTGGATGAGGGCACGCACCTGCACTCCCTGAAGAAAGCAGCAGTAGTGACAACGCGTGAGTAAGCAGCGAACAAACACTGCGCGCTCTGTTACACTGCAGACGCCACCACTCACCTGCTCTCTTAGGAGGATGCTTTCAGGAGTGTCTCTCCAAGGCACACTGAACATCAGCAAACTCTTGATTGTAGCATGCAGGTAACTTGAACAAGGCTCAGGGACCAGAGGAAGCAAGATGACAGCAGGAGAGAGCAGCCTTGAGCTGCTTAAACTATGAACTAGTCTTCAGCATGCCACTCGGTGCGGTACACGCCTAATAAATGATGACAGAGAGCCAAGTGCTGAAGATGTTGTGATGTCCTCAGAAGGGAGGACTGGGGCTCTTAGGGAGCGAATGGATTTCGACACTATGGATATGGACTCGCCTCCGTCCAAGAACAAACAAAAGAGAACAGAACTGAACAGGATAGAGAAAGCCTGCTTTGTTTGCTCCAGCTTCCATTACGGATGCATCCCTTCTTGGGTGTCAATGGTTTTTTTTTTAAAGATTTATTTATTTATTTGAAAGTCAGAGTTACACTGAGAGAGAAGGAGAGGCAGAGAGAGAGAGAGAGAGAGAGAGAGAGAGAGAGAGGTCTTCCATTTGCTGGTTCACTCCCCAGTTGGCCGAAGTGGCCAGAGCTGCACCAATCCGAACCCAGGAGCCAGGAGCTTCCTCCAGGTCTCCTTCACGGGTGCAGGGGCCCAAGGACTTGGGCCATCTTCCACTGCTTTCCTAGGTCATAGCAGAGAGCTGGATCGGAAGTGGAGCAGCCGGGACTCAAACCGGCGCCCGGCGCCCATATGGGATGCCAGCACTTCAGGTGGCGGCTTTACCCCCTATGCCACAGCACTGGCCCCAAGAGTGTCAATGTTATAATACCAGTACATAGTTAAATCTGTGGTTAAGTCATTTTCTAAGTGGAGGAGGAAATTGTAAATTAAATGTGGTGGGTGCAGTGAAATTATGTACAGATTTTTCTTTAATGAGAATATGCCATGCTTGTGCTTACCAAGGTCAAGTGTACTAGGGGCAATTTGTTTGCCTGAATAATGTAAACAATTTGATGATAAACTATAGTTTTTCTTAGAAGGTAAATGTTTTATTTATGCACTGTTAATTGGCTTTTAAGTCAATTATTTTAAACTTTAAAAAATATAACAATCTGAAGAGGCATTCGGTCCAGATATAAATCCTCTCACATTTAACTACTGCTTGTACTAAATAATGTTGGTCTCTGCTGGATATCTGTTACACCCAAGAAATAAAGTTAAGGATGAATTTGCTCCCCTACCTCGAGGTGGTAGAATAGAAGTGTCATTGGCATTCTATATCTAAATGCTTAAAATATCAATCAACAAAAGTTTGTATTGAATATAGTAATTATGGAGAAAATAAAACTTTTAAGCAGAACTTTTTAATCTAAAATGTATTTTAAGATTTTTTTAAAGATTTATTTTATTTATGTGAAAGAGAGTTACAGAGAGAGGTAGAGACAGAGAGAGAACCATCTGCTGGTTCACTCCCCAGATGGCCGCAATGGCCAGAGCTGTGCCAATCCGAAGCCAGGAGCCAGGAGCCTCTTCTGGACCTCCCAAGTGGGTGCAGGGGCCCAAGGACTTGGGCCATCTTCTACTGCTATCCCAGGCCATAGCAGAGAGCTGGATCGGAAGAGGAGCAGCCGGGACTAGAACTGGTGCCCATACGGGCTGCCAGCGCTTCAGGTCAGGGTGTTAACCTGCTGCGCCACAGCGCCGGCCCCAGTTTTTATGATTTGTACTTAATGTTGTTTTATAGCTCTCTTTGCAAGGCATCTTCAGCTTAAAGATACTTCTAGCAGGTTATAGTACATTTCCTCTATATGTAAATTAGATGGCATAAAAGAATGCATAATTGCTAATATTCCTTGAAAGTTAAGCTTTAAACTTCATTTTACATCCTTTTACAAATAAATTAGTTTAAAGCAGAAAGTGGCTTCTTGCCATTTTGACATTCACTCATTTTGGAAGGCTTAGGCAGCTAAACATCATTTAAAATAAATTATTAACTTACATTACATGTTATCTACCTTTTGCCAGTTGTCTTTTGGTTCTTAAGGTATATTATTTTAGTTATTTCATGCCTTAATATGCTTGCAGTACAAGAATAGCTTCAGATGGGTGAATAACAAAAGGCTTCCTATTTTTAGAGTCAGAAATAAACAAGCATTGGGCTGTTATAGCCAAAAACCACAGGTTAGCTAAAAGATCACGGTAAAATTCTATTATTTTACTACATCATAGTTTAAAACAAATAAAAAAAAAAAACTTGTCTAACAGATTTTTCATTGACAAATATTATAACGTGCAAAAAGTATTGCATATTGTTTCACACACCAGTGAACTTACTAGTACTGCTGAGAGGACTGCAGATATGATTTTAAACCTCAGTTGCTGCTTATTTCTCATTCTTGAAAGGAATACCTCTTTGTGAAAGCAGTTGTTACAGCTCTGTTTTCAGCTAAAACTATTTTATAGATTACTCTGTTTAGCTCCACATTCTGTTGTCATAATTGTACAGCTTTCTGATTTGCATTTCTGTCTTGAGACAGTAACTTTTTGAATGAAAATAAGCCTACAGCAAAAGAAAAGAAAACGATCAGTTAAAAAACTGAGAGGGAACATTTGCAAATCATGTATTTGGCAAAGAACTACATAGAGAACGCATAAAAAAAATTGCAAACTCAGGAAGAAGGCGCTCAAGATCAGCATGAACGGTGCCAAGTCATACTGCTGGTATGTACCCTTGATGCAATGTGATCCAATGGCACTTTTCTTCTGTGCTCTTTCTCTCCAAACTCCAGTCTACTTATGGAGGACAGTGGAAAAACCTAGGGAACATTCTACAAAACATATCTGTCCAGTACTCCTCAAATCTGCCCCAAACAAGGAACGTCTAAACACACTGTCACAACCAACAGGAAACTAAGGAGATGTGATAATTAAATGTGAAATGACAACCTGGATGGGATTCTGAAACAGCAAAAGTGAATTGCTGAAAACTAAGGAAATCTGAAGTGTGAACTTAATGTGTCAACATCGGCTCATTAATTGTGTCAAGTGTACCAAATTAAGGTAAGATGTTAATTATAGGAAAAACTAGGGGTGGGAGTACATGCCAACTCTCTGTATTATCTTTGCATTTTTCTGTAAATCTAAATATAGTATAAATTTTTATTTTTTTATCAAAATATATTTTAATAAAATAAAACCTCTGGGGGCCAGCGCTGTGGTGTAGTGGGTAAAGCCTCCATCTGCAGTGCTGGCATCCCATATGGGTACCAGTTCGAGACCCGAATACTCCACTTCCAATCCAGCTCTCTGCTGTGTCCCGGGAAAGCAGTAGTTGATGGCCCAAGTTCTTGGGGCCCTGCACCCACATGGGAGACCCGGAAGAAGCTCCTGGCTCCTGGCTTCGGATTGGCACAACTCCTATTGTTGCGGCCATCTGGGGAGTGAACCAGCGCATGGAAGACCTCTCTCTCTCTCTTTCTCTCTCTCTCTCTCTCTCTCTCTCTCTCTCTCTCTCTCTCTCTCTCCCTCTCCTCTCTCTGTATAACTCTGACTTTCAAATAAAAAAAATAAATAAAAAAAAACTCAACAAGAAGTAAACCAACAATTCAACTTTGTAAATGGTCAAAAACTGTAACAAACACCTCACCCAAGAGGATATATGGATGATAACTCAGTACATGAAAAGATGCCAGCATCATTAGTGATTAGGAGAACAAAACTTAAAATCATAATGAGATACCACTAGATACCCATTGGAATGACCAAAAAACAACCAAGCAAAAACAAACCTGTTAATGCCAAATGTTGACAAGGATTTAGAGTAGCTGAAATTTTTCTAATGGGAGTGCAAAATTATTCAGCCAGTCTAGAAAAAATTGTCTAGTATTTTCCTATATATTAAAACATATACTTAGCACCTGACCCAACAATTCCACTCCCATGTATTTAGAGAAATGAAAACTTTACATTCACTCCCAAACCTGTATATGAATGTTTATAACAGCCCTAGTCATAGTCACAAAAAAAAAATCCTGCCAACAGACCAAATTCTTTTTTTAAAAGATTTATTTATTTATTTATTTGAAAGGCAGAGTTACAGAGAGAAACAGGGAAAGACAGAAAGAAAGATAGAGATCTTTCATCTTCTGGTTCACTCCCTAAATGCTTGTAATGACCAGGGCTGGGCCAGACCAAAGCCAGGAGCCAGGAGCTTCTGCCAGATCTCCCTTGTGTGTGCAGGAACCTAAGCACTTGGGCCATCTTCCTCTGCTTTCCCAGGCCACTATCAAGAAGCAGGATAAGAAAGTGGAGCAATTGGGATATGATTCAGTGGCCATATGGGATGCTGGCATTGCACGCAGGCAATGGCTTTACCTGCTACGTCACAATGCTGGCCCCGACAAATATCATTAAAGTGCCTAACTAGGCAGAAATAAAATTTGGATCGATATAATTGAATACTACTCAGCAATAAAGAGGCACACATTATTGATATGGACAACAACTTGGATGAGTCTCAAAAGTAACATGCTGAGTGAAAGCAGCCAGTCTCAGAAGGTTACATACTTTATTATTCCCTTCATATTACATTTGGGAAAAAGAGAAAACTACTAGCAATTGAGAACACAGCCATGGTTATAGATGGGGAATGTGCTGTGGCCACAAAAGGATAGCCAAGGTCATTTTAGGGGGTGATGGAATTGTTCTGTATCCTGATTGTGGTCATGGCTACGTGAATTTACATTTGTTGTTATGGTTTATAGTACTATTCGCCAGAAAAGTTACATTGTATGATCATTTAAAAAATGAAAGGTAAAATCAAAATGGCTTACAAGAATTATTTTCAACACTATATTAGTCCATTAATATAAAATACAAAAAGTCATTATTGGAACAAAAATACAGATTGATGGTTGTCAGTGCATGGGGGTAGTGTAAGGGGTTGATTCAGAAGGACAGCATAAGGGAAGTTTTTGGGTTGATGGAACATTTCTGTATCTATACTACTGGCCATATAACTTGTGTCCATTTAACTAAATTCATAGAGATCTACACCCCAAAATAGTGAATCTTACCAGATATAAAATTAGAACATGGAAAAATATGCTTTTGTGAAATGAAAATGCAAGTCACTGGGAGAAAACATGCAAAATACATCCATCAAAGGACTTCTTTCTAGGAATGGGGATTTGGTGTAGCGACTTAGGTTGCGGCTGGGGAGGCCTGTATCCCATTTCAGACCCCATATAGGAGTGCCTGGTCCCACTTCTGGTTACTCCACTTCTCATACAGCTTCCTGCTAATTCACTCACTGGGCATTGACAATGGCTCAAGTACTTGGGTCCCTGCCACCCACATGGGAGACTCAGAAGGAGTTCTCAGCTCCTGTCTTCAGCCTGGCTCAGCCCTGGCTACTTGGGAATTATGGGTGTGAACTAGTGATGGATGATATCTCTGTCTTCCAAACACAATAAAAATAAATAATTTGCAAAATGACTTCTTATGGGGAGGGTGCTGTGGTGTCACTAGTAAAGCTACCACTCATGATGCTGGCATCCTGTATGGGCATGCGTTTAAGTCCCAGCTGCTCTACTTCCTATCCAGCTTCCTGCCAATGGCCTGAAAAAGCAGTGGAAGATGACCCAAGTCCTTGAAGCCCTACTCCCACATAGGAGACCCAGCCCAGCTTTGGCCATTGCAGCCATCTGGGGAGTGAACCAGCAGATGAAAGATCTCTCTCTCTCTCTCTCTCTCTCTCTCTCTCTCTCTCTCTCTGTGATTCTGCATTTCAAATAAATAAATCTTTTTTTAAAATGATTTCTTCCTAAAAGATATAAATAATTTGGCCTAGTAGTTGAGATGCTGGTTAAGACAGTGACATCACATTCAATTCCTGGCTCCAGATTCCAATTCCAGCTTGCTGCAAATGTACACTCTAGGAGACAGCAGATGATGACTCAATACTTAGGTTCTTGCCACTCACATGGGATACCTGGACTGAGTTTCCAACTCTTGGCTTTGGCCTTGTCCCAGTGCCAGCTGTTGTGGGCATTTGGAGAGTGAGCCAGAAGATGGGGGAACTCTCTCTCTCTCATTGTCTGTCTGTGTCTCTTTCTCTATGTGTGTCTCTGCCACTCAAATCCATATTTTTTTTAATGAGCTAATAATTTGAATCAATATTTAACTAAAAAGATACAAAATTGGGTGATAAACCTTATGAAACTAGATAGTGGTGATGGTTGCAAAACTTTGAAAATATACTTGAAAACACTGAATTGTCCACTTTTAAAGGGTAAATGTTATAGTGTTAATTATACCTCAATGAAAAAGAAAATGTCCAGATGGTAAACAAGCACATGGAAAGAGGTTCAACATCATTAGTCATTTAAGAAATACAGTCTAAGCCACAGTGAAATATCACTGCAAACCAACTAGAATGGCTAAAATTGAAATGACTGACAATATGAAGTATAGGTAAGAATGCAAACAAGTGGAAATCCCATACATTGCAAAACTGTTTGACAGTTTCACTATGATCCAGCTATTCCGTCCCTTAGATATTATTAGAATACTGTCTACAGTTCTGTGCAAACCATACCTTGCATACTACCTGGGCCAGGCACATAATTTCTAATATTCCCACAAGTCTTTCATGAAATTTCATCCTTATGATATTGTCATTCATTTCTTTTTCTGAAAAAAAGATTTACTTACTTATTTGAAAGTCAGAGTTACAGAGGGAGAGATGGAAAGACAGAAAGCTCTTTCATCCTCTGGTTTACTCCCCAGATGGCTGAACTAGTCCAAAGCCAGGAGCTAGGTGCTTCATCCAGGTCTCCCACACGGATGCAGGGGCTCAAGGACTTGGGTCATTTTCTACTGCTTTTCCAGGCCACAGCAGAGAGCTGGACTGGAAGTGGAGCAGCCAGGCCTCAGACCTGCACCCATATGGGATGCCAGCACTACAGCAGGTGGCTTTACCCACTATGCCACAATGCTGGCCCCTGTCAGTGATTTCTTTCTTTTTTTAAAGTGTTTTTTGTTTATTTTATTTCATTTAAAATTTTTTATTAATATAAAGGGAACAGATTTCATGTATTTCATAGGTAAAATTCCTTTTTAAAATTTTTTTCTTATTTTTTAAAAATTTTTAACTTTTATTTAATGAATATAAATTTCCAAAGTACAGCTTATGGATTACATGGCTCCCCCACCCCCATAACTTCCTTCCCACCCACAACCCTCCCCTCTCCCATTCCCTTTCCCCTTCCACTCACATCAAGATTCATTTTCAATTCTCTTTATATCCAGAAGATCAATTTAGCATATATTAAGTAAAGCTTTCAACAGTTTGCACCCACGCAGAAACACAAAGTGAAAAATACTGGTTGAGTACTAGTTATAGCATTAAATCACAATGTACAGCACATTAAGGACAGAGATCCTACATGAGGAGTAAGTGCACAGTGACTCCTGTTGTTGACTTAACAAATTGACACTCTTGTTTGTGGTGTCAGAAATCTCCCTAGGCTCTAGTCATGAGTTTCCAAGGCTATGGAAGCCTCTTGAGTTCGCTGACTCTGATCTTATTTAGACAAGGTCATAGTCAAAGTGAAAGTTCTCTCCTCCCTTCAGAGAAAGGTACCTCTCATAGGTACAATTCTAAGATAACCATAGTTCACTCCCTTTCTCTCTCCATCAATCCTCCTATTTCCTTCCTTTCCTTTTTTCTTTAATTTCTGCAAAAACATAATTTAATCCACTCTATAACCACAGGTTTAATTCATCACTAACCATAATACTCAAGTAAGAAGTAGAAAGACCACAGTTCCACAGGGTTATAGACAAGGACTATTTTCCAATCCTTCCAGGATGTTCTTCGACATTGATGTCTCAATAAGAATCTTCCAGCTGTGTGTAACAGGAAAATTGAAACACATTCATAAATAATAGAGATAACATATTGTCTCTTGTAACCAAAATGTGAAGTGACCAAAGACCCTGGGTTTTTTCCAATCTTGATTTTCTGCCTTCAGCAATGCTCTTCTCCATTTCAAAGCTGGCTGTCTAACCATATGCTCACAAAATGCCCTCTGCACGCTTCGTTTCCTTATTCACATCCCGAAGGAGGTAGCCATCTCCTCCAGACAGCTTTTGCCAAAGAATTTCCTGCACAGAAGCTCCCAACAACCATCTGTTGGCCTCCTTCGATCAAATTAGTTTATGTCAATATAGACGTGAATCTGGGGTTGAAGTTGTTTCCTCTAAAAGCTGGGGAAGAGGAGATGGCTAGCTGAATGAAAATCAGGGTCCTGTCACCAAAGGCATACGGAAACCAATAGAAGGTAGCTAAAAACAGCAAATGGCCACGTTCAATGGGAAACATCCAGCTGGCATTTCAAGGCCATGGTCTAGAAAGAGATGCTCATCCTCCCCACAGCATACACAACTGACAGGCCTGCCTACTTTGTTGCATCCCTGTATCGCCTGATGCAGCTGTTTTCCCTTTGAGGGTTTGCAAGAGACCTCAGAGTTTTTCCCTTGAGTTTTTCATCACTTGGATCAGTGTCTGTAGTCACTTCAGCTGCCCTTGTTTCCTCTTCTCACTGACTTAGGATTTCTTTTCCACATCTTGTGCAACATGGGAAAGAGCAAAGAGTCGTAGGTGAAAAGCTAGAGCTTTAGCTGTGTGGCTCTCAATAGAGCCCTTGCTTCCACTGGCTTCAGGTTGGTCTTATCTTTTTTATAAATTACTCTCTTTTTAACTGTCTTCCGTAAGTATGTTCAGCCTTAAAATATAAGTAGATAGGGGTTGGCATCGACACTGTGACATAGCGGGTAAAGCTGCCACCTGCAGTGCCAGCATCCCATATGGATGCCACTTTGAGTTCCAGCTGCTCCTCTTCCAATCCAGCTCTCTGCTAATGGCCTAGGAAAGCAGTAAAAGATGGCTCAAGTGCTTGGGGCTCCTGCAACCACGTGGGAGACCCAGATGGAGTTCCTAGCTCTGGACTTCAGCCAGGCCCAGTCCTGGCTGTTGCTGCCATTTGAGGAATGAACCAGAGGATGGAACAACACTGTGTGCGTGTGTGTCTCCCTTCCTCTCTGTAACTCTGCCTTTCAAATAAATTCTGTAAAAAATATTGGCAGATACATTTTAATATCAAAATAATGTACTCTCAGCATACCCATGACTCTTGACACTCCCAAAAGCCAACTCCTGAGTCTCCCAACATTTGATGTTTTGAAGTGAAATTTTGCCTCCCGGGAGAATATGAATGACTTTCATTTTTTATCATTGTTCTTGCTTCTGCATCTTATATGCTTTTTTGCTGCATCTCAGTAGTGTGGCCCAGTCAGACTTTGTATACTCCTTCCCTTGAGCTGCTGGTATAGGGCTCCCTGAGAGCATTGGCAGTTCATTGCTCACAGTCCACAAGAGATTACATTGATTTCCCCACCAAGTGTGCAACGACTAGACTGATTTTTCATGTGAAATGACCAGGGTCTGGTAGAAGTGTTTTCAAAGCCAAGAGAACTCAGGGCTCACCTAGTGACACCTGCTCTTTCTCTAGGCAAGTATTCTTTCTTACAATTTAGAGTCCTACAGAGGAGGCTTAAAAATCACTTGACATGGCTTCTGCTTTCCCCTTTCCTTTTCTGAGATTTCCCAGGGACTGCAGAATCATACCTTCCTGAAATGCTATGCCACATGTGCAGACTCCTCCTTCCTGAAGAATTAGCAGGTACTATTTTTTGCTGACTAAATGAATGAATATTTGAATTAACAGAAATGAGCAGTTGTATGTCAAGTGAAAAATCAAGCTTTAAGAGATATAATATTCCTTCTCTGTGAATAAAACTATACATTTGAATACACCTAGATGCATGTAAGTCTGGAATTACACACCAAAATTTAAATACTAGTTTATCCCTGACACTAGTTTACCCCTAAATTTAAATGGTTAAAATTTAGTACTTACTTTTTACACCTATTATTTCTTGATTTATTTCTTCACTTCTTTCTCTTCTTTATTCTTTCTTGGTTTTTTGAAAAAATTTTATCTTTAAAAATAATGCTGGTTTTGATAATTTTACTATAGTAAGAAATTTACCAGAAGGGAAGCTAAGTGAAGGATAAACAAGAACTCTCTATTTTTGCAATTTTTCTATAAATCTGAAGCTTTTTTAGATCAAGTGCATTGTCTTAATTTGCATTATTGCTATAACATTTGTCTTAGTTAATTGGTCATTTATATTTTCTTCTCTATACATATTTTTACCCACTTTCTAGTTGTATTATTGACTGTTGTAAACAATAGTCTACCCTTTACTTGCAGTTTCATTTTCTCTGGTTTCAGTTACCTGAGGTCAACTGTGCTCTGAGAATATTAAATGGAGAATCACAGACGCAAAGAACTCCTAAGCTTTAAGTCATGTGCTATTCTGAAGTTTTGTACTTTCCTGCTCCATCCCACCCCGTCCCATCTGGGATGGGAATTATTCCTTTGTCCAGTGTATTCACATTGCATATGTTACTTACCCGTTTTTCACTTAGTTGTGTCTGGCTATCAGATCAACTGTCATGGCATTGCTGTGTTTATGTTCAAGAAACACTTATTATTTAACAATGGTCCCAAAGACCAAAAGCAGTAATGCAAAGGAGGCACCTGGGCACAAAACATGGGAGGACAGGTTAACTCTGCTACTATGTGGAATGCTGCTGGTCGTATATGAAAAAACAGTCTGTGTAGGGTTTGGTACCATGGTTTCAAGTATCCACTGAGCATCTTGGAATATATCCCCTGTAGATAAGCAGAGACGACTGTACCAAAAATATTATATACATTGTATCTTAAGGAAATTAGCCTCTTTGTAACAAATGTATTTTCCAGTTTGTTTTTTAATTTTTTGCATGTGGTAGGTTTGTATGTGTATGTGTGTACAGATGTTTTTAACTGATGATTTTCTGCTGACTTATGGGTAGAAAATAGGGAATAATAGTAGGAAAAATGGAATTAAGTTTTCAACAATAACCAAAAACCAGAGAATAGGGACGCCATTTAATGGAAATGACGATCTCATCAACTTTTTTCTCTCCTCCATAATTTATTGAAAAATTTACATACAATAAAATTCATCCTTTTTGGTGTATAATTCTTTGAATTTTGACAAATGCATATACTCAAGTAACTACAATCATGATAAAGACCATTTTCCATTATTTAAATAAATCTCTTGTGCTACCACTTTGTAGCCAAGGGTACTCAAAACTTTACTTTTGACATCCACTGATTTTTTTTTTCCCTCCATTAGTATTGCTTTGCTTCCCAGAGAATTACACAAACGGAATAACATAGTAAACAGTCTTTTGAGTCTGGCTTCTTTGCAAAATGCATTCAAGGTTTATCAAAGTTGTTGCATGTTTATTTCATTGGTATTTATTGCTGAGTAGGATTTCATTGTATGAACTTATCAGTGTCTATAGCTATGCACCAGTAGAAGGATATCCTCCATTTTAATTTTCCTCCATTGATAGGGATCATAGGCCTAGTAATGAGCACAGGTGAGAGTTTCCACCCAACAGGAAGTAGCTCCTCCTGAAAAGTGCAGCTTAGAAGGATGTCCCAGGGTAATATGTGCAAGAGGTTACAAGAAGATGATTCACTTCTTTTCCTTTCAACTATTTTTAAAAGCAGAGAGTTAATCCTAAGTGAGCAGTATGTCAAAATAATAGGAGTTTTCCTGAGTATAGTCAGATGATATCCCCAGAGTACATCTGACAAATATTCCGGAAGCCAAGTCATTGCAAGAGTATTTAAGTTTTTTCTTTAAAATTTCAGATATATTGAAAGAAGTAAAAATTACTCCACAGAATACCACTTTAAAGTTATACAGAGTACAAGTCCCCTTTAGGTCCAATTCCACATCCAAAATGTTTACAACTTGATATGTACACCTTCGTTTTTCCCTAAATTTACTTTGAAATGTCTATATACACGATCACCTCATGTATATGAAAGCTTTTGCTTAAAAATGTATTCAGATTAAACCTTTATGCACATTGCTCTTTGACTTAGTAAAAGATATTCAATATGAGTGCAGTCCAGAATATATTCACAGATATACTTCACTATGATAATGGCTGCATAGTATTAGTATTACACTAAATTGATATGACTTCATTTATTCATTTTTCTACTAATGGACATTTGGGTTATATTCAACTTACTATTTTTATGACAGCTTTATTGAGATATAATTCAGACACAATTCACTCATTTAAAGTATATGATTCGGGGCAGTGTTGTGATACAGATTAAACTACTGCCTGTATTTGAGGAATAAACCAGCAGATAGAAGATCTCTCTTTAAAAAATTTTATCTAGTTTACTTAAAAATTTGTTTATTGATTTGAAATTCAGAGTTACAGAGAGAGACGGAGGGGGATCTTCCATCTGCTGGTTCACTCTCCAGATGGCCACAGTGGTCAGGGCTGGGCCAGGCCAAAGCCAGAAGTCAAGGGCTTCATCTAGGTGCATCATTAGTAGCAGGGGCCCAAACAACTTGGGCCATCTTCTGCTTTCCCAGGCCACTAGCAGGGAACTGGATCAGAAGTGGAGCAGCCGGGACCTGAACCAACACCCATATGGGATGCCGGCATTCCAGGCAGTGGCTCTACCTGCTATGCCACAACACCAGCCCCTTACTCTGCCTTTCATAAAAATAATAAAAATTGGGGAAAAAAATTAAACAAACAGAAAGCCTTTTAATGGCTTAATTTTCTACCCATACATGACTAAATTCTTCTGATTTTCAAGTACTTGTAAAACCTTTTTACTATATCTATTCAGCCCAACCTATCCTTTCTATTGTTCTTCTACATAAATCACTGCTTTTATTCACTGGTAGAGTGTGTATTCCAAAAATACTTCTGGTTCCTAATGCTCTTCCAGAGCCTTTTGCTCTGTCCTCAAAAAAGTGGTTGTACAGCGTCTACAGATAACAACTGTTGTCAATGATACCTCAATAAAGCAGTGGGAAAAAGAAAAAAACCAAAAACCACTGTCTGCAATGCCAGTATCCCATATCAGAGCACCGGTTGGATTCCTGGCTGCTTTGCTTCCATTCCAGCTCCGTGATAATGTGACTCAGAAAGCAGTGGAAGGTTTGTCCAATTGCTTAGGCCCTGCCACCCATGTGAGAGACCCATATGGAGTTCCAGGTGTTTGGCTTTGGCCTAGTTCATCCCCTAGCCATTGTAGCCATTTGGGGAGTGAACCAGCGGATGGAAGATCTTTCTGTCTCTACCTCTCTCTTGCTATGCCTTTCAAATAAACAAAAAATAAATCTTTTAAAAAGCCAAAATAAAATGTACAATTCATGGTTTTTAGTATATTCAAATGGTTGTGTAACCATATTAAATTTCAGAACATTTTCATCAACTTCTACAGGAACCTCATATACTTCAGCTATTACCCCATCCCTTCCCATTCCCCCTATTCTGCCCAGTCCTAAGCACCCACTAATCTGTTTTCTGTCTGTCTATATATGCCAATTCCAGACACTTCATACAAGGGGGAAGAATATCGTCCTTTCTGACTGGCTTCCTTCATTGTGCATAGTCTTTAGCATATTTCATGTTGTAACATGTGTCAGAAGTGTTCCCTGCTCTTCTCATTTTGAAAATAATTTGTTAAGAATTTGTATTTTCTATTTGGTAGAATTCATCTAAGAAGCCACTGGAACCATGGCTTTTCTTTGTGGATATTATTTTTAAAATTTAGTTTTATTTATTGAAAAGATAGACAGACAAGGGAGAGATGGTCCATCTCCTGACTCACTCCCCAAAACCCTGCCATAGCCAGGCTGAAACCAGGAGCCTGGAAGTCAATCTGGGTCCCCAATTTGTGTGGCAGGAATCCAAATACTAGAGCTATTATCTGCTGCCTCCCAGAGTGCTTGTTAGTAGGAAGCTGGAATCAGAAGCAGAGGTGGGACCCAAACCCAGGCACTCAGATGTGGGATGGGAGCATTTCAAGTTTTGTCTAATGCTACTAAATGCCTGCCTCTTTTGTGAGTATTTTAAAAATTACTCATTAACCTCATGTAATCACTATAGGTCTATTCAGATTTTCTATTTCTTTTTCAGTTGGTTTTAGTAGTTTGTCTTTCTTGGGATTTATCCATTTCATCTGGGTTATTTAATTTATTGACATACAATTGTTCACAATGTTCCTTCATAATCCTTTTTATTTCAAAAGGTTGACAGTAATGTTCCCTCTTTCATTTCTGATTCTAGTAATTCGAGTGCCTTTTTGACTTGGTCAGAATAGCAATAGGTTTGCCAGTCTTGTTAATCTTTTTATAGAATCAATTTTTCATTGCTTTTTCTCCACTGTTTTTCTGTTCTCTGTTTATTTCCCATCTAATCTTTTCTATTTCCTTGCTTCTGCTTGTTCTAGATTTAATTAGATCTTCTTTTTCCAAGGCCTTAAGGTGTAGTGTGAGGTGGTTGTTATATCATTTTTCTTCTTCTTAAGTAGGCATTTATAATTTCCCTCTAAACAATGGTTTAACTGCATCCTGTAAGTTTTGGTATATTCTGTTTTCATTTTCATTCATTTCAAAGGATTTTCTAAATTCCTTTGTGGTATCATTTTTGAATCTCTGATCATATATTTGTGTTTTCCAATTTTGTACTATCTAATGATTTCTTACTTCAATCCATGTGGTCATAGAACATACTTTATATGACCTCAGTTCACTTAGTTTTATTAAACTAGTTTATGGTTTAGCCTATATGGTCTATCCTAGAGATGCTTCATATGCACTTGATAATATGTATTCAAGTGCTATTGGGTGGAATGTTCTATAGATGTCTTTAGATTTGGCTTATAGTGTTCTTCATGTACTCTATTTTACAGTAGTTATTATCGAAACTACTGTTATACAGTAGTTGTTATCGAAAATAGGTATTGAATATTCCAACTTTTTGTAGATGTGTCTATTTCTCCTTTCATTTATTTCAATTTTTTTCTTTATGTATTTCAGGGCTTTGTTGTATGCATACATGTTTATAATTGTTACATCTTCCTCATGAATTGGCCCTTTTATCAAGACAACAAAATGTCACTATTTAGCTTGATGGGTACTAGGTAAGAAGTTCCAAGATTTTCTTGCACAGTAGGGCCACCACAGATAATGTTAATATAGTGCATATTTCTCTATGAAGAAAACCTGGAATACAGGATGTAGGGTGTTTTCATTATCAAGAAATATTAAAGGCTTGAAAAGATACATATATTTACCCTAATTGGACATAAAAAATGTATACATGTGATTAAAGATTATAGCATGTCCCATAATTAGGTACAATTTTTGTCTGTCAAAGTCTAAAAAATAAAAATTATTTTTGTTTTAAAGTCCAATTTGTCTGATGCCACTCCATTTTCTTATATTGCTGTTTGCATGATACATTTGTTTCCCATTCTTTTACCTTCAATTTCTTCTATTTTTCAAACCTAAACTGTGTCTATGATAAATAACATAGTGTCTTGTTTTTTTTCTACTCTGACAATCTCTGCCTTTTGATTGAATTTCTTACTCCATTCACACTGTTCTTATTGCTGTGGGAGGATTTATGGCTGATACATTATTATTCATTTTCTATATGTCCCAAGTTTTGTTTCTCTGGTCTTCCTTTTGCTTTATTTTGCATTGAGTATTTTCTAATGTGACATTTAAATTTCTTTCATAATACTTTTGTTTTTAAAAGTTATTTCTTTAGTGGCTGTTCTAAGCCTTACAATATATATCTTAAGTAAAATGAATTGGTTTCACATAGATACTAACTTAATTCCAATGATATATAGAAGTCTTATTCCTACATAATTTCATTCCTTTATTTCAGTGTCTGGTATTATTGTTATATATTATTTCTATACATAAGCCTAACAATATGAAGGATCCTCAAAAAGTGCATAGAAAATGAATATTATGAAAAAATTGTACATGGATTTCGGATTTTTGTACCAAATTTATATTTTAATTCTATTTTCCACAAACTTTTTGAAATCCTTTTGTACATTATTATAATTAATATAATTTTATGTCTTTTTAAAGAGGCTGGGAGAAGAAAGAAGAGCAAGGATATATTTATAGTTCTTATTTCCCATTTCCTGCTATCTTCATTTATTTCTGTAGATTTGACTTATCATCTAGTCATTTCTTTAATATAATACAGCATTATTTCCACTGACCTCCTTTGTCCTGTTGCTGGCAAGTATATCACAGTTTTATATTTTGTAGACTACACAATGCAGGTATATATATATATATATATATATATATATATATATATATATATATACTGCTTTATATTTTTTTAATGAATTGATAAAGGAAAATACATTTAGGTTTTTAATTTTGCCTGTACTCTTTCTGTGTGTGTATATTCAAATTACTCTCTGAGGTCACCTGTTTTCAACCTGAAGAATTTCCTTTATTAGCTGCTGTTAGTAACAACTTTTATGAGTTTTTGATAATGCTGCAATGTTTTATTTCACCTTCATTTTTGAAAAATGATCTTCCTGTATATACTGTTCTTTCTGTATATACTGTTCTTGGTTGACAGTTGTTTTCTTTGAGCACTTTGAATATGTTATACCACTGCCTCTGCCACTGTTTCTGATGAGAAATTAGCTGTTAATATTGTTGGAGTTCCTTGATAAGTAATGGTTCATTTTTTTGTGTGGCTGTCAAAATTTTCCCTTTGGTTTTGGATTTCAGCATTTTTAATATGATGTGTCGGCTTGTGGATTTCTTTTCATTTATCCTATTGGGGTTTGCTGAGCTTTTAGAATGTGTAGATTAATGCTTCTCATCAGATTTGGAGCATTTATAGCCATTATTTCTTGGAAGTTTTTTTGCTCCTTTCTCTTCCTTTTCCTGGTACTCCCATTACTGGTGTCTCACAGGTTCTATACTATGTTCAATATTATTCATTCTTTATTTCTATTCCTCAGCTTTAAAAATATAGCATCATTTATTCCTCATAATCCAATTAGATAAGTAGTTATTATCTTCACTTTTACAAGATAACAGAGGTTCAGATTTGAGTGACTTTCCAGGTTCAAAGTAGTGAGTGTGGCTGTGAGTTTAAACACAGATCTGACTATAAAGTTAGTAGCATTTCCTTGACAGCACATTGTCTTTCTCTTCTCCAAAAACCATAAACAAACTACTGGGGGATTTGAGAATCACCGCTTCTCTTAGAGAATTCTTTCTTTCCATGTCCCTTTAGTGTTCTTTGTTAGTATGTTTCCCTTCTAAAATTCATACAGCTAATATTTAACATATATTAAACACATTTTTCAAAGTTTATTGCTTTAAATTCGATGATTACTCAATGGTAGCTAGTTAAAATGGCTGTGAGAACACACATATTTTTATCTAAAAGATTTCCTTAGAAAAATAGCTTTTTGAAAACTGATAACTTAGTGGGGAAGCATTCATTAAATATGGTGACTGACTTATGAAACAACCCACTGTTACTGCTGCTAGTAACTTAACATATTTATTGATGCTTAGGCTTAAACGTGTGCTCTTTTATTTACTAGGTGACTAAAATTAGGAAAAATGGGCTCTAGGAAATAAATTTTTCAGTATTCAATAGCATTTTAAATTCGGTATATAGGAAATAGTCTTGAAAAATGGTAATTATAGGGACAAATATTGAAGACCCTCCCCAAATTATAAAGATTTTAAAAAATCCTCAGGGATAATCCTTTGTAATTTATCCTGAGAAAATAATACTTTTTGTACACCACCCTTCACATTCAGCATACCATACATTCTATATAGGCTTTCATTATATAAAATGTTTTGTCCCAGTTGTTCACACAAGATGAAAGGGAGCATCCCAAATAGTATTTTTTTCTCCATTAATTTCTCTTCAACATCAAACAAATTTGTATCTATACAGAAATCCCAGATCCAAAACTGTGATGCAAGGAAGACCATCCAGGAAACATAATCTATTCTAGCTACCACTGGTTTTTGTAGTGCTATCTGTAGCAGATGACATGAGAGATGCAGGCTGGAGATCTGACTGTTGCTTTTTGTTCTTCCCAAATTCTATCACCAATATTTTCCCATGTAGTTTATATCCATTTACTAGATGCAATGCTTGATATGCTATCTCCTTATCTAAAAGAAAAAGAAAAAAAAATCATCTTACATAGGGCTAAATAATTCAATTCTATTCTAAGTCTAGTTTAAGTTGTTTTGCCTGGAAGTTAAATGTAGGATGTAATGTGACTTTTATCATCTTTTCTATAATCTTCAATTTATATTACTCACCAAGATTAAATTAATTGTTAGACTTAATGACAATAAAAGTTCAAAATGGATATTTGAGAATGTCTCCTAATTCAAGGGCAGTTTGCTAAAGAAGGGTAAGCTGTAATTAATTAATTACACACACACACACAAGCCTCTATCTTAGACAACAGATTATAGATACCATGAGAAGCAAATTTTCAAAGCAGCTAAGATGAGTAAGAACACTCATGATGTTACTGGGAACACTTTGCTACTTTTTTCTTTCAGTGGGAGAGTGGTCATGGGACTCACTATTTGAATAAATTTGAGAAGCATATAGAAACTTGAGGTGTAAGAATATATAGTGTATGGCAGGAATACATAACTTAGAGGTCTCAAAGCCTGGATATAGAAAATAAGGAAGTGGTATTTTATGGCTAGGAATCTGTGGAATCATAAGTGGATGATATCTTTAGATTCATATAAATACTACAAATTTTGTAATGTGTATAGTTGCTATTAGAATCAGCAAAACAGTTTTACATTTTAAAAGTAGTTTATAAAGCCTTTTTATTTCATAATTTGTCAATTATTGGACCTATTATTTGGGAGTCCAGGAAACTTTTTTTAAATTAAAAAGGAATCCTCACACTTGAGAAAACTAAAAACCACTGTTAAAGGGATCTATATATATTTCCTAGGATAAGAAAAATGATATGACTGTATGAAAACAAAGGAGGGGAATTTGGCAGTATGTATGTGTAACCACTTGCCTACACATAGATTAGTAGGCTATTTATAGATGATGACAGTTTAGGGACAATGAAAGGTATAGATCCTACCCAGCCTCCCTCCAAAGATACGCTGTTTGGTCTGTCATAGAAAATGAAATTCCTATATTATTCTTCCCTTTGGATTAGAACACTGAAGTCATGTATAACATATAAACAATTATTCAGAAGAGTGTATCATCATCCACTAATTATGTATAATTAATGAATCAGTATATTAGCTTGCAGTCATTTATTCCTAAAAGAATAGGGCATAAGGCAAGTACATATGTTTTGATCAGAATACCAATATATTAATTAATGAATAATCTAATTATAATGTGGACAAGAAATATTATTTAAGCAAAGGGAAAGTGGATTTTGGTAGGGTAAGAAAGAAATGCCAAGATTATAGAAACTTTAGGACATTGGGCTAAGGTGGTCATTCACTATTAGCAGAGAAGAAGGAGCACATAATGGGGGTAGAGGAACACTAGAAACAAACTTTTCTTATTTTCCTTCACTTTTTCTCACGTGTGATGGCAAAATCAAAGGGTTATAAATAAATTAGAGGGACTATAGGTACTCTCTAGTGAATTGATGCTACAACTAAGTAATTACATAGATGAAGCCACTTACTGGGAAAGGTGATAAAAGCCTGCCCCCTCATTCGCCCAGTCATCATTCGGAATTGAATTGGAGGTCCTTTTTTCTCCTGGAACCGAGCGAACAATGAGATAAGATCTCTTTCAGTCACCCGAGGGCTAAGGTTCTTCAGGTATAACACCTAATACAAAATCAAAATCAACAGAAATATCACATGAGATAGGTAGGACAATTAGTTCCTTATAGTTTAGATAGAGATTGTTGATTGAATACATTCAATTTTACTTGTTCCAGGAAACTCTCTAAAACTATAGGGACTTAAACACACAAACACGTGCACACGCACACACACACGTACACAAACACACACACCTACCACCAGCAGCCGCAGCAGCAGCAAGGTTAGGAAGAACAAGAGAAAATGGCAATAGCAACAATATTTTGAAAGCTGAAAAATAATGATGGATAGGAACCAACCCGGTACACTCAAGAAAGCTGAATTTTAAACCGGCAGAGGAGAAAATCAAGAACCCACTCAGTCTCCACTCAAGAATCCTCGGGAATTGACAGCTCAGGTACTTTTGAAAATGGATATGAAGGGATGGGGTCAAAATAAGATAGGTAGGTTGAAGGCTGTTTAAAAGCCAATTGGATCTTTGGATATTCTTCCCTGAAATATGCTACCGAGTGAATTCAAAAGCAACAAAATACATATTCTTCTTAGGCAGGCACGGAACATTTCTTAGGGTACAACATAGGCTAGGTCTCCAAATGAGCTTGAAGGAATTTAAAAAAACTGAAATAAAACCAAATATCTCGTTTGACCACAATGGATTGAAACTAGAAATCAACAAAGAAAACTGGAAAATTACAAGTGTACAGAAAATAAACAACACATTGTTGTACAACTGATGGGTCAAAGAAGGAATCAAAAGGGGTGTTAGGAAAAATCTTAAGAAAAATGATAATGAAAACACTACATACCAAATCTTACTGGATGTAACAAAAGCAATACTAAGAAGGAATTTTATAGTAATAAATGATTACATTAAAATAAGAAAGATCTCAAAAAAACAACCTAACCATAGGCCTTAAGTTCAGGGAAAAAGAATCAATTAAGAACAAGGTTAGCAGATGGATGGAAATAATAAACATTAGAATAGAAATAAATGAAATAGGGAATATAAAAACAATAGAAAAACTCAACAAAATTGAGTTGGTTTTTTGAAAAGATTAATAATATTGGAAAAAGTCTAGCTAGACTAATTAAGAAGATCTGAATAAACAAAATCAGGAGGGGAGACATTATAATCAATGCCATATAAATAAAAGGAATATAAAAAACTATGAACAATTATACATCAAATTAGATAGCCAAAACAAAATGGATAAATTCATAGGAGCTTACACAAGCTACCATGATTGAATCTTCAAGAAACAGAAAAGTAAGAATAAACCAATAATGAATAAGGATATTGAATCAGTAATAATACCCTTTCTTTTCTTTTTTAAAATATTTTTTCACTGCTTAGTCTTTTAAGATTTATTTATTTATTTGAAAGGCAGAGTTACAGAGAGTAAAAGGCAAAGAGAAAGAGAGGTCTTCCATCCAGTGGTTCACTCCCCAGATGGCCATAATGGCCAGAGCTGGGCAGATCTGAAGCCAGGAGCCAGAAACTTCCTCCAGGTCTCCCACACGGGTGCAAGAGCTGGCCCCAATAATATACTTTCAACAAAGAAAAACCCAAGACTAGATGGCTTCATTGGTGAATTCTTTTAAATATTTAATGGAAATCCTTCTTAAACTCTTCCAAAAAAACTGAAGAGGAAGGAACACTTCAAAACTCATTCCATCACACCATGAATATTCTGATCCTACTCAGATAACAACACTACAAGAAAAGCACAGTCTGGGGCCCACTGTGGTGTAGCAGATAAAGCCACTGCCTGCAGTGCCGGCATCCCATCTTGGTGCCAGTTTGAGTCCCAGCTGCTCCACTTCTGAGCTAGCTCTCTGCTATGGCCTGGGAAAGCAGTAGAAGATGACCAAAGTCCGTGGGCCCCTGCACCTACGTGGGAGACCCGGAAGAAGCTCCTGGCTCCTGGCTTTGGATCAGCCCAGTTCCAGCTGTTGCAGCCATTTGGGGAGTGAACCAGCAAATGGAAGACCTCTCTCTCTCTGCCTCTGCCTCTCTGAAACTTTACCTTTCAAATAAATAAATAAATCTTAAAAAAAAAAAAAAACTTGTCCAAGAAAAGGTTACAAAAAATAAGAGAAAATATGAATTTCATTATCTTTAGCATCAATCAAGATAATTACGTATTTAAAAAAAGAAAAGCATAGGCCAGTGTCCGTGAGGAATACAGATGCAAGTATCTTCAAAAAGTACTACCAAATCAAATTAATCAGAACATTAAATGGATCATACACCTTGACCTAGGGAGAATTATCCCTGGGATGAAAGAGGCTTCAACATACAAAGTCAACCAGTGTGTTACAATATATTAACAGAAAGATAAAAATCACATAATCACCTCAATAAATGCCAACAAAGCACATGGCCAAATTCAACAGTGTAATTTCCTTCTATAGAAGGAAATTACTTCAATGTAATATTAGTCATGTATGAAAAGCTCACAACCAAGAACATATTTAATGGTGAAAACCTGAAAGTTTTTCCTATAAGATCAGAAACAAGAGAAGATGCCTACTCTTGTCATGGCTATTCAGCACAGTACTGGAAGTTATAGCCACAGCAATTAGGCAATAAAAAAGTGTAAATATCTCCATTCATAAATGAAATGATCATACATGAAGAAAATACTAAGGATTCACGAAAAGTATTAGAACTAATACACAAATTCAGTAAAGTTACTGGATACAAAATTAACATAGAAAAATTACTTGTATTTTTATATACTAACAATGAGCACTATTAAGAAAAAATTAAGACAACAATCTTATTTATAATCTCACTGAAAAAAATATTGAGGAATGAACTTAATAACCAAAGAATGAAAGATCTGTACACTGAAAAATTTTAAAAAATGTTGTTAAGAAAAATTAAAGGTTATACAAATAAGTGGAAAGATTCTATGTTCATTGGTTAGAATATTTAATATTGTTAAGATTTAATACTATTCAGATAGATTTATTGATTCATTGTTATCTCTATCAATGTCCTAATGGCACTTTTGTAGAAACAGAAAAAAACAATCCTAAAATTCATAAATAACTGAAAATTACCTCAAATAGCCAAAAAAAATCTTGAGAAAGAACAAAGCTACAGGATTTACACTGCCCTCTTTCAAAAGATATTACAAAGTTTCAGTAATCAAAAGAGTATGGTTCTGGCATAAAAACAGATACATAGACCAATGAATAGACTAGGAAGTCTAGAGATAAACCCACATATCTACGATCAACAGATTTTACAGAAGTGTGCCAAGAATACACACTGGGGAAAACAGTTTCCACAAAGCATAAGAAAACTAGACAGTCACATACAAAATAAGGAAATTGGACATTTATTTTATACTAAACACAAAAACCAACTAAAATGAAAGATTTAAGTATAGTACCTGAAACACTGAAACTCCTAGAAGAAAATACAGAGTAGAAGCTTTTTGACATTGGTTTTAGCAATAATTTCTTCAACATGACACCAAAAGCACATGCAGCAAAACAAAAACAGATAAGTGAAACTATATGAAACTAGGGAGCTCTGCATATCCAAGGAAACAATGGCCTGAAAAGGAAACTTATGGAATAGGAGAAAAATATTTAAGGGGTTAATATCTAAAAAATATAAGGAATCCTATAACTCAATAGCTAAAAAAAAATCACCTTATTAAAAAATGGGTAAAAGATTTTAATAGGCAGTTCTCTACAAACCTGAAAAGACGCACAGTCTTACTAATCAATAGGAAAATGTGAATCAAAACTACATTGCAGTGCTTGCTTTGGCAGCACATATACTAAAATTGGAAAACTGCATCGCAGGGGTGGGGACGGGAAGGGAGATGTTTGGGCTAATGGTTCAGATGCTGGATAGGATATCTGCATCCCACATTAGAGTGCCTAGGTTCAACTCCTGTCTCTGGCTTATGATTCCAGCTTCCTGCTAATGTAAATGGTGGGAGACACCAGTGATGGCTCAAGTATTTGGGTTCCTACCACCCATGGGGGAGACCTGGATTTAGTTCTGAGTTCCTCGCTTTGATCCAGCCCATTCCCAGAGATTGTGAGCATATGGGGAGTGAAACAGTGGAGGGCAGCTTTCTCTATCTCTCAAATGAAACAAAATCACAATGAGGTATCACCTCATACTGATAGAATGGCATTATTGGGGCTGCCACTGTGGCATAGCAGGTAAAGCCAGCACCTACAGTGCCAGCATCCCATATGGATGCTGGTTCAAGACCTGGCTACTCCACTTCTGATCCAGCTCTCTGCTGTGACCTGGGAAAGCAGTGGAAGATGGCCCAAGTCCTTGGGCCCCTGCACCCACGTGGAAGACCCGGAAGAAGCTCCTGGCTCATGGCTTCAGATAGGCGCAGCTCCGGCTATTGTGGCCATCTAGGGAGTGAACCAGATGGATGGAAGACCTCTCTCTTTCTCTCTCTCTCTGACTCTCCTTCTCTCTGTGTGTAACTGTTTCAAGTAAATAAATAAATCTTTTTTGAAAAAAAAAAAAAGAATGGCATTATCAAAAAACCAGAAAATAACAAGTACTGACAAGAATGTGGAGAAATTGGGACCTTTGTGCACTGCTGGGAATAGAAAATGGTACAGTCACTATAGAAAACCGTATCAAAGTTCCTCTGAAAACCAGAAATACAATTACCATACAATCCAATAATCTCACTTCTACCTATTTATCTGAGAGACTTGAAATCAAGATCTTAAAGATATATATACAGACTCCCATGTTCATTGCTGCATTATGCACAATAGCCAAAATGTGGGAACAACCTAAATTTCTATTGGTGAATGAACAAAGTGGCACATACACACACAATGAAATATTATTCAGATTTTAAAACGTACATCTTGTAATTGTCTACAACACAGCCGAACCTTGATGTGCATATGTGAAATGAAGTAAGATAGTCCCAGAAGGACAGATATTGCACAATTCCACTTATATGAAGTATTTATAGTCAAATCCATCACAGCAAAAAGTAGAATGGCGGTTGCTATGGTCTTGGAAGTTGGGCAAATAAGGAGATGCTGTTCAATAGGTATAAAGTTTTAGTCATACAAGATGAAAAAGTTTTATATAGATCTATTGTAAAGCAGTGTGCTTACAGTTAACATTGTACACCTAAAGATTTAAGTGGACAGATCTCATATTTTTTAAACACCATAAAAAGAAGAGGAAAAAATGGTTCATATACTAACAAAGCATTAGTTATATCTGCTACAGCTTGAGAAACTAGGAAAGAATTAAGATATGAACAAAAACACAAAGAGCTAGAAAATAGAGCCCACTTAAATAACTATCACTGAAATATATGAATGAATATATTAAATACTGTAAACAAGTAGTAGAATCTTTGTGTCAAAATATTTAAACTTGGATATTTACACATTAACGCTTATGCATTTTGTATCTTAAAGGCAAAGGCAAAGAATAACTGATTTGTGATTCACTTAGGTAATTTCAGGTGATCTTGAGTCTTTGCTCTCAAATACTCACCACAAAAGCATCAGAAAAATAATAACCACAGAAAGGGGTATATGAAAATAGATTCCAAGGTTCTCATCAATTAGGAAACTTCCCTTTTAAAAGGGAACATTATAAAAAAAATAAAGAGGACTTTTGGTAAAAGTGGCTCTGCCAGATCTTACTTTGACACATCTTATATATATTTTTTTCAGAAAGTTTATGGAAAATGCATATTATGAAAACCTGTATATATTTCAACATTTTTATACCAAAATAAATGTATCTTTTAATTCTATTTTCCATGAACTTTTTGAAGTACCTGTGTACACATGTCTACATCTACAATATATATATATATATATATGCACATACAAATACACACAAAGATATAGCCATGTATGTTCATACCTGTGAAACAAAACAGTATCTCCAACAGTTAAGAGGATGAAGCTCTTCGTAGTATCCCTTTGCAATCAATGCACAGCATTGTTTCACATTTCAAACATTATATAAATGGTGTTGTACTGTATGCATTATTCTGCAGCTAACTTTAAAAAAAACTTTTAAAATTGACTTTAAGCAGTTTTGCATTTACAGCAAAATTAAGACATTAGACCAGAGACCTCCCATATGCCATTCACCCAATTTTCCCATTATTAATATCTTAAATTAGAATGTTACATTTGTTGCAATTAATAAGCCAATATGATGCATTACTATTAACTAATAGTTCATTTAAATTCTCTAGATTTTAGTTAATGTCCTTTTTCTATTTCAGGATACCATTCAGGTTACCGTATTACATTTAATTGTCACGTGTCTTTAACCTCCTCTTGGTTATGGCAGTTTTTCAGATTTTTCGAGTTTTTCACAATCTTGACAGTTTTGAATATTAGCCTTGTATTTTATGGGATCCTCCACTATTAGAATTTCTCTGGTATTTTTCTCATGTTTACACTGGAGTTATGGGTTATTGGGAAGAAGATCACAGAGTGAAAACACACTTTTGATCACATCCTATTAAGCATACATATTATCAACTTTGATTTATGACAGTTGATGTTGTCCTTGATCACCTGGCTGAGGAGTGACACTCTCACTCTTTGAGGAAGAGTATCTATATAAATTACTTGAAATTCTTTTTCTGGGGACATTTATCTCTTATTTATCAGCTCAATCATCTATGAATGTCACACTCATGAATAATTGTTCTGTACTTTGGCTCACTATCCAACATTAATTTATTTAATTTGTTGAATAACATTGGTCATTGGGAGCTTTCAGTTGGCTCTTGTGTTCCTTTAACATACCTCAACAGTGTTTTTATGTTGTTGTTATTTTGGGCAGTTCCTTACTTTCTTGCACTACAAGATGCATAAGTCTCATCTTGTATATCTCCTGCTACCAGTACTAGAAGAAATCACTTCTTCAAGGAGTCCTGGTTCTTGTCATCAGATAATGGTATCAGAAACCAATATGTGGACTCTGAGCAAGCTTATAATTACTGCAGTGTCCTATGATTTGGGATCTCTCAACTGACAGAGAAAAATGCGCTAATACTAATAAAAATACTAACAAAAATATGCTAATACTCATCTGTATATATATACAAATATTTTACATGTGTCCATCTATACCTATGTAAGTTAAACATGAGTTCATACTGGTGTCTCTAACTATAAAATCATTACCACATTGTCCATTCTAGCCTCTTCTCTTAGCTGTAAATTCAACAGTGAGAATCTGTCATTCATTTACTTAAATGTCTCATTCTATTACACATATATAGCAATATAAGCATTGTTAACTAGTGTCCCCATGGGACATAAACTTATCAACTAGTATACAATGCTTACGTGCTATTGTTCCTTTTGTCTCTAGTTGTCCAGACTCCATACATTTTCAAAAATACTTAGGTGAGTACCTTTTCTCTCATTCCTTCAGTGAAGTTTTTTTTTAATTTTGTAATACAGTTAGATTCTGTATGCCTTGTAATTTTTTTTGTTGAAAGCTGAACATAATCTATTAAGTAATAGGAACTGAGCCAAATATGCTAGATTGTCAGCTGTTTTTGTGGTTTTTTGAGAGGCAGAGACCCAGTAAAAAAGTTCCTATATACTGATTCACTACCTAAATGCCCAGAATGGCCAGAGTTGAAGCTGGGAGCCTAGTACTCAACCCAAGTCTCCCATTTGCCTCCCAGAGTCAGCACTGGCAGGAAGCTGGAATCAGAAGCCAGAACTGGGTGTGCAACCTAGGTACTCTGATATATATATATATAAGGACACTAAACCAGTGTCTTAACACTAGGCTAAATGCCCATGCCTACCAAAAGACTTCATGTTAATCTTTCCAAGAGTTGGGCTGTGCTTAATGCCTGCTCTAGCTGTAGTCAAAGGTTTTGATTTCTTCTATTATCTTTTTGTCTCCCTGGTTTCCTTTGGGTTTCCCTACAAACTCCTTAAACAAAGCCTGAATCTTGCAAGTCTTTTACCTACAACCCAGTTAGCACATTGAAGCCCTGTTGATTTGGTGGTAAGGTGTGAGGGAAAAGGACTCTGTAACGATTTAATCAAGTCTCAATCTTTTTGCATATCTGTATCTCCAGCCTGTAACCTCACAAGTGTTTCACAGCTTTTTTTCCCTATCTCTTTGAAGTAATACAGGAAAGGAAGAGGATTCTGGAGATAGGTAAGACTTTGGTAAAGTTGGGTAGTGGGTAAAGCTGCCACCTGTGGTGCCAAGCATCCCATATAGGCACTAGTTTGAGTCCCGGTTGCTTCACTTCCAATTCAGCTCTCTGCTAATGCACCTGGGATAGCAGTGGAAGATGGCCCAAATGCTTGGGCCCCTACACGCATGTGGGAGACACAGAAGAAGCTCCTGGCTCTTGGCTTTGGATCAGCCCAGCTGTGGCCATTACAGCCATTTGGGGAGTGAACCAGCAGATGGAAGATTCTCTCTCTCTCTCTCTCTCTCTCTCTCTCTCTCTCTCTAACCCTGTCTTTCAAATAAATAAATAAATCTTTAAAAAAAGACTTGGTAAAGTTGCTGGCCTTGCTGAGTAGCCCTTGGTTGTGTGGAAAGCTGATTGTACTTCAAAATGATCACTCTGCATCTCCTCAGGCTAGAAATGGCATTTTCCCTTAGCACTTTACCTCGAGAACCCTTGGAAGGGTTCCTGAAAGTAAATGTAATGAAAATGTGAGGGTAGCTTAAGACTGCAGCTCCCAGGAGTTTGTCACTCCTATGCTAGTTTACATTCTACCTCAAGTAATTTGTTAAAGTTACTGCCTAAGCGTTCCTACCAGTTTATGGCTCCAGTGCCTTCTGCTCCCAACAGGCAGATCTGAGATGTAATTTTCTGAAATTGCTTGTCTCTCAAGATTCTGGGGTTGCAGTTTGCCCTGTTGCTTCAATTTTCTAATGGATCCAAGAACAGTCATTGAGTTTTAGTTTGTTCAGCTGTTTTTTTCTTGTTTTAAAATGGGAAGTTCTGACTTCCAAACACTTTACATGCTGGAGCTAAAATCAGAGGTGGGCAACTAGCTGTTTTTTTATTTGAAATTAATGTTCATGATATTCATCTATATTGATACTCGCAATTCAATAATTTAAATTTTATCTACTGTATAGTATTCTATTTTATGAATATACCATGTTTTATTTTCCTACTGATGAACATACATGTTGCTTGCAAACAATGCTACAGCAAGCACCCTTGTAAAATCTCCTAATGTGTGTGTACAAGAGTTTCTCTAAGACAGATATCTAGGTGTGAGACTGCTCACTTACAGTTTATAAGCATCTTCAATTTTACTAGATACTGCCATGAGGTTCTTTTTTAGATTTGTTTTACGTGCCAGCGCTGTGGTGTTACAGACAGGGCTGCTGCCTGCGATACCAACATTCCAAATGGGCACCGGTTCAGGACCTGGCTGCTCTACTTCCAATCCAGAGCTCTGCTGATGTGCCCGGGAAGGCAGAGAAAGATGGCCCCTGCACCCATGTGGGAGACCCAGAAGTTTCTGGTTTCCCAGTTCTGGCCATTGTGGTCATTTGGGGAGTGAACCAGTGGATGGAGGATCTCTCCGCCCCCCCTCCCCCCTTCTCATTCTGTTACCCTGTGTTTCAAATAAATAAATCTTTAAAAAATTCATTTTATTTGAAAAGCAGAGTGACAGAGCAAGGGGGAAAAGATAGACAGAGAAAGATCTCTTCCATCTGCTGGTTCATTTCCTAAGGTGTACCACTGGGCAGCAGGGGCCCAAGTACTCAGGCCATCTTCTACTACTTTCCCAGGCATATTAGCAGGGAGCTAAATTAGAAGCAGAGCAGCTGGTACTTGAACTGATGCTCTAATATGAGATGCTGGTATCATAGGCACTGGCTTAACACTCTGTGCTACAATGCTGGCCCCTGTCATGATGTTCTTACAACTGGTTATATTCATTTATGTTCTCCCAGTGGTGTATCAGAATTTTTAATATTTGCATGTTCACCAATAGTTAGCATCGTTAGGCCTTTAAATGCATATCAACATCCCAGTGTTAAAGGATATGTATCATTGTGGTTTTATTTTATATTTCTCTAATTATGGTACTCATGAGATTTCTTAAGTTTATAAGCCATTCATGTTTGCACCTCTATGAATTGTCTGTTTATTGTCTGTATTCTAATCATTTTTTATTTGTTTTGTTTTCTTATTAATTTGTAGGCAAGGGGTTTCTTAAAACAACTCAAAAGGCACAAACCATCAAATAAAATATTCATTATATGATAGCTTTAAAATGAAAGATCTGGGGCCAGAATTGTGGCAAAGCGGGTTAAGCTGCCACCTGTGATGCTGGCATCCCACAAGGGGGCCTGTTCAAGACCCAGCTGGTCCACTTCTGATCCAGCTCCCTGCTAATATGCCTAGGGAAAGCAGAGTAAGATGGCCCAAGTCCTTGGGCCCCTGTACCTACATGGGAGATCCAGAAGAAGCTCCAGGCTCCAGCTTTCGGCCTGGCACAACCCTGGTTGTTGTGGCCATTTGGGGAGTGAACCAGGAGATGGAAGCTCTCTCTATGTCCCTTCCCTCTCTCTAACTTTGCCTTTCAAGTACATACAAAATAAATCTTGGAAAAAAAAAAAAAGCCAGCGCCGTGGCTCACTTGGGTAATCTTCCATCCGCAGCACCAGCACCCCAGGTTCTAGTCCCAGTTGGGGTGCCAGATTCTGTTCCGGTTGCTCCTCTTCCAGGCCAGCCCTCTGCTGTGGCCCAGGAAGGCAGTGGAGGATGGCCCAAGTGCTTGGGCCCTGCACCCCATGGGAGACCAGGAGAAGCACCTGGCTCCTGGCTTCAGATCGGCGTGCACTGACCATGGCAGCCATTGGAGGATGAACCAACAGAAGGAAGACCTTTCTCTCTGTCTCTCTCTCTCTGTCTAACTCTGCCTGTTAAAAAAAAAAAATGAAAGATTTTTACTCAATGAGACATCAAAAACAATGTTAAAATGATGAACCACTTACTGGGACAAAGTATTTGCTAAATAAACAGTAATGATTTGTGTCCATAACTTAAAAGTAATATTTTAGGGGGCCTGGTGTTGTGGCATAGTGGGTTAAGCTACTGCCTGTGACACCAGCATCCCAGATGGGCATTGGTTCAAGTCTTGGCTGTTTCACTTCTGATCTACTCCCTGCTAATGCACCTGGGAAACAGCAGAAGATGGCCTAAGTGCTCGGGCCCTTGCCACCCATGTGGAAGACCAGGAAGGTGTTTCTGGCTCCTGGCTTTGACCTGGCCCAGCCCCAGCCATTGCAGCCATTTGGGGAGTGTATCAGTAGATGGAAGACCTCCCTACCTCACCCCCCCTCCCCCTCCCTCTCTCACTTTGCCTTTCAAATAAAAAAATCTTTTAAAAAAGTGATATATGATTTTTTTGAATAAATAGAAAAAATAATCAAAGGACAAAGGAGTGGAACAGTTAACTCACAGAGGATTGCTGAAAGCCTAATAAATTTATCAACACCTGCATAAGTTCACTGGAAATCAGGGACATGCAAATTAAAATAATGAGATACCTTTAAAATCTTCTAGGCAAAATAAAGACTGATGATATAAAGTCTTAGCAAGGATGCAAAGAAGCTCTCTGAAATCCTGCTAAAAGTTGAAGATATGCACACCTTATATCTTAGTAATTCCACTCCTAGGGACACAATTTAGAAATTCTTAGAATTTCATTATCAGACTAGCAGCATCTCCTGGGAACTTTCTGGAAATGTAAAGTTTCAGGCCCTACTCTAGATCTATGGGATCAAAAATTCTGGGAGTAGAGCCCAATAATCTGTATTTTTTTTGACTTTTTTTAATTTTTGACAGGCAGAGTGGCCACTGCACAGCGCTGATCCGAAGCCAGGAGCCAGGTTCTTCCCCTGGTCTCCCATGTGGGTGCAGGGCCCAAGCACCTGGGCCATCCTCCACTGCACTCCTGGGCCACAGCAGAGAGCTGGCCTGGAAGAGGGGCAACCAGGACAGAATCCGGCGCCCCGACAGGGACTAGAACCCTGTGTGCCAGCACCGCAGGCAGAGGGTTAGCCTATTGAGCTGCGGCGCTGGCCTTTTTTTTTTTTTTCAAAGCTTTTATTTAAAGAATATAAATTTTCAAAGTACAGCTTATGGATTACAATGGCTCCCCCCCTCCATAACTTCCCTCCCACCTGCAACCTTCCCCTTTCCCACTCCCTCTCCCCTTCCATTCACATCAAGATTCCTTTTCAATTCTCTTTATATACAGAAGATCAGTTTAGTATATATTACGTAAAGATTTCAACAGTTTGCCCTCACATAGCAACACAAAGTGAAAAATACTGTTGGAGTACGAGTTATAATATTAATTCACAATGTACAGCATATTAAGGACAGAGATCTTACATGATTTTTTTTTTAAATTGATTAATTTTCTATGGCCTTTTACTTTTTTATTGTATTTATTTGAGACAGAGAGAGACAGAGAGAGGGAGGGAGGGAGGGAGGGAGAACAAGTGTGAGAGAACGCTATCTTCCATTTACTAGGGATGGGCCAGATCTCCCACATGGTGGCATGGACTCAACTACTTAAGTCATCACTTGTGGCCTCCCAGCATATGTCCTAGAAGGAAGCTGGAATCAGGATTGGAGCTAGCATTCAAAGCCAGGAACTCAAATATGGGACTTGGGCATCCCAACTGGCTTTTTAATTAACAGCTAAGCCAAATATCTGCCTCACAATGTGTTTTTTTTTTTTTTTTTTGACAGGCAGAGTTAGACACTGAGAGAGAGAGAGAGAGAGAGAAAGGTCTTCCTATTCCGTTGGTTCACCCCCCAAATGGCTGCCACGGCTGGTGCGCTGCGCCAATCCAAAGCCAGGAGCCAGGTGCTTTCTCCTGGTCTCCCATGGGGTGCAGGGCCCAAGCACTTGGGCCATCCTCCACTGCCTTCCTGGGCCACAGCAGAGAGCTGGACTGGAAGAGGAGCAACCAGGACAGAACCCAGCGTGCCAACTGGGACTAGAACCAGGAATGCCAGCACCGCGGGGGGAGGATTAGCCAAGTGAGCCGTGGTGCCGGCTCACAATGTGTTTTAATATGTCCTTCAGGTGATTCTGATACACACTGCATATTTGAGAATCACTACAATAGAACAACACTTTCCCGACTTGAGAGCTACTGGAAGAACTGCATTTTACATTGTGGCCCACACATAAATCATATATAAGAAACAAAAAGCTTTAAGAAACAGTAATTACCCTCATTGTATGGAATGCATTTTGATAATTTCTATTCTATTTTATTTTTTAAAAACCTGCTGGTTATGACCTACTAATTGTAACTTAATTTCTCTGTCTTAAAGAAACTCTTGCATATGTACAATAAAAAATGTGTACTAATGTTTGGTGCAGAATTATCTGTGATAGTAAAATAATGGATGGGACAAATACTCAGGAAATTGGGCAAATGGATTACAGTATACTTCTACAATGGAACATTATATAGCTCTTGTAGCACTAGAAATAAATTTCAAAACATTACATATACTGAGGCAAAATAACAAGTCTTAGAAGGATATTTAGTTTCAAAATGTGCACAACACTATTATAAATACAGAGGCTCCTCAGCTTCCAGTAGGGTTATGACAGGATAAACCCATTGTAAATCAAAAATACCAGAAGTCAAAAATGCATTTAATACATCTAACCTACCAAACATTAAAGTTTAGCAACGCAGCGCACTGTAGAGTATTGGTTGTTTACCCTCAAGATCACATGGCTGCCCAGGAGCTGGGGCTCACTGCCACTGCCCAGCATCACCAGGGAGTATCATGCTGCATATCATTATACCCTGGAAAAGATCCAAATTCAAAATCCAAAGTACAATTTCTACTAAATGCATGTTCCTTTTGCACCATCGTAAAGTCCAAAAACTGTAAGCTGATTTATTTTGTAATTTGGGGTTTCTGTATAGGCAGATGTACTAAAAAATATAAAAATGTGCATGGTAATGGCAAATAGCAAATTCAGGAGAGTGGTTACATCTGGAAAGGAGAAAGAAGAGGATTGGTGAGGAATACATGGAAGTCTCCAGGTACAGCGATAATGCTTGACTATTTTTTAAATTAAGGAAATAAAATATGGAAACCATTAAGAATTGATAAAGATGGCTGGCTAGTTACACAGGTGTCTGCCATATTATCTTATATAACTTTTGGCATATTAGTAATATTTCATAATAAGAAGTAAAAAACCCTGCTATACTTGAACTATCAGGAAGAAAACATTAGAAATTCTATCACCCAAAGGCAGCCGCTTTAATACCCCTTATCTACCATGGCTTTTTAGAAAAATTCAGAGAGGACCGGCACCATGGCTCAATAGGCTAATCCTCCACCTGTGGCACCGGCACCCCGGGTTCTAGTCCCAGTCGGGGCACCGGATTCTGTCCCGGTTGCCCCTCTTCCAGGTCAGCTCTGGCCCAGGAGTGCAGTGGAGGATGGCCCAAGTGCTTGGGCCCTGCACCCCATGGGAGACCAGGAGAAGCACCTGGCTCCTGGCTTCGGATCAGCGCAATGCGCCAGCTGCAGCGTGCCGGCTGCAGCAGCCGTTGGAGGGTGAACCAACGGCAAAGGGGAAGACCTTTCTCTCTGTCTCTCTCTCTCACTATCCACACTGCCTGTCAAAAAATAAAAAATAAAAAAAATTTTTTAAAAATTCGGAGAGAATCAGAAACAGACATTATTTTTTGTTTTGTTTTTTTTTTTTTTTTAAATTAGATACAACGAAGTATATGTTCTAGGCTTATGTTGCTTCTTTGGATGACATAGTGATGAAGTTTTCCATTCTAGATGTAACATATGAGGGGGTCTTCAAAAAGTTCATGGAAAATACAGTTTATCTTTTAATTCCATTTGACATGAATTGTTTGAAGTATCCTAATACAGCATGAATATTAAATTATTTGATCAAAGATTATTCACAATTACTAAGTTATGTTTGTCAATTTTTAAAGTTCTAGAGGACCTATGTTTTCACTCTGATGCCCTGCCAATGCAATTTAAATCATATGTCATATGAATGCAAAGTGGAGCATCCTGAAGAGAAAACTTGTGTTAACAGTAAACGCTTGTCACAACCAAGGTCAATTATTTACTGATTAATTCCAGAAGCATCATGGCTACCAATCATGGTGGTCCTACGAATACTGCTTGATTATTACAAGGAAGTCAGAAGTTACTTTTCTATTAATTCAGGATTTTTTAGTAGGTCTGGATGAGTGTCATCAGGATATTTAAAATTCTAAAGGTAGTTTAGGAACTTAGAAAAGCACAAAGAACATCATAGAAAATATGCTACTTATATGGTATGCAAAGAATGAATAGTCAAGTTCAAGGACAAACATAATCACTGTGCCTATGTCATGATTCTTTGGTAAAACCAAAGGTAATTTAAAAAGTATTACTTTAAGTAGAAGTAAATAAAAATGAAAACAACCCATGTTGTTTTTCTTGGTTTGGCCTATACCTTGTTTGGCTCCCCTGGATTATATGAAGAAAACATAGGAATTTTTCGGATTTCTTCCTCTGACAAACGATTTCTCTGGATCTCATCTTCTGGGACAAATTCTATTGGCTGCGTCAGCTTCTTAGGCGAAAAATCAATAACTTTTGCCACATGGAGACCTGGACCTTTACCCTGTGCTGCCTGTTTTCCCTCGTCCTCGAGTAATGATGGGTTCTCAGCTGTGCCACTATCTCCCACTGATGAAGCTGAGATCAGTGAGTGGGAAGCAAAGGGTTCACCTCTCATAAGTTGGAACTCTTCAAGACGTTTTTTCATTATCATCTCTTGGTAAAAATTTTCCAGGTTGTTCATGGGATCACCTTTGTTCTTCTTATGGGGTTCATCTGGATTAAGACAAAGAGATAGGGAAGTTCTACAAAACCTACCAATACAGCCTTTGACAAATTAATAAAAATTAAATCCTGTATCACATATATAGAAACTTCTAGGGCAAATCTTCACAACCTGTGACAAATGAGAATAGTATGTAGCTAGCTACTTCTTGCAGTACATCTCAAGAAAGGCCAGAACTATGGTGAGGCAAGAAAGACACCTGGGCCTCTCAGGGTCATGCAAGTACCAGGGTATTTCAGAAAGTCTATGGGAAATGGAATTAAGATAAGTTCATTTTGGCATAAAAATTGTTGAAATTCAAGCACACAAGGGGTCTTCAAAAAGTTTTTAAAAATACATAGTATGACAAAACTATGCATGGATTTAAAAACTGTTTGTGTCCCCCCAAATCATTTAATTCCATTTTTACATGAATTTTTTGAATTACCCTCTTACAAGCACCTGTAACTGCTAAGGACGTTTAAAAAATATAACCAGGATGGCAACATCATACTTCACAAAATTAATAATAATTCTTTAGTATTGTCTAACTTTAAGCTCATAATCAAATTCCCCTGATTATCTCAAAGATAGTTTTTATATTTGGTTATTCAATTTGGGATTTAAACTGGTCTTTGGCTGTTATTATCTCTTAAATCTCTTTCTATTTGATTCTAAAAGTGTCCTCCCTTCCCACACCTCCAGCTCATCTCCTACCCCATACATTTATTAGAGAAACCAAATTTGTTCTATGAACAAGTGGATATTATTAGTTGTTTCTTAATGGTAATGTTTAACATTCCTCAATCTCCTATTTCTTGGCCATTAAATCTCAAACTATTCAAGTTAATATAGTAGCCCCTGGCCACATGTGTCTATTTAAGTTACTTTTTTAATATCAGTTCCTTAAACTTAGCACATTTCAAGTGCTGAACAGCCACATATGTCTAGTGGATACCACACTGGACAGCAGAAATAGACTATTTATGTCACTGTAGAAAGTTGCACTGGACAGTGGTGATCTACAGGTTCAGTATTTTTAGGCAAGAATCCTTCATAGAGGTGAACTTTCTATTGCATCATGTCATAAGGCGCATCGTGTTTGGAGGTCACATTTTTAATGATGCTGAAATTGCTAAGTGGATTCAAGTGGCATTACTCTCATCATTCCATTATTAAATTCTTCTATTCATCTCTAACCTAAGGGATTTTACATCCACTAGTGATCATTATCAAGATCTATTAATTTATTAGAAGTTGCAAGATGGAGCATTTCTAATTCTATTATTTCTTTTGTATTTATTGTGTGGAACTCTATAGTGAACTTACCGTCATCAACTATTTGACTTCTCTTATACAGGAAAGGTAGGAAAAATGTTTGATTTTTTTCCTCCATTATTTATCAATTATGAAAAAAAATGAGTTAGTACCTTAGAAATGTCCAATGGTTATCAATATTTTAGTATAATTATGAGAACATGAATTTTCACATATTTCATGTGTTTCAATTAAATGTAATAATTCCTTTCAGTGGTCAAATTACTTAGGATCAGTGAAATCGCCTTCAAATCGCCTGCTGTATAGTTTACTGATTTCCTGGCACTGCAAGATATCCTACGTTAATCTCACACAAACCCAAATCTGTTATATTTTCTCCAAGTATCTCTCATTCCTTCTAGTGAGAAGCGATAGTTAGAAACCACAGGGTGTTGCTAGGTATGCTCATTGCTGTTGAGTTATTGTTCTTAGGCCTTCTGATTGAACAGAGTCAGTACATATTTAGAAGAAAAATAAATTATGATGCCATATTGGTATTTTCAATTCAAATATAAGTTTGCAAGTTTTCTACTTAAACATCTTGATGTTAAACTTACATCTCTTTCCTTATATGCTTAAAATAGTGGCTCCTAATATTAGCAAAATTATTTATTAGCTTCTTTCTACAATATACTTAAAGAATTTTAATATATCAATAACAATACTGTTGTGACTCTCAACAATAAAACCACTGAATGCAATTTTATATTTCTTTGCATTTACTTTTGCCCTTAGAATATATCCTATTAGGAATATACAACTATTGTTTTAAAGTCACTATAAGTAACTGATTTCTCTGTAGGTTATGCTACCAACTTTATAATTAGGTTCATTTGCTTCAGGTTGTTTTGGAATTTTAGGGATTGATTATTTTTCCTTTTTGATTAAATGTTTAATTATGTAAAACATTTACATGGATCTAAAGTGAAAACTTTCATACAGTACCTTAATAGAAGTCTCACTTCCATCTCTGTCCCCTTCATCCCATTCCCTTCCTTCCCCATAAATAATATTTTTATTAGGTTTGGTTTATGGTTCCATTGTTTCTTTTTGAAAATATAAGCAAATAAGCATGCATATATATATATATATATATATATATACACACACACATATAATTGATTAGTTACATTCCTCTCCTACATAAAAGGCAACTCATAAACACTGTTATACAACTTACAATTTTGCATTTAACAATGTATCTGTAGATAATTTCATATTAATATGTAGAGCTCTTCTTTCTTCTTATAGCTGTATTGTACTCCATTGTGTGGATGTAAATAGTTTACTCAACTACTCCCTTACTGATATACTTTGGTCTTATGCTATTATGAATAATGCTCTGATAAACAACACTGTGTGTATTCAATTTGGTATTTTTCCAGTATAGCTCAAAAATATACTGTAAAGAAGTGGAATAGCTGAGACAAATGGTAAATGTATATGTAATTTCTCTGCATATTGCTAAATTTCACTCTGTAGGAGTCATATTATTCTGTATTCCCACCAGCAAGGCATAAGAGTATTTAGAAAGTATTTCTTAGGATCCCCCCAAAAAATCCAAAAAAAGCACTAAACATTACAGAAAAGATAGGTAAATTCAACTACATTGAGAATGTGTGTTCCTCAAAAATGTCATAGAGATGGGGGAAAAAGTCACAGAATACAAACAGGTATTTGCTACACAAATAACTATTAGAGAATGTGAATACAGACTATATAAATAGTTCTTAGAAATCATTAAGAAAACAATGGACAACCATCAGGAAAATATACAAAAAGATTGAAGAGATGTTCCACATAGCTAATAAATGTAGGCAAAAGTTGCTAGCCATATTAGGATTCAGGAAGCTAAATTAAAAAGGGAATGACATACTAAAAGAAAATTGATATATTGGCAAAGATGAAAAAGAATATCAATACCACATGTAAGGCATTATTTTAAAAAGATGAAGGAAGAAGCTCCTGGCTCCTGGCTTCGGATTGGCGCAGCTCCAGCCATTGCAGCCAACTGGGGAGTGAACCAGGGGATGGAAGACCTCTCTCTGTGTGTAACTCTGATTTTCAAATAAATAAATAAATAAATAAATCTTTAAAAAAAGTAATGTTTTCTGAACTTTATTTGTATTTATTTTGATTTTATTTGAAAGGCAGAGAGACAGAGACAGATAGAGATCTCCTTTTCACTGATTTACTCCCCAAATGCTTACAACAGCTGGGGCTGGGCCAGGCTGAATCCAGGAGACTGGAAGTCCATCTAAATTTCCCATGTGGATGGCAGGAACCCAAGCACAGAACCATCACCTGCTGCCTCCTAGGATGCTGGATTGGAAATGGAGGTAGGACTTGAACAGAGGCACTGTGATATGGGGTGCAGGTAACCTAAGTGACATCTTAAACAATGCATCAAGTGCCTATCCATAGATTAAAACTTTAAACCACAAGATCATGGCAGCAGGTACGCAGGTGGGCACAATGTAGTCACAAGAGTACTTATATGAAGGAAGCAGAAAGGTCAAAGAGAATAGGAGACATGATGATGGATGTAGAAGTTGGAGCAATGTGATCATGAATCAAAGAATGCAGGTGGTCTTGAGAAGCTGTGCAAGGTTCACTCTAGGGCCTCTAGAAGGAATACAGCTCTGTCAACATGTTGATTACAGGACTTCTGACCTCTAGAAATATGAGAGAATACATCTAGTGTTGTTTTAGATCCTCAAATGTATAGAATAGATATAGCACCCATGGGAAAGTAATACACTGCCAAAGAGCATGTACAGAAAGCCTAGAACTCAGATCACACTTAACAGTTGATAATTTAAATCCTTTCCCTCGAAGATTGGAAAATGGAAAGAATATTAGCTCTCATCAGTTTGATTGAACATATAATGAAAGTTCTAGACCAAGGATGGGAACCCTTTTTTCTGCCAAGGGTAATCTGGATATTTATAACATCATTTATGGGCCATACAAAATTATCAACTTAAAAATTAGCCTGTTATAGATTTATTGAGTTTGAAGTCCTGCCTGCAGTTGCCTTTGAGGGCCAGACCAAATGATTTCATGAGCCTTATACAGTCCACAGGATGGACGTTCCCCACCCCTGTACTAGACAACAGAAGGAAGCAAAAAAATATAGTCTTCAGGTTGGAAAGGAAGAAGTAAAACTGTCTTTATTTATAGGACACATGCTTGATTATGTAGAAAATTCAAAGGTATCTATAATAAAATTATTAAAATTACTAAACTATTTTAATCATAGGCTATAAGATCATTGCATGGAAATCAACTGTATGTCTATAGACTTGCAAAAAACAATCAGAAAATAAAAAAAAATTTATTCATAAGAGTATCAAAATCATTAAATGCCTAGAAATATATTTTATAAAAGAAGTGTAAGATTGATCATTAGAAACTATAAAACCAGGTTGTTTTATAAATTGTAGAATAAATTGTAGAATATCTAAATAAAGGAAGAGACATTCCATATTCCCTTCTTGGGTTAAAAGATTCATTAGTAAGATAATAATTCTCCCCAAATAGAATTACAGATTCAACTCAATCCCAAACAAATTTTAGTAGGCTATTTTGTAGAAAAATTCATAAGCTGTTCCCAAAACTTATATAGAATTACAAAAGGACCTAGACTAGAAAAAGAGATTTTTAAAAAGACAAATAAACTTGGAGAAATTACACTATTCAATTTTGAAACTTACTATAAAGGTATAATAAAGAGATTTAGAATATAAAGATAGGCTTAGACTCACAGAGTAATGAAACCAAGTTGAGTGTTCAGAATTACACTCATATATTTATAGTCAATTGATTTTTCCAAAAAGTACCAAGAAAATTCAATGGGAGAAAATCATAGTGTTTACGATAAAAAGTGCTTGGACAATTGGAAATCCATATACATCAATAGTAAATTTGACCCTTTACCTCATACACAAAATTTAATTCATATGTATAACAGATTTAAATGTAAGAGTGAAGACTAAGTATTCTAGAAGAAAACACAAGAGAAACTCTTGCAAAGACTTCTCAGACATGACACCATGAGAACAAGCAATAGAACAAACTGATATTAAATTGGAAATTGCATAGAAAATTAATCAATTTTTAAAAAAAAAATCATGTAAGATCTCTGTCCTTAATGTGCTGTACATTGTGATTTAATGCTATTACTAGTACTCCAACAGTATTTTTCACTTTGTGTAGCTATGTGGGGGCAAACTGTTGAAATCTTTACTTAATATATACTAACCTGATCTGTATATAAAGAGAATTGAAAATGAATCTTGATTTGAATGGAAGGGAAGAGGGAGTGGGAAAGGGGAGGGTTGTGGGTGGGAGGGAAGTTATGGGGGGGGAAGCCATTGTAATCCATAAGCTGTACTTTGGAAATTTACATTCTTTAAATAAAAGGTTTAAAAAAAAAATACTGATGGAGATGGTGCTGTGGTACAGCAGGTAAAGCCGCCGCCTGCAGTGCCAGCATTTCATATGGTAACAAGTTCAAGTCCAGGCTGCTCCACTTCCAATCCAGCTCTCTGCTATGGCATGAGAAAGCAGTAGAAGATGGCCCAAAGACCTTGGGCCCCTGCACCCGTGTGGGAGACCCGGAGGAGGCTCCTGGCTCCTGAAATGAGATTGGCACAGCTCCTGCTGTTGCTGCCAACTGGGGAATGAACCAGTGGATGAAAGACCTGTGTGTGTGTGTGTGTGTGTGTGTGTGTGTGTATCCTTCTCTCTTTGTGTAACTCTGACTTTCAAGTAAATAAATAAATATTTTCAAAAAACCTCAGAAAGTTAATTTCATTAACATTGAAACTTTTGGGAGTTAACATTTTTCTTAGTGGTTGAGATGTCCACATCGCATATCTGAGTTCCTGGGTTTGATACCCAGCTCTGGCTCCTGACTCCAGTTTCCTGCTAATGACGCATAGGTGTTGGCTCTAATTATTGGGTCCCTGCCACCCTCATAGGAGACCTGGATTGAATTCCCAGTTCCTGGTTTTAGCCTTGGCCTTTGAAGCCATTTGGGGAGTGAACCAGTGGATAGTATCACATGTGTTCACATACATGCGCACACGTGCGCGCGCGCACACACACACACACACACACACATTCTCTCTTTTTTAAAAATTAGAAATCTTTGGCATTCAAAAGATGCCATTAAGAAAATATAAATAAAATATTTGCAAGTTATATACATTATTTGTTTTACGTATTTCAAAGGCAGGGAGATAGAGACAGAGAAAGACCTCCCATCCACTGGTTCACTCCCCCAAAGCCCTCAACAGCCAGGACTGGGCCAGGCTGGTCTCTACGTGGGTGGCAGGGAACAAACCATTTATCATTGCTGCCTCCCAGTGTACTAATGGGAAGCTGAAATCAGGAGTGGAGCTGAGACTCAAAGCTAGGCACTCAGAAACGGAATGTGAGTGTTCCAAAGAGTGCCCTAACCACTGTGTCAAATGCCTGCTCCCACATTCCTTATAAAGGACTTGTATGTGAAATATACAAAGAACTCATCAATCAATACTAAGCAAACAACCCCATCATGAAATGGACAAATGACTTGAATAGACATTTCATCAGCCATATGAATAGCTAAGAATATTATGAAAAGTTATTCAAGTTAATTTTATTATTGAGATATGTATGTGCATGTGTGTGTGTAAACATACATAATTATTATAATAAAAAAGGCAATAAAACATACTGGAAAAGATGTAGAGAAACAGCAATCTTCTTACAATGCTGAAGAGAAAATAAAATAGTACAACCACATTAGTAAACGGTTTGGTATTTTCTCAAATGGTCATAGAGTCACCATATGACCCAGAAATATCATTCATTCAAAAGGAATTAAAATATATTCACAGCTGGGTAAGTGGTTTAGTGGGTAAGGCTACCACTTGCAATGCTGGCATCCCATATGGGTGCTGGTTCAAGTCCTGGCTGCTCCACTTCCGATATAGCTCCCTGCTAACGCTCCTAGGAAAGTATTGTAAGATTGCCCAAATCCTTGGGCCCCCTGCACCCACAAAGGAGACTGGGATGAAGCTACTGGCTCCTGGATTCAGACTGGCCCAGCTCCAGCCATTGAGGCCATTTGGGGAGTGAGCCAGCAGATAGAAGACCGATCTCTCTCTCTCTCTGTCTCTGTCTCTGTCTCTGTCTCTAACTCTGCCTTTCAAATAAATAAATGGAGTCATATCTACTTCTATCTATCTGTCTGTCTATCTACCTATCCATCCATCTATATATAGATATTTATTCACAGTACTATTATGAAAGTGGAACCCACCCAAATCTAATCAAGCAGTGAACAAATCTTTTTAAAATGGGTATTGCATCTACACAATGGATCACTTTTTAAGCGACAAAAACAAATTGTTGATACATAATATAACATGGACTAGTCTCAAAAACATTAGGCTATCTGAAAGAAGACAGATTAGAAAACTACATATTGTAAGATTCTATTTATATGAAATATCTGGAAGAGACAAATTTAGAGACAGGGGCTTAAGATATTTGTGGGGGTCACTTGTTGCGAATAGGCTCAAGGGAATTTTGCTGGGTGATGGAAGTGACTTAAACTTGGATTGTGGTGATGACTGCATAATTCTATAAATTTACTAAAAATCACTGAATTGATTTATATTCACTTAAAACAGGTGAATTCACCACATGTCAATTCTATACCTCAGTGAAGCTGTTTAAAAATAAACTACTCAGTATTACAGAATGTGAGAAAGAAAACAGAAAATGAACTAAAAGACATTAAAGAAAAATTAACAGAAAAGTAGCATATTCACATTTGAAGATCTGAAGACATATATTACAAATATGTTAACTGTCCTCCACTGCTTTAAATACTCAATGAAATCCCAATAAAACCATATAAAAGTGTGTGTGTGTGAGATTTGATAAACTGATTCTAAAATTTCTGTGGAAAGGCAAAATGTCAAAAGTAACAAAATACTTTTGAAGAGCAACAAAGTATAAAAAATGTCCTTTTACTGTACCAGATATCAAAACATTATAAAGCTAGACCATATGATATTGATTACAGAATAGTTCCAAAAATCAAAGAATAAATGAGAGAATTCGGAAAATTATTCAACCATATATGAACACACAGTATATGACAGAGGTAGCAATGCAGTAACAGTTCAGGGACAAAATTTCATTATATGACATTGTGAATAGAGGGCTATTTACATGAAGTAAAAGAAACTGGAACCCTATGTTTTACCACATACATAAAACAATTCCAGGTATATTAATGCCTTAAATGTAAAAGACAAAAATCATCAAGCTTTTAGAATAAAGAACAGTATCTTCCTGTACTAATGGTAGGGAGAGTTTTATTAATCAATACCACAAAAGCATCAAGTATAAAGGGAAAATTAATAACCTGTACTCACTACATAAAAATGAAAAACTTAGTTCATCAAAAGATACCATGAAAGTAATGAAATTATAAGCCATGGAATGGGAATAACCATTTTCAAGACACAACCAAGAAAGAATAAGTATCTACAACAATAGAGAACTTGTACAAATGTATAAGAAAATGCATATAAGATTAGAGAGTTGGAGATAGAATATTCAGGATATATAATCCCAATACCTTCCTAAAATATCAATGTTCTGAAAGACACACACAAACTCTCTCTCTCTCTCTTTCTCTCTCTCTCTCTCTCTCTCTCTGCAGGGGAACAGTTTCTGAAGAAAACTAAATGCAAATTTGTGATCTCTCATTATATCCTGGATTTAAAATTGAGAAATCTGATTGCAAATTTTATGAGGGGCCTTCAAAAAGTTCATGGAAAAAGAATATTATGAAAAAAAACTATGCATGGATTTCAAACTTTTTTGCATCAAAACAAACTTATCGGGCCGGCGCCATGGTTCATTTAGTTAACCCTCCGCCTGTGGCGCCGGCATCCCATAGGGGTGCCAGGTTCTAGTCCCAGTTGCTCCTCTTCCAGTCCAGCTCTCTGCTGTGACCCGGGAGCACAGTGGAGGATAGCCCAAGTGTTTGGGCCCCTGCACCCACATAGGAGACCAGGAGGAGACACCTGGCTCCTGGCTTTGGATCGGCACAGTGCCAGCCGTGTGGCCATTTGGGGAGTGAACCAACGGAGGGAAGACCTTTCTCTCTCTCTCTCTCTCTCTCTCTCTCTCTCTCTCTCTCTGTCTCACTGTCTGTAACTCTACCTGTCAAATAAAAAAAAACAAAAACAAAAAACCTTATTTTTAATTCTATTTTCTGAAAACTTTTTGAAGTCTCTTCATATATTAGATAATTTTAGAGTCACAATGTTAAATTTCTTAGGAGTCAACATAAAATTGCCATTACATAGAATAATGTTCTGGCCGGCGCCGTGGCTCAACAGGCTAATCCTCTGCCTTGCGGCGCCGGCACACCGGGTTCTAGTCCTGGTCGGGGCACCGGATTCTGTCCCGGTTGCCCCTCTTCCAGGCCAGCCCTCTGCTGTGGCCCGGGAGTGCAGTGGAGGATGGCCCAGGTGCTTGGGCCCTGCACCCCATGGGAGACCAGGAAAAGCACCTAGCACCTGGCTCCTGCCAACAGATGAGCGCGGTGCGCCGGCCGCAGCGCGCCGTCTGCGGCAGCCATTGGAGGGTGAACCAACGGCAAAGGAAGACCTTTCTCTCTGTCTCTCTCTCTCACTGTCCACTCTGCCTGTCAAAAAAAAAAAAAAAAGAATAATTTTCTTAGGGAATATATAGTGAAGTAATTAGCAATAAAACTTCATTATGTCTGACAAGTATTTCACATAGTTTAACAATAAACTATATATACACATGCTTACATGGAGGAATGCAGATTAAGCAAACATGGTAAAATGTCAATAGTTAGTGGATATAAATGAGGGCATGGGTTCATTTCAATTTTTCTCAAGATAAAAGGTTGAGAAAAATAATTTGACTAAGGGATACAAATATTCAAAGTAATAAAATGAATGTTAAGCATTAATAAAGGGAAAAACAAACACAATGAAATGTAATCAAATGCTGAGGAGACTGGAGTCTAACAATACCAGTGTAGACAGTTATGGAGCAACCTGAAAATTTCCTACCTGGTTGGTGGGATTTTAGCTAGGAGAAATGCCTTCCGGAATTAGTTATCTAGGGGTTGGTGCTGTGGCATAGCAGGTAAAGCTGCTGCCTGTAGTGCCAGCATCCCATATGGGCACTGGTTCCAGTCCTGGCTGCTCCACTTCCAATCCTGCTCTCTGCTATGGCCTGGGAAAGCAGTAGAAGATGGCCCAAATCCTTGGGCCCCTGCACCCATTTGGGAGACCTGGAGGGAGCTTCTGGCTCCTGGCTTCGGATCAGTGCAGCTCCAGCTGTTGCGGCCAATTGGGAAGTGAACTAGCAGATGGAAGACCTCTCTCTCTCTCTGCCTTTCCTTCTCTCTGTTTGTAACTCTGACTTTCAAGTAAATAATAATAAATAATAATAAATAAATAATAAATAATAAAAAGAAATTCGTTATCTATTAATATTGACTATGTATGAACATTTTATTCTCAATGTCACTCCTGGGTATATACCCTGAGAATCTTCTACACATGTATCACAAGACACATATACAACAATGATCACAATAGCAGATTTAACCCTCCAAATGAGAACAATATAAATGTCCCACTACAGTAGAATGGATAAATACATTGTGGTATGTTCATATAAAGAAATAGTATATGTCAATGAAAATAAGTGAATTATGGCTATACATAGAAATACTAATGAATATCACAAATACATTAAGTAGAAAAGGAAGAGATAACAGAATAAATTGAGTATAATTCATTGATATAATGCTTAAACACAGACAAGGTTAAACACTGTCTAGCGCTAGATGTGTGAGTTGTAAAAAGAAAAAGAAAAGCAAGGAAATTATTATCATGAGTAAGGGAAGTGGTTATACTGGATGGGGAGGGGGTTATTTGTGAGGGGCATGCAGAGACTTTTAGCATATTTGCAATGCTCTATTTCTTGATCTAACTAAACATGTACTATGTTTTAAGTGCTCTTCAATACAATCCATAGTTTGTAAAAAAAGTGAATGAGAGTTGAGGATGTAACAATAAATGAATGAACTGGTTTGAAAAGTAACCCCCTAAAATTCACGTATATCTGGAGCCTCAGATCATGACCTTATTTGGTCTCTTTCAATATAGTTAGTTAAGATAGGCCCTAAGTTCAATGACTGGTGTCTATATAAAAAGGCAATGCTATCGAAGTCGGCAAACCCTAAAGGCTTCCATAGCCTCGGCAACTCATGACTAGAGCCTAGGGAGATTACTGACACCATAAACAAGAGTGTCAAATTGTTAAATCAACATCAAGAGTCACTGTGTACTTACGTCTCATGAGGGATCTGTCCTTAATGTATTGTCCAATGTGAAGTAATGCTATAACTAGTACTGAGACAGTATTTTTACACTTTGTGTTTCTGTGTGGGTGCAAACTGATGAAATCTTTACTTAGTATATACTGAATCGATCTTCTGCATATAAAGATAATTGAAAATGATTTTAAAAAATTTGGTGTTAAACTGGAAATTGCATAGAAAATTAATCAATTTTTAAAAAAAATCATGTAAGATCTCTGTCCTTAATGTGCTGTACATTGTGAATTAATACTATAACTAGTACGCCAACAGTATTTTTTACTTTGTGTTGCTATGTGAGGGCAAACTGTTGAAATCTTTATGTAATATGTACTAAACTGATCTTCTGTATATAAAGAGAATTGAAAAGGAATCTTGATGTGAATGGAAGGGGAGAGGGAGTGGGAAAGGGGAGGGTTGTGGGTGGGAGGGAAGTTATGGGGGGGGGAAGCCATTGTAATCCATAAGCTGTACTTTGGAAATTTATATTCTTTAAATAAAGGCTTTATAAAAATATATTAAAAAACAAAACAGGCAAGGCTAAACAGACACAGTCACACAGGAAGAATGTCATGTGATGATAGAGGCAGAAATAGGAGAAATGCATCTAAGAATCAAGGACAGTCAGAAAACATCAGAAGCTAGGAGAAACACATAAAACAGATTCTCCCTCAGAGACTCCAGTAAGAAGCAACCTTGCTAACACCTTTATTTTGTACTTCTAGCCTCCACAACTACGAGAGAATACATTTCTGCAGTTTTAAGTCTTTCAGTCTGTGGAAGTTTGTTGTGGCAGCTATAGGAAACTAATACAGATGTTAGTATTGGGAAATAGGATGCTGCTGTAACAAGTGCTTAAAACTGTGAAATTGGCTTTGGAATTGGGTAATGGGAACAGACTGGAAGAATTTTGAGGTGCTTGACAGCAAAAGCCCATACTGTCTTGAGGAGACTGTTGGATAGAAATATGGATGTTAAATGTAATCCTGGTTACAACTGAGAAGGAAGTGAGGAAACAGTGAAAAATGCTTCTATCCTCTTAGCATACACACACACACAGATACACACACACGTGCACATACACACATTTCTATATGTATCATGAATAAAATGTTGCTAGAGATATGATCATTAAAGTTGCTTCTGGAGAGGCCTTAGCAAGAAACTATGAACATGTTATTGGACATGGAGGAAAGGCAATCTTTGCTATAAAGTGGCAGAAACTTGGCTAACTTGAATTCTGCTGTTGGGAGAAAAACCTAAAAATTATAAATTATTAATAATTATTGGGGCCAGCGCTGTGGTGCAGCAGGTTAACGCCCAGGCCTGAAGTGCCAACATCTCATATGGGTGCTGGTTTGAGTTCTGGCTGCTCCATTTCCAATCAAGCTCTTTGCTATGGCCTGGGAAAGCAGTGGAAGATGGCCCAAGTGCTTGGGCCCCTGCACTCACGTGGGAGACTCGGAGGAGGCTCCTAGACCTGGAGGCTCCTGGCTCCTGGCTTCAGATCAGTGCAGCTCCAGCCATTGCGGCCAACTGGGGAGCGAACCAGTGGATGGAAGACCTCTCTCTCTCTCTACCTCTCCTCTCTCTGTGTAACTCTGACTTTCAAATAAATAAATAAATCTTTCAACAAAGTATTAATAATTATTTGTCTGTTAGTTAATAATAATTAAAAGTATTAAGTGGTCAACTTGGATATTTAACTCATATTTCCAAACAAAGTATGGAAGCTGGTCTCTCCAGATGCTTATAATAAAATGAGTGAGCAAAGAGGTAACTTGAAGAAGGAACTGTTAAGCTAGGAATACAGATATGGTTATCAAGGAAAGATTTGTAGAGAATCCTCATGTCCAATGGTATGGATCTCTTGATGTAAGAGGGTACTTCAGAAGTTCATAGAAAAATGGAATTAACAGATAATCTTAGGAGTAAGTATGATGGCACAGTGGGTTAAGCAGTCACTTGCTGCTTGCCCACATCCCATATCAGAATGCTAGTTTGAGTCCCCACCTATTTTGCTTCTGATCCAGCTTCCTGCTAATATGCCTAAGGAGGCAACAGAAGATGGCTCAAGTATTTGGGTCCCTGCCACCCATGTGGGAACCTGGATGGAGTTCCAGGATCCTAGCTTTGGCCTGGCCCAACCCTGGCTGAGGCAGTCATTTGTGGAGTGAACCAGAAGATGCAGGATCTGTCTTTCAAATACATAAATAAGTACATTTTTTAAAGAAGATAAGTTTATTTTGATATAAAAATTTTTTGAACTTCATATATATCATGAGTCTTCAAAAATTCATGGAAGGTGTATATTATGAAAAACTATACACAGATGTTAAAAATATTTTGCACCAAAATACTTATTTTAAATTCCATTCTCCCAAAAATTTTTTTGAAGTTCCCTCATACATGAGGCTTTTGATAATTTTATACCAACATAGTGCCAACATGGTGTGAAAGAGACAGTCACAGGACAAAAGGAAGGAAGGATGATTCCAAGAACAAAGTCATAGAGGAAAAAGCTAGAAAGGATGACATTGCAGTTGCCCCAGTGGCTTGAGAGGGTGAACCTAGATGACAAATCACTGAGTTTAGAGTATTATTCTTAGGCCTTGAAAACTAATGGAATTTGCTCTACTGGGCTACAAACTTGCTTAGTAACACCAATAACCCCTTTATTCCTTCCTTTTTGCCCTTTCAGAATGTAAATGTCTACCCTATGATTATTGCATATTATAAATTATAAGCAGTAATCTAATTTCACTGGTCTCTAGAGAAAAAGGAATGTTGTCCCAGTATGGATCATTTCCAGAACCTCAGTCTATATCTGATTTAGATAACAAGAATTGGGGGGACTGGCACTGTGGTGTAGTGGGTAAAGCTGCCCCCTGCAGTACAGGCATCCAATATGGATGGCAGTTCAAGTCCAAGCTGTTCCACTTCCGATCCAGCTCTCTGCTACGGCCTGGGAAAGCAGTGGAGGATGGCCCAAATCCTTGGGCTCCTGGCTTTGGATCAGTGCAGCTCCAGCTGTTGCAGCCAATTGGGCAGTGAACCAGCGGGTGGAAGACTTCTCTTTCTCTCTTTGCCTCTCTCTGTGTAACTCTGACTTTCAAATAAATAAATAAATCTTTTAAAAAAAGAGTTGAGCTTTTTGAGTTGATATTGAGATATAGGACTTAGACTTGATGCATTCTGTAATGAGTTAAAATTTGGGGGAATGCTGTGATGGGGTGAATATATTTTCCATGTGTTGGAACAGATACGAATTTCCGAAGGAAAGAGAGTGGACTGTACTGAGTTTACCAGTATATCTCCAAAATTATTGGTCATCTGGAGCTGAGACTATACCTTTATTTAGAAAGATTCAGTTAAATTAAGAAAGGGAAATATTGGACTACCGTGAGCCCTAAATACAATGACTGGTTTCCTTACAAAGGCCTTGTGAAAAACTGAGACACAGACACAAGAAATGTCATGGGATGACAGAGAATGGGATGATAAATCTATAATCAAAAGAGCACTAAAGATTGCCAATAATAACCAGAAGCACAAAGAGGCAATGAAGGATACTCTCTGAGAGCCTGCAGAGAGTATGACATGCTGACACCCTGATTTCAGACTTCTATTATTCTAAGTCACCAAATTTATGGTTATTTATTACAGTAGTCCTAGGAAACTAAACAGTCATAGAAAACTCTCCAAGAATTCTGTCATAGCAAGAAGGGAAAGTTACTGATATACAGAAAAATATGAACGAATCTCAAATACATTATGTGAGTTAAAGATGTCTTATACAAAGAATGCAAATGCATAATGTGTAGTTCCCATGAATATTAAGTTCTAGAACAGACAAAACTAATCTATAGTGGAAAAAAATCAAAACACTAATTGCCTCTGGGAGGGTAGTATGGGAACAGGTGAAAGTAAGTATGATGGGACTTTCTGGAGAGATAGTTCTCTTCTATATGTTCTTAGGGGTTAGGTTACACAGATTCAGTGCTGTGTTGGAGATGGTCCGATGATTGTGTGCATTATATTCAACTCCATGTTCAGTGATAAAATAATGGTAGCTTGAAATTGGCCATGGTGGAAATACATACACTATGGAACCTGGAAAACAACACAAATATGTTTTTCTGGCGAGTTGGTTGCTAAACATTTACCAGTATGTCACTACACAGACTTATATTTTAATCAAAAGTCAGCAAATGCACACCTACAATTGTATTAAATCATATGCAAATTTTACAGCAAAAAAAAAGAATGCAAATAAATATTTAACTCTAGTGAACAATATACATGCTGAGGAATTTGGGTGAATTGCATTTACATCAGTAATTTTAAAAAATATATTAATAAAATAAAGTAGATTGATGGACAGAGATATAGACAGTGATATGATATGGTAAAATATTAATGATAGAATATAAATGGTAAATAGTGGGTGTTTGAAATAAAATCTTTCAACTTTTCTTTATATTTTAAATTTTTCAGTGAAAACAAAGAATGGAAAATTTTTTTTCCCATTTGGATACCAAGGAATATTAACATATATATTTAATCTTATATTTTTTAGGGCTTCAATATATTTCTTTTGTAAACAAACTGCTACTTATTATGGTACACAATGAAAGGAGAAGATCTTAATATTTTTGCTCAAGTAGCTAAACAATTAGAGTGCATTTTTTGTTTTTTATCTTATTATTTATCAAGTTCAGGTTATGTACACCAAGGAAATTGGCAAATGGTATAAATCATGTTAAAGTCCTAGAAGGAAAGGAGCAATACTGGGGAAAACTGACTGAGGTCCCTTGGATGACACGAGGGATATGATCTAAGACAAAATTGTAAACATTAACCTTAAGCAGGAAGGACTTCCCTAGCAATGAATCAAAGAGGGAAGAAAATGAGAGTTAGGATGCAGAAACTAGCAGAGAGTGGATGAAAATTCTTGCTGGTGGCAGTGTTTCCTTTGACATAAGACAGAAGGCTGTTAAAATGATGAAATACTAGAGCAGAAAATAGTAATGAAGACCTAAAATAGATTTTACATGAAATGAAATACAGCACTGATTAGGGACTAGGAGACAGATTTTGAACAAGGGAGAAAGCAACAGACTATACCAGAGATGTGGAACTTGTAGAGGCATATTAGTTATTTGCAAAGTTTCATGACTTTTCTTTAGGTGTGCTCAGAAGCTATGGTCCAGAAATATAAAAGGCAATTACTTGGATTGATTCAGTGTTGCGGTTTCACTGGATGTGTATGATAAATATATATTTATATAAGGAAGCAAGAAAATGATTTAATGGTAAGAATGTGGTTAAATCATGGATGACGAGTCTAAGTAAGATTTGAAAGGAAGAGGAAATAAGAAGGGCCAACAGATTGCAAGAAAGTCAAGGAACTGAAAATTTCAACAGAGTTGAAGAGATAGTATAATGGGTGTAAGAGAGTTATGAGAACCAAAAGGATAAGAAAAATATTGTCGTCAAAGAGTAAGTGGGGGCTGGTGCTGTGGTGTAGTAGCCTGAGTCTCCACTGGTGATGCATGCATCCCATGTGGGCAGTGGTTTGAGTCCCAGCTGCTCCACTTCTGATCCAGCTCCCTGCTAGTGGCCTGGGAAAGCAGTGGAAGATGGCTCAAGTGCTTGGGCCCCTGCACCCACGTGGGGGACCCAGAGGAAGCTCCAGCTGTTACGGTCATTCAGCAGATTGAAGACTTTTCTGTCTCTCTCTCTCTCTCTGTAGCTGTGCCTCTCAAATAAATAAATTGTTTTTTTTTTAAAAGATTAATAAGTGGTATCTTCAAATAATTTATGGAAAATGTGCATTATCTTGTTTTTTAGTTGAGAAGCATAGATACACAGGGAAGGAGAGGAAGAGGGAGGGAAGGAGGGAAGGAGGGAAAGAGGGAGAGAAGGAGAGCTCCTCAAATGCATGCAACAACTGGGACTGAGCTGGGAACTCAATCCAGGTCTCCTAGGTAGGTGGCAGGAACCCAACTAATTGAGTCATCACCTGCTGCCTCCCAGGGTATGCATTAAAAGGAAGCTAGAATCAGCAGCAGGGCTGAGACTCCAACCCAGGCACTGTGATATAGGATGAGTGTATTCAAATCAATGGCTTAACTGCTAAATCCCCACCTTACATTCTCTTAATTCCAATTTCCCATAAACTTTTAAAAGAACCTTTATATATTGAAGCTTATAGTTTCAGAGGAAATATATTTCCAGAGGTAAATGTTATTTTTCCCACCAATTGCATATTAAAAATGGGACATGTATAGCTCCAAAAAAATGTGTCTTACGATATAGTAAAATTGCATTTAATAAACCAATACATCCTTTCAAATAATGTATATAAGAGCTTCGGACAAAAACACAGACTTTTGTGTGTGAATTTAAGTCTTAGTATGGCTACTTAGTAACTGTGATCTTAAGAAAATCCTCTCTGAAGTTCAACTTCATCACTTGTAAAATGCTTATAATACTGCCACTGTCTAGCAGGTCTGATTTAAGGCTTAAAGGTACAAAAATGTATAAAAATAATTAGCACAAGTACTGGCACAAATAATCCCTCAAAAACTACTATCTACTAAGGACTTCTGTTTATGGGCAAGATGAAGTAATAAGCATGCGTTACCCTGTCGCCCCCCAGCCCCACTGAGCAATTATAAAAGTTAGACAGAACATACAGTTTATCTGAAGAGTGCAAAAAGTAAATGGTAGCATATAGTCCCGAATTTCAAATGACAAACAAATCACACCCAGACACAGCATAATCAAATTGCTGAAAATAAGGAGAGAAAAATAAACATTAAAAAAGACCCTTACATTTATGGTCAATTTATTTTCCACATTAAGCAATTCAATAGCAAAGAATAGTCTTCCGAATTAAAAGTGCTAGGATAATTGGATATTCATAAGCAAAGAGATGACTGTAACCCCAACTCTCCCCAGCTTTGCATTAGCTTTGAAAACTAACAATCTAGCAACTGAAGTAGGTGCAAAATCCAGCAGCATAGCTAACATAGGAGGGGTAGAACAGTTCTGGAACTTCTCAAACGTCCCATCTTCAAAGAATTTTCACTGTTTGGCCTGCCTAGCTCCTCATTCACTGAAAACCTACATTATGGGAAATTGTCTCTGAACTGGCTCATACTCAAGTGGCTCATACTCATTCTCAGGGCATTTGTCAAAATCATTGAATGGGAACCGTGCAACACTGTAGCTGCTTGAGATGACATTAACCTTTGGGATAAACAAAAGGCTTACCACCACCACAACAACAACAAAAAACCACAACAAGCAAACCAAAAACCAAAAGAAGTAGAGGAATAAGGAAACAGCAACTAAAATTTAAGATATATAGAAAGCAAACAGCAAAAAGGAAGATTTAAATTGAATCTTATCAACAAATTTCAATTAAATACACTAAATGAACTAAATATTCAAAAAGCAGAGATTTGAAGGGCAAATTTAAAAAGAAAATATTAATTCCACTATTACCTGTGAATAACAACACAATCTAGATTCAAAAAAAAAAAATGACTGAAAGGAAAAGGATAAAAAAAGATGTCCCATGAAAATAGAAACCAAAGCAGAGCCAGGCTTTAGAAATTTGAGTCTTCCTTTTAACTTGATCAGTCTAGTCAAAGGACTGTGATTTTGGTGATCCTTTCAAAGAATGTACTTTTGGTTTTGTTGATTTTTCTCTATTTTTATTCTCCATTTCATTTATTTTTGCCCCAATCTTTATTATTTCCTTTCTTTAGCTTGATTTGGTTTTAGTTTTCATTTTGTAATTTTTAAAAGACTTATTTATTTACTCTAACGACAGTTACAGAGATAAAGGGAGAGGCAAAGATCTTCCACCTGCTGGTTCACTCCCCAAGTGGCTGCAATGGCCTTGGCTGAGCCAGGAGCTTTATCAGGATCTCCCACATCAGTGGCAAGGACCCAAGCGCTGGGGCCACCTTCTCTTACCTTTCCCAGGCTATTAACAGGGAGCTTTAGCAGAAGTGGAACAGCTGGGACACAAACCAGCACTCATAGGGAATGCTGGCATTGCAGCATTATCTGCTATGCCACAACACTGGTCCCCTGTTTTGTAATTTTTTTAAAAAGATTTATTTATGGGGCTGATGTTGTGGCATGGTGGTAAAACCATCACCTGTGATGCCAATATCCCATATGAGTGCAGGTTCAAACCCTGGCTGCTCCACTTCCTATCGAGCTCCCTGCTAACATGCCTGGGAAAGCAGCAAAAGATGGCCTTAAGTGCTTGGGCTTCTGCCACCTGCCTGTGGGAGACCTGGGTGACAGAAAGAGAGAGATCTTCCATCTGCTGGTTCATGCTCCAATTGGCCACAGTGGGTGGGGCTGGGCCAAGATAAAGCCAGGAGCCAGAATCTCCATCTTGTTCTGCCACATGGGTGGGTGGCAGGGCTCAAATATTTGGACCTCCTCTGTGGTCCTCCCAGGCACATTAACAGGAAGCTGGATCATTAGTAGAATAGCAAGGACTCGCATTGGCATTGCCATATATGAGATGACAGCATTGCAAGCAATGTTTGACCAACTGTGCTACAACACAGGCTCCTTCTTTTTATAATTTCTAAAAGTGGAACTGTCTATTATTAATTTTATCAATATGCAGATTAATAAGTATAAATATCCTCCTATAAACTGCTTTTACTGCATCCTAAAATTTTTTGATACATTAAGATCACTCATCTGAAAAATATGCTTTAATGTCCCTTGTGATTTCTTCTTATCTATCAACTATTCAGTAGAGTGTTAATTTCCACATTTGTAAATTTCCTAAATGTACTGTCAATGATTTTTAATTTCATTCCATTATAAATGTAAGTTGCAATAGTGGGCATTCTTGTCTTATTCCTGATCTTGGGGGACAATTTTAAGTCTTTTACCATTAATTATGATATTAAGTATTAACATACAAATCTGGCCAATTGATTTCTGGCAAAAACACAGAGGCAAACAAATGGAGGAAGGATACTGTTTTAAACAGTTGAAAATTAAATAAATGGACATTATAAGCAAAAAAGTGAAATTTAATTTCAACTTCACATCTTATATAAATATCAAGTCCAAATGAATCAGAGATCTAAATTTAAAATATACAACTACAAAACTGTTAAAAGAAAACAGAAAGATATTTTTCATGAATATGTGTTAGGCATAATTCTTAGACAAATGTATATATTAAAAGCATGATCTATGAAAAAATAATTGATCAACTGGATTTTATAAAAATTTCAAATATTTGCTCTGACATGAAAGATATATACACTAAAAGCTACAAAATGCTGCTGAAAAAAATTAAAGAAGACACAAATAGAAAGAGATCCTACATTTACGGATTAGAAGATTTAATACTATTAAGATGTCAGCTGGCGCTGCGGCTCAATAGGCTAATCCTCCGCCTGCGGTGCCGCACACCGGGTTCTAGTCCTGGTTGGGGCGCTGGATTCTGTCCTGGTTGCCCCTCTTCCAGGCCAGCTCTCTGCTGTGGCCGGGAGTGCAGTGGAGGATGGCCCAAGTGCTTGGGCCCTGCACCCCATGGGAGACCAGGATAAGTACCTGGCTCCTGCCATCAGATCAGCGCAGTGCGCTGGCCGCAGCGGCCATTGGAGGGTGAACCAACAGCAATGGAAGACCTTTCTCTGTCTCTCTCTCTCTTTCACTGTCCACTCTGCCTGTCAAAAATTAAAAAAAAAAAGAGTCTTATAGTACCTCAAGGGACTTCCAACAAACCAAAACAATGTCAAAAAGGAAGAACAAAGTTGGAGATATTACGCTTCCTCATTTCAAAACTCCCTACAAAGTTTCAATAAGTAAAATAGCACAGTACTAGCATAAAGTCAGATACATGGGGAATAGAATAGAGATCCAAGAAATAAACCCTTGCACATACTGATAAAACGATTTTGAACAGAGTGTCAAAATCACTCGGTGTGGAAAGAATAGTTTTTTTCAACAGGTGGTGCTAAGAAAATTGTATATCAACGCAAAAAAATGAAGTTGGATCCTTACCTCAAACAATATACAACAATTAACTTAAAACAGATTAGAGACCTAAATGTAAGAGCTAACTATATATTTATTTTTATTTATTTATTTATTTGCGAGAGGCAGAGACAAAGAGAGAAACCTCCCACCCACTCGTTCACTCCCTAAATGTCGGGAAGCTGGGAACTCAATAGTGGTGGGCCTCAACTGGAGTCCTCCATGGGCATTAGCAGGATGCTGGAATAGGGGGCAGAGCCAGTATTCAAACCCAGGCCCTCTTATGGGATATGGATGTCTCAAGTGGCATCTTAATTGCTGCACCAAATGCCCACCCCTAGAGCTAAAACCATAAAACTCTTAAAATAACATTGGGAGGAAAAGCTTCATGACTTTGGATGTGGCAATAATTTCTCAGATATGACACAAAAAGCAAACAAAACAAAAGAAAAATAGACAAGTTAATCTTCATGAGAATTAAAAACTACCGAAGAACACCACCAACAATGTGGGTTTGTCAATCATGTATCTTAAGAGGGATTAATATAGGCTGGCGCCGTGGCTCAACAGGCTAATCCTCCGCCTTGCGGCGCCGGCACACCAGGTTCTAGTCCCGGTCGGGGCACCGGATTCTGTCCCGGTTGCCCCTCTTCCAGGCCAGCCCTCTGCTGTGGCCCGGGAGTGCAGTGGAGGATGGCCCAAGTGCTTGGGCCCTGAACCCCAAGGGAGACCAGGAAAAAGCACCTAGCACCTGGTGCGCCGGCCGCAGCGCGCCGTCCACGGCAGCCATTGGAGGGTGAACCAACGGCAAAGGAAGACCTTTCTCTCTGTCTCTCTCTCTCACTGTCCACTCTGCCTGTCAAAAATTAAAAAAAAAAAAAAAGAGGGATTAATACATAGAAAATAGATAGTACTCCAAAAACTCAACAAATGAACAGCAACCCATTTAAAAATTGGGCAAAGGATTTGAACAGACATTTCTCCAAAGAATATATACAAATTGTCAAAAAGCATATGAAAGGATGCTCATCAGTGCTAATCATTAGGAAAATGCAAATAAAACCACAATGAGCGGTGGGTGTTGTGGTACAGCCAGTTAATCTGCTGCTTGGGATGCCTGCATTCAGTATCAGAGTATCTGGAATAAAGTCCCAAACCAGCTTCCTGCTAATATGTACCCTGGGAAAAGCAGATGATGGCTCAAGTACTTGGGTTCCTGTCACCCTTGTGAGAGACCTGCTTGAAGTTTCTGGCTTCTGGGTTAGTCCTGGCCCATATGGGGCTGTTGCAGCCATTTGGGGAGTGAGAGCTCTCTCTATCTCTTGCTTTCTCTCTCCTCTGCCTTTCAAATAAATAAAAATAAATGAATTTTAAAATATCACCTAACATCCATTAAGATGATCATTATACAAAAAAATTAAAAATAACAATTTTTGCTGAGAGTGTGAAGAAATTAGAACCCTTGTGCACTGCTGGTCAGAAGGTAAAATGATATAGTCTCTGGAAAACATGGCAATTCCTCAAAAAACTATATGTGGAACTATAATATGACGGGACATTAAAAATTTTATGAAAAAGTGGAATTAAAAGAAAATGTTTACTTTCCATGAACTTTCTGAAGCCTTTTGTATTATCCAGCAATTCCACTTCTGGAAATATACCCAAAAGAATTGAAAGTAGATATTCAACAGATATTTGTACACCTGTGTTTGTAGAAGCATTATTCACAATAGCTAAAACGAGGAAGTGTCCAGTGATGGCCAATGACCAAACAAAATATGGTACAAACATACAACAGAATATTATTTAGCCTTAAAAAGGAAAGAAATTCTGACACATTATAACACAAATAAGCCTTAAAGATATTACATTAAGTAAAATAAGCTAGTGACAAAAGGACAAATATTTTATGTTTCCACTTTTATGAGGTACCTAGAGTAGTCAAATTTATAGAAAGACAGTGGTTCCCACAGGATGGAGAAAGGAAAAATGGGAGTTAGTGTTTAATAGGTACAAAGTTTCATTTTAGATAGATGAGAAAGTTTTGGAGATAGATGATTGTGATGGCTGCAAAAAAAGTGTAAATGTATCTAATGCCACAGAACTAAACATTTAAAAATTGGATAAAATGGTAAGTTTTATGTTATATAGATTTTCTAATAAAAATTTACAAAGACATGGCTAAGAGAATGAAAAGACAAGCTATACAGACTGAGAGAAAATACTTGTAAATCACATATCCAACAAAGGTTTGTGTTGGGAATACATGAAGTACCTTCAAAATCATCAGGAAGAAAATAAATAACTAATCATAAAATGGCAAAGATCTGAACAGACATTTGCACAAACAGGATATAAAGATGGTAAATAAGCACATGAAAAGATGTTCAACATCATTAGCCATAAAGGAAATGCAAATTAAAACTATGATGAGGTATTTCACACCTATTAAAATAACCAAAATAAATACTGACAATACTAAATACTGACAAAGATGTAGAGCAACTGGAACTCTCATACATTGCTGGTGGAAATGTAAAATGGTACAGCCACTCTGGAAAATGATTGGCAGTTCCATATAAAGTTAAATGTGCACTTACCATATGACCCAGTAATCTCACTTCTAGATATTTACCTTAGAGAAATAAAAACTTGTGTTCATACAAAACCCATACAAGAATGTTCACATCAATATTATTCATAACCACCATAATCTGGAAACAATCCAAATGTATTTCAATGGATAAATGGATAAACAAGCTTTGGAACATTCATACAATGAAATGCTGCTCAGAAAAATGAACAGAATATTGATAGCCACAACAATTTGGATGAGCCTCAAAGACTCATGCTGAGTGAAAGAAGCCAGACTCACAAGGTTACAGAGTCTATGATTCCATTCATATGATACTCTCTAAAAGATAATACTACAGAGATGGAGAACGGATCAGTGATTGTTAAGAGATTATGGGTGGGGATGGGAGTGATTAAAAAGGGATAGTATGAGGGTGTTTTTTTAGAGTGATGGAGCTATTCTCTATCCTGATTGTGGTGATGGTCACATAAATCTACATGATTTACAATTCATAGAATTGTATACCAAAAAAAGCCCATGCAATTTTATTATAAGTTCATTTCAAAAAATAAAAGAAAATATTAGCTATTATATTAGCATCATTGTAATCATCAATAGAATAAAAATATTCCAAATTCTTTATTAAATGGGATCTAAAAATCATTAAAGTCAATTTATGTCTGGTAGAATAATGTAAAGGTATAGAAAACAACAACAACAACACTAAAAGTTGCTTTACAATGTCTACTAACTCCTCTCTTTGATATTCTGTATCAGGAAAATATGTTCTCTCTAGATAATTTCCTATAAACATTGTGATATACTGAATATGGAATTAAATAAGTGCTCAACTTAGAAGTCTGGGGTCCTAGTCACATTCCTAAATCTAACACTGTAAGAAAACTCTCGACTTGCCTTTTGTGCCTAATTTTATCTTCCTCTTCATTGAGGTCATGTACTTGTCTGCACTTGTCTTTTTGTGGTATGCTGTGAAGGGTTTAAATAAAGCAAGGAGTTTCAAAGATAGGAAACAGAACAGATTCATACACCACCACCCCTCCCCACCCCAAATAACAGGTACTGCTCTAAGTGATTTACATGTAATAGCTCACATAATCCTCCTAACAACCCTATAATACAGCTACTATTAATACTCTGATTTTGCAGACCGAAAAAATGGAAGCATGGAGAAGTAACTTGACCAGCATCTCATAGTTAGTAAGTGGGGGAGTCAGCATTTTCCCAGGCATTCAGCCTCCAGAGTCCATGTTCCTAAACAATATCAATTCTTTCCACAAAATGCTGTTAATGTGTTCATTCCTTCCTTCCCACTAATGAATCGTTCAATCAACTCATGGCTTTAACACATCGTCCAAGCATAGATGATTCCCGATTCTATATATCTAGTTCTAACCTCTCCTGAGCTTTACTGCTGTATTACCAATTAACTGCCCCCTCAATATCTGCATTTGATGATCTTGCCATTCTCACAAATTTGACATGTTTAAAATCAAACTCATCATCCTTTTGCAAAATTTACCCAAAAATAGCTTTCTCAATTTTTGTCAGTTAAGTTAGTTACACAGCCTTGAAATATCTGGGTTTTCTTTGACACATTTATTTCCACTCACCCTCCTCTTTTATTGGCAGTCAACAAGTTTATCAATTCTTACTTTATAATGTCTCTTATAACCACGTGTACCTCTCTACAAGCCTGTCATACCTCTTAACCATTCTCCCTATTTCTAGTTCTTCTTCTATAAAATCCTATTTACTGGGCTACCAGATTACTCTTATATGGTTTTTATCATATTACTCTTGACTTGAAAACCTTAAACACATTCAAACTAACTGATTGAGTAACTATGTATAGGTCTATACTATCCACCAAGTGAAGTTCTAAATTCTTAAGTCACCTTTCCAACTTTGTTACTCATTACTCTCCAAAATACTCCATAGTACTCACATCCTCTGTTGCAACTGAGATCAGTATCAAAAGAAGGTTTAAATCTTACCTCCTCTGAGAGGCCTTCTGCCTTCATGCCAATACACAAGTAGCCTTCCCTCCTTTGAACTCCCACAGCACTTAGTGGTGTTATCTAGCATTGTTACTAAATGTTATATTTATCTCTCCAACCACACTGTACTTGACACAAGGTAAAGAATTGTTTCTGAAATTTCTGTGCACCTTCCACAGTGCATGGTAAAACTTATCTTTTAAATTAATTCTTTAAGGGAAAGACATACTATTTATCTACATATTCTGTTCACTAGCTCACCTCACATCCATTTCTAGTGTCCTCTGTCGTTCCCCGCTGTGCCTTGTACTTCTGCCACGCTGGATTTTTCATTGTTTTCCAGACCCACAAGTTCCTTTTACAATCTTATTCATATTCACTCTGTATTTGCATTACCCTTATCCCTTAATATACCTGACAAATGCCTTTTGATCCATCAAGCCTTAGTACAAATGTCAACTTCTGACTCCCCCAACTGGACTTCAATGCTCCGTGTTCTGTGTTCCCTCAGCATTTTACTCCAATCTCAGTGATAGCAATTTCCACGGTGTCATGCAACTAATTGTGCACATATTTGTCTCTCTCATGGGATTATATATTCCTCAAGAGTAGTGATAGCTTGGTTTTTCCTACTCTCTTCACTAATTCTTCATATTTAATGTCCTGATGTTAAATCTTTCTCTCAGTGACAGAACACATCAAAGTCAGTAGGGATCACATACCTTGGTAATAAAGAGCCTTAAGGAAGGAGTGACGATCAGCTCCCTGAAATAAAGACTTTTCTATTTCCATTTCCCGTCGGGTCAACTGTTTGCTCTTTGCAAATCTCTGTGGCAGGCAAAGGATGCGCTGACGCTCTGAGATCCTTTCTTCAATGTCTTGGAGACGTTTCTGTATTGCTTCAGGAGTTGCCCTCAGTCTTGTCCTCTGAAACCAGAGGAATGAGATGGCACACGTCATAGAGGACACACCATGAGAGTGATGATCTGATGCCTCAGCTAAGAAAGCTGATCAGGGCCCAGAAATGAACATTTATAAAAAATGTTAACTAAGAAGTCAAGGAAAAACTTCTTGTTACCAATGTCCCTATCCTAAAAATGAAAGATTAAGACACAAAGCTCAGTTTTCTGAAAACTAAAAAGCGGAAGATTCTCAATGCCGTGATGAAGAGGTCTTGTACTTTATTCTCCAGAAAACAATGTTGCTCCACTCACCTTTTCACCTGACACATGGCTCTTCCAGATCAAGATTTCTGTTTCATTGAGCCCTAATTCCCTGAGAGAAGCAGTTTCCTGATCCTTCTCATGCAGTGTCTGGAATTGGGACAAAGTCATAGTCCCAGCTGCTTCCTTCCCAAAGGGCCGGTACATAGTTCCAGGAGCAAAACTCTCTTTCTTAGAGACACATCTGCGAAACAAGCAGGGAGACAGTAAGAACAACCTGAGGTTAGCACAATACACACACACGGGGGTCATCATTCCAAGAGGCACAATGGCACTCAGCAGCAATTTCTTACATCTTATTTCTAACGCTGACACACCCCTGGAACAAAATGGAACTCCAGCAACAGTCCCTCATTCAGGGACTGAATCAACAGATTTTTTTTTTAGTACATATGATGTATCAGAAACTGTGCTATATGCTGAGGCTTTAATAGATAAAATGGCTCCTGCTTTTATGGAAGAACAGTAGAACAGAGGCAAATAAACAAGCAACGATAATATTTGAATTATAAGTATTACGTTAGTGAAAACTCAGGGTGTTGCAGGACACAGGAAAGGTACTCAGCCCAGACTTAATGGGATATGGGAGCCTTCTCAGATAAAGACACAGAGACAAAACCCTGCCTAATAACCAGAAATTTGTCAAAGAAAGGGGTAGGAGAGGAATGTTCCCTCTAGGTTTTGAGAGGGGGCACCTGGAGGCATGGGCTTATGACACTGTATCCGTTTGCAAAATCAATACCTACTCCTCAATGGAGACAGAAGTATCAAGTTGATGCTGAAGGAGGCTTTTCAGCTGTCTCTCCCCTTCTGTTTCCAGCTCCTCCAGGACACGCTCATCACTCTTCACACAGCTGTTTATCCTGGAGTAGATATAAGAATATATCCAGAAAGCAGAAGAGACAGAATCTCCAAATATTTTCCTTGTCTATATTATCAACCATTAGTAACCCTATTTGCTCAAGGACACTTCTCTAATAAGCATTTGCTAAATACCTATTTACACAAGGAACTAGGTACTTCCGGAGCTCAAAGATAATACAAGACAGTCCCTGTCTTCAAGAAGCCTGCAACTTATTCAGAGAAAAGAAACTTATGTGTATGTAGGTGTTGTGCACAAGGGTCTGTAAGGAGGGAGGGGGAAGGATGGGAAGGGAAGAAAGAAAAAAAGTGAGAGGGGGAGAGAGAGAGAGAGAATGAATAATGATACAGACACATATACCAAATGAGTAGTAGTTCACAGAAGAAAGAATTCAGAGCTAGAGTGGTAAAAGAAAATTTCAGAAAGGTATTCTCAAATTGGCATGGGAAGGACAGGATGTGATGAAGTAAAGGAGAATTGGAAGTCTGAGTATGAAGAGATAGAAATGTGCACTGATGTGTAATGAGATGTTCCATTTAACTGGCATTCACATTTGGGAGTACTGGGAGATGACCATAGAGGGTAAGTCTCAGATTGTGAAGAGCCTTAAATATATCAACTGAGGGACCCCTATATTTAATGTTATAGATATTATAAAGTAGTGTATTAGGTGATTAAGTGACACAGTGCAAGTGATTGTTCAGGAAGAGAGATGTGGCTATGATGTGCCATATGAATTAGAAGAGATCAGAACAACTCTTTACCAAACTACCAAAAAGACAAAGTGGTGAAGGTCTAGTCTCAAATGTTAATAGTGGAAATAGAAAGGAAGGGTTAGATGAGAGAGTTCTTTTGAAGGCAAGAGCAAGGAAGTCAAAGCTAACCCCCATATTTTAAGCTGCGAAATTCACACAATGATGGTGCTTGAACGAAAGCAGCAGCCCCAGATGGAATAAGTGATTTGTGAAAGGGAAAGCCAGTATTGCCTTAGCTTTGTGAAATCAACCATGCATCATAACTGAAACACTAGCATGGAGTGTCTGGAATGCTATAAAAACAGTGAGTCTGAGATGGCAGTATGAATGATTGGCTAAAAGGAAAATGAGAGATGATACAACTACTGAATAGAGTCTGAGGCTGAATAACGAAATTTCAAGTAAGCTGTGTTGATGAGGTTTGGAGCTATGAAAGAAAGAGATCTCCAAAGGACACAGTATAGAAAGAAATATGAAGAGGGTCATAACATTTTTTTTTTTTTGCTTAGAATCACTGTGTAGAAATCTGAGTAATGGATAGCATGAGCTAATTGACCCTAAATAATTGAAAATTGTTATTAGAGTATAAAGATATTTCTTAATGTTTATACCATTTAGGCATGCAACAACAGGTTAATAAAACATAAAAATGACTCAATTCTATGAGGAAAATTAATATTGAGTACTTTCCTTATAAAATAGCCCTTTCCTAGTGGGGTTATGATAAGGTCTAGTAAAAGTAACCCCTATGACTATTAGCATACTGTAGAACAATTTGGACTTATTTTGGGAAACTCTAAAATCTCTTTAGGCAGAGGGTTAGCAAATTAATCAATACACATGCATCTCAAAAAGAAATGCTGTTAAAAAAAACAAGCAGGTCACAGAAAAACTCATGCAGTATGCTTGCATTTGTAAAAAGTTGAAATGGGGAAAGTAGGAATATGTTTAAGGAAAAATTTATATGTGCTAAAATGAATTTTTAAAACACATACACAAAAAGCAAGGGAATTATTAATTCAAAATTCCAGAAAGTGATCACCTCCCAGGGAAGGGAAAGGAAGGGAAGGGAAGGGAAGGGAAGGGAAGGGAAGGGAAGGGAAGGGAAGGGAAGGGAAGGGAAGGGAAGGGAGGGGAGGGAAGTAAACAGGAGACAAGGGAATTCTAAGGGACTGGTAATGTTCTACTCCTTAAATTTGTAGAGTGTGAGCCTTCATTCGTTTTTAAATTGTATATATGCATTATTTTGCATGTGTGAGCTATGTCACCATGAAAAATTTCAAGGTTATTTTCAGACAAGGAAAATCAGAAACGGTTTTTTTAAAGATGCAAGGAACTTATAGTCAGGACAGCATATTATCAACTATTTTAAACGCACAGCGCTATCCCGGTGATGACTACTTGCACAGAGAAAACAAAACTATTTTAATGAGACCTTTAAAGGCTTTCTGTCCTGCCAAAAATCGTGAGGCTCGCACTCTCAACAATGACCCTCCAAGTTCTCACTGCCATTTACTGCGGGACCATGGCGGGGAGGGGGGAAGGCTGCTCACAGCCATGCTTTCCTTCTATAAATACATCCTACCCGCTTTGTGCTTTCCTTCTAAATTTAGAGAAACAATGTAGCACTTCTTTACTCTAAGATCTGAAAGCACTCCGTGGGGTCGCTGCCCCCCAAGTCTTCCTTAATATATACAGGCATCCTAAGCAAATGGGCACAGCCTGAGCCCCTGTACACCCTGAGCTCCGGTCTGAGGGTGAGGTGAGTTGGGGCAACAACGGGAGGAGCTGGCCTGGGTATTTCAGACACCGGGAACGTACCCGCCAAGACCCATTTGCCTGAGTGGGTCCATCCGAAACACGAAGAAGCCGCAGTACCCAGCCAGCTCCCGGGGCCTAGGGCGGGAGGGGGCACATTCAGGCCGAACCCGCCCCTGCACCGGCCCTTCCTGAACTTCGCCCCGCAGGCCTGTCCATCCGCCCCTCCCCCCCCCCCCACCTCCGCGTTGGACTTCCCGCTTACAAGAAACCGCATCCTGAGAACCTGACACCTTCCAAACAGAAAGCGGTAACAGCCACTTTCAAAGTCAAAGGTAGAGCAGAGGTCCCCTTGCCGCCTGCTCTTCAGACAAGCCCTTACCTCTTCATGCTTCCACAGGCCCCTATCACTAACTTGGGTGAATGGGCGAATAGGCCGCGGACCTCAAGTCCCAGAACTCTTAGCGGTAGACTCTAAGGGGAAATTGTGGTGGAGCGTGGAACTCTGGGAAATGTAGTACCAGAGAAACAGAAAGGGAAAACAGGTGTTGAGTAACTGCTACATAGTAACTGGTCCGAATATTTCTCATATGAGTTAAAGAAAACATATGAGTTAAAGAAAATATCCAGCTCCTAAACCAGAAGTCACCTTGGTCTTCTTGATTCTCCTATCCAATATTACTAAATCCTAGCTTTTCTCTAACTTCCCTCAAATTGATCGCTGTCGACCCTGTTCTTCCCAGTAAAGCCACTATTCCTCCTAGATGAGACAAAAGTCCACCCATGTCACCTGCACTAACAGTTCTACATTTGTAAGACTTCTGAGTTCAGTCAGTTCAAAATCCGAAATCTGTATATATTCAAACTCATGAATGTTTTATTTGTAATTATAGTGAATCAAGAGAGAGGTATAGTATAGTGGTTAAAAGCATTGGCTCTTAGTTCCCAGTAATGGAAGTATAAACGTCTTTATAAGAAAAAAAAAGTTCAATCTCACTTAAAAGTGAGATGGAAATTTCATAGTAAACAGACTAGTACTCCTGAAAACTACCCAGGTCATCCAAAGCAAGAAAACCCAAGATTTTGTCACAGCCATGAGGAACCAAAGGAGACATGATTACTAAATGCAATGTGATATCCTGGATAGGATCTTGAAACAGAAAAAGGGCATTATGTAAAAACTGAGAAATTGTGATAAATAATGCACTTTAGTTAATAAGAGTTATTAGCTGTGATGAATGCACCAGTTATGTAAGATGTTAATACTAAGGTAAACTGGATGGAAGTATATAGCACTATGCATTATGCAACTTTTCTGTAGCGCTCAAAAATAAAGTTTAAATTTTTAAAAGATTTATTTATTTGATAGGCAGAGCTACAGAGAGAGAGAGCGAGCGAGAGAGAGAGAGGTAGAGAGAAAAGATCCGCTGCTTCATTCTCCAAATGGCTGCAACTACAGGGTCTGGGTCAGGCCAAAGCCAAGAGCCAGGAGCTGCATCTGGGTCTCTTGTGTGGGTGCATGGACACAAAGACTTGGGCTATCCTTTACTGCTGTCCCAGGCACATTAGCAGGGAACTAGATCAGAGGTGGAGCAGCCGGGACTCAAACTGGCATCAGTATGGGTCTGCCAGCATTGCAGGCAGAGCTTAACCTGCTACACCACAGCACCAGCCTCAAATAAAGTTTAAATTTTAAAAGTACACTAAAATAAGACTTTTCACTTACCAGACTGTAAAAGATACAAAAGATAGATAGTCTGCTTATTTGTGGAGATTGTGGAGAAATAGGCACTCTCAATACATTACTGGTTGGAACATAACCTGGTAAAACCACTGTGGAGGACAATATGAGTTCACTACTGAAATCATATATGAATGTTCCCTTTAAAGTAGCAATTCAGTATCTATGAATACTATCCTCAATACCTCATATACGTTACCATTCATTGCAACATTGTTTATAACAAAATATTGGAAAATAATACCCAAGAATATGTTACACAGCAGTTACAAATATTACAAAGTTCTCTATGGACTGTTATTGAAAATCTCCAAAATATATTTGGTGCAATAGCAATTTCCAGATAATGTGTATAATACACTTCTATTTGTGTATCAAAAGGGAGAATGCTTTAATATTTATTAATTTATTTCAAAGTCAGAGTTACAGATCGAGAGGAAGAGGGGGAATATTTGTCCACACACGAAATATCTCTAGAACATACAATGGTAAGTGAACGCCTCTATGAAGGGAAATTGGATGGCTAAGGGACAAAGGCAGGAAGAACTGTTCACTGTATATCTTTTTTGTGCCCTCTGAATTTTGAACCACATGACTATATTACCTACTGAATTATTTTGTAATTTAAAAAAATCTGATATCACAAAAAGCCAAAAAACAAAACAAAAGTGGATGGGAGGTGGATGGGAGAATCACATTGCTTGGATTTGAATGTCAGTTCTGGTTTTTTTTTTTTTAAGATTATTTATTTGAGAGGCAGAGTTACAGACAGAAAGAGGGACAGGCAGATAGAGAAGTCTTCCATCTGCTGGTTCACTCCCAAGATGGCTGCAATGGTTGGAGTTGCACTGATCCAAAGCCAGGAGCCAGGGGCTTCTTCTAGGTTTCCCATGTTTGTAAGGGGCTCAAGCATTTGGGCCATCTTCCACTGCTTTCCCAGGCCATTAGCAGAGATCTGGATCAGAAGAGGTGCATCTAGAACTCAAATGGGTGCCCATATGGGATGCTGGTGTGCAGGCAGAGGCTTAGCCTACTATGCCACAGATCTGGCAGCAGTTTAAAGTTATCAACAATACAGCATGGTAGGGTTTGGAGGCCATCTAGACTTGACTTTTTGCTCTGGCACGTTAATAGACTATTTTTTTAACTTTTATTTAATGAATATAATTTCCAAAGGACAGCTTATGGATTACAATGGCTTCGCCCCTAATAACTTCCCTCCCACCCCCGCTCTTGCTCCCCTTCCATTCACGTCAAGATTCATTTTCGATTCTCTTTATATACAGAAGATCAGTTTAGTATATATTAAGTAAATATTTCAACAGTTTACACCAACACAGAAACACAAAGTGAAAAATACTGTTTGAGTACTAGTTATAGTATTAAATCACAATGTACAGCACATTAAGGACAGAGATCCTACATGAGGAGTAAGTGCACAGTGACTCCTATTGTTCACTTAACAAATTGACACTCTTATTTATGGCATCAGTAATCAAACTAGGCTCTTGTCATGAGTAGCCAAGGCTATGGAAGCCTTTTGAGTTCACCAACTCTTATCATATTTAGACAAGGTCCCTTCAGAGAAAGGTACCTCCTTCTTTGATGACCTGTTCTTTCCACTGGGATCTCACTCACAGAGATCCTTCATTCATTTAGGTCATTTTTTTTTTGCCACAGTGTCTTGGCTTTCCATGCCTGAAATACTCTCATGGACTCTTCAGCCAGATCCGAATTCCTTAACGGCTGAGGCCAGAGTGCTGTTTAGGACATCCGCTATTCTATGAGTCTGCTGTGTATCCCACTTCCCATGTTGGATCGTTCTCTCCCTTTCTGATTCTATCAGTTAGTATTTTCAGACACTAGTCTTGTTTATGGGATCCCTTTGACTCTTAGTCCTATTATTATGATCAATTGTGAACAGAAATTGATCACTTTGACTAGTGAGAGGGCATTGGTACATGCATCCTTGATGGGATTGAATAGGAATCCCCTGGTATGTATCTAACTCTACCATTTGGGGCAAGTCCGATTGAGCATGTCCCAAATTGTACATCTCTTCCTTCTCTTATATTTAACAGGGATCACTTTTCAGTTAAGTTTCAACACTTAAGAATAATTGTGTATTAACTACAGAATTCAACCAATAATATTAAGTAGAACAAACAGAAAAAAATACTAAAAGGGATAAAGTATTAAGTTGTTCATCAACAGTCAGGGCAAGGGCTGATCAAGTCACCGTCTCTCATAGTGTCCATTTCACTTCAACAGGTTTTCTTTTTGGTGCTCGGTTAGTTGTCACCGATCAGGGAGAACATATGATATTTGTCCCTTTGGGACTAGCTTATTTCAATCAGCATGATGTTTTCCAGATTCCTCCATTTTGTTGCAAATGACTGTATTTCATTGTTTTTTCACTGCTGTATAGTATTCTATAGAGCACATATCCCATAATTTCTTTTTCTCATCTACTATTGATGGGCATTTAGGTTGATTCCAGATCTTAGCTATTGTGAATTGAGCTGCAATAAACATTAAGGTGCAGACCGCTTTTTTGTTTGCCAATTTAATTTCCTTTGCGTAAATTCCAAGGAGTGGTATGGCTGGGTTGTATGGTAGGGTTATATTCAGGTTTCTGAGGAATCTCCAGACTGATTGGCATAGTGGCTTACCCAGTTTGCATTCCCGCCAACAGTGGGCTAGTGTCCCTTTTTCCCCACATCCTCTCCAGCATCTATTGTTGGTAGATTTCTGTATGTGAGCCATTCTAACTGGGGTGAGGTGAAACCTCATTGTGGTTTTGATTTGCATTTCCCTGATTGCTAGTGATCTTGAACATTTTTTCATGTGTCTGTTGGCCATTTGGATTTCCTCTTTTGAAAAATGTCTATTGAGGTCCTTGGCCCGTCTCTCAAGTGCATTGTTTGCTTTGTTGTTGTGGAGTGTCTTCATCTCATTGTAGATTCTGGTTATTAATCCTTTATCTGTAGCATAGTTTGCAAATATTTTTTCCCATTCTGCCGGTTGCCTCTTCACTTTCCTGTTTCTTTTGCAGTACAGAAACTTCTCAATTTGATGCAATCCCAACAGTTAATTTTAGCTTTGACTGCCTGTGCCTCTGGGGTCTTTTCCAAGAAATCATTGCCAGTACTTATATCTTGCAGGGTTTCTCCAATGTTCTCTAATAATTTGATGGTGTCGGATCATAGATTAAGGTCTTTAATTCATGTTGAATGGATTCTTGTGTAAGGTGTAAGGTAGGGTTCTTGCTTCTGCATGTGGAAATCCAGTTTTCCCAGCACCATTTATTGAATAGACTGTCCTTGCTCCAGGAATTGGTTTTAGATACTTGATCAAATATAAGTTGGCTGTAGATGTTTGGGTTGATTTCTGGTGTTTCTATTCTGTTCCATGGGTCTATCTATCTGTTTCTGTAGCAGTAACATGCTGTTTTGATTACAACTGCCCTTTAGTATGTCCTGAAATCTGGTATTGTGATGCCTCCGGCTTTGTTTTTGTTGTACAAGATTGCTTTAGCTATTCGAGGTCTCTTAAGTCTCCATATGAATTTCAGCATCATTTCTTCTAGATCTGTGAAGAATGTCTTTGGTATCTTGATTGGTATCACACTGAATCTATAAATTGCTTTTGGGAGAATGGAAATTTTGATGATGTGTCCAGGAATCTATCTATTCTTCCAATCCATGAGCATGGAAGACTTTTCCATTTTTTGGTATCCTCTTCTATTTCTTTATTTAAGATTTTGTAATTCTCATCGTAGAGATCTTTAACATCCTTAGTTAGGTTTATTCCAAGGTATTTGATTGTTTTTGTAGCTATTGTGAATGGGATTCATTTTAGCAGTTCATTCTCAGCTGTGGCATTGCCTGTGTATACAAAGGCTATTGATTTTTGTGCCTTGATTTAAATCCAGCTACTTTGCCAAACTCTTCTATGAGTTCCAATAGTCTCTTAGAAGAGTTCTTTGGATCCCCTAAATAAAGAATCATAGGGATAGTTTGACTTCTTCCTTCCTAATTTGTATCCCTTTAATTTCTTTTTTTTGCCTGATGGCTCTGGCTAAGACATCCAGAACTATATTGAATAGCAGTGGTGAGAGTGGGCATCCCTGTCTGGTACCAGATCTCAGTGGAAATGCTTCCAACTTTTCCCCATTCAATAGGATGCTGGCCAAGGGTTTTTCATAAATTGTTTTGATTGTATTGAGGAATGTTCCTTCTACACCCAATTTGCTTAGAGTTTTCATCATGAAAGGGTGTTGAATTTCATTGAATGCTTTCTCTGCATCAATTGAGATAATCATATGGTTTTTCTTCTGCAGTCTGTTAATGTGGTGTATCACATTGAACCATCCCTGCATACCAGGGATAAATCCCACCTGGTCTGCGTGGATGATTTTTCTGATGTGTTGTTGTATTCTATTGGTGAGAATTTTATTGAGAACTTTTGCGTCTATGTTCATCAGGGATATTGGTCTGTAATTTTCTTTCAGTGCTGCATCTTTCTCTGGCTTAGGGATTAAGGTGATGCTGGCTTCATAGAAAGAATTTGGAAGGGTTCCATCTTTTTGGATTGTTCTGAATACTTTGAGGTGAATTGTAGTTAGTTCTTCTTTAAATGTCTGGTAGAATTCAGCAGTGAATCTATCTGGTCCTGGGCTTTTCTTTGTTGGGAGGGCCTTTATTACTGTTTCAATTTCTGTCTCAGTTATGGGTCTGTTTAGGTTTTCTATGTCTTCCTGGTTCAATTTAGGTAGGTTGCATGTGTCCAGGAATCTATCCATTTCTTATAGATTTCCCTGTTTGCTGGCATACAAGTCCTTGTAGTAATTTCTGATGATTCATTTTATTTCTGTGGTGTCTGTTGTTACATTTCGTTTTTCATGTCTAATTTTACTGATTTGGGTCTTTTCTTTTTTTAGTTAGTTGAGCCAATGGTGTGTCAATTTTATTCATTTTTTCAAAAAACCAGCGCTTCACTTGGTTGATTTTTTGTAATGTTTTTTTTCTTTGGGTTTAATCCTGTTGATTTCTTCTCTGATTTTAATTATTCCTCTTCTCCTGCTAGATTTGGGTCTGGTTTGCTGCAGTTTTTCTAGATCCTTGAGATGAGTTGAAAGCTCATTTATTTGGTGCTTTTCCAATTTCTTGATGTAGGCAGCTATTGCTATAAACTTTCCTCTCAACAATGCTTTTGCTGTATCCCATAAGTTTTGACATGTTGTGTTGTTATCCTCATTTACTTCCAGAAAGTTTTTGATTTTTCTTTTGATTTCTTCTATTACCCAGTGTTCATTCAGGAACATGTTGTTCAGTCTCCATGTGTTTGCATATGCTCTAGGATTCCTGAGTTGCTAATTTCCACCTTCATTCCGCTGTGGTCTGAGAAGCTGCATGGTATGATTCTAATTCTTTTAAATTTGCTGAGACTTGCTTTATGGCTTAGTATGTGGTCAATCCTAGAGAAGTTTCCATGCACTGCTGAGAAGAATATAAAAATCTTTAGATGTAGGATTGAAAGTTCTGTAGATATCTGTTAGATCCATTTGGGCAATAGTGTCGATTAAATCTGCTGTTTCCTTGTTGATCTTCTGTCCTGTTGATCTGTCTATTTCTGAGAGTGGAATATTGAAGTCCCCCAGTACTATTGTATTGGCATCTAAGTCTCCCTTTAAGTCCCTTAACATATCTTTTAAATAAACCAGTTCCCTGGAATTAGGTGCACATACATTTATAATCATTATATCTTCCTGTTGAATCGATCCCTTAATCATTATATAGTGCCCCTCTTTGTCTCTCCTAACAGTTTTTGTGTTAAAGTTTATTTTGTCTGATATTAAGATGGCTACACCTGCTTTTTTGGTTTCTGTTGGCATGGAATATCTTTTTCCATCCTTTCACTTTCAGTCTGCATGCTTCTTTGTTGGAAAGATGTGTTTCTTGTAGGCAGCAAATAGATGGGTTTTGTTCCTTAATCCATTCAGCCAGTCTGTGCCTTTTAACTGGAGAGTTGAGTCCACTAACGTTTAATGTGACTATTGATAAGTAGTAACTTTTCCCTGGCGTTTTCCCAAAGATATTTTCTGGTATATGATTTGAGCTTCCTATGATCTTTTACTGGTAGGTTTTCTTCCTTTACCTTCTTTCATACTGATGACCGTGTTTCTGTGTTTCTGCGTGTAACACATCTTTAAGCATTTTTTGTAGGGCTGGACGAGTGGCAACAAATTCTTTCAATTTCTGTTTGCTATGAAAGGTCTTTATTTCACCTTCACTTGCAAATGAGAGCTTTGCAGGATATAATATTCTGGGCTGGCAGTTTTTCTCTCTTAGTACCTGGGCTATATCTCGCCATTCCCTCCTATCCTGTAAGGTTGCTAATGAGAAGTCAGCTGTGAGTCTAATTGGAGATCCTCTGAGAGTAATCTGACATTTCTCTCTTGCACATTTTAGGATCTTTTCTTTATGTTTCACTGTGGTGAGCTTGATTACAACATGTCGTAGTGAAGATCTCTTTTGGTCATGTTTATTGGGGGTTCTATGAGCTTCGGGTACTTGGATGTTTCTATCCTTTTCCAAACCCAGGAATTTTTCTGCTAGTATCTCACTAAAAAGGCCTTCTAATCCTTTCTTGCTATAAAGTTACTTTAACTGATCTAGGTTGGCTGCCTAATCTTTAAAATGAAGAGACTACATCCGATAAATAGGGTGACTATATAGAAATATGGTTTTAAACTCAAAAGGTGGCCATCTATGAGTAAATATGTCAAAGTTATTCAGTAAGTTCAGGATTATATTGATTTGTACTGCCATTCTCAAGTTAGAAGAAAAAGATCAAAGAGCAGCTCTTGGAAAACATTATGTCCTATCCTGAGAACTTCTAGAAGATTTAAAATATCATGGTAGGGGCCGGCACTATGGCACAGCAGGTAAAGCCGCATCCTGCAGTGCCAATATCCCATATGGGCGCTGGTTTGTGTCCCGGCTGCTCCTTTTCTGATCCAGCTCTGTGCTACGGCTTGGGAAAGCAGTAGAAGATGGCCCAAGTGCTTGAGTCCCTGCACCTGCATGGGAGACCTGGAAGAAGCTCCTGGTTCCTGGCTTAGGATCAGCTCAGTTTTGGCCATTGTGGTTATTCGGGGAGTGAACCAATGGAATGGAAGACCTCTCTATCTCTCTGACTCTACCTCTCTCTCTTTAACTCTTTCAAATAAATAAAAATAAATCTTAAAATAAAAAGAAAATATCATGGTAAATATTAGTTAATCAAAATTTGTCATATGTAAATGGCTGTTCTCTTGAAACACAAAAGTGAATGCAGACATAACGTGCACCACTTTGTCACTTTGGCACAGAACACGGACTGAATGTAAGTATAAACAAAATCATAGCTTGCACCATAAGGTAAATCCTGTGTGGTGGTGGCTGGGGCTGAATTCTGCTGCTCAACCGAACTGTCCAATCAAAACATTTGTCAATAAGGAAATGGAAAGGCATACCAAAGTTGTTAATATGTTTGTCCTCTGGAAGGTGGCAAAGCGTGGAACAAATATTACACCAACCATCACACCAAACTTGTATAGAACTCCTAATAAAGCATAGTCTATTGCTATGGAAGTGATACATACTGAGTATGGTAACTGGAAAGCAAGGTCACAAGTATTCCAGGGCCAGCACTGTGGCATGGTGGGTAAAAACACCGCCTGCAGTGCCAGCATCCCATATGTGGGCCAGTTCAAGTCCCGGCTGCTTCACTTCTGATCCAGCTCCCTCCTATAGCCTGGGAAAGCAGTAAAAGATGGCCCAAGAACTTGGGCCCCTGCACCCGTGTGGAGACTGGGAAGAAGCTCCTGGCTCCTGGCTTTGGATCAGCGCAACTCTGGCTGTTGTGGCCATCTGGGGAGTGAACCAGCAGATGGAAGACCTTTCTTTCTGTCTCTCTGCCTTTGCCTCTGCCTCTTTTTAACGCTGACTCTCAAATAAATAAATAAATATTTTTTAAAAAGAAGTATTTTATGTTTCTGCACAACTGTAGCAAGCCTTGGTATTAGGCACCAAGGGACATTTTAGAAAATTGCACTAGAAGAAAAAGTAGGCTATTCCTAGCTTTTCCAAACTTATTAACTTTGTAACAATAGCTATTGCATTTCCCACTGTGTTCTTCTCCCCACCTCAAGAGGAAATCAGATCATGTATTAAAAGCTTTGGGATCTCAAGATGTTATTCATGAGCAGAGATCTTACCATGAAGTAATTTTACAATTTTATCCCTAAAAGAATTTATGACAAACTGAAAAATATGTCTCATTTGTCTTTTTGACAATTTAACAAGGTTAGTTTAATTAAGCAAGAAGCTTCTCCAAAAGAAGTTTCTCCTTAATATAGACACATTTTCAAGGTTTGTCCTTTTTAGGTGCTTGGTTTGCAGCACACTTGTGATGAATACATTATGAAGCAATTATAATTCCAAGATATGGAAGAAGTTGTCAAAACCAAAAATCTTCTCTTGAATCGACTCGTCATCTAATATTAAGAGTAAACAACTGTGCATGTCTTTCAAATTTCCCAAATGAGAAGGCTTAAGTGTTGTTACAGAGAGAATAAATATAGCATCTTTTCCAAAGGATAAAAAAAATAGATAAGCACTGAGAAAGTGTCAACATTACAAATTTAAGAATTCTATTTCAGCCACTTAGCTGGTTAACAATGGTTAGGAGGACTTAACACTCTAATACCTAACCTAAATATTCCCTTGTCACTACTGGCAAAATAGTTTATTTTTAATCTTTTTAATTAATATTTTTTCAACAATGCCATGTCTTAAAGATACATGTTAGAACCAGAGTCAGAAAGAACTTTACAGATGATTTAGTTCAAGGCTCCAGATTCTAGATAATATATTGAGACCTCCTACTAAATCTTAATCCAGAAGCCACCTGCCACCCTGTAGCACCTTCCATGTACTCAACAAAATACTGGAACACCCAGGGAAGACAGTGTAACAGTAAGGTAGTACAAGCAGTACTAAAGCCTTTTCTCTTTATTTTACTTAGGAATCTCAAAAGTTCAGTGAAATGAAAAGTAGTTTTCTCCTCATAAAACAGTTGGAACAACTCTAATATGGTCTTTCATTTTATAGACAAAAGATAATGCCCAAGAGGAAATTATTTGTCCAGTTAATTAGGCAGGCACAAGCTTAGAAGTAGTATATCCTCTAAAAACACTATACTCTATTTACTCATTGTGGAACATAATTTATACTACAGGTTACTCTATAAGATTTGACCCTCCAAAAACACTGGGAATAATTTCTTTAGAGTATAACAATAATGCTCAACTTGAGGGCAAGCATTTGGCACAGTAGTTAAAACATTGCCCAGGGCGGCCTGTGTCACAGCTCTATAGGCTAATCTTTCGCCTGTGGCACCGGCACACCGGGTTCTACTCCTGGTCGGGGTGCCGGATTCTGTCCCGGTTGCCCCTCTTCCAGGCCAGCTCTCTGCTGCGGCCCGGGAGTGCAGTGGAGGATAGTTCAAGTGCTTGGGTACTGCACCCCATGGGAGACCAGAAGCACCTGGCTCCTGGCTTCGGATCAGCGCGGTGCACCGACCGCAGCGCGCCAGCCGCGGCGGCCACCGGAGGGTGAACCAATGGCAAAAGGAAGACCTTTCTCTCTGTCTCTCTCTCTCACTGTCCACTCTGCCTGTCAAAAAAAAAAAAAAAAACAACATTGCCCAGGGCAACAATATCCCATATTGAAGTGCCTTTGTTTACAGTCCCAGCTCCATTTCAATTCCAGCTTCCTGCTAATGCACATGCTAGGGAGGCAGCAGGAGATAGCTCAAGTACTTGGGTCCCTGCCATCCACGAGGAAGACCCAGATGGTGTTCTGGGCTTCTGGCTTTGGACTTACCAGGTATCCCCAGTTGTTGTAGACATTGGGGAGTGAACCATTGGGTGGAAGATCTCTGTCTCTGGTTAGTTCTCTCTCTTTCTCCCTCCCTCTCTCTTTCTCTGCCTTTTAAATAAATCAAAATAAACAAGCAAAAATTTTTGAAAATATCAAACTTAAATATTAGAGCTTACTCAAGGTTATACTCAAAAGCTATGCTTACCTATAGAAACCATCCACAAGATTAAATGGTCTCTGGATTATTTTCATATTCTATAATTTTGAGTGGTTACAAAAACCCACCTGATAAGAAGCTACTTTTCAGAAAAGTTTTGATAGGAGAAAGAGGACATGTAGTTCTGATATTTTTTCACTCATAACTAATACTCATTTCAAATACATTTTCGTTCTGTAGTGTATACCCCTCATGATGGTCATCTACAGTCAGTACAACAAAAATTCAACTCAGTAACAATAAGCAAGTAAGGTCTAGTCACTTCAACACATTTAGGTGGTTTATTTTGGCTTTAATTTCATCATTTTGGAACAACACATCTGTGACTTAGGTAAAACAAAAAAATACAAGAGATCAGACTGTTTCAAAGTTAAGAACAAGGCTTTAAAAAAACAAACTAACAATACACAAAAACCAAAAACTATAAATCACATGCTGAAACCAAGTAGAACACCAGGATATCAGCCCATCGAAAATAATTGAATTGCTCAAACCTAATTCAAATCCCGAATCTGCCATAACTTTTCTGCCTTTCACTGAGTTTCTTTTTTTAAAAGATTTTATTTATTTATTTGAATGTCAGAGTTACACAGAGAGAAGGAGAGGCAGAGAGAGAGAGAGAGAGAGAGAGAGAGAGAGAGAAAGAGAAAGAGAAAGAGAGAGAAGGAGAGAGAGAGAAGGAGAGAGAGAGAGAGAGAGAGAGAGAGGTCTTTCATCTGCTTGTTCACTCCCCAATTGTTGGCGACGGCTGGAGCTGAGCCGATCAGAAGCCAGGAGCTTCTTCCAGGTCTCCCACGTGGGTGCAGGGGCCCAAGGACTTGAGCCATCCTCTACTGCTTTCCCAGGCCACAGCAGAGAGCTGGATCAGAAGTGGAGCAGCCGGGACTCGAACCAGCACCTATATGGGATGCCGGCACCACAAGTGGCAGCTTTACCTGCTACGTCACAGCGCTGGCTTTAGCCTTCACTGGCCCCAGCCTTCACTGAGTTTCTATTAACACACTTTATTTGATTCAAAACATACTTCTTCATATTGTCAAGATTGTTTTAATACAGATGGGAATTACTTATACCTCAAACTAGACAGTAAGTTTCTTTGAGGAGATAGACTTTACAGTAACTAGCACTATGCATTTGATGTAACAAACACACAGTAAAGATTACTGGCACATACTATTTGGAAAACATCTCTCTACAATTCAGTTAAAGTGAGAAGGAAGATGTATATTCATGGTGGGATGTGGAACTGAGGCGAGTAAGACATAAATTACACATACAGGATTAACATCTAATAAGTTGCAGATTGGAAAAGGGGGCAAATACGGCTTTGATTTATTAAAACAAAACTACAGTGTAATTCTCAACAGCACAATATTTAACTGAAATATAAAACACAGTACATTTCACTGCAATAAAAGATTAAATAGTAGCTGTAAATACTACTCTATTTGACATAAGTAGAATTAATAGTTAACAAATAATCCAAAAACATGCTGAAGATATCATTCAGTCAAAGTTAATCTTGATATTGCATTTCTACTGCTTGTCATGACAACACTTGAAGATCCATGTTATCTTTTCTATCCTCCTCTGCATTGTTCCTACGGGGGGGGGGGGAAGTCACACAGTCATTATTCTGAGGTCAAAATATTCCAGGAACATAACTTACATTCTCACTTCAACACAGAATGCATAAAAATGTGTATATCAATTGTAATAGTTTTAAGTTTTAGAAAAAAAGCATCTATTTGGTTGGAAATTATGAAAACAATGGACAAGACTATTTTTACCTACTCTCTAGCATTTAGGCAACTAACAGTCTACTTGATATTTATGTTTTATTAGAGAGAAGTATTAACTGCTTTTTAAAACTCATTATATCCTAATAGAGTGGTCATTAAATTGAAGGTGTATAGACTTTGGTGGGTCTTGGCTACCTATAAGCAAATGAGTAAAAACTGTGTATATTTACATTTCTGTTCCTTTTAAATGACTTATTTAACTTGGTGGTTCTTAAATTTGTTCAGGGCAGAGCACCATAAAATGCCATTTTTTATAAAACTGGCATTTATAAAGATGCCTTTTTTTATAAAAATGAGTGGTATCTCATTGTGGTTTTTTATTCTCATTTCCCTTATGATTAGTGATAAATTTTTCATGTACCTGTTGACCATCTGCCTATCTTCTCTTGAGAAACATCTGTCAATTATGCTAGTAAAAATAAGTTGTTGAAGTAAGCATGATATTCTAAGTCTACTGCCATGCAAAAATAAAGTTGGCCATTTATTTTAGTGTTCATTAATGCTTACAAGTAGATAGGCAATAACTGGTATTCAAAAAGAAAGCAAACCTTTATGAGAAAAATTTGAAATTAAACAATGTATGTTAATTTTTAGTCAATTGGAAAAACCCTAATGTTACTCAGTTTTTATAGTATAATACCTCATCCTAACATAACATATAGACATTCTATAAGATCATGCTTTACACATAAATTATTTAAATGATGGTTGTCTACTAAAAGACTAGAAAAACAGTGTGTGTTAGGCCTGGCAAAATAAATCTCCTTTTTGTTATAATAACTAACTGCAGGGTGCTATTTTCCCTCTAAATAACATTTTTTATTGTGACAGAAGCACAAATGAGTACTACAACAAACCATTATCTTGAGACCAGAAGTGTCAAAATAAGCACAATTTACAAATTTACTGATTGATACACAGTAAATACAAAGGAGTACATTTATAACAATTTTTTAAAAATCAATAAAACATTGAGAAAAGTCAGCATTATTAAGTATCTTATAATAAACATTTTATCATGTATTCTAATTGAATTCCCAGGACTCTTTCTGTATTAACATACTTTAAAATTTTTAGGACTGTCACTCCTTAAGGGCAAAATTGTTCCTAGAGCACTTATTACCCAGAATTCTGGTCCTATGATAAGTATCTGATTGGTTCCTGGCAATGTATTAAATTATATATCATACTAGAAGTAAATACTACTAGTAGTTTAATGTTGGGAGAAAAATTACATACATTTTTTGACCTTATTAAAAATAATTGTACTGAGCAATATCAAAGTAAAAGTTCCATTTGTAGTGCCATGAAAAATAATTTTAGCACAATGAAGAATAAACTTAACAAATGAAGCATAAAACCTATACACTGAAAACTACAAAATATTGCTAGAAGAAACTAAAGGATACTTAAATAAATGGAGAATATATCTATGTCCATGGATTGAAAGATTCAGTGTTGTTAAGATAGAAATTCTCTACAAATTATTCTACATATTCAATGTAATCACTATGGAAATCCCAGCAGACTGTTTTTATTGAAATAGATACACTTACTTTAAAATTTATATGGATAGTGCTGCAATAAACATGAGACAGCAGATGTCTCTTTGACAGAGTGATTTCATTTCCCTTGGATATATACCCAGTAGTGGGATTGCTGGATCATATGTTAGTTCTATTTTTAATTATGTGAGGAACCTCCATACTGTTTTTTCCATGATGGCTGTACTAAGTTACATTTCTACCAACAGTGTGCAAGGGTTCCCTTTTCTTCACATCCTTGTTAATACTTAATCATTTTTTGTCTTTAGGAGAGTAGGGGTGATATCTCATTGTGGTTTTTTATTCTCATTTCCCTTATGATTAGTGATAAATTTTTCATGCACCTGTTGGCCATTTGCCTATCTTCTCTTGAGAAACATCTGTCATGATCTACTGCTCATTTTTTACTTGCAGCACTAGTCATAATAGGCAAGAAATAGAAATAACATAAATGTCTACCAATTGATGAATGGATAAGTGTATATACACAAGCAAATATTATTCAGCCATAAAAAAGGATGGAATCTTATCATTTGCAACAACATGAATAGAACTGGAAGTCATTATGTTAAGTGAAATAACCAAGCACAGAAAGACAAGTCCCCCATGATCTCATTCATATATGGAGTCTAAAAAATTTTGATCTCATAGATGTTAGAGTGGTGGTGACCGGAAGCCATGGCGAGTAGGGGGAAGGAAAAGATGGGGAAAGGTTGAATGAAGAGTACTAAGTTATAGCTAAACAGGAGTAAAAGGTTCTAGTGTGCTATTGCACAGCAAGGTGAATATATATTGATAATGTACTGTATTCCTCTAAAAAAAAAACTAGAAGAAAGGATTTGGAATGTTTCCACCATAAAGAAATGTTACCAAGATTGGAAATTATATAACATATATATATATATATATATATATATATATATATCAAAACCTCACTTGGTACCCCATAAACATATACATTTTATGTATCAGTTACAAAATTATGCACACATTTAAAAATTCTTGGTTCCAAGGGAAACTTATTTTTTATTTAAAAAATTATATGGAAGGGCCAGCCCTATGGCGTAGTAGGCTAAAACTCCTCCTGAAGCACCTGCATCCCATATGGGTGTCAGTTCACTTCCCAATTGGCTGCAACAGCCAGGGCTGTACCGGTGCGAATCCAGGAGCCAGGAGCTTCCTCTGGGTCTCCTACGTGGGTGCAGGGAACCAAGTATTTGGGCCATCCTCTACTGCCCTCCTAGGCCACAGCAGAGAGCTGGATTGGAAGTGGAGCAGCTGGGACTCGAACCCAGCGCCCATATGACCCAGTCATTCCACTCCTGGGAATTTACTCAAGGGAAATGAAATCAGCATATGAAAGAATTATCTGTACCACCATGTTTATTGCAGCTCAAGTCACAATAGCTGAGATATGGAATCAGCCCAAATTCCCATCAACTGAATACTGGATAAACAAATTTTGGGATATATATTCCATGAAATACTACAGAGTGGTAAAAAAAAAAAAAAATCCTGTTGTTTTCAACAAAATAGATGAAATTGGAAAACATCATACTTAGTGAAATAAGCCAGTCTCAAAAGGATAAATACTGTATGTTCTCCCTGATTAGTGATAACTAATAGAACACCTCATAGGTAATCTATAGAAGTGAAATTAACATTTCGAGATGCAATGATTTTGAACAGTCCTTGTCTGGACATTTGAGGAACAATTTTTTTTCATACAATTTGTTGAACTCTTTACTGATTTCATTGTATGTGTATAAAGTTAATTGAAAATAGATCTTAGTAAAAAATAAGAAGGAATAGGAGAGTGAAGAGAAAGAGGAGTGGGATTGTGGATGGAAGGGTGGGTACAGTAGGAAGAATCACTATATTCCTAAAGTTGTATTTATCAAAAGCATGAAGCTTATATTCCTTAAATAAAAGGTTTCTAGGAAAAAGAAAAGAAAAACAATTGGGGCAGTAGGAGAAAAATAAATCCTGACAGAAAAGTGGTGGGGCTGGTGCTGTGGTGTAGCAGGCGAGGCCACTGCCTGCAGAGCTAGCATCCTATGTGGTCACAGATTCGAGTCCCAAATGCTCCATTTCTGATCTGGCTCCCTGCTAATGTGCCTGGGAAAGCAGTGGAGAATGGCCCAAGTCTTTGGGCCCCTGCACCCACATGGGAGGCCTGGAAGAAGCCCCTGGCTTTAGATCTACCCACCTCTGGCTGTTGTGGCCATTTGGGGAGTGAACCTGTGGATGGAAAATCTCTCTCTGTCTCTCTCTCTGCAGCTCTGCCTGTCAAATAAATAAATATTTTAAATTGACTTAAATATTGTTTATAAACATTTTAAATGAGATTTTACTTACTTATTTGAAAGGCAGAGAGAAAGAGAGAGAGAGAGAGAGAGAGAGAGCGAGATCTTCCATCTGCTGGTTCACTCCCCAAATGGCTGCAATGGCCGGAATTGGGCCGATCCAAAGCCAGGAGCCAGGTGCTTCCTCCAGGTCTCCCAGGTGGGTACAGGGGCCCAAGCACTTGGGCCATCTTCTACTGCTTTCCCAGGCCACCGCAGAGAGCTGGATCGGATGTGGAGCAGCCGGGACATTAACTGGTGCCCATATGGGATGCCAACATTGCAGGCAGCAGCTTTATCCACCACACCACCACACCACAGCACCAGCCCAGGTTTATAAACTTTTTTGAAAATACTAAACCTCCTCAGTAACCAGAAGAATGTAGATTAAACCAGAGAAATACTATATTCACCTATAAGTCTTGGCAAGGAATGATGATAATGGTGATGATGATGACTGGAGCAGTAATATTGGAAAGAGCACAGAAAATGGACACCCTAATGAAATTCTGGTGAAAATTAAAATGTGTACAACTTCCCTGGAAGGAAATATATATCAAAAGACTTTAAAACAGACAATATTCCTGATTTAACCTTTTAACTTCAAAGAATTTTATTTATGTCCAGTAATCATGGATATACCTTAGAATTTACCTACAGCTAGGATACTATAGCACAATTAAAAACAGCAGAAAAATTGGAAACATTAGCCAATACCTAACAATGGGCTTAGTTTTAAAAACTATGGTATATCCATCTAATGGAATACTTGGAACCCATTAAAATGCAGCCTTTTAATAACATGAAAAAGGTTTGAATGCATATGTGCTTTAGCTCTGTATTTCTCTTCTCAACCAAAAGCTGAACGCAGTATGGTGTGTACATATCAGAAGACAAATAAATTAAAAATGTACACTGGATCCAATGTTCATGCCAGGCATTGCTAAATTCTGAAGATACAGAAATAATTAAGAATGTCTATTTAGAAGTTCAAATTCAAATAACAGATATAAATAGATAACTGCAATATTGTATGATAAATACTGATGATATAGCATGTAGAACACAGCATAAATACAAATAAAGGATCAACAACTATTATAATGATGAGTCAAGGGGTTACACAGGACAGATTACTCTTTTTTAAAACAAGATTTATGTATTTAAAAAGCAGTTACATAGAGGGAGGGGGAAGAGGAGGAAATGAGAGAGGGGGAGAGAAAAAGAGGGAGAGGGAAAATCTATTTTCCATCAGCTAGTTCACTCCTCATCAACAGCCAGCCCCAAGACTACTCTTAAAATATAAGACAAGGGGAAGCACATGGCTCCTGCCATCAGATCAGCGTGGTGCGCCAGCCGTGACGGCCATTGGAGGGTAAACCAACGGCAAAAAGGAAGACCTTTCTCTCTCTCCCTCTCTCACTGTCCACTATGTCAAAAAAAAAGATCTAAAAAAAAATATATCTTAATGGGGTCAGCACTGTGGCATAGTGGTTAAAGCCTCTGCCTGTGGTGCCAGCATTCCGTATGGGCCCTAGTTTGGGTTTTGGCTGCTCCATTTCCGATCCAGCCCCCTAATAATGCACCTGGGAAAGCAGCAGACGATGGCAAGTGCTTGGGCCCCTGCACCCACATGGGAGTCCTGGAAAAAGCTCCTGGCTCCTGGCTTTGGCCTGGCCTACCCCTGGTTGTTGTGGCCATTTGGGGGAGTGAACCAGCAAATGGAAGATCTATCTCTCCCCCTCTCTCTCTAATTCTGCCTTTCAAATAAATAAATAAATGTTTTTAAAAAATACACCTTGACTGACATAGCAGCAGCCACCAGGCAGTGATGGAGTGGGACACTCCAGGCAAAAGAAATTGAACATTCAAAAATATGTAACAGGAAAGAACATAAGGTATTTGTAAACTACAAAATACTTCTTTAAAAATAAGTGCTGAAAATCAGATATAAGACTGGAGAAACTGGTAGGAGTTAAATTATACAGGATACTTTGTACATGATGCAAGGAACCAGATTTTCCCTTTGGGAAATGGAAACCAATACAAGGTTTTAATAGAGATGCTTAGAAGAGCGAATCACATTTTCACCAAGATCATTCTAATGAGTAGTGTGAAAGTAAATTGGAAGTAAGACTAGAGAAAGGAGACTACTAAGGTTTCTGCTTACAAATTAAACACATAGGAAGGGTATGGGATTTTTGCCCATGGGTTAAGTGCTATTATGATGCCCTTATCTCATACTAGAGTACCTGGGCTTAATACTCAGCTCCAGCTCCTGATTCCAGCTTCGACTAAGGAAGATCCCAGGAGACAGAAGTGATGTCCTAAGCAATTGCGTTCCTCCACCCATGTGGGAGACCTGGATTCAGTTCCTGGATTCTGCCTTCAGTCCTGCCTAACCCTAGCTGTTTCAGGCATTTTGGAAGTGAACCAGCACTCTCTCCTTACCTCTCAAATTAACGAATAGATAAATTCTTTAAAAATTAAGCACATGAGTTTATTGCTGCTCTATTCCATAATATTTATAAAATAGCAGGAAGATTTTTTCCTTAAAAGAGAAAAAAATAACATCATAAATCTACAAGGTCAAAGACAACTAGAAAGAGAACAACAACAAAACTTAGAAAACTATAACTCTATTCATACTGGAGAACCCTAGAAAGGAGACAGAATTAACAGAACTAGGTAATTCAAAGTGGTGTTGAAAGTGCAGGTGAAACCAGGATCATGAATGATTAAGAAGCAGGTTCTTCTCCTACATCCAGTTCATTCTCCATACTTTCCAGCACATGATATTTCTTTGGAGATAATGAACCAGGTAAACTCTAGATCAGGAGCACTAGGAAGAAGTGAAGGCAAATATTCTATACCAAAACCAAGAATTATGTGAGAGTTCACGAGGAATTAAGTGAAAGCCCACAAGCTGAACACTGAACCCCCAGTTCCCTTGCTAACAGTTCCTAAAGCAATGTAAAACTAGGCCTATTATTCTCTATCCAGTAGTTGGAAGATTCTTCTACAGAGAATTTGACCAAAGAGAAATATCCTAAATACAGCAGTTGGAAGTCCCCCAATGGAAACTTCTCACTAAAGTATAGTAAGTTACCAAGCTCCATTTACAAAATATATTAGTGTAGCCCTCTTAAATATAAATGAATAACCAACAATCAACAGACATTTGAGGAAGGCTTCTAACATGAGAAAGACAAACAAAAGAGAAAAAGAACACCAAAAGAAGCAATTTGGGAAGATTTTTAAAAATATGCTCAAAGACTAAATCCATGAAAAAAGGACAAGTTGCTATTTAAAATGCACTATAGGGGCTGGCGTTGTGGTGTACCAGGTAAAGCCACTGCCTGTGATGCCAGTATGCCATATGGGTGCTATTTCAAGTGCTGGCTGCTCCACTTCTGATCGAGCTTCCTGCTAATGTGTCTGGGAAAGCAATAAGAGATGGACCAAGTTCTTGAGCCCTTGCACCCATGCAGGAGACCCAGAAGAAGCTCCTGGTTCCTAGGTTGGATCTGGCTCAGCCCTGGCCATTGTGGCCATCTGGGGAGTGAACCAGTGGATGGAAGATTTCTCTCTCTGTCTCTCCCTGTCTCTCTGTAAATCTGCCTTGCAACTAAATAAAAAGGAATCTTAATAAAAAGAGAGGATGCTGACAAAATAAAATGCACAAAAACCAAATCATAAAACAACGTAAGTTCTTTTTTTAAAGAATTTTATTTATTTATTTGAAATTCAGAATTACACAGAGAGAGGAGAGGCAGAGAGAGGGGTCTTCAATACACTGGTTCACTCCCCAAGTGGCCGCAACTACCGGACCTGCGCCAATCCAAAGCCAGGAGCCAGGAGCTTCCTCCAGGTCTACCACGCAGGTGCAAGGGCCCAAGGACTTAGGCCATTTTCCACTGCTTTCCCAGGCCCTAGCAGAGAGCTGGGTTATAAGTGGAGCAGCTGGGAATCAAACCAGCGCCCATATGGGATGCTGGCACTGCCGGCAGCAGCTTTACCTGCTATGCCACAGCACCGGCCCCAATAAGTTCTTGCAAAATAAAAATTATATCATAAAGCAAAGGTCAATAGAAAGACTGGAATTAAAAGTTGAGAACATATTCTACAGAACTTAGTAAAAATCTAGAGATGATAGGAGAGAAAAGGTGTTTAGATCATTACAGAGAATCAAACATTAGAATAACAGGATAGGGAAAGAAAATAACAGAAACCTAATTCAAGAAAACAGCCCTAAACTGAAAGAAATGTTTTCTTTATTCTCCAATACAAGACTCAGTGGATGAAACAGACTCACAATCTAAGCACATCATTTGAAATATTAGTATTCTGTGGAAGACACTAATACCTTTCCATAGAAAAAAGTGAAGAGATTCCACAAAGATTCAGGACCCATATGGCCCTCAAAGTTAGTAAATACTAGAATACTTCCCAAAGTTCAAGGGACAATTATTTCTAAGCTGGAATTAAATACCCAATATTATCAATTAAGTGTGAGGGAAGAATATATATCTTTTCAAGCATACAGGAGCTCAAAAACTTACTTCCCATGTTCTCTCTCTCTCTCTCCCTCTCTCAACTGAGAATATGTACTATATCAGAAAAAAGTGAATAAACCATGAAACAAGTGGCAAAAGTTAAGAGCCACAAAACTTAAGAGTCAATGGAGAAGCAAATATAAGAATGTTGTAGAAGAAAAAACCTAGCTGAATAGCAGGGCAAAACAAATCCAGATGGTAGAACAGAGATTAGAGGACTCTGGGAGAGATAAATTCAAAAAGATGAAATTGATATAAATTAAAAGCATGGAATTGGTGAATGAAGTACTGGTAAGTATGTAGAAAACTAAGCAAATGAGGAAATAAAATTCAAAGCAAAACAACAACTTGTAAAAGAAAGACATAATATGATATGCTACATGGTAAGAAAATGAATATTTATATAATCATAATCAATTATTAAATATTGACTCGTGAAATTTACTTATTTATTTATTCTTAGCTATTTTAGTTGTCTTTTGCAATTTTTTTTTTTTACTACAGCAAAATATATTCTGTGGTGGAGGCCTTTGACTGTTTTTTTTAGATTTATTTTTTATTTATTTGAAAGGCAGAGTTACTGAGAGAGGAAGAAGAGACAGAGTGAGAGAAAGATCTTCTATCCACTGGTTCACTCCCCAAATGGCCACAATGGTTGGGGTCAGGAGCCTGGAGTTTCTTCCGGGTCTCCCATGTGGGTACAGGGGCCCAAGGACTTGGGCCATCTTCCACTGCTTTCCCAGACACATTAGCAAGGAGCTGGATTGGAAATGGAGCAGCTGGGTCTTGAACCAGTGCCTGTACGGGGTGCCAATGCTGCATGCAGTGGCTTAATAAACTGTGTCACAGGGCCAGCTCCTAAAATTTATGATATACATATGGGGGAAGATGGGGAAAATGTGTGTGTGTGTTTGTATTCATGTGTATCACATACTCCCATATATATAATGTAAGAAATTAAATCTTCAACTCCCATTTTGGAAAGTTAGTAGAGAAGGCCTAATATGGAAAATTAATATGTAAAAGTATACATGACATTCACACATATAAACAGTTAAAAAACAGCTACATTGCATTTGGGGAGTAGGATATTGGGTGGACAAGGAGCTGATATTTTTCACAAACCTTAAAAAGTTATTCTACTTTCAAGGTCAGAGATGCAGAAGGTCTGAAGTAGGAATGTGGCAATGTGAATCTACTAAGAAGGGATTCACTGGGGACGGGTGCTGTGGTGCAGCGGGTTAAAGTCCTAGCCTGAAGCGCCGGCATCCTATATGGGCACCGGTTCTAGTCCTGGCTGTTCCTCTTCCGATCCAGCTCTCTGCTGTGGCCTGGGATAGTAGTAGAAAATGGCCTAAGTGCTTGGGCCTCTGTACCTGCGTGGGAGACCCAGAAGAAGCTCCTGGCTCCTGGCTTTGGATCGGCGTGGCTCCAGCTGTTGCGGCCATCTGTGGAGTGAACCAGTGGATGGGAGAGCTCTCTCTCTCTGTCTCTACCTCTCTCTGTACTGTCTTTCAAATAAATAAAATAAATCTCTTCATGGGAAGAGAAGCATAAACAGCATAAGTTTTCAATTAAGTCTTCCATTATATCTTATATAAAGTAAAACCATGAATAAGAGCTATTTAAAAAGTGTGATCATCAATATTTATTGAAGAAGTAGAAAGAGCCTGCCTAAGATTCCTGAGTAAATAATAGTAATCATCAGTTAAGGAAAATAAAAGGAGTTACAGGTCTGAGAGGCCCAGGAGAGTCTGAAAATAGTGAGTTTAGTTTTTGATGAGTTTAATTTGAGGTTCCTTTGGGATATCTATGTCTGTTGCAGATGTTTGTTAACATGGAACTTTATACTGGATAGTAAAAGAACCATTAGTGAAATTGATAGTTGGAGATAAATGATAACTGGGGTTAAAGGATTACTGATTATCAGAAACTTCTTAAAAGAGAATAATATTAGGAACAAAGAGAGTTCTCAAATCAATAATCCATGTTCAGACCTTAAAAAATGAAGAGCAAAATCCATACAAAGCAAGAAGGAAGGAAATAATAAAGATAAAGGCAAATATCAAAAAAAATTGTAAACAAAGTCACCATAGAGGAAATCAATGAAACAACTAATTCTTTGAAGGAAAAATCAATAAACCTCTAGCAAGATAAGAGAGGGAGAGAGAGTGAACAAATTACCAATATCAGAAAAGACACAGGTATAGGACAACAGATCCCATAGCCATTCAAAGGATAAAAAGGAAATACTATTAACAACTTCATTCTTAAATACCTAGGCCAAAACAGTTTCACTGGAGAATTATACAAAACATTTACAGAATAATTAGTATCAGGACCAATGCTGTAGTGCAACAGGTTAAGCTGCTACTTGCAATGCTGGCTTTCCACATCTGAGTGTTGGTTAGAGTCCCAACCGCTCCACTTCCAATCTACTTTCTGCTAATTTGCTTGGGAAGGTAGCATAAGATAGCCAAGTATCTGGGCCCTTGCCACCCACACACGAGATGGATGGAATTCCTGGCTCCTGGCTTCAGCCTGGTCCAGATCTGATTTTTGCAGCCATTTGGGAAGTCAACAAGTAGATGGTAAGATCTCTTTCTCTTATTTTCTCTCTTGTTGTCTCTTTCTCTGACACTCTGCCTTTCAAATAAATAAATAAATAAATAAATAAATCTTTTCTTAAAGAAAAAAATTAGCATCAATTCTTCACAGACTCCTCTAAAAAATTAAGAGGCCAATTCTATCCTTTTAGGTCTGTGGTCCACGGGGAGCCTTGGCTCTCCTGCAGTTTTGCAGAATACTGATAACTATGTACTCTAAAGTGGACTTCATTTAAAGAAACCTATGGATCATTAATGGACAAAAACATGAAATAGCTTGTATGGTGGCATTCAAATGCTAGCAGTATGGAAAACATAGTCCTAAATTTTTGAAGACCACGGCCTATCATCACTACGCAATTAAGATTTTAGTTTGAATAACCTCATCAAGATTTAGGTCCTCTTCAAAAGCTTTAGGTCTCATCTGCATTAAACTTCTCCATTGTACCCTCTGAGAAAAATAAAAGTTTAAATAGACTGACATCCACTAATAAATTCCATTTTATATCCCTTACTCTGACTTCTTTTCAATTTCCTTGGCCTTTAGGGTCTTTCTTTATGTTCCTTTAGACTGGAGTCAAAGAAACAGTGCTTTCTAATAAATACATGTTCTGTGGCTATAAATTTTCATGGGAAGAGAAGCATAAACAGCATAAGTTTTCAATTAAGTCTTCCATTATATCTTATATAAAGTAAAACCATGAATAACACAGGGAGGATGAAGTAGTAAACATATTTAAGGTTAGATTGTACTTTCAAAAGCTATACAGTTTAGAGAAAAGGGTCCTAAACCTAGAATTTGGTGATTTTTATTTTACTCCACTTCCTACTAGCTTTATAACTTGGAAAAACCACTTAACTTTTCTGAACCTCAACTTCATTATCTGCAGGGTGAATCTGATACTAATTTTCCCGCCTACCTCACAGGGTTGTTGTGAGGATAAAATGAAACAATGTACATAAAAAGGACTTTAATATAAAATGTACAATGCAGGGCCCTGTTCATAGTTCCAAGTCATTCCCTAAGCTCTTTTGGGCCTAGTGATTATAGCACTTTGAAAGCATACACCAATGCCCAGGCTGGACACATGGTAACAAAAACTATGTTATTTTTCCCCTCTGAGTAATTGGATATTATCATGGGCTATTTCTAAGGAGGCAGACTATAAATTTGCATTGATAATGCTCTAAAGCAGTTACGGATTATATATTAATGATTTGCAAAATTTGTATTCTCAATTGTGACTTATAATTTTTAAATGGAAAAACACAGAGCAGAACATTTTGCAGGGGCTGGCATTACAGCACAGTGGGTTAAACTGCTGCCTGCAATGCCAGCATCACATATCAGAGTCCTGGTTTGAGTCCTGGCTGCTCTGTTTCCGATACATCTCTCTGCTAATGTGCCCGGGAGAGTAGTGAAAGATAGTCCAAGTGCTTGGGCAATAGTCACCCACATGGGAGACCAAGATGGAGTTCTAGGTTCCTGGGTTCAGTCTGGCCCAGCCCTGGCTGTCGCTGCCTTTTGGGAAGTGAACCAGCAGGTAGAAAAATCTGTCTATTTCTCTTCCTGCCTCCCTCTCCCTCCATTAACTCTGCATTTCAAATAAATGCTTTTTAAAGAATATTTGCAGTGCTTTCTACTTGGTAAGAGTCAATATTGTTTCTAAAGATTCATTTATTTATATGAAAAGTCAGAGTTACAGAGAAAGAAAGAGAGAAATCTTCCATCTTTTGGTTCATTCCACAGATGGCTGCAATGGCCAGGGCTGAGCCAGGAGCTTCAACTGGATCTCCTACATGGGTAGCAGGGGACCAAACACTTGGGCTATCTTCTACTGCTTTTCCTAGGCCATTAGCAGGGAGCTGTATCAGAAGTGAAACAGCCAGGACACCAACCAGCACCTATATGGGATGCTGGTGTTATAGGTGGTGGCTTAACCTGCTGTGCCATGATGTTGGCTCCTGTTTCAGTATTATATATACGCGTGTGTGTAAATGGTCATTAAATAAAATGTATTTTTTCCTGTAGGAATAAAATTATCCTTTTATGAAAAGCAGATGACAATAAAAAAGAAAACTACAGACCAATAAATCTCATGAACACTTAAAAATTTCCACTTGGAGGCCAGAGTTGTGGCATAGTGGGTAAAAAGCCACTGGGACACCAGCATCCCATATTGGAGCTGGTTCATGTCTTGGATGTTCCACTTCTGATCCAGCTCCCTGCTAGTGTGCCTGGGAAACACAGTAAAGTATGGCTCAAGTCCTTGGGCCCCTGCCACTCATGTGGGAGACCCGGATGAAGATCCTGGCTCCGGGCTTCAGCCGGACTCTGCATGGCCATTGCAGCCATCTGGGGAATCAACCAGCAGATGAAGAATGTCTCTCCCTCTCTCTCTATAACTCTTTCAAATAAATAAATACATATTTAACAAAAAATGATTCTCTATAAATTTAAAATCCTCAATGTGTTAGCAAACAAAATCTAACAATGTATAAAATGAATTATATATAAACGAGAAACAAGTATAACTTATGACACATATATATAAAACTAACTCATCATGAAAGTGTATCAATATAATACACCATAACAAGGAGTTGAAGATGGAAGACCATATTATTCTATCAATTGATGCAGAAAAAGAATTTGGCAAAATCCAGTACCCATTGCTGATGAAAAAAAAAAAAAAACCTGTCAGTAAATTAGGAACAGAGGGGAATTACCTCAACTTCACAAAGAGCATCTATAAAATTCCTACAGCCAACATCACACTTAAGGAAAAAGATTGAAGGCTGGGGTTGGCGCTGTGGCTTAGCAGGTAAAGCCAATGCCTGTAGTGCCAGCATCCCATATGGGCACTGGTTCAAGTCCTAGCTGCTCCATTCCCAGTCCAGCTCTCCACTGTGGTCTGGAAAAACAGTAGAGGATAGCCCAAGTCCTTGGGCTCTTGCACCTGCATGGGAGACCTGGAGGAAGCTCATGGCTCCTGGCTTTAGATTGCTGCAGCTCTGGCTGTTGTGGCCATCTGGGGAGTGAACCAGCAGATGGAAGACCTCTCTTTCTCTCTCTCTGCCTCTGCCTCTCTGTAACTCTACCTTTCAAATAAATAATATAAATTTAAAAAAAGACTGAAGGCTTTCCATGGAAGATCACGGGCAAAGCAAGGATGTCTGCTCTCATTATCTTTTTTTTTTTTTTTTTTTTTTTACAGGCAGAGTGGACAGTGAGAGAGAGAGACAGAGAGAAAGGTCTTCCTTTGCTGTTGGTTCACCCTCCAATGGCCGCCGCGGTCGGCACGCTGCGGCCGGCGCACCGCGCTCGTCCGATGGCAGGAGCCAGGAGCCAGGTGCTTTTCCTGGTCTCCCCATGGGGTGCAGGGCCCAAGCACCTGGGCCATCCTCCACTGCACTCCCGGGCCACAGCAGAGGGCTGGCCTGGAAGAGGGGCAACCGGGACAGAATCCGGTGCCCCGACCGGGACTAGAACCCAGTGTGCCGGCGCCGCAAGGCGGAGGATTAGCCTGTTGAGCCACGGCGCCGGCCTATCTTTTTTTTTTTTGACAGGCAGAGTGGTTCACCCTCCAATGGCCGCCGCGGCCAGCACACCGCGCTGATCTGATGGCAGGAGCCAGGTGCTTATCCCGGTCTCCCATGGGGTGCAGAGCCCAAGCACTTGGGCCATCCTCCACTGCACTCCCTGGCCACAGCAGAGAGCTGGCCTGGAAGAGGGGCAACTGGGACAGAATCTGGCGCCCCGACCAGGACTAGAACCCAGTGTGCCGGCACCACAGGTGGAGGATTAGCCTAGTGAGCCGCGGCGCCGGCCCTGCTCTCATTACCTTTACTCAAAAAAGTACTGGAAGTTCTAGCCAATGCAAAAAGGCAAGTCAAAAAAATATATGGCATTGAGATTAGAAGGGACGAAATACTATACGTATTTGTAGATGAAATAAATGCCTATGTATAAAATAATAAATCCATGAAGAAAGACAGACAAACAGGCATTGTGGTTGTGGCTTTATGGGTTAAGCTACTGGATGCTGTGCTGTCATCCCATTTGGCGACCTGTTTGTGTCCCAGCTACTCCATTTTTGATACAGCTCCCTGCTAATTTATGTGGGAAAGCAGCAGATGACCCAAGTGCTTAGGCTCCTGCCACCAAATGGGAGACCCAGAAGAATCTCCTGGTTTCACCCTGACCCAGTTCTGGCCATCACAGATATTTGGGGACTGAACCAGTGGGTAGATCTCTCTCTCTCTCTCTCTCTCTCTCTCTCTCTCTCTCTCTCTTCCCTCTCTCTGTAACTCTGTCTTCCAAATAATACAAAAAAGAAAGGTAGGCAAACCTAGAAGTAAGACATGAGTTTAGCAAGATCAAAGGATATAGCATTGGCACACAAAAATTATGTCTTTATTAACAATGAAGATACAACAACTAATACCATTTATAATTATTAGAAAGAAAATGAAATATTAAGGTATAAATTCAACACATCCAAATATTTACATGATATGGATGATGAAAATTTCAAAATGCTGATGTAAGAACTAAAAGATTTAGATATACTTGGGGACATTTTATGTTAATAGAAGGGAAAGCTCAACATAGTAATATGGAAGAGAAAGCTCAACACAGCAACTCTCACCAACTGATCTGTAGATTAAAGTCAAGCCCAATTAAATACAAGCAATTTTTTTTATGGAAAGGCAGAGAAACTAAAATAACTAACACAATCTTGACAAAGAAGAATAAAATGAGAGGACTCACTCTACCAGATATTAATGCTTACTATACCACTATAGTAATAAAGACAGTTACACATGGGTGGAAAGAAAGACATATAAATCCATGGAATTGATACCTCACAGCAAGATCTACACAAATACAACAAACTACTTTTTGACAAAGGTACAAAAGCAATTCAATTAAGGAAGGAAAGACTTTTTAACAAAAAAGTCTTGATCTAAACTCATATATTATACAAAAATTAAAACAAAATGGATCACAGCCTGAAATATAAAATGATGAAATCTACAGAAAGAAAAAAAAGGTGAAAAAAAAACAACTTTGGGATATAGGAATAGGCAAAAAAAGTTCTTAGACATGACATCAAAAGCAAAATCCATACAAAGAAACATTGATAAATGGAATTCATAAAAATTAAAAACTTCTGTTCTGTGAGCAACTTTGTTAAGAAAATGAATAGGGGCTGGTATTGTGGCATAATGGGCAAAGCCACCGCCATTACATATGGGTGCCAGTTCCAGTCCTGGATTCTCTGTTTCCTATCCAGCTCCCTGCTAATGTACTTGAGAAAGCAGCAGAGGATGCCCCAAAGTCCTTGGGTCCCTGCACCCATGTGGAGACTGGGAATAAGTTCCTGGCTTCAGTCTGGCCCAGTCCTAGTTTCTGTGGCCATTTGGCAAGTAAACCAATGGATAGAAGATTGTTCTTTCTCTGTCTTTCCATCCCTCTCTCTAACTCTGCCTTTAAAATAAATAAATCTTTTTTTTCAAAAAAGGAAAATGAATAATCTCTTTCCCTCTCTTTCTCTATAACTCATCTTTCAAATATATAAATAAACAAATAAATCTTTTAAAAAGAAAATGAATAAATAAGCTACAGGCTAGGAGAAAATGTTTGCAAACAATATATAAGATTAGTTCAAAAATTCATGGAAAATAGATGTTTATTTTGGTTCAAATAATTTTGAAAGCTATGTCTATCAGGCATCTTCCAAAGGTTCACAAGAATGCATATTATGAAAAAACTAGGTATGGATTTAAATTTTTGCTTTGTACCAAAATAATCTTATGTTTTAATTTTGTTTTCCCCTGCATTTTGTGAAGTGCCTTCATATCTAACAAAGGATTTGCATCTAGAATACATGAAAACCTCTTTAAATTCAACAGTGAAAATCAATCCAATTAGCAAACGAGCAAAAATTGTGAACAGACATTTCATTGAAGAGGATATACTGATGGCAAATAAGCACAGGAAAAGATGTTGAACATCAGTAGCTATCAGGGAAGTGAAAATTAAAACTGCAATGACATCACCATGCTAAATGACAGTGAGGACACAGATGAACTAGATCATTCATCTGTTATTGGTGGGCATGTAAAATGATACAGGCACACTGGAAAACAGTGTGGCATTTTCTAAACTAAACATGCAACTATCATATGACTCATCAACTGCCAACCTGGACATTTATCCTAGAGAAACGAAAATGTATGTTCACACAAGAACCTGTACAGAAGTGTTCACAGCCATTTCACTCACAATATCCAAAAACTGCAAACAGCCCCAGATATCCTGCAACAGGTGACTAGTTAAACAAACCATGGTACACCCATACTGTAGAATACTATTCAATAATAAATGGAATTGAACTATTGATGCACAAAGCAACTCAGGTGAATCTTTGGAGAATTATGCTGAGTGAGGGAAAAAAAGCCAATTCCAAAAGGTTACAAGCTGTATAATTCCATATATATAATATTTCAAAATGATAAAATTTTAGTAACAGAGAATAGATTAGTGGTTGCCAGGAGTTGGAATCAGGAAGACGGTGTAGGGGGATGTGGTATTAGGGTGGTGAGTGTGACGGTAAACGGGAAATATTAAGCAAAATGTGATACAGAACAATTTTCTATCTTGATATGATAATGGATATTCAAACTTAAATAAGATAAAAGTACAGAACACACACATACACACACACTCCTGGGGAAGCCTAAATGAGATGGTTATATTGTATCATTTTCAGTATCCTAGTTGTGCTATTGTACTATGGTTCAGTAAGTTGTTAATACTAGGAAAAACTAGATGAAGAATAAGTAGGATTTTTATATTACTTCTTACAACTACATGTAAACTTACAATTACTTCAACAATATTTCAATTAAATAAGATCCAAACACAAGGTTTTTAATTTCCAACCTCTTCTACTAGAAGTACCAGTTCAGTAGGTACATAATATGACCCCTAATTTATGCCAGACAACGGTTTCACCAAATCTGTTCTTACTGATTAATATGATATCATTTGTTGCAACTTGCTAAGCCAATCCCACATTTTAAGGTTTTAGTTATTGTAGAATCTACTTTCTATAATTACTTAGGTTGGGCTGGTGTTTAAAAGCAACCTTGAATTCTTAGGAGTTTAATATAATTAAGGTTTATTTCTTGTTCAGAAAGGGAGGGGCAGAGAGAAGAGAGAACACTGTTCTTTCCTAAGGCTTGGCTACTTTTAAGAAAATATGCACTTTATTAAAATTAAAGTAACATTCTTAATAAGTATACTTGAATTTTTAGTGCTAATGATGCCTGATGGGAAGAAGAGTGTTTATAGAGATGTACAAAGCGCTCCTCTCTGCCATGAGAATTCACATCCTCATCTTGCCACTAATACATCAAGGTGGTGACAAGACACTTTGTGCATAGCATCGTCCTTTTAACAAAATTAATACAAAATACATTTCAAGGAAGAATATTAGGGGCCTGCGCTGTGGCGCAGTGGGTTAATGCCCTGGCCTGAAGCACCAGCATCCCATATGGGTGCCAGTTCGAGACCTGGCTGCTCCATTTCCCACCCAGCTCTCTGGTATGGCCTGGGAAAGCAGTGGAAGATGGCCCAAGTCCTAGGGCCCCTGAACCCACATGGGAGACCCAGAAGAAGCTTCTGGCTCTTGGTTTCAGATCCGTGCAGCTCTGGCCGTTGCAGCCAATTGGGGAGTGAACCAGCAGATGGAAGACTCTCTCTGCCTTTCCTCTCTCTGTGTAGCTCTGACTTTCAAATAAATAAATAAATACATCTTTTAAAAAAGGAACACTATTAAACTAAAAGACAATAAAAGTATCTTGGGGATCAGTGTTATAGCATAGAGGGTTAAGCCACCACCTGCAACTCTAGCATCCCATATGTGTGCCAGTTTGAGTCCCAGCTGCTCCACTTCCAATCCTTCTCACTGCTAATGTGACTGGGAGAGCAGCAGATGGCTCAAGTGTTTGAACTCTGCCACCCATGTGGGAGACCTGGATGAAGCTCCTGACTTTGGCCTGTGTCAACCCTGGCTGTTGTGGCCATTTGTGGAGTAAAACAGTGGATGGGAGATCTTCCTCTCTCTTTGTCACTCTGCCTTACAAGTAAATAAATAAATAATTCTTTTAAAAAGTATCTTGGATTCTCGGAGGCAGGGGAACAAGGTAGTGAAATTATATATTAAGTGGTCTCTACTCAGTCATCCTACTGAATTATTACTTATTATTCAAGTCTCGTTTCAAATTCAACTTCTCTGAGGAAGCCAACTAAAGATTATGCTTTCTTCCTTCACCACTTCCCACCCCCTCACCTATTCAAGGCAGAGGTGCCAGTGATGTTTATATCTCCTATGCTGAGTAACACAGTGCCTTTGTATTTAGTGTCACAACTGCTCTATGGTTTCCACTTGCATCTAAAAGAACACCTTCCAATTATATAACACTCCAGTTTCCTAAATGCCTATATATGTTACCTTATTTCACTCACAGTACCCTGGAATGGAGCAAATAATTAAAAACTCAAGATGGTTAAGTAATTTCCCATAGGCCAGAGCTAGAAAAAATTGATACTAGGTACTAGAGACTTCCACCTAACAGTGTTCTATTATTATTATCATTACTATTATTATTATTATCACAGTGCACCTGTTTGTCAAATGTTGTGACATTTTAAAATAAAAAGTACTATGCTGAGCTAGTAATTGGCACCAGAGCATAACACCATTTGTTGTCCCTTCAAATGCTGAAGTGCTCAGAATGAGGTGAGCCTATCTGAATCTCATCTGAGGAGGTTTAATTGGTGAAATCAGGTCATTTTGTTGATGAGGTAGCCATTAATGGCCCCAAAATAGCATTATAGTAAGGCTCGAACGTATTTTTTTTAAATCACAAACAAAACAAAACTGCTTTGAAGAAAAATATTTCTTACAAACAATATAAATTCTGCTATCTGGGAGTGATTTAATTTATGCTACATATAATTCATCTGGGGAGCCTCTCCAGCTTGAGGAAATTCACTTGGGCACAAAATGTACGTAAGTAGGATTAGTGAGAAATCTAATTTTGTGGATATATTGAGTGTATTTCAAATCTGGATTTACATATAGAAAAGGAAGTTTGGGACGTAGAGCTCTGAGAATGTTAACCATCACATGCTCTTTCCTAACAGGAGCTGAAGACTTGCTTAATTCTAATCTTAGTACCCTAATCTAACCTACAAGAAGTTCTTTAGACTCAAGGGACAAAGATACAACAATGAATCCATCTTGCCTATAAAGCAGAGGAGAGCTGAGCTAGAGGTTCATTAAACAATGGGAAGACATAAAATACCTTTCAATAAACTGCAATGCAAAAAAGCAAGTGTCACTACTGAGTGTAAGGGACCTTAAAAATGAGCCTCACAAATGTGTCTTTGTGCTGCTCCACATCTCTGGCAGATCAAGAGCATTTGTTTCGCAAGTGTCTGAAGAGGAACATTGTACTCCAGAATACAAGAGATGACCTCACCCAGAAACCAATATCACCAAGATTTCCCAACGAATTTAAGAAAAGGAGAGGTGTAAGAAGCAACCTTGACTAGTAAATCAGATACTATTCTAGAATACAAAAGAGGAAGAAGACACATTAACTGAAATTAAAAGGTATCTTTTGGCATCTCAGCATTTGATACTTTTCAGATGAGAAGGATGAAAGTAATTAACAAAAATGTTTTATAAATCATTTCTTGTCTAGAGCAAGCTTCTTTAAAAACTCTAAGCAAAAAAAAATCTAATCAAAAATAATCACTTCAGCCGGCGTCATGGCTCACTAGTCTAATCCTCCGCTTGCGGCGCTGGCACTCCAGGTTCTAGTCCCAGTTGGGGTGCCGGTTCTGTCCTGGTTGCTCCTCTTCTAGGCCAGCTCTCTGCTGTTGCCCGGGAAGGCAGTGGAGGATGCCCCAAGTGCTTGGGCCCTACACCCGCATGGGAGATCAGGAGGAAGCACCTGGCTCCTGGCTTTGGATCGGCGCAGCGCGCCAGCTTTAGCAGCCATTTGGGGGGAAAACCAACAGAAGGAAGACCTTTCTCTCTCTCTCTCTCTCTCTCACTGTCTAACTCTGCCTGTCAAAAAAAATAATAATGACTTCAAACAATAAATATGAACACTGGGTAAAAAGGAAGTACAATTATGATATAATCATACAAAACTGTGTCTCCAAATGATCTTAAAGGAATTTTAGGAATGTTTTATATTAATTTGTTGGAGAGAGGGAGAGGGAGAGAGAGAGAGAGATCACTCATCCACTAGTTCACTCCACAAATGCCCACAATAGTTGGAGTCTGGCCAGGGCTCCCACATGGGTGGCAGGGACCCAGCCACTTAAGCCATTACCCTAATGCTTCCCATGGTGCACATTAACAGGAATCTAGAATCAGAAGTCTAGCCAGGACTTGAATCTGGGTACTCTGACATAGGATAAGGACATCCCAAGCAGCATCTTAACCACTACACCAAATAACAACCACAGTAAGTATCATTTTTTGTAAAAAAAAAAAATGAGGTATTCATGGATATCCACACATTACTAAATGCAATACTAGATTGCAATGATTATGGATGAAATATGTTTTACTCTTGAAGCTTAGGGACACTTCATGAAAGAAGTATACTACTATAAAAATATTCACTGAGGAAGATGACTCAAGCGCTTGGGACCCTGTCACCCATGTGAGAGACCTGGATGGAATTCCAGGTTCCTGGATGTCATGGCCATTTGGGGACTGAACCAGCAGATACAAGCTCTCTTTATCTGTGTAACTATGGCTTCCAAATAAATAAATATTTTTGAAAAAAAAACTAAACTTTCTAATAATGACAAGTATAACATTTCCACTCCCTTTTCTTTTATTATGATTTGTTAATATCAACGGGGCAATGATGGTCTGGTTTATGAAGAAACAAAAAAAATGTTAATATTTCACCCCTCTTCCCTCCTCTGAGAAAAGTAGCTTCATGTGCTTAAAACAAATAACAAATTGGCTCAGAAGAATTGCCAAGTCGGTCACAAGTGATCCCAGAAGAACTGGAGTTGCCACAGTTTCACTGATTGCCAACTCAAAAGACAAATGTGTGACTTCAGCACTGCCATCAAGCCAACTTCAAAATAATGCTATAAATTTTTATTGAGAAAAAGGCAAGAGAAGGAACTGGTATTTGACTGTAGTTAGTATTAACTCTCAGTTATATATACTAACTAGGGGGAAAAGAGGAATGGATAATGTAAATGGATAAATATCAAATTTGAAAATTGGATATTACCTGTACATGTTCAGATACTCCTTAATTCAATATTCTTGTGCTTTTCTCTGATCTCTTTTATTTCAGTTATATAACTGTTGGTTCAACATAGGTTAGACAAAGAAATGGGCTTGTTCCTCCATAAATTGCTCAGGGATATTGGAAAATTTATTGGATAGTGCAATATTTTAACATATTTAAAGTGTAATGTTTACTTGCCAAATCATTTTTTAAGAACTGATTCTTTAAACATATGATCCTATTAGTGTATAACGGTTGCCATGTATTATGATGGAAAAAAAATTTGTATCAACACAACATATTACTCATAAAAACATTTCCCAAAAACCTTTTTAAAAAATTTTTAGAGGCAGAGACATAGAGACAGAAAGTGCTAGAACAGGGAGAGACAGATATGAACCCAATCTGATGGTTCACTCTCCAAATGCCCACAATGCTGGATCAAAGCCAATTATTTTGCTGCCCACATCGTAGGATCTGTTTAGCAACAAGTTGAAGTCAGTGGCCAGAGTTGGGTACTGAACCCAAATACTCTGATATCAGAGGTAGGTGTCTTTACTCTTAGGCTAAATGCCTGCTTCTCTCCCACCATAAAGCTTCTTAAAATCAGGATTTGACTTTAGATATCATTAAGCACTGTAGTTAAAATAGATTTGTCTTGTGAAAATACCAATGATTAGTTTTGCTATAATATTTGAATGTGAATAAATGGATTCATTGAGTTAATCTTAAAACTGTTCAGTCTATACCCCATATAAGCATAAGTGATTCAATTAACTAGTAAAAAGCAAGATAAAGCTTTCTTTTTAGAGCAACTTTTTTTTTTTAACTTTAATAAATATAAATTTCCAAAGTACAACTTTTGGATTATAGCGGCTTTTTCCCCCATAACCTCCCTCCCACCCGCAACCATCCCATCTCCCTCTCCCTCTCCCATCCCATTCACATCAAGATTCATTTTCAATTATCTTTATATACAGAAGATCAATTTAGTATATACTAAGTAAAGATTTCAACAGTTTCCACCTACACAGAAACACAAAGTGTAAAGTACTGTTTGAGTACTAGCTATACCATTAATTCGCATAGTACAACACATTAAGGACAGAGATCCTACATGGGGAGAAAGTGCACAGTGACTACTGCTGTTGATTTGACAACTGACAGTCTTATTTATGGCGTCAGTAATCACCCGAGGCTCTTGTCATGAGTTGCCAAGGCTATAGAAGCCTCTTGAGTTTGCCAACTCTGATCTTATTTAGACAAGGTCATAGTCAAAGTGGAAGTTCTCTCCTCCCTTCAGAGAAAAATACCTCCTTCTTTGATGGCCCATTCTTTCCGCTGGGATCTCACTCACAGAGGTCTTTCATATAGGTCTTTTTTTTTTTTTTGCCACAGTGGCTTGGATTTCCATGCCTAAAATACTCTCATGGGCTTTTCACCTGGATCCGAATGCCTTAAGGGCTGATTCTGAGGCCAGAGTGCTGTTTAGGACATCTGCCATTCTATGAGTCTGCTGTGTATCCCGCTTCCCATGTTGGATCGTTCTCTCCTTTTTAATTCTATCAGTTAGGATTAGCAGACACTAGTCTTGTTTATGTGATCTCTTTGACTCTTAGACCTATCAGTGTGACCAATTATGAACTGAAACTGATCACTTGGACTAGTGAGATGGCATTGGTACATGACACCTCGATAGGATTGAATTGGAATCCCCTGGCATGTTTCTCACCCTACTGTTAGGGGCAAGTCAGATTGAGCATGTGCCAAACTGTACATCTCGTCCCTCTCTTATTCCCACTCTTATATTTAACAGGGGTCACTTTTCAGTTAAATTTAAACACCTAAGAATAATTGTGTGTTAATTAAAGAGTTCATACAATAGTATTAAGTAGAACAAAAAAAATACTAAAAGGGATAAAGTATTAAGTTGTTCCTCGACAGTCAGGACAAGGGCTGATCAAGTCATTGTTTCTCATAGTGTCCATTTCACTTCAACAGGTTTCCCCTTTGGTGCTCAGTTAGTTGTCACTGATCAGGGAGAACATACGATATTTGTCCCTTTGGGACTGGCTTAATTCACTCAGCATGTTTTCCAGATTCCTCCATTTTGTTGCAAATGACCGGATTTCATTGTTTTTTTACTGCTGTGTAGTATTCTATAGAGTACATGTCCCATAATTTTTTTTTTATCCAGTCTTCTATTGATGGGCATTTAGGTTTATTCCATGTCTTAGCTATTGTGAATTGAGCTACAATAAACACTAAGGTACAAACAGCTTTTTTGTTTGCCAATTTAATTTCAGTTCACAACTGATCATAATGATAGGACTAAGAGTCAAAGGGATCACATAAACAAGACTAGTGTCTGCTAATACTAATTGATAGAATAAAAAAGGCAGAGAATGATCCAACATGGGAAGCGGGATACACAGCAGACTCATAGAATGGCAGATGTCTTAAACAGCACTTTGGCCTCAGAATCGGCCCATAAGGCATTCGAATCTGGCTGAAAAGCCCATGAGAGTATTTTAGGCATGGAAAGCCAAGACACTCTGGAAAAAAAAAGACCTATATGAAAGACCTCTGTGAGTGAGATCCCAGCGGAAAGAATGGGCCATCAAAGAAGGAGGTATTTTTCTCTGAAGGGAGGAGAGAACTTCCACTTTGACTATGACCTTGTCTAAATAAGATCAGAGTTGGCAAACTCAAAAAGCCACTCATGACAAAGGTGATTACTGATGCCATAAACAAGAGTGTCAATTTAAGTCAACAACAGTAGTCACTGTGCACTTACTCCTCATGTAGGATCTCTGTCCTAAATGTGCTGTACATTGTGAATTAATGCTATAACTAGTACTCAAACAGTATTTTACACTTTGTGTTTCTGTGTGGGTGCAAACTGTTGAAAGCTTTACTTATGCCGGCCCCGTGGCTCAACAGGCTAATCCTCCGCCTTGCGGCGCCGGCACACCAGGTTCTAGTCCTGGTTGGGGCGCCGCATTCTATCCCGGTTGCCCCTCTTCCAGGCCAGCTCTCCTCTGTGGCCCGGGAGTGCAGTGGAGGATGGCCCAAGTGCTTGGGCCCTGCACCCCATGGGAGACCAGGAGAAGCACCTGGCTCCTGCCATCAGATCAGCGCGGTGTGCCGGCCACAGCGTTCCAGCCGCGGCGGCCATTGGAGGGTGAACCAACGGCATAGGAAGACCTTTCTCTCTGTCTCTCTCTCTCACTGCCCACTCTGCCTGTCAAAAAAAAAAAAAAAAAGAAAGAAAGAAAGAAAATGAATCTTAATGTGAGTGGAAGGGGAAAGGGAGTGGGAGAGGGGAAGGTTGCAGGTAGGAGGGAAGATATGGGGGAAAAGCCATTGTAATCCATAAGCTGTACTTTAGAAATTTATATTCATTAAATAAAATTTTTTAAAAAAATTTTAAAAGAATACTATACAGCAATAAAAAATGAAATCCTGTCATTTGCAACAAAATGGAGGAATCTGGAAAACATGCTGAGTGAATTAAGCCAGTCCCAAAGGGACAAATATCATATGTTCTCCCTGATCAATGACAACTAACCAAGCACCAAAAAGGAAACCTGTTGAAGTGAAATGGACACTATGAGAAACAATGACTTGATCAGCCCTTGTCCTGACTGTCGAGGAACAACTTAATACTTTATCCCTTTTAGTATTTTTTTTGTTCTACTTAATACTATTGTATGAACTCTTTAATTAACACACAATTACTCTTAGGTGTTTAAATTTAACTAAAAAGTTGCCATCTGGAGAGTGAACCAGAGGATGGAAGTTTCTCATTCTTTCTCTCTTTCCTTCTCTCTCTCTGTAAGTCTTCCTTTTAAATAAATTAATTAATTTAATAAAATAATCTAGGGCTAAGTAGAAAAATGAGAAAAGAGACAAAGATAGGATTACAGTCTCCTTTTACTTTATTGAGAACACTCAATATTAATTCAATACAAACTGGAAATGGGCCCTGCTCCAAGTCTATAACTGCATGTATTTATCTATGCATCAAAATTCTATCACAATAAAGTTTTGAAATGAAAATGGTAATTTAATATTTCATTAAAAGAAAATTTGTTAATACTTGACCATCTATGTTAACACAATGAAATGGTATCATAGATAATCCCAGAGTAACATATTTGATTTGTTCAACTCTAGATTCACCAAGAGAATGGCATCACTTTATAGTTAGAAAAGACTTAAAGATCATGTAGTCTATCCTTGACATTTTGCTAAAGAAGGAGCAAAGACCCAGAGAGATTAAATGACATAAACAAAATTTTAATGCTTTCTGAACTATAACATGTTGTCTCCATATAATTACAAAGGCCGGTCATGTGTATGTAAATAAGAACTGTCTGAATATAATTGGACAAAGAGTTTACCAGAGAATAATCACCACTTTTATGTAAACTTATGTATGTGTGTGTATCATTCGTCACCATCTACCCATATCCTGCCCCTACTCCTAATTATAATTAATCAATAGAAAGCACAATGGAAACTCTCATAATGGGAGATTCCTCTTATCATTACTGCCATGGAGTGGGAGTGGGAAAAAGAAGACTTCATCTGGCTGCTAAGACAACAGGGAAAAATTAGAGGATATGCTCTTTAACTAGAGTACTCGTACAGAAAAAGACAGAAAAACAAAATTTTTTCTTAACAAATTAACTCATGGCAACTCAACTCTGACTCAAGTCTCAGTTGTATCTTACCACAATGCATTTACCACTTTAACCATAATGCATTTACATTATAAGCTAAGTAGTGTTCTATGGAGCAGGTGGAAATCCAATAATCATATTTGACAAAGTTTCTATGGAAAAGCATGTTAAGTCTCAAAGAGTTAATTTATCAATCTTTTAAGGCATAAGCCAGTCATAAATTAAGTACTGCTTAGATATATCTAACATATACAAACATAGACACTTACGTTTATAGAAGTATGTAAATAAACATGTAAAAAGAAGAATAAACTAGCTAATGAGTAAGTGAACAGAAAAAAAATACAGGGATATACTTATGTGAAGAACAAGGGAGTAAATTTTGGAAACTTCTGGAGCAAAGCTGTTTTTTCACTCTCCTGTGAATAACCACAAAAGCCTCATAACCTTTTTGCCTCTAAATATTTCCTGCCCCACTAACCATGCCTAAAACCTTCATATCTCTAGAGGCACAGTCAGCACCACAGGGGACAAGAGAAGGTGAATGAAGAAACCACAGAATGCTAATTTCATATTAAATCTTGGCTGTCTAAATATACAAAGCATTGAAACACACCAGGTCAGTAGTGTCAGCAGGAATTCCAAATGCATTCAGGTGATTAATAATGTCCTCGAGATCTTGGGACATTTGTTTCAGCTGAACATCTATGTTTTCTGCTAATCTGTAACTGAAAAGAAAGGTAAAATGAAGAGATTAACAAAAAGCATCTTCACTATATATTGTTATTACATACAAAGTTGGTACTGGAAATTAAATTTGTCCTAATTTCTCTACTTTCTTAGAGGGTTCTCAGTTATGCCCAATGGCACATTTTCATGGATGCAACATTCACAATATTATTATTACCATATTCTAAAAAGACTCCAAAAGTGAAGGCTTTTATTCATTTGCCATTTTTACTATCACCTACTTACTCTCTGGTTAATGCTCTGAGGTGCTCTAAAGTAACTCTTTGTGGGTTTCAAAATACACCCATAAGACACTTAGATATATACAAGAAGTTATTTACTATTTAGAAATTTTCAGTAAATGCTGCAATGTCTTCAATGATCTTGAATACATAGATTTCCAAAGTAAGTGTATACCACCAAGCAACAAAAGATATTCTGAGAAATGAGCTTCACCATAAAAGGCAGATAATTCTAATTTCACAACAAATCCATTAGTTATCTGAGTTCTTAAGATCTCCATCTATACTGTTAACACACACACATACACTCACACACATGTGCATGTGCACACATACAACCAGTCAATGAATATGTTTGTGAAAATTAAAATGGTCAAGAGGATTTTTCAACCTTAATGTCTATAAAGATGAAAAGATTCAGTTAGATTTATTGGTAACTATATTCTGCTTTTCTCTGCCACAGTACATAGTTGCCTAGATTGTTGAAGATTCTAGTGAAGATTTTATCACAATATAAATTTGACTACAAAAGAGCATCTAATGTTCCAAAGATTTAAAGTATAATTAGGACCATATGAACAAAAATTATATATATATTTCAAAAATTATAGAATGCATAGGAAGCAATGCAAAGAAAAGACAAATTCACAAAGGCAGAAATATAAAAGCAAGAATAAAACTAGGGTTGTACAGATTAGCTATACTTATCACACTTAATGTCCCTACAAAAACATTAAATTGCAAGCCTTGTAAAAATAAGCTTTCTTAACTCACTAATGAACCATTGATAAAAGGAGTCCAATTTAGTCTCCATCCAGATTGTGTAGTGCATTCATACAAGTTCTCCTAGCACTTTATAAATTGGCCTGATTACCAGATCTTGGTCACAGAGAGAAAAAGTTACTATGGGAACACTGGCACTATAACAACAGAAGGTAAATAAAGAATAACGTACAAATAAAATATACCTAGCTGAAGATATTGACAAAAATGTCCCATTTTTTGAAAGCTATGCAGTATGGCCCTAGATAAACAAATTGCCTTAAAATATCAAATGATTTATTATTAAGCAAATGCATGAATATTAAATTTAGAAGAGTTGATATAAATATCCCATAATACTATGACTTCATACATGTAAAATGGGCATTTCTAAGGACAAATTTTAAAAATATTAAAATCTTTATAGCAAACATACATAATGTTAAGATTAATAAATCTATAAAATGCCATAAAACAAAATTTCCAAAGTGATTCCATTTTAAAGCATACAGAAAAAAATAAACAGAAAACAAATCAATAAAGTCAACCATAAGAACTTGTCTTATTCTATCAATTTTTATTCTCTGTTTTCTAACTTAACTCTCCCTCCTCCTTTTTTGGAATGCTTTCATATTGCATAAATCCTACCCCATTCCTTGATCTTTATTCAATGACTTACATCCTCTCATGCTCCTCTTCTGTATGCTGCAGATAAACAGGCTCCCTATGCTTCTTCACAGCTTTCTCCAAAGGAGTCAACACATCTTCCAGCTCCTTCTGCTCTGATAGGATAAAATCCAATTCTTGTTCCAACCTGAATAAAATATGTCAATAGAAGGGCTGACGAAAGGAATTTGGAGTAACATAATAAATGCCAATAAACTACAAGGGAGGAAAACTGAACAAAATGATTAGTCTTTAATCTTTCAGCTTAGGGAAATCTAAAGCTCTACCTTTTCTGAGCCAGTTTCACTTTCTCCACTTCTCCATGTAAAGAAATAATCTATAATGAAAAATAAAATATAATAATGTATTTGAATGTATTTAATAATTTTAGCACAATATTAATTTTCTTAAATATATACCAGATATGAAAGCTTTCCCAATTCAGGGCACTTATTATCTAAGGGAAATATTCTGAAGCCTCTCATCAATACTAGAATAGAAAGTTGACTACAAAACATTCTCTTGTGGTCATCTGAAAATATTTGTACAATACAGGTAGATTAATGGAACATCTTCCTACCTTCTCAGTATTCTCAATCAATATATGGTCCCAAGCATTGACTAGCATAGCTTGGAAAAGAAACTGCTTCTCTTGTTCCTCTAGATCAAGGCTCCACTTGTTCATCAGACCCTCCAGATCACCATATGTCATCACAGGAGTTGCTATCGAACTAAAAAATAAAAGGATGCAGTATGATCATATACTCATACATCTAAAAGCATGACCATATTTTTATAACAAATAACACAGATGGACTCTGAAGATAAAATAGCACCTGAAGAGTGTCTCATACCTGCTCCACAACAAAGTAATCATAACTGGTAAAGATTATTTAAAAGGCATTAAAATCTCTGGAAATTATCCTAAGGGAATATAGCAAATATTTACCAACAAAGCTGCTAAATCACACTAAGACTGAAGACTGTGCTACAATCTGCTCCTTTTCTTTCACCCATCCCAGCTCAGTAATGGTGGATGCTCCCTTCTAGATGGATGTGGCCAAGGAGATAGAACTCTCTCTCCCTCTACCCCTTAGTCAAAGTGACCCATTCCCCCCATCTGTGCAGTATTCGTGACAGAGTAGGTCTCGCCAACTGGGTGGAGCCATGTGGAACTACAATTCCATTGCCAGGTGGTATCAAAAAGGCTGAGCAGTCAGCTGATCTTTGATCCCACAGCCAGTGGGTCCAGGCCATGTTCTAATTCTTCTCATGGGGAAGTGTTGGTAGGGCTCAGTGAGAAAGGTAATCATAAATCCTATGCTTGGCAGAAGCAGGCAGTGCTCCAATTATCCCAGGGGGCACTGTCAATGGGCTCTAATGACAAGCTGAATATTACTCTCCACCAAGCAGCAGTAAGAGTTGACAATGCAGAGTGAGGCAGGATTAGTCTCCATCAGGCTTCATTCCTTGCTTCTGGTGTCAGGAAGAAGCAACAGAGAGCTGAACCTGTTGTCATTAAGACTGAACAAAGTAATGCAATTTGGGACTAGTAAGGACTCTATTTCCCACCAGCCTCAGGGTCAGCAAGGCTCAGAGGAGATCTTGACTTCTACACCCACTGGAAAAACCAAGGCAGGGCAAAGAAGTGCTAAGTCAGCACTCCTTCACCCTTCTCCCATGAGTCTTGTGTGAGCAGGATCCAGCAGAGCTAAGCCTTCATACCAACCCAGCATCAATGAGTCTGAATGACATGGTTTGAGGTACATAGTTCACATCCTACTTTCTTCCTCCCCTTGTGCCAGTGGGGTGTTAATAGAAAGCTTAAATTCTGTCTCTACCAGCAGCAACTAAGCGATATGGATCAGTCTCCAGTTCCCCTTGATATAGGGTTCCAGGGCCCAGTTGAACTGAGCTTTCATCCCCACCTAGAAGCAATGAAGTGATGTGATGCTATGCCCCATTTTCATGAGGAATGAGCAGTGGGAGTGAGGGAGTAGTTAAACTTCCATATCACCCACATGCATTGAAGCAGTGTGACTCAGTGTTCCACATTTGCTGGAGAGGTGTGGGCAAGGTATAGTGGCAAGAGAACATACAAACACACCCATACCTTGCACTTTACCTCAATAAGGGAACTGACTAAAGATAAAAAAATGTAAATAGGACTCAAATTCTCCTAACGTAATAGACAAAATACCCAGGACATAATAAAATATTAATCATCATATAACCAACTTGGAAAAACACAACAAAGATAATCAACAGATGCTACCATTGAGAGGTATCAGATGTTGGAATTATCTGAAAAGAATAAGGAGAGGGGAGAGGGAGTGGGAAAGGGGAGGGTTGCGGGTGGGGGGGAAGTTATGGGGGGGGAAGCCATTGTAATCTATAAGCTGTATTTTGGAAATTTATATTCTTTAAATAAAAGCGTTAAAAAAATAAATTTGGAGTTCGGAGATGAAAAAAAAAAGAATTTTAAAGCAACCATCAGAAAAAGAGTCAAGCAATTTTGAATTTTCTTGAAGCAAAGGGAAAAGTATAAAATCTCAGCAAAGAAATGAAAATTATGAAAAACTATCAAGTAGAAAATATAAAACTTAAAAACAAAAAAAACTGAAGTAGCAAGTTTATCTGAAGGGTTTAATACTAGAGAACAGCTGTCAGAGGATAGAAATCAGTGAACTTGGGGCTGGTGCTGTGACATAGCAGGTAAAGCCGCCGCCTGCAGTGCCGGCATCCCATAAGGGCACTGGTTTGAGTCCCGGATGCTCCACTTCTGATCCAGCTCTCTGCTATGGCCTGGGAAAGCAGTGGAAGATGGCCCAAGTCCTTGGGGCCCTGCACCCACATGGGAGACCTGGAAGAAGCTCCTGGCTCCTGGCTTTGGATCGGCACAGCTCTGGCCGTTGCAGCCAACTGGGGAGTGAACCAGTGAATGGAAGACCTCTCTCTCTGCCTCTCCTTCTCTCTCTGTGTAACTCTGCCTTTCAAATAAATAAATCTTTTCTTAAAAAAAAGAAATCAGTGAATTTGAGGACCATAAAGAGAAAATAGGCAGAAACAAAAGAAATTATCTCAATAATCTAAAGGACAATAATAAAAGAGGTAGCATTTGTATAATAAGAGTTCCAGAAAGAAGAAACAGGAATGGAACCAAAAAATTATTTTAAAACATTAAAAATTCCCATGGCTGGCATTGGGGCTGCCATTGTTCCATAGCAAATAAAACCATTGCCTACAAAGCCACTATCCCATATGGGCACTGGTTCATGTTCTATGTCCTGGCTGTTCCATTTCCAATCCAGCTCTGTGCTAATGGCCTTGGAAAAGCAAGAAAGAATGAGCTAAGTGTTTGGACCCCTGCCACCTACATAGGAGACCAGAAGAAGCTCCTGGCTCTTGGCTCCCTCCTGGCCCAGCACTGACCGTTGCAGCCCTCTGGGGAGTGAAATAGTGGATGGAAGATCTCTGTCTGCAGCTCTTTCAAAATAAATAAATATTTTTAAGATTTGGCAAAAGATATAATCCACAGATTCAAAAAGTTGAATAGTTCCAGAGTAACTCAAAGAAATCCATGCTAAGGCACATACTAATTAAACTTCTGAAAACTCAAGAGAAAGGAGAAAAAAATCTTGAGCATATCAGAGAGGAAAAAAATTCATTACTTAAAAGTAAACACCAATTTGAATGACAGCAGATTTCTCACCTGAAACCATGGAGGCTAGAAGAAATAAGCACATTTTGCAAGTAATGAAAGGACAAAAGTATTGACAATGTCTTCTATTTCTGGTTAAAATGTCCTTTGTAAATAAAGAGGAAATAAATATATGCTCATGCAAAATCTAATTAAGAGCATTTGTTGTCAGAAAAATCTATCCTTGAAGATTAGCTAAACAGGAAGCAAACAAAAGCAGAAGACTTGAAACATTATATAAAGGAAACAAGAACATCAAAATGTTCTATTTTACTATTTTACTTCTAATTTTACTATTTTACTTCTAATAAGTTTCTTAAATCATATTTGATGGTTTATACAAAAGTTATAATTCAATGTTATATGATGCTCAATGTACATTAAGGAAAAAGTTAAGATGTTATACTTAAAAGGTAAGAAGGGTAAGTGGAAATAAGGTTTCTATACTTTACCCAAAGTGTAAACTGTTAATATGACTAGATTGTTTTAAGTTACACATATATATTATAATACCTAGAATAACTAACACTATACAAATCATATATTAAAAACACTATATACAGAACACAATGGAACTCTAAAGGAATATTCAAACAGTCAATAGGAAGGTAAAAAAAGAGAAAAAATAGTAAAAATCAGAGGTAACAAACTGATAATAAAATGGCAGACTTAAGTTCTAACATATCCATAATTACCATACATGCAAAAATGCTAAATATGCCAATTCAAAGACAGAGATTGGCAGAGTGCATAAAACGCAATCTAACAAGATGCTTTCTAAAAGAAATTCACTTTCAATACAATGACATACATAGGTTGAAAGTAAAAAGACAGAAAAAGATATATACCCTACAGGATTAATTTTCAAAAAGAAATAACTATCAATATCAGATAAAGTATACTATAAAGCAAAGAAAATGAATCAGTGCCAAAGAAACATTACATAATGATAAAAGAATCAAGGCACCCAGAAATTTAACAATCCTAGCTGTTAAGCAATAAAATAATAAGAGCCTTGGGGCAGGTTTTTGGTCTAGCGGTACTCCTGGCACTTGAGGAGTGAACCAGTGGATAGATCTGTACATTTCTCTCTGCCTCTCACAATCAATCAATCAATAAACCTGAAACAGAATTAGATTTAAAAAAAAAAAAACCAGAGCCTCAGAATGTATGAAATGAAAAGAGATATAGCTAAAGGCAGATATAGACAAATCCAGTTATAGATGGGAACATCAAGAAGCCACTTTGCAAAACTGAAATAAAATAGTAGAGAAAAAAAGAATACAGAATCTTGGGGCTGGCATTGTGGCATACCAGGTTAAGCCTCTGACTGTGATGACAGCATCCCATATGGGCGCCAGTTCAAGACCTGGCTGCTCTACTTCTGATCCAGCTCCCTACTAATGTATCTGGGAAAGCAACAGAGGATGGCCCAAATCCTTGGGTCCCTACACCCATTTGGGAGGCTCAGAAGAAGCTCCAGGCTCCTAGCTTTGGACTGACTGAGCTCTGGGCCATTCTGGCCATTTGGGGAGTGAACAAGCAGATGAAAGATCCCTCTGTGTCTCTCTTCCTTTCTCTGTAACTCTGCCTTTCAAGTAAAACAAAAATTAATCTTTAAAAAAAGGATACATTATCTGAAAATTCAATAAAGCAACAAAACCACCTGACCAGAGAGCATTCTACTCAACACCCAAAACAACAAAATGAGTTTTAAAGTGTTCACGGAATAGTCACTAAGGCAGACCATATCCCCAGCCATAAAACAGACCTGGACAAATATAAAGCAACTGAAATCGGGGACAGTGCTGTGACGTAGCAGGTAAAGCCGCAGCCTGCATTGCTGGCATCCCATACAGGTGCCAGTTTGAGTCCCGGCTGTTCCACTTGCAATCCAGCACCCTGCTAATGTGCCTAGGAAAGCAGCAGAAGATGGCTCAAGTGGTTGGGACCCCACCTTCATGTGGGAGACCTGGAGGAAGCTACAGGCTCCTGGCTTTGAATTGGCCCAGCTACAGCTGTGGCAGCCATTTGGGGAGTGAATCAGCAGATGGAAGACCTCTTTCTTTCTATCCCTGCCTCTCTGTAACTCTGCCTTTCAAATAAATAAATCTTTCTTTTTTAAAAAAATGCCGAAATCCCTTCAGAGAAAGGTACCTCCTTCTTTGATGGCCCATTCTTTCCGCTGGGATCTCACTCACAGAGGTCTTTCATATAGGTCTTTTTTTTTTTTTTTTTGCCACAGTGGCTTGGATTTCCATGCCTAAAATACTCTCATGGACTTTTCAACTGGATCCGAATGCCTTAAGGGCTGATTCTGAGGCCAGAGTGCTGTTTAGGACATCTGCCATTCTATGAGTCTGCTGTGTATCCCGCTTCCCATGTTGGATCGTTCTCTCCTTTTTAATTCTATCAGTTAGGATTAGCAGACACTAGTCTTGTTTATGTGATCTCTTTGACTCTTAGACCTATCAGTGTGATCAATTATGAACTGAAACTGATCACTTGGACTAGTGAGATGGCATTGGTACATGACACCTCGATAGGATTGAATTGGAATCCCCTGGCATGTTTCTCACCCTACTGTTAGGGGCAAGTCAGATTGAGCATGTGCCAAACTGTACATCTCGTCCCTCTCTTATTCCCACTCTTATATTTAACAGGGGTCACTTTTCAGTTAAATTTAAACACCTAAGAATAATTGTGTGTTAATTAAAGAGTTCATACAATGGTATTAAGTAGAACAAAAAAAAATACTAAAAGGAATAAAGTAGTAAGTTGTTCCTTGACAGTCAGGACAAGCGCTGATCAAGTCATTGTTTCTCATAGCATCCATCTCACTTCAACAGGAAATCATACACAGCATATTCTCTGATCATAATGGAATCCAACTAGAAATAAATATAGAAAGGAAAAACACCCAAACAGTTGGAAATTAAATATCCATATAAATAGTACATGGGTCAGAGAAATTTTTACAAAAGAAATATTTAAAGTATATAAATTACAACAAAACAAGATACATGAAACACAACCAATGCAGTGCTGAGATATTTATAGCACTAAATGTTTACATTACAAGAGGAAAGTTCTCAAGTCAGTAGTCTAATTTTATACCTCAAAAAAAGAAAGAAAGAAAAATACCACAATAAATCCAACACAACCTGAAAAATTTAATAGAGTGGATATCAATAAAATTGGAACTGGGAAAACAAAAAAATCAGAGAATAATCACTGTAACAAAAACTGGTTCTTTGTAAAAATGATCAAAGAAAGCAACAGACTACCAATATTATAAATTAAACTGGAATATACCTACAGTTATTAAAAAGACAATAAGGGAATAGTAAGAACATTATGTTCATAAATTTGACAACTTAGAAGAAATAGACCAATTCCTTGAAAACTATACACTACTAAAATTCATTAAAGATAGACTAGATAACCAGAACAGTCTAAGAACCATTAAAGAAATTCATTTGCAGTTTAAAATGTCCTGTTGAGGCCAGAACTGTGACACAGTGGGTCAAAGTCTCAGCCTGTGATGCCAGCATCCTACATGGACTCTGGTTCGAGTCCTGCCTGCTCCAATTCCGATACAGCTCCCTGCCAGTATGCCTGGGAAAGTGGCAGAGGATGGCCCAAGTGCTGGGCCCCTGCACCCACATGGGAGACTCAGAGGAGGGTCCTGGCTCCTGGCTCCTGGCTTCAGATCAGCTCAGCCCCGGCAGTTCTGGCCATTTGGGGAATGAACCAATGGGTGGAGGACCTCTCTCTCTCTCTGTGTGTCTCTGTGTTTCTCTCTCTCTCTCTCTCTCTCTCTTTCTCTGTCTGTTTCTACCTCTCTGTACTTCTGTCTTTCAAATAAATAAAATAAATCCTCAAAAAATGTCCTGTAAAAGAACTATCTAGGCCCAGAAAATTTCACTGGCGAATTCTGCCAATTTAATGAATTAATGCAAATTTTGTATAATGTCTTCTACAAAATAAGAGAATACAATCTTTCCCAGATCATTTTATAAGGCCAGGGTTATCCTGATGTCAAAACCAACAGGAAAGAAATGAATTACAGGGGCCGATACTGTGGCTCAGTAGGTTAATCCTCCACCTGTGACACCAGCATCCCATATGGGCACTGGTTCTAGTCCCAGCTGCTCCTCTTCTGATCCAGCTCTCTGATGCGGTCTAGGAAAGCAGTGGAGGATGGCCCAGACGTTAGGGTCCCTGAACCTACGTGGGAGACCCAGAACAAGCTCCTGACTCCTGGCTTTGGTCGGTGCAGCTCCAGCCATTGTAGCCATTTGAGGAGTGAACCAACAGACGGAAGACCTTTCTCTCTGTCTCTCCTTCTTCATTGTCTGTAACTCTATCTCTCAAATAAATAAATAAATAACACCTTTTAAAAAAGAAATAAATTACAGAAAATATAGCAAATCAAAGAATGTATTAAAAAATTATACAACTTGACCAAGTGGCGTTTATTTCACATATGCAAGACTGGTTGAACACCTGAAAAATCAAACTGTGAAATCCACCATGAAATCAAGATAAAGAAAAAAATCTAAAAAGATTGTATCGAGACTGAAAAAGCATGAGACACAAATATGTCCAATTGATTTTTGACAAAGATACAAAAGTAATTCAGTAGTGGATGATGGTCTCTAAACAAATGATGTTGGAAAAATTGAACATCCATAATGGAAAGAAAAATGGCCTCAATCTAAACTCTACACCTTATATTAAAGAACTCAAAATGGATCAGGAGCTTGAATGTAAAATGTGAAACTATAAATCTTATAGAAAAATAGGAGAAAATCTTTGGGATCTACGGTGAAGCAAAGAGTTTTTATAATTTACACTAAAGGCAAAAAACTGTTAAAGAAAAACTGACAGATTATTTATCAATTAAAAGGTTTTCTTCAGCAAAAAAGACATTGTTAAGAGGATGAAATTTAAGTTATAGTGTTAGAAAATACATTTATAAATCACATATCTGGCAAAGGACTGGCATCCAGAATATATACTAAACTCTCAAAGCTGAACAGTTAAAAAAAAGCCCTGAACATTAAAAATCAGAAAATGGACAAGAGATATGAATAGAAACTTCACCAAAGAGGATGATGGCAAATAAATACACAAAAAGATGTTTAACATCAATAGTCATTAGGGAAACTCAAATTAAAACTATAATGAGCTATCACTTCACATCTATCACAAGGTCTAAAATAAAAAATAGTGCAACCAAATCCTGATGAGAATGTCGACAGTCTGGATCACATGAGTGAATATTGCTGGTAGGCATGCAAAATGGCAAAGCCATCTTAGCAATTTCCTAAAAAATAAACATGCAACTATTATGCCACCCAAATGAGACTAGGATCACAATAAAACTACACAAAAGTTCACACTAATTTTATTCATAATAATCAAAAAACTGGAAACAATCTAGGTGTCCACCAACAGATGAATGATTAAACAAATCATAGTACATCCACAACACCATGGAATATTACTCAGAAATAAAAAAACAAACCTAATGCAAGAAATAACTTAGGTGGAACTCATGAAATTATGCAGAATGAAAAAAATCCAATTCCCCAAGGGTTACTTATATATAATCCCATCTATATAGCATTCTTCTCATATCAAGATTAAAGAAATGAAGAACATAATTGTTGTCCAGAGTCAGGGAATGGTGGGGAAGGTTATGGATGTGGCAGTAAAACAAGAGAAGTCCTTGTGGTGATTTAACTACTCTGTATCTTGACTGTACTAGTCAGTATCTTAGTATTATAAGATGCTATCTTTGTAAAAAATTATAAAGCACATATATAATGTTTTCTATTCTTTCTTAAAAATATATGTGATTCTACAATAATATCAAAATAAAAAGTTTAATTTTAAAAAAGAATAAATATTAGGGAAGAGCATAATATCATATATAATAATGCAGGTTCCTCACCTGGCTCACCCATTATCAAGTGTGTGATCATGAGCAGATTATAAAATTTCTATGTGCTCTATTTTTTTTAATTTATTTGACAGATAGAGTTATAGACAGTGAGAGAGAGAGACAGAGAGAAAGGTCTTCCTTCCATTGGTTCACTCCCCAAATGGTCGCCACGGCCGGTGTTGCACCCATCTGAAGCCAGGAGCCAGGTGCTTCTCCCTGGTCTCCCATGCGGATGCAGGGACCCAAGGACTTGGACCATCATCCACTGCCCTCCCAGGCCACAGCAGAGAGCTGGACTGGAACAGGAGCAACTGGGACTAGAACTGGCGCCCATATGGGATGCCGGCACCGCAGGTGGAGGATTAACCAAGTGAGCCACTGCACCCACCCCTCTAATTTTCTCATCTACGAAATAGGAAGAAAAATATCACCTATCTTGTAGGCTTCTTGTGAATATTAAATGACATGATGTTTGTAAAGCACTATCATCTTGATAAACACACAGTGATTGTACAATAAGTGGCTATTAGTAATAGTAACGATTGTACTACTGGTAATCAAAAGGCAAAGATGTACTGTTTGTTGGTTGCTCAACTTCCAAGCTACAGAAATCTTTCTCTAACTGTTCCCTCAGTCATTTACCTAACTTTCAAATATAAATTATGACTTACATGTGACAAATAAAATGAAACATGAATTTTCAAAAAATAGGCTTACTTAACAGTAGAGGTAAAAGGTACAGAATGAACACTGATGGGGTCAGGGTTAATCCAAGCTGATGCCAGTGGCTTTAGATTCATGTTGAAACCACTGCTGATTATAGTAGTGGTGGTGGTGGTGACAGTGGTGGTGGTAGTTGTTGCTGTTGTAGCTGGAAAATAGAACATATAATGTTAGTAAGAAATGAGAAACTTGTGTTTTAAGCCTTGATAATTCGGGTTAAGAAAATTTATGTATTCTTAAAAATTGTCAGTTTGAACACAAAACTGTTTCAATATGAGTGACACATATGGCTGGCCAGGTATCTGGATTAACCTTCCTGTGAACTAAACATCTTGCCATAGAAAAATAAAACTACCTTACTAGCTTGATAACCATTAAATAAATGGAATCAATCCTTAAAGCTCTTCTATAAAGAAAACTCCAGGCCCAGATGACTTCCTTGCTAAGTTTCACTAAATATTCAAGGAAAGAATAATTGCAATTTGCAAAAAACTCTGTACATCTCTATCTGCATATTTACATGACTATATTTCTGTAATTCATTCTGAGAAATGAAATTACTAGATCAAAGGGTCAGCATGCTCTAAATTTTAATGTATCTTGCCAAATTGCCCTACCAAAAGGATTTTTCTAATTTGCATTCCTTTCAATAGGGGAGAGTACCTGTTTCTCTGTAGCTGTTAATCATGGGGATATAACTTTGCCAACCTAATAGCCAAAAGCCTCCAAAAGCTATGTCTGTAATCTAGACCCCTCTTCTGCATGTCTTTTCCTGCTGCACCCCTACTAGAATGCCTTGCCCTTTACAGGTGAAATCCTAATTCATAGCTTCGTTCAAATTATTTGTTTTTCCTGTTTATTGCCCACTTCTCTCCTATTTGTTATTTCATTTTGGTTTTTTAAACTTCTGTAGCATTTTTGATTTGTACTACACACTGAGAACTTAAAGAACAAAGCACTAAAAATTGCAGCTGGTGGGCACTGGAAATGTTTTCTTCTTTTTGGTTCTCTGCACTTTTCAAATGTTCTTACAATTAAATGCTGCTTCTGTAACAAGACTTTTTTGTAAAGACGTATTATAACAAGTTCACAATTGTTTGTTCCTTTTATGTTAACCTTACTTTCCAAATTAGTAATATTTTCAGGTTAATAACTGTACTAGATAAATACATAATTCATCATACCACCTGCCACATGCATTAACTATTCTAAGGGAACTGGCAAAAGAAAGAAAAGAAAAGAAAAAAAAGAAAAGAAAAAGAAAAGAAAGGAAGAAAGAAAGAAATTGGCCTACCCTATTCTTACTCAGGGAACAGGCTCAGACATTCCTTTTATTCCAGTAACTCTATCCTTTGCTCCTGGATCACAGATGATTGGGTCAGGAGGAGGCATGTGAAGCATAAGAAGTCACTCCATATGCTACTAGCCTGTGCAAGGTTCCGGCACGAAAAGCTCCACACAAACACAGATAACGTGGGTCAGAGTCTCATTTTCATTTTCAGAAATTTAGCAATATGGTAAGAATCCAATTCTAAGTAGAAATATAGAAATACTTCCAAAAATATGGAAAGAATCAGACTCTAGGCAGAAAGCAGGGAATATTTCCAAAAGTGTAAGAAGAACAAGATTGTAGGAAGGAGTTGAAAAGATTGACACAGAAAAGGCTTAAAGTAGCTCGGAGTGGCAGGATGGCGGAATAGGAAGGGAGCACACCGATAGTCTGGGGAGAGACAGTTTAATAAAAGTGGAGATACTGCAGGTTCAAGGAAGCGTAGGAGAAGAAACAGCAGAGAAAACCCTTCCGGAACTGGAGATTCACAGTGGACCTGCGTGGAGAGCGTGGGAGCCCGCAGTTTGGGACACCAGCAGCAGATTCAACACACCAGCGCTGGAACGCGAGGTGAGCAGAATCTCAATAGTCCGAGATACCAGGAGGGAAGCGGAAAAGGGAGCCTAGAACGAACAAGGCTTGAAACCCTGCAAGGAAAAGTTCACCAGGCTAACTAGAAGAGAGAGAGAGAGAGAGGGAAAAAAAAAAAAAGAGTGACCCGTACGGACACGAGCTTCTCTCTCTCCGCTCACCTCTCAAAGGTGAGCAAGACAAAGAGCAGGCGCCATTTTGGAATACGTCATAAGCAGGGCGACCTCGGGTCGGCACCGGCCCTGAGCCTAGCAGAAAAACCTGACTCTGGGTGGGAGGGGTGAAATAACAGGAGGTTAGAACCTAATGAATGTGTGGTGCTAATGAACTGAGACTGTGAAAAGAGAGACTGTGGGGGAGAGAACTCACGGAATTAACGAATTCATGTGAGTACTCTCCAGAGACACTACAGTTCAGTAGCCTTGGCAGCCCAGTGGGAGACTACAGGAGAATCTCAGCCCACACAAAGGGCCGCAAAGATTCCTTCTCTGGTCCTTGGGAAAGAGCTTCCGAACTCTGGCTCCTGTGGGTATATCATTCGCCTGCTAACCACCCCCAATTCCATTCAGCTGTGTGGAATTACTTCCCTTTTGAACCAAAAAAAAAAAAAAAAAAAAAAAACTAACAGAGAGAGAGATTTACCACGCCTAACCTGGGAGTGTCTCCTTTGACACACCCTCAACCCTGAGGAACCAAAAAGAGCTCTCAGGCCACACCCATCTCAAGCCTCTAAGGCTCCATCAAAAGCAGACAGTCCACTTAATCTAGAGTCATAGTATAACAAGAAAAAAACACCACAGTGAAGAAACCAATATGCCAAACAACAAACGCAAAAACCGAGGTAATAAGAACAAGGAAGACACTATGGCATCCCCAAATGAAAAAGACACCCCAATTCAAGATTACGAAGATGATGAGATAGAAGAGATGCAAGAAGCAGATCTCAAAAAATTGATAAGAACACTAAGAAGTACTCAAAAACAAATTCTTGAACTACAGAAATCCTTAATGGACAAGGTAGAAAATCTCTCTCGTGAAAATGAAATATTAAGGAGGAATCAAGCTGAAATGAAACAACTAGTAGAACATGAAACTGTGATAGTGACGAGAAACCATAATGAAGTGAAGAATTCAATAGATCAAATGAAAAACACATTAGAGAGCCTTACAAACAGAATGGGTGAGGCAGAAGAGAGAATATCGGACTTAGAAGACAGAGCACAGGAAACTATACAGTCAAACCAAAGAAAAGAAGAGGAAATTAGAAATCTAAAAAATATTGTTGGGAATCTACAGGATACTATTAAAAAACCCAACATTCGAGTTCTAGGAGTTCCTGAAGGCATGGAGAGGGAGAAAGGATTAGAATGCCTTTTTAGTGAGATAATAGCAGAAAATTTCCCAGTTTTGGAGAAGGACAGAGACATCCTAGTACAGGAAGCTCATAGAACCCCTAGGAAACATGACCAAAAGAGGTCCTCACCACGACACGTTGTAATTAAACTCACCACAGTGAAACAGAAAGAAAAGATCCTAAAATGCGCAAGAGAGAAACGTCAAATTACACTCAGAGGATCTCCAATTAGACTCACAGCAGACTTCTCATCAGAAACCCTACAAGCTAGAAGGGAATGGCGAGACATAGCCCAGGTGCTTAGAGAGAAAAACTGCCAGCCCAGAATATTATATCCTGCCAAGCTCTCATTTGTGAATGAAGGTGAAATAAAGACCTTTCATAACAAACAAAAATTGAAAGAATTTGTTGCCACTCGTCCAGCCCTGCAAAAGATACTTAAAGATGTGTTACACACAGAAACACAGAAACACGGCCATCAACATGAAAGAAGATAAACGAAGGGAACCTCACAGCAAAAGATCACAGGGAATTCAAAGCATACATTTGGATAAAGAAATTATGGGACATGTACTCTATAGAATACTATACAGCAGTCAAAAACAATGAAATCCGGTCATTTGCAATAAGATGGAGGAATCTGGAAAACATCATTCTGAGTGAATTAAGCCAGTCCCAAAGGGACAAATATCATATGCTCTCCCTGATCGGTGACAACTAATTGAGCACCAAAGGGGAAACCTATTGAAGTGAAATGGACACTATGAGAAACAGTAACTTGATCAGCTCTTGTGCTGACTGTTGTTGTACAATGTAATACTTTATCCATTTTAGTAATTTTTTTATTCTAGTACTATTGGTTGAACTCTGTAATTAACAAACAATTATTCTTAGGTGTTTAAACTTTAACTGAAAAGTGATCCCTGTGAAATATAAGAGTGGGAATAAGAGAGGGAGGAGATGTACAATTTGGGACATGCTCAATCGGAACTGCCCCAAATGATGGAGTTAGAAACAGGCCAGGGAATTCCAATACAATCCCATCAAGGTGGCATGTACCAAGGCCATCTCACTAGTCCAAGTGATCAATTTCAGTTCACAATTGATCACACTGATAGGTCTAAGAGTCAAAGGGATCACACAAACAAGACTAGTGTCTGCTAATACTAACTGATAGAATCAAAAAGGGAGAGAATGATCCAACATGGGAAGCGAGATACACAGCAGACTCATAGAATGACAGATGTCCTAAATAGCACTCTGGCCTCAGAATCATCCCTTAAAGCATTCAGATCTGGCTCAAGAGCCCATGAGAATATTCTAGGCATGGAAAGCCAAGACACTCTGGAAAAAAAAGAAGACCTAAATGAAAGATCTCTGTGAGTGAGATCCCAGTGGAACGAATGGGGCCATCAAAGAAGGAGGTACCTTTCTCTGAAGGGAGGAGAGAACCTCCACTTTGACTATGACCCTGTCGGAATAAGATTGAAGTCAGCGAACCCTAAAGGCTTCCATAGCCTTGGCAACTCATGACTAGAGCCTAGGGAGATTACTGATGCCATAAACAAGAGTGTCAAATTGTTAAATCAACTTCAGGAGTCACTGTGTACTTACGTCTCATGTGGGATCTGTCCTTAAAGTGTTGTCCAATGTGAAGTAATGCTATAACTAGCACTGAAACAGTATTTTACAGTTTGTGTTTCTGTGTGGGTGCAAACTGATGAAATCTTTACTTAGTATATACTGAATCAATCTTCTGTATATAGATAATTAAAAGTGAAAAGAAAAATCTTGGTGTTAAATTGGAAATTGCCTAGAAAATTAATCAATTTTTTTAAAAAAAAATATATCATGTAGGATCTCTGTCCTTAATGTGCTATACATTGTGAATTAATACTATAACTAGTACTCCAACAGTATTTTTCACTTTGTGTTGCTATGTGAGGGCAAACTGTTGAAATCTTTACTTAATATATAGTAAACTGATCTTCTGTATATAAAGAGAATTGAAAATGAATCTTGATGTGAAGCAAGGGGAGAGGGAGTGGGAAAGGGGAGGGTTGCAGGTGGGGGGGAAGTTTTGGGGGGGAAGCCATTGTAATCTATAAGCTGTATTTTGGAAATTTATATTCTTTAAATAAAAGCGTTATAAAAAAAAAAAAAAAGAAAAGGCTTAAAGTAGAAATAGGGGGTCATGAGTAAGTCAAAATTAAGAATAACTATTAAATTTAATAACCATTAAATTCCAATCTCATTGAGGTAAAAGCATCATGGTAATATTTATAAAAGATTTCTATAAGATTCCATTTCCCTTTTTGCCACAAGAATCCTTAGGATAATTCCCCATTCTTCATGTTAGTCCTTGTGAGGGTGAAATGAGCACGACAAGGAAGACCATGCTCAATCATGAAGTAACCCTGAGGTCATTAACAGTCAGAACACTGGAGAGATTTCAGATTGGATGCTGAATGGTATTTTTAGACATACATCATTGAGAATAAAAATCTTATTTGAAAGGAAATTCTTCTGTGGTAGAGGCCTTTGTCTTTTTTTTTTTAGATTTATTTATTTATTTATTTGAAAGTCAGAGTTAGAGAGGAGAGGCAGAGAGAGAGAGGTCTTCTATCCGCTGGTTCACTCCCCAAGTGACCAAAATGACCAGAGCTGCGCCGATCTGAAGCCAGGAGCCAGGAGCTTCTTCCGGGTCTGCCTTCCCAGGCCATGGCAGAGAGCTGGATCAGAAGTGGAGCAGTCAGTACATCAACCATGGCCTGGGAAGGCAGTAGAAGATAGCCCAAGTCCTTGGGCCCCTGTACCCGCGTGGGAGTCTCAAACCAGTACCCATATGGGATGCCAGCCCTTCAGGCCAAGGCATTAACCTGCTGCACCACAGGGCAGGCCCCAGGCCTTTGTCTTTTTAATTAAACTTGTTTCTAACTAAAGTTGTGGTAGAGGCCTCCTCAGGGTCAGACAGAAAAAAGAAACTTGCCCTGGAAATGGAATGTGGTCAGTATTTACTTGCTTATGAATGCTTCAACTATAGTTATCATCAGCTTATATAGAACCACTTCAGGTTCTGCTTGCTAGTATGTAGCAATGGTGCTAACCTCCACCAGATAGCAAATGGCTCAGAATGTGTGTGAAAAAACATCATCAGTAACTATGTACACATGCATGCTCAGTATTGTATCAATTCCTGTGGCTACCACGTAGCATTAGAACATCCAATCAAATGTATCCATGTAGCCATATAAAGTAGACAAAGAGGCTAAAACCACATCGAAGGAAATACCCCTCTTTGTACAGGGCTCAGGCTTTTGGATAAAAAATTTTACCTGGGCCTTACGCCAGCATAAATAATAAAAGATTCCAGCATAAATAATAAAAGATTACTTCCTGCTAAAAGTCCTGGGTGTCTGGTCTCCGTACATAAATACCACTATATTTCCCCAGATATGCTGAAAATTAATATTATAACTAGACCCCCTTTATCAATTCATTTAAATACTGAATAACTGCTTCATTCAATATAGAATTTATTTTTTAAAAAAGTTCTTCTTGGCGGGCACCGCGGCTCACTAGGCTAATCCTCTGCCTGCGGCGCCAGCACCCCGGATTCTAGTCCTGACTGGGGCGCCAGATTCTGTCCCGGTTGCTCCTCTTCTAGTCCATCTCTCTGCTGTGGCCCGGGAGGGCAGTGCAGGATGGCCCAAGTCCTTGGGCCCTGCACCTGCATGGGAGACCAGGAGCAAGCACCTGGCTCCTGGCTTCGGATCGGCGCAGCACGCAGGCCGTGGCAGCCATTTGGGGGTGAACCAATGGAAAAGGAAGACCTTTCTGTCTCTCTCTCTCTCTCACTGTCTAACTCTGCCTGTCAAAAAAAAAAAAAAAAAGTTCTTGGGGCCAGCGCTGTGGCGTAGTGGGTAAAGCCACTGCCTGCAGTGCTGGCATCCCATATGGGTGCTGGTTCGAGTCCCGATTGCTCCACTTCCAATCCAGCTCTCTTCTGTGGCCTGGGAAAGCAGTAGAAGACGGCCCAAGCCCTTGGGCCCCTGCACCTGCGTGGGAGACCCAGAAGAAGCTCCTGGCTCCTGTGTCTGGCCATTGTGTCCACTTGGGGAGTGAACCAGCAGATGCAAGACTTCTCTCTCTCTGCCTCTCCTTCTCTGTTCAACTCTTTAAAATAAATAAAATAAATCTTTAAAAAAAGTTCTTCTGTAAAGGAACATGATTTTCTACTAAACTAATCTGTACTTCTTGACGTGGACAGATATCCAAAGATGTATGCTTAAGAAGAAACAGCATATTCTAGGACTCTATGTATATATGAATATATCCATAGCATGCATATATATATATTTGTGTATGCTTGGAAAAAGGGCTAGAAAGATAAATATCAAATTGCTTTCTTTAGAGGGAGTAATATATGTATATATGCATGTATGTATGGTTTTTGTAATTTAAAAAAGCAACTGTCATCATCACTAGTAGAGAGACAGCTAAATAAACAAACAAAAACTTCCCCAAAATGTTTAGCAATACTTTTGGGAAATTAATGCCTGTCAACCTAAACATAAAAGAAATTTGAGTATTATAAAAACGGTATGATTATTTTAACCTTTTGTATTTATATTTTTTGTTCTTTATCTTTTATGCTATTTTTCAAAGGCATAAATTAGCTCTGGCATATTCAAGCAACAATATTTCAATTAATGTCAAAAAAGCAGTGTGTTTGAGTGTGAAGGTTCTATCACAGCCTCATTTTGCAATTTATAACTGGTCTAAACTACTTAATATAGTCAATTCTACATTATCTGTGTAGTAAAAGGGAAATACAACTCTATAAATAAGATAGCCATACCAAAACTAAATTTATATTTAAAATAAATCTCATTGTGATAGAATTAAAATAATAATAGAAAATGTTTAAAATATTCCTTAAAAGCTCGTCCTATCTAATTTTCCTATCCTGTCTTAGGTCAACAACTATACATCTTTAGTCCTTGCTGAGAATGGACATCATCACCTCAGATTCATTGACAAAACAGTTTGATAAAAAGCAACTTTCCCTCATAACTCGCTCATTGTACATAGAGCAGAGAGTAAAATCCCAAATGACTGTAAATTTGCAGATACAGACACTTGGAAGCTGCTCGGCAAGGTTGGTTTGTGAGATAAGTCTACATACCTGGGGAGAAGAAAAGGTGAGCAGGAGAGAAAATAACCTGGATTAGGGGTGTCAGGGTGAGTAATATCTGACGGGGAAGAAGATTAGTACATAAGGTAGTGGTGAATGGAACAGCGTTAAGGAAAATCTAAGTGGCAAGTGTACCAGATTTCAGGAAAGAATTTGAGACTTAGATACGTTAAAAGGGTAGGTTATGACAGGGTCATTAAAAAGTCTGCCAATTCAGATGTCCTAAACAGCACTCTGGCCTCAGAATCAGCTCTTAAGTCATTCGGATCCGGCTGAAAAGCCCATGAGAGTATTTCAGGCATGGAAAGCCAAGACACTGTGGCAAAAAAAAAAAAAAAAAAATGAAATGACCCAAATGAAAGATCTCTGCGAGTGAGATCCCAGTGGAAAGAACAGGTCATCAAAGAAGGAGGTACCTTTCTCTGAAGGGAGGAGAGAACTTCCACTTTGACTATGACCTTGTCCAAATATGATCAGAACTGGCGAACTCAAAAGGCCTCCATAGCCTTGGCAACTCATGCCAAGAGCCTAGGGTGATTACTGACGCCATAAACAAGAGTGTCAATTTGTTAAGTCAACAACAGGAGTCACTGTGCACTTACTCCTCATGTAGGATCTCTATCCTTAATGTGCTGTACATTGTGATTTAATGCTATAACTAGTACTCAAACAGTATTTTTCACTTTGTGCTTCTGTGTGGGTGCAAACTGTTGAAAGCTTTACTTAATATATGCTATATTGATCTTCTGTATATAAAGATAATTGAAAATGAATCTTAATGTGAATAGAAGGGGAGAGGAAGTGGGAGAGGGGAGGGTAGCGGGTGGGAGGGAAGTTATGGAGGGGAAAAAGCCACTGTAACCCATAAGCTGTACTTTGGAAATTTATATTCATTAAATAAAAGTTTAAAAAAAAGTCTGCCAATTCACCTTTACTGACTCAATCCATGACTGCAAGAATCAGCTCTTTCTTTTTGGTGTTTTATGAGGAAAATTATGCAGTATAATTTTGCAAAAATGGAAACTTATAAAATTCTCATGACATATCCTTTACAAGTCTCATAGATTGGCCAGTTAGCCTACTACACAGTAGAAACTCAGAATGTGTTAGTCATGTAAAAGAAGGCATAAAGAAACTATATATATACTTATACATATGTATATATATATATATGCCTCAGTTTAGTAATAATTTAACCTTAAAAAGGTTTGACTTTTAGGGTGGGCATTGTTGCACAGCAGGTTAAGCCTCAGCTTGAAACACCTGCATCCCACATCCCTAGGAATCCTTGGTTTAGAGTGCTGCCTCCACTTCTGATCTAGCTTTCTGCTAATGCACACTCTGGGAGGCAGCAGATGATGGCTCATGTAGCTGGGTCCCTGCCACTCATGTAGGAGACCCAAATTGAGTTCCTGGCTTTGGCTTGGCCTTGCCTCCACTGTTGGAGGAGTGAACAAGCATATGGAAGATCTCTCTCCCTCTCCCTCTCCTTCTTTCTCTCTGTCACTCTGCCTTTCAAATAAAGATAAATAAACTTTTAAAAGATTGACTTTTAATTTATGCTCAATTTGAAGAAAAATTGATTTCATTCCTAAGCAAACTTTTAAAAGTAAAAACAAACAAGACTTTCCTAAAATGGAGTCTGATTTGAATGGTAGATTTAAATAGCAAATGATCACTAACCACTCAACACACAGGCAATGGGTATTCAAGTTTTCCAACACATACAACCTCACTAGCTCTACATTTAGGATAGGACTAGAATAACTCTTATAATCAACTTTAGAAGAAGTTAACACAGGTCAAAACCTCAGTTAACTTTTAGAGAAAAAAAGCTCCATGAATCACAACATAATAATCAGCAACAAAAGTCCTTAACTTAAAAAGTTGTCAAGAATGTGATCATAGCTTTTATTGTATCAGTCTCAAAGAATAATATGTTGATAGCAATTGTCTCATTCTAATCTTTGGCAATCATATAAATTGGTGTACCTTTTGGATACTCTGATGAGATGGTCAAAATCCATTTAGATAACCCTATAAGTTATAAAGTTATGACCTACTTACTGTGACTTATGGAGTACATTTCCTTTTTGTGTCCCAACACATCCCAGTAATTCTTTTTTTTTTTTTTTTTTACAGGCAGAGTGGACAGAGAGAGAGAGAGTCAGAGAGAAAGGTCTTCCGTTGCCGTTGGTTCACCCTCCAATGGCCGCCGCGGTCGGCGCGCTGCGGCCGGCGCACCGCGCTTGTCCGATGGCAGGAGCCAGGAGCCAGGTGCTTTTCCTGGTCTCCCCATGGGGTGCAGGGCCCAAGCACCTGGGCCATCCTCCACTGCACTCCTGGGCCACAGCAGAGGGCTGGCCTGGAAGAGGGGCAACTGGGACAGAATCCGGTGCCCCGACCGGGACTAGAACCCGGTGTGCCGGCGCCGCAAGGCGGAGGATTAGCCTGTTGAGCCACGGCGCCGGCCTCCCAGTAATTCTAAAATCTTACCAGATGCAGTAGGAGCTGCTCTACCTGCTCTGGGGAATTTTAATCCAAATCCCAAAGTTCAACTACCAAGTGTCCTAGTTGAAATTCTTTGGACACCAACTACAGAGAACAACATAATATTAACTATTATCCTTTAGTCAAAATCAGTGAGGTATTTATGTAGTCTTTTTCATCTGAAGAGTTCTTAAAAACTTTTGATTAAACAAAACAAAACAAAAAAAAACATGGTCAGTCCATTTATATGAAATGTCCAGAAAAGGCAAACCTACGGAGACAGAAAACATATTAAAGATTATTTATGGCTGAGAGATCATCCTGGGATCCTGGGAAATGCTGTAAAATTAGATGTGGTGATGGGTACAGTTTAGTAGATTTATTTAAAATCACTGCACTGCACTCTTAACAGGTTAATTGTATGATACCTAAGTTACAATGTACTAAAAGTAATTGAAATTTACTGTGGTAAATATATTATTACAAGTACAACAGAGGCAAGAAAGGGAAAAAAAGAAAAGGTCAGAGGGCAAGTTTTTGCTTGAACATGAAATCAATTAATTAATTTTAGCTCCAAATCTTATACATAGTCATATTCATTAAATCTATTGTTGTTCAGATGGATCTTGCTTGCATATTCCAAAAGGGTTTCAAAATCACAATCATGTCTCCAAACTGAAGTATACTTGGTAGAAAACAACTCATGTGGTAATCAATAAATTTAATTACTGTTTGCCTAGGTCAGCTGCATAACAGGATGAGGAGAATATGCCACTATTCATGTTCAACTAAGCATTAACATTTCCTGGCAAGTTTGATACCCAGGAATGGTAATAATCTTGCTATTATAGGGCTTTAGGAGAACAACAGTCTAGCTAGGATTACAATACAACAAGATTTAATGATGAACATCATGGCACTCTGAAAAAGATACCTCAAAGGCAATCAGTTTAATGGAATCTGTAAGAATTGCCTATGACATACACAAAATTCAGTATTTTCAATACTTGTAATTACTAATAGGAGACGTGTAACAAATAAGTTGAGGTTACAAGACAATTTCACATCCCTCAGCTCAAATTTATCCAAATGATCCTCTTCAGAGGGAGAGGTGACAAATAGTACACTGTGCCTATTAGAACCCCAAAACTACAGGGGTCCTATGTCATGTTCTACTTCTGCTAAGTAAAATGTAAAGGCCATAAATCTCATCTACGTAAAAAAATACACTACAGCAAGACTCCAACATTTACTTCTCATTTTACCTTATTCACATGGACAATAAGGACTTCTTCCATTTATACATACTTAGCAAAAATCCTACCCTTCTTATTCATAAAACCTTGAAGAAATTGTTTCAAAACAACACAACATTAATCAACTATATGCTTAAAGTCACCATTTTAAGCCATAGTTAATAAAAACATTCACAGCTAAAGACAATTAGGCTCTTAAGCAAAACTACTATTGATGTCAGCAGTTACAGATGGGTTCAAGCATAATAATTTATGAGATGTAGAAGATTCATGGCTTATATTGGCAAATTTAGTTAAGTGGTCTCTTGGCAAAATATGGTATTTTCTTTGAAATGAGTGGCTTACATGAGATCTTAGTAGCAACAGTGGAGGTGGAAGTATTTGACATCGAAGTGAACAGCATGGTGTTTGAAATAGTAGTTGCAACAGTAGATACTGGAGTCAAACCTAAAAATCAATGTAACAAGCAAAAAATATGCCATTCAAAGTAAGTTTTAAAAAGTAAAACACCATTATTATAAGGTTCACTTATATAGAGAAATAAAAGCCAGGCAAGGAAAACCAAGTATGCAGAAACCTAAATAAATAAGACATACTAAAAGCCTGATTGCAAAAATAGATCAACAGTATTGTTTAATATAGCCACTCTTTTAACACTATCATAACAAAGATATTGTACTTTACTGAAAAAATAGACATAAGAGGGCGATCTACTTCCAGAATCGTGGCATAAAAAAATCCCATTGACCTGTTCCCTAATGAAACATTCATAACTGGCAAAAAAAATATTAAAACAGAAAAAATTGGAAACCACTAGAAAATTTTCTAAGGGCACACAGGAAATGAAAAAAGATTTATTCAAGAAAATCTAAGATTTAGTAATCTAACAGTGAAAGACTATATGGCATATGAACCACAACCACTGCTCTTTTTCCCCACACATCCTACTGCTCACCTTAATGCTACACTCCAGGCAGGAGTGGCCAAGAAGACTGGAATCCCTCTATCTTTAGTTCCCAGACAAAGATAGTATATCTCAATGAGAGGGACAATCACCTCCAACATAGCTGAAATTGCTGGTGAGTACATCCAATGGTTCAAGGGCACCCTTCCTGTATCAAGGCCCTACTCACAGGAAAGAAGCTCTATCACAAGCATAGTAGGCTGTAGGCTGAAAACACTGAGGTCCCAGTTGCCCTCGACCTGATTGGCTCACCCCAGCTCATAAAAGGCTAAGTTCAAAGACTGAAGCTGTAAGCAAGATGCCCAGTGGCTATTAACACTTCTTTGCACCCCAAGCACTGGCTCAAAGATTTTGCCTAGGGACAAGGCCATTCATAAGAACAGAGAGTTCCCAAGCTATCCTTAAAAGAAGTATGTTTGAATAATAATGTGAGATAGTTCAAGCCAAAGGATTCTTTTTTTTTTTTTTTTAAAAAAGTATTTATTTATTTGAAAGTCAGAATTAGAGAGAGAGAATGAAACACACACACACACACACACACACACACACACACGGGGGGGGGGGGGGAGCGAGAGCGAGAGCAAGAGAGAGAGAGAGAGATCGTCCATCTGCTGGTTCATTCCCCAAATGGCCGGGCCTGGGCCAGGCTGAAGCCAGGAGACAGGAGCCAGGAGCCTGGAGCTTCATGAGTGCAGGAGCCCAAGCACTTGGACCATTCTTGGCTGCTTTCCCAGGTGCATTATAAGAGAGCTGGATTGAAAGTGGAGTAGCCAGGACATGAATCAGTGCTCAGATGGGTTGTCAGAGTCACAGGCAGTGGCTTTACCTGCTACTCCATAATGCCAACTCCAGGATTCTCTCTTAAAAATGGAGATTTTGGTGGTAAACAATTAAGAGACAGATAACTTCATGAGAACAATTCAGGCTGTAATTCAAATACATTATCAGAGATTAAAAAATGAAAAAGAAAGCTAAAAAAGCCCTCCTAGGATTGGAATAATTAAATACTGATACATGCTAAAATATGGATGAATCTTGAACATGATATGCTAAATGAAGGAAGCCAGACATAAAAGAAAACCTATTGTTTGATACTATTTATGAAATGTCCAGAATAAGCAAATCCATAGACTGAAAGAACATTAGTGGTCGCCAGAAGCAGGAGGAGGGGTTAATGAAGAATAACCACTAATGAGTACAGGGTTTCTTTTTGGAGTGATGAAAATACACAATGATGGTTGCACACTCTGTGACTATATTAAAAAAAAACACTGAATGGTACACTTTAAAGGGAAGAATTTTAAGATATGTGAATTATGCTTCAATTACACTTTTAATTAAAAACACATTATCATCTCAATGGAAGCAGAAAAGCATTTGAAAAAAAAAATCCAACCCCCTCTTATGACAAAAACACTCAACAAACTAGGAAGACAAGGAAACTTCCCTAATGTGATAAAGGACATGAATGAAAACTCCACAGTTACATCATACTTACTGGTGAAAGACTGAATGCTTTCCCACTACCATCAGGAACAAAAAAAGTATGTCTCCTTTTATTACTTCAATTCAACAATACATTGGAAATTCTAGACTGACAATTAGGCAAGAAGACAATATAAAAGATTATCCACAAGGAGAAGAAAAAGCTAACACTATTCACAGATGATATGGTAATGAATACAAAAAATTCTAAGAAATTAATAAAAATATATTAGTACAATATATTAGTACAATAAAAAGTTCTGAGAGGTGGCAGAATACACAACCAAAATACAAAAATAAGTTATATTTCCATATTATAACAATGGACAATCCAAAAATGAAACTAAGAATCCAGGGGCTGGCCCTGACGCACAGTGGGTTAATCATCGGCCTGCAAGGCTGGCATCACATATGAGTGCCAGTTTGAATCTTGGCTACTCTCCTTCTGGTCCAGCTCCCTGTTAATGCACTGGGAAAAGTGGTGGAAGATGGCCCAAGTACTTGAGCCCCTGCTACCAACCAATATGGGAGACCTAGATGAAGTTCCATGCTCCTGGCTTTGACCTGGCCCTGCCCTGGCCATTGCAGCCATTTGGAGAATGAACCAATAGATGGAAGGTGTGTGTGTGTGTGTATGTGTGTGTGTGTGTGGATGTGGCTGTGTCCCTTTCTGCTACTGTGCCTTTCAAATAAATATAGTTTAAATTTTTTCCTTGTACTCATTAATTTTTATTATCAAATTTAGGATCTTTGTCAATTTGATAAGGGAAAAATTACATCATATATGCATAAATTTGTTTTAAGGTAGGCTAGTCATGTCTTGTTCTGTTTATTTGGTTTTCTTTTTTATAGAAAGCTTTTATTTAATAAATATCAATTTCATAAGTACAACTTTGGATTACAGCAGTTCTTCCTCCCATACCCACCCTCCTACCCCCAGACCATCCTACCTCTTACTCCCTCTCCCAGCCCATTTTTAAAAAGAATATAATCCATTTGATTGCTCAAAGAGAATAAAATACTTAAGAACAAATCTAACAAAAGAATAAAACTTGTACACACAAAAAAATACAAAACATGGTTGAAAAAATTAAGGATGACCTTAATAAATGGAAAGATCTCCTTTTCATGGATCAAAAAACTTGGCATTGTTAATATGATGCAGAAAACTGAAAAATGGGCCTAAAAGATGCCTAATACCCCAGACCTCTGATGGATTAACATAAACTACCTTGAGTTTATCCTGGATTATTCAGGTAAGAGAAATCTAATGATGTGAATCCTTTAAAGTAGAGATATTTTCTATGCTATGGTCATCAGAGGGAGAGGTGACTATAAATTAATGGTCAGAAAGATGCCAAGTTGCCAATATAAACAACCAACAGCTCAGAAAAACATGTTCAATGTCATTAGTAATTAGGGAACTGCAAATCAAAACCATAATAAGATACCACTTCATACTTGTTAGGATGGCTATCATCAAAAAGATATATAATATCAAGTGTTGGCAAAAATATGGAGAAATTTGAAATCCTGTATATCGTTCTCTTTTGAAAACTGCCTGACATTTCTTCAAAACTGCCTATACATATATATATGTATAACTGAATATTCAAAGAAGCATCATTTATAATAAACAAAATGTGGAAACAATGCAAATGTCCATTAAATGATATAAATGAATAAGATGTGGTATATCCATACACTGGAATTTCATTTGTCATAAAAAGTAAAAGAATTACAGATATATGCTACAATACAGATGAGCCTTCAAAACATTATAAGTAAAAGAAATCAGTCACCAAAGATCAAGTAATATATGATTTCATTTATATGAAATGTTTAGAATAGGAAAATCTAGTGGCTGCAGGGAGAGAAATAGGCAGTGGCTTTTAATAGGTACACTTTCTTTGGTGGCTGGCTGATGAAAATGTTCTAATATTGACTATGACTGTAGTGATGCTTACATAACTCTCTGAATATACTTAAAACTGATGAACTATAAGCTTCAAATGGAGGAACTGTATAGTATGTGAACTTTACCATAATAAACCTATGATAAAGATAATAAGGTAGAGGACATTATGTTAAGTGTTATGACAGACACAGAAAGAAAAATACCACATGTTCTCATATGTTGAAGCTAAAAAAGTACATCTGAAAGCAGAATAGTAATTACTGGAGGCTAGGAAGTAAAGAGGGAGGAAGAATAGAAGGAGGTTGGATAACAGGTACTAGAACAGTTAGGGGAAGCAAGTTCGTGTTGTATAGCACAGTAGGGTGGTAGAGAAATCTATTATATATTATTAATAACTAAAAGAGGGGACCTTGAAGATACAAACATAAAGAAATAATGAGATAGAAATGCTAACTACCCTGATTTTATCAGTTCACATTATGTATATATGTATTGCAATATCACATTGTACCCCATAACTATGTATAATTATTACATGTTAATTATGAAGAAAAATAAAATTAAGAGAATACTAACAAATAGAAGTCTGCAATAAATTTGCAGAAAAGATTACTTGCCTATTTCTTTAATAATTAAAAGAAACCTGTTAAATATTTGTGGGGCTGGTGCTGTGGCATAGCGGGTAAAGCCACTGTCTGCAGTCCCGACATCCCATATGGGCACCGGTTCGAGTCATGGCTGCTCCACTTCTGATCCAGTTCTCTGCTATGGCCTGGGAAAGCAGTAGAGGATGTCCCAAATCCTTGGGCCCCTGCACCCACATGGGAGACCCAGAGGAAGCTCCTGGCTCTGGATCAGCCCAGCTCCAGCCATTGCAGCCATTTGGGGAGTGAACCATAGGATGGAAGACCTCTCTCTCTCTGCCTTCTGTAACTCTTTCAAATAAATAAATCTTTAAAAAATGAAGTTGGCAATAAATTAATGAGTCCTTGAAAACAAAGTTCATATCCATTCATCCTCACTATAGATCACTGTACATGGCACACAGTAGTTCAAAGGAAATTTTAAAAGTTCATGGAAAAGAAAATTAAAGCATTAGTTTAATTTTTTAAAATATAAGCATAGTTTTTTTCAAAATACACATTTTCCATTAACATTTGAGGGCCCTTTGTAAGTACTCAATAAATGTTTCTGGGGTAGGTGTTAGGTGTAGCAGTTAAATTGCACTAGGGACATCCACATCCCATATCAGAGCGCCTAGGTCTGAGTCCTGGTTTTTCTCCTATTCCAGCTTCCTGTTAATGTGTACCCAGGGAGACAGTAATAAGTGATGGCTCAAATAGGTGGTTCACTGCCACTCACATGGGAGACTTGAATTGACTGAATTCCTCACTCCTGGGCATTTGGAGACTGAATCGGCAAATGGGAGTTCTCTCTGCATGTCTCTCTCTTTCTCTGTCCCTGTCTCTCAAATAAAGTAAGTTTTAAAATGATATAATAGGGGCCGGCACTGTGGTATAGAAGGTAAAGCCACCGTCTACAATGTTGGCATCCCATATGGGTGCAGGTTCTAGTCCCAGCTGCCCCACTTCCGATCCAGCTCCCTGCTGTGGCCTGGGAAAGTAGTAGAGGATGCCCCAAATCCTTGGGCTCCAGCACTAAAATAAAATTTTTTTGCACCAAAATAAAATTATCTTTTTTTTTCTTCAGAGAGATAGAGCTCCCATTCACTGGTTCCCTCTCCAAATGCCCATAATGGCCCAACTGAAGTTGGGAGCTAGGTACTCAATCCAGGTATCCCATGTGGGAGGGAGGAATCCAACTACATGAGCCATCACCTGCCTCCCAGGGTTTGCATTAGTAGGAAGCTGGAATCAGAAGCCAGAGCCAGGACTCAGGTACTCCAATGTGGAATGTAGGTGTCTTAATGGCTATGTAAATGCCCTCCTCTAAATTTTTCTTTTAATTACACTTTCCAGAATTTTGAAGTGCTCTCATATTCTGCTTCTCCCTCAACATAAAAAAGTGCTTAATGAGTAACTGCCCTTGCATCTATTACTGCCTGCATCCAAGTTTAGAGCAATTCATTGCAACATAATTCTTTAAAATACCTATGGGGTAAAAGGGGCAGGGAGGAGATGCTGGGAAGAAATTTGGAACTTTACTATTTATCTCCAACTTTTTAAAAATGTATATAGTGGAATATTCCTATGTTTCATTTAGGAGAAGTATCACATGTATATTTTTAAAGGCATAATCAAATTCAGAACAAATATATCTATATTACAATTTACTATATACCAGTGAGATTGAACTTTTAATATGGGTTTAATAACCACTTTAATTTCTTCATTTAAATTGCTTATTCATGTTATCTGCCATTGTTCTTATTGAATAATATTATCTTCTTACTGTTGCTTTTTAATGAAAATGTTTGTCAAACCTTTTTACTTTTGTAATATTTTGCAAAACTTCTCCCACTGCAGTTTCTCATTTGATTTTTATTTTTTGTTTTTACATAGTAAAATCTTTCTATCTTTTTTTCTTTCTGGTTTATATCTCCATATCATGTTTAAAAAACTTTCCTTCAAATATACAAAAAGGTGTCCAATTTCATTTTTTAAGAGAAAATTTCAAAGTATAACTACAATGAGAATAATTTCATTTAACAGATGCCAAGAAGTCAAAAACTAGTAACACAACACACAGTTAAGGACACTGTGAAGAAATAGGCAGCCATGCAGATTCCTAATATGAGTACAAATTGGTACAAATCCTGTGGAAAACAAGTGGTCAGTGCTTGAAAAATTACAAACACATCTATCTTTTTCAACAAGTAATATTTGTGGAAACTTATCCACAAAGATGTACTTGCATACCTGTAAATGACATGTGAAATGATATTTATTATATCACTGTTTGTATTAGCAAAGAGGAAAAAACCCAAATGCCCAAGAACAAGGGACTGGATATGTGAGTTATGGCAGAGCATATAAAGACCATGAAATATCGTAATGCTATAAAAAAAACACTGGGGCAGACATTTGGCACAGTGGTTAAGCTGCTGTATCAGATGCCCACATTTCGTATCTGAATGCCTGGGTTCAAGTCCCTGCTCTACTTCCGGTCCAGCATCCTGCTAATGCTCACTATGGAAGGCAGGAGATGAAGACCCAAGTGCTTGGGCCACTGCTGCTCACATGGGAGACCAGGATGAAGTTCCTGGTTCCTGGAGCCAGCCTGGATCAGCCATGGATGTTGTAAGCACTTAAGGAGTAAACCAGGGGATTAAAGATTTCTTCCAGTTCTTGTCACTCCACCGCCCTGACCCCACTGTCTATCCAAGTATCTTTTTGTGTCTATGTGGGTGTGTGTCACTTTGACTATTAAATAAAAAAAAAAAAACACTTGGGGCCAGCATTGTGGCACAGTGGGTTAAGCCAGCGTCTGCAACCCTGGCATCCCACATGGATACCACTTCAAGTCTTGGCTGCTCCACTTCCAATCCAGCTTCCTGCTAATGTGCCTGGGAAAGTAGTGGAGGATGGCCCAAGTGCTTGGGCCCCTGCACCCACGTGAGAGATCCAGATGAAGCTCTTGGCTTTGTCCTGGCTCAGTTCTGGCTGTTGTGCCCATTTGGGTAGTGAACCTGTGGATGGAAGAACTCTCTTGCTCTCTCTCTCTTTCGCTGTCTCTCTCTCTCTCTCTCTGTAACTCTGCCTTTCAAATAAATAAAATAAATCTTAAAAAAAAACCCAGACATTTCTCCATATATTGACTGTTGTGAAACAACTCTAAAATAGCTTTAAAAAATGTACAAAGTTATTTTTTAAAAAAAGATAAAGGGCTAAGGATACATATTTTATTTGGTAACAAATCCATGAAGAAGCTCTGGATATAAAAATCACAATAATTATCTAAGTGTGAGGAAGGATCACAGTATACTTGGGGACAAAACACTTATTGATACTATTTATAGTTTTAATTTTGAACCATTTGACTATGTTATTTTAAAATTATATATAAATAAGTGGTCCTCTCTTCAAACTGAGACATTTCATTTATATATTTAGATATATTTTAAGTATTAATTATTTTCTACCTTTAATTCACCTAGGATTTCTTTACACTAACATTTAGGCAAAAGTTAATCCCTTTTCCTACTAATAACAAATTAGCCAGTTACTGTAATTTAGTCATGACCCCACACTCTTCCCCCATGGATTTGAAATATCATTCTCATAAACACAGGTTTCTTTCTGTACTTTAAAATATTTCACTGTTTTTCTTTATATCCTTGTTACATTCCAGAGTCTCAATTACTGCAGAATTTACTTTTATATTATACAATATTTTAAATTTACAGGAAAGGAATAAACTTATACATTTTCATATATTTTCCTGCAAGAACTTCATCAGTACTTCCCTTAAAATACAACAGATGGCTAATTTGATGCATTTACTTGCCCATTTGAACTTTAAAATCCTGTAAATTCCATCTCTCCTTTCCTTTCCCCAAAGATTCTCATTATAGTTTTATAAGAATTGCATTAAATGGATAAATTTGGAGGTAAATGACATTTTTTTAAAGATTTATTTATTTATTTGAAAGTCAGACTTACACAGAGAGAGGAGAGGCAGAGAGAGACAGAGAGAAAGGTCTTCTATCCGCTGGTTCACTTTCCAGTTGGCCGCGGAGCTGCGCCGATCCGAAGCCAGGAGCTAGAAGCCTCCTCCAGATCTCCCATGCAGGTGCAGGGCCGAAGGCCTTAGGCCATCTTCCACTGCTTTCCCAGGCCATAGCAGAGAGCCGGATAGGAAGAGGAGCAGCCGGGACTAGAACTGGTGCCCACATGGGATCTGGTACTTCAGGCCAGGGTATTAACCCGCTGTGCTACAGTGCCAGCTCCGATAAATGACATTTTTACATTACTGACAGTGTTTTGTGAATCTCAATTTATTCAAATCTTAGGATTCTCTCTAAAATTCTGAGGTTTTCTTCATCTAGGTCGTATACATTTTTAAAAGTTTATTCCTAGGCATTTCATACTTCTGGTTGAAATTGTTAATGGGACCTTTCTCCATTTTATTTCCCGACTACTATTGTTTAAAAATGGATAAGCTATTGATTTTTGTATTATTTATTTTGTAACTGGCCATATTACCAAAACCTCTTCACTAGCCCTAATTAAATTTGTATTTGAATTATACCCATATTTTAAAATCTTGATCATTTCTCTCAGATACTGGTATAACTTCAGCAGCTTGAACTTAAATCATTCACCCAGAGGTAACTAAGGAAACAAATGCCACTTAATATGATTTGCTTTTAAGTTTAATGAGTTTTACTCTGAAATAGAAAAGGGCTTAAGAGACAAAGTTTTATCTTCCTAATCATGGAGTCACAGCCGTTTTTTAACATGGCATTACTGAAATGGGAGGGCAAGTAATTCTTTGCTGTAGGGAGCTATCTTGTATACCGTAGGATATTCAGCAACATCCTTGGCTTCTGGGCAATAGATTCTAATATCCCCCTAGTCTTGACCATCAAAAAAATGTCTTTAGACATGGCCACATATCCTCGGAGGTAGAAGAATGGAGAACAAAATCATCTCCAGTTGAAAACCACTGGAGTAAAAGAGCACTGCAATATAATAATTTCTTCCATCTAGTGCTACAAGGATATCAAAGTCAGTCTTAACTCCTTCATCGTTAAGAACATCAGAAAATACCAACTATCTTAATAAATTGTTGGGCATAGAAAATAACCCAAGTTTTTTTTTTTCATAGAAGTGGGGAAGGTAGTCTTACAGTATAAGAAAGAGGGTCATGTTACAATAACTAAAATGGTGACACAAGAACAAGAAAGGACAGTTAAGCACAAGAATAGGGTATGCAGAAACAGAGTCAAGTCTACATAATAATTTGGTGTTCCAGGAAGGCAGTGACTCAAATCAGCAGGAAGGCACATCTATTTAAGAAAATAAAATGCTTCAATTCACTAAACTAATTCAGGGGGGGAAAGACTCATAAAAATGTAAACCATAAAAATACTAATACTGAGGTGGAGTATCCTATTTAAATAAGCCTAGAGAGAAATTCAGAAGAGTGAACAATTTAAAGAATAAAAATCACAATCTTAAGGACTTCCATTTCCAGAAATTTGGAGGAGATGCAGTTTTCCTTCTTACTCCTGCTAGATACAACTAAAACCCCTGGATTTAATATATGAAATAAACAAAAGAAGGCCCTGAAAGGTTGAAAAAAAGGCAGCAAACTGAAGAGGGATATCAAGACATAAAGGACAGTGGTGAGTTCTTTAGGTTTCTTTTATATTTCCCAGGCTTGCAGTTGAACAGACTAGCTCTCTTGAAATGCTGATGAATACAGACCAAATAAAGCCCAACAAAAGCCTGCTCTTTCTAGACAAAGAACAAGGAAAGAGGCAGACTAGAGAGGCAGAAAACATTTACACAATAACTACTCTATATAAAGACCACACAAAAAATTTTTGGTCTTGGGGCCGGCTGGCATGGAGGTGTATAGGTAAAGCTGTTGCCTGAGATGCCAGCATCCCATACGGGTGCTGGTTCAAGTCCTGGATGCTCCACTTTTGATCCAGATCCCTGCTAATATGCCTGGAAAAGCAGCAGAAGAGGCACAACTACTTGGGCCCGTGCACCCATGTGGGAGACCTGGAAGAATTTCCTGGCTTCTGGCTTCAGACCGCCCCAGCTCCAGCTCCTGTTCCAGCTGTTGCGGCTCGCTCTCTCTCTCTCGCTCTCACTCTCGCTCTGTGTGTGGGGGGGTCCCCTTCTCTCCCTATAAAAGTAGGAGACTCCAGAAGACTCCTGAAACTAGGAGACCCTCACCTAAAGTTCCCACAACCATCAAGGGGGAAACAAGTTCTACTCCCAAATGCAGTTAAGGAGGCAATGTTCTTTTCCTGCCAAAGCAATGTCACACCAAGCAGCTGAAGCAAAAGGTTTAAATCAGATCCAGATTCTGGATATGTAATATGAAAATGTCCAAGTTCCAAGGAAAAAAAAACTCATCTAACCAAGAACCAGGAAGGTCACATACTAAATGAAAAAATATTAATATATGCCACCAAATAACAGAAATTTTAGGATTATCTGACAAAAATTTAAAGTATCCATGATAAAAATGCATCAAAAGGCAATTACAAAGACAGCTGAAATACATAAGAAAAAAAAACAGCCTTGGTGTCAGTACTGTGGCATAGTAGACTGTCTTCACCTGTGGTGCTGGCATCCCATATGGGCACTGGTTCATGTCCTGGCTACTCTACTTCTAATCCAGCTCTCTGCTATGGCCTGAGAAAGCAGTAGAGGATGGCCTAAGTGCTTAGGCCCCTGCACCTGTGAGACTTGGAAGACGTTCCTGGCTCCTGGCTTCAGATCAGCCCAGCTCTGACCATTGCAGCCATTTGGGGAGTGAACCAGTGGATGGAAGACCTTTCTGTCTTTCTCTTTCTCTGTCTGTAACTCTACCTCTTGAATAAATAAATAAGTCTTAAAAAAATAAAAACAGCCTCAGGAAAAAAAAAAAAAAAGAATGGAAGGTCCCAAATAGAAGGTAAAGACAAGAATCAGTAAACTGGATGATAGAATAATATAAATAAACCAATCTGAATGCCAGAGAAAAATAGCCATAAAAAATTAACAGAGCATCAGGCCCTTTGGAACTATAACAAAAGACTCAGAATCCTATCATCAGAGTCAAGAAGAGAAAGAGGGAAGGGCTAAAAAAGAAATAGTAGCTGAAAATTCCCCAAATTTGGCAAAAGACATAAACTGACAGACTCAAGAAACTGAATGAACCCAAAAAAGGATAAATCCAAAGAAATCCACACAAAGACACATAATAATTTTTGAAAACTAAAGATAAAAAAAAATCTTGGAAGCCACACACACACACAAAAAAACCTGACATCCAAGCAATAGAGGCAAAACTCTTTGAATGGCAGAGGATTCTCATCAGAAACCATAGAGGCAAGAAGTAGGCCTATATTTTTTAAGTGCTGAAAGAAAAAACTGTCAAACTAGAACTAATGAAAATATCCTCCAGGAATAAGGAAGAAATGACGACATGGAAAAATGAAGGAAAACTCAGAGAATTTGTTACTGGTAGAATATTCCAAAAGAGTGGCTAAAGGAAGTTCTTCAAACAAAAAGGAAATGATTAAAGAAGAAATCTTGGAACTTCTGGAAAGAAGAAACACAAATGAAAGCAAAAATATGGGTAAATACAACAGGTTTTCATTCTCATCTTGAGTTTTATATGTATTGAGTGACCATCATATGCCAGGCAAAAGTCTAAGCATTTTACCTGTATTAATGTAAGCACTGAGAGGTTAAATTAACTTGTTCAGGGTCACAAACTAGTAAATGGCAGAGTCAAGACTCAAACACTTATTTCCTAGTTGTTATTTTAATAACAGATATGCATTATTTGTAACACCACATATTCATTCATATGGCATTAAAATGCCCCCTGAAGTAATTACCAAATATTCTAGCATTATAAGTACTTCAATGCACTATTTCATCTCCTATGCCATAGTAGCATAACAACCAATCAAATTTTGTGTCATTATCACTACTAAGTAAAATTAAAAATAAGATTTACTTTATTATCTATTTATTATCTATTTACTTTATTATCTATCTATTAAAATAGTTTTGTTGTTTCCAAAAGCTCTGAAATCATGACTAAAAATATGTAACTTAATAAAATGTATCATAAAATAAAATAGATTAATATCTCATTCATTGTATTTACCAAGTTCTAAGGCATCTACAATAAAACCAAATTTATATGGTTTATAAACCAGAACTCTATTAACTGCACTTTGGTTTTGCTAGATCCTGAATGTCTTCTCCTTAATGTTCAATATAAGTTAAGTGTATTTTACTGAACATTAATTTGGAAATTGGTAACCCCTGTATAGTATGTGGAGATGTCTAAGCCAGAATATTTAGCAAGAATATGCCATTCCTCAACTATGACATATAATTGACTTACTGTTTCCTTGAAATTTTATTCTACTCTAAAGAAATGCTTTTCTGTTCTATTGTACCTTTCAATAAATTTTAAGTGAGGAACTTTATTTTTTGAAAGAAAAAAATACAATCAGATTGTGAACAGAAATATTTGTTAAACAAAAGGGTTAAACAATTGACCAAAACATTTCAGTGTAAATCTTATCATTACTCTATACCAACTTATCTAGACTACTAATTCTCATAAGGTTGTAACAAGTATTGTTTGGTTCTAAACCAAAAGCTACAATTCAGAAGGAACAGTTCACATTCAATTTTCACCACATTCATTAATGATACTCACCTCAAACAAAGGAAGTGACTACATTGAGATTTGTGTCAATAAAACAAGAATCTCAAAATCAATCCTAGATGCTGTACCTCTCCATTGGAAAACAGAGAGCTCAAACCTTACCCATAGGCACTCTGCCAAGGTTGAAAGGAGCAACTGGTATGTAGCAATTGTTCCACTTAGATGCCTGAGCAGTGTGAATGAGGTGGTAATCCTGCAAAAGCTGCTGCATTGCCCATGGAGACTATTAAAACTGGTGCTTCCAGTCTGAGATGTGCTGCTTCCATAGATGAATGGCAAGTTTGTGGCTGTTAGAGACTGAGTACCTGAGGTGGAAGCTGAGCCAAAAGCAAAAGCGGTGGATGCTGTCACCTGGGATTGGACACTGCTTGTTACAGAACTAAAGAAGGTGCTGGTACCCAGCCCCAAAGCCCATGGAATCACTGTAGGTTGTGTAGAAGCAGTAATAACACCTCTGTTTAATTTTGGTGTATCTACACTAAACAGAAATAGGAGAGAAACCAAGGTAATAGTCCTCTGACAAATAAATGGCTGCTAAGATAACAGCTCCTGTGAAATTTTAAATATGAAGTTTATATGATTTTGTTGAACAGCTTACTTCATTTGAATAAGATAACCAGATATCAATATAGGAATGCATATACATTCCATATTTGTTCACCCACAGATAAAACTTACCTAATTTGATCCACTCCAAAGGGGAAAAAGTTTTTAAATATTTTAATAGAGGAAGAGTACTTTAGAAAATTATGTTTCCAGTAGACATTAGGACTTACACTTCCTATCAGTCAGGCAGACTTTATTAAACAACAGAAGTTTTTGTTTTAGATATGGAATCACAAAGTCAAACAGCAGGCACCCTTTCAATATAATTTCTAAAAGTTTAATTTTAATTGACATAAAATTGTACACATTTTAAATGCATTTTATGAGCCATGAAAAATGCTTCAATATTTAAGTTACCTCTCCCAAGAAAAATTATTTTGCACTCACTTACAAGTTATTAGATAACTATACAGGATAGGGAAAAGATCCAGAGGGATGCTACTGGAAAACATGAATCCAACTGGATTTACCAAAAAAGGCATTCATTGAGTGCTTTAAAATTCTGAGATACAGGAGGGGAAAACTTTATAATCAAGGTCATTACAATGATCAATAGATAAAGATTTCTCTAGAGAGACACTTATTAAGGATGCAGCATGATTTAAAGATGATGTATGTCCAAAACACAGTGCATACTCCTCTTGTGGCTCACATAAAATGAAGGGAAACCACAGATGAGAATTCAATGTGCCTTGTGACTCAAATATGAGATGGTGTTAATTTGTAGGATTATCTTGGGAATGAATGGCATAACTCCAAGCATTTGACTTAAAAATGCCATATAATTTCTTTACCCTGCCCATGCTCTAAATCTGAAGTTTGTCTTTGAAAGACAAACTTTGTAGCCTCTAAGAGAATCAGAAACTGTACTAATGTTCTTACCCTAAGGAAAACCCACTTCCTACTGGGGCAAGAGTTGATGCAAATGGTGTTCCAAAGCTGAATCACATAGTCAGTGTAGCTACAGCTGAATTATCGAATAAAAACCAGCCAATAAAAGTTGAAGATATACTTACAATTGGTTAAAATGGGGTCCCAAAATTAATCCCTCCTACAGGTATAAAGAAAGTAAATCATGTAGTTGAAGTGGTAGTTGTCTTAGCAGAGCCAAAAGCAAACTCACCTGTAGGGATACTAGTTCCTCCAAAGTTAAACCTGTTCATGACTCCAAACCCTAAAAAGGAGTAAGGGCAGAATGAAAGAAAAATATTAGATATCTCAAAGCAAGCTCCAAATAATGAATGCAAACCTTATTGGAATCATTCCACATAAACCAATTTCCTAGAAATATCAATTGGAAATAATTTAATAAAAACATTTTTTAGAAACACAAAGATTTTCTAGAAGACAAGCAATTACCCAGGTGTCAAAAATAGAGAGAATTTTTATTTACAAGCAGAAGCTGAAGATACTTAGCCCAAGGAATGGCTGAATGAGGTATGTACTTAAACAGCTAAAAATAACAATGCTGCACTATAGAAATGACTTGTCATCCCATATGGGTACCAGTTCAAGTCCTGGCCACCCTCTTCTGATCCAGCTTTCTGCTATGACCTGGAAAAGCAGCGGAAGGTGGCCCAAGTGCTTGGGCCCCTGCACCCACATGGGAGACCTAAAAGAAGCTCCTGGCTCCTGGCTTCGGATTGGCCCAGCTCTGGCCATACCTGCCATTTGGGGAGTGAACAAGCAGGTGGAAAACCTCTCTCTAACTCTGCATCTCAAATAAATAAATAAATCTTGAAAAAAAGAAAAGAATGGAAAAAACATCAATCTATCATAGCTCCTTCTTATCACTTACTTTTTGTACTCTTTGAAAAATCTTTTTCATTGCACACATAGACACACATACATTATGAAAAAAAGCATAAACAAAAACCTTGCCTAAGGTATTTCTAAAATTCACATTCAGGGGCTAACGTTTAGTACAGCAGTTAAAGTGACACTTGAGACAACCACATCTCATATCTGAGTAACAGGGTTAGAGTCCTGGCTCCTCTTTCCATTCCAGCTTCCTGCTACTATGCACCTGAGGAGGCAGAAGGTGATGGTTCGAGTACTTGGGTCCCAACCGCCCACATGGGAGACCCAGATGGAGTCCCTGACTCCTGGCTTTGGCCTGGCCCAACCCTGGCTGCTGTGGGTATTTGGGGTATGAAACAGTAGATGTGAGAGCTCTGTCTCTGCTTCTCTAACTTTCAAATAAATAAAATATGGGGCCAGCACTGTGGCAAAGCTGATAAAGCCACCACCTGCAGTGCCAGCATCCCATATGGGCACCAGTTAGAGTCCCAGCTGCTCCACTTCTGATCCAGCTCTCTGCTATGGCCTGGGAAGGCAGTAGAGGATGGCCCAGGTCCCTGGGTTCCTGCACCCAAGTGGAAGGCCTGGAGGAGGCTCCAGGTCCCTGGCTTCAGATTGGCCCAGCTCTGGCCGTTGCGGCCATTTGAGGAGTGAACCAGCAGATGGAAGACTGTTTCTCTCTGTCTCTGCCTCTCTGTAACTCTGCTTTTCAAATAAGTTAAAATAAATCTTTTTAAAAATTACTAAAACAAAATTCACATTAAGAACCCAATTTTCAACTTGAAAATCATGACCTTTTCCGTGCCACTAGGAACACTGTTGAAATTGCATTTTTAAAAAGAATTTCTAAAAGCATTTTTGCTATCCTCTTAAGCCAGCTTTACTAACAGAATACCCACCTTGTCTCCCACTTCAGCATATCAACAACTGAATCTAGTTTGCCTTCTAGTCTGTCCTCACGTTTGCTGATTTCTAGGAGTTAAAGCTGGCCCCCACCACTATTTTATCAGGGATTTTTCATCCTATGCAAGTTCTGATCCTAGAAATTTTAGTATTAACTGTGCCTATAGAAAAGACAATCATTTCATAATTGCCACCCGGCCAAAATATACTATCAACTATAAGACTCATTTCCACTCCAGAGATGTAATATATGAAAATAAATTGCCTCCCCAAATTGAAGAGATACAGTGTCTTGAATGATGCTAGTGTCGTGGGTATAAGGGAAAACCTTCTGAAAACTCTCAAAAACAATTATTTACATCAATGTGCTAATTATAATAGATTATCTTTAAGTCATGTATTAAAAGGTTTTTAAGATTTATTTTATTGGCCGGCGCCGTGGCTCAACAGGCTAATCCTCCGCCTTGCGGCGCCGGCACACCGGGTTCGAGTCCCGGTCGGGGCGCCGGATTCTGTCCTGGTTGCCCCTCTTCCAGGCCAGCCCTCTGCTGTGGCCCAGGAGTGCAGTGGAGGATGGCCCAGGTGCTTGGGCCCTGCACCCCATGGGAGACCAGGATAAGCACCTAGCACCTGGCTCCTGCCATCGGATGAGCGTGGTGCGCCGGCCGCAGCGCACCATCCGCGGCAGCCATTGGAGGGTGAACCAACGGCAAAAAGGAAGACCTTTCTCTCTGTCTCTCTCTCTCACTATCCACTCTGCCTGTCAAAAATTAAAAAAAAAAAAAGAATTTGCAAAAAAAAAAAAAAAAAAAAAGATTTATTTTATTTATTTGAAGTAGTTACAGAGAGAGAGAGACAGACAGGTCTTCCATCCACTGGTTCACTCCCCAAAATGGCCACAATGGCCAGAGCTGCGCCAATCTAAAGCCAGCAGCCAGGAGCTTCTTCTGGGTCTCCCACAGGGGTGCAAGAGCCCAAGGACTGGGGCCACCTTCTAATGCTTTCCCAGGGCATAGCAGAGAGCTGGATTCGAAGAGGAGCAGTCGGGACTAGAACCAGAGCCTATATGGGATGCCTGCACTTCAGGCCAGGGCTTTAACTTGCTGCACCACAGCGCCAGCCCCAGTATTAAAAGTTTTAAAATGTGAGCTCTAAATGTTGATTTCAAGTATAATAACTCAGTTCTGGAAAGCATAGAAAGGGAGGCATTCTGAGCAGATTAAGAACACTTGCTGTAATTAATTTATAGTCCCAAGTGTACCATTCTTCTTGGGGTTACAAGCGTTATGTTGTTAGAAGTCATGGTCTAATAATATAACGTTTCATAATATAATTGCATACTTACATGGTATATATGTATTATATATTTATACTATTATATAACATTATAAATATAGCTAGAAAAACTCACTGCTGTCAAACCATGGTGTTGATACTATGATAAAAACTGACGAACACTTTCATATTTTCTTACTGCCATCAAAGTCATATTCCAGGCCAAAAAAAGTTTTCTGGTAGTAATCAAAAGTTAGATTTTTTCCCCATGCCCTTATATTAATAGATATTCTATTCTTTTGTAAATAATTTAAGAATATTCTTACTAAATGTAGCTTGAACATTTAAATTTTTTAATTCCTTTTAGATTTTTTTGGGAAAAACCTCAAAACAGTTTTTGTTGTAAAAATGTATTTTAATCACTAAAAATTTGAAATTAAAGCTACTTTTCTGTCCATTTCACTTAGACCTTAAATCTTTCATATTCTTAACTTTTTAAATAAAATCTGTTTTGCCAAACCAGTTTGACCAAGGTGTTAAAAAGCCTCCTAATTATTATGAACTGTCAATTTTTTATAATTCCATTTTTTTTACTTTATATCTGTCAAGACTGTGTTGTTAAGAACTTATACAGTTCATGGTTAAAGGTCTCTCTTTTTTTTTTTTTTTGACAGGCAGAGTTAGACAGTGAGAGAGACAGACAGAGAGAAAGGTCTTCCTTCTGTTGGTTCACCCCCTAAATGGCGGCAACGGCCAGCGCGCTGCACCGATCTGAAGTCAGGAGCCAGGTGCTTCCTCCTGGTCTCCCATGTAGGTGCAGGGCCCAAGCATTTGGGCCAGCCTCCACTGCCTTCCCGGGCCACAGCAGAGAGCTGGACTGGAAGAGGAGCAACAGGGACAGAACCGACACCCCAACCTGGACTAGAACCTGCAGTGCCGGCGCCACAGGCAGAGGATTAGCTTAGTGAGCCACGGTGCCAGCCAAAAGTCTCTTTATAGATTTTCTTCCTACCATCAGTGTGAAGTGTCTGCTTATTACTAAAATATCTTATGCGACATTGATGTTCCCTTACCATTTTTCTTTAGGTTGATATTTGCCTAGTGCAATTTTTCTCATCCATTTTTCAACCGTTCTATGTCATTTTAAATGTGCTTTTTCCTCTTCCATCTGTTTTTTATTTTTAAAATATTTTTTCTTTTTTTAAAGAAAGACTTTTTATTCAAAAGGCAGAGAAAAAAGAAGAAGAAGAAAGAGAGAGAGAGAGAGAGAGAGAGAGAGAGAGAGAGAGAGAGAGAGAGAGATGTCTTCCATCTGCAGGTTCACTCCCCAAATGGCTGCAACAGCCAGGGGCCAGCCCAAAGTCAGGAGCCAGGAATGCTATGCAGGTCTTCCATGTAAGTGTAAGGGACCTACATACTTGGGACCTCATCTGCTGTCTTCCTAGGCACATTAGCAGAAATCTGGATTATAAGTGGAATAGCCAAAACTCGAACTGGCACTCAGATACCGTATGCTGGCATTGCAAGAGACAGCTTAACCTATGGTGCCACAATGCCGCTGGTATTTTTTTAACAAAAATTGTACACATTTGTGGGGTACTATGCGATGTTTCAATACATGCATATGCTATGCATAATGTCCAATCAGAGTAAAGATATCATATTCTCATACACTAAGAATTTCTTTATGGTGAAAACATTAAAAACCCTTATTGTAGAGAAATATTCAGTATCTTATTATTATCTATAGTCACCCTATTGGGCAATAGAAAACAAGAGCTTTTTAAACCTGTGTAACCATAACTTAGTACCCTTTAATCAATATTTCTCTATCTCTACTCTTCACAACTTCTGGTAATCACCATTTCTACTCTCTGCTTCTATTAACTTTCTTAGACTCCACATACGTGTTAGATCATGTGGTACTTGTCTTTCTGTGCTTGGCTTATTTCACTTTTTTTTTTTTTGACAGGCAGAGTGGACAGTGAGAGAGAGAGACAGAGAGAAAGGTCTTCCTTTGCTGTTGGTTCACCCTCCAATGGCCGCCACAGCTGGCGCGCTGCGGCCAGCGCACCGCGCTGATCCGAAGGCAGGAGCCAGGTGCTTATACTGGTCTCCCTTGGGGTGCAGGGCCCAAGCACTTGGGCCATCCTCCACTGCACTCCCGGGCCACAGCAGAGAGCTGGCCTGGAAGAGGGGCAACCGGGACAGAATGTGGTGCCCCGACCGGGGCTAGAACCCTGTGTGCTGGCGCTGCAAGGTGGAGGATTAGCCTGTTGAGCCGCGCCGGCCAAGGCTTATTGCACTTAACATAATGACCTCCTCTTCCATCCATGCTGTTGTAAATGGCAAGATTTCATTTTTCTTTATGAATAGTATTCCATTGTGTATATGTTCCACATTTTCTTTATCCATTCATCAGTGCATAGACACTTAAGTTGTTTCCATTTCTTGGCTATTGTGAATAGGACTGCAGTAAATGTAAGAGTTCAGATGTTTCTTTGACAGGCTGATTTCATTTCCCTTGGATATATACCCAGGAGTGGGATAGCTGAATCATATGGATGTTTTATTTTTAGTTTTTTGAGGATTCTTGAGGATTCTTCATACCTTTTTTTCCACAACAGTTGTATTTACATTCCCACCAACCTTGTACAGGGGTTCCCTTTTCTCTACATCTGGGCCATCACTTGTTATCTTTTATCTTTTTGATAATAGACAATCTAACTGAAGTGTAGTGATTAAGTATGATTTTTAAAAACAGCTAAAAAAAATCTTAACTCCAATCAGACAGTCTCTCTTTAAAAAGGGAGAGAGAGAGAAAGAGATAGATAGATAGAGAGAGAGAGAGAGAGAGAGAGAGAGGTGTTCCATCCACTGATTCACTTCCCAGATGACCGAAACAGCTGGAGTTGCGCCAATCCAAAGCCAGGAGCTAGGAGCTTCTTCTGGGTCTCCCACATAGGTACAGGGGCTCAAGGACATGGGCCATCTTCTACTGCTTTCCTAGGTCATAGTAGAGAGCTGGATGGGAAGTAGAGCAGCTGGGACTCAAACCAGCACCCATATGGGATGCCAGCACTGCAGGCAGTGGCTTTACCCGCTATGCCACAATGCTGGCCCCTCTGACAATCTCTTAATGAGTGTTATTTATATGTATTGTGACTAGTCATACAACTGAACTTTTTAAAAATGATTATTTATTGGCCGGCGCCGCGGCTCAACAGGCTAATCCTCCGCCTTGCAGTGCCAGCACACAGGGTTCTAGTCCCGGTCGGGGTGCAGCATTCTGTCCCGGTTGCCCCTCTTCCAGGCCAGCTCTCTGCTGTGGCCCGGGAGTGCAGTGGAGGATGGCCCAAGTGCTTGGGCCCTGCACCCCATGGGAGACCAGGAGAAGCACCTGGCTCCTGCCATCGGATCAGCGCGGTACGCCCGCCACAGCACGCCGGCTGTGGCAGCCATTGGAGGGTGAACCAACAGCAAAGGAAGACCTTTCTCTCTGTGTCTCTCTCTCATTGTCCACTCTGCCTGTCAAAAATAAATAAATAAAAAATGATTATTTATTTGATAGAGTTACAGAGACAAGGGTGTGGGGAGGGATACAAGAGGGAGAGAAAGATCTTCCATCCTCTGGTTCATTCCCCAAATAGCCACGACAGCCAGGGTTGGGCCAGACTGAAGCCAGGAGCCATGAGCTTCACCCAGGTCTCTCATGTGGGTGTCAGGGGCCAAAGCACTTGGGCCATCTTCTGCTGCTTTTTGCAGACCATTAGCAGAGAGCTTGTTCAGAAGTGGAGCAGCCAGGACACAAATCGGCACCCATATGAGATGCTGGCATCACAGACCATGGCTTTACCCACTATGCCACAATGCCAGCCCCACAACTGAACATATTTTTCATCCTTCTTTGTATTTTTTCAAGTTCTATGTATGTTTTATCTTTTTTTTTGGTATGTTTAGATTGATGGAATTGTCTTTATTCCCTTAATTTTCCCCCAGACTTGAAAGTTATATATTCTAATTATATTAGTGTTACATGAGTTCTCTCAAATTCTTTTAACATCCAGACTTAAATTAGTGCTTTTCCTAATAAAGCCTGAAGTTGTCCATATTTTCTTTTTTTTAATAAACACAGCCTTGGCCCATTTTAGCTTTCCTGTGTATATCACTGCTATATTTTAAAAAATGTAAAACAAGGGTATACTCCATATCTGTGGCCCTTGTGTTCTTCAGCCATCCTCTATTCCTCTTATCCACACAGCCCAACCATAAGAAACTGAAGTTAATAAAAGTACTGCTTTGTCAAGCCCTGCTTACAGTTCTGTCTTGGGTGACTCAATGTAAGCAAACTTACTCAAAGAAAGAAATGCCAAGTACCAGATGGTAAGGGGCTTCTGTAGAAAACCTGGTAGGCCAAAAGAAATCATGATAGCTCACTTGAATGAGCTATTAGTTGGGCCAGGCTGTGGTGTAGCGGGTTAAGTGCCACCTGCAGTGCCAGCATCCCATATGGATGCTGGTTTGCCTCTTGGCTGCCCCACTTCCAAAGCAGTAGAAAATGGCCCAAGTGCTTGGGCCCCTGTACCCACGTGGGAGACCCAGATGAAGCTCCTGGCTCCTGGATCGAGCCTGGCCCAGCCACGGTTGATGCAGCCATTTGGAGAGTGAACAAGTGGATGGAATAAATATCTCTCTCTCTCTCTCTCTCTCTCTCTCTCTCTCTGCCTTTCAAATAAAAAAATAAATCTTTAACAAAAAAGTACTACTGCAATAGGGCAAATGTTCTCTGCCTGCTAATACAATCTTAAATGAGCTTACTGATTTAACTAAGTGACTGGAGAGAAGAAAAACAATTCAGTGAGTGCTGCTGCCCTATAAGATTGTTCTGGTCACTTAAATGCATTGGAGACTCAGTTTCTTTACTTCTAAAATTCTGGTGGTTTCATTAAGTGAGTAACTAAAATATCTTTTAAAAAATAAGTTAAGATGTTCATGTCCTGTATCAGAGTGTTTGGGCTCAACTCCTGGTTCTGGCTCCTGACTCAAGCTTCCTGCTAATGCAGACCCCAGGAAGTAGCAATGACATCTCAAGTAATCGCATTCCTGCCTCCCAAGTGGGAGACTTGGATTAATATGTATTCCCAGCTCCTAGCTCCAGCCCTAGCCATTGCAAGCATTTGAAGAATGAACCAGCTGATGAGAGTGCTGTCTATCTCTGTCTCTCTGCCTCTAAAATAAATAAGTAATTTTAAAAATAAGTTCACAATGTAAATCTCCTCATATAATCCTTTGTCTAATTTAATTTAATGTATGGAGCTATGAGAAAACTTTCCAGTATAATTCTGGGGTTATCCTCACCGTCAATAATGGTTCAGCAAATCAACGATAATAATGTAGCACTCTCAGCTGGCCCAGAGAGTGAACATAAATTGGATTTCAAATTACAATTCAAAAAAATTACTATGCCACTAGATCATTTATCAGCATTCAAATTATCTGCTCTGTATACTGCCTACCACCACCTACTGATCCTGAAAATGGTCTGGGAATAGGAAACCTGAACTAGAATCAATAAATGATGGTAAGTCATTTCAAGACACACCACTTCACCACTCAAGTTCTTGAATCTCTTGTGTAATACAAAGGAGGAAAGAGAGAGAAACACTTATTAAATCTGAAATCCCTCATCTTTAATCACCTAATAACAAATAAAAAATGTATCCCGATTTCCAATCTATAACTGTGGCTCTGAGACACTAAATAACTTTCCCAAGGTAAAACAACTAGGAAGTAAAGGAACTAGACATAATACTGCTATTTTAATATTAGCTTAAGCAGCACATCATTAGAAAGATAAATCTGCCATGTTTCAAAGGGCAGAAATAAGATGAGTTCAAGCCTGGGTACCTACTATGAGCCATTTCAGCATAAATGTTTGGGGACCACTGTCTCATAAAGTATAAATGAATTTGGGGGGGTCATTCACACTACTACTACCACACATTACTTGAGAAATGACTGTCAAAAAGTGACTAGCATACAAGTTCAGCCATATAATTATTAAAAATTGTTCCTACTTTCTTGGAAGCAAATAAACTATTCTTCCTTTGTGGCAACATTTCCTCTAAATTGCCTATTACTTGACAACCATCAAGTTCCACCAATGCACCCCACCTTCTTAAGAACATCATGACTAAGTGAGCTGGCCTGAAAACTGATGCAATGTGATTAGTCATGTTTTAAAAACATTCTTATAAATAGCAACTTCTGACAATACATATGATTCTTCAATATATTGTAACTGGAGAGGCAGAGAACCAAACGAAAAGTACAAGTTCACAAGAAATCCCTTGTCCCACATAGGCATGAAGCCTTCTCAAAAAGGTACTGAAGACGAAAGTAGAAAAATCTAAATCTCAAAGCACAGTAAGGATTTTAGTTACACTGATAATTGCCAACTCAGGAAGTAGAAACTGAGTTACTACTGTTTTTATTCTAAATTTTTGAGTCCCCAGAGAGAAATGGATGAAGAAAGATAAAATTAACACAGGCATTTTGGAGGAAACAAGGAAGGATCAGATGTCTAATAGTGATAATTTTATTTGATGCCCAAACAAAATATATGGCTTCTGAAAATGGTGCATTGACTTTAAGTTCTTATTATCTTAAGTAGTAAAATTTAATGATGATCTTTCACACAAAGTCCTTTTCCTCCTTCCTACTATAAAATCTCAAAGCCAACAAATGAGAATCTAATTTTAAGAGTGAGAAAAAGAATTTTTTTAAATCACAAAATTAGGATTTCTCCAAATATTAGAAGTGTGATATTTTAGAAGAATATATATTGCCATGAAGCAGATCTCATTTTCAGTGAGTGACTTCACAATAACAAAATTGGAAAAGGACAAAAATTGAGACCAAAGAGGAGGATGGAAGAAGGCCTCAAAAGAGGGAGAATATTGGGGTGGCATTTGGCATAGCAGTTAATCCGTCTCTTAGGATGGCTACATCCCATATTTGGTTACTTAGGTTTGTGACCCATCACTGCCTGTGACTCCAGCTTCCTGCTAATGCATACACCCTGGGAGGCAGAAAGGGGAATGAAATTATGTCTTTACAAGAATTAAAGAAAAAAAAAGAAAGGAAGGAAAGAAGGAGGGGGGTTGAAGGAGAAAGAGAGGAGAACTCTACCCAGGAAATACATGAAATCTGTTTTAAAAGAGAAAAACGAGAGGGAGAACCTTAGGATAGCATTTGACATAGCTCTTAAACAGTTTCCTAGGATGACCACATCCTAGGTGCCTAGGTTTGTGACCCATCACTGCTTGTGACTCGTTTCCTGCTAATATACATCCTGGGTGATGACTCAAGTACTTGGGTCCTGCTACCCATGTGGGAGACCTGGCTTGAGTTCTGGACTCCTGGTTTGGGCCCAGCCCAACCTCAGCTGTTAGAATATTGTTGCAAGAATTTGGTGAGTGAACAAATAGGATAGGCGATCTCTCTGTGTCTCTGTCTATCTCTGAATGTCTCTCTGCTTTTGAAATTAATGAAATTTAATTTTTTAAGAAATTCAATATGACAGAGAGAGAAAGAGAATGAATTCTGGAGAGCTAAAAAGCACCTAAGCTATGTTTGTAGAAGGGGTGGTGGTGGTGGTTTTCAAGAAAGGAGGGACATGGGGAACACAGAGACTCAGTAAGATCCATGGCTGTGGAAACAGGGTGGGAGGGATGGGTCTTAAAAGAAGGCAGGGTGCAATGAAGAACAGGGAGTATTGAGGGGTGGGGGTGGGGTGGGGAGAAAGGGAGGAGAGTAGAACACTTGAGAAAGCTAGTCGAGGAAAAAAAGGACAAGTGATCACAAATGCAAAAAACAACCTCAAAAGTATACCCATATTTAGAAGATTCTTCTCCGAAACTTTGTAGAGCAAAATATTAAGACACTGGAGAATTCTGAAGCATGGTATTCATAAAAGACCTTTCATAAGCATGTGAATAATGAAAGTTGTCATTTAAAGATATCAAAAACTATCATTTTGGGAGGAAAAATAGATCTGCTTAATACAATTAAAGTTTATTTTTTGAATAAATCTTCACTTGTTTCAGAGTCTCACTCCACAAAGAATAAGGCAATCAAGCATACACTTTTGAAAAACAAGCATAATTCTTGTTTGTATTTTGTTATAAAATATACAGGACATAAAACCATTTTAGCCACTTTTAAGTTTACACTTCATTGGCACTAAACACATTCACAATGTTGCTCAAACATCACCACTATCTATATGCAAAGCTTTTCAATTATCCCAAAAGAAAACCCACTACTATTTTCTTTTTTTCAAAACTATTTTTATTTAAAACTTTTTTAACCAGACATATAAAATTTGTATGGGGTACTATGTGATGTTTCAATACATGTATATATTATGTAATTCCAATCAGGGTAAATCTCCTCAAACATAATATTTCTTTATGGTGTAATCATTGACTACTAAATCCCCATTCCGGGTAACCCCTACCTTATACAGTCTCCATGAATTTCCTTATTCTAGGTAATCTAATTAAATGGAATCATACAATATTTGTATGATTTACCTGAATATTTAAATACTTGAAATATCCCAAATGTACAGCAACAATAGGAGAATGGAGATTTTTAAAAGTGCTATAGTCACACAACAGAATACTACGCAACAATAAAACCTTACATTTAAAAATCTCAAAGGCACTGTTGACTAAATCAAGCTGCAGAAGAGTTAAGTACAATATATCATTTATGTAAAAGTTATTGCCACACTTCAGTGTAATTGCAGACACAGATTGGAGTGTGTGTGTGTGTGTGTGTGTGTGTATAAATTTGGAAAAGCAAATACTTCAGGGATGAAAAGGAAAAGAAACTGTGGAGGGGTACAAAGAGGTAATTATGCTTAAGTTATTTTAAAGCAGTATCTAAAGAAAATGTGCCAAAATTTTAACAATTATTAAATATGTGGTGGGTTCTGGGATATTGTATATAATAGTCTGTACTTTTATATTTTATGAATTTAAAAAGGACTACTGAGTGTTTTAAAATGACAGAAAATAAGACTATGTATACACCAAAGAGGGAGATGTACTGATACAGATCAATTACAGCTTTTATTATTCAAGTCAACTTAATTGGCTCCTTTATAAAAATTTTTAAATTACAAATTAATTCCCACTCATATACTCTTTGAAAAAGATCTTTATAACGAAAGCTAGTCAGTGTGTCACTAAAGTACTTCAAACTGCTTCAACCTGCCATGATTCATGTATATATATGATTTATTATTTGAAAATATATATGATTTATTTATTTGAAAATCCGAGTTACAAAGAAAGAGAAGGAAAGACAAGAGAGAGAGAGGTCTTCCATTTGCTGGTTCATTCCCCAAGTGGCAGCAACAGCAAGGACTGAGCCAGAAGCTCCATCTGGGTCTCCCACATGGATGGCAGAGGCCCAAACATGTGGGTCATCTTCCATTACCTTTCCCAGGCCATTAGCAGGGAGCTGGATTGTAAGTGCAACAGTTGGAACACGAATTACCACCCATGTGGGATGTTGGTGTTACAGGTGGCGGCTTTACCTGCTACACCACAACACCAAATTCCATGATTCATATATATTTTTTAAAGATTTATTTATTTATGGGCTGGCCCAATTCATATATTTTTATTTTTTAATATTTATTTCATTTATTTGAAAGACAGAGTTACAGAGGTAGATACAGAGAGAGAGGTTGTCCATCCACTCATTCACTCCCCAGATGGCCACAATGGCCAGAGCTGCGCCAATCCAAATCCAGGAGTCAGAAGCTTCCCCCTGGTCTCCCACGTGGGTGCAGGGGCACAAGGACTTGGGCCATCTTCTACTGCTTTCCCAGGCCATAGCAGAGAGCTGTACCAGAAGAGATGCAGCCGGGACTCGAACTGGCACCCATATGGGATGCCAGTGCTTCAGGCCAGGGCTTTAACCCGCTGTGCCACAGCGCCAGCCCCTAATTCATATGTTTTTAAAAGTAAATCATTTTGAAGCTGGTGCTGTGGTGTAGCAGGTAAAGCCACCGCCTGCAGTGCCTGCAATGTTAGCATCCCATATGGGTACCAGTTCAAGTCCTGACTGCTCCACTTCCAATCCAGCTCTCTGGTATGGCCTGGGAAAGCAGTAGAAGATGGCCCAAGTGCTTGGGCCCCTGCACCCAAGTTGGAGATCCAGAAGCTACTGGCTCCTGCTTTGGACCTGCCCAGCTCTACCCCTTGCAGCCATTTGGGGAACAAACCAGCAGATGGAAGATTTTCTCTCTCTCCTCTCTCACTCTCTCCCCTTCTCCCTCTCTGTGTAACTCTGTCTTTCAAATAAATAAATTAATCTTTTTTTAAAAAAAAGTAAATTATTTTGGAAATGCCTACATTTATTAGTTAAAAAAATATAAGCAAGCTAACTCATATATATTAATGATACCACAGCTGATCATACCACAGATGATCAAATCCACACACCCAAGTGGGACAAAAGTTCACAGCTCAGGTCCCGATCCCTGGCCTTTCTGTTAGGATTCCTCTTGAACTGAGTGTCATGGAGGACAAGACTTTATAATGTTATTTTTGTAACATGGGATAACTGGAAGTAGGTCTTCTGCTGTTGGTTTAGTTAGGCTAAATAAATTATGACCTATGCACTTTATGGAATAGTAGGCTTCTATTAATGTAAAATATAAAATAATGATATCAAATAAAAACAACAAAAATATATACAGATCACATTCATGTAAGGGTATGAATACATATAGATACAGAAGGAGAACAGAACTATTATGGTAGTAGAATTGAGTGAAATTTGTCATCTTTAATTCCTTTCAATGCTGGTTTAAATAAATTAACCAGTATTTTAAAGCAGCTACTCTATATATTATAAAAGAATTAGCTAAACTATACCCTTTTTATAGCTAGCTATAAATGCACAGAAACATTCAGGTGGGTTTTTTTTTTATCTTTTAGGTCTCTAAAGGTTTATTACTTTAAAACCAAACTCAAATTCCAAAAAGTCAAATTCAGTTGGGATAGGCAAGTCAGGGAAGTTCTTTTCCTGTTTCAACTTCTGTCTCTAGATTCCACCTGCTGTCAAGGAAGAATAAACAAAAATATTAGACTTAAATGAGTTCTATTCTGAGATCTACTTAGACAGTATGACTCTGAAAAGTTACTGAATCTTTCAAATCCTTACTCTCCTCAACCTCTAAGTTTTTATATATATAAAAACCTCCATGAAACCAAGTGCTTAGAAGCCGGCGCTGTGGTACAGTGGGTTAAAGGCCCGGGCTGAAGTGCTAGCATCCCATATGGACACAAGTTCGAGTCCTGGCTGCTCCACTTCTAGTCCAGCTCTCTGCTATGGCTTGGGAAAGCAGTAGAAGATGGCCCAAATCCTTGGGCCCCTGCACCCACGTGGGAGACCTGGAGGAGGCTCCTGGCTCCTGGCTTTGGATTGGCTCAACTCCAGCTGTTATGGGCCATTTGGGGAGTGAACTAGTGGATGGAAAATCTCTCTCCTTCTCTCTGTCTACCTCTCTCTGTAACTCTGTCAAATAAATGAAATAAAGCATTAAAAAAAAAAAAAGAAAAGAAAGAAACCAAGTGCTTAAAGACTCATCTCAGATCCTGTACCCATGTCTACCTCACTATTTCCTTAACCCTAAAAAGTGTTTAGCATTAGACCACCTTGCCAAGGGCAGGTCAAACCTTGAAAATATGACTATGTCCCTAAAGATATGTTTGTTCCATAAGAAGAAAACTAAGATTTACTGAACACCTGTGCATCTTGAACTGTACCTAGTATTTTATATATGCTATATCACATACCTTCCCAAGTCCACCACATATCCACAGAGACAATTTCTGGAGTAAGCCAGTGCAATCACATTTTTAATAAATTCCCTAAGTATGCACACAAATTTGAAAATCAAAGATCTAAGGTCACTGTCTTGCAAACTGCAAATGCTAATTTATTATTGGGGTGTAGTCTACATTTTAAAAATACATAATGGAAAGTAACAGAGCACATTAAATGCAATAAGTACTATTTCTGCAAAACATTTGTCAGTTATATGTGTATATTGTATATATGTATACTGGGTCACAATCTAAAACTTATTTCTTAGCATAACTAACAGCTTAAAGGTCTGAAAAACACTGGCTGGACATTGCAGATCTAGAATAACACACAATAAGGCAGAATAAAAAACAAAAGAGCTTAGCAAGGCAACAGCATAACATATATAGGGGATCTTCAAATAGTTCATGAATGGAATGAAAATATAAATGTATGGTGGGCATCTGGCCTAGCAGTTAAGATTCTGGTTAAGGCATCAGGGTTCCATAATGGAGTACCTGGGTTTGAGTCCAGGCTCCAGGTCCCAATCCCAACTTCCTGACAATGTGAACCCTGGGAGGTAGCAGGTGATGGCTCAAGTAGTTGGGTTCCTGCCGCCTTAGGTGAGAGACCTGGATTGAGTTCCCAGCTCCCATCTGCAGTTAGGCCACGTTCTGGCCATTACAGGCATTTGGAAAGTGAAGAAGCAGATGGTTCAGTATTTCTCTAACTCCCCTCTCTCTCATTTAAAAAAAAAAAAGTGTATTTGGGAGCAAACAAATTTTTAAATCCATGCATGTTTTTTTATCATATGCATTTTCAATGAACATTTTGAATACCCCTCCTATGCATGATTTCAATTTTTTTGCACCTTATTTTTTAATTCCACTTTTCACAATTACCTAGAGAATCAAAAGTCAAGCCATCTAAACTCTAATTATCCACAGTAATAAGGAGAATTATGGTCAAGATAATTTACCCAAAAAGCCAGTAACTTAAATATTCTACCCCCAGTTTCTTGTTCCCCGGAGATATCACATAGACTGGACAAACTACTGAAACTTCACCATGTCCTTTGCCAGTTGGAGTGAAAGTTAAGAAAAGCATAGTAGCAGAAAGAAGGGAAGCAGTTTAGCTCATTTATAATCTAATTCCAATCCCTGGTTACCTGAAAGATATCCGTCATTGAGGCCATCCTATCTCTTCTTACAACACTCACACAGTAATGTGCCGCCCAAAGATTGATAACAAATAATCTAAATCAGTGTGTATAACCAGTTTCAATATTCCAAATATTTATTATGCCATCCCTCCCTCCCCTTTTATGTAAAAACCACAGGGGCCGGCACTGCAGCATTGGGAGTTACAATTCTGTCTGAGAGGCCAGCATCCCATGTGGGCACCAGTTAGACTTCCGGGTGTCCCACTCCTGACCCAGCTCCCTGCTAATGTGCCTGGGAAGGCAGTGGAGAATGGGCACAAGTACTCGGGAGACCCGGATGAAGAAGCTCCTGGCTTCACTCTGGGGGAGTAAACCAACTGATGGGACATCTCTCTCTGTCTGTAACTCTGCCTTCCCAGTAAATAAATAAATCTTGTTTTCAAAAAAAGGTTTAAAACCAAACCATGTAACTCACTGTAAACTAGAGTCACAACTCAAGCCCTAGGTGCTGACACCCGGCCCCGCAGTCTGTGAGGGGCGATCCGTGTGCCTGCCTTTCTGCACCCCGAGGCAGGAAAGGCAGGGCATCTGGCCCCACGATTTCACCAGAGGTGGCAGTCACGCAGAGCTCCAACCCACGTCCCACACGGGCCCCGCGAGGCTGCCCCACAGCGGGGGGAGGGGCTCCGGCGGGAAGGCTTGCACACAGCAAAGAATCAAAAGCGTGATGCATCCCCCACCCCCACATACACAGCACACAGGCTGAGCCAAGATGGAAGGACAGCTCGTGTCCGTGTTACGGGTGAGGCAGGGTGGTGAAGGGGGAAGGGGGCGTGGGGAGCCCCTACAGCTCGGTAGCAAATCCTAAAACCCTGGCCCACCGCCTCTACTCTTCGACCCCCAGCGCTCCAGATCCGCTAGAGATAGACTCCTCAGATATGGAATTCACGAGTGGAAAAAGCGTAATGGAGAGGGAAGCCCTCAGGCGACCAGGGCAGGCGAAACCCCTGCAAAGTTACCTTGGTGGCAGCCGCCGCCGCTTTCTGTCCCGGCCCTAAGTAAAGCGGCAGGCCTCCGAGACCGCCCAACTGCCAGAGGGTCGGGCCTCCAGCCGGAAAGAACCGGTCTCTTCAGAAAACAGGACACCGTCGGAAAGAAGCGAACCTCCACAGAGGCTGAAATGGGGTCGACCTAGTTCACTAGAAAGGGCGGACACTGACCCCGACCGGGACGCGCTCTGATTGGTGGAATCTGCTGTTGCCGCAAAAGAGTCTCTTCTGTGATTGGCTAGCAAAGTCAAGCGGGAACCCAGGAGGTGGGTGGGGTGGGCCGGGAGAAAAAAGTTGTTGCCCAGGCAACAGAGAGACGCGGCGCTCTCCTCGGTCTCCTCAGTCTATTTTCGGAGCCTCGCCGGCGACTGAAAAACTGACGGAGGTGAGGAGGCTCGAACCACAGGAGGGGAAAAACAGGGTCCTCAGATGCCGTGGCTAGTAGAGAACCGGGGAAAACTCTAGATACAACTCCGAAAGCCACAAGTTACACGAAGATAGAAGAGACCGTTTTTTCTAAAATCCCTCTGCCTTAAACACCAGAAGCTAGACGCCGCTTATTTAACAAAATCGGTCTCTTTGAGATGTGAGAGGAAAATGGGGCAGTTGCGGTGTACAAGGGGTGGATGCGACTGTAAACTATGTTTCCTTTTAGTAAATTTGGGTGTTCCAAGTTGGAGCAGTCACTATCCCTTCTGTCTCACCATGTAGTTGTATCCTGGATCAGCATACCTTGGTTAGGATATATTTTGGGGTGGGGTGGGGTGTAGTAGCACTGTTCAGACTTAAAAAAAAGGACTATTGTCCTCCCCTTATGAAAAATATCCCGTGTGCAAAAAATGTCCCGCTGTGGCGCGAAGGTTCTAACGGTCTTCGTTATTTCCGCTGGGGGATGGGAAGCAGTCAGAGCTGCGCATAGTAGGCCGGAGCGTAGTGTACAAAGACTACTCGGACCTGCCAAACCTACCAGCCAGAGGAGGGCAAGAAGAGATAGAAGGAGGTTGTATAATGAGTACTAAAACACAGACCCAACAAGTTTTTGCATTGAACAGCCACGTGCGATGACCATAATTCACAACAATGTTCTAAAGAGGACCTGGGAGGTTTTGAACAGAAAAGATAAATTGATATGCTAGCTGTCTGATTTGACCAGTTTATGCTGTGTGTGTGTCTTGAAATATTTCACTATAGAACATAAAAATGTACAAGTATTAGGTGTTAAACCATAAGTTGTTTTAAAATAAGACAATTTATTTAAAAAAAAAAAAAAAAAACCTTGCTACTCACCAAAGGTTGATTGCGAGGATAAATATGAGGATACTTCAAAATATTCTATGTTCCGGGCCAGTACTGTGGCATAGCAGGTAAAGCCGCCACCTGCAGTGTCGGCATCCCATATGGATGCCAGTTTGAGTCCCAGATGTTCTACTTACTATCCAGCTTGCTCATTCTTCGAACGGTCACAACGGCCAGAACTGGGCCAGTCCGAAGCCAGGAGCCAGGAACTTCTTCCAGGTGTCCCACATGGGCACAGTGACCCAAGTACCTGCTGGTTCACTCCCCAAATAGTCAAAATGGCCAGAGCAGGGGCAATCCAAAGCTGGGAGTCAGGAGCTTCTTCCGGGTCTCCCACGTGGGTGCAGGGGCCCAAGGACTTGGGCCATCCTTTACTGCTTTTCTAGGCCATAGCAGGGAGCTGGATAGGAACTGGAGCAGCTGGTACTCAAGCCTGTGTCCATGTGGAATGCCAGCGCCACAGGCGGATGTTTAACCTATACACCACAGCACTGTCTAAGGATTTCAATTTTTTTTCACCAAAATAAATTTATCATTTTTTAAAATATTTTATTTATTTTATTTGAGAGGTAGAGTTACAAACAGTGAGAGGAAGAGACAGAGAGAACAGTCTTCCTTCCATTGGTTCACTCTTCAGATGGGCACAGCAGTCGGAGCTATGCCGATCCGAAGCCAGGAGACAGGAGCTTCTTCCGGGTCTTCCACACAGGTGTAGGGGCCCATGGACTTGGGCCATCTTCTACTGATTTCCCAGCCCATAGCAGAGAGCTGGATTGGAAGTGGAGCAGTCAGGACTAGAACCAGCACCCATATGGGATTCGAACACCACAGGCGGAAGATTAACCTGCTGTGCCACAGCACCAGCCCCAAATTTATCATTTAAATTCATTTTTGCAAGAACAGTTTAAAGTACCCTCTTGTTATATGTCGTTTGACCATCTGATCAGAGTTTCATTACGTTTGACCAGAGAAATAGGAATCATTTCTGTTTTATTAAGAATTGTTATGGTAAGGATCCATAAGAGACTATTTCCTGAAAAAAAATGAAGAAAATAAACGTATAGAGGAGAAAATTTCAAAGTACTGAAAAAAACTCAGCATCTCAACTCCTTTTCAGATAGAGATGAAATATGAGTCTGAGAGGAACAAGGACAAAATGATTCACAATTGTATTGTTTGTCTGAAATGCTGTACTTTACAGCTTTTGATAATTCAACTTGTAGAGAAACTAAGGATTTGCTTATCCATAGAAAAGCTCACTTTTCAGAAAGGATTGGGATGGTAGAGATTCCTTAGGAGTAAATGGCTAAAATAACAAGCAGAGGAAATAGTAAATTGGAACAAGCTCATATCTTGACATTTTGTTTTATGAAAACTCTCAAGTACTTTCAAAAATATCTTCCATTAAATATATTTAAGTTTATAATGAAAATTCTAAGTCTATATTTACTTGTGAGTTGCCATATTTGATGGCAGAAAGAAAATAAACTACACTTGGTGTTGTAAAGACACTCAAAATGAATGATTTTTAATACAGAATCATTAATTGCTATAGCTGTCAAAAATGTAAAAAAAAATATTCTATGTTCCGGGCCAATGCTGTAGCTTAGTAGGCTAATCCTCTGCCTGCAGCAACAGCATCCCATATGGGTGCCAGTTCATGTCCCTGCTGCTCCTCTTCCAAACCAGCTCTCTACTATGGCCTGGGAAATCAGTAGAAGATGGCCCAAGTGATTGGACCCCTACACCCATGTAGGAGACCTGGGAGAAGCTCCTGGCCCCTGGTTTCGGATAAGCCCAGCTCCAACCATTGCGGCCGTTTGGGGAGTGAACCAGCATATAGAAGACCTTTCTATGAAGAAAATATTTTTTTAAAATGTGAAAAATAGGGGCCAGCGCTGTGGTGCAGCAGGTTAATGCCCTGGCCTGAAGCGCCAGCATCTCATACGGAGGCTGGTTCTAGTCCCAGCTCCTCCATTTCTGATCCAGCTCTCTCTTATGGCCTGGGAAAGCAGTAAAAGATGCCCCAAGTCCTTGGGCCCCTTCACCCATGTGGGAAACCCAGAAGAAGCTCCTAGCTCCTGGTTTGGGATCGGCGCAGCTCCAGCCATTGTAGCCAATTGGGGAGTAGACCATCGGATGGAAGACCTTTCTCTCTCTCTCTCTCTGCCTCTCCTCTTCTCTGTGTGTAACTCTGACTTTCAAATAAATTAATAAATCCTTTTTAAAAATGCAAAAAATAAAACCATTTGGGGCCAGCACTGTGGTATAGCAGGTTAGGCCACTGCCTGCAGTGCCGGCATCCCATATGGGAGACAGTTCAAATCCCAGATGCTCCACTTCCAATCTAACGCCTTACTAATGTACCTGGGAAAGCAGCATAAGATGGCCCAATTGCTTAGGCCCCTGCATCCATGTTGGAGACCCAGATGGAGCTCCTGGCTCCTGGCTTTGGCCTGGCCCAATCCCAGCCTTTGTGGCCATTTGAGGAGTGAACCAGCAGATGGAAGATCTCTCTCTGTCTCTCCCTCTCTCTCTCTCTGTAACTCCACCTTTCAAATAAATAAATAAATATTTAAAAAAATCAATTAGCCAGTATGTCATAATTTAATTCAGGCAGAGATAAGTTTACTTTCGTGTTCCTGGAAAAATGTCAATGCAGGGATTGCTAAATGAGACACCGTATACATACAAATGCATATACATACATACATATGCACTTGAATTAATAAAATACCATTTTTATTTATTATACTTGTTTTATTTATTTTAAAGGCAAAGTGGGAGGGAGGGAGGGAAAGAGAGAGAATCTTCCATGTGCTGATTCACTCCCCAAACAGCTGCAATGGTCAAGGCTAGGCCATAGCTGGATGTCTCTCACCTGAATGGCAGGGGCCCAAGCACCTGAATCATCTTCCACTGCTTTCCTTGGTATGTTAACAGGGAGTTGGATCTGAAGCAGAGCAGCTAGGACTCCAACCAATGCTTCTGATATGTGATGCCAATGTCACAGTCAGTGGCTTAACCTGCTCTGCTACAAAGCAAGCCCCATTTCTTTTTGAATAGTTGATAATTCAGAGTTTTCACTAATTTATCCTAGACTTTTCTCCAATTGGTTAATGTCAAAGAGCAGTCCATGTTGATACTGTAGACAGAGGCAAATAAATTTGAAAGCATGACCGCAGCTTCACAACTGGAGTGTGCCTTGATCCCAAGGTTCCTGATACTGCTTCAGTGCAATAGACCTGGAGCCATCCTGGTTGAAGTTTTTTAGTCCCTTACTGGCTCCAGTGTTTTGGTAATGAGCTGGTTCTGGATCATCTGTTGTTTTAGCTCATTATGGCTAGTACTAAGATAGATTCTTTACACACACCTCTATCTGTAAAGATCCTAAAGGCTCGGATTGATGGGGGAAAGTCAAAGGCTCTGTCTGGGAAATGCTGCCATTGGCATTGGCCTAGCAAAAGAAAGTGAGGAAAAGAAAAACAAAGGGACCAGAAATTTTACTTTCTAAAAAAACAAATCTCAAATAAAAGACTTATACATATATTTTACTTTTACTAAAATTCTTACTTAAATTCCCCTTATTTAAAAGTTATTCTTGGTTCATTCGAGTGACAGTAACAGATTCAGACATAGACAATGTGGCTCCAAAATCTTTTTTTAAATCACCATACTACATTACTTAAGTAGTCTATGCAAAAGGAAGAATACACTCCAAGGTACAGAAGCAGGACATCGTAGGATATACTTAGAGTTCAGTTTTTAACAGAATGCAGAACACATGTAGGATAATAATAGTAGGGAAAGGCAGAAAAATTGGTTGATGGTACAGACTGAAGGACTTTAATTGCCAAGCTCAAGATGAATTTAAATGTATATCAAATTTACAAATAAAGCGTAGCCCTATAAAAATTAACACTAGATAGCTGATAAAAAGTCATCTTGATTGAGGTTTTTTTTTTTTTTTTTTTTTTTTTTACTTATTTGACAGGTAGAGTTAGACAGTGAGAGTGAGAGAGATAGAGAGAAAGGTCTTCCTTCCGTTGGTTCACTCCCCAAATGGCCGAAACAGCTGGCGCTGTGCCGATCTGAAGCCAGGAGCCAGGTGCTTCTTCCTGGTCTCCCATATGGGTGCAGGGGCCCAAGCACTTGGGCCATCCTCTGCTGCCTTCCTGGACTGAGTCCAGAGAGCTGGACATGAAGAGAAGCAACCCAGACTAGAACGTGGCGCCCATATGGGATGCCGCCGCCGCAGGTGGAGGATTAACCAAGTGAGCCATGGCGCCGGCCTGATTTAGATTTTTCCAATGATTTGTGTCAAATGAACTTGAATAAATATTCTAGTAAAGCTTAAGAAATTAGTATTTTGTTAGAATTCTATTAGTTAGTATTTTGTTAGAGTTAGGTAAATTCTAATAAGCTTAAGAAATTAGTATTTTGTTAGAGTATCCACTGAATTTAGAAAATTTTTTCTCATTCACATAATCATTTTTTTCTTTCAATACGTCAAAAAAAGTTTTTTACATTGGATGCACTTTTACTGAGCTTTCTAGTTTGTAGCATGAGGTAAAAGAGAAATAATTCTGCTTAATCAATATTTTACACAGATGTATTAAAATACTTTCAACTTCAGGAATTTATAAGGGATTATGTTTCTAAAAAATTGAGATCAAACAAACAAGTTCTACCTTAACTCTGAATTTTCCAATTAATTTATCCCTTACAATAGTAATTTAACTTTTTGTTTGTTTAACAAATCCCTCAGAATGGCATCCCCTTCAAAGCAGTCACTTTGGGAGGTTAATCTACTGAATTTGAATGGTGTTGCTATTGCTCAAATAACTTTTGAAACTACTCTTAGAATCACCCGAGGCTTGTAGCACATTCTTTTGAATATCCTCAAGAAAGCAAATCTTTTGAAAATAGATGTGATATCTATATATATCTAGAAATCACTTGGAGACAAATTTGATGTGTAAAACTGAATGATACCTGTTTTCTTGGTGATACATAAAAAAGGCAATTTCAAAAACAAAGAAAAGTTCTACAATAATTTCAGCATTGATAACATATTTTACATCTGTGCATAGTCTAATAAGGTCACACTTTTGAAATTTAATCATGCCTCACTCAGTGTTCATCAACTGCTGAATGTGTGCCAGCTCTAGTTATTGAAGATGTTCAGTCTATAGATATAGCTTCCCACTGTTCATACTACCCTGCTTCTCACCTAGTGAAAACAAAGGCCAGAGCTCCTTTCCAACTAACTATTAGGGATTTAGAATTGATCTGCTTTCTTTAAATCCAGTATCTAGTGTACACATTGAACCATAGCCTTCCTTCATAATCTCCACTGTAGGTAACCAGGTGACATGAGAATGCTGCTTGTTTTCTCTTTTCCAGCTGGATCTTTGAGCCTTGCCCTATTCTGAATCTTTATCTGGATGCCAACTAATCCACAATCCTCAAGAACTGGACTCTACCTCGATAGCTCTGCCTATGGGCCAGGGCCCTACTTCACCCTAAATTGACTTCTTTATAATCATGACTATTCAACCTTTCTGCCCTGATGCAGTGTTCATTCCCAAGAACTCTTGCTATTGTGTCCCTGCCAAGCAAATAAGACCACATGAACAGCAATTCTGACTGCTACTTCGTAAACTATATTTGGGTCTTTGGAATACCTTCCTTATTAATTAGCTTTAGTGGCCTCAGTTTATTTTTCCTCTTGTCAGTCTGCCACGGAAGTCATACAAGCCTCATTAATGATCAGGGGCATAGGTCCTGGAACTATATGCCAAATAATATTTTTATATAGCTTTTCATATTTTAGCATGCTTGCCTACCTTGTCTAATTTGAGCATTACAATCATTTTGTAAAGCAGGTAATTGCTGATATGATAAAATTTCTGCTATATTTGTTTTTTTAATGTCATTCTTTGAACAATCTAAAAATACTAATTATATAATTACATCTGATGATATCTGAATGCATCTTTTCCTTTCATTGTCAGAAAATATTTCAATAAACTTTGATTTAAATGTTAGTATATATTTAATTAACACATAATTAACTAAAATTTTTAAAATATAAACAGGAGCCTCTTTAATTTAATATGTGGAAATTATTCATTTTTATAGCAGACTACTAGACCATGTAAGAGAAAATTATTTTATTACCTTTTATTTCACCTGTTCCAATTTAATGAGTTTCCAATGTAATGAGTTTTATCATTAACTTATTCCACACCACTATTAGAAGTGATATTCATGTCCAGAAAAATTAAACTTTTAAAGAGCCAATAATAGCTAACATATGTGGAGTGCTTACTGTGTCCTAGGCATTGTTCCAAGCTCTTTTATGTGTATGAAGCTACTTAATCCTTATAACAATCCTAAGAGATAGACACTATAATTTTTCCCATTTTATAGATAAAGAAAATTAGATGTAGAAAGCTTAAATAATGTTCTCAAAGTCACAGAGCTAAGAAGTAAATGATGGATAAAAATCCAAGTAATGTGACTTCAGAACCCTTACTCTTAACCACTATGAAAAGCCTCCCCTATGCTGGAGGTTCAGGGCAATTTAACATTTGTTTTGTACCCTTGACATCTCCAATAGGTATTAAGACCAGCTTTCTATTTAAAAAAGAAAGTCGAAATAACAGTAAAATATAATAATAAAGCAGAATATTTGTAAAACACCATCTATATGCAGATTGCTTGTGACAGGTGACTGCACTAGCACACATTTGGGATTCTCTTTGTATTACTGTTCTAGGCACAGTATAAAAATGTTTGTGTGTCATTTAATAAAAGCACTAAATAAATGTTTCTTGTAAGTTAGTTTTATAAAAATAATATTTTAAAACTATCATCACAAGTGTAGTAAACATTTCTATGATATTTATGCTGAAATCACTCAAAATGAACCCAATTCTAGACTTCTTTCAGGTTGTTTAACATAGGATACCTCCATGATTTTTAAAGATCCTGAATTTCCTACTTTAAATATAACTTCAGAGATTATTTTAAAAGATTGAAGTCTAGATGGAAGGATTATTGGTAGCTGTAATTTTCTTATTTATGTTTTAATACATTTCCAAAAATATTCACAGTAGATAAGAATAGTATCACTGTTAGAATCAGAAAAAATAATCAATGCATTGAGTATGAATGTTCACTAAAGTCAATGAACCAACCCATGATTGCTCACAATTGGCAATATGATACTAGGCATCACCAAGGGTTAATTAAGAATTGAAATAAAGCAGAAGGTACAAGCCTGCCTGGGGCAACAGTATGAAATGAATAAAGGTCATGGGGACATAGCCATCAACCAAGATCTTTTTTACTTCACTAAATGGAATATACAGTCTAACTACCATATGTGGAGAGGAAAAAAGTATGAAAAGGACATTCCAAAATAATAGTGCATATCTAAATGACACTGACATATACTTTGTTTAGAGATAGGGCTTAAGAATCTGCAATTATAACCAAGACCCCAAGTGATCCTTTAACTGAAACCTGAGAATCACTGTACTAGATGCTCAGTAAGTGCTTGTTAGATTGACTGTGAAGTTTGAATATATTGAATGCTTGAGTTTACCTGCTTCCCAGGTTTGTATGTTAGCAAAATACATGTATCTGAAGGAGTTTGTCAATATTTTCAATGAAGAAAAGAGACTGTGAAGTGACCTACCCATTGAAGAAAGAAGGTAGGACAATAAAAAAACTTCATGCCTTAAATAAGACAGAAAAGTAAATTCTCTCTTTCTGATCTTTTTCTTCAGAATATGGAGGCTGAGGAAACAGAAGCTGAAAAGTTGGAGATGAAAGCTATGGAAGCTGAAAATTTGGAGATGAAGGTTATGGAAGCTGAAAATTTGGAGATGAGAGCTATGGAAGCTGAAAATATGGAGATGAAGGCTATGGAAGCTGAAAATGTGGAGATGAAAGCTATGGAAGCTGAAAATTTGGAGATGAAGGTTATGGAAGCTGAAAATATGGAGATGAGAGCTATAGAAGCTGAAAATGTGGAGATGAGAGCTATGGAAGCTGAAAATGTGGAGATGAAAACTATAGAACCTGAAAATTTGGAGATGAAAGCTATGGAAGCTGAAAATCTGGAGATGAGAGCTATAGAACCTGAAAATTTGGAAATGAAAACTATGGAACCTGAAACTATGGAGATGATTCCTGTCCAAGCCCTCTCCAAGCTAATTTGTCCTGAAGAAGAGGATGATTTTGACTCTGGACAGGTGCTCATATACTTATAGATAAATTTGTTCTGTTCAGATGAAGTTGTGGAACTATATTTGAACAGCTTGTTCCCACCTTGCTGGGGAAGCCAGGCTGTGTCATCTGATATGTTCACAGGAGGCTGCAGGGCTGATTATGCATGAGAGTGTAACCTCTAGCACATTTCTAGCAAACATAATTATATTTTTTTCTAAACCACCTGAACACTGAATAGGAAAATAGTTCTGTAACTATGGTAGCAATAGCCACATTACAAAGTGTTTGTCATCTATATTTATGGTCAAAGAATGCCTGACAACCATTGCAAAAATTGGTAACTAGGATTGTTTATGCCTAGATAGTATTTCTATAAAACAAGTATTTTCAATTATACAAGATTAATTAGAACCCCAAGTGCCATTCCCTTAATTTTTTTTTATTTGTCTACAAATGAAAGCAGAACAGAAAATATTTTGAGACAAATAATAGGACAAACTAGCTTCAGCTTACTAAAATTTGCTTTCTGATACATGCTCTAAAAGAGCTTTGGAGTCCAATTAGTTGAACAGCATTTGAGGTCAAGACAGGTGAGGCAGCAAAACTTGCAGCAGCAAAATGGGCTTCATTTTTGATAGAGGGGTTTTCAGTATTCTCAGAATAACCAAAACACTTTGCTGTAGCTGCTTACTTTCCATTCTCCTATTCCAAAAATATCAGTGAACCTTGGCTATCAGATTGCCTATAATAAGGCAAACTTCAAGGAAGAACTTAAACATATCAATTTTCATAAATTATTTTGATAACATATGTCATTATTATGACCAGTTTGCCATTAATAATCCCCTTTCAATGAACATACATACCAATTTACACCCCCAAAGTTCTTTTTTGCCATAATGTGGGAAAACAAGTATATTCTGAATGGGCCGCAAAACCAATGGCTTGGATATAATATACACTAGATTGACAGCTTCCACTCTCGCAGGAAGAGCTTAGGTAGAACAGGGTAGAATTAAGTAAGACATGAGACAGGAAATGAAAATAAAATTTGTAGAAGAGGGGAACTGAGTCATCTTAGAGTCAGGATCAGGAACCAGAAGTGTTTAGTAGGGAAAAGTCCTACTAGAGGCCAACCAGCAAAAAACTAAGATGTTAATAAGAGCATTAAATACATAGATTCAACATATAAACCACAGGAGAAAAAGGAACAATGTGTCAATGAAGTCAGGAAGGTAAGCTAGCTTTTGCTACCTTAGTTTAAATAGCAGAGTGATAATTTTATGGAGCTTACATCTTGGGAAAAGTAGTTATGCCATTTAGAAAAAATATATTGGGCATTTGAGAAGCAGTGTTCTTGAATACAGTGAGGTAGAACTTATAAATGGAAAAAATTCAAAGATAAAGGTTTACCCTGGTTACAAAGCCTATTCCATTTGGTGTTTATGCTTGGAGATGTTCATTTGCATCTAGAGGTGTTTTCAGGAGGAAGATGGGTGATTATGAGAACAGAAAAATTGTAACATTATTTTTCTGAATTATAAGGGAAAATTACTATAATAATGTATGATTCTGTATATCTAGGCTATAAGCAATTTTGAGATAATTGGTCATTCAGACACCACAGAACAGATATCATTAGAGGGTATAGAATTATAGTATCATAACAGTGGGAGAATAATTAATGCTTCTAATGAACTATTAAATTTTCCAGGAGAGAAACTGCCTTTCATCTTTTAACATGTATTAATCTGGGGAACTGTGGAATGATTACAAGAGTGATGTGTTTTTGAAAATACACTCTCTGAAAACAGCAAGAGAACAGTTGCATATGCATTGGTTCATTTACACTATCTCTCTTCTACACAATAGTTAAGAATCTAGGAGACTGGGAAGAGAGTATGTCTATTGTTTTCCAAACTCATGAGGGGATCTTAAGGCCTGTGTATGTATTGCAAAGTGGCATGAATTACAATGATAAATGTCTGGGATAATTATAATTCGTTGTAGAGGCTCATATAATGATCTTGTAGGAAAAAATTGCCAGATGTTTCTTAATGTTTGTGTTATTTCATTCTATCTTTTAGTTTAAAATCTTGATTTTTCATCATTCGTTTTTTAACAAACTGAACTGATCTAATCATCACTGTCTGTGGAGAGTGTGGTGATTTTGTCAGGAACGTTCAAGGTTTTGTTTCTACGGATTTTAATTTTCTATGGAAGGAGGCACTCAACAAGAGGCTCTCATGTTCCATGAAATGTTTTACTCTGATTGACTATTAGTATTCTTGATGATTAATAATTTAAGAAAAGCACTGCATGTTTATATGGCCTTCGTGATTAAAAAGAGAAAACTGTCCAGAATACTATTTGGGGATTTTCACATAAAAATGCCTGTTTCATCTTAACCACAGACATAACACTTCTGACATTTTTTGTGGGGGGGATAGTTACTGCCTCAGACACTGCTAAGGTGTTATAGATTATTTGTAATTTATAACTGTTGGAATTGTTTAGCACAATGAAGACTGAGGTGAGCTTTTCTACCAGCTCTCAAGGACAGACACTACTCCTCTTGCCCAAAAAGAACATACTAACTTCTTTTTTATTTATTTATTTATTTATTTAATTTGAGAGGTAGAGTTACAAAGTGAGAGGGAGAGACAGAGAGAAAGGTCTTCCTTCCGTTGGTTCACTCCACAGATCGCCGCAATGGCTGAAGCTGCGCTGATCTGAAGCCAGGAGCCAGGCGCTTCTTCCTGGTCTCCCATGTGGGTGCAGGGGCCCAAGGACTTGGGCCATCTTTTACTGCTTTCCCAGGCCATAGCAGAGTGCTGAATTGGAAGTGGAGTAGCCGGGACTAGAATCTTCGGCATTATGAGATGCTGGCGCCGCAGGCAGAGGATTAACCTACTGCGCCACAGCACCAGCCCCAACATACTAATTTCTGCACATGTGTGAAGTCTTAGGAAATGAGGGTAGGGCACTATGAAAGGAGAACTAGAGAGGTTACTTTGCTAGGATCCAAGAAAATAATTTTTTGAATGACAATAGTTGAATGATTTGGAGCTACACTGTCTGACATTGGCTAGAAAATTTATTAAGAAATTGAGATTTTGGAGAATCCCTGAAAGAGACCAAGGAAATAGTTGATGCTATACTGATGGTATAGTATGTATTGTGTAGTAGTTGACAAAATGAAGAGTGTTCTTGTACTGGGAGTCATGGACAGTTGTGTGAAGGTACACATGCTTGTGCAGAAGATGGCAACAACAACAACAACAAAACACTCACATGTGGTTCAGCATGTATTTGACACTATTAATTTGGAGTTGCTATTTAAATCCATTAGTTCAGTGTCATAAAGTGGTGGCATGGAGAAGTGTTTCATAACCATAGAACAAAGAAGTAAAATCAGTTACAAGACTTTTGAATGGATCAGTTTGAATGGATTGCTCTGTTTAGTGGTTAAAATTTTTATCTCATAACACTTTCCCATACTTCTCTCTCCCATCTAACAATGATCAGCCACTGCTGAAACCCAAAAGTGTTGATGCTTTTATACTAACACTTGGTTCTAACCTTCATAGAAATGAATATGGCTCATTCCCATATCCCCAGGGATCTATGATTCACTGAGCTGGAACTGGAGATTTAGTCTGACCAAAGATCAATTCTGCCTTAGAGTCTGTTAATTGTAATACTCTTTCAAAGGGCAAGGAAAGCACATTCAAAATAATAGTTGGCATCTGTCTCTCTGTTTTATAACAATAATGGGTAATTAAACTATAAAGCTCTTTGCATATTTAGATGGAAAGCTTATCAGATTTATTTCGTCATACAGGTTACACAAGTAGTAATTATGAAATGTTGGACTTTTTCTCTTCTCCTCCAGTCAAATTTTCCATTTACTGTTGGAGCCATGGGCCCAGGGAATATTGGACCACCACAAAAAGAAGAGCTCAGAAGTAAGTTATGTAACAAAGCAGTATAGATCAATATAATTTTTGTTGGTAGCAAAATTATAGAGTGAGTGATGCTAACAGTAGTACTTATTAAGATGAGCTAAATAGCAATGCATTATACTCATATCCTTGAAAATTTCTGAGGAGACTTTAAGTGTTCTCACCCCAAATGAATGATATGTGAAGTAGTACATTTGTTAATTAGTTTGATTTAACCACTCCATAACATGTGCATACTTAAAAACATGTTTTACACAATAAATGTGTTTAATTTTTATTTAATAATATTTAATAAATGTGTTTAATATTTATTTATAAATAATTGTAAAAGAGAAAAAACTAAAATAATCATGATAACTAAGAAAGTCATGTGTGACTAGATAATTTCTGATTTTCTAGGGTTTCATTACCAAGATACCTAATTTCTTTACCTTCTACCCTCCCATATTCTGGCAACTTCACAAAATTCATCAGTAATTCTTTGCATACTTATTTATTCAGAGTCTATTAGGTACCAAGCAGTAGGGTCATTTCTAAAACTATGATAGAAAAGACAAGAGAGAATTCTTGGACTAACTGAGCTAATAGACTTTTGGAGAAAGCAAATAACTACACGATTTTATCTTGCATTGAAATGCTTATAAATAAATTAAAGTCAATGTGATATAAAATCATGGGCTCAATGTAGTAAAATAAATAATTTTTCAGTTTTTCAAACTTTTAAAAATATTTATTTTATTTATTTGTAAGGCAGAGTTCTTCCATCTGCTGGTTCCCTCCCCAAATAGCCATGACATCAGGGACTTGGCCAGGCTAAAGCCAGGAGCCAGGAGCTTCATCCAGGTTTCCCACATAGGTGTAGGGGCCCAAGGACTTGGGCCATCCTCCACTGGTTTCCCAGGTTCATGTGTGGGGGGCTGGATTGGAAGTGGATCAGCCAGGCTCACTCAGTGCACAGACAATGGCTTAACCCGTTATGCCTCAATGACTGCTCCTTTTCATACATTCTTTCACTGCATTTTCATAGAGCTGAACATTTTACAAAACCTTAAAAATACAAAAGGTTCCATTTTGTTGGTCATAATCACAGTTACCAGAAGATGAACAGGGAGAGGAAGTGAATTTTGTTCATGAATGTGTCTAATTCTAGAACATTTTATCTGAAAAAAAAAAAACCTGAAATAATGACCAAAAAGAGGTCTGAGGATGGTTTTTAAATTGCTGCTATTGTTGCTGTACATATTCAAGGAACTATTTGCCTTATTCAAGAGATATTCACTCCATGGTAAATTAGTTCAAATTTGGATGCATTTCTGTGCTGTGCTGCCTATATTTCTGACAATGTTGGTCCAATAATCTCTAAATTCTGAGGGCAATGAGTCATCTACAAAATGTTATATATAAATCTGCAGTTAGGTTTTACAAAGTGCATGCTAAGTAGAAGCAGATAATTTCAAACTAATTGGCAGAATTGAAAACCTGACAATCAAGTGCATTTCTGGGAATGCTTAAAAGGACTCAAAGTAATGTTCTACATCTAACACGGGTCTCCATTTGGTGATACAATAGAACAAATGTGAGCTGTGCTTTTGCATGCCTACTTTTAAACACTTAAAGATAACAAGTAGAAACCTGAGCACATTCTCAGCTCCACATGGAGGACAGGAGCTAAAGATTTCCTTAGGAGCTCATGTATACATGAGGAAGATACTGGCTTAAAAAATGATTATTGTATTCACTGCTTTTAGTTTCTTTAATAATATATTTTTAAAATAATTATTTATTTATTTGAAAGATAAAGTTACAGAGAGGTGGAGGCAGAGAGAGAGAAAGTTAGAGAGGGGACAGTCTTCCATGTGCTGGTTCACTCCCCAAAAGGCCACAACCACCAGGACTGAACTGATCCATAGCCAGGCACCAGGAGTTTCTTCTGGGTCTCCCACATGGATGCAGGGGCCCAAAGATTTGGGGCATCTTCGGCTGCTTTCTAGGCACATTAGCAGGGAGCTGGATTTGAAGTGGAGCAGCTGGCACTCGAATGGGCACCCAATATGGGATACCAGCACTGCAGGTGGTGGCTTTATCCACTACACCACAATGCCAGCTCCCATTCTTTTATATAAAAACTTTTTACATATAATCTTATTTATGTTTCTGAAAAAAGTGTAATTACATTTTTTTCAGAAATGTAGATAGTATCACATGTAAAAATTATTCATATATATACTACATATGTATAAGAGTATTTGAAAATGCTTGTGGAAAAATGAAATTAAAAAATCAATTTAGAAGTGGTGTTGTGGGCTAGTGGGTAAATGCCTGTGACACCGGCATCCCGTATATGCACCTGTTTCCATGTCCTGGCTGTTCCACTTCTGATCCAGCTCCCTGCTAATGGCCTGGGAAAAGCAGAAGAAGATGGTCCAAGAAGGTGGGCCCCTGCCACCCATGTAAGAGACTTGTAAGAAGCTCCTGGCTCCTGAACTCAGCATGGCTATCCCTGGCTTTTGTGTCCATTTGGGGAATGAACGAGTGGATGGAGGATCTATCTCTCACCTCTCTCTCTCTCTCTCTCTCTCTCTCTCTCTCTCTCTCTCACACACACACACACACACACACACATTCTGCCTTTCAAATAAATAAATAAATTGTTTTTTTAAAGAGATCAATTTATTTTGGTGCAATTTTTAAAAAATCCATGCATACGAATATATAGAGAATTGTATGACATACACAGGGTTTTCAAGATGTTCAAGGGAAATACAAATTTTGTGCCAAAATAAACTCATTTTAAAGATTTATTTATAGAGCTGGCGCTGTGGCATAGTAGGTTAAGCTTCCTCCTGCAGAACTTGCATCCCATATGGGCGCCGGTTAGAGTCCTGACTGCTTCACTTCTGATCCAGCTCCCTGCTATTGGCCTGGGAAAGCAGTTGAAAATGGCCCAAGTGCTTGGGCCCCTGCACCCATGTGGGACACCTGGAAGAATCTCCTGGTTCCTGGCTTCGTTTGGGCCCAGTTCCGGCCATTGCAGCCATTTGGGGAGTGAACTAGTGGATGGAAGACCTCTCTCTCTCTGTCTGTAACTCTGCCTTTGAAATAAATAAATAAACCTTAAAAAAAGATTTATTTATGTATTTGAAAGTTGGAGTTACAAAGAGAGGGAGACATATACACACACACACAGAAAGTCAGAGTTACACACAGAGAGAAGGAAAGACAGAGAGAGAGAGAGAGAGAGAGAGAGAGAGAGATCTTCCATCTGCTGTTTCACTCTCCATGTGGCGGCCAGGGCTGGATCAGGCCAAAGCCAGGAGCTTCATCCAGGTCTCCCACATGGGTGCAGGGGCCCAAGCACTTGGGCCATTTTCTACTGCTTTCCCAGGCCATAGCAGAGAGCTGGATCAGCAGCACCCATATGGGATGTCAGTCTTGCAGGTAGCAGCTTTACCCTTTATGCCACAATGCCAGCCCCAGTAAACTGATTTTTAAATTCCATTTTTCATAAACTTTTTGGAGTACTTCATATACATGGGGAGAGAGGGGAGGAGAAAGAGAGAGAAAGAGAGAGACTGCCAACATTGATGATCTCCAGGCAACTGGATTATATATTCTCCTATTTTCTTCTTTTTGCTTATGTGCTTTTTCCAAATTTTCTATGATTATTATTACAGTTCTGCAATGTATTGATTCTATATTGATAAAATATTTAAAGTCAGTTGTTACTACTAATTTAGCTTGTTTTGACCAAAAAATGAGCTGGTGATTACAAATAGAAAATGTTTTACTTCAATTATTCCAAAATGAGTGTGAAAAAAAGAAGAAATTAGACGGGTGAAACAAGCAACAGGCTCAGCTTTATCTTGCTTTTCTTCACAGTCATCCCGCAAACCAGTGATGAAAATAGCAAAGAAATCTGGAATCCACAAGAGGTTCCAGAAGGAGCAGAGCATGATGACATGTGGGATATTAGAGAACTCCCAGAGTAAGTCAAATGAAGCCAGAAATATGTTTAGGGGTTTAAGTTAGATGTGTCATCTGATACCATCCTATTTTTGACAAGATTCATAAAGTAACTTATACCACATAAAAGATAAAACTACAGTGACACACAGAAGGCATGTATAATTGATGATTTTTTTCCTTTTAGAGTAGAAACAAATAATAAAACATAACACCTTCCTTTCAGTTATTATCTAGCAAGAAATGAAAAATACAGTCATTTCCATTATAAATTTATATTTAATGTCGGTTTGTTGTATACTGTGAAACTAACAGTGGGAGAAAACCAGCCCATTAAATTGCAAACATTCATGCAAACCAAATTACAAAACCATGTTTACATGTCAAAGACCTGCTTTTAATTACTTAATGTTCTACAATTTTGATAAAAGGCTGTGTTCTCCCTCTAATTACCAATTATTTCCCAGACTTATTTACTGGATAGTTCAGGCTTATTCTTAATATTCAGTGTACTTTGCAAACAGGATTCAAGCCTTGCTTTGTAACCATTTCAATACCATAGAATTACAAATATGAAACTTAGAATTATTATCATAAACAACCCTCCGTTCTTATTTCAAAAACCACTTATAATTCATGTAAAGTATGTTTCAATTCATAGATTAAACTAATGTTTTAATAGACTAAGCTTTAAATATATGTATTTTAAAATATAATCTTGATTGAATATTTACAATAGCTGGAAAAACAAAGGTAATATTTACTAAATTATAATGTACTTTATGAATTCCTATGAATTTTTGTGGCAAGTTATCTAACAACTTTTCTGATTCTGACTAAGAAATTATCCAGTACCTAAACAGACAAATAACAACCAAAAAAACCCCTATGCTCTATCTTCTGTATCAGTTCTGAAAATAGAAGCAATGGGAGACTGCAGATAATTAAGTGAAAAGAAGTATTCAACTTTTAAATTAACAATGTCAAAAAACTGTAAACCTCATATAAATGAAAGATTTCAAAGCAACACTTCTGTCTGCATTTTAAGAAAGAATGCTGGCCGGCACCGCGGCTCAATAGGCTAATTCTCCGCCTTACGGCGCCGGCACACCGGGTTCTAGTCCTGGTCGGGGAGCTGGATTCTATCCTGGTTGCCCCTCTTCCAGGCCAGCTCTCTGCTGTGGCCAGGGAGTGCAGTGGAGGATAGCCCAAGTGCTTGGGCCCTGCACCCCATGGGAGACCAGGAGAAGCACCTGGCTCCTGCCATCAGATCAGGCAGTCATTGGAGGGTGAACAAATGGCAAAGGAAGACCTTTCTCTCTGTCTCTCTCTCTCTCACTGTCCACTCTGCCTGTCAAAAAAAAAAAATGCCTCATATCAAGTAGCTATTTACTGTTAATCCCCTTCAAACTCAGAGAACTCCCTTTTCATTCTTGGGCATTCCTATTTGCAAATGACAAGAAATTCAATCTAGTCCTTCAGTTTTCCTATCCATTTCTTCATTAAGGTAAAATTAAACTGAAAAAAATATATAAATATTTGTTTCATTCCATCTAAAGAGACAGGGTAATTTTATGGCTCAGTGCTTCTTTTTGTTGTTGTTGTTGCTGTTCCTAAGATACAGTGGCTTTATTTATTTTTAAAAATTATCTATTTAAAGAAATTTTTAAGGTAAACAAATTTTATGTATTTCATATACACAGATTTAAGAACATAGTGATACTTCCCACTCTACCTCTCCCTTCCATGCATGCTCCCATCCTTCCTCCTCCTTCCTCTCTTATTTGCTCTCTTAATTTTTTTTAAAAACTTATTTATTTGAAAGTCAGAGTTACACAGAGAGAGGAAAGAGAGAGAGAGGCAGAGAGAGAGAGAGAGAGAGAGAGAGAGAGAGAGGTCTTCCATCCTCTGGTTCACTCCCCAAATGGCTGCAATGGCTGGAGCTGCGCCGAAGCCAGGAGCCAGGAGCCAGGAGCCAGGAGCTTCTTCTGGGTCTCCCATGTGGGTGCAGGGGCCCGAGGACTTGGGCCATCTTCTACTGCTTTCCCAGGCCATAGCAGAGAGCTGGATTGGAAGTGGAGCAGCCAGGACTAGAACCAGCACCCATACGGGATGCTGAGGCTTCAAGCCAGGGCATTAACCCACTGTGCCACAGCACCGGCCCCTGCTCTCTTAATTTTTACAATGGTCTGTTTTCAGTTTACTTTATACTCGTAAGATTAACCCTACACAAGTAAAGAGCTCCACAAATACTAAGAAGAAAAAACATAGTTCCATTCCTCAACAGTAGAGACAAGGTCTATAAACAATAATCAAATCTCAAAATGTCAGTTTCACTCTATACATTACATTTTTTGATACACTATTAGTTACCACAGATCAAGGAAAACATATGGTGTTTGTCTATTTGGGCTTATTTCACTAAATTAATGGTTTCCATTTGCATCGATTTCGTTGCAAATGACAGGATTTCATTCATTTTGACAATTGTGTAGAATTCCATACACATATATATATACACATATATATACATATTCCATATACATATGGAATTCCATATACATATATATATACACACACCACAATTTCCTTATTCAATCTTCAATTGATGGATATCTGGGTTGATTCCATATCTTAGCTACTGTGAATTGAGCTGCAATAAATGGGGGGGGGGGGGTACAGATCCCTGTTTTGTATACTGATTTCTTTTCCATTGTGTAAATTCCCAGGAGTGGGATTGCTGGGGCATATGGTAGACCTATTTTCAGCTTTCTGAGGTATCTCTATACTATCTTCCAATGCTGTACTAGTTTACATTCCCAACAACAGTAGATTTAGGGTAGATTAGGATACCTTTTACCCCCATCCTTGCCAGCATTTATTGTTTGTTGATTTCAGTATGAGAGCCATTCTAACTGGGGTGAGATGAAACTTCACTGTGATTTTGATTTGCATTTCCCTGACAGCTAGTGACCCTGAGCACTTTTTCATGTATCTGTTGGCCATTTGAATTTTCTCTTTGAAACATACCTGTTCAAATCCTTTGTCCATTTCTTAACTGGATTGTTTATTTTGTTGTTGTTGAGTGTCTTGAGCTCTTTATAGATTTTGGATATTAACCCTTTATCAGTTGTGTAGTTTGCAAATACTTTCTGTCATTCTGTCAGTGACCTCTTCAGTTTGCTGAATGTTTCCTTTGCAGTGCAGAAGCTTCTCAGCTTGAGGTAATCCCATTTGTCTGTTTTTGCTTTTGTTTGCCTGTCCTTCTGGGGTCTTTTCCAAGAAGTCTTTGCCTATGCCAATAGTTTCAAATAGCTTGAGAAGTGGAATTAGTTCTTCTTTAAAAGTCTGGTAGAATTGAGCAGTGAAGCCATCCGGTCCTGGGATTTTCTTTGATGGGAATGTCTTTATTACTGATTCAATTGCCATCTTGCTTATTTGTCTGTTTAGATTTGCTATGTCTTCATGACTCAATTTTGGTAGACTGCATGTGTCTAGGAATCTATGCCTCTGTGGCTTAGTAGAGTGCCTGCTCTTTCAGTAAATACCCAGAGGCTTGCGCTAGATGTGGCCAAGGAGCTTTGTTCAGTGCTCTGGGGTGGGATGAGTATCCAGGCTTACACCCGGGTTGGGTATGGTAAATCTCATGTATTGTCAGCAGGGGGGAGGATAAGATCTCCTCTGTTGGTGTAATCACATCCTCACCTCCTCTCTTCCAAGGTGATCAGTTCTCAGGGTTAGCCCATGGTAGGTGCAATATTCACCTGTGCTGCTGCATGAGTGGCGCACAAAAGGTCAGTACAGTCCTCAGTGTAAGCACAGATCTCTCTGCAGTAACCCACCCCAGGAAATCAGGGAGCTCTGAGCCTCTGGCACTGGACGGTGATTGCCCAGAGTCTCAGCTACACCCTGCACCCTATTGTGCAGTCACAGGGTTTCCACAGTCATAACACACGTCTCCCACAGTCACAGGGTGCAGAGGATCTAGTCAATGGAGAGAGCAGAGACATTTTCAGAGCCAGTCACCTGTGAGTGCTCTGCCTTGGCAGTTTGAACCCTGGAGCATGTGATATGTTGAGAGGGTAGGGGCATCTCACAATACTACGTGGGTGCCCAGCCCCCTGTCAACTCTCCCAGCCAGACTTAAAGTCAGCAGGGGACGTGGATTTTTCCCTCTTGTAATATCCCTTATGTGCCCATAAGAGCTGCAGCAGCCTTTTCTGGTGTCAAAATGGTGCCTTCTCCCTGCCAGTTGCCAGGTACCTTGTTGGGTGATGAGGAGAAAGAAACATGCTTTTGTTTTGCTGGATTAGGTGGGTACCCTGCCCCCTGTTAGGGCTCCTGTTCCGACTCAAACACTATTTGGTCCACAGGGCTCTCCCTCTAGCAATATCACCAGTGGCATGGATTGCCACTGTCTACTTCACCTCAGGATACTGGCACGTCCTCCAGCTCTCAGCTACAGGGGTTATGTGTACTTGTTTCTGCGTGTCCTCACCTTCCCCACTGCTTCATGGCATCCCTCTTCCTTCTGTAGAATTTCCACTGCAAATTTCTCTCCAACTCTCACCTGGGAATGCACTTCCGCTGCTTTTTTCCCTTCATCTAAAGCAGTATATATTTTTCCCTATTCAGTCATCTTGGAATCCACTCGGTTTAGTGCTTCTATAAACCATTCCACCCCCCTGGGTTACAAATTTGAGAGGAGGGAAAGATTCATGAATTGAGATGTGTGGGGTGAAATATCAGGAAAATCTTTCCTTGAATTAAGAATTCTGTAGATTGTAAACACTATAGCATAGCAGTGCTGACTAAATTATCAGTGTTGCTAATTTTAGAGCCAGAAAAGATCATAGATAGCTCAACCCATCCCTTCCATAAACTATACAAATATAGATGCTGAGACCCCATGAGTTTGTGAACTTCACCATAGACACACAGCTAATAACAAAAAGAGTACTAAATCTGGATTTTCTAGCTGTACTTTGTGGTTGAAAATTAGCAGCAGAGTATTTCTGTATCTATCAAATCATGTGTATGTGCCTATTGTTTCTCTGAGCCATTGTTTTCTAGGAACCTTCCTTTTTTCTTCATCTCCTTTTTACCTGTGTTAGAATCTTTTTGTACATTCCCTTATACCATTCTATTTGTATAGCTCTAAAACAGTATTTTAGAAAAATAACCCTAAGGGCAAGTTTGGCTTAGAATGCTGCTTAGGACATGCACATACATCAGAATGCCTAGGTTCAAGTCCCAATTCTACTCCTGATTCCAGCTTCCTGCTAATGTGTGCCCTGGCAGGCAACAAGTGATAACTGAAATAGTTGAATCTGTGATACCTACATGGAATAACTGGATTGAGTTCGCAGCTCCCAACTTCAGTCTGGTTGGGCACAACTGCTGCAGGCATTTAGGGAGTGAACCAGCAAATGGAATCAACCTCTCTCCTCTATCTCACTCTCCCCCTCCCCCAATAAACTGGATGAATAATTTTTTTTGTTTGCTACATTTTTATTTTTTTAAAGTTTTTGTATTCTAAAATCAGAGTTAGAGAGACGGAGAGGCAGAGAGAGAGAGAGAGAGAGAGAGGGAGAGAGAGAGAGAGAGAGAGATCCTCTATCCGATGGTTCATTCCCCAAATGGCTACAAAAGCTGGAGATGGGCCAACGGGCCGATCCGAAGCCAGGAACCAGGAGCTTCCACAGTGTCCCCTATGTGGGTGCAGAGGCCCAAGCACCTGGGCCATCCTCCACTGCTTTCCAGGCCATTAGCAGGGATCTGGATTGGAAGTGGAACAGCCGGGACATGAACCAGCACCCATATGGGATTTCGCGAGTAGTGGCTTTACCTGCTATGCCACCACACCAGCCTCTGCTGTGATTTTTTAAAATTAAACTTATATAGCCTATGTCATAATCTACTTTTATTTTGCATTATTGTGCTTAATTTTAGTGTCAAATTACACATTTCTTGTACTACACTATAAGTTCTGAGGCTGAATTAAGTTAATATTTGAGTCTCATAGTAGCACACAGAGTAGACAGACAGTCTGTTATTAGTCAAATGGAAGGTATGTCAAAAATTTATTTTTCAAGAAATATATTTTTTAGATAATTTTTTTTGACAGGCAGAGTGGACAGTGAGAGAGAGAGAAAGGTCTTCCTTTGCCATTGGTTCACCCTCCAATGGCCGCCTGATCTGATGGCAGGAGCCAGGTGCTTCTCCTGGTCTCCCATGGGGTGCAGGGCCCAAGCACTTGGGCTATCCTCCACTGCACTCCCTGGCCACAGCAGAGAGCTGGCCTGGAAGAGGGGCAACCAGGACAGAATCCAGCGCCGGACCGGGACTAGAACCCTGTGTGCCAGCGCCGCAAGGCAGAGGATTAGCCTAGTGAGCCACGGCGCCGGCCTTAGATAATTTTGTTGGGGCTAGTACTGTGGTATAGTTTCAAAGCCGCCACCTGCAGTACCGACATCGCACATGTGCACCGGCTTAAGCCCCAGCTTCTCCACCTCTGATTCACCTCCCCACTTATGTGCCTGGGAAAGCAGTGGAGGATGGCCCAAACTCCTGGGCCCCTACATCCACATTGGGGACCTGGAGGAAGCTCCTGGCTTCTGGCTTCGGAAGCAGGCCAGCTCTGGTCGCCTCGGCCATCCCTAGGGAGTGAGCCAATGGATGGAAGATCCCATTCTCCCTCTCTATCTCTCCCTCTGACTCTCTCTAACTCTGCCTTTCATGTAAATGAATAAATCTGCAAAAAATAATTTTTGTTTATTTGAAAAGCATAAAGAGACAGAGATACATCTGGATGAATAAAATTTTTAAAAGAAAATAATTATGTGCAAAATAACAATCCTGCTTTGCAATCTTTGATATGTTTTACCTACATTTATAGACTTCTGTTCCTTTATGTTCTGTATGCCTGATGAACTGCAAGGACTTTACTTATTTAGTTCTTTTTGGTTTTGGAATAGTATGTCCTCGTAAATTTTTGGATTTCTGCTCTGTGACAGGACATTACTCTTTCATTTGCTATCAATTATCAGTGATCTTTTTTTTCAGATATGAGATTGTATTCCAACAGCAAGTGGGAACTGAAGATATATACCTGGGATTGACAAGAAAAGATCCTTCAACAGCGTGTTGTAATGAACTAGTGGTAAGCCTCTCCTCCCAACCAATTTTCTATATGACTGTTATAGCCAAATTGACTGACTGCTGTATGCATAATATTATAGGCAATAAATAGTGTGTGGTTGCTGTATTTCAGGTATAGGGGAATAATAGGATAGATAGCTAATATGTTCAAAATAAACTGTTTATATGTGTTGGGTAAAATTTACAAATGAACCAAATAAAATCATATGGCAAGCAAAATTTCTGGTCCTATTAAAATGACCTAATCTGATTGGACTGAATTTTCTGTCACTTTAATTCTGTACTGTGCCTGCCATCTGATTGGTTAACTTCCGTGAGCTGGCAGGCAATCAGAATGAAATATTTCCTTCTTTGAATCTCTCTCATGTCTTATTTCTGTATTTCTTGTAATGACTCAGCTTGCAATGAGAAATTTAAAATTATTTTATTCTTAATTTTTGGATCTGAACTTATTTATGATTTAAAATACTAATAGAACATCTAAAATATTACTTATCTTCCTTATCTGAAGGGCACTGTAGCATGCTGGAGTGCATCCTTTGCCAATCACAGCTTCTATATAATATTAACAGCAATGCCAACAATACCAGTGATACTACCTTATTTTTGCTTGTTTGATTCTCATAGTGATCTTGTTGAAAAGTCTGGGCCTCAACTAAAGTGTGGAATTCAACTAATTTTGGCAACATATACAAGAAATTCTGGTATTAAAATTTGTTTTTTGAGATCAAGGACTGTGCTTCTATCTTTTCCCATCCTATCTCACACTATATTACAGAATACTGAAGTACCCACAAGAAATGCTTAGTGTTTTTCCTTAAGCAAATGATAAATGGAATCTCTTTTGCCCGAACTTTAGGCTTTCTCTTATTAGTTGAATCAAGTAATATAATGGGAACAGTGACAAAGTACCTCAGGAAATTTTTCAAACTCTAATGAGTTAAGGTTTCAAGTGATCTTGAAGTAATTAGCTCCCAGGGTTTTACCAGTAATATTCAAATTTCTTTCTCTTAAATTACTGTGAAATTACATTTTTGATGTCTAATGTTGAGGACTGCTCTCAACTCTAGAAATTCTAGGCCCTAAATAAATAAAATTGTCGTAAGCCTTTCCATTTCTCTCATGCAAATTACTACTAGTTTTAATAAATAAAGGTATCCTGAATGAAGAATGTTGGAAATCAAATCACACCTCATAAGAGGAATATACAGTTTATCTAAATCTCAATAAATACATCAGAAGAAACTTCATCCTTTCCTCTGAATTTACAATTGACTTGGGAGACCAAGCTAACATAAATGAACTAATGTTTTTAACAATTAACCTTAGTGTGGACAATTGTAAGACTACCAGGAATTCAAGTTTGGTTAAGTCATGGACACCACTTCAGGGTAGCAGCAAAGAGGACACTTGTTGGTGCTTTGGCACTTGGCCATTTCTGTGTCATTCTTTTTTCTATTTACTTTTTTCTCTTTGTTCTTTATGTTTCTTCATTTATTCAATCTTTAAATACTTAGTGAATGCAGTTATGTACCAAATACTGTCCTAAGTAGTAGAGATGCAAAGATAAATAAGAAGCAGTCCATTGTCTTCACGAAATTTATACTAAAGGAGATAGATACCTAACAAATCTGTCAGTATGGTAAATACATATTTAGAGGCATATATCAGGTGCATGGTGACATAAAGAAGGAAGGGACCAACACTGTTTGAGTGGATAGGATTTTGACAGTGGATGCAATTCCAAGAAAGGTTTTCCATGCAAAGATAAGATTGCATGGAAAGGTATCCAGGCATGAAATTGTGTGGAATATTTGAGTAAGCAGTGAGTATAACAAAAGCAAAGCCACTGCTTTTGACTCCAGTATACCATATTGGTGTGCTGGTTTGAGTCCTATCTGTCCCACTTCTAATCCAGTTCCCTGCTAATGCACCTTAGAAGGCGACAGCAGAAGGCCCTACTAAGAAATCCATGTGTAAGTTTATCATAAAATATATTTCCATGAATATTTTGAAGTACTTTTGTATTTCATACTCAAATTCATATGCTTATTATTCATGTTAATAATACAGTATTTCCTGGAAACTTAAACAATATCAAATTGTAAATGTGCTATTTATGTAATGACAATACGTTGATTGTGTGATGCATCCCAACATCAGAAACATTAACTGTGGGAGAAATTACACATTACAATCGGCTAAACATATTATTTGGGTCCTGAACCTGGTCAATATGTAGCAATATGAGTAAAATCCAGAGACTTTAAAGAAAAAAAAAACCCTTGTTTAAGCTGATGAAAGAAATAGTACAGTCTGTTTAAGTACATGGAGTGATTTGGGATTTAAACATTCACAGGAACCACCCTTTTCTTGACCTTCCCCAAATTCCAAATAAGAAAGCAATGTTTATGAATCCCAAGACACAATAATGGCCCTAAACACAATTCTGAATTAAGAAAATAAACATCTTCAGCAAAGCTTCCTTTTAACCTCAATCCCAAGGAACCTCATCACTTCAGTTCCACCTGCCTTATTGTGACCCTCTGCTGCTTTGCTTCCCAGTGTATAGCTATCAAGTTTCCCTTGATTTAATCCATATTTAGTTATTTTAAAACTAAAGCTAAATCTATAGTTACAAGTTCTTTTCCTTTAGCTGCCAAACCTTTAAAATGTGTCTATGAGAAAGTCTAACATATAAAACACAAAGGGGCTTCGGAATATTTATGGAAAGATGGAATCAGAAGGAAAGTTTATTTTGGTGCAAAAATAATTTAAATTTAAATCCATGCACAGTTTTTTTCCATAATATACATTTCTATTAACTTTGTGAAGATCCATTATAAAAGCACCACTGTCTTGATTAAAAAGGTACACCCCCTGCCCCATCCCTGCCATGAGGCAGCCCTTAGGTGAATGGCTGAGGTTCCTTGAAACACAATTTGAAAGATGCTGATTTAGTCTCTGCTTCTTATATTACAATTGAGAAACAAAGGTCAGATGTGCAAGTTACCAAATACTCATGTAATTTAAGGGAAGGATAGAAAGAAAGCTAGAGGGCTTCTTGTTTTTAGGTAACATACATGTTTTCCATTAAGCCTCATAAGTAGAAGGCCCTTAAGTTATTTTTACTTTATTTCATTTTATGGTCCCTTCCATCCTCTATCTATATTCCCCATCCTTCCCCTAAAGATTCCCACTGTAATTGGCTAGATATATATCTTTGAGCACATATGTATTATTGTTTTCTATAATTTATTAAATTCAACAAATATGTATGAAGCACTTACTATGCACCATATGCTGAGAGTTAGATACTAGAGATACAGTGTTGAACAAAATAGACATGATTCTCCTTCTGTCAAGGAATTTTCTGGCAAGACTTCAAACAATCCATAAGCAGCAATGCAGTGGCAGCTACTTTGATGGACTTGCCAGACTCTCATAGACTCATACAATAAAGAAAAAATGACCCCAAAAGTTTATTACTTAGAGTAAGTACTTACTTGCAGTTTGTTACTTACACAGGCACTATTAACGAGATCAGTATAGTGTCAGCTCCTCACATTCCTTTGTCCATAGGATGGATGACATCGAAGCAAAGGAGTCAGATGGAAGGTGACATGAGCAGTGGAGCTCGTGTTGCTCAAAAGCCAACTCTAGACTCCAGCTGACTGTTTTATAGTGTGTTTGTTTGTACCCAAGGGGAGAAAATGTTAAAAGTTCTTTGCTAAACTGGAAAAAGGGAGTATGATGAGCAACTACCGGCTGGCAGCCTCCCACAAGATAGGGAGTCTCCCACAAGGTAGAGATTCAGAAAAGAAACAACACTGAGGCAGTTTCTTTTGTCTTTCTCTTTCCTGGGAGGATCACAAGATGTTCTGCCAAGACCTGGATCACGCTGTAAGTGAACTTTAACCATGTAGCCGATGTGGATAGTGCAAGTTAGCTAGAGTGCCTCCATAGTGGAGACATTTTCCCACATATGCATACCGTGAATTAACATTTTTGTCTTAGTTGTTTTCACTTAACATAATGTAATAATAACAATAGCAAATAATTTATGTAATGGTTATTATGTGCTGGAAAATTCTCTAAATATTTTAAACATAGTAGCTCATTAATCCCTATACCACCCTATGAAGTAGGTGCTATTATTACTCCCATTTTACAGCTGAGGTCACTGAAGTACAAATAAGTAAAGTAATTAACACAAGGTCACACATTTAAAGTCTGGCAGAGTTGAACCCAGGCAGTGTGTGCAGAGTGGGTGCAAAGAAAAGGAAAGGAAGTCCAAGCTGATTTCACAATAGAGGTACCATTTTGACCTGAAAATCTGAAGGAAACATAACAGTCTGTCAGGCAGTGAAGGGCAAAAAGGTGTCCAATCAAAGAGAATAGCATGAACAAAGGGCATAGTGCTATAAAAGTAGGTGGTGATCATGAGAACTATTTGTGAATGTTCTTGGAGCCTCAGAATGCACTGACATGGAATAATATAGAAAACAAAACAGAAAATGTAGCTTAGGGCTAATTGTAAAAGCCTTGAATGTCCTACCATGTGCTATGAACTGAATTGTGTCCTCTTAAGATTCATATACAATGGGAGCCCTAGCTCCCATTGTGATAGTAGCTGGAGATGGGATCTTTGAGGAGTAGTTAGGTTTATATGAGATCATGAGGTTGAGACTCTCATTATGGGATTAGCAACCTTATCAGAAGAGACACCAAAAGGCTTGCTTGCTTTCTCTCTACCATGCGAGGACATAGCAAGAAGGCAGCCATCTTGAAGTTAAGAAGAGAGCTCTCACCAGAACCCCACAGTAGTGACACCCTGATCTTAGACTTCCAGCTTCCAAAACTGTGAGAAAAAAAAACAACTGTTTAAACCACCCAATCTATGATATTTTTATTTTGGAAGTCCAAGCAGACTAAGACACCATGAAATTTGGGCTTTATTTTCTGGGCATTAGAGTTAGAATATGTTTTAAAGGAGACCAGTTAAATGACTGCATGTATATTTAGGACAACTCTAGTGGCAGTGTGAATGTTGGATTTGGTGTTGATTATGGTGGGAGGTAAGTGAAAGTCTGGGAGACTAGTAGTATGAAAACCAGCTATGCAGTTGTACTAGGCCAGGTGAGAGAAGAGCTTGTATTGTGACAGTGGGAACAAAGGAAAAAAGAAATGCTCCAGTAGACATTTTGGAGGAAATACTGACAGGACTTGGAAAGTGATCAAATGTGATATGTAAAGGAAAAACAGAAGTCAGATTTCTAGCTTAGGTGACCACGTGAACAGTGATGGCACTAATCAAGATATGGGAATGTAACATGGTTACATTGAATAGTTGAGTTAGAAGTGGTTTTTATTTCTTTTTCTCCTCTGGATTTCCCACAGTATTTTACATTTACCACCCATTACTTTCAGAATGAGAGTAAGCAATCAAAGCGTGGTTTTGTTGCAGTGATGGGGGCATGGAATGCAAAAGGGAAAAGATAGTTCTAGAAGAAAGGTAATACGGTTTGGTAATATTGAGTTTGAAGTGCTAGTGGGAAATCTTGTTGTAAATATCCAGTGGACTATTAGAAATAGAAATCTATATGGACCTCAAGGAAGAAAGGATTTGAAGATGTTTATTTTCAGAGTTGATGATATTTATGCTTTACATGTGTTAGAATATATTGCCTCAAGTGCTGGCTTTGCATCAGGCTTGAAATGAAGCAGAGCTTATTTTAAGAGGGATGCTATGAAAGTTGTAGGAATGGGGCTGTGAACAAAATAGATGGCCATTGGAATGGGTTAACAATCAGATAGAATTCAATCAGAGGCATTGTAGATTCTTACTTCAGTTCTAGAGCAGCTGTTGAAACCCAACAGGAATTGGATCAGTGAAGTGAGGTTGGGATTGTGGCATCGATTTAGAGATACAAAGAAAAATAACGGAGGAAGTAAAAAAATCTGTCATATAAACAAACTAGGAAAGAATAAGAACCTGTCTACCCCTGAGAACAGGATTTACTGAGGTAGCAGATCTCGGGTTCCAATTGAAGATTATCAGAAAAGAAACTATAGGCATCAAAGATATGTAGGAAGGTAGATTGCCTTCTCCATATGACTATTTGTGTCAGGTTGTGGGATGAATACACTGGGGATATGGGTCAGCAGATTCTCATTTTCACTGTTGAGTCATGAACAGCAGACTATTTGTAAAATCCAAAAATGAACGGGACTAGGATCATTGGTATTCTTCCCAATGGCCCATTGCTTGTTCTAGGAGAAGAGAAAATAAGCCTACACATAGCCTAGTTTTGTTTTTTGAGCTATATGTATACATAATATTTTGGTGCATTTATTTCAATGGATCTATGTTGATAAGAGAACGTTCTGATGTGACCTAAAAACAAATGATTATGCCTCTATTTTTGTTTTTCATGGTCACCTCCTCCCTGGAATATGAGCCCTCCCAACCGCTAAACCTCACTGAGAATGGGGAGAAGGGGACTTTCAGCTATGGCATAGAAGTCAGTCACCATGTGGCACACACAACCGGGAGTCACATGTTTATAACACATATTTATCTCAGAAAGCGCTATCAATCATTCTGCAGCAAAGTGTCTGCTCATCCTCTGAGAATTCACTTATTTTTTGAACAATGTACTTCTCAAATCCTGATTTCTCTTTCAAGATTAAAACAATCACGTTCGTTTACTTTTACTGAATAAATTCAGCTGCTTGATAAAGAAATGTATTGTTGTTTTCCTTTTAAAATTCTAGAGGAAGGATGCCTGTTTGTTTTGATAGGCTTCCTGATTTTGCTGACCTTATTTGATTGGTTACATATCAGACCATGGGGCAGGGAGAAGGATATTTGAGTTATAATATGATTACTTATTATCAGCTCAAGGCAGCACAGTAAGCCTTTAATTAAATTTCCAATAATTCTCTCAGTAATATACACACATTTATAGTTAATATAATACTCTTTCATAGTGATGGTGGTGGTGAGAGAGGAAATGAATGTTTCCTAAAAAGCTGTATATTTTTGATCATGAAAGTAATATATATGTAAAAATGTTAAATACTTAAATTAGAGTTTAAAATAAATGTTTCCCATAATGAGATAGAGAAATAGAGACAGAGAGAGTTTGAGGGGTAGAATAAGGTTGAAGGATGCCTTAAACATATTACTTGGTGATAAAAACCAGTGACTTTATTTTTATTATATAATTTTGGTAATGTTTCATTAAAATATCTGAATCACATGGTCTGGAATCCCTGAGCTGAAACTGGCAGTAACTTCTGATTACATGTGAACAGATTTACAGGTTGACCTTGAACAACACCAACACCTGAGGGATGAATAGAGGAGACACTTAGAAGAGTATTCAGAGATGGGAGAAAAACCATGTCTAATGCTATAGAGAAGTAACACAGGAGTAGGATGCAGAAGGAACTTTTAAGTTTGTCAGTTGAGAAGCCCTTTTGGTGGTCTTTGAAAGAGCTCAGTTTCAATGTCATAGCCAACACCAGTTTGATGATAAGTGCATAGAAGTGAGGAAGAGAAGGGAACAAATAGAGATTATTCTTTGAGGGAACTTAGCAGTGAGGAGGAGGAGAGAGCGGACATAGTTGTTGAGACAAGATTTAAGAGCATTTTTTTGTTTATTTTTTAAGATTAGAGTCTCAAATATGCTTTCAAGCTGATGACAAGGATTCATTATTCACCTATCCTTGTAGCGTTTTAGTACCTACTGTGTGTCTCTAGAGCCAATGACAAGCAACAGTAAAAACGTAGCCATGTTATGGGCCCTTAGGAGCCTTTTAGAAAAGGATGGAGATATTTTCAGTTGTTAGAATGATTACAAAATGTTCTTGTCACCTAGTATGAAACAGTCAAGAATGCCTTAAATCTTACAATAAGAGGTAAAGTCCTGAAAAATGAACACCTGCCTTATACAGAATTCCAGTATTTCTTCCCTCTAGTTTAGAAAAACTGATTAGAAAAAGAGAGATTGAAGTGAAAGATGGCCACTCAGCAGAATTCCACCCTGTAGACTACACCCACTTTCTTAAAACAACATGATTTTCTCATTACTTTAATGACCCAACTCTCTCCTGATTTTCTCCCAAAATCAGTGAGCATTCATTCTCTCCTTTGCTCCCAAATCACTGGTTCTTTCTCTTCTGCCTGAAGTTCTCTAGATATTTTTCTCTATCTTTCCTTTTTGTTCCTTGGCTTTAAGTACTATGTATCTCTGTTGTCTCAACTTCTCCTATGAGATTCAGATCGGTGTAACCAACTGCTTACTTTGCATCTCCCACTTGTTTAACAGGCAACATAAACCTAACATGTCCAAAACAGAACTCTGATTTTCCCCAAACCTCTTTTTCATTCATCTTCCTCATGGCAGCAAGCACCATTGCTCAAACTAAAAATCTAAATCACCCCTCATTGCTCTTTCCTTAGTACTTCATATTCAATCCATTCGCAGTTTTTACTGGCTCCATCTTCAAAATAAATTTTAAATCTAGCTAATATTCATTATTACTGCAACTGCTATCACTTTTCAAAGCATCACCATCTCTCACGTGGGCCATTATGATTCTCTCCTTACTCAACTCCTTGTTTGACTCTTGTTTCCCAACTGCACTTCCACAAAGAGTGTAAAACATTCTATTTAAAAGTAAATCAATCACATAACTATTTTTCTCAGAACCCTCAATGACTTCCTCATGCACTTGGAAAAATTCCTGAACTCCTTGTTTTCATCTATGAGGCCCTATATTATCTGATCCTTACCTATATTATCTGATCCTTTCAGTTTCATCTGATACCTTATTTTCTTCCTTCATTTATTATGTTCTACTTATGATGGCCATCTTTCTGATCCTTTGATGTGCCAAACTGTTTCCTTATTCCTTGCTATTAATTCTATTTTTAATGTTCTTCCCTCAGATAATGATAATTTTACCTCCTCCTTTCTAATAATCATATGTCCAATTTCTTTCTTAATTGCATCAGTTAGTACTTCCAGAACTATATTATGTAATAATAGTGAATATTGAATGCTATTTCTTATGTCTCAGTTTAGTTAGAATGGTGCTGATGTTTCTTCATTCAGTTAGATACTGAATTTTGTTTATGTGTAAAGGAAATATTCATCTATTTTGATTTTAAGAATTCAAAGCAAGAACTCCTTAATTCAATTTAATTTAATCTAATCTATTGCTTTTTTTTAACATTTGTGGAAATCATATTTTTTATTTTTGATCTATTAGTAAGTTATAATATTAGTAAATTATAGCATCAACATAAAATTAATTTTGATCCAACCTTGCACTCATTCATTCATTCATTTACTCAACAAATATTGGTTGAGCATCTATGTTATGCCAAGTACTTTTCTAAGCATTGATGATACCATAGTAAATGAAATACAAATATCAATGCCATAAAATAGCATATCGTCTTGTGTGAGAAATCAACAAACAAAATAAATACATACATTTTATGGTACAATAGAAGGTGCAAATGTTGTGAAGAGAAAAGGAGCAGGGGGATGTGATAAGGATTACTACAATTGATAGTGGCTGTGATTTAAATATTGTGGTTACAAAAGTCCACTAAGAAGACAATGAAGTTAGGTTCAAATGCACAAAAGGTGATCTAAATAAATATTTAAATTACCAAGACTTAAAATATGATGTAATATTAGAAATATCAATAGAGAACAAAGAACTATAATTAGAGAAATAAGGGAGAATTTCCCAGTAATTGATAGATGATTCGAAAAAGAAGGGAGATGAGTGGTACAGCGTGACAACATGAAATTGTTCTTTTTTTTAATTTTTTTTGACAGAGTGGACAGTGAGAGAGACAGAGAGAAAGGTCTTCCTTTTTTCTGTTGGTTCACCCCCCCCCCCCCCCGCAATGGCTGCAGCGGCCAGCACACCACGCTGATCCGAAGCCAGGAGCCAGGTGCCTCTCCTGGTCTCCCTTGCAGGTTCAGGGCCCAAGCACTTGGGCCATCCTCCACTGCACTCCCAGGCCACAGAAGAGAGATGGACTTGAAGAGGGGCAACCAGGACAGAACCAGCACCCTAACCGGGACTAGAACCCGGTGTGCCGGTGCCGCAGGCGGAGGATTAGCCCATTGAGCCGCGGCGCTGGCCGAGATTGTTCTATTATATATATGTAAAGCGTACAACATGATGTTTTAATAGACATATACATTGGGGCCGGCACTGTGGCATAGCGGGTGAGATTGCTGCCTACAGTGCCAGCATCCCATATGGGCACTGATTTAAGTACCGGATGCTCCACTTCCGATCCAGCTCTCTGCTATGGTCTGGGAAAGCAGTAGAGGATGGCCCAGGTCCTTGGCCCCTGCACCCACGTAGAAGGCCTGGAGGAAGCTCCAAGCCCTTGGCTTCAGATCGTCCCAGCTCTGGCCATCGTGGCCATTGCGGGAATGAACCAGCAGGTTGAAAACTCTCTCTCTCTCTCTCTGACGCTGACTGACTCTGACTCTCGGTAATTCTACCTCTCAAATAAATAAATAAATCTTTTTTTTAAAATTTTTTATATACAGAAGGTCGATTTAGTATATATTAAGTAAAGATTTCATCAGTTTGCACCCACACAGAAACACAAAGTGTAAAATACTGTTTCAGTACTAGTTATAGCATTACTTCACATTGGACAACACATTAAGGACAGATCCCACATGAGAACTCTTGTTGTTGACTTAACAATTTGATACTCTTGTTTATGGCGTCAGTAATCTCCCGAGGCTCTATTCATGAGTTGCCAAGGCTATGGAAGACTTTTGAGTTTCCGACTTCGATATTATTCCGACAGGGTCATAGTCAAAGTGGAAGTTCTCTCCTCCCTTCAGAGAAAGGTACCTCCTTCTTTGATGGCCCCGTTCTTTCCACTGGGATCTCACTCGCAGAGATCTTTCATTTAGGTCTTTTTTTTTTTTTCCAGAGTGTCTTGGCTTTCCATGTCTAAAATACTCTCAGGGGCTCTTCAGCCATATCTGAATGCCTTAAGGGCTGATTCTGAGGCCAGAGTGTTATTTAGGACATCTGCCATTCTATGAGTCTGCTGTGTATCCTGCTTCCCATGTTGGATTGTTCTCTCCTTTTTAATTCTATCAGTTAGTATTAGCAGACGCTAGTCTTGTCTGTGTGATCCCTTTGACTCTTAGACCTATCAGTGTGATCAATTGTGAACTGAAATTGATCACTTGGACTAGTGAGATGGCATTGGTACATGCCACCTTGATGGGATTGTATTGGAACCCCGGCACGTTTCTAACTCCACCATTTGGGGCAAGTCTGATTGAGCATGTCCCAAAGTGTACATCTCCTCCCTCTCTGATTCCCACTCTTATATTTAACAGGGATCATTTTTCAGTTAAAATTTAAACACCTAAGAATAATTGTGTGTTAATTAAGGAGTTCAACCTATAGTACTAGAACAAAACAAAACAAAATACTAAAATGGATAAAGTATTACATTGTACATCAACAGTCAGGACAAGGGCTGATCAAGTCACTGTTTCTCATAGTGTCCATTTCACTTCAACAGGTTTCCCCTTTGGTGCTCAGTTGTCACCAATCAGGGAGAACATATGATATTTGTCCCTTTGGGACTGGCTTAATTCACTCAGCATAATGTTTTCCAGATTCCTCCGTCTTGTTGCAAATGACCAAATTTCATTGTTTTTGACTGCTGTATAGTATTCTATAGAGTACATGTCCCATAATTTCTTTATCCAGTCTACTGTTGATGGACATTTGGATTGGTTCCAGGTTTTAGCTATTGTGAATTGAGCTACAATAAACATTAATGTGCAGACAGCTTTTTTGTTTGCCAATTTAATTTCTTTTGGGTAAATTCCATAAATAAATCTTTAAAAAGTAGACATATACATAATGAAATAATGACTACAGTCAAGCCAATTACTATACATCATTTAATGTAGTTACCATTTATTTGTGTGTGTGGTAAGAACACCCCAAATTCAACTGTTTTAAAAATTTTTCAGTATACAGTATTATTAACTGTAATCCTCATGCTATATTTATATTTCTAGAGTTATTTATCTGTTTTTAAAGATGTATTTACTTATTTGAAAGTCAGACTTACAAAGAGAGAGAGGGAGAGACAGAGATATCTTCTTCTTCTTTTTTTTTTTTTTTTTACAGGCAGAGTGGACAGTGAGAGAGAGAGACAGAGAGAAAGGTCTTCCTTTGCCGTTGGTTCACCCTCCAATGGCCGCCGCGGTTGGCGCGCTGCGGCCGGCGCACCGCGCTCATCCGATGGCAGGAGCCAGGAGCCAGGTGCTTTTCCTGGTCTCCCCATGGGGTGCAGGGCCCAAGCACCTGGGCCATCCTCCACTGCACTCCTGGGCCACAGCAGAGGGCTGGCCTGGAAGAGGGGCAACCGGGACAGAATCCGGTGCCCCGACCGGGACTCGAACCCGGTGTGCCGGCGCCGCAAGGCGGAGGATTAGCCTGTTGAGCCACGGCGCCGGCCTAGAGATATCTTCTATTCACTGATTCACTCCCCTAAATGACCACAACAGCCAGGGCTGAGCCAGGCCCAAGCCAGGAGCCAGGATCTTCATCCAGTTCTCCCACATGGGTGCAGGGGCCCAAGCAATTGGGCCATCTTGTGCTGCTTTCTAGGCACATTAGCAGAGAGCTGGATCAGAAGTGAAGCAGCCAGGACTCGAATCAGCACCTATATGGGATGCTGGCACTGCAGACAATGGATTAACCTGCTACACCACAGTGCCGACCCCAGATTTATTTAAATTACATAATCAAAACTCTGTTACTATCTGGCCTGAATCCCTCTACTCTCCTCCCTCTAGTTACCACAGTTATACTCTCTCTTTCTACGTATTTGACTTAAAAAAAAGATTTATTTTTATTTGCTTGAAAAACAGAGAGAGAGAGAGAGAGAGAGAGAGAGAGAGAGAGAGAGAAATCTTCCATCCACTGGTTCACTCTCCAAATGGCTGCAACGGCTGGAGCTGAGCCAATCTGATACCAGGGGCCAGGAGTCTCTTCCAGGTCTTGTACGTGTGTGCAGGGGCCCAAGGATTTGTACCTTCCTCTGCTGCTTTCCCAGGTGCATTAGCAGGGAGCTGGATCAGAAATGAAGCATCCAGGACTGGAACCGGCGCCCAAATGGGATGCTGGCACTGTAAGCCAGGGCTTTAACCTGTTGTACCACAGTGCCAGCCCTGTTTTTGACTTTTTAAAGCTCCCACAAATAAGAGATATTATGCCATCTTTTTCTTTCCTGTGTCTGGCTTTGTTCATTTAGCACGATGCAGAACATGAGCTTTTTTAAAAAACTGGATGAAAGAAGATGGGGGAAAAACAGGCACCAACTGAGACAACTCTAGGGGAAGCAAAGTCATCAGGAGATCCAGATTTCAGTTACATTAAAAAGCTAAAGAGATGGAGTTGGCTCTGTGCCATAGCAGGTAAAGTCACTGCCTGCAGTGCCAGCATCCCTATAGGAGCCAGTTGGAGTCCCAGATGCTCCTCTTCTGATCCAGCTCCTTGCTAATGCACCTGAGAAAGCAGCACAAGATGACCCAAGTCCTTGGGCCCCTGCACCCATGTGGAATACCCAGAAGAAGCTCTAGACCCCTGGCTTCAGTTTCAGCCCAGCTTGGGCTGTTGTGGCCATTTGCGGAGCCATCCAGTGGAGGGAAGACCTCTCTCTCTATCTGCTTCTCTGTAACTCTGCCTTTCAATTTTTTTAAGCTAAAGAGAATATTCTAAGAGAATAAACGATAAGGGATTGTGTACTGTGTCCCAAATGACCTGATGGAAGAGTTTCAGGAGTCGATGAAGGGTGAAAAATTGAGACAAATAGGAGATATAATGAGCAATATGCTAATCACTATGTGATAAGGACTGAATTTGGAGTTTGAGGCTTCTTGTGGTTATTCACAGATAGAGGTAAAAGTATAATCAACTAATTTTGATGGTCTCAAGTCCAATAGTGATGGTAAGGCTGTGAGTGTTTGGGGGTGAGGATGGATGCCACTGTAGGTATGGAGGCCTATGGATGAATGTTCTTACCCCAGAACGAGTTGAGCTTACTCTTAACTCCTGCAATAAGAGAAGACTCATGCTTCTGTAATCTAGTTTTTTAAAAAGACAAGCATAATAATATAGTACTGGAATGTCTTAAGAGGGTAACATTATGGAAAACATTATGGAAAAAGTTGATCTATTGGTTTTGTGTGCTGGTTTTGGAGGATATATATTATGGTTTTATTCTTCAGATGTAAATATTTAATTTCTTTTTAAAGATTATTTATTTATTTGAAAGGCAGAGTTACAGAGAGAGAGGCAAAGGCAGAGAAAGAGAGAGAGGTCTTCCATCCGTTGGTTACTCCCAAGATGGTCGCAACAGCTGGAGCTGCACGGATCTGAAGCCAGGAGCCAGGAGCTCCTTCTGGGTATCCCACGTGGGTGCAGGGGCCCAAGGACTTGGGATGTCTTCTACTGCTTTCCCAAGCCATAGCAGAGAGCTGCATCAGAAGTGGAGCAGCCAGGACTGAAATCAATGCCCATATGTGATGCCAACACTGCAGGCAGTGGCTTTACCTGCTACAGCACACTGACAGCCCTTAGATAATTTCAAAGTAGTGATCTGCTACTTTTTTTTCATTTTTCTACAGATTGTCATTGCTCATGAGAGTTTTTATAAAAGGCTTAGTATGTCTGGAGTACGAAAAAAAACCCACACATGTTTCTATAGTTCAACATTAATATTGAATCACTGGATCAATTCATAATAAAACCTACACAAACTTTTCCTGTTCCTCAAAATTGCTTAATGTTGTTAAGTTTCAAATGGAAGCCCAAAGAGTCTTAACTTTCCTAATGCTCAAATACATTGGGAGTAGTTGCTGTATTTCCATAATACGGACATATTTTTCTAATATCTAGAATTAGGGGCCAGTGCTGTGGTACAGCAGGTTAAACAACTGCCTGTAGTGCTGGCATCCCAGATGGGAGCCAGTTAGAGTCCTGACTGTTCCACTTCTGATCCAGCTCCATGCTAATGTGCCTGAGAAAGCAGTGGAAGGTGGCCTAAGACCTTGAGACCCTGCTCCCACGTGGGAGACCCAGATGAAACTTCTGGCTCCTGTCTTCAACCTGGCCCAGCCTTAGCTGATGCGGCCATTTAGGGAGTGAACCATCAGATGGAAGGTCTCTCTCTCTCTCTCTCTCTCTCTCTCCAACTCTGACTTTCAAATAAATAAATAAATCTTTTAAAAAGTCTAAAAAATGAAAAATATATAGAACTCATAAATTAATTTAGAATAGCTTTCAAACTTCCAGACTAAACTTTTCTGAATATCTTATTCTTCTCTGAAGTTTTTGTAAATAGTGTAGACTGGCCAAGTTACATATAAGATATTTTTTACTTCTTCTTCCCTTTTGGTAGTGACAAAGTGACATTTCAAGTGGAAACCTGGATGGGATGACCTCTATGGAACAATTTCTATTTGGTCTTCTCATGTCAATTTTCAAATATCTTGGAATATGATCAGAGACACTTATCTGAGGAGATTGAGAGCCTCTATTAATCAACTACAGATTGTCTTATAAATCTCTCATAAGAACAAGACAGGAAAGAAGAGATTTAAAACTCAATATGATAATCCCATAATAATAACACCCCAAGGGAAAAAAGACTTTGCTATGGTAAACCAACTCTGTTACAATACACATAGGATAATATTTGAAATCAATGAAAACAACTTATAAGCACCTTGACCTATCTTTACCTCTCTTCAGGAAATCCTCAAAGTGAATTCCTGGAGAGAGACTAACCAAGTAGTTTCTAACTACTTGGCTGAAGAAAAGCTAAATTTGGGATCTCACAAACCATAAATTAAATGACTTTTTCCTGTTACTTTTTATTTGAAAGGCAGCGTTACAGAGAAAGAGGGAAAGAGAGAGAGTGAGAGAGATCTTCCATCCTCTGGTTCACTCCCAAATTGCCAGGCAAGATCCAGGAGTCAGGAGCTTCATCTGGTCTCCCATGTGGGTAACAGGGACCCAAGTGCTTGGGCCATCTTCTGCTGCTTTCCCAGGAGCATTAGCGGGAGCCAGATCAAAAGTGGAGCAGCTGGGACTGGAACTGGTGCTCATAGGGGATGCCAATGTCATAGGCAGTGGCTTAAGCCCCTGCACCATAACGCCAAACCCCTTTCCTGTCACTTTTTATTTACAAGACCAGAAGGCAGAAGTTTGAACTAAAATTAGTGATGGGAACTGTGATAACCTGATTCCAAAATAGCCCTCAATGCTTCTTATCTGCTGATAGTCTTGCCTTTGTAAATTCCTCTCCCATACTGAACAGGGCTGACCTGTATGACCAAATAGGATGTTAATGTGTCAAAGAGAATCATTTTTAAGGCTGCATTTTTTTCAAAAAGCCATTGTTTATGCCTTGGTATTTTGGATCATTCATTCTGGGGGGAGAGCAGCAACTGTATCTTAAGCACACTTCAGAAACCCTATAGAGAAGTTCCTATGGTGCAGAACTGAGGCCTTTTGCCAAAAGCCGCATGAGTAAGCTATTGTGGATCCAGATCCTCTATCCCCAGTCAAACCTTCAATGTCTATAACCGTAGTTAGTATCTTGACTACAACCTCATGATAGATCCTGACTGAGCCACCTAACCAAGCCTCTCTCAAATTCCTGATCCATGGAAAGTGTGGGAAAGGATAAATGTTTTTTATTGTTTGAGACATAAATTTGGGGAGTGGGTAATTGGCTATGCAACAATATATAACTAATAAACAATAAACAACTAAGTGACAGAACCAGAATTCAAGTCCTTTTAACCCCAAAAGTTGAGCTCCCAAGAGGCTGGAAGTCTCACAATGAAATTTTTAGCAATTTTCCTTAATTTAACTATTAAAATAATTGACTCTAAAATAAATTAAATATGTACCCTATGTAAGAAACGGAACATCAATTCTTTTGACAATTTGTTCAGTGACATCTAGTAGCTGTTAATATTTAGAGTTAGATCTTTTTTTAGAAGATTTATTCATTTATTTGAAAGACAGAGCAACAGAGAAAGGGGAGAAAGATCTTCCATCTGCTGGTTCATTCTCCAAATGGCTGCAGCAGCCAAGGCTGGCCCAGGCCAAAGCCAGGAGCCAGAAATTCCATCTTGGTCTACAACAAGGGTGACAGGGATACAAGTACTTTGACTAGATTTTGCTGCCTCCCAGACATATCAGCAGGAGCCTAAATCAGAAGTGGGATAGCTGGAACTCTGAACTGGCACTCCAATGTGTGATGCCGAGGCTTTGAAAGTGGCAGCTTAACCTACTGCACCATAATGCCTACCACAAAGTTAGGTCTCGAGCACAATCACTTAGAGGTAAATGAATAGCCAAGTCTATTTTCCAGGTAGTCATTGAAAGTTTTGCTAAAGAAATCTGATTCATGTTTCAGGATGGTTTTTTCCCAACTGTGTCTTATGTTTGAAAATTTGTTATCTATTTCTTTTTTTTTCCCCCTCAAAGAAACATTTTATTTAAGAATACAAACTTCGTAGATTTCTTAAGTACAACTTCAGGAATATAGTGATTCTTCATACAATACCTGCCCTCCCATCCACACTCCCACCCCTCCTCCTCTTCCCTCTCCCATTCCCAGTCCCATTCTCCACTAAGATTCAGGAGGGATTTTTGTTATGATTTCTCATTAAATCGTTTATGTTGTGGGATATTACTATATATTATTCTATCTAATAGATTCTTTTTCCTACCCTGTAGTGGGATTTGTGTAAAGAGACAGACATCAAGGCCTTTTAACAGGAAGTAGTCATTTATTATTTATGCCAGCATAAGGCCCAGGTAGAATTTCTTATCCAAAAGCCTGAGCCCAGAGCAAACAGGGGTATCTCCTTATATATGGTTTTAGCCTCTTTGTCAACTTATATGACTACATGCATACATTTGATTAGGTATTCTTTTTTTTTTATAACGCTTTTATTTAAAGAATATAAATTTCCAAAATACAGCTTATAGATTACAATGGCTTCCCCCCCCCATAACTTCCCCCCCACCCGCAACCTCCCCTTTCCCACTCCCTCTCCCCTTGTATTCACATCAAGATTCATTTTCAATTCTCTTTATATACAGAAGATCAGTTTACTATATATTAAGTAAAGATTTCAACAGTTTGCCCTCACATAGCAACACAAAGTGAAAAATACTGTTGGAGTACTAGTTGTAGTATTAATTCACAATGTATAGCACATTAAGGACAGAGATCCTACATGATATATTTTTTTTAAAAAAATTGATTAATTTTCTAGGCAATTTCCAATTTAACACCAAGATTTTTTTTTCATTTTTAATTATCTATATACAGAAGATTGATTCAGTATATACTAAGTAAAGATTTCATCCGTTTGCACCCACACAGAAACACAAAGTGTAAAATACTGTTTCAGTGCTAGTTATAGCATTACTTCACATTGGACAACACATTAAGGACAGATCCCACATGAGACGTAAGTACACAGTGACTCCTGAAGTTGATTTAACAATTTGACACTCTTGTTTATGGCGTCAGTAATCTCCCTAGGCTCTAGTCATGAGTTGCCAAGGCTATGGAAGCCTTTAGGGTTCGCTGACTTCAATCTTATTCTGACAGGGTCATAGTCAAAGTGGAGGTTCTCTCCTCCCTTCAGAGAAAGGTACCTCCTTCTTTGATGGCCCCATGCGTTCCACTGGGATCTCACTCACAGAGATCTTTCATTTAGGTCTTCTTTTTTTTCCAGAGTGTCTTGGCTTTCCATGCCTAGAATATTCTCATGGGCTCTTGAGCCAGATCTGAATGCTTTAAGGGCTGATTCTGAGGCCAGAGTGCTATTTAGGACATCTGCCATTCTATGAGTCTGCTGTGTATCTCGTTTCCCATGTTGGATCATTCTCTCCCTTTTTCATTCTATCAGTTAGTATTAGCAGACACTAGTCTTGTTTGTGTGATCCCTTTGACTCTTAGACCTATCAGTGTGATCAATTGTGAACTGAAATTGATCACTTGGACTAGTGAGATGGCCTTGGTACATGCCACCTTGATGGGATTGTATTGGAATCCCCTGGCACGTTTCTAACTCCATCATTTGGGGCAGTTCCGATTGAGCATGTCCCAAATTGTACATCTCCTCCCTCTCTTATTCCCACTCTTATATTTCACAGAGATCACTTTTCAGTTAAAATTTAAACACCTAAGAATAATTGTTTGTTAATTACAGAGTTCAACCAATAGTACTAGAATAAAAAAATTACTAAAATGGATAAAGTATTACATTGTACAACAACAGTCAGCACAAGAGCTGATCAAGTTACTGTTTCTCATAGTGTCCATTTCACTTCAATAGGTTTCCCCTTTGGTGCTCAATTAGTTGTCACCGATCAGGGAGAACATATGATATTTGTCCCTTTGGGACTGGCTTAATTCACGCAGAATGATGTTTTCCAGATTCCTCCATCTTATTGCAAATGACCGGATTTCATTGTTTTTGACTGCTGTATAGTATTCTATAGAGTACATGTCCCAAAATTTCTTTATCCAAATGTATGCTTTGAATTCCCTGTGATCTTTTGCTGTGAGGTTCCCTTCGTTTATCTTCTTTCATGTTGATGGCCGTGTTTCTGTGTTTCTGTGTGTAACACATCTTTAAGTATCTTTTGCAGGGCTGGACGAGTGGCAACAAATTCTTTCAATTTTTGTTTGTTATGAAAGGTCTTTATTTCACCTTCATTCACAAATGAGAGCTTGGCAGGATATAATATTCTGGGATGGCAGTTTTTCTCTCTAAGTACCTGGGCTATGTCTCGCCATTCCCTTCTAGCTTGTAGGGTTTCTGATGAGAAGTCTGCCGTGAGTCTAATTGGAGATCCTCTGAGTGTAATTTGATGTTTCTCTCTTGCGCATTTTAGGATCTTTTCTTTCTGTTTCACTGTGGTGAGTTTAATTACAACGTGTCGTGGTGAGGACCTCTTTTGGTCATGTTTACTAGGGGTTCTATGAGCTTCCTGTACTAGGATGTCTCTGTCTTTCTCCAAAACTGGGAAATTTTCTGCTATTATCTCACTAAAAAGGCATTCTAATCCTTTCTCCCTCTCCATGCCTTCAGGAACTCCTAGAACTCGAATGTTGGGTTTTTTAATAGTATCCTGTAGATTCCCAACAATATTTTTTAGATTTCTAATTTCCTCTTCTTTTCTTTGGTTTGACTGTATAGTTTCCTGTGCTCTGTCTTCTAAGTCCGATATTCTCTCTTCTGCCTCACCCATTCTGTTTGTAAGGCTCTCTAATGTGTTTTTCATTTGATCTATTGAATTCTTCACTTCATTATGATTTCTCGTCACTATCACAGTTTCATGTTCTACTAGTTGTTTCATTTCAGCTTGATTCCTCCTTAATATTTCATTTTCACGAGAGAGATTTTCTACCTTGTCCATTAAGGATTTCTGTAGTTCAAGAATTTGTTTTTGAGTACTTCTTAGTGTTCTTATCAATTTTTTGAGATCTGCTTCTTGCAGTTCTTCTATCTCATCATCTTTGTAATCTTGAATTGGGGTGTCTTTTTCATTTGGGGATGCCATAGTGTCTTCCTTGTTCTTATTACCTCGGTTTTTGCGTTTGTTGTTTGGCATATTGGTTTCTTCACTGTGGTGTTTTTTTCTTGTTATACTATGACTCTAGATTAAGTGGACTGTCTGCTTTTGATGGAGCCTTAGAGGCTTGAGATGGGTGTGGCCTGAGAGCTCTGTTTGGTTCCTCAGGGTTGAGGGTGTGTCAAAGGAGACACTCCCAGGTTAGGCGTGCTAAATCTCTCTCTGTTAGTTTTTTTTTTTTTTTTTGGTTCAAAAGGGAAGTAATTCCACACAGCTGAATGGAATTGGGGGTGGTTAGCAGGCGAATGATATACCCACAGGAGCCAGAGTTCAGAAGCTCTTTCCCAAGGACCAGAGAAGGAATCTTTGCGGCCCTTTGTGTGGGCTGAGATTCTCCTGTAGTCTCCCACTGGGCTGCCAAGGCTACTGAACTGTAGCGTCTCTGGAGAGTACTCACATGAATTCGTGATTTCCGTGAGTTCTCTCCCCCACAGTCTCTTTTTTCACAGTCTCAGTTCATTAGCACCACACATTCATTAGGTTCTAATCTCCTGTTATTTCACCCCTCCCACCCAGAGTCAGGTTTTTCTGCTAGGCTCGGGGCCGGTGCCCGACCCGAGGTCGCCCTGCTTATGACATATTCCAAAATGGCGCCTGCTCTTTGTCTTGCTCACCTTTGAGAGGTGAGCGGAGAGAGAGAAGCTCGTGTCCGTACAGGTCACTTTTTTTTTCCCCTCTCTCTCTCTCTCTTCTAGTTAGCCTGGTGAACTTTTCCCTGCAGGGTTTCAAGCCTTGTTCGCTCTAGGCTCCCTTTTCCACTTCCCTCCTGGTATTTCGGGCTATTGAGGTTCTGCTCACCTCGTGTTCCAGCGCTGGTGTGTTGAATCTGCTGCTGGTGTCCCAAACTGCGGGCTCCCACGCTCTCCACGCAGGTCCACTGTGAATCTCCAGTTCCGGAAGGGTTTTCTCTGCTGTTTCTTCCCCTACTCTTCCTTGAACCTGCAGTATCTCCACTTTTATTAAACTGTCTCTCCCCAGACTATCGGTGTGCTCCCTTCCTATTCCGCCATCTTGCCGCTCTCTCCTGATTAGGTATTCTAATGTTACTTGGCAGCCACAGGATTTTATACAATATTGTGCATGCATAATACTGATGGTGTTTTTTACATAATACTGATGATAATTACTGATGATGTTTTTTTCTTTTTTTTAAACATTTATGTATTTATTTGAAAGTCAGAGTTACACAGAGAGAGCAGGAGACTGATCAGAAGCCAGGAGCCAGGAGTTTCTGGGTCTCCCATGCGGGTGCAGGGGCCCAAGGACTTGGGCCATCTACTACTGCCTTCCCAGGCCACAGCAGAGAACTAGATCAGAAGTGGAGCAGCCAGGTCTTGAACAGGTGCCCATGTGGGATCAGGACTGCAGGCAGAGGCTTAATCCACTATGCCACAGTACCGACACCAATGATAATTTTTTCCACACATATACTGAGCTATGTGCTGTCTGGCAAGGGTTAACACCATTGCTCTGTACTGGAAAGCAGAACCTGAAATAGTTACATATAAGCTGATAATAACTACAGTTGAAGCATTCATAGGCAAGCAAATAATGACCACATTCCATTTCCAGGGTAAGTTTCTTTTTTTTCGTCTGACCTTGGGGAAGCCTCTACCACAACTTTAATAATTAAAAGACAAAGTCCTCTACCACAACCCTTCCCCTGAAAACATTTGGTACACAATTTTAATTTCCTTAAGAGGAAAAATTAATGAGTTGTTTCTGAATTATCACTCACTAGAACTGCAAATGATTTTAAGAACCACTCTGAAGTTTTACCCAAAAAAGTTAAAAGTTCAATTTTCCTTCTTCAATTATTGTTTCAACCCCGAGAAAATAATATTTTACTGTGAAAGATTTCAACATTTCAGACTAAAGAAACAAATATTTGACCCCTGATCCAGGTGATTCTAGTCAACAATAGATACTAAAGGACATTTTGGCTTGACAGCCAAACCTCAATAGTATTGCAGTAAAAATAGGGCTTTTTTTTTTTTGTCTGATAGAATACTCATTTACTTAAAAGCAGAACATCTATAACTACCTCTTTTAAGAATGTTCTACTTATCTCACTTAAAGCATCTCCAATTATGAAGATCTGATTTTTCAAAATATAAATCAGGAGGCAATTTTTTGTTTAATGAAAATATTATAAATAGGAAGTATTTAGATAGTAGCACCTCTAGGGCTCTATATACAAGTATTTGTTTATATCAGAATATATATTATATATGTAATAAAGTAAAATATATCTCAAAGGCAAGTATTGGTCCACATGTATTATATTGCTTACTTTAAGCTTCTTATGAGGAATTCCAATTTGTCCCACTACACACACACACACACACACGCGCGCATATGTATAGTACTTCCCTCATAATTTGCCTCTTTTACTATGTCTATTCTAGTAATGAAATCACCACATGTCTAATATTTCAAGCCTTCTTGTTCATTTTAGAGAAGACTTCATAATTTATTTCAACCTTAAGTTGCATTTGTTTTCTTTGTTTATGGAAGCCATATACCATGTTAGCTCATGTATGTGTATATATATATATATATATATATATCATCAACTCTCATAAAAAAGAATGCACATAAATTAAATTGAGATGAGGTTTTGTGTTGTGTTAAAATACATATAGTATAAAATTTACCAATAGTAATATTGAGTACATTCACAATATTGTGCAACCACCACCAATATCTAATTCCAAAACATTTTCACCAACCTGAAAGGGAGCTCTCTACTTATTAAGCAATCTACTCTCCTTTTCTCCATCCCCCAGATCTTGGGAACTATGAATCTACTTTCTGTTTCTATTGATGTGCTATTGTAGACATTTCATATAACTGGAATCCTATAATATGTGACTTTTGGTGCCTGGCATCCTTCATTTAGCATGCTTTCAGGTCTCATTCATGTAACAGTAATCTATTCCTTTTTTTTTTTTTGAGTGAATAAGTATTCCACTGTATGGATATGCCATGTTTTTTGTTTATTTTTTAATCAGTTGATGCACATTTGGGTTGTTTATGCATTTTGGCTGTTGCGAATAGTATTGCTATGAGCAAAACATTACATATACAGTTTCATTTGGACACCTGTTTTCAATGATTTTAGGTATATACCCAGCAGTAGGATTGCTGGGCCAATTAAGATGTGACATCTTACTGAACCAATAAGTAGTCTATTTTGAGAGGTGGGAGTCATATTGTTATTTCTCTTTTGTTATGTTAACATCCTTTCTAGATTCCTACATGTCTCTAAAAATGTGATATGGGAGTTTATGCCAGTAGACTACAGGATGGCATCACTAACTCATACCCAAAATGACAACCAAACATTTTTATGCAAATTATCCACTGATATAAATGCAACTGAAGATCTCTAAACTCTAGCAAGTGTGCTGGTATACACCTTCAGAAAATGGATGTTACAGGCAAATAACCACTGTGTTTCTGTACAGTTGTGAAGTCAGATAAACCTTAGTCGATTGCCTTTGGTCTACCCACTAAACTTCTCTGTTACAATTTCTGCATCTATAAAATGAAGATAATAATCCCTGCTTCTCCAGATTGATATAAGAAAAAGACAGTCTGGTACATGGTTGGCACTTAATAAATGTTAATTCTTCTTTCCTCATATATTCTTATGCTTTTCAAATTAACTGTTTTCCAAGGTAACAGTATTTTTCTTCTTATTTTCTCTTTCAGGTTAAAATTCAACTACCAAATACGAACCCTTCTGAAATTGAAATTGATATCCAGGAAATGGTCCTTGACCTTCGTACTCCTAATAAGTAAGTAAAAACTTTGTACTGGAATAATGCATTATAATGAGTCTTAAATTGATGTCCTTTTTAAAAGCATACATAATTATTTTACATCACCCCTAAAGAATGAAGTAAAAAATTCAGCTAATAATTCTGATGTATGATTTACATAATATAAACATAAATATGTTTGAAAATGTTTTCTACTTGAGATCTAGATTTTTCTCTGATTTGAATCCATACATTTGGAATGGGTTAATACCATCAAAACACAATACTTGGCAATGAGTTATAGTTTGTTTTATCTCTCAGAAAAATAGCTGGAGGTGAAAACTCTTTAAGTTGTATTGTATGGTTTTTGGTACAGTGATGGCATAAAATAAACAATATTATTATACTTTTTGGGTGTTGTGGAGCTCTAATGTTAAATTTGATTATGTTCATCTAAAAATCAACAATGAAAGTTTTGTCATCAATTACTCAAAACAAAAATTCTAACAGCTAATTTATCACTGGAGTTTCAGGTTGTATAAATACATTAAAAATAACATAGATGATGGAATAAATCAGTTAAACATTTTGATATTTTCTTAATATGTTATTACATATGTTCAAACTTGTTTCTAAAACATAACACATACAATAGAATTGATATAAAATGTTTCTCTTGAAACACAGATGAATCAGTCCTGTGTTTCAAAACTATCTTTAAAAAGAGGGAATTGGTGGAAGCTGGTGTGTGTCAGATAAAATATCTAAATGTTTTATTGCTTTGTTTACTTTTCATCTGCATATAAAGCATGGGGCACACATTGGTCGATTGCATTAGTCCTTTCTGTGTAACTCAGACACTTTAAACTGGGTTTGGGGAGCAGGCAGTTGCTGACACATTCTCTTCCTTCCATTATCAATACCTACAATTCTCCTTTGTGGAGTATCAAGAAAATAAAACGTAGATCCCTCCTACAAAAGACACCTGTGTGTAAACAACTCAATGTATATACATAGCTTAATCTTGATTTTTTTATAGTAGATATATTTAACCCAAAATGATGGGGACTGGCCTTGTGATGTAGCAGGTGAAGCTACCTCCTGCAACACCCCCATCCCATATGGGTGCCAATTCATGTCCCCGATGTTCCACTTCTGATCTAGCTCCATACTAATAGCCTGGGAAAAGCAGCAGAAGATGGCTTTAGTGCCTGAGCCCCTGCTGCCCACAGAGGAGACCTGGAAAGAAGCTCCTGGTTCCTGGCTTCGGCCTAGTCCAGCCCTGGTCATCGCTGCCATCTGAGGAGTGAACCAGTGGAAGATCTCTCTCTCTGTCTCTTCTTCTCTCTCAGTAACTCTTTCATATGAACAAATAAATCTTTAAAACACACATACACACAAATGATACACAGGTGAATATTGTGAAATATTTTTGTTATTTACATCATTTAAAAGTGTATTATCACAAAACATCCTCATGTTATAAAAATTACATACACCATTCCTACCACTTACTTCAAAGCTAATTTTGATATTTTAAAGCACTATGTTTATCCACTGCAAGAAAGATTTAAGAGAAGACGTTTTGTTCATGCATCTATATGGCAAAACAAGTGAATTTATTTTAACCGAAATGACCAATAATTTCAGTTTAAAATAGTCAATGAGTATTGTACCTTTCATTGTTTTTCCATTGACACATTTACTCTTTCACACAACCTTTGCAAGGGAAGTTGGTTAAATGAACTGTCAATCTTCTGTGATATTTGCACGCTTGTTAAAAACACACACATATCTACACACCATGGAGTTAATTTCCGTTTCCCTAGCACTTCTCACTGTCTCCATCAATCTTTAGGCAGCTACTGTAGCTATGCTGTCATTCCAGATATCTATCAGGATATACTAAATGAAGTCTCACAGAGAGGTATTTTTCCACATAGAACTTGGGCTGCAGTAGGTTGCTTGTATACTGTACTTATTTATACATATTAAATAACATATAAAACTAAAATATTATTCATATTGTACTTATATATTAAATACTCAGGGCAGAGAAGTACTCTCTCTTAAGAAAAATTCCTTAATTGGCCGGCGCCGAGGCTCACTAGGCTAATCCTCCGCCTTGCATCGCCGGCACACAGGGTTCTAGTCCAGGTCGGGGCGCCGGATTCTGTCCTGGTTGCCCCTCTTCCAGGCCAGCCCTCTGCTGTGGCCCGGGAGTGCAGTGGAGGATGGCCCAAGTGCTTGGGCCCTGCACCCCATGGGAGACCAGGAGAAGCACCTGGCTCCTAGCTTCGGATCAGCGCGGTGCACCGGCTGCAGCACGCCAGCCACGGCGGCCATTGAAGGGTGAACCAATGGCAAAGGAAGACCTTTCTCTCTGTCTCTCTCTCTCACTGTCCACTCTGCCTGTCAAAAAAAAAAAAAAAGAAAGAAAGAAAGAAAGAAAGAAAGAAAGAAAGAAAGAAAGAAAGAAAATTCCTTAATTAACATAGAAGACTGAAGATAGAATTAAAGTTTTCATCACTTTTTCTAAATACTTGAGCATCCTTTACAGCCATGCTATTGCCTGAGACTGTTATTATCAGAAATGTGTCTTGTTTTTGAATTTATTGATATTCATATCTACTTTCTTTAGCTTCTAACTTTGACATCCTACAACACTGTGTTTATCCATCCATGAAAGATTTAAGAGGATGTTCTGTTCATGTATCTATAAGGCAGAGCAGGTGGATTTATTTTAAATGAATTGATTAGTAACTCAAGTCAAACAATGGTCAAATGCATTAGAATTATCCATAAAATACAAATATCCAGCATTGCATAACCAAAATAAATAATTAAGTTTATTTGAAATCTTCATTTTTTTTCACTTGATTGTAGATTCCCAACATGTAGTGGTGAGGAATATCTGGGCCACTGACCATATAAAGCTTGTGAAATCATTTGGTCTGGCCCTGCCAAGATAACTGCAGGCAGGAGCTGAAACTCAATAAACCTATAGCAGGATAAATTTTAAGTTGAGAATTTTGTATGGCCCATGAATGATGTTATAAATATCCAAATGGTCGTTGGCAAAAAAAAAAAAAGGTTCCCTACCCCGACAGTAGATGAAAAGGAGGAAAGATGTAGGAAATTGGGTTCTTTCCCAGAATCTTTGTATTCACATGAAGTTACATTATTTTTCCAAGTGAATTCCAAGAATATTATAAATTAGTACCTCAAATATGAGAAACAAAAACACAACAGAGAAATATGTTAATTTTCTTATTAAATGATGCTTTAGATTATTCACCCCCTTGCTATAGTACTTTAATTCCACTTGAGAGTTGACTGATGTTTAATATGTTTTTAAAAAAGTTTTCTAAATAGAATAGTTGAATTGTAGCTCAGGAGCTATTTCTGCACATGCTTTGAAAATTGTTATATCTCTTAGAGTAAACCTTTTAAAAAGTCATGTAATTTTGTTAACTACATAAAAAAGAATTTGTGAGTATACATAAAACAAAGTTTTCCTTTATTTAACTATTTTGCAAGCAACATCAACTAAAACTTTCTAATATAAATGTAAGCATTTTTGAACTTGAGTTTACTGCGTAATTATTTTTATTTTTACTTTCATAAACTATTATTTGCATTTAAATACTTTCTAATGAAAATTAACACTGGATTAATATTTTTTATCAGTGCCTAAACTGTAACTACCAAAAAGTAAATATATTTGTTTATTCATATTTTATAGTACAAATGGATGGAAAATATTTAAATGTAATTTTTTGATGACCTGAATATTTACTTTCTATTTATTTATTTGTTCACTCAACACAGATTTATAAAGTCTTCTGTTAGGCACTAGGGGAGCAGTAAGATAAGATACAGTGTTATCTTTCAATGAATTGAACATGGGTAACTATTTATAAAGTTTTTGTTTAAATATAAATCTCAATACAGATATTAGACAGCAAAACAGACTAGACAAAAATATTCCCCTTCTTGTAAGTTGCACAGTTATATTGTTCAAAATTTTAGTATGTGAAGCCATACTACTCAGGACTAGACAGAAATGCAGGGATAGATGGATCATTCCAATGGCCATTAACTGTCTCTTTTGAATTTATTTCTCTCTGGACAGAGAAGTGCACATTATCATTGGAACTCCTTCTTTGCCTGATTTATAGTTGTCTTTTAGTGCAATGAAGCTACTACATGAAGCTTTACTTTGTTTTTAAAGTAAATATATTATTTATAGAATAAGAGATAAAGAAAATCTAACTCTAACACAACCTATATTGTAAACAGCTTTAAAGGATGAAGTGTCTTTCATACTTCCTCTTTCTTGACATGCAAGATATTACAGGCTACATTAAAACACTTTGCCATTTAATTATTATGGTATTAGAAGCTATTTCTCCTTCCCCATCTGGAGTGGAACAGGAGTCACAGAAAATTTCTCATTTAGGCTCAAGAAATGTGTAGTAAATACTTTCCCAGACCTCTGAACTTTGACCTTTGAAAATGCATAAAGATGGAACTGATTTTCAAGGGCTTTCTTTTAAAAAACTTGCTCTCTATTCAAGTACCCAAGAAATGTCCCTAAAAAATATCAGATTTCTTTACTGATTTGTATCTAAAAGAGCTTTTCTGTTCATCTTTTATAGAGATACTCAGGCCTTCTCTACTGAGAATGTGATGTAACAAGTGTTTCATGCATTTAATTTTCTTCAGATACCAGCATATGCTGACCCCATGTATAATTCAGATTCATACCTCTGTGACAGAATTATAGATGTCTCATCCCGGCAATGCATCTAAAGCATACAACTATCCAGCATCTGAACCATACATTGCAATATAAACCCAGCAATCTATCATGGGGAGCTTTTGTCAGTGTGTAGTAGAAAGAATGAGAAGCAAGCAGAGAGAAGCACTTTCATTGATCTAGTACTAAAGTCATTCCAGGCCTGAGTTTCAAAAGCTACACCTGTAGTAGAGATTCAGCCTAAAATTGTGTTAGCACAAATGTTATAGAACCATTCTGGTTTTCAAATTTGTATCAGTCAGTCACATTCCAGCTATCCATAAGTATAACTGACAACACATCTGTCCAGCAAGCTTGAAGTTGCTTGCTTCTATTTCTATCCCTCTGCACATGAGGCTATGTTTATACAATGCAAAATGAGGTCAATTCAGAAAAAAGAGGGAGAATCAAAACAACTGCTTGAATATTTAAGGCCAAAAACCTTGTATACTATTTGTGTTATTCAAGCATATTTTTGTCCAGTATTTATACTGTCTAAATATTGGGGATTTTCTTGTTTCTAATATTCTAGTGGTACATGTTGCTTTCTATTGCCTTATTGAAGATGATACATCATTTTAGAAAGCTAATTCTAGGTTTTTATTTTATTTTAGGAAGCTGTTGTTAACACTTCCCTATCCTGTGGAATGCAACAGTGCCAAAGCATCGTATGTCCTGGAGACTGAGACTCTCGAAATTACCCTAACTCTGAAAAGAGAGTTTGATTTTCTTAATCTTTTCTGAAATTACATGGATAAGGAGAAAAAATGGAAACATGGCACTGATTAAACTTTAAAATTTTGAAGAAGTGTTAGTTTTGTGTATTCTGTTTACTATTATGACATATTTTGGAAAGGACCAAAACTCAATGCTATTGACATTCTGATCATTTACAGTCACTTCTATTACTCTAATAGAAAATACTATTTCCTCATATTAACAAGCTATTCCATTGTTACACTGACAGCTGAATAGAATACGTATAGGCTAACCAATTAGATTACTACCTGATCAATTACATGACTGAATTATGATCAGGAGATGGTTGGTTCACTTATTTCAGTTGTCTGAAGAACTTAACAAAATTACAACATAATACAACCAGTTGTATAGTAATTGGTCATAATTGTCACCAGAAAAAATGTATTTGGTTGCTTTTCCATTAATTTTGATCATATGATTTAGTTCACAGTTTAGGCTTTCCTTGTTTTCTGGACTATATACATAACAAGAGGCTATAAATCACTTGATGCATCATATTAACCAATGTTTATTTGAGTAACAAATACTCTTGAGCACTTAGTATCATTTGGCTTTCTCAGTCAAGCTTTCAGTGCTTGAATCTAGTAAGCTTACATTATTTTCTTTTTGTGCATTAATAATTACTAACAATGCCTTTTGAGATACTGTGTTTATACTTAGTCTATTGAAATCCTTGACATTTAAAAGGAATATAAAGAAAAGCATGGAGGTGGTGGGGGAGGCGCTGTGGCATAGCAGGTAAAGCCACCACCTGCAGTGCTGGCATACCATAACAGTGCCGGTTTGAGTCCTGGTTGCTCCACTTCTGATCCAGCTCTCTGCTATGGCCTGGGAAAGCAGTGGAAGATGGCTCAAGTGCTTGGGTCCCTGCACTCACATGGAAGACTCGGAAAAACCTCCTGGCTCCTGGCTTCAGATCGGCACAGCTCCAACCATTGCTGCCAATTGGGGAGTGAACCAGTAGATGGAAGACTTCTCTTTCTGCCTCTCCTCTCTCTGTGTAACTCTGACTTTCAAATAAATAAATAAATCTTTTCTAAAAAAAAAAAAAAGAAAAGAATGGTACATCTACAAATCCCATTCTCTCTAATTTCCTATCTTTCTTCTTATAATTGGAAGCATCTTTTTATGAATTGTGCCAATGCCCCTCTATGCCTCATCTATGCTATTATAAACATTTATTTCATATTTATGAATAAGTTATGTTTTAATACTGGTTTTACTTGACCTCACACATCATTGTAGAACTGTAGAGTTACCTGGTAGTAATTTCTGGGGGAAAAAAGTTCATCATGTTGATGTAAACTATTAGGAAACAAATATATAAGTAGATATTTTCTAGAGTAAATTATGTATATAATTACCAAGCCTCTAGTTTGTGACTAGAGAAAATAGAAGGAAAATACTGAGATTGCAGAAAGGTGGTTGTGTTAAAATAATGAACTCTTGTAGAGAATTTGACATTTAAATTACCACCATGACTTTCTTGTGTGGGGGCAATAGTTGAGGATGGGATTAACTGAAAGAAAACAGTGCAGTATATATGCATGTGTTCGTAGTGTTACAGGATCAAAATTGTCCTACTTTGCTTTCTTAGCATCAAGCTTTAAGGCTGTATTTTAAGAATTTAAGCTTTCATCCTAAAACGTAAACACTGGGGCCAGTCTAAGCAATAGCCAATATTTTTCTTCTCTGGAGAGCAACAATGAGTCAGTGGAAAATGTATGTCTTTTTCCTATGTACTGGCCCTAATTACAAAGGCCATTATTACTCAAGCTGACTGAATGTGTACAAGCTGTCCCTGGAAGAGAAGATAGAGCATATCCAGGCCAACTGGAATTGGGCTTTGGTTAGGTGGTGCTGTATCAATTATATAAGGTAACAGAGTTTCAAGAACAATGAAATATGATCCAGTAATTTATACTCATCTAGAAATCATCCTACTTCACTGTCCTTGGCCTCAGAAGTAACAACTGCTGTAGCTATACTGTTTTGTTTTTAAGCTAATTCACAGGACTTCCTTCCTTTAAAGAAGAGTAGTTCACTAAGACAAATGTAGAAAACATAATGCAAAAGGAAATTTGTCAGCATTCTCCAATGACTCTTAGTCATTACCAGAACTGAAGGTTAAAAGCACAAATGTAGCATAACACAACCCACATATACTTCTCGTTCATGAACTTCTCTACCTCAGTTTTATTCTATAATCTCTGGTAGCTTTTTTTTTTTGACAGGCAGAGTGGACAGTGAGAGAGAGAGACAGAGAGAAAGGTCTTCCTTTTGCCGTTGATTCACCCTCCAATGGCCGCCGCAGCCGACACGCTGCAGCCAGCACATCGTGCAGATCCGAAGCCAGGAGCCAGATGCTTCTCCTGGTCTCCCATGGGGTGCAGGGCCCAAGGACTTGGGCCATCCTCCACTGCACTCCTGGGTCACAGCAGAGAGCTGGCCTGGAAGAGGGGCAACCAGGACAGAATGCGGCGTCCCGACCGGGACTAGAACCCAGTGTGCCGGCGCCTCAGGCAGAGGATTAGCCTATTGAGCTGCGGCGCCAGCCCTGGTAGCTTTTGTGGAGATTCAGTAACTCATTCATTCATTCCTCATTTGTTCATTCTTCCAACGAATATCCACTGAGTGCTTGCCATATGTTTGGCATTGTTATTAGGTGCTGGGGGTATAGTGGTAAGAAAACTAGGTGCAGTCCCTGCCCTCATTGAGCAGGCAGTCGAGCAATGGAGACAAACAATAGTCAAGTAAACATATACACATATATTTTCAATTTATTATTACTGCTATGAAATAAAAGAATGAGTGCTTTGGGAGCACCTATCAGAGAAACCAAACTTAGTCTAGGGAGGAGCAAAAAAGACTTGCCTAAGGATTTAACACTTCAGCTACAAAATACATACTCTAAGATACAAGTAAAGAGAGTATGGATAATGGGGATGGAAAGCAGTAAGGTTTCTAGGTGCCAGGCAGTAGCAAATGTGAAGACCCAAGATGGAAGGAGCTTATTGAAAATGAGTTTGTGGGCTGGCACTGTGGCATAGTGGGTAAAGCAGTGCTTGCCATGCCCGCATGCCATATGGGCACCGATTGGAGTCTAGGCTGCTCCACTTTCCAGGTCTTAGCTATTGTGAATTGAGCTGCAATAAACATTAATGTGCAGACTTTCAATCCAGTTCCCTGCTAATGAGCCTGGAAAAGCGGCAGAAGATGATCAAGTTACTTGGACCCCTGTACCTATGTGGGGAACCTGAAAGAAGCCCCTGGCTCCTGGCTTTGGATTAGCTCAGTTCCAGCCATTGTAGCCATTTGGGGGGTGAACCAGCAGATGGGAAGCCTCTCTCTCTCTCTCTCTCTCTCTCTCTCTCTGCCTCTGCCTCTCTGTAACTCTGCTTTCAAATAAATAAAAAATTAAATCTTAAAAAAAAAATGAGTTTGAAAACCAATGTAGCTAGAATAGAGTGAACATAGTGGAGTGTGACTGGAGGTAAGGTTGGTTATGTTGGCTAGAACAATGTCATGCAGAATCATGTAGGCCATAAGTTCAGAATTTGGATTTTGTTTTAAGTGCTTGGGGAAGAGAATATATTAGGAAGCAAGAATGGAAAAGGGGAGACCAACTATTGTAATACACCAGGCAATTTACATGTTTATATAAATAAAATTCATTGTTGATATTTTTCTAATTAGAAAGAAAATACATGCTGACATGTTATAGGCAGGAAACTTTAACAACATATAAAAGCTTTTAAAAATAGAACTAAAAAGTCTCTGTAAGCCAGTGAACCAAAAATAACCACTCATAATTTTTATTGCTGCTTTCCAACCTTTTTCACCCCAATGCATAACATACATATTATTGTTCCCAAATGAGATAATATTGCACAAACAGGTTTTATAACCTACTTTTAATTCCCAAGTGTATTCTTTAATTTTGTTTTTGTTCTTGAATTATAATTTTATTGCATTGTGGTGAAAGAGTGTGATACAGATCTATGTGTATTTTAAAAGAATGAGCTATTCTGTAATTGGTACAGAATTATATAAATATATAGATATCAATTTAAGCTTTTTTAAAAATTGTGTTGTTCAAATCTTCTACATTCTTGTTAATTTTTTAGTTGGCTTTATACATCAATACAAAGACGTGTATTAAAATGTGCCACGCATTATAGATTTTTCAGTTCCTCCTATAATTCCATCAATTTTTGCTTTATATATTTTGAGGCTATATTTTTAGATGCAGAATTTGAATTGTTGTATCTTCCTTTTATCAATTCACTGTGATGCTCTTTATCCCCAATAATATTTGTTGTTTTAACCTGTGTTTTGCTTAACATTGACATAGTTGCATCACTTTGGTTACTATTTTTCTGACATATCTTTTTCTATCACTTTCCATGCTTTCTACATTTTACGTAAGACTTTTTACAAATAGCATGTAACTGAATTTTGTACTTTTAAAAACCAACCAAGATTTTGACTTTAAACACACAAGTTTCAGTTCAGTTCACTTATTTTGATAAATGATATACTTTATTTATATCATCTTGTCATAAGATTTCTCTCTTATTTTGCCTTTTCTACACTTTTTCCTCCTTCATTGTCTTTTCTCCTCACTGGTCAATTGTTTAAGGTCTTTTTTTTCTTCCAGTGGTTTGAAAGTTGCTTATTGTTTCTTTTTTAACTCAAATATCTAGTTTCTTGGTAGTTCTACCCTCCCTTAAAACAAGTTAAGGGCTCAGTTTTAATACAACAATACCTCTCCCACTTTGTTTTTGTGTATAAAAATTATTTATCATCATCATTGTTTTCTACAGTCAATGTTTATTTAGATTTATCCACATGTTATCAATATCTTTGCTCATCATTTTTTTCCACATTAGTACTTTCTTTCTGAAGTACATACCTTAATATTTCCCACAGCAAGGATTTGTGGGTTTTTGATTCTCTCAGTTCATTTCTAGAAGTATTTTTATTGCCCTCATTCTTGAATGATAATTTAGCTGAATTTAGAAATCCAGGTTGGGGCAAGCATTTACAATTGCATTTAAGACATCAGTTAGGATGCCCACATCCCATATCAAAGTTCCTGGACTTGAGTCCCAGCTCCACTTCCAGTTCCACCTTCCTGCTAATGTGTACTCTGGGAGAGAAAAGGTGATGGCTCAAGTGCTTGAGTCCCTGCCACTACAGAGCACAGACCCAAATGGAGTTCCCAGCTCCTGTTGTGGGCATTTAGGGAGTGAGTGAGCCAGCAATGAGAGATTCATTCTCTCTCTCCCCCGTCCCCTCTACCTCCCACCCTCCTTTCTCCCCTCCCTCCCTTTCAAATACATTTTTAAAAATTTTTAAAAGAAATCTATATTGACAGTTATTTCCCATCAGAACTTTGAAAATATTAATCTGTGTTCTGGCTTAAACTGTTGTAATTTAGAAGTTTGTTTTCTATTTCATTATTGTTCATTTGCAGGTAACTTTTCTTTTATTCTGGTTGTTTTAAAGATTTTTCTCTGCGTTTTGGTATTCTACAATGTTTTTTAAGGTTTATTTTATTTATTTGAAAGACAGAGTTACAGAGAGAGTGAGAGACTGAGACAGAGATTTTACCCAGATGGCTGCCACAGCCAGAGCTGGGCCAGGCCAAAGCCAGGAGCTGGAACTCCATCTGAATCTCCTAGATGGGTGACAGAAGTCCTTGTACTCAGGCAATCATCCACTGCCTTCTCAGGCACATTAGTAGGAAGATGAAGCAGCCAGAACTAGAACCAGCATTCTGATAGTGGCATTGCAGGGGTGGTGCTTGATCAGTGTGCCACAACATTGTTTCCTAGTGTTCTGCAATTTGACTGTGGTAGGTTTAGATTTAGATTTATTTTTCTTGCTTGGCACTTGTGCTTCTCAAGTCTTTCATTAATCCTGGAAAATTCTCAGCCTTTCTCCCTTTGAATGTTGCCTTACTTCCATTTTCTGCTTTCTTCTTCTGGAATTCCTATTAAATGAAAGTTGAACCTTTCAATCAGTTTTCTTTTCAACTCTGGCATCTTAAAGTTTTCCCTTTTTTAAAAAATATTCTTTTCTTTTTCTTTTTCTTTTTATTTTAGAGATTGTCTTCCCACTTCTTCAATGAAAGCCTTGTTTTCAGGGACAGAGAGGACAACATTATTATTATTTGGCCATTTTAAAGACTTTATTTATTTATTTGAAAGGCAGAGTTACAGAGGGAGGGAGGGAGAGAAAGAAACAGAGAGAGAGAGAGAAAGAGAAATCTTCTCTCCGCTGGTTCTCCAAATGGCTACAACAGCCAGAGTTGGACCAATCCGAAGCAAAGAACCAGGAGCTTCTTCTGGGTCTCTCAAGTGGGTGCAGGGGCCCCAGCATTTGGGTCATCTTCTACTGCTTTCCCTAGGCACATTAGCAAGGAGCTGGATCGGAAGTGGAGTAGATGGGACTTGGGATGCCAGCACTGCAGATGGCAACTTAACCTGTTACACTATAGTGCCAGCCCCTTTTTTGGACATTTTTAAAAGCTTATTTTACTTTTTAAAATAAATTTTAAAAATTTTAGATAGTTTTAAATTCACAAAACAATAATTTTGAGGTAATATAAAGAACTTTCATAATCTCCACACCCAGCTTCCCTTATTATTAATATCTCACATTAGTATAATATATTAGTTGCAATTAATGAACTACATCCAACTTCCTCAGTTTTTTTAATCCATATTCCCTCTATCCCTCCCATTCTCCCAATCTCTAGTAATCAATATTCTGGGTTCATATTGAGGTTTTGTTTTTTATTATTTTATTTTAGGTCCTACATAAGAAGTAGAACATGCAGTATTATTTTGTGTTTGGCTTATGTCACTTAACATGATGTCCTCCAATTTCATCTAATTTGCTGCAAATACAGGGTTTCATTCTTTTTAATGGATGAATAGTAATCTATTGTGTGTAATATATCACATTTTATTATCATTCTTCTTCTGATGAGTACCTTGTTTGATTCCTTATCTTGGCTATTGTGCTACAATAAACATGGTAGAACAGGTATCTCTTTGGTACAATGATTTCATGTCTTTTGGTTAGATATCCCGTAGGAGGAATGCTGGATCATATGGCAGTTTTTTTAAGAAATGTCCATAGTGTTTTCCACAGTGGCTGCACTAATTTACGTTCCCACCAACAGTGTATAACAGTTCCCCTTTCTACACATCCTCATCAGCATTTGTTACTTTCTGTCCAGTTGATAACAGCCATTCTTTCCGGGGGGGGGGTGATATTTCCTTTGTTTCTCAGGAGCTCAGCTATGCAGTAAAAGAAATATCTTGCACTTATAGACACTGGTATCAAACAGTTTTTCAGATAATTTAGTTAGCCACATTGCTAAAAAGGGTCAGTCTAATTCCTTAGCAATATATTTCAAATGTCTTCAGCATGATTGTTGTAGATTAAATTTCCTAGAAAACATACCGTAAGTCAAGCAAAAAGTTTATTGGGGAGTGCTCTTGGAATCAGTCTCTGTGGAAGCAAGACTAAACAATGAGAGTAGCTGGGCTGCAATGCCATCGCAAGGTCTTGGCAGATCACACAAGAAGCTCTGCATTTGCAATAGCCTTCCACAACTGTCCCCAATTGGAGCAAAGGGGCTGAGCCTTTACTTCCTGTATTGACTGGTCATCGAATGCGACCTGCACCTGTGAAGGGGTGGGACCTTAGGCTTGGTGCTCTCTTCAGCTGAGTGAAGTTCTCAGAGAAGGCTGAAGGCAGGGAGGTGTGTGCCAGCAGCCCTCCCAGTAGCTGAGAGAATAAGTCCTGTCTTGAAGTAAGATCTGGATGTCACAGAATATTGTCCACTACAATGATTTTTAATGATTTCATATTTATTGTTTATTTTTTCTATTAGAATATTTAGCTTTTGTTGATATGTAAAAGTTCCACACATATTAAGAATATAAAATTTATCTGTTACCGATCGCGGAGAGGAGGGCTGTTGCAGGAGCAAGTTTCATGGGTTCTTTTTCTCAGCATAGTATAACAATAGAAAGCCAGGAAACAGTGTGCAAAGAAGCAGGTACTTTTATTTGATTGGTAAGCAACAGAAAAAGTGTCTGGTCCAAGAGGAGACCAGGTGAAGTGCTCAAGCAGGACACTGACTTTGAGGAAGTGTCCAGGATTTTTAAGGCATTATTATCTGTTCGTTGGGTCATTCTATTAGGGGTGCCCATTGGACGGGGGTTTCACATGCATATGTTGATTGGCTTGGGGTTCTCCTGGATATAGCCTGACTCTCTCCAGGGACTTAGCCCCTCCTCTGCTAGCTCTGGGTGAAAGATTTCAACCATCCTGGAGGTGTGATTTAAAACCTCAAGGTCTCACATACAGCACAAGAAGCTATTAGTGGGGGAGATGCTGGTGGGTCTGGAGACAGGCTTTCCAGCCACAGCTGGCAGCCTGCCTGTGAAGGATATTCTACCTGGGTCTGAAGGGGCCCACAGACCCCAAGCCCCACTAGACAATCTCATTATCTATAATACATTTTACAAATATTTCCCAATATAACAATAATAAACAATATTTTCTTTGTTATAGTATTCCTAAGAGGATGTCTTTATTTTTATTTATTATATTCTTAGATTATTCACTTATTTTTATTCTAGTGGTTTTGGAGTTTCATCTTTTAACTGTATCCATCTGGAATTTATTTTGGAACAATTAATTTTTTGGTTTCTTAATTCTATACTTGACCATTATAAAATATGTTTAAAACATTCATTGTCACACTCTGCCTTCTCCCATTTAATTTTACCATGAAGTCATCCATAAATTTTGCTGCTAGAAGAGCAGCCGATGATTTGTAATATATGATTTGTAATATATTATAAAGCAACAGAATTTGAGTGCAATGCATTTTTAGTCAACTCTCCTGACAAGATAATTTCTAAATGTTTCTATTTGACTTTAAAATATATTTCTCTATACTCGCATATGAATCGGTCTTACACTAAATCTATACCAGTCCAAATTTCAGAAGCCTCATTATGAACATCCAACTTGAGAGGTGCTGGAAAGCAAACTGCATTCCTCATCCTGCCAATCTGTTTCAATGTTTTATTTGTTTCTTATTCTGTGCATAAATGTCGGTATCACCTTTCAACCTAAGCAGCATGTTTTTATCCAAATACATGAATATTCACATCCTTGGGAGGAGGTGTTAAATGGATGGGTAGTGAGGGTGAAAAGTAATTATTTTTATTTAGAACCTTCTCTGGATAACCCAGAGTAGAGGGAAAGGCAAAGCTGAGGTTAAGGTGAAACTTTCTGTGAATAAGAAAAGCTATTCCCTCAATGAAAAAAAGGAAAGGATCTTCCACAAACGGGCAAATTACAAAGCCTCTTCCCCCTCCACTGCCCCAGGGAGATGTATCAGGAAGAGGCACTCAGTAGTGCTATGCTAAATTTTGGCTCGAAATTGCTTCCTCTGGCTCAGACGCTTTTGGCCCTGTACAACCTTCGGCAACCCTTCTCTGCATCCTCCTTTTTAAAATTTCCTTTTCAATCCTTGATGCATTACAGACTTTAAAGGTCACTTGAGGAATCTGAATAAAGCCTGTAATTTAGTTAATAGTATTGTATTGATGTCAATTTCTCAGTTTTGATCACTGTACTATGATTATGCAAGATATTAACCTTAGAGGAAGCTGAATGAAAGGAATATGAAAATGCACTCTATAAGTTTTTGCCACTTCATGTGAACCTAAAATTGTTTCAAAATAAAAGGCTTGCTTAAAATAGTCAGTAGGGGAGAAAGCCAGCTCCAGGATTTTGATCTTATGACCATTGCTCCATCTTCCGTTGCAGCCGTGAACACTCTCTATCATCATTACCTGTGGTATGTTTCCAGTTTTTCTGCATAGATTGCACCTAGAAAGGGAGCTGTTTTATTTACCAGATACAACCTCTTCAGCATTGATGGGATTGGAAGACATTATGTTAAGTGAAGTAAGTCAGACTCAGAAAGACAAATACCACATGTTCTCACTTATAGTTGTATGTGGAAACTAAGGTTGATTTCAAAAAAGTAGAGAAGAGAAGAGTGGTTACCAGATCCTGGGAAGGGCATGGAGGAGGGAGGGTTGTAGAGAGGGTGGTTAATGAACATAGGGATGTAGCTGAATTGAAGTAATAGCTTCTAATGTCCTATGGCACAGTAGGATAACAATGGTTGACAACAGCTAGTTGGATATTTCAAAATAACTGGTAGAGAGAATTTTAAATGTTCGCAACACAAAGAAATAATGTATGTCTGAGCTGGTAATATGCCAGATACCCTGATCTGATATTACATGCTGCATACATGTATTAAAACGCTACTCTATACTCCATAAATATGCACAATTACTATCTGTCAACTAAATATATTTAAAATAAGTGAATGTTAACATTTACAAAAAAAAAAAAAGGAAGAGAGATCTTAGCTAGTATTTTTGCTTTGTCTTGCCATACATTGCTCATGTCTTGCCCCCTGCCATGTTTGGCCTATTCTGAGTCTCCAGCATTTCCATATGATTTTAGAAACAGTTTCTTTAAAAAACTTTTTCCTAAGTATTTTATTATTTTTGGTCTTGTAAATGGCATTGTTTTCTTAATTCATTTTCAAGTTGTTCATTGCTAGTATACAGAAATACAAGTTACTTTTGTTTATTGATCTTTCCTATAGCTTTGCTGAATTTGCTTATTAGCTCTAAGGGTATTCCTTGTATTTTTCTATATACAATATAATGTCATCTATGAATAGAGTCAGTCTTTCTTTCCAATCTGGTTGCCTTTTATTTCTTTTTCTTGCCTAATTGTCCCGGCTAGAGCATCCATAAAACATTGGATAAAAGTGCTAAGAGTGGACATCCTTTCTTGTTCTTTATGATAATTTTGTGAAATTTTTATGTATCTGTTGAGATAATCATGTGATTTTTGTCCTTCACTCTATTATATTGATTAATATTCACATGTTGAACCAACCTGCTATTCCAGGGATAAACCCTACTTGCTCATGGTGTGTGATGCTTTGTAGATGTTGCTTGTTTTGGTTCGCTAGCATTGTGTTGAGGATTTTTGCACCTATTTTGGCAAAGCATATCAATCTATAGCTTTCTTTTCTTGTGGAGACTTTTTGTTGTTGTTGTTGTTGTTGTTTAGGTGACAGGATAATTCTGGGAATAGAACTTCTAAGGAGCTCCAACTGCATTTTGCTCCCTCCAGGTTTCCAGGTTGGTTTTCAAAACTACTGTGGAACCAGGGAAGTGGTGGGAATAGGAATAGAATATATTAAAATGCCACAAATGTTGCTGATTTTACTCAAACTCAGCCATTTCTCTCAAGTGCTGCCTGGATTGTTGCAAGCTTTTGGTTAATTTCCAGAATTCTGAAAAAGCTAATTCTTAAGAGTTTTTGCTAGCATTCCCATTGCTTTTTATGGAACAGAGGATTTTTCAGAAGTCCTTACCCTACCATTTTGCTAAATTACATGATTCAACACTTATGAGTATATATTGTCTTACATGTTTTCTTTTCATTCTATATGTTACTCATGTCTTCCAAATTAAACTGTAAATTTTTGGACTGTATACCTCTATATACTACTAGTAGTGTCTAGCAAAGAAATTCACTTATCAACTTTATTGGAATTGAGATTGAGCTCATTGTTTATGTTTATTGGTATGTAAAGTAAAATGTAAATCAGTCTTTGGAAAACAGTCCAAATGCTCCTCAAAAGTTTAGACATATACTTGCCATATGATCCAGCAATTTCACTCATAGGCATATTAACAGAAGAGTTAAAAACTTGTGTCTACACAAAAATGTGTGCATGAATACTCATAGAATTATCCATAACTAGGGCTGGTGTTGTGGCATAGCGGGAAGAGCCTCCACCTGCAATGCTGACATCTTACATGGGCACTGCTTTGTGTCCTGGCTGCTCCACTTCCAATCCAGTGCCCTGCTGTTGGCCTGGGAAAGTAGCAGAAGACGGCCCAAGTAATTAGGCCTCTACTACCAATGTGGAAACCTGGAAGAAGCTCTTGGCTCCTAGCCGTGGCCTGGCCCAGCGCTGGCCCAACACTAGCCATTGTAGCCATCTGGGGAATGAACCAGGGTATGGAAGATTCTCTCTCTCTCTTTCTCTCTCTCTTCAATTCTGCCTTTAAAAGAAATACATAAATCTTTCAAAAATTATCCATAATAGCCAAAAGGTGGGAAAAAATGTTAAATATAAGAGGGGGAAAAAGAGAGGGAGGAGATGCACAATTTAGAACATGCTCAATCTGACTTGCCCCAAATGATGGAATTAGAAACGTGCCAGGGGATTCCAATACAATCCCATCAAGGTGGCATGTACCAAGGCCATCTCACTAGTCCAAGTGATCAATTTCAGTTCACAATTGATCACACTGATAGGTCTAAGAGTCAAAGGGATCACACAAACAAGACTAGTGTCTGCTAATACTAACTGATAGAATCAAAAAGGGAGAGAACGATCCAACATGGGAAGTGGGATACACAGCAGACTCATAGAATGGCAGATGTCCTAAATAACACTCTGGCCTCAGAATCAGCCCTTAAGGCATTTGGATCTGGCTCAAGAGCCCCTGAGAGTATTTTAGACATGGAAAGCCAAGACACTCTGGAAAAAAAAAAAAAGAAGACCTAAATGAAAGATCTCTGTGAGTGAGATCCCAGTGGAAAGAACGGGGCCATCAAAGAAGGAGGTACCTTTCTCTGAAGGGAGGAGAGAACTTCCACTTTGACTATGACCCTGTCAGAATAAGACCGAAGTCGGCAAACCCTAAAGGCTTCCATAGCCTTGGCAACTCATGACTAGAGCCTAGGGAGATTACTGACGCCATAAACAAGAGTGTCAAATTGTTAAATCAACATCAGGAGTCACTGTGTACTTACGTCTCATGTGGGATCTGTCCTTAATGTGTTGTCCAATGTGAAGTAATGCTATAACTAGTACTGAAACAGTATTTTTACACTTTGCATTTCTGTGTGAGTGCAAACTGATGAAATCTTTATTTAGTATATACTGAATCGATCTTCTGTATATAAAGATAATTGAAAATGAAAAAAAAAAACTTGGTGTTAAATTGAAATTGCATAGAAAATTAATCAATTTTTAAAAAAATATCATGTAGGATCTCTGTCCTTAATGTGCTGTACATTGTGATTTAATACTATAACTAGTACTCCGACAGTATTTTTCACTTTGTGTTGCTATGTGAGGGCAAACTGTTGAAATCTTTACTTAATATATACTAAACTGATCCTCTGTATATAAAAAGAATTGAAAATGAATCTTGATGTGAATGGAAGGAGAGAGGGGGTGGGAAAGGGGAGGGTTGTGGGTGGGAGGGAAGTTATGGGGGGGAAGCCATTGTAATCCATAAGCTGTACTTTGGAAATTTATATTCATTAAATAAAAGCTTAAAAAAACACAATTGATTATCAACTGATTAATGAATAAACAAAGCATGGCATAGTCTTGTAATACAGTATTATTCAGCCATATGAAGAGATGAAGTCCATGCTACAACATGGATGAATGTCGAAATTATTATGTTAAATGAAAGAAGCCAAACACAAAACTATATACCAATATTGCATAACATATGAAATATTCCAAACAAACAAATCTATATATAGAGAGATTAGATTCATAGTTTCCTAGATCTGGGGAGTAGAATGTGGAGTATAAAGGACTGAATATTTGTAACCCCTCCACCAAATAATTATGTTGAAACCCTAATCTGAATGTTACTAAGAGGTGGGACTTCTGAAAGACAATTAGATTGTGAGGGTGGATCCATTATGAATGGGCTTAGTGACCTTTTAAGAAAAGAGTAGAGGGCTACAGCAGTCTGTAACCTGGAAGAGGACCCCTGCAAGAAGTAAACCATACTGGCACTTTGATCTTGGGCTTTTAGCCTCCAGAACTACTAGAAATAAATTTCTATTGCATGTAAGCCCCCATTCTCTGGTACTTTGTTACAGTAGCCCAAACTAAGGCACATGAGAATTCTTTTTTGGGTGATTAAAAAGATTCTATAACTAGAAAGTGGTGATTATGTGTGGAATAAGATCTAAAATTAAGATGCCTTGACATCAGAAATGGGAGGAAGGGGGCAGCTCTAATGGTCTTAACTGCAAGCCACCCTCATGCAAAGCTCTTGCTTATCTCTGAGAAGGAGGTTTCTGTTCCCCATTGGATTGTGGACCTATTCAAACAAACCAATCACATCCTCCATGGGAACCAAAGATCACTTTATCCTTTTGCTACTATAAAGCATACCTCCCACAGAATCTGCTTGTTTCCTCTCTTCCTGGGTACAACTGTTGTGTGACTCTGCATGGCATGCTGTGTCTTCCCACAGGCTTTGAGTATACAATAGTCCCTCCTATTTTCAGAGGATACATTCCAAGATCCCCAGCGGATGCCTGAAACTAAGGGAAATACTGAATCCTATAATTTAATGCCTTTTCCACCTAAACTAGGCACTTACCATCCACTGTGATCATAGCACTTGCAGTTTGTGCAGCAAAACTTGCACGAATTTCTTATTCCTTCTTCAAAATTTCACAGATATATTTGTTTTTATCACAGATCATATCAACTTCACCTCTTTTCTTATTTAGTCAAGAACTTTCACCTTTTCACTTAAGGGGAATACTTTAAAGCTTTCCTTTGACATATCTGAATCATCAGTATCACTGATCTTGCACTTTGAGGTCATTATTAAATAAAATAAAGGTTACTTGAGCACAACCATTATGATACTGTGATGGTTGATCTGATAACTGAGACCTCAACTAAGTTACTAACAGATGAATAGTGTTAGTGGGTACATTGGCCAACGGACAGATTCATGTGTCAAGGAGAATGGAGTAGGATGGCATGAGGTTTCAACACACTACTCAGAATGATACACGATTTAAAACTTACAAGTTGTTTATTTCTGGTAGTTTTCACTTAATATTTTCAGACTATAGTTGACTGTGGGTAATAGATCCCATGGAAAATGAAACTACAAATAATTGGACTACTGTATGTGATTAACAAATTACGGACAATCTCATCCTCCCAGTGTTAAGTATTTGGCCATCCTCAATAACCCTAGGGTGACATCTCTTCCCTCACCAACTAGTGAAGAGCAGGTAATCTAAACATAGCCTCATATCTTTGTGAATATACCAAAAAGCACTAAATTGTACACACTAAAAGAGTGAATTTTATAGTATGTGAATTATAACATAATTAAAATCATTTTTAAAAAACAGGTGAGGCCGGCGCCGTGGCTCAACAGGCTAATCCTCCGCCTTGCGGCGCCGGCACACCGGGTTCTAGTCCCGGTCGGGGCGCCGGATTCTGTCCCGGTTGCCCCTCTTCCAGGCCAGCCCTCTGCTGTGGCCCGGGAGTGCAGTGGAGGATGGCCCAGGTGCTTGGGCCCTGCACCCCATGGGGAGACCGGGAAGAGCGCCTGGCTCCTGGCTCCTGCCATCGGACGGGCGCGGTGCGCCGGCCGCAGCGCGCCGACCGCGGCGGCCATTGGAGGGTGAACCAACGGCAAAGGGAGGACCTTTCTCTCTGTCTCTCTCTCTCACTGTCCACTCTGCCTGTCAAAAAATAAAAAAAAAAAAAATAAAAAAAAAAAACAGGTGAAATATGCTATGGATGATAAATTCTGTAGGTGTTCAGAGACATGGGAGAATAGGGAAACTTTATACATTTGGATCTTGATTTGATTTTGAAGGATGAATAAGATTTAAGGGCTCCAGGTAAGTGAAGACTCAGAATTAGAAATGAACATGACAGGTTTGATGCACAGTATGGAAATTGATCTGACTAAATTGAATGATTGCTTTGAAGATTAGCAGAGAATAAGACTGGCTAGATGGAGGATAAATTAGGGGGGGCTTGAAAGTCAGAAGGAAGAGTTTAGTCTTCATTCAGTAAATCCAGATTTTTATAAGAGAAGATAACTGACTTGATACAGAGATAGGAAAAGCAGTATATAACGTAGTAATTACAGTATAAGCTCTGGAGCAAGACCGATCTAGGACTGAATTGTGCCTCAGATTATTTCCAGCATTACTGGTGTACCTTTACTATTTCACAACTTTGGTTTTTTTTTTTTTTTTTTTTTTTTGGAGGGAGGGAGGGAGGGAGTGAATCTTCAGTTTATTTGAAATACTTAAGTTATGTTTTAATTTCAATGATCACAACTTTGAAATTATCTTTGAATCTTGGTAGGGAAAGGCATCACTGCCACTGTCTCATTAACCATGCTAGCACTCCTCCACTTCCTGCCTATCCAAATACTATTTTTGTTGCTGTTGTTGTTAAGCCAAGAATGATTAAACAAGACTCCAGAAAAACTTGTTGGCCTTATCCTCAGTTACATTTAAAGTATTTAGAAATTTTATTCCTTTTGAAGCAGTTTGACTTGACGTAAGATAAAATGTACTTTTCAACATTTTTCCAGAAATTGAGGTAAATAAAATGCTAAGTTGCTTCAAAGAACTGAGAAATAATGAAGAGTTTAGTGTGTATTTTAATGTAAAAACTAGAGCTAGAAACAAAGAGCTATTGATTAAAAAAAACTAGCAATAAACCTTTCCAGAAAGCCTATATTAACAAAAGTAAAATGCTACTAACTACAGTATTCCACCTTTACTGGCAAGGGATAGGTACTCAGCTCTCCAGTGGGTGCCTGAAATCTCACACAATACCAAACCTTATATAAATAAGTGTGATGTTTTTCTTATACACATATACCTATGCTAAAGTTAAATTTACAAATTAAGAGATTAGCAATAGCTAATTATAAAATGGAAGTTACAATACACTGTAAATACTGTTGTGTAAATGTAGTCTCTCTCAAAATATCTTTCTGTACTATACTGTCACTTTTTGTGATGATTTGAGCTGTATAGTTCCTAAGTAGTGAGATGAAGTGAGGTGAATGACATAGGCATTATGATGTAACAGGCTACTATGTAAGGGTTACTTGAACATAAGTACTGTGAATAGTGCAACAATTAATTCTATAACCATGAGGGTTATGAAGTGACTAATGAGAGGGTGGCCTATACACCGTGGGCATGCTGGACAAAGGGATAATTCACATCCCAGGAGGGACAGAGTGGCATGGTGTGACACTAAATCGCACTACTTAGAATGGCACACAATTTAAAACTTATAAATTGTTTATTTCTAGAATTTTTCCATTTGATGTTTTCAGACCACAGTTAACTGCAAGTAACTGAAACCATCAAGGTCAAACCACAGATGAGGGAGGACCACTGTATGTTACTATACCTGTGAAATTATAAATATGTATAAATTATAAAATTACATTTTTATATAATTTTTATGTATAAGGTTTCTTCTTTTCCATTTCTTCATCTACTTCTCCTTCCTCTTCCTATTCTTCCTCTTCTTCTTCCCCTCCCCATATTCTTCCCTTAACTGTGACCTTTTTAGCTACTTTTATGTTCTAGGAAAATCTGACAGTAGTCTGTGGGATGGATGGAAATGGGTGGATACTTAAATATTATTATAGAAATATAAGAGTAACATTAAAAGATGTTATGGATTCTATATATTCCAGTACACCAACGCTGGCTTGCATCACATAGCTTTTACAGGTTTTACTTAGGATTGAGGCACTAAATTTACCTCCTACTAATGGGGCTGGAACAGAGATGTCTAACTAAACTAGTGAGAACTACTAAGGTCAAGTAGGTGTTCCTACTTTAGAGTGCAAACAAGCAGCTGAAGACTCACACCTGTGTAATCAAGGAACTAGAATGAGCAAAGACCCAGGGATCAATTGAACAATTTGTTCTTGTGGGTCAAATTCCTCAATTGTAAGGGGCTGGCACTGTGGTCAAAGGGCTAAGCCACCATTTGTGATGCTTGCTTCCCATATTGGAATGTGAGTTCGTGTCATGGCTGCTCCACTTCCAATCCAGCTCCTTGCTATAATGCACCTGAGAAAGCTTAGGCTAATGGCGGCCAAAGTACTTGGCCCACTGCCAACCATGAGGGCGACCAGGAGAAGTTCCAGACTCCGGACTTCAGCCTAGCCCAGACCTGGCTGTTGCTGCTATTTGGGAAGTGAATCACCAGATATCTCTCCATGTCTCTCCCTCTCTTTCTGTTGCTGTCTTTCAAATACACTCTGTGTGTGTGGGAGGGATGGGTGGGTGGGTGGGTGCGTGTCTTTCTCTCTCTCTCTCTCAAATATATAATTTTTTTAAAGTTTTTAAAAAAGAAAATCTAGATTTGCTTTCTGTATCAGAGCCTAGCCCAGCCTTGGCTGTTGCAGGCATTTGGGAAATGAGCCAGCTGATGGGAGCTCTCTTTGCCTCTGTTTCTCTCTGTGTCTGTGTCTGTCTCTCTGTCTCTAAAATAAATAAAATAATTAAGTAATTTCAGTGTATGTGTGTCTTCACCACACACACACACACACACACAGTGGTAACAGTATGGTGATGGTTATTTCACTTAATTTTATTATGGTAATCATTTCACAATATATACATATATCAAACAATAACATGGTGCACCTTAAATATATACAATCATCCCTTGTCAATTATACCCCAATAAATCTGAAAATAAATAAAAACAATGAAACCAAAATTTGGTATCTGAAATGGTCAGCAAAATGAAAAAAAAAAAAACTTTAGCTAGACTAACCAATAAAAAGAAATTACTGGCTGGCGCCGTGGCTCAACAGGCTAATCCTCTGCCTTGCGGCGCCGGCACACCGGGTTCTAGTCCAGGTCGAGGCGCCGGATTCTGTCCCAGTTGCCCCTCTTCCAGGCCAGCCCTCTGCTGTGGCCCGGGAGTGCAGTGGAGGATGGCCCAAGTGCTTGGGCCCTGCACCCCATGGGAGACCAGAAAAAGCACCTAGCACCTGGCTCCTGCCATCAGATGAGCGCGGTGCGCCGGCCGCAGCGCGCTGGCTGCGGCGGCCATTGGAGGGTGAACCAACGGCAAAGGAAGACCTTTCTCTCTGTCTCTCTCTCTCACTGTCCACTCTGCCTGTCAAAAATAAATAAAATAAATAAATAAATACTTAAAAAAAAAGAAATTACTAAAATTGGAATAAAAGAAGACATCATCATCAACCTATACAGAAATAAAAACTATTATACAGGTATACTATGAACAATTACATGCCAAAAAATAGATAACTGGGGCCAGCCACGTGTTGCGCAGTGGGTAAAGCTGTTGCCTGCCTCACCAGCGTCCCATATGGGTGCTGGCTTAAGTCCTGGCTGCTCCACTTCTGATCCAACTCCCTGCTAATGTGCTTAGGAAAACTGCAGAGAATGGCCCAAGTTCTTGGGTTCCTGCATCCACATGGGAGACACAAATGGATTTCTGGGCTCCTGGTTTTGTTCTAACCCAGCCCTGGCTGTTGTAATCACTTGGGGGAGTGAACCAATGAATGGAATATCTCTCGCTGTCTCATCCTCTCTCTCTAACTCTGATTTTCAAATAAATAAATTATTTTTTTAAAAAATTAGATAACCTAGATGATATAGGCAAATTCCTAGAAACATATATACTGAAATTGACTAAAAAAGAAATAGGAAATCTCTATAGACTTGGAACATCTAAAGAAGATGTGATATATATACACCATGGAATACTACTCAGCCATAAAAAATAAAAAGAATGATATCCTGTCTTTTGCAACAAAACAGATGCAACTAGAAACTATTTGGCTTAGTGAAATAAGCCAATCTCATAAAGACAAATATAATATGTTTTCGCTGATATGTGGCAGTTAATATAGACTATTACAGAAAGTATGGGGATGAAATGGCCATCTTGTGATATGATTGTTATTTTTAACCATTTTATATTCTTCTGGAATTGTGGTATTCCTACTTTTTTCTTGTTGAAAATTATGGTTAGAGGCCGGCACCGTGGCTCACTTGGCTAATCCTCCGCCCGTGGAGCCAGCACCACAGGTTCTAGTTCCAGTTGCTCCTCTTCCAGTCCAGCTCTCTGCTCTGGCCCAGGAGGGCAGCAGAGGATGGCCCACGTGCTTGGGTCCCTGACCCTGTACCGGTCATGGGAGACCAGGAGGAGGCACCCAGCTCCTGGCTTTGGATCGGCACAGCGTCGACTGTGGCGGCCATTAGGGGAGTGAACCAGCAAAAGGAAGACATTTCTCTCTGTCTCTCTCTCACTGTCTAACTCTGCCTGTCAAAAAAAAAAAAAAAAGAAAGAAAGAAAAGTATGGTTAGTGGTGAATTAAGGAAGCATGGTTATCTTCTTAGAACTGTACCTATGAAATACATGGAATCTGTTCTCTTTATATTAATAGAACATTTCCCATAAATAAAATATTTTATGAAGTATTACCCCAATTCCAATCCTATAGACATCACAAAAAGAAAACCAAAGACTAATGCCCCTATAAAAGCAAAACATTCAACAGAACACTAGCAAATTGAATGTGCAGGCATATAAAAAGCATTATATCACACAAAAAGTGGGATTTATCCCAGGAATGTAAGGTTGATTCAAGCACTCAACAAACTAGGAATAAAAGGGAAATTCCTCAGCTTAATAAAAAACATGTATATTGGGGCCTGCACTGTAGCGTAGCAAGTAAAGCCACCAACTGCAGTGCTGGCATCCCAAATGGGTGCTGGTTCAAGTCCTGGCTTCTCCACTTCTGATCCAGCTCTCTGCTATGGCCTGGGAAAGCAGTAGAAGATGGCCCAAGTCCTTGGGCTCCTACACCCATGTGGGAGACCCGGAGGCAGCTCCTGGCTCTTGGCTTCGGATTGGCGCAGCTTTGGCCATTGCGACCAATTGGAGAGTGAACCAGTGGATGGAAGACCTCTCTCTCTCTCTCTGCCTCTCCTTGTCTCTCTGTGTAACTCTGACTTTCAAATAAATAAATCAATCTTTAAATAAATTAAAATCATGTATGAAAATCTCACAGCTCACAACTTAATGGTGAAATGGTGAAAGACTAGAAGCTTTTCCACAGGGATTAGGAATGACACATGTTTGTAACCAGAGCATTAACTAAAAAAAAAAAAAGTCATCCAATTAGAAAAGAAGAAGTAAGCTATATTTGTATATGGCATGTTCTTATATTTAGAAAAATTAAAAAATGACTAATGCAATATGGTACTGGCCTAAGGACAGACATATAGACAAGAGGAATACCATTGTTTGTCAAAACAGAAACCCATAGATCCAAGGTCAATTCATTTTTTAAAATATTTTTATTTATTTTATTGGAGAGGTAGCATTACAGACAGTGAGAGGGAGAGACAGAGAGAAAGGTCTTCCTTTCATTGGTTCACTCCCCAAATGGCCACAGCAACCAGAGCTGAGCTGATCCAAAGCCAGCAGCCAGGAGCTTCCTCCAGGTCTTCCCATGTAGGTGCAGGGGCTCAAGGACTTGGGCCATCTTCTACTGTTTTCCCAGGCCATAGCAGAGAGCTGGATCGGAAATGGAGCAGCAGGGTCTTGAACCAGCGCCCATGTGGGATGCTGGCACTGCTGGCAGAGGATTAACCTACTGTGCCATGGCGCTGGCCCCAGGTCAATTCATTTTTATAGGTGCTAAGACCATGCAATAGGGAAAGAATAGTTTCTTCAAAATATAGTGCTAGGATAATTGGACAATCACCTGCTAAAGGATGAAGTTGAGCCCTTACGTCACATCACATACAAAAATTAACTCAAATGGATCAAAGATCTAAATGCAAGAGCTGACATTTTAAATCTCTTAGAAATAAACATATGAGCACATTTAGAACCTTTATGACATTTACTTTGGCAATGGATTCTTGTTATACATAGCACAAGCACAAACAACAAAAGAAAAATACGTAAATTCAACTTCAACAAAATTAAAACCTTTGAGCATCAAAAGATATTATCAAGGAAGTAAAAAGGCAACTCATAGAATGAGAGAAAATATTTGCAAATAATGGATCTGATAAACTTTTAGTATACATATTATATAAAGAGCCTGTACAACTAAACAACAAAAAAGACAGCTCAATTTTAAAATGGAGAAAGGATTTGAATGGACATTTACCCAAAGAAGATGTACAAATGGGCAGCAAGCACATGAAAAGATGCTCAACATCATTGTCATTAAGAAAATGAAAATCAAAACTATTGTGTAATACCATGTAAAATCCACTAATATGGTTATAATTTTTTTTAAAAATGCAGTAAATATGTGTTGGTAAAATGAGAAATTTGAACCATCATGAATTTCTGATGGGAGTATAAAATGGTGAAATAATTGTGGAAGATATTTTGGAAGTTTCTCGAAAAGCAAAACATAGAATTCCCATATGACCCAGTAATTCCATTCCTAAAGAAATAAAAAGACAAGCCAATGCTGTGGCATATCAGGTAAAGCTGCCGCCTGCAGCACTAGCATCCCATATGGACACCAGTTCGAGTCCCAGGTGCTCCACTTCCAGTCAAGCTCTCTGCTAATATGCCTGGGAAAGCAGCAGATATGGTTCAAGGACTTAGGCCCCTGCACCCACATGCAAGACCCAGAAGAATCTCCTGGCTCCTGGCTTCAGATCAGCCCAGGTCTGGCCATTGTGGCCACTTGGGAACCAATGGATGAACCAATGGATGGAAGATCTTTCTTCTCTGTCCCTCCCTCTTCTCTCTGTAATTGCCTTTCAAATAAAAAAAACTTTAAAAAAAGAAATAAAAACATACATCCACACAAAAAATTGTACATGAATGTTCATAACAGCATTAGTCACCTGCATTAGTCACAATAAAAAAAGTGATAATAATTCATTGTCTATCAAATGCTGAATGGATAGACAAAAATAGTGTTTTTCATCCACAAAATGGAATATTTTTTCAGCCATAAAAAGGAATATAGTATTGTTATGTGTTACAATATGGATATACAAACATGAAAGGCCATGTACTGTATGATTTTACTTATATGAAATGCTTAGAATGAGCAAATTCATAGACACACAAAGCAGATAAGTGGTTGCCAGGGGCTGGGAGGAGAGTGGAATGAGCAGCCAACAATGGGTGTTCTTCTTGGTGTTCTAGAATTAAACACTGGTGATGGTTGCACAGCACTGCGAATGTACTAAAAGCCACTAAATTGTGCACTTAAAGTGGTTACAGTGCTGAATTATATGTGATATTAACTTTACCTCAATTATAAAAATAAGTAATTATTAATTGACATAGAAGTGAGAGTCCAGTACTAAAACTACATCTGTGATGTATTGGTTTTCAACAAGGGTGCCAAAACCAATTACTAGGGAAAACACAGTCTTTTCTAAAATGACATGTCTATCATACTGCTACAGAAAAGTGGATTGAGGTCACTGGCATCAAGGAAATAGAGAAAAGTTTCTCAGGGTGTGGTCCTTGGGCCACTGGGTTCAGAATCAATTGAGGAGTTTAAAATCCCAAACTCCTGGACCCTTCTATGAATCAAACTATCAGGAGCGAGATGCAGGAATCTGCATTTTAACTAGCTACTTAGCTGATTCTAATGCATTCTAATGTTGGAAAACAGCTGATGTTAGAATACAATAGCAAGGGTTTGAAATTCCAGCTCTGTCCATTACTAGTTCTACTTCCTGGAGTGTCATTGCCAGCTTCCAGTTTTATCCTACCTTACTGTCTTAGGCCTTATTATCAGAGGCCTGGGTTGATTCCCTTGTTATTCATCAGGACCACAGAATCATAAGTGAACAAACTCAGATGCAAAATCTTAATTCAAACTTAAGTTTTCCTTCCAGCAGTCTTCTGTCTCTTATCCCAGCACTCCCACAATGCCCTGCCCCCAGGACTGGCACTCCCTGCTCATCTTTCTGTTGGGAATAGGAAACAGGAAATCAGAAAAAGCTTAATGGAAGAGTCCTCAGTATGATCTGGGCCTTGCAGAACAGGACAGGATTTCCACATGCAGAAATGGGAAAGAAACAATGTTCTAGGAGGAGGTAAGGACATTAATGTGAAGTTAAAGAGGGTGGTCACTACATGGTTTGAATTTGTCACTGGGATCAATCCAAGGCTAGACCTGGGTTACTTTATCATTGGTTGCCAGTTTTTCTTCGACTTGTGCTTTTCATTAATATTTCTGACAAATAAAAAGGCTTGACCTCACTTACATTGCTGCTGATTAACCTAGCTTCTTGTTCTACAGCAGCCCCATCTCCAGTTTACAAGTTCCATGTGGAAATTTGTGATTCCTTCTGACTTTTCCAGCCCAACTGTCCTTTCCAAGTGCCCCTAATTCTCCTCTAAATGCCAGCACTAATGCCTCTTCATGACAACCCATAGTCACAGGACAGGTCATGACTACTTGAGGAGGGGACATGAAATTAAAGAAGTCTTCACAGAGGAGGCTGAGGTTGTGCCAAGTTTTGAGAGTTGTGGCAGGATTTTCCCAGAGATAAAGGTAAAAGGTATTTCAAAAAGAGGCAACAGAAGTTAGCCTGTGGCACAGATGATTAAGTTGCTGTTTGCAATGGCAGCATATCATATCTGAGTGCCTGATACAAGTCCCAGCAGCTCTGCTTCTGGTCCAGCTTCCTGCCTGGGAAGGCAGCAGAAGATGCCTAAGTACCTGAGCCCCTGCTAGCCATGTGGGAGATCCAGATGGAGTTCATGGCCCCTGGCTTTAAACTAGTCCATACTTAGCTATTGTGGCCATTTGGGGAATGAACCAGTGGATGGAAGATCTCCTCTCACTCATTCCCTCTCTCTCTCTGCCACTCTGCCTTTCAAATCAATCAATCAATCATTTTAAAAAATGTCTTCAATAAGAGGCAACACTATGAAATCATGTATTCAAAAATATAGAGTATTCCATCTTCTCCTATGAACAAATGCAACACATTTTTTGGAACACCTAATAGTTACTGTGCTGGACTCCTAGATGCTCATTCACTCACTCAAATTCCCACATGATAATATGTGTGCCACTTACCCATCTACCAACTCTGTAGCTGATGGAAGTATGCACTAAGGGCCACATACATGACTCAGAGTGGCTTATTAAACATGAGGATGGCAATGACCACCTTTGTATCTTTGATGCATGCAGTGCTTCAGGCCCTAAACACTTGTTACATTCAAACCTGCCAGGCTTTCCAAGCAACTACCTTCTGGGCATTAGGCTCTTCATTTCTCTCCCACAACTCACCACCACTCCCAGCTTCCTAGTTCCTACTCCCCATCAGATGTTATTTTAAAATTGTGGTAACTGTATATAACAAAATTTGTTATGTTTTCTACTGCAGCCACACTATTTTATACCCCACCCCCACCTCAATAGTGTATGAGTGGTCCAATGTTTTTAACAACTCCACCAACATGTACCGCAAACCTTACATAGCATCTTTATTGAAAATATGCATTTATTTGAGTAGTCAGTCCTCTTCACCCTGGCTAATTTGCATCCTTAATTGTACAGACTTAACTATGAAATCAGGGCTGAAGAAACTGGAATGGATCTCAAGCTGCAGTGACAACTGAGCAGAAAATCTTTGAAAGAATTGGAGATGATTGAGGAACGAGAGATTGGTGTCCTTTGACACCCTTTCATCGACTGAATTCAAATTTATTCCGGTGACAGCATCTGCAGCCATGATAGAAAGGTTAACACTTCATAGATCACTTAACAACTCTGCCCGTAGCCATTGAAGTGAAGAGGTCAGTAGACTGGGAAGAAATGACACTATGCCACTCACATTCTGAGTGGTTCCTTTTAGTTGATTATTTTAGAACTTTTAGGGTGATACAATTTGGCCATTTCTCCCTATTTTTAAAGTACTCAAGCAATTTAGGCATTTAAATGTTCTTCCATCTGTAAGAGGCTTAATCACTTAGCCCTGCATTTTCAATCTTCTTGAATCAATTGAAGCCTTACAAAGTGTTCCTTTTAGCTAACATTGGAAAGAGAACACCATCAGCTGAGCCAACCTTATTAGTTGTGATGGGAGAGGAAATCACAGTGAGGTGAGTTGGGCTGCCACCAAGCAAGGCACTTACCCATGTTACAGCATGTCCTAAAATGTGGCCTAGGGACCCATTACATCAGGACCACATGGGGGTGTTATTCTAAAAAAGTCTTGCCCCAAGGCAGGTATTTGGCATATCAGTTGGGCCATGCACATCCCCTATTGGAGTGCCTGGGTTAGAGTCCCAGCTGTACTCCCAATTCCAGCTTCCTGCTAATGCACACCCTAGGAGGCAGCAGGTTATGGCTCAAGTTGTTTGTGCCCCTGACACCCAAATGGGAAGCCTAAATTTGAGTTCCTGGCTCCTGGCTTAGACCAAGCTATTGCAGGCATTTAGGGAGTGAAACAGCAGGTGGAAGAAGCTCTCTCTCTTGCTTACTCTCACTCTCACTCTTGCTCTTTTTCTTTTGCTCTCACTCTCTTGCTTATGGCCTGACTCTCTGACTCTAATAAAATACACATTTTCAAAATTTTTAATAAAAAAAACAAAGGGGCAGGTGTTGTGGCACAGCAGATTAAGCTACCATTTTGGATGCCTGCATCCCATGTTGGAGTGCCTACTTCAAGTCTTGGCTACCTTGCTCCCATCCAGCTTCCTGCTTATGTGCATGCTGGGAGGCAGCAGGTGATGGTAAGGACCTGGGTTCTTCCCACCCATGTGGGAGGGATGATGTTCTGGGCTCCTGGCTTTGGTTTGGCTGAGCCCTGGCTGTTGTAGGCATTTGGGGGAATAACCAATGGATGCAAGATTTTTCTCTATCATTCTCTTTCTCTATTTCTCTCTCTCTCTCTCTCTCTCTCTGTCACTCTGCCTTTTATATAAATAAAGTAAGTAAATGTACATTTAAAAATAAAATAAAATAAAATGTCTTTCCCCAAAATTAGGATTTCCTAGGAGTAAGAGGTTTTCCAGATACCAGACCCTCAGAAATAAAACAGGGAAAGTTTCACACAAATCAGCAAGTGTGGTCACCCTACCCCAGACATATTGAATCAGAATCACTGTTTTCTTACATATACTGAAATTTGAGAACCACTACCATGACTACTCTATCTCCACTCCTCACTGAGAACCACCCCTGCCACTGCCCAGTTCTGCAGCTCACTCCAGTGCCGCCTTTTCTAACAGCTTTAAATGTTGTCTTCTTCCATGATTACATGTAGGAAGCCCTCTGCCTTCATAGGCAGTTCTTTTAGGGCTAAATAAAAGAACCATCCCTTTTGCTGGTGTCTATGTGCTAGGACAAACAGAGGAGAGGTTGTAATAATCCATTCCTTCATTTATTCACTCCATGAGCATTTATTGAGCACTTTTCTATGTGCCATAAGTTTCTCAGAGCAAAGAAGCCTAAGGTTAAGTGTGAACATAGGCATGCATGGGTGTATAGGTGGAGAAATACTCATTTTATGAGAACTACAATTATTTGAGAATTGTAATTAATTCCATAAATATTTATTGAGAGTCTTTTATGCACCAGCACAGCACTAGGCATGGGGATGCAATAGTGGGCAAGATGGTCAAGGTCCCTGATATCATGGAGCTTACATTCTAGTGCAGAAAGACAGGTACATGTAAACAAATATATAGTGACAGGTACTTTGATAAATGCTATGAAAAACATAAAACAGGGAGATGTGGTTGAGACATAGGGTTACTTTTGATTGCTGGTAAGGGAATGGCTTTTCTGAGAAGTTGAAATTTGAGCCAAGATATGAATGACAAAAGTCCAGCCATTTGCAGAGGGAGAAATGTTCCAGGCAGAGGGAATAGGTAGGCTATGAGCCAGAAGGCAGGAAGAAACTTGGCATGTTAGAGAAATGCAAAGAAGGCTAGTGTGCCAGAATATGAGGAACAATGGTCACATATCACATATTTTGAGTTCTGGATAAAATCAGAGTTGGAGATATGAAGTAATTTTTGAAGTTAACAGCATACAGATAAAACTTAAAGCCTTGCTGTTGCATGACATTATTTAGGGAGAAAATGAAATGGAAATGAAGAAAATATTCCTGGACTGAGCCTAGAGCCTCCAACATTCAGTGGTCAACCAGAGGTGGATATTTGGCCTAGCAGTTAGGACTCTTGCATCCCACGTTGGAGCACCTAGGTTCAATCTCTTGTTCAGGCTTCTGATTCCAACATTCCTGCTAATGCAGACCCTGGGAGGCAGTGATGATGGCTCAAGTAGTTGGATTCCTACCACCCACATGGGAGGCCTGTATTGAATTCCCAGCTCCTGGCATTTGGTGAGTGAACCAGCAGATGGGAACTCTGTCTCTATCTATCTGTCACTCTGCATTTCAAATAAGTAAATAAGAAATTAGCAGTCAGAGACCAAGGAACCAGCACAAGAGACTGAGGGGCCAATGAGGTATGAGATAAACCAGAAGGAAAGCATGGTGTTGGGGCCGGCGCTGTGGCACAGTGGCGCAGTGAACAGTTAAAGCCCTGGCCTGAAGTGCCGACATCCCATATGGGTGCCGGTTCAGGACCTGGCTGCTTCTCTTCCAAACCAGCATATCTGCTATGACCCGGGATGGCAGTGGAGGATGGCCCAAGTCCTTGGGCCCCTGCACTCATGTGGGAGACCTGGAGGAAGCTCCTGGCTCCTGGCTTCAGCTCCGGCCGTTGCAGCCATCTAGGGAGTGAACCAGTGGATGGAAGATCTTTCTCTCTGTTTCTACCTCTCTCTGTAACTCTGTATTTCAAATAAATAAAATAAATCTAAAAAAAAAGAAAGCATGGTGTCAATGAAGCCAGGAAAGGGAAGAAGAGAAGTTTCAAAGAAATAATATGATCATTTATGTTTTACAGTTAGGAAAAGTGAGGCATGGGAGTCTCAGCAGCTCGCCCAAGGTCACATAGCTAGCAGAGGAAGCTCAGGGAGTTAAACCCAAGCAATCTGACTTAGAGTCTGTGCTCCTAAGCACTATGCTAGTGGCTCTCAAACTGCTGTGTTCATCTGAGTCATCTGTAGAGCTTGTTAACACATAGATTATCAGCCCCTGGATCCAGAGTTTCTGATTCAAGAGGTCTGGAATGGGGCCCAGTTTTGCATCTTGAACTAATTCTGGTGCTTCTGGTCCAGAGACCACACTTTAGGAACTACTGTCCTACTATATGCCAGGGTACCTCAAAAAGTTCATGGGAAATGAAATTAAAAGATGTTTATTTATTTTTTTATTTTTTAATAACGCTTTTATTTAAAGAATATAAATTTCCAAAATACAGCTTATAGATTACAATGGCTTCCCTCCCATAACTTCCCTCCCACCCGCAACCCTCCCCTTTCCCACTCCCTCTCCCCTTGCTTCACATCAAGATTCATTTTCAATTCTCTTTATATACAGAAGATCAGTTTACTATATATTAAGTAAAGATTTCAACAGTTTGCCCTCACATAGCAACACAAAGTGAAAAATACTGTTGGAGTACTAGTTATAGTATTAAATCACAATGTCTAGCATATTAAGGACAGAGATCCTACATGATATATATTTTTTAAATTGATTAATTTTCTAGGCAATTTCCAATTTAACACCAAGATTTTTTTTTCATTTTTAATTATCTATATGCAGAAGATTGATTCAGTATATACTAAGTAAAGATTTCATCCGTTTGCACCCACACAGAAACATAAAGTGTAAAATACTGTTTCAGTGCTAGTTATAGCATTACTTCACATTGGACAACACATTAAGGACAGATCCCACATGAGACGTAAGTACACAGTGACTCCTGAAGTTGATTTAACAATTTGACACTCTTTTTTATGGCGTCAGTAATCTCCCTAGGCTCTAGTCATGAGTTGCCAAGGCTATCGAAGCCTTTAGGGTTCGCCGACTTCAATCTTATTCCGACAGGGTCATAGTCAAAGTGGAGGTTCTCTCCTCCCTTCAGAGAAAGGTACCTCCTTCTTTGATGGCCCCATTTCTTCCACTGGGATCTCACTCACAGAGATCTTTCCTTTAGGTCTTCTTTTTTTTCCAGAGTGTCTTGGCTTTCCATGCCTAAAATACTCTCATGGGCTCTTGAGCCAGATCTGAATGCCTTAAGGGCTGATTCTGAGGCCAGAGTACTATTTAGCACATCTGCCATTCTATGAGTCTGCTGTGTATCTCGCTTCCCATGTTGGATCATTCTCTCCCTTTTTGATTCTATCAGTTAGTATTAGCAGACACTAGTCTTGTTTGTGTCATCACTTTGACAAAAGATGTTTATTTTTATGCAAAAATTTGCAATTTATGAATATGATTGATCTTTTAAAAGTTCATGAAAATGCATAAATTGCAAAATATACACCAAATAAACATATTTTAACTCCATTTTTCCACAAACTTTTTGGAGTTCCCACATGCTACCTCTCATATGGAAAGAAAGGGCTATGATAATGTTGTTAGTATTGCTTGCTTTTCAGTGGGCTTTGAAAAATTACGCCTTAGTTTTGCAAGGAAAGAATTTCTCCAACATCTATCCAGAACTATCTGAATAAAGCAACCATATTGCTTATGAATGTAGCAGATTATCAGATGAGCTCTAGGGTTTGAGGGTTATGGTAAGACTATAAAAAGTAGATAAATGTACCAGTTCCTTGTCATTACCCCATATCTGTAGTGGACCACATGAGACCTTATTAAATCTACTCAACAGCTAAGAAGACAAGAAAAGTCTGTCTGGCACTCTAAACATAAGGTTTAAACATGGATAGGACTGAACTTTCAGATATCTCTGGTCAGTTATCACATTCTTCCACTATTACACTCACAGCCCTCTGTTTCAGGTTTATAAATGCACCAGGTAGCAAAAGTATGCAAGATACCAAAAGGCAAAAGACTGAAGAAATCAATCCCAGCCTTGAGTATGCTGGATAAACTATGAAGTCTAAGAGCAGAAAGAGCACGTGTAATAGACTAATAAAAAGGGACTACATCCTATACCCTAGGCACTCAACACACGTTGTATCATTTAGTCCTCATAGCAGCCTATGAAATAGATAATATTACTATCCCCATTTTAGATGGGGAAAACATATTTTGTAACCTAAAATCAAAACTGTTAAGTGATAAACCCTTTGTTCAAACCTAGGTTTGTCTAATTCCAAAACTCTTATTTTTTAGATTTATGTTATTTATTTGAAATGCAGAGTTACAGAGAGAAGTAGAGACAGAGAGATCTTCCATCAGCTGGTTCACTCCCCAGATGGCTGCAAAAGCCAGAGCTGCGCCAATCCAAAGCCACGAGCCAGGAGCCTCCTCCGGATCTTCCACGTGGGTGCAGGGGCCCAAGGACTTGAGCCATCTTTTACTGCTTTACCAGGCCATAGCAGAGAGCTAGATTGGAAGAGGAGCAGCCAGGACTAGAACCGGCACCATAGGGATGCTGGCACTTCAGGCCAGGGTTTTAACCCCCTGTGCCACAGCGCCAGCCCCTAATTCCAAAACTCTTAACCAGTACCTCTAAAATAGGTAAACTACAAGACTTTTCAAGATTATGAGAGTGGCATGGCTCAAGAAAGACGGGGCAGCACCGTGGCTCAATAGACTAATCCTCCACCTGTGGCATCAGCACTCTGGGTTCTAGTCCCCGTTGGGGCGCCAGATTCTGTCCCGGTTGCTCCTCTTCCAGTCCAGCTCTCTGCTATGGCCTGGGAGTGCAGTGGAGGATGGCCCAAGTCCTTGGGCCCTGCACCTGCATGGGAGACCAGGAGAAGCACCTGGCTCCTGGATTCGGATCAGTGCAGTGCGCTGGTCACAGCGCACCAGCCGCAGCAGCCATTGGGGGGTGAACCAACGGAAAAGGAAGACCTTTCTCTCTGTGTCTCTCTCTCACTGTCCACTCTGCCTGTCAAAAAACAAAACAAAAAAAGACTTGGTCTGGAAGACTAAGTGAGGTTGCAAGATCAGACTGAGATAGACTGGTACTGAAATTCCTTGGGCCAGTATTGTCACTATTGTTGTTGCTTTTAAATCAGCTTTTAAATCACCAGACTTATTTAAAAAAAAAAAAAGAAATCAATAAGAATACTATAGGTGAGAGTAAAATGAGATGCATTAGAAAGTAAACAAGAAACACTGTGCATGATGCATGCAACACACAATAGCAAATTTGGAGAAAGTGAAAAACTACAGGCATTTAAGTGAAGACATTAATGGGGGAAAAAAAGTCATTGCTGAAGGATGGGACCTCTAGTGGAAGCAAACTGATTAAAACATTTATTAGAATGAGACCATTCGTTGCAGAGGCCTAGAGTCAAGGATCTTCTTATTGTTTTTTTGTTTTTAAATTTTTCTAACTTCTTTTTAATTAAAATTTTATCCATATTTATAGATTCACATTCAGTTATAAGAAATAATATAGAGAGATCTCTTAGATACTTTGCCCAGTTTCTTCAATTTATACCGTTTTACAAACCTATAATATGATATCACAACCAGGGTATTGAAATTGATAATAATCCACTGATCTTATTTTTTTTAAAGATTTATCCATTTGAAAGACAGAGTTACACAGAGAGAGGAGAGACAGAAAGAGAAAGAGAGACAGAGACAGAGAGACAGAGAGAGAGGTCTTCCATCTGCTGGTTCACTCCCCAGATGGTTGCAACAGCCAGAGCTGCACCGATCCGAAGCCAGGAGCCAGGAGCTTTTTCAGGTCTCCCATGCAGGTGCAGGGGCCCAAGGACTTGGACCATCTTCTGCTATCCCAGGCCACAGCAGAGAGCTGGATTGGAAGTGGAGCAGCCGGGACTAGAACTGGCACCCATATGGGATGTCTGTGCTTCAGGCCAGGGCGTTAACCAGCTGCGCCGCAGCGTTGGCCCCAATCCACTGATTTTATTAACATTTCCCAGTTTTATTCAGTCACTGTGTGTACTTGTGTATCTTGTTCTGTACAATTTTATCACCTGTGTAGGTTCATATATTCACCACCACAGTAAAGATACTACACAGTTGTTGAAAATTCAGATATCCTTCCTGTGGCTCTTTATAACCAAATTTGTCTTCCACTTCCCTTTGTATCTTGTCTGTCCCCTAGCAACCCTTAATCTCTTCTCTATCTCTATTATTTTGTAATTACAAGAATTTTATATAAATGGAATTATGCAATGTACAACCCTCCATTATTGGCTTTTTTTCACCAAGCATAATTTCCCCAGATATTCATTCAAGTTGCTGTATGTGTCATATTGCTTCTTTTTATTATTTAGCTATATTCCATAGTATGGATACACCATAGTTTGTTTATCTATTCATTTGTTGAAGAATATCTGGGTTTTTGGCTTGTCTTAGGTTTGAGCTGCTGTAACAGGGTCCCATACTTGGCTGTTATGGTTTGAATGTGTTCCCTACAAAAGCATATACTTGAAACTTATTCTCCAATGCAGCAGTGCTGGGAGGTGGGACTCATGGGAGATATTTAGCTGTTGAAGTTTCCACTCACATGAATGGATTATTGCCAATTATAAAAGGGCTTGAAGCTGCAAGTTCAATCTCTTGCACTCACACATTTGTTTGCTGTTTCACCATGAAATGATACAGCAGCAAGGTCCTTGCCAGAAGTAGGCTGCACTACCTTAGACTTCCCAGATATAAGAATTGAAAGAAATAATTTTTTAAAAGATTTTATTTATTCATTTATTTATTTGAAAAGCGGAATCACAGAAAGGCAGAGGCAGAAGCAGAGAGAGAGAGGTCTTCCATCTGCTGGTTCATTCCACAGATGGCTGCAATGGCCAGAGCTGGGCTGAGACAAAGCCAGGAGCCAGGAGCTTCCTCTGGGTCTCCCACATCAATGCAGAGGCCCAAGGACTGGACCCATCTTCCACTGTTCTCTCAGGCACATCAGCAAGGAGCTAGATCAGAAGTGGAACAGCTAGGACTCGAACTGGTGTCCATGTGGGATGTTGGCATTGTGGGTGGTGGCTTTACCCGCTACGTCATACGGCCAGCCCCTTTTCCCCCTCTTTATCCAATTTTAGGTATTCTGTCATAGCAATACAAAATAGACTAAGACAGTGGCTTATAAACAGAAATTATTTCCCACAATTCCGGAATCTGGAGCAGTGAGATCGGGCTGTCTGCTTTGTCAGGTTTTGGTGAGGGTCCTCTTCAAGGTTGTCACTGCTGACTCTTCACATGGCAAAAGATGAGCAACAGAAATCTGTGCTTAAGGCATTAATTCCATTCATAAGGGGTCATCCCTCATGACCTAATTACCTCCCAAAGTCCCCACATCTTAATTCCATCACACTGGGGGTTAGAGTTTCAATATTTGAGTTTAGCAGGAGTAACATAGACATGTGGTCCAACAAGATTATTAGGGGGGCCTGTGTGGTGGCGCAGTGGGTTAATCCTCTGCCTGCTGTGCCAGCATCCCATGTGGGCAGCAGTTCTAGTCCCAGCTGCTCTTCTTCCAATCCAGCTCTCTGCTATGGCCTTGGAGGGTGGTGGAAGATGGCCCAAGTGCTTGTGCCCCTGCACCCACATGAGAGACCAGGAAGAAGCACCTGGCTCCTGGCTTCGGATTGGCACAACACTGGCTGTTGTGGCCATTTGGGGAGTGAACCAACGGAGGGAAGACCTTTCTCTCTGTCTCTCCCTCTCACTGTCTGTAACTCTACCTCTCCCATAAATAAATAAAGCTTTTAAAAAAAAGACTATTAGGAAAAAAGTTGCTATGAATATTGCTATACAGGCTTCTGTGTGAAAACAAATCTTTATTTATCTGGTATAGATGCGTAACAGTGCAATTTTGGGGTGGTATGTCAGTTGTGTGTTTAGTTTTACCTTTTGTTTTTGTTTTACAAAACTGCCAAGCTGTTTTTCAGAGTGGCTGTTACATAGCCACCAGCAACGAATGGGTGATCTACTTTCTCTACATCCTCACCAGCATTTGGTGGTGTCACTATTTTTTATGTTAGTAATTTGGGTAGGTGTAAAGTGATATTAGCCTTTTGTTTTTAAAAGAGGCAAACTAGAAAGGAGAAAAGTGTTTTGAAATTTCTTGTAGGTAACATAATTTATTGTTTCAATTTAAGCTCCTCGTAACTTGTTTTCCCTGAAAAACCATTTTGAACTTTTGCAATAAAAAATCTTCTCCACTCATATGGGAGTCAATTGCCCTAAAACCACAAAGCAATTACTTATCTTCTCCTATGCATAAAGAAAAGTTGAGATACCTACAGGAGATGCATTTGAAGAACTCTGAAGATCCAAGCAGAGCAAGAACAAAGGAAGAAAATTTCTAGGAGAATATTTGCAAATAATAACTTCCATTATTTGGTTCTCTATTCCCTCTTTGAATGGAACAGCAGGGAGAACTGGTGGTATGATGAGAGCTGATTATCCACATCTGTTGGCATCTCTATGTTCAGTGAAGTTACTTTGGTAGCTTGAAATCTTCCACGATAGACACATTTACACCATAGGAATTGGCAAACACTGTGGTGGAATGAGAAGGCCATGCCAAGGTGGCCACTGGCAAGCGAGCGTCAGTTACTCAGGAATGGCTTTGAAACCCACCTGGCAATGGAGCCTGCCTGGCAACAGGCTATGATTAGATGGCTTTGGAAACTGCCTGACAACAGGCTGTGATTGGGTGTATTTGAAACTGCCTGGCAACAGGCTATGATTGGATGGCTTTGGAAACTGCCTGGCAACAGGCTATGATTGGATGGATTTGAAACTGCCTGGTAAAAGGCTGTGATTGGATGGCTTTGGAAACTGCCTGACAATAGGCTGTGATTGGTTGGGGCATAGACCGCCCCTTGACCAGATTGGCTGGTCTTGGCTATATAAGAAGTTGTACCAACTGTAATAAACGAGTCTGCGGGCTGCTCGCCTCGAGCCTGCTTTCACCCGACTCCCGGGGTCTGTGTGTTGACTCCGCGCCTCTTGCCCCCACCACGCTGCTCCTCTCAGAAACGAATCCACTGCAACATTGTTGAGAAACTAAACAGCAACAAAACACTACAAATAAGGACACGTTTTTGTCCAGAGAATTAGTTGGCAAACATTTACTCATGCAGTGTTGTGAGTTTCTTTCCAAAATGTGTTCTGTGGAAAACATGAAGGAGATAAGGAGATATGAATTGAGCACCTACTAAAATTCTTAGTCCACATGAGTCTCATAACAACACATTGTAGATGAGGAAACTGAGACTCAAGATACGAAGTATTTCATTAATGTCACATTTCAAGTAAATGCCAAAGTGGAAATTCAGGCTTGAGTACAAGCTAAATTCAAATCTCATCTTTCCGCTGTATCATACTGATGCCCTAGAGGGGAGAAGGCATTGAATGCCAGAGGGAAGCAATGAGAAAGCTTGAAAAAAATTATTTCCTTGACTTTAATTAAAAGAAAGATACTAAGAAGAAAAATGTCTGTCCTTGGCATTATGTAGCAATTAGCTTTAAGTATATTTATAGTCTTAATTGTATGTACATATGTATAGTCCAGCTGTAGTGAACAGTAGTAACTATAGTTTTTGCCTTCCTTGTACTTATCCCTACCTCCCTTCTTCTGGTCCCATTAAAGGACACTTTCCCCTGCCCTGTGCCTCTGGTTAAGCTAACAGTCATGGTGCTTTGGCCTCCCCAAACCACAGATATGGCTAGGCCAGTTAAAATTCCTTTCAGGACTTTTTTATTGAGCCTAGAAGAAAAAAAATTTTTCTCATGTTTGGCTTGCTTACTTTGAACATTGTGAGCCTGGAGTTCAAATAGCATCATCAGAACTCTGTCTCCACACTGTTCTTTTCACATGGTGGACAAGATGTCCTCTGACCCAACTGTACTTCTTAGAATTTCCCTGTTATGTTAGCTAATAAAGTATGCCCCCACCATTTGTGTGTATGTAAGTATGTATATATGTGTATTTAATTAAGCTAGTCTGACTTAGGTTTATAACATTTGTCACCAAAAGATCCCTGTCCTAGGTGGCTCCTCCAGTTCATTGATCTTTTCTTTCTATGTATGCATTCTTTTTTTTAAAAAGATTATTTATTTATTTATTCAAAAGTCAGAGAATTACACAGAGAAGAGAAGCAGAGAGAGAGAGGTCTTCCATCTGATGGTTCACTCCCCAATTGCCCGCAATGGCCGGAGCTGCGCCTATCCGAAGCCAGGAGCCAGGAGCTTCTTCCAGGTCGCCCACATGGGTGCAGGGCCCCAAATACTTGGGCAATCTTCTACTGCTTTCCCAGGCCATAGCAGAGAACTGGATTGGAAGAGGAGCAGCCGGGACTAGAATTGGAGCCCATATGGGATGTTGGCGCTTCAGGTCAGGGCGTTAACTGGCTGCACCACAGAGCCGGCCCCTCTATGCATTCTGAAAACACTTATTATTTATACCAGATCCATTCAACAGGAAGATAATATGAACTATGTATATATAATTTTAATTTTTCTAGTAGCTTCATTTAAGAAAATAAAAAGAAATAGCTGAAATAAATTTAATAATATATTTATTTATCTCAGTATATTTAAAAACATTTTAACATTTAATCAATATAAAAAATTCTTTTTTTAAGATTGATGTTTTTGGCCGGCACCGTGGCTCACTAGGCTAATCCTCCGCCTGCGGCGCCAGCACCCCGGGTTCTAGTCCCCGTTGGGGCGCCAGATTCTGTCCCGGTTGCTCCTCTTCCAGTCCAGCTCTCTGCTGTGGCCTGGGAGTGCAGTGGAGGATAGCCCAGGTCCTTGGGCCCTGCACCCGCATGGGAGACCAGGAGAAGCTCCTGGCTTTGGATCGGCACAGCACGCCTGCCGCAACGCGCCAGCTGTAGCGGCTACTTGGAGGGTGAACCAACGGAAAAGGAAGACCTTTCTCTCTCTCTCTCTCTCTCTCTCTCTCTCTCTCTCTCTCTCTCTCTAACTCTGCCTGTCAAAAAATATTTTTAAAAATTTTAAAAAAAGATTGATGTTTTTATTTGAAAGTCAGAGTTATAGAGAGGGACAGGCAGAGGCAGAGAGGGGAGACAAAGGTCTTCCATACACTGATTCATTCCCCAAATGGCCACAATGGCCAGGGTTGGGTCAGGCTGAAGCCCAGAGACAGGATCTTCTTCCATGTCTCCCTCATAGGTGCCGGGGCCCGAGGAGTTGGGACATCTCTGTTGCTTCCTCAGGTGCATTAGCAGGGAGCTGGGTCAGAAATGGAGCAGCCAAGACTCAAACCAGTGCCCATATAGGATGCAGGCACTGCAGGAGATTTCTTAATCTGTTGCACCACAGCAACTGCCCATATTCAAAAATTTTTTAATGAAATATTCCTAAAATATTTTCTTTATCTACAGTCTGAAATCCGGTGTGTATTTTACATTTACAATTCATCTCAATTCTGAGTAGTCACATTTCAGGAACTGTTAAAGAAAAAAAAATCAATTACACTTGTTAAAGCACAGTGAGGAAGACTTTTTTCGGGATTCTTATGATTGATATAAGAGCCACAACAATGGAATTTTGCACAGGGCAGAGAAATTGGACTAAACTCTGAATACAGCATGGGCAAGTGAGAATGTATAGCCAAACGTCAAGCTGGGAGTCAGTGGATAGAAAATTGTTAAGAGTAAACACCAGGGGAAAAGAGAACTCTGGTTAACTCATCCTAGCAGAACTCTTGCTGACGACAAACCAAGGAAGTCAGATATCAGCTGGAGGATGATGAAGGGTGAGGAACCCCATCACATATCAAGAGTTGGGGGTTCCTGCTAAACTGATGTAACAGAGTTCTTTGCTAAAACTAGATTTTTACAAGGCAATGCAAGATGGGCCTAGGAGAAAGTTCAGGAGCCTAAATGAAGTTTGGCTAAGCAGAAAATATTTGTTAGTGTTCAATAGTGACATGTGGCTAGTGGCTACAATACCAGACAACATATATATATATATAATATATAGATAATATTTTATTATATATAAACACACACACCCCTAATAATACACCTAATAATACACTATCACGTACTACCACTTGAATATTTTGTATACAAATGTCTCATCCTCCCATCTAACATATAAACTCCTTGGGAACAGAAGTCTTATTTTAAAATTCTTCTGTGCCCTCAAGCTAGTGTACCATGATGCTACATTAGCAGTAAGTAGTACTATGAATAAGTGATTTCAATTACCTCATTCAATGAACAGAGGGTTGTAGTTCACACCTTAGTAAAGAAATGTACCTGATGAGGAAAAAAAATGGCAAATCCACTGGAGATATGTCATGTATCTGCATACAACTCTAGTAAATATTTCTCTGAGAGTGAACCATCACACCCTAGGTAGAAGCATTAAAGGCCAAAGTGATAAAAATGCTTTTTGATTCCTAGATGAAAAGTGTTAAACTCAAAAACATAAAGCTACAACAGATTGAGTATTTCTTACCTGACATGCATGGAACCAGATGTGTTTCAGATTGAGTGTCTCAGATTTTAAAATATTTGCACAGATTTTAGATCATTATATTGGTGCTCAAAAAGTTTCTGATTTCAGAGCATTTCAGATGTCAGAATTCCATATTAGGCATGCTCACCTTGTATCCTTCCCCAGTACCACTCTGTCTTACAGAGGAGACTGCTAAAGCACAAGATAAGTGATTTCTGCCTCTGGAAACATGTAACCAGAAGATAATTAACATCTGAACACAGAGAGTCTCTTTCTTTTGCCCTCATATAGTCACTGCTTTTTATTTGAAGGGCAGAGTTACAGTGAGAGAAACAAAGAGAGAGACAGACAGAGACAGAGCAAGATCTTTCATCCTCCAGTTCACTCCCCAAATGGCTGCAACAGCTGGAGCTGAAAGAGTCAGTGAGATGTTTCATTTGCCAGTTCACTCACCAATGGCTGCAACAGCCAGAGCTGGACTGATCCAAAGCCAGGAACCAGGAGCTTTTTCCTGGTCTCCCAAATTGGTGCAGGGACCCCAGGCCATTAGCAGGGAGCTGGATTTGAAGTGGAGCAGCCAGGACTTGAACCAGCACCCATGTGGGATGCTGGCACTGCAGGTAGTGGCTTTACCTGCTATGCTACAGCACAGGCTCTAGGCACCACTTTTTATTTAAAGGTTAATGGACAGTGGTGGGTGGAGGGCAGAGGAAGCAGTTAGGTGGATATAGGAATCACCTTTTCCACAGGTACACATTCCCTGTGTCCAACCCAGTACGCACACATACTTCTCACAGATACAATATCTGTGTGTCATTGGAGTCCAGTAGGAGTCCCAGACATTTGGAAATTGTATTAGACCTCCCCCGCTAACCCAAATACCGACTCAGCTTCAAATAGTCCCTCAATCAGTTGGTCATTCATTCTTTCATTGTTGAGTATATATTACAGGCCAGACACTATGGGAAATATATAGCCAAAAGACTCAATCTTGCCTCTCACAGTGCTCAGTCTATTGTGAGAGTGTATGCTGGGGATGAGGGGAGAGTGGCATTGATGGCAAAGAGGATTGCTAACTATAATGATGCAGTACAAACACTATAGAAGGAGTGTGTACTGAGTGATACCATGGAATACTACACTGCAGTTACAAAAATGAAATGTATTCACAGAAAGATCTTCAAGCATATTGTTTAACGCAGTGGTTCTCAAAGTGTGGTCCCTGGACCAGCAGCTTCAGCTTAACTAAGGACATTTTAGAAATGCCAATTCTTAGGCCCCACACCAGAGATCAGAACTTGGGGGGGAGTGGGTGTGGGTAGAAATAAGAGATTTGTGTTTTAACAAGTCCCTGAGATGTTTCCTATGCACACTAACATTTAAGAACCACTGGTTTAGAAAAAAAAATCGCAGGAAGAAATGTACAATGTGATGGGATTTACATAACAAAAAATATGCTTCCAAAACCTGTGTGTGTGTGTGTGTGTGTGTGTGTTTGCATATACATAGAAGCAGTCTGAAATGAGATATACCATGCTATGTCTATGGCCATACCTGAATGCGCCTGATCTCATCTTATCTCAGAAGCTAAGCAGGGTCGGTCCTGTTAGTACTTGGATGGGAGATATACCATGCTAAATAACAGCAATTATCTCTGTAGAGGTGATTGGGTTACAGGGCCAGGATTTAGCTAGTGCTCTGGAAATACAAAGGAGAGAGACATCAGATCTTCCTAGAGGAGGTAGCCTCTGAATATGGCTTTAGGACAGGCCCAGTCCATCCATTCCTAAGACTCTCCCATATCTAGGACATCACTCACATTCTTATATTCTTGTCCTTCCAGTTGAAGGAGTCATCTCCAGAGAAGCTGCAGTATGGTTTCTGAAATAGTTAGGTGGACCACTTAACTTCCCACCCTCATCCTAAACCTCAAGTCTCAGAGACAGTAGTACTAAGCTGAGATCTGGAGCTCAAGATTGAAAGGTCCTAGAAAGAAAATGTGACTTCCCTTCCAACACAAATTAACTGTCCTCTACCTTGTATTTTAACAGTGATTTTCATCCGGGCAGCATATTGGAGAGGTTGAAAAGCATGAAACAAAGATCATTATTGATTCACTGTGAGCCAAGCTCATTCAAATTCAAGCTGGAAAAGCCCTAGAGAGCCATCCATGTCCTTGTCTTCCAATGTCCAGTGACAAACCATTTTGGGAAAAAAGCCATGCCCTTTAGAAGGTCAAACCTGCATCCTATTGACCTACTCTCTTTCATAGTCTTTTTTGGAATTTTTTAGCTGGTGAGACTTGTGGGAGGTGACAGAGAAAAAATAACAATGGTGAGACTCCCCCAGAGCTCCTAACATGTACATGGCCTTTGCAAGTGATAAAGATAAATAACTCTTTAAGCAGCATTTGGAGGAGTTTGTTTCCAGTAAAGTGAATCTGAGAGGAGGAAAAAAAGTAGTTACATTAACCTCTGACACAGATTTTCAGGCAAAAGCTTTCATAACTAAGGGCCAATGATGTGATGGCAGGAAGAAGCTCTGTAGAATTGGCCAGGTTGCCCTAAATAATCAAGAGGGGTAAGGAAACCAACAGTCCAGGGAGGTATCCCTATCACTAATGATCACTTTCTGACAGCCCGGATACTGCCCGGGTGGGTTCACATGTCCTAGAGATAGCTGCCTCGATAGGCTGTGGAGGAATGGGCAAGTACAAAGTTTCTGCTGCTTTTGGATAAGTCTGAAATGGAGAATCAATACTTAATGACCTAGGCAGTTTGACTTTGAATCCAATCAAAGGGATTGGGCTAAAAGAGCTTCTAGGGTATTTGATATAGCAAAAAGTAGATCTCAATTAATAGAGAATATTAAGGATTGGAGATAGAATGATTCTCTGTGAAAGATAATTTCTTTGATTTGGGTTAAGACTTTTGTATAAGATCCTTGCTCTCTGTTAAAACATACCAAAGCTCATAGTTGAACTCACAGAATTGAATTAATCATCACTCAAATAATTTACATTGATGTGGAGATACTGGAAGAATTCTGGTTTTTTTTAATAGAGGTTTTTATAATGCTAAAATATTTTGTAAATATTTATTTGATACCTATTATATGCATAATACTGTGTTAAGTGCTAACAATGAAACACGTGTCAAAACACACTCTCAATGAGGTTACAGGGGCCAGCATTGTGGCAAAGTGGGGTAAACTGTTACTTGTAATGCCTGCATCCTATATCAGAGTGCTGTCCGAGTCCCAGCTGCTCAGCTTCCATTCCACATCCTTGCGAATGCACCTGGGAAAATAGTAGATGATGGATCAGGTCCTTGGGTCCCTGTCACCCACGTAGGAGAACTGAATGGAATTCCTGGCTCCTGGCTTTAGCTTGGCCCAGCCCTGGCTGTTGCAGCCATTTGAAGAGTGAACCAGGGGATAGAAGATATCTCTGTCTATCTGTCTGTTTGTCTTGCTCTGACTCTCCTTCTCTCTGAGATTCTGCCTTTCAACTAACTAACTAAATAAATCATTTTTAAAGAAATTACAGTACAACCATCAGTGTCGAAGAGTGGGGCTGCTGTAAAGGATTAATTGAGTTGGTATGTATGAAAAGTCCACAATAAAATGGTACAAGAGCAACTTATAATTTAATGGTGACAGAAACAAAAAGTCAAGTTGGTGACAGAGAAATCTTTGTTGATTGGCCAAGTCAGAAAGTTTTGAGAAAGTAGGAAATTAAGTGTGGCCTTAATAAGCAAAAATATCTTAGCTCTATAGATATATATTTTAGAGGCTTTCTGTGGCTATGTCATAAGTGATAGCCACCGGTGATTGATCTGGAACAAAATTATAAAGTAAAAACTTGTTTGTCTTGCCTTCTAATCGTATTTATGTCCCTAGGCAGTATACAAATATTGTTCAAGTTACCCAAGAACTAAGGGATGATACTTATGTTGCTGTCCTCAATTTAATCTAGTTTATCTGTCTAGTGTCACATTTTTCTCAAGGTCTACCTTCTCCTTAGAAGCCAATTGGAGCTAAAATGTTAATGACCCATACTGGCTTAGCATGACCTACTGTGTGAGAATGCACTGTTTGATTTTTCACAACAACCTGGTGGGATAAGTTATATTCTTCTTACTCATCAGATGAATAAACTGAGACTACTGAGGCAAAGTAAACTGGGGAAGATAAATAAAGGTACTGAGAGTTCAGTCTGGGTTTGTCGTGTGATGGCATTCTTTCAATGACTTACCCAACCTGAATAACTTACATTTGAAGATTTCCTAAAATATTGTATTTACTTATTTGAAAGGAAAAGTTACAGAGAGCGAGTGGGAGAGAGAGAAGATGGAATCTTCCATCCATACAATCTTGGTTATACCTGTCCTCCTCTTCAAAGATAGCGCTGAAGACATGATTATCCTTTAAGAGCAGCCCCAAAGTAGGACCCTGGATAACTTATGGGGAATAATGAGCATGAGATGAGAAAAATATTATTTCTAAACCAGATTATTAGAGTATTCATTACAGTATTCTCTATTCTTGGCTTCTGCTAAGCATTTGAAGATTTATAACCATCTCTCAAAATTAAAATTTGGGTAATTTCAATGAAAATATATCTGTAGGGAATTCCAAGGCTCATCCTTCCAAAAAGTAGTGAACAAATGGGCAAACAGGCAAAAACATATTTAAGAAAATGATTGTTGAATCTTGGAAGTAGAGCTTAATAAGATTTTTATTAACTGACCATTAAGTTAATGAAGATTTTAGCTGCCATACATGACAAAAAATATAGACTTTATAAAATTAGTTCAGGAAAGACACTAAACACACAGACAGACAAATAGGAACAATCACAAGAGGCAACAACAAATTGTGACATGATTCCCAGAGTTGCTACATCACAATATTTAAAATGTCTAGTTTTCAACAAAAATTACAAGGCATGCAAAGAAACAAGGCAGTAGAGCCCATACACAGGGAAAAAATAAAGAAACCATGAGAATGATGTCTCAGTAAATAGACAATATGAATAAGAAACAGAAAGTATAAAATAAAATCAAATAGAAGTTCCAAGGCTTAAAAACATAATGAATTAAATTGTAAAATTACTAGACTAGCTTAACATCATACTTGAACAATCAGAAGAAAGAATATGTGGACTTGAAGATTGGATATTTGAAATTATCCATTCTAAGAAGCAGAAAGAAAAAAAAGGATTAAGTACAATGAACAGTGCCTCACAGACCTGTAGAACACCATCAAGGAAACCAACATTGCACAATGGTTGCCCCGGAAGTACAAAATAGATTATAGGAGTAGAAGAAATATTCAAAAGATAAATAACCCTAAACCTCCAGAATAGAATTAAAAGCATGAGTCTACATGTCGAATAAGCTCATGAACTCCAAAAAGGAGAACTCAAAAATAAAAATTAAGACACATTGTAGTTAAGCTGTCAAAAGACAAAAATAAATATTAAAGTGCCAAAAGAGAAGCAAGTCATCATAACTAAGATCTATTGACTCATCAGAGACACCAGAGGCCAGAGGGCAGTGGGATGACATATTAAAAGTACTGAAAGTAAAAGACTGTCAATCAATAATTCTGTATCTGGCACAACTATCTTTCAAAAGTGAAGGACAAATTAAGACATTCCCAGATAACAAAACTGTAGAGAGTTTATCACTAGTAGACCTGTCCTACAAGAAATACCAAAGGAAGTCTTTTAGTCTGCCTGGAAGGACATTGGGACAGTAACCCAAATTCAAATATTGAATTGTCAGATAGTAATTCAAATTAGGAACTAAAAGACATTGATAAAGATAATTAAATAACTAAATATAAAAGCATTACTGTGTTTTTGGTTAGTGGCTCCTCTCTTCCTTCTTATGATTTAAAAGACAACTACACATAGCATTGATTTTAAATCTAGGTTGCAGGGCATAAAATGTATAAAAAAGTAAAGTAACTTATTATAATAAACATATTAAGGAGAAAAGTACTAAATAGGAAATTTATTTAATAAATAATTTAATATTTATTAAATATTTAATTATTTATAATTATTTCCTGGGAAAAGCAGTGAAAGATGGCCAAGTGCTTGGCCTGCTACCCACGTGGGAGATCTGGATGAAGCTCCTGGCTTCAGCCTGGCCCAGTCCTGGCCATTACAGCAATCTGGGGAGCAAACCAGCAGATGGAAAGCTCTGTCCGTGTCTCTCTCTCCCTGTAGCTATGACTTTCAAATAAATAAATAAATCTTTGCAAAAAAAGAAAGAAAATCATTTGGAAAAAAACTAACAGGCTTTTAAAATAAAAAAAAAAGTTGAAAAAAATCTGATAAAGGACATCTATTAAAAATCCAGAACTCAAGTGTCTTCAGCAAGATGGCTGAATAGAAATTTCCAGCTTTTGTCCCCTCACAAAAATATCAGTTTACCTACAATATACAGATCCAAATTGCTAGAGGCTAGAATCTAGTTAAGAAGTGACAGTACCCAAAACAAGCACAAAATCAAGAACCACTGCACTAAAATGAGAAAAAGCAATTCCAGTTTTCCAACATCAGCCTCTCCCTGCAAGGAAGCACGATTCAGTGCAAAGAAAGATCACCTCAGCCCATGACTTGCTCTTTGGAGGAGAGAGAGAGTAGAGTGGCATTAAATGTCCCCACCTTTCAACACATTTCGTGAGGGACCTGTTTCTGTCCTGCCTCCCTTGGAGTGCTGAGGGAACTGGCATAGTTTAAATGCCATGGGTAGCTAAGAACAAAGAAAAGGGGTAGGTGGCTTAATGCAGCTGGTATGGCTTTGCAAGTTTAGAAGGAGCAGAAAAACAGTTGTGATTTTTATTCTTATGGTTTTAAAAAATTTTTTCCTTTATTTATTTGAAAGGCAGAGGGAGAGAGAGAGAGAGAGAGAGAGAGAGAGAGAGAGAGAGATTGATTCTCCCTCAGCTGGTTTGCTCTCCAAATGCCCACAATAGCCAGGGTTGGGTCAGGCTAACATCAGGAGCCTGGAGCTCTATCCACGCCTCCCATGAGTGGTGAGGACCCAAGTATCACATGCTGCAAGTATCAGATGTTGCGTCTCAGAGTATGCATCAGGAGGAAGTTGGATTGGAAGCATAGCCAGGACTCAAACCTTGCATATGGGATGCAGGTGTCCCAAGTGATATTTTAACTGCTTTCCCAAATGTCCACCCCTCTTTTTAAAAATTACTTAATTTGAGAAGCAAAGACACACACACTAACACACACACACACACACACACACACACACAGAGAGAGAGAGAGAGAGAGAGAGAGAGAGAGAGAGAGAGAGAGAGAGAGTTCACATTTGCTGGTTCACTTCCTTAAATGCCTACAACAGCCTGCGCTAAGTCAGGAGTTGGGAACCCAGGTCAGGTGTCAAACATGGATTGCGGGGTCACAATCATTTGAGCTGCCTCCCAGGGAGCACATTAGTAAGAAGATGAAATTGAGAATGGGCTTGAATCCAGCCACTCTGATATAGGATACAGGTGTCCTAATGGGCATCTTATTTTTAAAAAAAAATTATAATTATTTATTTATTTGAAAGTCAGAGTTAGAGAGAGAGCGAGAGAGAGAGAGAGAGAGAGAATCTTCCATCTGCTGGTTCACTCCCCAAATGGCCACAATGGTCACAGCTGGGCTTATCCAAAGCCAAGAGCCAGGAGCTTCTTTCGGGTCTCCCATGTAGGTGCAGGGTCCAAGCACTTGGGCCATTTTCTGCTGCTTTCCCAGGTCATTAGCATGGGGTTGGATCGGAAGCAGAGCTGCTGGGACTCAAACCAGCGGCCATATGGGATGCCGGCACTGCAGACATCAGCTTAACCTGCTGTGCCAAGACATCAGCCCAGCAATGGACATCTTAACTGCTACTCCAAACTACCTTCCCTTGTTATGATTTCTTCCTAATTTGGTGTTAAGTTTTCCCAGTTGAAAGTTGTGATACTCCTAGATAGCACTGTCCAGAAGAACCCTGGCTAAGGGAAGTTAAGTTACAGTGTGTTGGTCAGGTAAGACAAAACGGGAAAATGAAACGAAATTTCATGAAGCAGAACATATTTATTACTCAAAGGTTGCAGAGAAGTTGGGCTGACATTGAGTGGCTGACAGAAAATTCGAGTACAGCAGGGCTCTCAACAGTGGGTAGGGAGCAAGTGAGAGAGGACCCACAGGACTATTCCTTTATCTATGGGTATTATCCCTTAGGTTTTCCCATGGACACTATGGATTGGTTAGCTTAAAGGAAACACATGTGGAGGATGGAACTTTTTTGTAACATTCTGATGTTGACAATTACATTTTGTCATGGTCAGCAACCGTAGAATGTGCTGGGTCAGTGAGATGAGCAAGAAAAGTATATCACAATCACATAGGGAGAGCAAGTTGTAAGTAGACTAAGGGTGATAAGGTACAACTGAGTTTCAAACAACTTGTTCCAGACCTCAAATTTGATACTGAGAAAGAAAGTACATTAAGCAAATTTATGACAACAATGTTGAGACTTTGCAGAAGAGAGGAAGAGGAATAGAGTGAGCACTCAACATGACAGCGTTTCAGTATTCTAACCTAAGGGAAAAATTGGACATCTTACTGTGGTCAGCATGGTTCTACTAGATTGGAAGGAGAGGCACGACCCTGAGAATTATCCAGAAGAGAATGGATGGAGAGGAGTGGAGTGCATACATCCATAGAAAGTGTTTGAGAGGCTCCCAGGATCCTTAACCAGGGTGATTAGTAAAGGTCATTTAATGAAGCCAGTCCATAATGACTGGGACACCAATACAAAGCTATAAGAAACACAAAGAATCAGGATTCATACCACAACTGAAGGGAAAACAAGTCTCCAATAACTCATCCTAAAGAAATGGGGCTCTATCAATTTCTTGACAAATAATTATAAATAATATTAAAGAAGCTTGGTGAGTTACAAGAAAAATAGGCAACTAAAATGGAATCAGGAAAATAATACATGAACAAAGTGAAATATGAACAGATAGAAACTGTAATAAAAAGAGCTAAATGGAATTCCATAATACTATCTGTAATTTCCCTCACCAGAAACTCCTGCAGGCCAGAAGGGAGTAGACTGATATATTCAAAATGCCAGAAGAAACAAAGGAAGGAAAAAGCAAACAAACAAACAAACAAAACTTGCCAAACAAGAATACTATACCTGGAAAAGTTAGTCTTCAAAAATAAAGGAAAAATAAAGACTTTCCAACAAAAAAAGACTGAGAGTGTTCATCACTAGGTTGGCTTTATAAGATATGTTGAGAATTTTTTAAATAAAAATAAAAGGGTGTTAAACAGTAATATAAAAGCATATAAGAGTATAAGACTTGGGGCCGGCGTTGTGGTGTAGTGGGTAAAGCCGCCACCTGCAGTGTTGGAATCCTATATGGGCGCCAGTTCAAGACCTGCCACTTCCAATCCAACTCTCTGCTATGGCCTGGGAAAGCAGTAGAAGATGGCCCAAGTCCTTGGACCCCTGCACCCACGTGGGAGACCCAGAAGAAGCTTCTGGCTCCTGGCTTTGGATCGGCACAGCCCAGGCCATTACAGTAAATTGGGAAATGAACCAGCAGATGGAAGACCTCTCTCTGTCTGTCTCTCCTTCTCTCTGTGTAACTCTCAATTTCAAATAAATAAATCTTTAAAAAAAATTACCGTAAAATACTCTTAAAGAATATAAAAAAGAATATACCACTCACTGGTAAAAGGAAACATATAAACAGAATACTATAATATATAATACTATAATATATATGCTTCATATATACTATATATATACTATAATATTCTTATGGTAGTATAGAAGTCACTTAATTTTAGCATAAAATTATAATAGTTAATGAGTTATTAAGATAAATTATTACAAACTCAGAAATGTGGGGTGATGCTCATATAACAATGCGTTTTGTGTCCTGGTTGTTTGTGTTCATGACTTTTCTGTCAGTCTATAAGTTCAACAAAGCAGAGCACTAACTCCAAGTGTGCTCCAAACAGGGGCTCAGCAGTTGTGAATTCACTGAATTATTGAAAATTATTGAATAGTAATCTCAAACTTATTGTAAGAAAAAATGACATTGAACTTTTAATTTGATTATTCAAAGCCTGATTTATGCTACCCACAGGAAAAAAGACAGGGAAATAAAGCTTTTTCTTTTGAATAAGAAAATTTCTTAATGGATATACAATATAAAAGATGTAAATTATGACATTAATAACAAAGTTTGGAGAGAGAAGTAAGATGTGATTTTTTGTGGTATTAAGCTTAAGTTGTTATAGATGTTATGTTTTACATAAACGTCACAAAAACCACAAAGAAAATACCTCTATAAAAGATACACAAAAGAGGAAGAAATCAAAATCATTGAAACACAAGGACTTCAAGATAGGAAAATAAGAACAAAAGAAATAGAAAAGAGAAAACATTTAACCAAATGGTAATAGCAGGTCCTTCCCTATAAATTCTTACTTTAAATGTAAGTGTACTAAACTCCCTACTCAAAGTGACTGAATGGATTTAAAAAGATATGCCACAATACACTGTCTAAAGAGACTCATTTTCTATTTAAGGGCACATTTAGACTGAAAGTAAAAAGATATAAAAAGGTATTTCATGAAAATGGTAGCAAAAGAAATCAAGGTTGTCTATATTTAGATAAGATGAAACAGACTTTAGGTCAAAATGTCAAATGAGAAAAAGGAGGACATTACATAATAATAAAAAGATCAATTCATCAGAAAGTACTGCAATTATGAATATATATGCACCCAAGAAAAGAGCAACACATATATAAAGAAAACATTGACATAATTGAAGGGAGAAATAGACAGCAATACAACAATATTAGAAAAACAAAAGATCAATAAAGGAATTGCTGACTTGACCAACATTATAGACCAAATGGACCCAGCAAATATATATGGAACATTCTACCCCAAAACAGCAGAATATACATTATTCTCAAGTGTGCAGAAAACATTCTCTAAGATAGATCTCATGTTAGATCACAAAACGTGTCTTAACAAATTTAAGATGATTAAAATCATAGAAACTATCTTTACTGACCACAATGAAGTGAGACAAGAAATCAATAACAAAAGGAAAATTGGAAATTTCACAAATATGTGATAAGTAAACAACATATTCTTATCATGAGAAAGGGATGCATGAGAAAGTTTTGGAGATTATGGATATGTTTATTACCTTAACTGTGATGATATTTTTATGGATGCATATATATGATGAAACCCATCAAATTATATACATTAAATATGTGTAGTTCTTGCATGTGAATGATACCTTAATAAAACTGTTTTTAAAATTTAACACCATGCTTAATGGATAAAGACTGAAAGCTTTGGCTCTAAAATCAAAAACAACATGAGAGTATCTTTAACCACCCCTATTTAATACTATATTAGAAATCCTAGGCAAGGCAATTAGGGAAGAAAATAAAACAAACATCATGAAAATTAGACAGGGAAAGGTAAAACTGCCTCTATTTACAGATTATATTATTCTAACTATAGAAAACTCTGAAGAATCCATATTCACACAAAATTATTAAAGCTAATAAATGAATTCAAAGAAGGCTCAGGATATAGGATCAGCATACAAAAATCAGTTATACGTGTATACACTAGAAATGAATATACTGTAAAGAAAAATTAAAAAAAAAATAAATTCTGGAGCCAGGGTTGTGGCACAACAGGTTAAGCTGCCACTTGTACCTTCTGCATCCCATAGGAACACAAGTTTGAGTCCCTGCTGCTTCACTTGCAATCCAGCTCCCTGCAAATGCACCTGGGAAAGCTCAAGTACTTGGGACCCTTCTACCCACATAGGCTATCTGGATGGAATTCCTGGCTCCTCAATTTGGCCTGGCCTAGTCGGGCTATTGCAGCTATTTGGAGAGTGAACCAGCAGATGAAAGCTCTCTCTCTCTGTCTCTCCCTCTCTCTGTCACTCTGCCTTTCAAATAAATAAACCTCAAAATAGCCCAATTCCATATTAAAGGCATAAAAGAGAATAAAATACTTAGAAATAAACTTAACCAAGGAGGCACAAGACATGGAAACTGAAAACTTCAAAATACTGTTGAAAGAAATTAACTTTTTGCAAACATGGATAAGATGAATCTAAATTTCAAAATGAGACTCCATATAGCTAAAATAATATCAAGAAAGAAGAGCAAAGTTGGAGAGTTAACCCTTCCATATTTTAAAACTTACTTAAAAAAACTATAGTAATCAAAACTTTAGGGGTCATCATTGTGGCACAGCAAGTTAAGCTGCCACTTGCAACACTGGCATCCCATATCAGATTGCCCATTCAAGTCCTAGTTATTCTACTTCTGATCCAGCTTCCTGCTAATTTGCATGGGAAAACAGCAAAAGATGGCCCAAGTGATGGCAACCCTGCTGGCCCTTGTGGGACACCTGAATGGGACTCATGGCTCCCGGCTTTGGCCTGGCCTAGACTTCTCTGTTGCAACCAACAGAACAGTGAGTAAGCTGGTAAATGGAATATATCTCTCTCGTTCTCCTATCCTCCCTGCCTCCCTCCCCCTCCTCTATCCATCCTTCTCTCTTCCTTTCAAATAAATAAACAAATGAATAAATAAATCTTTTTTAAAAACACTATGATACTGGCATAAAGATAGCCATCATTGGTATATACTTGACAGATTAGAAATAAACCCACACATCCATGGTCAATTTATTTGTATTAATTGTGCCAAGACTCTTCAATATGGAAATATGGTAAATATGGTGTTGGAGAAACTGGATATTCACATGCAAAATACAGAAGGTGGATTTCTTTCTCACATCACATTTACTATGCAGCCTTCTGCAGAGAAACAGAGCCAGTGGATTGTATACATGTACATATAGAAAGATGTATTATTAAAGGTTGGCTCATGTGGATTACAAAGGCAAAAAATTCCAAGATCTGCAGAGTGAGTCAGCAATCTGAAGACCCATGAGATCCAATGTGGTTCCAGTGTCCATTTAAGGCCTGAGAACCAGGGTAACAGGAGCTGTATGTCTGTTCTGAAGGTCAGCGTGCTTGAGATCCATGAAGAACCAATGTTTCAGTTCAAGTCCCAAGGAAGGTAAAGTCTGATGTCCAAGTTCAGAGGCAGGCAGGAGGAATTCTTGCTTCCTAGGAGGAGGGTCATATTTTTTTTCTATTTGGGTGTTCAGTTGATTTGAGTGAGATCTGCTCATGTTAAAGAGGACAATCCGCTTTACTCAATCCACTGATTCAAAAATTGATCTCATCCAAAAACACCCTTTCTCACAATACCCAGAATAATATTTGACCAAATTTCTGGGCACCCTGTGACACAGTCAAATTGACTCAGAAAATTAACTTCAGCAGTCAGTCAGAGATTCCTCAGAAACCTGAATACAACCTTACCATACAACCCAGCCATCCCACTCCTTGGAACTTACCCAAAGGAAATTAAATTGGCAAATAAAAAAGCTGTTTGCACCTTACTGTTTATTACAGCTCAATTCACAATAGCTAAGACCTGGAATCAACCTAAATGCCCATCAACAGAAGACTGGATAAAGAAATTATGGGACATGTACTCTATAGAATACTACACAGCAGTCAAAAACAATGAAATCCAGTCTTTTGCAACAAGATGGAGGAATCTGGAACACATGATGCTGAGTAAAATAATCCAGTCCCAAAGAGACAAATATCATAAGTTCTCCCTGATCAGTGACAACTAAAACCTGTTGAAGTGAAAGGAACACTATGAGAAACAGTGACTTGATCAACCCTTGTCCTGTCGATGAACAACTTAATACTTTATACCTTTTAGTATTTTTTTGTTCTACTTAATACTATTGGTTGAACTCTGTAATTAACACACAATTATTCTTAGGTGTTTAAATTTAACTGAAAAGTGATCCCTGTTAAATATAAGAGTGGGAATAAGAGAGGGACGAGATGTACAGTTTGGCACATGCTCAATCTGACTTGCCCCAAACGGTAGAGTTAGAAACGTGCCAGGGGATTCCAATTCAATCCCATCAAGGTGGCATATACCAATGCCATCTCACTAGTCCAAGTGATCAATTTCAGTTCACAATTGATCACACTGATAGGTCTAAGAGTCAAAGGGATCACATATACAAGACTAGTGTCTACTAATACTAACTGATAGAATTAAAAAGGAAAAAACAATCCAACATGGGAAGCGGGATACCCAGCAGACTCATAGAATGGCAGATGTCCTAAACAGCACTCTGGCCTCAGAATCAGCGCTTACGGCATTCAGATCTGACTAAAAAGCCCATAAGAGTATTTTAGGCATGAAAAGCCAAGACACTCTGGCAAAAAAAAAAAAAAAAAAAAAAAAAAAACTAAATGAAAGATCTCTGCAAGTGAGATCCCAGTAGAAAAAACGGGCCATCAAAGAAGGAGGTAACTTTCTCGGAAGGGAGGGGAGAACTTCCACTTTGACTATGACCTTGTCTAAATAAGATCAAAGTCGGCAAACTCAAAAGGCTTCCATAGCCTTGGCAACTCATGACAAGAGCCTAGGGAGATTACTGACACCACAAACAAGAGTGTCAATTTGTTAAGTCAACAACAGGAGTCACTGTGCACTTACTCCTCATGTAAGATCTCTGTCCTTAATGTGTTGTTCAATGTGAATTAATGCTATAACTAGTACTCAAATAGTATTTTACATTTTATGTTCTGTGTGGGTGCAAACTGTTGAAATCTTTACTTAATATATACTAAATCGATGTTCTTTATATAAAGATAATTGAAAATGAATCTTGATGCAAATGGAATGGGAGAGGTAGCGGGAGATGGGAGGGGTGTGAGTGGGAGGGAAGTTATGAGGGGGGCAAGCCATTGTAATCCATAAGTTGTACTGTTGAAATTTATATTTATTAAATAAAGGTTAAAAAATTTAACTTCAGCACCATATTAACAAGCTAAATCAATATGCTTCAAAGACCTAAATGTAAAAGCTAAAACTGTCAAACTCTTAGGAGAAAACATAAGTGCAAACATTTCAAATATTTAGATTCAGCAATAGAGTCTTTAGCACAATGGCAAAAGCACATGCAACACAAGAAAAACAAATAAACGGGACTTCATCAAAATTAAAAATGTTCAGGCAACAAAAGAAGTAATCAAGAAAGCTAAAAGTTAAAAGCAACCAGAAGAATATAAAAATATTTACAAATCATATCTATCTGCCAAAGATCTAGTATCCCGGATACATACCAGTACATTTACAACTCAACTACAAAAGGCAAACAACTCATTTCAAAAATGGGCAAGAGATTTGAGTAGACATTAGAAGACATACTAACAGCCAATAAGCACGTAATATCGTTAGTCATCAGGCACTGAGGAATTATAAAGCCAAATCACAATGAGATACAATTTAACACCTACTGAGATAGCTATAATTTTCAAAAACAAAATTAACATATGTTAGTGAGGATGTGGGTAAATTGGAACTCTTATACATTGCTGGTGGGACTATAAAATGGTATAGTCACTGTAGAAAACAGTTGGAGAATTCCTCAAAATAGATGAAACATAGAATTACAGTGTGAGTCAGCAATTCCTCTCTTAAGTATATACCCAAGAGAAATGAAACTGTGCTCACACAAAAATGTGTGCATGAATGTTCAAGGCAGCATTATTTTAATAGCCAAAAAGTGACAACAACCCAAATGTCCATCAGTTGTTGAATGGATAAACAAAATTTCCATACAATGGGTATTATTTAGCCATAAAAGGGAGTGTATTTCTGACATATGTTACAATATCCATGAACCTTGAAATCACTATGCTAAATGAAAGCAGCCAAACACAAAAAGCCAAATGTCGTTTGATTCCACTTACATAAAATGTCCAGAATTCGCAAGTATAACAAGAGTTATACCAAATTGGTGATTTCCTGGAGCTAGGGAAAGAGGGGAAAAGGAAGGGACTGCTTTCTTGTGTAGGCTTCTTTATGGGATGATTAAATATTCTACAATAAGTACTAGTAGTTGCACGACATTATGAATGTACTTGAAGTCACTGAATTGTGCACTTTAATATGGACAAAATGGAGAACTTGTGTTACATGAATATTACCTCAATAAAAAATATAAAAATTCAGATAATTCTTATAGGGGCTCAATGGTTGCAATACCACTTGGGGCACTTGTATCCCATGCTGGAATGCCTGGGTTCAGGTCATGGCTATACTTCAGATTCCAACTTCCTGCTAAGGCAGATCCCAGGAGGCAGCAGGTGATGGTTCAAGCACTTTGACTCCTGCCGCCACATGAGAGCCCTGGATGGAGTTCTGGGCCCTTGACCTTGACATGGCTCAGCCCCAGCTGTTGTGAGCATTTGGGGTGTGAATTAGGTTGTTGCAGGCATTTGAGACATAAATAAGTTGTGGAAGATCTCTATCTGCTTTCTGCCTCTGTTTCTCTGCATTTCAAATAAAGGAAAATATTTTAAAAATTTAATTTACAAACTTTAAAGGATACAAATTTAAAAAAAAAAACAATAAAACAATTCTTATAGTCCTACAGTCAAGATAGTAGACTTTCTTGGGAACCTTATAAAACATGGTTAAGGAGCTGACACTGTAGCATAGTAGATAAAGCCATTGCCTGCAGTACCAGCATCCCATGTGGGTGCCGGTTCGAGTTCCGGCTGCTCCATTTGGTATCCAGCTTTCTGCTGTTACCTGGAAGGTAGTGGAGTTTGGCCTGGGTCCTTGGGCCCTCGAACCTGTGTGGGAGGCCCAGGGGAAGCTCCTGGCCCCTGGCTTCTGATCAGATCAACCCAGCTCCAGCTATTGTGGCTGTTTGGGGGAGTGAACCAGTGGATGACTCTCTCTCTCTCTCTCTCTCTCTCTCTCTCTCTCTGCCTCTGTGTGTCTTTGCCTTTCAAATTAATGACATAAATCTTTAAAAAAAAAACCAGGGTAGATCATAATCCCCAAGGGATGGCAATAATCTAAGACAGGGGCTGGCAATCTACAACCTGGAGTCCAAATCTGGCCAGTGGCCTCTTTTCATAAGGTCTATGAGCTAATAATGTTTTTAAGAAATATTTTTAAAGGTTGTTTAAGGTAATAACAAGGAAGATTATGTGACAGAGACTTGTTGTGGGCAACAAAGCCTAAAATATTTACTATCTAGCCCTTCACTGAAAAAGATTGTTGACTCATCCTCTGGTGATGATAAACAATAAGTAAACCCTTACATTTATCAAATGCATTTCAATTTACAAGGCACACCTATTTTACTCTCAGCTGACTTTCAAGACAACCTGGTAAAGCAGATGAGGTGTTATTCCTCTATACAGAGGAGGGAAACTGAGGTTTGTAGAGGTTAAGCCACTCATATGCTTGCTCTGTCACTTGAGAACTCATGTCATCTGAATATTATTTAGTGTTTCATCCCTGTAGCCCACTGGCTCTAGCAGCACATCAGAAAAACAGCTAAATATTCTGCGAAAACACAATGATTTTGACTTAAAAGAGCAGGCCAAGGTTGCGAAAGAGGCTAAGAGAGCTTTGGCTAACTGTGTCTGGGATTGCCTTCGTAGCTTTATAACTCCTCTGGCAATGGTCATATATTTTGCTAAATGAAATGCCACCCATATCGAAGGGCTCAGGAACCGTCAGGCCAAAATCTTTCAAGTGCCATAGAGTTGGACAGTTAGCTATATTTCAAGCACATCAGGTCAAACAATATAATAAAAATTGACTTGTTTGTGATATGTGCCTTTATAGGAGCTGTGACATTCACTCCTTCTCCTAATATCCTGCATCCAACCTGCTGCTTCAGCTGTCTTCGGAACAGCGTATCATCAAGTTGCTCTTCTGTCTGCCCACCAATTTACCAGGCGTCATATTTCCCTAACCTGAAGAAGCTCTGCAATATGTGTGTTGCAGGAGGGGTCAAGTTGCAACTGATACAGTTATTTGTTAATAGCTCTTCATCCTGGCCTTCGGAGCATAAAAGGCCCTTGGCATCCGTGTGGCTAATCAGCAGGTTCAAAGATGGGCTCCTTACCTCGAGGTCATTGTTCTCTTCTCCCACCCTTCATCCCACATGTGCCTAGCTTAGTACAGTTCTGTGTACTGCTCATACCCAGTCTGTAATCTTCTCCAGTCAATTTTGAATGATGGTCTCATATGGAGAGAAAGGAACACTGCACGCACTGTTGGTTCAGGTGCTCAAGGGCTATGAAGTAAATGGCTGCCCCTACTGGAGTAACTGTAATAGAATTGTGGGGGATTTATAATTATATCCTTCCATACAATTCAGTTAATTAATCAGCCCTTCCCACACACTGCCATTAGGTTCCTCTCACTAGGTAGGTCATTTTACTCACAGCATGTAGCTCCTTCATTCAGTTCTCTTCCTGCCCTCTTCTTGGGGCTCCTTTGCACTCAGGGACCAGCGTAACTTCTCTCTAGATGCTCATTTTTTTAAAATTTTCAAGTATTTCCCCCATTTAGAAACCCCAGGTAGATGCCAGCTCACTAAAGTCCTGGTATTTTGAGTTTAACCTATGTGGCCAAACTCTTCTGACTTTTAAGAAAGTTCAGCTCTCCCACCTGACATTTCAGTTGTGTCGTGGCCTGAATGTTAGCATACATCTGTTAGGGGGAAGAATTTTGAACTCTTCTCACTTTCAGTACTGGTCGCTGATTCCCCTTGTTTGTGACACCTCATATTCAATGTGTCCCTTGCAGGGAGAAAAACAAGAGTAATAATCCCCTTCTCCTACCAAAGCAGCTTCCATACCTTGGATTTTTTGGTTTTCTTCTTTTGCATGCAAAGACCTGTCTTATCAACATCACTAGTACATCTGGCAAGCCATTGCTTTAGACTCCTGGCAGTTTTCAGAATCCCTCTGGAAATCCTTCTTGTCATCCAAATCTCCCTTCTCTTTCTGAGCTCACCTCCCCATGTTTACAGTTTCTAAGCTGTGAGTTCTAGACATGTCTTCATTATCCAATTCTCCTACCTCTGTGGGGGTTTTGGATTGAGAGGCCTGCATGGCTCTGCCCTCTCAAAATTCTCCCTGGTTGGTGCTGTTGCTCTGTCTCATTTAGACTTCGGCAAAAAGCAGTCTTCTTGGTTCACTCTAGGCCAAAGTATAACTCCTGATAGAGTAGCCCAGTGGGAATCCATTCCTATATCTCTCCTAAGATTTCGTTCACGGAAATAAATGTACGGGATTATGTGGCACACAAGTTATGTTGTGCTGGCATTGCAATTGCACTTCATATCTCTTCAAATCCCGTACCTGGCAGACAGGAGCTGAGAATAAGCGGTTGTTGTGTGGTTTCTCTACTGCGATTTATCAAGAAGGGAAAGTAGATGCTCTGTGGACAGCTTCCTGATTTGCCCTTTTTTCTTCCAAACTTCTGAATCTTAGAAAGTTTAAATGGATATTTCAGCACAGATTGTTGACCACTGGCAGTGAGCTGAAAGCTATACCTTAATAATGAAAGCCTATTCTAGGCCATTTTGTAAACTCTTCTTCTTCCCTCTTCATCTCCTAAGTATCCAGCTGCATTTTTTGGTTTAAATGTTTCTTTTTAAAGGAGTAGGATTTCCATGACCTGCTCCGATCATCTGTAAACTAACTTTGTGACAGACATGCTGGGGTCTTAAGTTACTTTTTTTAAACTTTTCTTCAATAAATATAAATTTCCGAAGTACAGCTTTTGGATTATAGTAGTGTTTCCTCCCATAACCTCCCTCCCACCCACAACCATCCCATCTCCCACTCCCTCTTCCATCCCATTCTTCATCAAGATTCATTTTCAATTATCTTTATATACAGAAGATCAATTTAGTATATACTAAGGAAAGATTTCAACAGTTTGCCCCCACACAGAAACACAAAGTATAAAATACTGTTTGGGTAGTAGTTTTACCATTAATTCACATAGTACAACACATTAAGGACAGAGATCTTTTTGACTCCCTTGTGTATCCATGAGTATCATTAGACTGAATGCTACCAGAGAAGCAGAATTCAGTTTTGTAAATAGTGGTAACTTTTCTAAATGATTCATGATGATTTGTTGTCATATACCTTTCAAGATTATGCTTTTGTTATTGTTTTTAATTTTTTATGTATTTGAGAGGAATAAAGACAGACAAAGCTCTCATACACTGGCTCACTCCTCAAATGTTGCAATGGCCAGAGTGGGGAAAGGAGGAGGAGGAAGCCAGGAAGCAGAACTCCATCAAGGTTTCCTACATGGGTGGCAGACATCCAACTACTTGAGCCATCACCACTGCTTCACAGTGTCCTCATTAGCAAGAAGCTGGAATCAGGGGCCAGAGCTGAAAGTCAAACCCAGGAACTCTGACGTGAAATACAGACATCTCAGCTGCTGTCTTAACCACTAGACCAAATGCCCACTCCAAGACTATGGTTTTTGAAACATAAAAGCATCTGGATGCTTGGTTATAAGACACCAGAAAATTCATGTATTCAAGCATTTAATGAATCCCAAGCAGTATGCTAAGCTCTGGGAATATAAAAATAAATACAAGTATAGTCTTGGCCCTTAAAATCCATAGTCTAGTAGGGGAGATGGACATGTAAATGATTGTTGCACAGTGGGATAGATGCTATGACAGAAGTTTGAATTAAGTGTTGTGATAACACTAAGGAGAAAGGGTCCATCTTTTTGGGTAGGACTAGAGATAGAAGTGGTTCAAAGAAGGAGTTTCAGAGGAAGTGATATTGGCAGGAAGACATTCTAGCATTGTGGAATATGTGTAAAAGGGAAAGCACAGATTATTCTGGGGATGGTAAATTGAAGGCATTCTAGAAAACAGGGTGATAATGATAGATAAATCTACAAGAGAGGTCTGTTCTATTGAGCTGAAAGTAGTTCCAGGGCCAGTGCTATGATGCAGTGGGCTAAGCTTCTGCCTGTAGCACCTGGCATTCCATATGGGTGCCGGTTCTAGTCCCGGCTGCTCAACTTCCAATCCAGTTCTCTGCTATGGCCTGGGAAAGCAGTAGAAGATGGCCCAAGTCCCTGGGTCCCTGCACCCACGTGGGAGACCCAGAAGAAGCTCCTGGCTCCTGGCTTTGGACCTGCCCAGCTCTGGCCATTGCAGCCATTTGGGGAGTGAACCAGCAGATGAAAATACTTTCTCTCTGTCTCTCCTTCTGTCTGTCTGTAACACTATCCCTCAAATAAACAAATAATTCTTAAAAAAAAAAAGTAGTTCCCAGCTAAATAGGAAAAGGTCAGCTATGCAACTATGGGATACTTCCCATCTACACTTTACCCTCTCTTGAAAAGTAAATCAAGTAGCCATATGATAGTTAGACTAGTACAATCCACATGCAAGGAGCATGTTTAGATTAACCAAGAAATTTTCTAAATGTGTGACTAAAAATTTCAAAAACTCTCAAAACTCTGCTCAAGGTGATCTAGGACAAATCTGAAGGAGGTAGGACTGAAATGTGATTGTAATTTTGTAAAGTGGAAACCAAATTAATTGTATTATACACTGTTTGGAGTGAATCAAAAGTAGTTGGCCAGCTAGATTAAAAAAAAAGACAGTTACCAGCCAAACTCCATCCAAGAGAAAATGATCTTGGCCAAGTGAACCCAACATTATGGGTTCCTTGGCAAGGCTAGCCCTGTAGTTGATGAGAGTGCTTCCAGTTGTCTAAGATGAGAAGCCATTCTTAAGATCAACTAACTCCCCTTGCTCTGATTTTATGCTCACCAAGCAATCTTTTGATAATTTATTTGGCTCCCTACACAGCTTGCCTACAGGGAAAGAATTCACTGATCTGCCTACTTAAGCACTTTGGCCGGCTTAACAATTGTATTTCTCATCGTACATTAATAAATTGGCATCCAGTCTATGTATATATTCAGACTGTCAGTACATATCTATATGGGAGATAGATAAAAGTATATAAATTTAAATGTATAAAATCTATATATATCAAACAGGCATGTGAGCCTGCTTAAGTTGACTTTGTCTTATTGAATTTACTCAGTTCAGACGTGGCTCTTTAGCCTTGCAGCTCAGAAAGCTAGTTTTGTCTCTGCACTGAGAGTCCAGCCATCTCCTGCAAAGGTTATAGAAGTGGCTAACCAGCATTCTCCAGTAACAGAAGTCTGTGTATTGCTGTGCCCTTCTCCCACAAGTTTACTAAGTAGGTAGTGTTCATTCTTCTGTGTTTGTTTACAAATATGACATCGGTTTTGAGGAATTCAATTTGAGGGTGAACATCACCGTCAAAACGTGTGGATAGAAAATACTCTTGTACTCGCTTTGTGGTTTTTTTCTTGCTTTTTGTTTCTAAAAGTAGATATAGAGAAAAAGCTTGACACGGCCAGTGTATTTGGGGAGTACTCTCAAAAAGCACAGGAAGGAAAGGGGGAAAGAGAGACAAAAAAAGAGAGCAAAGGTAATGGTGTGTGTGTTAATGGGCAGGTTGTCCGATGGGGAACTGAGAGTCATTCTGAAGGCTCTCTGAGAAACTGTTTGCAATGACCTTAGAATCATCCCATGGAGGATGGAGAGACTCTGATATTTATCCATGGACTTCCATCCCCATTGGCTGAATTTTAGCTCCAGTGGTGGTAACCAGCCTGAACTTCCAGGTTGCACTTGGCTGTAAAAAAGCAAGCTTCCCCTGTGCCTGAATTCTATTCAACCACAGAAACGGAATGAAATCTCACTTTCACCAAAGTGGATGGAATTGGAGGACATCACTTTAAATGAAATAAATATCACTCAGAAAGACAAATATGATGTGTTGTCCCTCATATGTGGGAGCTTTTAAAAAAAACTTAGTATGGACACAGAATGGTAATTGCTAAAGCTGGGAGGGGTGAGAGGGATAGAGGGAGTTTGGATAAATAAATGGGAAGCAGGTTCATTAATTGTGACAAATGTATTGTACTAATAGGAGATATTAATAGGGGAAGCTGGATGCGGCTTATTAATTGTGACGAATATACCACACTAATAGAAGATGTTAATAATAGGGGAAGCCAGGTATGGATTATATGGGAACTCTTTGTAGTACTTTATAATTTTTGTTTTGTAAATGTAAAACTATCCTAAAATTAAAAGTTGATTTAAAAAGAGACTAGCCACTTGAAGTAGGAAGCTATCAGGACAATGGAAACTGCAGCTGCAGGTGAAAACAGTAGGTCAGGAGAATATGTGCCAGGGTGTCAATGGTGCTTGGTGTGCTACTGGAAGCAAATATGATAGATCTTGAGACCCCAATAGACAAATGAACAAAGGATATGAGCTGACGAGTTGTTCACAAAAAAATAAAAGTGGTCAACAATTGTGTTTTTAAACATTCAACCTTGGTAGTAATCACTAAACTATAAACAAAAATGAGATGCTATTCTCTGCTTGTCAAATTAGCAAAGGCTTATTTTTTTAAGTTTAGTTCTATTTATTTGAAAGGCAGAGAGAGAAAGGGAGGGGGAGAGAGAGAGAGAGTTCTTTCATCCTCTGGTTCATTTTTCAAATGTCACAATAGCTGGGGCTGGGCTAGACTGAAACCAGGAGCCCAGAATTCCAACCAGGTCTCCCATGTGGGTGACAGGGACCCAGCCATCACCTGCTGACCCCAGGATACACATTCTTAGGAAGCGAGATTGGAAGCCGAGGTGGGATTTCATCCCAGGCATTCTGATATGGGATTATAAATTGGCACAACCTTTCTGAGAAGCAAGTTTTCAATATAGCAAGCCATCAAATCATGAATATTTGAAAATATTCTGTGGCATTGAAAATGCCCGTGATGTAATGTTAAGTTAAAAGGCATCCAGCACATGCAGGATGAACCCAATTATTTTTTTCTCAAGCCAGAGATTATGTAGATGGTATTATGTACATTATGTGGATGGTAAGACACTGGTGTATTAACAGCTTTGGGGAAAAGAAACACTACATTGAATACAATTAAATTTCATTCTGATAGTAACATGTATATGGTTCTATATGATTATATATCATTTTGTTGTTCAATAATACCACCAAAAGTTAGAATCTAAGCTTTCTTCATATTTCAGAGTCTGAAGATTCTTCTGAATTACTTTTTACCATTGACAGTGATGTGGTGTACGATAGTGACATGTAACTGCTTTCCAAACCCCAGCCTGTGATGATGTGACAAGATAATATCAAAGTATGCAGAAGAATCACAGAGGTTCACCCACGTTTCCTATTTAGTTAAACTCACAGTTTATTTTTTTTCTTTGCCTTGTTTTTCAATTCAATTACATTAGCCAGAAATCAATCAGTTTGTTTTCAAAGTCCCCCAGAAGCTTTGGACAGATAGATGTTTGGTGTATGAATGATAGTCCCTCACAATGCATGAAATGGTCACACCAACCTTTTCTAGCTTTGAAAATTTTATTATATATTCTAAGAGATTTGGCAATTTCTACTGCCTTTAATTGCATTGTCTGGGGTGTGACAGGCAATCTTCTGCAGACACAATAATTTTTCATTTCAATGATGCATCATAGTGTAATTTTTAGAAGACATTTTAAGTGACAATTAGGGAGAAAGCCAAATTTAAGTTAAAAATTTAACCATGAGTAGTCATACCAATGCAAATAACTCATTTGAAGTGACAGTCAGATATATAGATATCCTCTCAGTAGGTCTAAGCCTGCACACACATAAACAATGACAAAATATCACAGTAGATTCCTCTGACTGGCAATTTACAAGTCACTTTTGACACCCATTACAAGATGCATCCTGATTTCAGAAATGAAGAATATATGTGTTTGAATGCAGGAAATAGGATATCAGATGTACCCACAGGTATATACAAATGCACACACACACACACACAGAGAAAAAAAGACAAAAAGAAAATGTACCACAATGCTTGCAAGTAATCATCTCCGTGTGGGGAAGCTGCAGATTGTGTACTTTTGCTTATCTTCATTTTCTAAATGCCTCAATAAGCTTGTTTTGTTGTTAAGTTTAAAAAAGATACATTTTTAGAAGGATTATTGTTTGTATTTTGAAGGCTGTGGCTCCCTATTGGGAGAAAAGAGTTTGGAATAGAGTAGACCAGCTTTGAATATGAGCCAGTTGGATCCTTGGAGGACCATAGTAATCTTTGGATCTTCCTGGCCCAACAGAAGAAATAACCAAGTATCCATGCAGAGATGGTTTAAAGGTGAAAAAACAAATCAGAAACTCTGAGGCTACATTTGTTGGTTCAGTTCAGTATCTGGTTTGTCACATAATTTTGACAAGTTGTGAATCTCTTACGTTTGTTTTCTTGTTACAAATGAGAATCCCTTCTACCCTTCCTCTTTCTAGTCATGGCAGGTATGGGCTTGAAAACAGAAAATATGAATCAAATACTTCACAATCTTGATTGGGTCTCTATAAGAAATGCCTGAAAGGATCTGGCCTGAAATTTTCCTAAAAGGGTAGGGTGAGTAGGGAGAACTCTATGGGAAAGGGAAAGAGATGCTGAATAGAGCCACAGGGCCAGTGGTCTATTTGGGGGGCTTAAGATAAATGCCAGGGTTTGTTAATTCCTGCCACAGGGCACAGGCAAGCACATTCTATACTGAGAGCCCTTGAGAACATTAACCAGTTGAGGGAAATTAATTTTGACTAATTAACTTGGCCTCAGTTGCCTCTACCTGTTGATGGGCAGAAGGACCCGAGGAATTCTCTATCAGGTATATTCTAAGACCTGATTCCCAAAGCAAAGTGGATGACAGAGAGATGGGGCTATCGGAGCTGCAGTGTGATGTCATGTGGAGTGGCAGAGCTCACAGCGTCTCACTCTGCACAGTGCCAGGAAATATGTGTTGCATGACTGCAGTGCGTTGGTTCACTTAATCTTCCCAACATTCTGAGGTTCAGCACAGCGGGGTCGGGAAGGGCCTGGTCTTCTCACTTTATGTGTAGCACAGTATAAACAGCCTCTCCCTGAAAAAAAGCCCCCCGACACACACACAGAAAAACTCAGTGGCTATTTCTCGGCTTGCCCACCATCATGGCTGCCACAGAAATGGCCTGCCAATACCTAGCTTACATCTGCCAGTCCCTGGTCCAAGCAGGCTTCTCAGCTTCCCTCATTCCCTCCCGTCTGCACTGTCCTACTCTGAGGAGCTGCCATCACTCCTCTGAGGTAAAGCAGTGAAGACCTTATCAAGATGCAGCTGTTTGCTGGGAAATGAATTGCCTGAAACCTCTCTCATACATCAATAGCTTTCCAGTGTGAGGGCACCGGGTAGCTGGGGTGGGGTCCAAAGAACTCTGTGACTCCAGAAGGAAGGGCCCAGGAACGAGGTCACACCTTGCAACATTACCTCAGACAAAGCCAACCTGGTGTGTAGGTTGCAGGGCAGTGGAGGACACTGAACTAAGACCACAACCAGGGCTGGCTCCCTGCCCAGACCTGTAAGGATCAGAAGCTGGAAATAGGAAAGCAGTGCAAGCCAGGAAGAGCCTCCTACTTCACCTTCAAAGCCAGAAGATCCCATATTTTGACAGGGACAGTTGATCCAGACAGGGAGAAGGAATTGATCGTTCCCTTTCCAGGGCTCTCCGGCATCATGAAAGGAGGCAGCGGGCAATGTGTGAGTATGAGTGAGTGGAGAGGGAGGCTTCTACTCACCAGCAGCAAGCTGGATGCTGCTTTGGACAAGCCAGTAGAACACAATAATTGATTGCCTTCTTGCTGCAAAATCAAAATGGCTTTTGATGTTCAGCCATTCATTGCTGTAACTGGAATAATAACACAATTCATTTTAGCTGCAGCCCTGCAAATGGATGACTTTAATAATGGCTAATTTGGGATGATGAATGTGCCATTTGGGGGTGACATTAGTGCTGAATAAGGAGAAGGGTGTGTAAGAGACAGAGGGAGGAAGGGATGAGCTATATAAGACTAGCCATGTTTGCTAACTTCGGAGGCTGCCAGCCCTTCAATTTCATTCCACAAGTATTGCTTTAGCAAGCACCTACTCCCCACCTAGCACTGGGCTGAGAGTTGGGAAAGACTCTGAAGCGATAAATGATTAGGGTGACCGTGTGTCCTGGTTTCCCAGGAACAGGCCTGGTTTACGCTGAGACCTGGTGCAAGTATTAATAGTATCCCTCTCTCACTTTCGAAAGGGTCTTGGCTTGGATGATAAATTAGTCATTATATGTGCCTCATTCTCTGAATTACTATGAGCACACTGCTTTTCTGGGAAGACAAGTCTTATTTATGCACAGAGAACAATTAATGTGCATTAGGAGACAGTATAAAAACAATAAAGGCACAAAATAAGCTCAAATATCCAAATCAATGCTCACAAGTTTCAAATTGATGATGGGCATGGATTTAAATACATTGAGAAAGACTTTTACATGCTTGGGAATGCTAACCCCAATCTCACTTGATCTTCACCCAAACTTTAATGTTAATCTCGTCTTACGGAATGGGAACTAGAGCCTCAGAGAAAGAAATTAACTGCTGAAGGTCATACAGCTAGTACATGATGGAACCAGAATTTGAATGCAGGACTATTTTAATTTAAAAGCCAACTATATTACAGTACTTCAAAAGGTTCATGGAAAATGCATATTATGAAAAAAATTGTGCATGGATTTCAAAATTTGAGAGAACAAAAATAAACATCTTTTATTTCCATTTCTCCACACACTTCTTGATGTACACTCATATTTCTCCTTCAGAACAGATATTAGTGTTGTGTGGAGTGATTAAGGCAGGACATACAAAAAGTGACCTATTTCAAAGAAATGAATCCACAAGTAAAATAGTAAATAGAGTAAAAATGAAAGATGTAAGGTTGAGAAGAGATAGGAAAGAAATTAAGTGAGGTGAGGTTAGTCCAGGACAATTTTTGATTTGCAATGGAGGTGAGTTTTCACACTAGGTTTCAAATGGCTGATGAATATGGATGAACAGATATCAAAGGAAGGACTTTTGCAAGTGTAGGAATGAAAAACTCTGAAATCAGAGTGCTTTTTCCTGGGAATGGGGATGAGAATAGGAATGGGGCAAACAGGAGGTGACAATTGTAAGATTTTGTTTTTTAAACATAGTGATAAATAAATAGGTGATCATTGTACTATTCTGTATACTTTATTTGTAATATCTGAATATTTCATGATAACATATTTTAAAGGGTTATAAATTTATTTGAAAGTCAGAGTTATAAAAATAGAGGGAGAGAGGGGATAGGGAGAGAGAGAGAGAGAGAGAGAGAGAGAGAGAGAGAGAGAAAGAGAGGAATTCCATCTGCTGGTTTACTCCCCAATGTCACAATGGTCAGGACTGAGCCAGGCTGAAGCCTGGAGCCAGGAGCTTCATCTGGGTCTCCTATGAGAGTAGCAGGTGCCCAAGCCTTGAGCTATGTTCTCCTGATTTTCCAGGCACATTAGTAGGGAGCAGGCAGGACACAAACTGGCACCCATATGGGATGCTGGTATTGCAGGCAATGGATTTACACACTACACCACAATGCAGGCCAGTGATAAGATACTTTTAAAACAGAGATAGATCTTCCCATATGAACAAAATGTCTTAAACAGGATCTAGAAGTATGGATCAAAAAATGTCTATTCTGGAGATATGGTAACCAGAATCCCTGTGTCTGGATGAGGCATTCATGGTCTTCCTAGGCAAGTGCCCACTGCCATTTCTTCCTCCCTAAGCAAAGCACAGCATTTTGAAAGCCCCATTGGACTCTCCACTTAATTGAATCAAGGCTTGGAACCATTAGAAAGGCCCATTCACTGCCTTCTTGTAAGATGTGCTTGTGTAGTCCATCTGTCTTGCTTGCTGCTGGCACCATGAATGCCACACTAAGCACCAACGTGTTTATTACTTTGGGACTGATGTATAAGCAAAAGCTTGGTGCCCTCCTCAGCTTGGCCTGCTGATTGCAGCTGGATCCAGAGGCCTCTCAGCCTGTTTGTAACTGCCCACAATAGCTGCCCACAACAGGGGCAATCATTAGGGGCCAAGGGGAGCAGCTGAAAGCCAGGACCTGGCCTCCTCCAACTGTGCTGCCATCGAGCAGCAATAAACGAAGCAGCCAATGAATCCATACAAATGCCATCACTGTGGCCCTGCAGGGCTATAAAAAGGCCGTAACATGAGCTCTCCATACTTCACCTGCAAACAGGACTTGGGAGCAGCTGGCTGCATTGTGGAGGGTTCCAGTGACTGGATCCTGTCGGTTGGTACAACACGGGTGCCAGTTGTGAAACCCCAGGACTTGCTACAAGAAAAGTGGCAGGAAGTGCTTCAACAGGGTGTAGGGGAGCTCTCTGAGTTTACCTCTGTTTTAGGGATGAGCTTTAGACTTCAAGGCCAATCTCCCCTACTCCAGGCTTTGGGTCTGATGCTCTGAGCCATGGAAGTTGTTTCTGTTATTTGACGCTGCCACCTCTCCTGGCCCAGGCTGGGTACCTTCACTCCTCTGGCAAGCACTTCCTCCCTGTCAGCAACAGGAAACTGATTGTTTGACACAGGCATGCCATTGGGACTATGCAAGGGTGCCCCATGGTGTGTGTGTGTGTTTGTGTGTGTGTGTGTGTGTGTTGGGGGTGGGGCATTGCTTCTCCTACCAGGTCTTGACCCATTCTCTGAGGTCACTTGTCCCAAGTTCCTGGAAGGGTGTGATGGAGAGAGAGCCTGAGAGGTTTCAGGGTGGGACGTCAGCCAGGTGTGTAGAAAGGCTGAGAGTCAGAGGGCACGGGTTCCGGCCCTGACCCCTTCACTGAAGCAGCCTGTGGTCTGGGGAAGTGGCACAGGCCATGTTCCCAGGGAAGCAGATTCCAACAGGGCTTGGTGGGCAGGAGGTTTACGGGGGATGTGGGGATCAACACATTTGGGGAAGTGGAGAAAACAAGAACAGGCAGAGGAGGAAGTGGACGCGCGAGGCAGCCACAGTCCCATGAAAACTCTGACATGTCCTGACTCGTGCTAAGGGGCCTCTCATGTCTCTGCATCGAGCAACTATTGGATGCAGGAGCCCACCCCACCCCACCCCACCGCCCATAGGTGTGTGGCCTTAGACACAGTGGCTCTCTTCAGCCAAGGGCCACACCTGCAGAGGGATTCGGCTATGCACTGTCCGCTGCCAGCCCCCTTCGCTCACCACCTCTGGGGAAATGAGCGTTTCTGTTCTAAAAGGGAGGGTGGAGCAGGACAGTGCTCACAGCATCCGAATCAGCAAGTTCCTGCCCCTCCCTGGATCCATTTGCTCACCTGTAAGGCAGATTAGGATGAGCTATAGGACCCCTTTCAGCTCCAGGGCTGTAGGATTTCCCCAGCCTTGCCTTCCTCCCCTACCACCCCCTTCCCCCTTGGCTACACCCAGTTTATCTTCCCAATCCTTCTTGTAATCGACCAGACTACAAAACAAAGACCTGTTTGACACTGGGCAGGCCACTTTAGCTCAGAGATTGTTATTCCATCTGAAAAAAATGCAGACACCTGTTATTATTGATGTCTTTTTCAATGGCTGTGAGAAACAGATGGAAGCAAATGAGAAAAGGTAGGTAAAGAGGCTCATAGGTCTCACTAAATGTTGGTTCTCCTTGCTCCGTTGTTATTGAAACAGTTGAACCTAAACAATAGCATCCAATGATATTCACAATGAAGAAATGCTGTGTGTCAGTTGGTGCCTTTCCTGCCAAGCCTTAACTCAAAAAGCTTAAGTCACTCAGGAGTTTGAGTCTGGAGCCAAATAAGTTTGCCATCTATGTCCATGCTGCCTGCCCCCTGCTCTGCACCCCTGTCACTGGCCAGGGCCTGTCTGCCTCAATCATGAGAACACAGAAACCTTTTCACTCCGTTTGCCACGAAGCACCAACCAGCATCACCTCGGAACTTGTTGGAAGGGCACCTGCTCGGCTGCCTCAGCTCCCTCCACCACCCTCTCCCCACCCAAGAAGATGGAGCCATGACAGCAGGAGGTGGAGGACACCAGAAGAGATGGAGCCTTTGCCAGAAGGCCTTGGCTGTCACCTGTGCTCTCAGCCCCTGCCTCTGCTCGAGTCCGGCCAGGACCACAGAGCCCTCACCATCACAGACTCCAAAGCAGAGGTTCTCCAAGTGTGGTCCCCAGGCTAACAGCAAGAACCACCTGGTCCCACGTCAGAAGCACAACGTCTCAGGCCCAGCCCAGACCTACTGGAGATTCTGATACAGGCCCATTTCTACAACCACTGGCCTAGGCTGCAAACAGTTAACTCCATGTGCCTCTTCCACACCACCCTCCCCCTCCTCGGGCTGTCTTCCTTGCTATGGAGAAGATAGAAAGGAAGACAGCAGCACACTGAGGGAGAGCACGGATAAAGCCATGTCTCCTAATTAGACGGGAGGCTTTCCACTTTTTGGATTTATCTCTCCTGCCCAGTGATTGTGAATGGGGACTGTGGCGGGCCTATCTTGATTTGCACTTGATACTTATTTCTCCAATGGCTTGTTGCTGCTGGTAAAAGCTTTGGCACACAAAACAGAACATGGGAACACACTATAAATAAGCCTTTTAAACAGAGATTTAAACCAGTTTCGTTACAGCCACTGGATGGTGTGTTTTGCAGCTCTGATTTCAGCTCCAGTCGTGAAGACTCAGGGAAGGTAAACAGATCTCAGAGAATCAATGCAGAAAATAAAGGGCAGAGGTGGGGGAGACCCAGTCCCAAGTGGCAGATCAATTAGAGACCCAAACAGGCCTAGGGAGCCAAATTAGGCCACTTCCCAGGGAGGGGAAGGGGACCCCTGCTCTTGGGTGTGATTAGGATGTGGAGCCCTCCCTGGGGAAGGCTCAGCAGAGGGGCAGGGGCTCAGCAGAACTGAGTCAGGGTCTGGACAGGGCACACCAAGGTCTCTGTGAGGGAAGCCCAGGCGGGCATATCAGGGTGGAAGGGGCAGAGGGCTCCCATCTCAGGGCCGGAGCTGTGGTCTGATAAAGGACTTCCTTCCCTCTGGAGTGATGGCTGCATGGGAGGTGGGCAGTGGGGATCTCAGGAGACATAGGCAAAGGCATCCTGGGGGAGGAGTTTATGCTCATCTTGTGCTCCTCCAGTCCCAGGGAGATGCCGGGGGCAGAGGGTGAAATGAGCCTCCTCTGTCTCCCTCCCAGGCCCCTGTACCCCAACCCAGCCTCGATGGGGCTCCCTCCCCTCACCTAGCTGGCGCGAAACTCCTGCAGAGGTCAAGCTCAGCACCAGGGCTCCTGGCTCCTTTCTTGCAGCTCAGTACAAAGCCCAAGGCCCCCTGAAGACAGCACCTCTTCTGCTGTGTGGTGTTGTGGTTTTTCTTTTGTTTTCTACTATGCAACCCGCTTCAGTGCCAACAACCTATGGACAGAGGCCAGGCAATGGTTCAGGACCACAGTTTTCTCTGGCATAGGACACTATGAGAGGCCCAGGGGAATGGGGTAGTATTTGTTTTTAAATTAACTTTTTCTAACTATGGTCGTATTAGGGGCCCAAGTGGACCTACCCTGGGCCTTAAGTCTTAATTCTGGAGACAGCCTGCGTGCTCAATGCTTTCTATTTTCCCATTGTGATAATTCTGGTCTATCACCTCCTGACTTTTACCTAACAAGTATCTCAGAACATCTCAGGGAGAAGGAGAGGAAAGCTCTAGCTATTTGGCAGAAACAAGAAGGGAGCACTTGTGGTGTGTGTTTGTGTGTGTGTGTGTGTGTGTGTGTGTGCGCGCATGCTCCAGATCAAGCCAGAGTGTGCTGTTAGCTGACTTTCTCTTGGAGTCCTTCCTCTAAGTGCCAGCTGGCCACAGGTGCCAGTCTTTGGTAGTGATGTGTCAATGTGATGTTTCCCTGTGAACATGGTATTCAAAGGGAAGAAGGTATTTGTCTAATGTGTGCATAGATACAAGGTGTTTTTGTGTGTTGAAGGTGAAGAGGTTTGGGGGCGCTTAATGGGTACCATATCAAAGTTCTTCAACATAGTCCAGAAACCTAAAATTCTTATCATTTTCCTCTGCCTTGATATACTTTCCTGGGATTCCCATCTATATTATGGATTTAGGCATTTAGAACTTCTCTTGAGGAACTAACAATCATTTCCTAAGCCCCGCATCAGGAGTTAGTGAATGAGGCTGGTGAATAGGTTCTCCCCCAACAAACGCCCTACTCCCTTTGCTTGTAATAAAACCTTAAAAAGAGCTCCTTTGCGTGAATGAGCACATTCTTGAGATAAAAGAAAGATTAGGTGTGGAGAAAGGGCTGTGACCTACAGATATGAAAAGGGAAGGCAAATCAAAAGGTCCCAAGTGATGGATAAAAGAGTGTGGTGTACCACGGTGGGAGAGGAAGCCTGTGCAAAGGAGCTGGTGAGAAAGAACTTAAAGGCAAGCCTTCCTCCGTTGTACAGTAGTCCCTCCTGTGCTTGATTTCACTTTCTGTAGTTTCTATTACCCATGGTCAGGTACAGCCTGAAAATATTACTTAGGAAATTTAAGAAATAAACAATTCATAAGGTTTTTAAAATTTTTTAAAGATTTATTTACTTATTTGAAAGTCAGAGTTACATAGAGAGAGGAGAGGCAGAGAGAGATGTCTTCCATCTGCTGGTTCATTCCCCAACTGGCCTCAACAGCCGGAGCTGCACCAATCCGAAGCCAGGAGCCACCTGAGTGCAAGGGCCCAAGGACTTGGGCCATCCTCCACTGCTTTCCCAGGCCATAGCAGAGAGCTGGATCAGAAGTGGAGCAGCCAGGTCTCTTACCAGTGCCCATATGGGATGCCGCTGCTCCAGACCAGGGTGTTAACTTGCTGCGCCACAGCACCAACCCCAATTCATAAGTTTTAAAATGAGTGTTTGTCCTGAGTGGTTTCATGAAATCTTGTGCTGCCCTGCTTTGTCCAGGCAGGGATGCGAATCACCTGTTTGTTCAGTGTATCCACACAGTATATGCTATCCATCTGTTAGTCACTTAGTAGCCATTTGGGTTATCAGATCAGCTGTCATGGTTTCACAATGTTTGCATGTAGGATTCAGTACTATTAGTGATTTTTGGGCATCTATTCTGGTTCTTGTACTGTATCCCCTGTGGATAAAGGGGGAAAAATTATATAGTGTAAAGAGCATGGATCGGATTTCAAAGGACCTGAATTCCAGCTTGTCTTTTCTACATAAGAGCTCTCTGATTTAGGATAAGTTCATTTTTCTACACTTTGGTTTCTTCATCTACCAGATGAGAATAGCAATTCCTGTTCTACCTGCCTCATAGATTTGTTGTGAAGCTCAGATAAAAAAGTGAGTAAGAAAGCTTTATGTAGACTACACAAAACGGAGTAAGAGTTTTATGATTATTTTATTCCACAATCTTGCCAAGGGCCATCTCTTATCAAAAATGAGTTTAGGGGCTGGCACTGTGGCATAGTGGGGAAAGCCACCATCTTTAGTGCCGGCATCCCATGTGGATGCCAGTTCATGTCCCGGATGCTCCACTTCTGATTCAGCTCTCTGCTATGACCTGAGAAAGCAATAGAAGATGGCCCAAGTGCTTGGGTCCCTGCACCTGTGTGCGAGACTGGACAGAAGCTCCTGGCTCTTAACTTCAGCTGTGGCCATCTGGGGAATGAACCAGTGGATGGAAGACCTCCCCTATCCCAATCTGACCCTCCTGAACTCACTAACATCTAATTATCTTACTGGACTGAACGCTTGCATCTTCCCCTCTGAAAAGTATGCTGGGGCACAAGTTGCCTGATAGTGCCTTACTGTGCTTACAACAGAAACCTGTGTGCCTCTTCTGTCACAGTAGTGGTCCCACTGTACTGTCACGGACTAGCAACCTGATTCTATACAGTGTGCTCCTTCAGGACAAGAACTTGCACTCATCTCTGTCTCTGTTTCTACTTCTGTTGACCTGGCCAATATTGGACACAGAGGATACAGTTGCTGAGTGAGCTAGCAGTCTGGGACATTGGGAATTGTATAGCTGGAGAACTTTGGGAGTGCAACTAGGACTGCCCTGTGTCACACCCAAAGGACACTGTACTTATTTAATTACTTGTGTGTGTGTGTGTGTGTGTGGTGGGGAGTGGCTCAAACAGATGTTATATCAGCTCATTTAGCAAAGGACAGTGATTGGAGTTTTCTTTTATTAACTAAATAGACAGTACCCAAGCGGAATATTAAAAGCCAGATGGCACAACTTCCAACTTGTGTATATCTGAAAGGAAGCACAAAGTGTCAGCACTGTCCTGTTTAATCTCAAGTCTAGTCTCAACAGATAGACTTACCCACTTCTGAATCAAGGCAAATGCATGGAGTTACACAGGGCCTCATTCTGTCCTGAGAGGCTAGGTCTGCTCACTCCACACCAATTCCCTCCTATCCCCAGCAGATGAAAATCAAGGGAACATGCAACCTGGGGTCTGTTTTGGGCTGAAGTGTGTTCCCCTAATAATTCAAATGCTGAAGCTGTATCCCCAGTACTTCAGGATGTGACTGTATATGGAAATAGGACCTTCAAAGAGACAATTAAGTTAAAACAAGACCATTAGGGTGAGCCCTAATTCAATCTGACTGGCATCCTTATAAGATGGAGAAATTAAGACACACAAAAAAGACAACAGAGGCATGCATGCACAGAGAGATGATCATGTGATGAGACAGTAGGAGGATGGCTAACTACAAACCAAGAAGAGAAGCCTCAGAGGAAACCAACCCTGCCTTGATCTTGGGCATCTAGTCTCCAGAACCATAAAAAATAAAATTTCATTGTTTAATCCTGTGATATGTTGTTAGAGTCTGTGATATTTTGTTATGGTCGTTTGGCAAACCAAGACAGGATCTAATCACCTGGGCTCTACTTTAGCCTGGAGTAACCTCACATACATTCCAGAACCTGAATCCTTGTATATTTTCTAAATAATTTTAAATATATATGTATACATATTTATTTATTTGAAAGAGAGAGAAAGAGTGAGAGAGAGAGATTGATCTTTTCTATATGCTGGTTCACTTCACAAGTGCCCACAACAGCCAGGGCTGAGCCAGGCTGAAGCCAAGAGCCTGGAACTCCAACTGAGTCTCTCATGTTGGTGGCAAGGGCCCAAGCATTTGGGCAGCATCTGATGTCTCCTAGGGCACACATTAGCAGGAACCTGCATTGGAAGTGGAGGAAGGACTCAATCCCAAGCACTCCAATATGGGATGTGGACATCCAAAGCAATAGCTTAACCCACTGCACTGCAGTGCCTTCCTCCAATGTCCAGTTCTTTAAAGTTAAATTTCTTTGTCTTTTTCCTTCTTCCATTTGCTTAATGCTTCCCTTATTTACTCACCCATTCAACCGGTACTGAGCTGTTGAAAGGAATATAGCATCCTGTTCCCAAGGAACTCAATGCCACATATAGAATACATATATACCCTACAAGGTTAGAGATGAACTTGGTATGTAGCATCACTTCTAGTTGGAGTGATTGGACTTGTCAGTGAAGGAGGGGAAACATTCATCTGTCTTAAAAAAAAGGATCCAAGACTTTCAATGAAATATGGTGTTGTAGTTAAAAGCTTAAACTCTGAAACCAGACTGGCTGGGCATTGCATTTAAGAGGTTGCACTCTGGAGATAGTGTTGAGGACCAATTGGTTAAGCTGCCACCTGCAATGCTGGCATCCCATGTGTGTGCTTGTTCAAGTCCCAACTGCACTACTTCAGATCCAGCTCCCTGGTAATACGACTGGGGAAACAGCAGAAGATAGCCCAAGTGCTTAGGTACCTGCCACCCTCATTAGAGACCAGGACTGAGCTTCTGACTCCTGGCTTCAGCCTGGCCCAGCCTTGGCCACTGCAGCCATTTGGGGAGTGAACCAGCAGATGGAAAATCAACCATATTCTCTCTCTGTCTCTCTGTCTCTTTCTGTCTCTCTCTGTCTCCTCTCTACTTCTCTATTTCTGACTTTCTCTCTCTTTCTCTCTCTCCTTCTCTCTGTAACTCTACCTTTCAAATAAATAAGTAAATAAACCTTTTTTTTAAGATTTATTTATTTGAAAGTCAGAGTTACACAGAGAGAGGAGAGGCAGAGAGAAGCAGAGAGAGAGAGGTCTTCCATCCGATGGTTCACTCCCCAATTGGCCCAACGGCCGGAACTGCGCCGATCCGAAGCCAGGAGCCAGGAGCTTTTTCTGGGTCTCCCATGCGGGTACAGGGGCACGAGGACTTGGGCCATCTTCCACTGCTTTCCCAGGCCATAGCAGAGAACTGGATCAGAAGTGGAGCAGCTGTGTCTCAAACCGGTGTCCATATGGGTTGCTGGCGATTCAGGCCAGGGCGTTAACCCACAGCACCACTGTGCTGGCCCCTAAGTAGACCTTTTATTAAAAGGTGGGTTTATACTCTGAGGCTAAGCTATCTGGGTTCAAAATCTGATACTTACTAGCTACATAACCTTGACAAGTTACCTCTGTCCCCTTTCCCTCATAAAATGAGGCTAAATAATAATACCTATCTCACAGGGTTATATTAGGATTAGATGATTAATATACACGAAACTCTTAGAAGAGTGCTTTGCACTTAGTAATCACCACATAAATTTTACTGTTATGGAATTTGGGGACAGAGGAATTGGTTCTACCTCACTATCTGTGAAAGATCTTCAAATTGTTTATGAAAATGCATATTATGAAAAAAACTATGCATGGACTTCAAAAGTTTTGCACCAAAATCAACTTAACTTTTAATTCCATTTTCCACGAACTTCTGAAATACCCTTGTACTCAAACTCTGCCCGAGATGATTGTCTTTCTACCTGAAAAAGTGCATGGAAGAATCATGTGGGGGCAATAAGCACTTAAAGGTGTTAAAAACTGTATGGGGGAAATTATGTTACTGTTGTTGTTGAATTGAGCTTTGAAGAACGGTGAAGATTTAATTCAAAACCTAACACTTATTGAGCACTTAAGCACATGGGAGAAACCAGGTGTGTGTGTGTGTGTGTGCGTGTGTGTGTGTGTGTGTGTGTATAGTGTAATCAGAGGAAGAAGTTAGTCCCTCTTCTAGCTCCCTGGCTCCTACAGCACAGATATGCATCTTATGTTTGGCCAAAGTGATGTTCTTGCCTAGGACTTTGAATCTTGAAGGAGTCTCAGAAAAACAGAGATTAAAAAATCCAGGGATGACACTAGTGTCATTTTAATTAGAATGACCTTGACGTGTGAACTAGTTGTGGGTTACACTGCCCAGTGTTTCCTGGTCACTTGCCATTTTCTGAAATGAATAACTAACTAGTTTCTCCACTGATTCTGTGATTCTACTCTCCTTTTAATAACCCTTCTTCTGAACAAAAGTAGAGTGGTTTTGTTGTCTACAATCAGGTGCACTGAATAGTATTTAAAGGCATTCTCCTTTTTAAAATATTTATTTTATTTATTTGAAAGACAGAGTTACAGAGAGAGGTAGAGACAGAGGGAGAGGTCCTCCATTCGCTGGTTCACTCCCTAGATGGCTGCAACAGCCAGAGCTGCACCGATCCAAAGCCAGGAGCCAGGAGCTTCTTCCGGGTCTCCCACATAGGTGCAGGGGCCCAAGGACTTGGGCCATCTTCTACTGCTTTCCCAGGCCATAGCAGAGAGCTAGATTGGAAGAGGAGCAGCTGGGACTAGAACCGTTGCCCATATGGGATGCTGGCACTTCAGGCCAGGGCGTTAACCCGCTGCGCCACAGCGCCGGCTCCTAAAGACATTATTGTAATACCTTGGGATTATGTTTATTCCCATTTACTGATGAGGAAACTGAAGCTTAGGAAAGCAATATCATACTGATAGCAAATGAAAGGGTCTGGACTTGACTCTGGTGATTGATATACCAATACTTAACTCTGCAATGTGTGATTGATGAAGAGCATTGCAGGTAGAAGGAATATTCCAATGAAGCCCAAATGGACAGCATAAAGGGGGGTTCAGAGAATTGTAAGTTTCCAGATAGGCAGGAGAAAACACTGGTGCTGAGTATGGTTTAAAAAAATGGAGAAGTTGGGATCAGCAGTGTGGGACTTCATTTCTTAGACATCAGGGAGCTATTGAAGACTGTTGGCTTTAGGAGGTAACTGTGTTGGCACGTGTGTTAATGTGGTTATAGGAACTTAGCAGGAAGGGGAGAGTGAAATTTTATAGAAAAAATAAGCTAGTTGACTAAGTAGTGATAATTACAGAGGAAGAGCCTCATCATTGAAAGACTATTGGCCAGCGCCGCGGCTCACTAGGCTAATCCTCCACCTGCTGCACCGGCATCCCGGGTTCTAGTCCCAGTCAGGGCGCCGGATTCTGTCCCAGTTGCCCCTCTTCCAGGCCAGCTCTCTGCTGTGGCCCGGGAGTGCAGTGGAGGATGGCCCAAATGCTTGGGCCCTGCACCCGCATGGGAGACCAGGAGAAGCACCTGGCTCCTGGCTTCGGATCAGCTCAGTGCGCCGGCTGCAGTGTGCAGGCTGCAGTGGCCATTGGGGGGGTGAACCAATGCAAAAAGGAAGACCTTTCTCTCTGTCTCTCTCTCACACTGTCCACTCTGCCTGTCAAAAAAAAAGAAAGAAAGACTGTTGACACCATAACAGAAATGAGAAAAGTTGACTTAGGAGTGTTGTGGGTGATGGAGGATGAAGGAACCACATATTCAGGGGGAAGAGCTCTTTTAGTGCTTTTACCAGGATTCACCTTCCTTGAGTCCAAGCCTTATTGTCATGATTTCTAGTCTTCCAGTCTCTTATTTTAAAAGCTCTTGGCATTAGTCTTTTCTCTATGTGGCTTAAAAGCCAAGACCCTTGGGATTGGTTGATGGGTCTCTCTGACTTTATTCAGGGAACTGCATCATTACCCATAGATGTTTGAAGCAATGGCTAATTTGAAAAATGGAATTCTAGCCAATTGGAGACAGTCACATGTCCGGGCCCCCATGGCCCAGTTATGATTATTAATAACTGAAGGCTCTCTCATCTCTGATTCCAGCAGCCCAGCAGGCCCTTATCCTCTCACAGTCTGCTGCCCTTTTGTTACAGCTGGCCGTAGTGACCCAACTGGCATTCCTTTAGCCTTCATTCCCTGCAAGCTCCAGGGCTTCTTGTGCCTAGCCCTTGACACAGCTCTGCCAGCTTTCATCATTTTGAGGGAGGGAAAGGTGGATGAGCCAGGCCCCAGCCTGGTGGGTAGTTTTTCTGAATTAGATCAGCGTAAAGGTGATTTCAACCCAGGGAGACACCTATCCCTTCCCCCACCTTCCTATCACATATATTGTCCTTCCATTTTCCTCTCCTTTGTCTCTCTGCCCTGCCTATTATTGTCTTTGCTTCCTTTTTCTTGCTCCTTCTTTCATATATTCTATGAAAATTTTGCCCCTACTGTGTGCCAGGACCTAGGCTAGGTGTTGGCACTATATAGTTGAATAAAATGCAGGCTCTGCCCTCTAAAGAGCTCAAACACTTGTAGAGCAGATATGCAATGGCAGAAATAAGACCAGGATATAATAAGAACCTACAGGGCTGCCTTATTCAAATTGAAAATGAGAAAGAAGACAGGAAAAGTTCCCTGGAGGAAGTTATACCTGAGCAGAATCTGAATTATCCTGGCAGAGGTTGTGTGGGTGAAGAACTAGGAGGAGGGTATTGCAAGCAGAAGGAGTCAGCATAAGCAAAGGCAGAGAGGTGAGAAACAGCATGTTGTGTGGAGAGAACGAGCAAGATGGCTCTGCTGAGATGTAAAATGAAAGGCAAGTCGTGGCAGCAGATGAGCAAGAGCAGAAGGAAAAGAAGGGCCTTGTATGTTATTTTAAGAGCTTAGTCTTTATCTAACAGACAACAGAGAGTCACTGAAAGACCTAGAACAGGGGAGAAGAATGGTCATGTATGATTTTAGAACCATAAGCCACTCTATCAGCAGTGTGAGGGATGGGTTATAAAGACACAAGACCAGACACAGGGAATCCAATTGGAAAGCTGATGCTCCCAACCAAGTGAAAGATGATGATGATGGCTTAAACTGGAATACTGGGAGGAGAAAGGGAAAGATTGAATTAAGGGAAAATTAGAAGATAAAATTCGCAGTGCTGGATATGAATGATATGTGTGAAGGTGACAACAACATTGACACCTGGATCTCTAGCAATAAGAACAGCAATAATAAAAATAAAAATAGTAATTATGCTATAGAATTCATTATAATTCATTAATTATGATAGAGAATTCAGGAGGCAATGCTAGTTTAGTGGAAAATAGAGAATTCCCCTTTTTGGACATGTTGAGTTGAAGGTGCCCATAGGGCATATGAGAGGACATACCTAGTCAGCATTTTGAATTTGTATAGCTCTGAGGAGGGCCTGTGCTAGATATTTAGATTTGTGATTATACTGGGGATATCATTCATAGCTTGCCATTATCACACCATTTCTAAGGGCACTTGCTGGATCCACTGACTACTGCCCAAGCAGCCATAATTTGTTCTACATGATCCATCTTACCTACTTCCCCCACCTGCCTTGACTGAAGCCAGTGGGACCAGGTAGGTCTCTGACCCAAGGGCAGCCAATCTCTAAACTGACCACAGGCTTATGATGCAGAATACGTGACAAAAGATGAATTGGATTAATTAGAATACATAACTTGGGATTTTGACATAGAAATACAAAAACTCCAGGCCAATTAAAACTAGGGGCTGAAGCTGGAAGATTGTTGAAAATTGGGACATGGTCATTGAGTCTAGTTGAAGCTAAAGTGAGAAAGGGATGGAAACAGTTGATAAACAGAGGATATTGGGCAAAAGAAAGAGAAGAATGAAGGGTCAATGCTGTGGCATAGAGGGTTACAGTGGCAGCATTCCATATGGACACCGGTTCAAATCCTGGCTGCTCCACTTCCAATCCAGTTCCTTGCTAATGCCCTGGGAAAGCAGCAGAAGATGGCCCAAGTCCTTGGGCCCCTACACCCATGTGGGAGACCCAGAAGAAGCTCCTGGCGCCTGGCTTCGGACTGGCCCAGGTCCAGCCATTGCATCCATTTGGGAAGTGAGCCAGTGGATGGAAGATTCTCTCTCTCTCTCTCTCTCTCTCTCTCTGTAACTATGTATTTGAAATAAATCAATCTTTAAAAAAAAAGAATTAAGTAGACGCTAGAGAAAAAGTGAGTATGGCCCAAGAAAAAGGTAGAGGGACTTCCCATTTTTGAAGCTGCTTCACTACTTGATAGAGTTTCCATCTCAGTCTTTATAGCCTCAGGCTAGTCATTTGAGAATAACTTGAGTGTTTTTTTCCCAACCAAAAAAGGAGTTGCCAATATAAAATCACTGGAAGAGACCTAGCACATGGTAAAAACAGTGGGCTAAGGGCAGTAGTGGGCAACACTAACAGTGAAGAGTTAAGTAGAGGAGCCCACACACATCCAGATGGATAGACACAGGGCACTAAGAGAAAGGGGGGCTAGGGAATCCAAGAGATTTTTGCTTTGTTTTGTTTTTCTTTAAAGAGGGAGTGATCTGAAGTATCAAAAAATTGCAGAGAGACCTGATAAGGGCCAAGCAGTGCCCACAGAGTTGGCAATTAGTAGATAACTATTGATTTTAGTGACAGTGTTTAGGGCAGTGGTAGGGAAGAGACAGAAGCCAAACAGCAGTTGGTTTAGAAGTGAGTGTAAAGTAAAAGTGTGGAGATAACCAATGTAGCATACTCTTCTGAGAAATTCAATAGAGATGAAAAGAGACTGAACATTAGCTCGGAGAGTGGGGTGGGGGACAATGACCAAAATTGATTTTGCTTTCTTTATGGTTTTGTAAGAAAGGCTTGAAATTTTAGATTGACAGGAAGAATCTAAAGGGGTGTGTGTGTGTGTGTGTGTGTGTGAGAGAGAGAGAGAGAGAGAGAGAGAGAGAGAGAGAAGAGAGGGGTTGTCTGAGCAAGGTTCTGGAAGAAGCAGGAGGTAGTGGGTCCATGGCCTTACTGAAGGTGTTAGCCTTAAACAGGAAGAGGACACCTTATCTGACATCCATTGTGATGGCCACAATTTTCTCAATGAGGTAAGAGGCAAAGTTTTCTGCCAAGGATGAGAAAAACAGGGTCAACTAAAGGGCTAGAGAGTAGTAACAGGTGAGGAAAAGTCTCTGAGTGGAGTGTGAGAGGGATCGCACCAAGGACAAGTGAGAGGGTTGATGAGTAGGGCAGTAGGCCCAGCTGAAGTTGGGGAGTGGAAATTCATAGGGGTCACACTCTCCATAGCTGTGGTATTTGCCTTCCTTAGTGCTTAGCTGTTCAAGTGTAAGAGTAGAGAAGGGAATGTTGTGTTGTTCCACAGTTGAGGTGTGGATGGGTAGGTGTGGCAGAAGGATAGGATGCCAACAAAGAGAAGGTGAAGAGGAGGGAGAGCTTCTGCTGCCCAGCCATGGGGCCCTAATTGGTAGGGAGAAGAGGTAGATTAGGAAGTGTCAGAAGTGGGGAACATCCAGCCCATGAAATCATTTGTTTTGGCCCTTCCAAGGCAACCACAAGGCAGGCCTCAAAATTTGACAAATCAATATAGCAGGCTAGTTTTGAAGTTGATAATTTTATATAGCCCTTGAATGATGTTACAAATACCCAAATGGTGCTTGGCAGAAAAAAGTTCTCCATTCTGGAGGAGAATGGAGAAATTGTGTTGGGGGCTATTGGCTTGGATGCTGGATGTTAAAGGCTCGGTTCCCAGGGTGACACAATTGGCAGCTGCTAGAAACTTTAGGAGGCAGAGCCTTGTTGGAAGTCCTTGGGTCATTTAATGGCATGCCCTTAGACATAATTCTTCAAAAGGGCTGCTATAAATGCCTGAGTGTGAGCCCACTGACTCTCTCTCTGCTTTGTGGCTCACCATGTGAGTCTTCCTCCAGAAGTGCTCTGACACTGCAACCTGCCACCCATACCAGATGCCCAACCAATGGGGCCACCTGATCTTGGACTTGAATCTGCAAAACTGTTAGCTAAGTAGACCTCTTCTCTTCATAAAGTTAGTTGTCTCGGGTCTTTCATTGTGCTGATGAAAAACAGTTTGGGCCGACACTGTGGCTCAATAGGCTAATCCTCCACCTGTGGCAACGGCACACCAGGTTCTAGTCCCGGTCGGGGCGCTGGATTCTGTCCCGGGTGCCCCTCTTCCAGTCCAGCTCTCTGCTGTGGCCCAGGAGTGCAGTGGAGGATGGCCCAAGTCCTTGGGACCTGCGTCCACATGGGAAACCAGGAGAAGCACCTGGCTCCTGGCTTCGGATCAGTGCGGTGCGCCGGCTGCAGCACGCCAGCCACAGCGGCCATTGGAGGGTGAACCAATGGAAAACGAAGACCTTTCTCTCTGTGTCTGTCTCTCACTGTCCACTCTGCCTGTCAAAAAAAGGGTGGGGAGAGAAAAACTGAGTTTGAAGGCCTCTGTGAGGTAGAAGGGCAGATGTGAGGGCTGGGTGGGGTGGAGCAGCCTGGCAGGATCCAGGAACAGTTCATAGATCTCTCAGCTGGATCATCAGGAACCAGTGCAGACCCAGAGGATGAAGAAGGCCAGTACATAAACAGGACTTAACACTAAATGCGTCTCTATTTATGCTATATGTCGCATAAGAGGCAGAAGCAAGGCAGATTTACAGAGGCAGTTTCACAGAGTGGATTATGCAAAGAAATATGTCTCTGAAGTCCAGCTAGGTCTTTCTTTGAATTATTTTAAAAATATTTTATTTATTTATAGGTAGAGTTACAGACAGAGGGAGAGACAGAAAGAAAGGGCTTCCATTTGCTGGTTCACCCTCCCCCCCCCCCCAATGGCCGCAACAGCTGGAGCTGGGCCAATCCGAAGCCAAGAACCAGAAGCTTCTTCCGGGTCTCCCATGTGGGTGCAAGTGCTCAAGCACTTGGGCCATCTTCCACTACTTTCCCAGGCCATAGCAGAAAGCTGGGTTGGAAGAAGAGCAGCTGGGACTAGAACCAGCACCCATATGGGATGCTGGCGCCACAGGCGGAGGCTTAGTCCACTATGCCACAGCCCGAGTGCCTTTCCTTGAACTTTGTACTCTCTTGTAATGATTTCTTCTGTTCCCTTCTATTTCTGCAATGCAATAATACAGATCTCCCCTTCCTTCTGCTATATGGATAGCAGGAGAGTTAGATTAATTCTTACCCCAAGGAGAGCCATCTGTTTTGCATAGTTGAAGAAGCCCTGAGTTTGGAGTCTGCAGCCTCGAATTCTAGACCCAGGTCTATTAGCAACCTAACTATACACACTTTCAGCTCTCTGGAGTTCTCATTTTTTACCTATTGAGGGGAAATGCTCATGTTGTCTAGCCCCTCTGCGAAGGCTACTGTAAGGGTGACAGGAAGTAATCAGTGTCAATGTCTCTGCAAAGTGAAAAGTGTGTGGTGCGCAGAATGGACGGACGCTTACGACTAGGATCTGGCCAAGTTTTCCTTGTGCCTTTCTTCTACATCTTGCAATAGCACAGTCTACCTCCTGTTTCTTTTCCTCATTCCCAGTCTCCACATGCCTGCAAGCTCCCCAGAGGTCAGGGTGGTCCTGGTGGGAGCTGAAGGAACAGTCTCAGCAGCTCTGTCTTGGATGATGAACCGAGAAATCAAAGGCTCTTTCTTTGCCAAGTAAAGGGTTTTCTTTGCTGTTTCCTCCTCTCCAATAAATCTGTCTGCCTCCGCCGTTCCATGACGAGGCTGATTGGCCTTGCCCTTGGGACGTGCCAGCTCAGCATGGGAGAGGGAGATGCTGCAAGATTTGATGCCTCCCTTTTCGATACATGTTTAATTCATTGCTGCAAAGACTTGGATAAGTAAAACACTAAGCTCCCTCCGACTGGGCTTCCTGGAGAGAGGGATTCCAACAGCTTTTAAAGGAAATGTCAAACTGTTAAGAGTTCAGGCTTCAAGCAGCTTAATGCTTTATAATGCTTTGGAGTGAATGTCTCGTGGATTTTTAATGCCTAGGTTATTTAGAATTGAAAATAACAGTTTGGTTAGTCAATCTGATAAACACAGGACAGCACAAGGAAAGGTGAATCCATTTTACCCATTGCTTTATAGCTTCTTTCCCACCAAACTTTTGGGACAAGTTACTAATCAGTCAATTAATGTAAATTAGACACCAACTGTATGCTCAGCCTTGTGCAGAGCGCTATGCAAGTCCTATCAAGGGGCTGCCTGATGTAGCAGGTAAAGCCGCACCTGGGGCACCGGTACCCCATATGGGTGCCACTTTGAGTTCCGGCATCCAGGGAGTGAACCAGCAGATGGAAAATCAATCTCTCTCTCTCTCTCTCTCTCTCTCTCTCTCTGTCTTTCAAAATAAATAAATAAATCTTTTTTTAAAAAAGAGCTATCAGGGCACAGACACCAGGCACAAACATGCACAGATAGAGGTAACGATGTGAAGACAAACACAGAAGGTGGCATCTGCAAGCCAAGGAGAGAGGGCTCAGAAGAAACCAGCTCTACAGATACCTTGACCTCCGACTTCCAGCCTCCAGAACTTTCAGAAAACTGTTGTTCCAGCTACCCCATCGGCGGTAGGTTGTTATGGCAGCCCCAGCAAACGGATGCGCATATTGTTTGGAGCTTGTTGTAACATGTGAAAAAGACACACAACACACGTATCACCTTACTTATGCTGATCATATCTGGGAGGGTATGTAGATAGAGGTTTTTTTTTCCTCCAAAAATATTTTCTATCACAAATCATAATTAAAACTTGTAGCTCAAAGGATATAAACATTTTTTTTTTTTTGACAGGCAGAGTGGACAGTGAGAGAGAGATACAGAGAGAAAGGTCTTCCTTTTGCCGTTGGTTCACCCTCCAATGGCCACCGCTGACGGCGCGCTGCGGCCGGCGCACCGCGCTCGTCCGATGGCAGGAGCCAGGAGCCAGGTGCTTTTCCTGGTCTCCCATGGGGTGCAGGGCCCAAGCACCTGGGCCATCCTCCACTGCACTCCCGGGCCACAGCAGAGGGCTGGCCTGGAAGAGGGGCAACCAGGACAGAATCCGGCGCCCCGACCGGGACTAGAACCCGGTGTGCCGGCGCCGCAAGGCGGAGGATTAGCCTGTTGAGCCACGGCGCCGGCCAACATTTTTAATTATTTCAGAACTTTAGGTCTTGTGCCAAGCTACACATATAGCACTTAGAAGGGGGATGGGGTCATTCTCTCTATACTTTTTCTTCCCTCGTCTCTGCTCCCATGTGCCTGCAGGTATTTTTTTCTAGCCTATTTCTCAGCCCAGGTTCCTGGCTCTATCAGGAAGTGGCAGTGTGAGAACCTCTCGATCCTATGAGTTACTTAAGACCTCCTATCAGTGATTCTCAGACTTTGGAACTACCTGGGGTGCCAAATGAAAATGAAGTTTCAAGGACTTCACCATTAACAATTCAGGTTCAGTAGGTCTGGGCAGAGTCTAGAAATCTGTACTTAATTTTTTTCATTGTGAAATATGCATATAAAAGACTGTAAATAATATATATGTGTAATTTAAAGAATAATAATGAACACCTATGTATCAACCACTGAGCTTAAGAAATTGAACATTTCCCTCTATACCTCTCCCCAGTTGCAGTCTCCTCTTTCTTTTTTTTTTTTAAAGATTTACTTATTTATTTGGAAGTCAGAGTTACACAGAGAGAGAAGGAGAGGCAGAGAGAGAGAGAGACAGAGACAGAGATAGAGGTCTTCCATCCACTGGTTCACTCCCCAATTAGCCGCAACAGCTGGAGCTGCACCGATCCGAATTCGGGAGCCAGGAGCTTCCTCCAGGTCTCCCACATGGCTGCAGGGGCCCAAGGACTTGGGCCATCTTCTACTGCTTTCCCAGGCCATAGCAGAGAGCTGGATTGGAAGTGGAGCAGCCAGGACTGGAACCAGTGCCCATATGGGATGCCGGCACTGCAGGCGGCAGCTTTACCCACTACGCCACAGTGCTGACCCCATGTATTCCTCTCTTTCTTAAAAAGACAAGCATTTTTCTGACATTGTGTTAACCACTTCTTTGTTGTTCTTTATTGTTTCCTACATATGATAGCATCTCTTAACCATCATCCTGTTTACTTGCTTGTGGGCTTTATTTAATGGTGTCATACTGTTTATATTCTTCAGCAATTTTCTTTTTATCAGTTGATATTGCTTTTTAGATTTATTCACATTGATGCATTTAGCTATAGTTTACTTATTTTTCCTGCTATGAAGTATTCCAATGCATGATTATATCAGAGTGTATTTATTCATTCTCCTGTTCATGGTCATTTGGATTGTTTCTAGCTTTTGTTTTGTTTTCTTTTATAAATAATACTGCCATAAGCATTCTTATATATCTCTTGGATCATAGAAATATTTATTTTTAGCTAGCTCCCTGGATTGAGTCTGATGTAAATGGTCCAAGAAACACTGTCTTTGGTTCTTCACATTCTTCAGAGTGATACATGTACAGCATAAACTCTCTTGCCAGTATTGACTTCATCTTGAAGCATGACTCCAATGCTTCATTTTGGATGGTGAAAAAAAGCCATGAATCTTTATTTTTGCTTACAGAATTCCTGCTCCTGGTAAAGGCATAAGGTAAGGTACAAAGAAAGAAGCAGGGGGCTGAGGAAGTGGGAAGACACTTTTATGTCATGTGTACTGCAGTGGAGAAGGTAATATTCAACCATGTGCTACAGATTATTAATGAATGAGTACTTATATAGGGCTAGTCAGAGACAGCAATCAACTCTAGTCACAAAATATGTGTCAATTTATTCATTCCATAATTAAAACTCAAGATAGATAGGTTGCAATTGTTAGAAAAGGTTTTTGGAAGGAAGTGAGTCATGAGCTGGACCTTGAAGGATAGACAAGTTGGAAATTGCAACAAGGAATGGAGAAGGTGTCGATTGACGGCTAGAGTTTGCTTAGAGGGAAAAGTTAGAAATAGCACAAGGCAAAAAAATAATTAATGACCAGACTGGGTAGGGGTGGTGTTAAAATTTGAAAATCTAGCCTAACAAAGGCATAGCAAATCTACTGAGATTTTAGGAAGGCATTGAGATTCCAGGGGGATCCTATCTGGGGAACTAAGAAAGAAAGTACAACTTTGAAAGGACAGTGTGGTGATAAAAATCAAGATACTTTTCAGAAAATAAAGCACCAAAAATGGTCATAGGGTCAAGGATCCAGGAGAACAGGACAGCTAGAGTTAAGATAGGGGAGGTATACATTGGTGTAGCAGTTAAGATGCCACTTGCTGTTTCTGCATCCTGTATCAGTGCCTGCCTTTATACTTTGCTCTACTCCCAATTCCAGCCTCCTGCTAAAGTACACCCTTGGAGGCAGCAGATGATGGCTCAATACTTAGGTCCCTGCCACCATGAGGGAGACCTAGAGTTCTATGGGCATTTGGGGAGTGATCCAGCAGATGAGAGCTTCTCTCTCTCTCTCTCTCTCTCTCTCTCTCTCTCTGTGTGTGTGTGTGTGTGTGTGTATGTGTGTGTGTGTGTGTGAAATATGTAAAATAAATAAATAAATTTTAAACAAAGCTATAAGGAAGAGAACAATTTAACTCCAGTATAGGGTTCCACACAGGTGTCAAAGACTTCTGCCAACTCTTCTAGATATTAAAGAGTCTCTAAAATACTTTCTCTCTTCTACATACAGCCCTCTACCATTCATCTTTTTTCTCAGATTAAGACCTCATCTCTAATCTCCTTGAGAAAAGATGATTAATTAAATGAGAAATCCCTAACTTTCCTATCACATTTACCCAGCTATCTCCATGTATATTGCTGCCTTCTGTTATACTGGATAAACTATCTCCTTGTTCACTGGATCCTATTTGAAAAAGTTAGGATTGCTTTCATCTGACAACATCAAAGGTCTAAAATAATAGCAGCTTAAACAGGAGAGTTTATTTCTTGCACACAGAAAAGAGGTAGACAGTCTGAGCTTGATATGTGTGAACCTGCTTCACAAAATCTTCAGAATCTCAGGCTCCTCTCAATTTAGCACATCCCCTGGGTGTGGTCCTCACCCTCAAGTTTCAAGATGGCAACTAGAGTTCCAAACCTCACATCCAAATTGCAGGCAGAAGCATTGAGGAAAGGCCAAAGGATGGAACAGAGCACATGTGTCAAAAAGGTCCCAAGAGCTGTTATATGACACCTCTGGTTACATCTTTTAAAAAAAATTTAATATTTATTTTATTTATTTGAAAGGTGGAGTTACAGAGAGAGGTAGAGACAGAGAGAGGTCTTCCATTCATTGCTTCACTCCCCAGATGGCTGCAAAGGCCAGAGCTGCGCCGATCTGAAGCCGGGAGCCAGAAAACTCTTCCGGGTCTCCCATGTGGGTGCAGGGGCCCAAGGACTTGGGCCATCTTCTACTAATTTCCCAGGCCTTAGCAGAGAGCTGGATCGGAACAGGAGCAGCCAGGACTTGAACCGGCACCCACATGGGATGCTGGCACTTCAGGCCAGGGCTTTAACCCGCTGCACCACAGCACTGGCCCCGGACACCTCTAGTTATATCTCATTGATCAGAGATAATTACAAGGGCACATCTTGCAGCAGTGAAGGCGAAGAGGTATTATCTTTATTCTAATAGGCCATGAGACTAACTGTGAATTGAAAATTTTATTTTTGTGGAAGAAGAGGAGATACATATTAGGGGATGGTATATCACTCCATGGCTGCTTCTCTTCTTAAGGACTCTTGCTTTCTCTACTAAATAATTATTACCAACATACAAAGTTGATGTAGCATTTACTATCCCTCCAGCTGCTTCCCCACATTTCTGTACCCATTAACGGAAAATACTCTCCATAGAATTGTCTGCACATAACATTTTTTTGTCCTCTTCTCCTATTTATTCTTCAAGCCACTCCAGGCTGGCTTCCACCCCCATCATTCCATTGAAATCTCACTTCTCAAGATCTCCAGAGATCTCTCTGTTGCCAAAAACAATGATCATACTCTGTCCTGATTCTGATAGCCCCTTCACCAGTATTTGATATAGAAGATCTTTAAAACATTTCATCTCCCTAAAAACAGTTTTCTTAAAAATGTTTCTCTCTTAGCTGTATTAACACCATACTTTAAAAAAATTATGTAGTTATTTGAAAGGCAGAGCTACAGAGAGGGAGAGAGAGAGAGGTCTTCCATCCACTGGTTCACTCCCCCAGATGGCTGCAATGGCCAGAGCTGTGCCAATCCAAAGTCAGGAGCCAGGAGTCTCCCTACCCTCAGGTCCCCCATGTGAGTACAGAGGCCCAAGCACCGGAACCATCCTCCATAGCCTTCCCAGGCCACAGCAGAGAGCTGGATTAGAAGTGGAGCAGCCAGGACTCGAACCAGCGCCCATATGGGATGCGGGCACCCCAGGTGGCAGCTTTACCCGCTACGCCACAGCAATGGCCCCTAACACCATACTTTATCAATCGAGCCCCTCCTTCTCAGTGTCCTCTACCTGAACTCTAAATATTGGAGTTATCCATCCTTTTTCCTTTGAGTTCTCTTCTTTTCTCAAATCACTCCTAGGATGACTTTATCCATTCCCATGGCTTTAAATATCATCTTTCTGCTTGTGACTTCCAAAGAGGATGCTAACATGACTCTAAGTTTCTGATTCAAATATCTATCTAATCATTTAAAATTGTTACTTGCATAGGAGACCTGTGTTCAGTAACTGGCTCTGGCTCCTGACTACAACTTCCTGAGAGGCAGCAGTGTTGGCTCAAGTGATTGAGTCTACTTGGATTACACTTCAAGTCCCTGGATGGACCATTTGGGGGAGTGAGCCAGTGGATGAGAGCTGTGTCTGTATCTCTCTCTCTCTCTCTCTCTCTCTCTCTCTCTCTCTCTCTCTCCGCCCCCCCCCCAATAAATAAGTAAATATTTTTTTAAAGATGGATTCCTAGGCTCCATGTCCTGAAGTAGGATCTCTGGAAATGGGTTCTAATACTGTATATTTTTAAAAATAAAAATTAAATTAAGTGACCATTTGGATATCTATTAGAGTTTCAGAGGTAAAACAGTTTAGGGTGATGATGTGTGGCTTAAGCCAGAGGCTAAAATGGAACAGAGCTGAAAACTTGAGACGAAGGGGTCCAGAAGCCAAGTGGCCTGGGGGGCGGGGTGGGGGGGACTTGCATATGGGACTGAAGACTGTTGATAGCATCTGGGTTAGAGGGAGCATCAGAATCTGTGGGTTTTGGGTAGCAACCAGTGATGATAGTGAGGAAGTGCAGGCAATGTCTAGTTTGATCACTGAAGAAAGAGTAAATGTTGCATGAAGGTGAAAGCAAGACAGTGGGGAAGTGCTGGTGCTGTCTCCTGCCTTCAGGCTTTGGGGAAGAGAACAATTCCCACAGAAGAGGGCTCCAGGGGAATGTTTTAGTCTGGGTTGTCCCAAAGGCAGACTTTGAGATGTGAGATTCCAGCGCAAGTGGTTTTTCTGGGAGGTGATCGTAGGATATGACCGTAAAGTAGTGAGACAGGAAGGAAGGGAGGCAAGGAAGAATAAATAAAAGAGTGTGTCGTAGAGCAAGTTACCACAGTGGCTGACTGGAGCTTATCTGCTGCGGAATTCCAGAAAATTGTGTAGAACACACATCTCAGAGTTATCTTACCTGTGGAATAACCTATTCCTGCCAGTCATTGATTCAGGCCTGTCCTAGGGAAATCGTTAATCCCCTGTAACTTACGGCTTCCTATGTGTGCAAGGAAAGAGTGCTCTGGAGGTGGGAGAAAAGCTTCCAGGCAGATATGCAGGCGCTGACAGAAGGAAGTCAGGCTGGCGTGGTCAGAAATGATAAGGACCAAAAGACTAAGGATGGAGCCCCAACAGTGTTTGCTATAGGAAGCAATATGCAAGGAGAGAGCCAGGATTCAGACAGCACAAAAAGGAGAGATCATTTTGCAAAGAGGAGAGAGTGAAGGACCTAATTTACTTTAGAATAGGCATTTAAAAGCTAATTTTAGTAATGCTTTACCTCACTGTGCAAATTCCTTAACACCTGGTAGTGCTCAGACCATAATCAAATTTCCCCCAATTATCCCAGAAATGTCCTTTACAACTGGTTTGTCCAATCAGGATTCAGTCTAAAATCATAATTCATTTTGTTATGTACCTAAATTTCATTTTAAGAAAAGATTTATTTATTTACCTACTTATTTGAAATCAGAGAGAGAGAGAGAGAGAGATCATCCATCCACTGGTTCATTTCCCATAGGGCAGCAATGGCCAAGGCTGAACCAAGCAGAAGCCAGGAGCTTTAAACACCAACTGGGTCTTCTAGGTGGGTGGTAGGGGCCCATCTTCCACTGCTTTCCCAGGTGCATTAGAAAAGAGCTAGGTAGGAATTGGACCAGCAGGGACTCGGCTAGGCACTCATATGGGATGCTGGCATCACAGGTGGCAGCTTAACCCACTGCACCACAATGCCGGTCCTCTCCCCTTAAATCTCTTGAGCATGATAAAATTCTGTTTCTATTTCACATTAGACTGACTTGTTGAATAATCAAGCCAATGGTCCTGAATCATGTTCCACTTTTTTGTGGTGTTAGTTTGTTTGCTGTTCTTATGTATTTTCTGGAAACAGGATGTTAAAACTAAGGGCTTGACACATTACAGTGAAATGTCTTTGGCTAGAACACATCAATGTGGCATTGCACTACATACTGCAGAACATCAGGAAACACAGAGGAGCCGGCTGCCTCACTGCTATTAATACTATGATCGACCACTGAGTCAGTATGATGGCAGCCAGAGCTTCTGGACTATTAAGTTTTTCTCCTATTGACCAAAAAACAGTGCCTGTGCTGTGACTTTGACACTGTACAAAGGTCCAGCTTGTATCATTTATTCACCTAAAAGCTTTAATCCCACTTGGTAATTCTTGTCTGAATCAATGAACTCATGAGATTCTTAAAAATGATTTTTTAAATTCTATCACTCTGTCTATATTTACTAGCTGCCATTGTTCAGGAAAGCAAAGCTTGTCTTGGTCAACCAGGGCAGCCTAGTGCAGTAAGTAAGAGCATGCACTTTGGAGACAAACTGTTGGGATTTGGGGGCACACGTTGTAGTGCAGTAGGTTAAGTTACCATATGCCAGGCTGGCATCCCATATGAGCACTGTTTTGAGTCCCAGCTGCTTCACTTCCAATCCAGCATCCTGCTAATGTGCCTGAGAAAGCAGCAGAAGATGGCTCAAGTGGTTGAGCCTCTGCATCCCATATAGGAAACTCCATTGGAGTTCCTGGCATCTGGTTTAGGCCTGGCCCAGCCCCTGCCATTGTGGCTATTTGGGGAGTGAACCAGAAGATGGAAAATATTCTCTCTCTCTCTCTCTCTCTCTGTGTGTGTGTGTGTGTGTGTGTAACTCTTCCTTTCAAATAAACGAATACATCTTCTTAAAAAACTGGCTGGGTTTGAATTCTAGTACTACCTCTTGCTGGCTGGCTGACTAAATCACTTACCCTCTCAGTGCTTCAATTCCTTTATCTGTAAAATGTGGCTGTTATGATAATTGAATGAGGTGAAATTAGTAAAGCAATCAGAATAAGGCCTGGTGCATGGTAAGCGCTTTGTAAGTATTAAATAAATAAGAAGTAAAACTATGGCTATTCGATTATGCTGAAATATAGTTCCTACTGGAAAAACAGGATAAATGCTTAATTCTTTCCCTTTAATTACCAATTCTCAAAGTAAGGATTTGGTTTAATAGCTGCCACAAGGGGTGACAAATAAGCAGAAAGAACATTAAAGAGCTCAGGAAAAGATTTGGGAGGGAGGGGAGCTGGGAGAAGAGCCCAGAATGAGGACGTGGAGAGCAGGACGAGGCTGGGAACACTGGAAACAGCTTGGCCTGCCTTTTTTTCCCCATTTTACAGAGCCCTGTCAAAATCACACTCAGCTGAGAAAAAGAAAGAAAATAAGAAACAACTCCTCTTTCAAAGGATAGCTGCTTAACAGTCACACAAATCTGAAACAGATATCAACATTCTATCTTCATTCGCTGTTATGATGATACTATTGCATTGTTTTACTATGGCACATATTAGGGAGGGAGGTTGGTGCAGCAGTTAATGTGCCTGCATCCTTTATGGGAGTGCCTGGATTCTAGTTCTACCCCCTTAGCTTCTAATCCACCTTCCTGCTAATGTGCATCCCAGAAGGCAGCTGATGATGGCTCAAGTATTTGAGTCCATACTACACAACTGGGGAATCAAACCTGGCTGGAGTTCCTGGCTCCTGGCTTCAGTCTAGTCCTACCCTAGCTGTTATAGGCATCTGTTGAATGAACCAGTGGATGGAAGATTTCTGTCTGTCTTCTCCTCTCTGTCTTTCTGCCTTTCACATAAACAATAACAAAAATTAATACGATAATACTGTATATGAAGGGATTTTAAAAACCTCATGAAAATGTAATTAAAAATATATTGATTTGGGGCTGGTGCTGTGGTTCAGCAGGTTAAAGCCCTGGCCTGAAGTGCTGGCATTCCATATGGGCGCCAGTTCTAGTCCTGGCTGCTCTTCTTCCAATCCAGCTCTCTGCTATGGCCTGGGAAAGCAGTAGAAGATGACCCAAGTGCTTGGGCCCCTGTACCCACATGGGAGACCTGGAAGAAGCTCCTGGCTCCTGGCTTCAGCTCCGGCCGTTACAGCCATCTGGGGAGTGAACAAGCGGATGGAAGATCTCTCTCTCTGTCTCTACTTCTCTCTGTAACTCTACCTTTCAAATAAATAAAATAAATCTTTTTAAAAAATGTTGATTCAAAAAATTTTTAAATCCATGAATTTTTCCATAATATGTGTTTTCCATGATCTTTCTGAAGATCCCTTGTATCTTTAAATTCCATTTTCCATTCAGAAAATAAAGCTTGGAATAAAGTAGCACAAAATTTATTCTAGCCCTAGCATCTTGGTTTGTTAAATAAAATAATGGCACTACATTTGGGGACCCACTTAAATTGGGTCCTGGGCAGGCCCAAATTCATGGCCAGGTGAAACTGTGCGTCAGGGTCCTATACTCAGAAAGGTCTACTTGGTTCTTTGTTTAAACAAAGACCACAAATTTTCATTTTTAAAGATTTATTTATTTATTTGAAAGGCATAGTTAGAGGGAGATACAAAGGGAAAAGTCTTCCATCCCCTGGTTTACTCCACAAATGGCCACAATGGCAATGGCTGGAACTGGGCTGATCCAAAGCCGGGAGCCAGGAGCTTCTTCCAGGTCTCCCACGAAGGTGCAGGAGCCCAAGGACTTGGGCCATTTTCCATAATGCCTTCCCAGGTGCATTATCAGGGAGCAGCTGGGACTCAAACCAGTGTAGCAGTTTTACCTGCTATGCCATAGCACCTGCCCTGGATTTTCATTTTTCACTGATTTCTCCAAATTATGTAGCCAGTTCTCTTCCTGGGGCCTCTCTGGGCTCCAGACCCTGAGCCACCCCAGGCCACCAGCTTGCAGCCTGCAGTACAGAGGTAGGTGAGCAGCTATTTACATTTCTAAGCTCTCATCTTGAGCTCAAAGCCTTGCTCTTCTTACCTCAGCCTTCTGATTTGATTGCCTGTTTGTTGCAGTCTTGTCCCCTCCTGAGATTCCTGTTCCCTCTTCAGACTCATTGAGGAATGCACTGCTCTGTGAGTGGTGCTCCTGCCCCCCATCCCCAAGAACACATCGTCACCAAAGCTGTGAGGATTGTCTGTCTTGTCCTCTTCCCCCTCAGTCTGAGCAGTCTCTGTGTTGCTTGTTGCTTGTTACTAAAATAAGACACATGGGCAAGAAAAGAAAAGAAACCGCCCAGGCTTTTATCAATGTGTGGACAAGCTTAGCTCTGAGGCTCTGGGACAGTTAAATAAAGGTGGAGGCTGGTTTGGGCGAGAAGGGAAGGAAAAGAAAGCTGCTCTGAAAAGGGTAAGATTATCTAGTTTCTCTCTCTCTCTCTCTTTCTCTCTCTCTCTCTCTCTCTCTCTCTCTCTCTCTCTCTCTCTCTCTCTCTCCTTCCCTCCCTCCCTCCCTGCCTCCTTTCTTCCCTCCCTCCTCCTCCCCCTGTCTTTATGCATGACAGATGAGGGGCTAATTCTTAAGGAGCTCCAGGGAAGGTCATGTCATGGAGTTTTTAATTAGAAAAGATTTAAGATATTCTACCCACTTACAGTTCATTTCCTGTCTCCAAACAGCTTTTCACAAGTGATCTATATCATGTTCAACACACTAAACTTTAATCTCCATGCTTCCCCCATCTATTGTCCCCTACCCTGTTTTTAATAAATGCTTATCCCTGTTCTGACTGTTCTGTACTACTTATATCAGCATTCTTCTATTTGGATGAGCCTTTATGTGTAATATCGTGGCTTTTGCCTTTGTTCTTTTGGTTGATTCTCTTACCTCGAAAAGAAAGTGGTTTTTATTAGGACTAAGATAATCCCAAACAGTTTATTTTGTTACTTTTGTTTTGCTTTGTTTTGTTTATTTTGTTTATTTATTCTGAAAGAGTTACAGAGAGAGAGAAGGAGAGACAGAAAGAAAAAGATTTTACTCTGCTGGTTCACTCCCTAGATGGCCACAACACTCAACACTGGGCCAGGCCAAAGCCAGAAGCCAGGAGCTTCATCCAGGTCTTGGGCCATCTTGCCCTGCTTTCCTTGAGTCACTAGCAGGATGCTGGATCCGGTAGTGGAACAGCTAGGACATGGCAAGAACTGGCACCTTCATGGGATGCCAGCAGCTTTATCCGCTGTGCCACCATGCTGGTCCCTTCACTTTGTTTTTTAAGTCAAAAGCTGGTGGGAAAAGTAGTAGTGATAATATTAACATTGACTGCCTCCCATGTGCAAAGCACAGTCCATGTACTGCTTTTCTTTAGAGCAACACTGGGATTTAGGCTGTAATGGCGATTAGAGACAAGGAAACTGATGTAACCATCAAATGAATGTACCCAAAGAGATCATTTTTTAAATGACATAATTAAGACACTAGTAACACTCTGCTGACACCAGTGCTTGGTCACCACAATTGGCCCAGGATCCCCTCTATAAAAGAAAGGATCCATAGCATTCTCTTTCATTTTCACAAGACCCCACTAGCTCAGTAGCTGCACCATTTCCACTTTCAATTTATGATCAGACACCAAGTGCTGGGGAGCCCCCGAACCCTTGCCATGCACCCTTCCTATTCTATCGCGTTGTGCATTAGCTTTCACCAGCTGCTTATTATATAAGATGTTCCACGTGACATCTCTGCTTGGCCTTTATTCTTCCATTCCCCCAAAGTCTCTTAAAGCTCTTCTTGAGGTCCTCATCCTCTCATCCATCATTTTCTACTTTGTGGGACTGGCCCTCCTTTAATATTTCTCTGTATATCACTTTCCTGGCCTTCCTTTTTAAGTTGTTGCCCTTTATTTTTCCCACTGTGTCTTTTATTTTTTAAAGATTTATTTATTTATTTGAAAGTCAGTGAGAGAGTAAGGGCATGCATGCAAGAGAGCGGGGAAGGGGGAGATTTTCCATCTACTAGCTCAATCCCTAGATGGCCACCACAGCCTGCACTGAACCGGGCAAAATCCAGGAGCCAAAAGCCAGGAGCCAGGAGCCAGGAGCTTTATTCAGGTCTCCCACGTGGGTGGCAAGGGCCATTTCACAGGCCATTAGCAGGGAGCTGGATCAGAAGTGGAGCAACGTGGACACAAACCAGTGCCTCTATGGGATGCCACCGGCAGTGGCTTTACCTGCTACAACACAACGCCTGCTCCCTGCTACCTCTCCAATGTGCCCTTTCCATGGGGCACCGTTTCCCAATACTGTATATCCTGCTTTCAATGGCAGGGGCTCCTCCCCTTCATTTGAAACCTGTCCCCCAGTTGTCCTCCACTGGTATCGTACTTTGGAACACAAAAGTTTGAAATTGTAAATCAATTCTGCATTGATCAAAGCTGACTCACCCCCACTGCCTGGCTGCACGTGACCTCTGAATGCTGAAAACTATGATTTTTCTTCCACGTTGCCTCTGTTGTGCACAAGGCCAAGAAAAGGTACTCATCGACGAAGCTGTACACTCTGTTGGCAGGAGTCAGGCTGGAAAGCTGGCAGTCGGCATGCATTCAGTTCTACCTTCTTTTTAAGGCTAATCTGTCTAATTTGCTTCCTTTTTTGTTTCCCTCCTCCTATTGCATCTTTTAGTTCTCCCAAGTGTCATCATAGAATTCTTATCCTTCACATTTACATGTTTTTTTCTCTCCTTCCCTCTGACTTTGCTCACTCGTTCCTTTGGTTTGAATCTCCTTGCAGTCTATTTGAATTGTTCTTTTAATTCATTAAAAAAAATTCAACATGGGGTCAGTGTTGTGGCCCAGTGAGTTAAACCACCGCCTTTGGTGCCAGTATTGCATATTGGAACACTGCTTTGAGTCCCGGCTGTTTCACTTTTCATCCAGCTCCCTGCTAATATGCTTGGGGAATGAGGAGAAGATGGGCTGAGTACTTGGGCCCCTACATCCACATGGAACTCCTGGATAGAGTTCCAGGTTCCTGGCTTCAGGCTGGCCCAGCTCCTGGTGTTATGGCCATCTGGGGAATGAACCATTGGATTCAAGATCTATCTGTATCTCTCTTGCTGTCTGTCATGCTCTGCCTTTCAAATAAATAAAATATAAGTTTTAAAAGAATAAATAAATAATAATCACTTATTGAGTGCTTACTGTGTGCCAGCCTATGAACTAAGTGCTACTTCCTACCCTCAAGGAGGTCAGTGTTACAATGTACTTTAAAAAAAAAAAAGACTTATTTATTTTATTTGAAAAACAGAGTTACAGAGACAAGTGAAGAGACAGAGACCTACCAGTCCCTGGTTTACTCCCCAAATGGCCACAACAGCCAAACCTGGGCCAGGTAGAAGCCAGGAGCACATGGGTGCAGGGGCCCAAGCAGTTGGGCCATTTTCCACTACTTTTCCAGGCATATTAGCAGAGACCTGGATCAGAAGTGCAGCAGCTGGCCGGCACCGCGGCTCACTAGGCTAATCCTGCACCTGTGGCGCCAGCATCCCAGGTTCTAGTCCCGGTCGGGGCGCTGGATTCTGTCCCGGTTGCTCCTCTTCATGTCCAGCTCTCTGCTGTGGCCTGGGAGTGCAGTGGAGGATGGCCCAAGTGCTTGGGCCCTGCACCCCATGGGAGACCAGGAGAAGCACCTGGCTCCTGCCATCGGATCAGCGCGATGCACTGGCCAGAGCACGCCAGCCACGGCGACCATTGGAGGGTGAACCAACGGCAAAGGAGGACCTTTCTCTCTGTCTCTCTCTCTCTCTCACTGTCCACTCTGCCTGTCAAAAGAAGAAGAAGAAGAAGAAGAAGAAGAAGTGCAGCAGCCCGGACTCAAACTGGCTGCTTATGATGGATGCCAATGTCTCATGCAGTCTTAACCCCCTGGGTCATAATGCTGGCCCCCTTTCAATGTACTTTAAATACTTGTGTCACCCCAAGGTGGAAGAGATGAGGTGATTAAACAGCCTTCTAGTTGATCAAACCTGTGGATGCAGGAGAATGAACAAAATGGCCTTTACTCCCAGTTTAAGTGACACAGTCCAACCTATATGAGGCATTAGGGCATGTAGGTTTGTGAGTGGTCCTCATTATGCCACTCATTCTCAGTTCTTTAGGAGGCAAAAAGCCTCTGTTCTGACTCTCCAGAGTAGTCTCTCCCTCTGACGATCAGTGAGGGGAAACTGTCCTGTCTCTTCTTCCCTTCCCCATGGCTCCTGAAAACTTTCTTTTCAGATGTGGGTCTCCAGATTGGGGGACTGGTTATTGTCACTCATCTCATTATAGTCAGTTTCAAGCCTGGATGGAGATAGGGAAAGCCCCTCCAATCCTGTGAGCAGAAGGGGCAGGGAAAGAAGAGGTCCTAATCAGAAAGTAGCCTCAACCTGGATTATCCACAAGAGAGTTGGACATTTCACAATGCCTGTGTTGACATTCTCTTAGCATGCCCCTCATGGGTGATTATGCTATAGGAGTCTCTGTCCCCTTACCTGTCTGGATTTTTAGTAACAAAACCCTTTTCTATTATTATAGTTTGAACTTTTGCCAGATCCTTGTTGGATAAATAGTGAGGAAAGACAAAAGAAAGATACCTGCTCTTTCAATTGCTAGCAGTGTGAAGTGCTCCATATAGGCATGGTTGGGACATGCCTTGCTTCTCAGTGCCTTTCTTTTTTTCCCCCTTTTTAAATATTTATTTACTTATTTATTTGGATGTCAGAGTTACACAGAGAGAGAGAGGGAGAGGCAAATAGACAGAGAGAGGTCGTCCATCCGATGGTTCGCTCCCCAGTTGACCGCAATGGCCAGAGCTGATCTGATCCAAAGCCAGGAGCCAGGAGCCAGGAGTTTATTCTGGGTCTCCCACATGGAAGCAGGGGCCCAAGGACTTGGGCCATCTTTTACTATTTTCCCAGTCATAGCAGAGAGCTGGATTGGAAGTGGAGCAGCCAGAGACTCGAATCGGCGCCCATATGGGATGCCAGCACCGCAGGTGGAGGCTTTACCTGCTGTGCCACAGCGCTAGTTCCAAGGGCCTCCTTTTCATCATGACACTTTGCACTCCTGTGATTGACATATGTTTCCTTTCCGAGTTCTTCCTATCTGCATTTACATGTGTAAATAGGCATCTCAAGTTTGGCAGGGTCCTAAACAATACTTATGTTCTCCCATTCTTTCCCATTGCAACAAATGTCATCCTGATGCACCTAGTTGCTTAGGCCAAAACACTTGAAGTCACCCTTGACCTTCTCTCACATTCCACATCCAATCCGCCAGAGGATTCTATTAACTTTAACTGACTTGACTTTTAAAATCTCTACTGAATTAGGGACAAGCATTTGGCATAGCAGTTAAGGTACTACTTGAAATGCCTGTATGCCATATTTGAGTGTCTAGTTTTGAATCTCACCTCCTCTTCTGATCCAGCTGTGTGCTAATTAACACTCTGGGAGGTAGCAGGTGATGGCTGAAGGACTTGGATCCCTTATACCCACATAACAGATCTGAATTGTAGGAATTTGGGGAGTGAACCAGTGGATGGAAGATAACTGTCTTTCTCTGTTCTGATTGCCTTTCATATAAATAAATGATTTTAAAATATATATACTGAATATGCCTATTTTTTTCCTGCATCCATTGCTTTCACCCTGCTTGTCACCAGCCATCGTCCTTCACTAGAACTAACACAATAGTTTCCTGCCTGGTTTCCCTGCCTCCACTCTTACCACTATAGTCAATTTTCTACACAGCAGCCAGAAGGACGCTCTTACAAAGTAAATCTGATACTGTCAATCTGAGGATTGACAGTAACTTTCCATCACAATCAGAAAAAAAATTACAAACTTAGCCTAACCTCCAAAGCCTTCTGCAGTTTTTCCCATGGCTACCTCGCTGGTCTAATTTCCTACCATTCTTCCTTTAGCTCACTTCACTTCACTGGCCTCCTTTGCTATTTTCAAATATGTGAGGAGCCCGTAGACCTTTTCACTCTTTATCCCTATAGCCTATATTATTTTCTCACCAAATATCCAAGTGATTTATATCTTCACTTTAATCAGGTCTGTGCATACCACAGAAGGCCTTTCCAAATCATCCTGCCTATAACAGCACCCATTGATTTCTATCTTATTAGCCTGCTCTATTTTTCTTTGCAACATTTATGAGATTGTATTATACATGTAACCTATTTTTCTTAGACTATAAGCTTCATGAGGTCAGAAATGTCTGTTTTATTAACTTTTATATTCTCAGTGCCTAGAGCAATGCTTGGCACATAGAGAGACCTCAACAAATATTTGTTAAATGAATGAATGGATATATGGAAAAGGCCATACTTGGCAGCCTGTATTGTACTCACCCTAAGATTCATGTATCTCATATCTATCTGGAGGGCCTAAGAGGTGGATCCACTGGGGAATTATTTGGTTAGGTGCCCAAAGAACCTCTCAGGAAAGATCTCATCCATTAAGAAGAAAGAATGAGCATATAAAGTTCCTGTTAGACTTCAGCATTGGAGGGGTAAAAGATTTGCAGCATAAATCTCAGGTTGTAATTAATCAGGACACATGAAAACAGCAGAAACCTAACAGCAGCCTAGCTTAAGGTAAAAAACACTGCACTAGTACAAAAATGTAGGAAGGAGGTCTTTGGGATGCTTAATAGAACCAATGCTGGAGACTCAATATTGCGAGAACTCTCTGTTTATTTCATCTCTGCTTGTCTCTGCATCCATTTTCCAGTCTGTCTCATTTTCCCCTAACATAGACCACTCTTCATATTACAGAAACAAGGCTGCCAGCAACCACAGCTTAGCAAAGAGAATTTCTGTTTCTCAGAGTCCATGGATCTATCCCAGGGAACACTCCTGATTTGCCTTTCTTGACCATGTACCCATCCCTTTTAATCATTGTTGCTGTGAGAAGGTGTGAATTCTATGATTGGCCAGGTCTGGTTCATCTACTTACCCTTAAGGTCAGGAGTAAAGTCTCTAACCAATTGAAGTAGAGTGGAAAAGCTTGCTGGGAAGACCAAAAACAAACAGAACAAAACAATATCTACCAGAGGCCTCTATCCTGGTTATCTTAGTATCTACCTCCTGGGTCTCATATCTGAGTCCTAAGTAGAGAGAGCTTTGTAAGGGAAAGTACCAATTTAAAGGACTGTTTCGCTCAAATCTCTGCAGGGCATTGAGTACACAAGGCCACATCAGAAGCATTGGCTTTAGGAGTTTCAGCTGGGTGGGATGCAGCTTTGTGACAAGAGCAGCAGGCACCTTGATGCAGCAGTGCCTTTGGTTTGGGCATCAGAGAAGCCTTGACAGCAGGTTATCACCCCAGGGAACTTGGAAAGAAGGCAATGGTGGATGCCACTGGGGAGGTGAAAGGATCCAGTTAATGAACTTCTGTGACAGATCTCTGGAGACCTGCAAAAATAGTTGGTTTGGTGGAAGTCTTTGGAGATGGGTAAATAGAGGCAGAACAGAGGTGTTCTTTTTCATGATTATACTGTAAACTGGATTTTATTTCCTGCTTGCTTCCCAGCTCATAAAAACATCCAGTGACCACAGAAATGCAGTGTATCACCCAGGGATTCCCCATCTCCAAAGACCTACCTCTATGATGAAGTCACAACAGCAATGAAACTCTCTCCCCGATGGGGAGCTTCAAATCAGGGCAAGGGGCAGCTAGGCATCAGTTCCAGAATCCACTGGCACACAATGGCTGAGCTACAGTGTGGACCTGCCCAAACTGTTCCGATTCAGAAGATACTTTTCCCACTCTGATTTTATCATCGCTTATTTCACTCATTCTGGCTGAAGCCCCAGTCACAGACCAAAAGCACTAGACTGGGATTTCCCTGACATTACTTTCTGCCTGGTTTGGACCTCTGCAGCTTCACTCTTGCCTATTTTTTCAGCCTCAAGACCTAGTCCAGTTTGGCTTTATACACTGAATTCAGATCTTGGCTTCAGCCTTATAACTCACCATAACTAGCTCCCTGGTCATTCTTTTTAGCTTCCTTAGTCACCTGTTGGCCCAGCCTGACTGTGAGTCCTGGCTTGCATTGTTTGACAGCCACCCATGCCCTGGCATTGACCGCGTCCTTCCACCTCGCTCCCCTTGTCACTTGAATTACTTTCTCTACCCACCCTTAGAATATAACAATGCTGCTCACGTTGATACATAATGTCTTCATATTTCAGCAGCTTGTCTGGCTGAAGGAACCTTCATAACCTCCTCTGGCAATCCATTCCACTGTCTAATCACCCTGATAGTCAAAGTTCTTCCTTCTGTCATACCATTTAGTAGAAGCCTGAGTGCTGCTGAACAATAATCATTCTAAATGTCACCCACCTGGAAGAGATGAGAATAATGATCCCCAGGGTATGCACTACTTGTAATGTGCCCAGAATAGAGAAATGCCTGTTCGAGATGGAGACGGTGGGCCCCTGAATAAATGTCACCAATAGACCCAGGGAACTATAATAGTCCTCCCAGAGTTTATTGGGATAAAATGAGGAACCAATGGAGTTATTGTGTGCCTCCTGGGCAATTGAGATTCTTGGGGAAGAAATCCCCTAAGTGAAGGTGGAAGAAAGCAATCTTCTGCGCTTGGATGGAGGCAGTGAGATGGCCCCGTTAATGTAATTTGTAAATGTCCAGTCCAATGACCAGCAAAATAAATCCCCATTCATTCACTTTTTGTTCTCCATTGTGACTGTCACTATCCCTTTGCCCAAGTCCAGGCACCCAACTCCTCCTGCCTACACTACTGCAGTGGCTCCTAACTGATTTCTGTGCCATCGCTCTCTCTCCCTTCCATTCTATTTTCTTCACAGCAGTTGGGAAAGATCACAGAGTGATCTTTTAGAAATGTAAATCAGATCAAGTCACTGCCCTCCTTAAAGCCCTTCAAAAGCTTTTCATTTCACTGAGAACAAAATCTGAACTCCTTATCGTGGCTTATAAGGTCCTACAGGATGTGGCCCCTGCCCACCTCTCGGAACTCTTCTGGAGTTCCTGTCCCCATTGCTTACTATGCTCCAGATGCATGAAGTTATTTCATTTCCTCCCACATGTTGATCCTTTTCTTGAGTGTCTTTGCCGTGTGGTTTCCTCTGAGCGACGTGCTCTTTCCTAGGCTTTTCTCAAGGCTGAATTCTTCTCAGTTTTTAGTTCTCAGCTAAAATGCCACCTCCTTAGAGAGGCTTTCCCTACTCACACGTGGTAAAGAAGTCCTTTCTCACACTGTTTATTCCTTTCTTTAGTACTTATCACAATTGAAATTGATTGATATGTTTATGTATCCAATGTCGATCTTGTTTATGAGAACGTAAGTTCTAAGAGAACAATGCTGTGCTATTTCCAGTCCTAACATAGTACATGGCACAAAACAGGTATTCAATAAACATGTGGAATTAATGTTTTTGATAATAAGTACTCAAAACATAATTTATGGTTCTTATATCAGTCAGGGGCAATGCAGATGCAAAGTCTTTTGTTCATTCTAGCTTGATGCCTATGTTGGTGGCCAGAGCTGTTTCATGCCTAGGGCAAAAAAAAAAAAAACCTATAATTTCTGAATGAATGAAAGAATTGGTGAAATGTGGAGAGAATCTTATGGACAATAGAAAGAAAATAAAGTAATATTATCAATAATTCTATGCCCATATGAATAGGTTTAACCTTAATAAAAATTTGAATCAATGATTTAAAATTTCCCAAAATAAAAAGAACCAGGCCATGATTGGATCACTAGTCAATCCAACCTAATGCTTTAGGAAGAAATCACCAATTTCCTACATTCAGTTCTGGAAAATAGATGTAGAGGAAACATTTCCTAACCCACTCTATGAGGCCAACATTACTCTGGTAATCATATTGAATCCAGACAAACACATTAGACAAAAGGGAGACTGCAGACTAATGTTTCAACTGAATGAAAGATCCTAAACAAAATATTAGCAAATCCAACAGTGTACAGAAAAGAATAATTCATTATGACTAAAGGAGGTTTATTTCAGGTGTTAAGTGTGGTTCAACTTTGGTATTACACAAGCTTGCTGAAGAAAGCTACAAAAATCCTACAGCTAACATACTTACTGACAATAAACTAAATGTCTCCTGTAATACTGGGAAA